>WOAB01000292.1:0-2483190 GCA_027886185.1 Rheum nobile | reverse complement strand
AAACCCTAAACCCTAAACCCGAAACCCTAAACCCTAAACCCTAAACCCGAAACCCTAAACCCTAAACCCTAAACCCTAAACCCTAAACCCTAAACCCTAAACCCTAAACCCTAAACCCTAAACCTAAACCCATTACCCTAAACCCATTACCCTTCGCCCAGACCTTTACCCTTTGCCTTAGCTCTGACCCTTACCCCCAGACCAGACCACACCATACCAGACCACACCTAGACCACACCCCACCCTAAACCCTAAACCCTAAACCCTAAACCCTAAACCCCAATACCTCATTCTATAATTGAACGACATATGCCACTCACGGATAATGAAGATGCTATTATGCAATATAGTTCTTGATTTTCCTATCAATATCATAAATCCATTACTAAATGTTACATAAACATAAAACTCAAACAAGATCTAAGTTGAGAGGATAATCTTATCGAATAATGGTGATGAACAACAAAGCTTCAGTTGCAATGGTGATAACTCAGTAACCCTAGGGGTAACACTATTTATACAAGTGAAGAGTTGTGCATACCAACTAGCACACAACTATAAAACACTCAGATTGTGCATAACAGCTATGAGAGAGTTGTATCACACTGATGCTACACTCAGGTTAGGGTTTAGGATCTTAGGGTTAGGGGTTTAGGGTGTAGGATATTAGGTTTAGGATATTAGGGTTAGGGGTTTGGGATCATAGGTCTAGGGTCTAGGGTTTAGGGTATAGGGTTTAGGATTTAGGGTTTAGGGTTTATGGTTTAGGGTTAGGGTCTTAGGGTTAGGGTCTTAGGGTTAGTGTTTTAGGGTTTTAGGGTTTGGAGCTTATGGGTTTAAGGTTTAGGGTTAAGATCTTGGAGGTTAGGGTCTTGGGGTTAGTGTTTTGGGGGTTTGGTGCCTATGCCTTCCAGTGTCGCGCCCGCTGGGGCCACGGAGGGCTGAGCCCAGTGTCACACCCACCGTGCCGCGGCTTAGGCCTTGACATTGGCCTTGACAAGCCTAGGTGCCTTGGCATAGGCCTTGGCCATGGCCTTAACAAGCCTAGATGCCTTTGAAAGGCATAGGTGCCTTGCCTTAATGCTAGATATGACAGGACAAAACGGCAACCAGAGCCGCCCTCTGGGCCCCTGACAGGCCCGCTGACAGCCCCACAGCATCGATCATGGCATTCATCATTTTCGTCGGTCATTTTGTAAGCAATGGCCGAAAATAAAAAATTTGGAGCCTCCTAACATGTTATTTTAACCTCTAGAAACAAACCCCAAGCCGTTCGGATGGTTTTAAGGCCTAAAATAAATGTTTCAAAATCGTATGATCTGCCCTGTGAAGGAACACGTCTACTGGTGTTGGTGGCATTTCTGCCAGAACTGCACTATAGGAGGGGCGGTGGTCTCAACCCCCCGTGGGCGCATGGGCACTCGGGAAGGCGAGTTGCCGCCCATGCACGGGCCTTGTCATAGGCACCTCGGTCCCTCTAAAAAGATGTTATTCGTCGTCCTTAGGCACTCGGATCGATCGATCTCGTCGACGCTCCCTCCGCTAACCGCTCTAGGGCCTAGCCGCGCCCAGTGTCGCGCCCGCTAAGGCCGTAGTCCCGACGCCCAGTGTCGCGCCCGCTGTGCCCGCAGCGAGTGTCGCGCCCGCTGTGGCCGCAGTCCCGCGCCCAATGTCGCGCCCGCTGGGGCCACAGAGGGTCGTGCCCAGTGTCGCACCCACTGGGGCCACGGAGGGCTGTGCCCAGTGTCGCACCCACCGTGCCGCGGCATAGGCCTTGGCATTGGCCTTGACAAGCCTAGGTGCCTTGGCATAGGCCTTGACCATGCCCTTAACAAGCCTAGATGCCTTTGGAAGGCATAGGTGCCTTGCCTTGATGGCTAGACATGACAGGACAAAACGGCACCCAGAGCCACCCTCTGGGCCCCTGACAGGCCCGCTCACAGCCCCAAAGCATCGATCATGGCATTCGTCATTTTCGTCGGTCATTTTGTGAGCAATGGCCGAAAATAAAAAATTGGGAGCCTCCTAACATGTTATTTTAACCTCTAGAAACAAACCACAAGCCGTTCGGATGGTTTTAAGGCCTAAATTAAATGTTTCAAAATCGTATGATCTGCCTTGTGAAGGAACACGTCTACTAGTGTTAGTGGCATTTCTGTCAGAACTGTACTATAGGGGGGGCGGTGGTCTCAACCCCCCGTGGGCGCATGGGCACTCGGGAAGGCGAGTTGCCGCCCATGCACGGGCCTTGTCATAGGCACCTCGGTCCCTCTAAAAAGACGTTATTCGCCGTCCCTAGGCACTCGGATCGATCGATCTCGTCGACGCTCCCTCCGCTAACCGCTCTAGGGCCTAGCCGCGCCCAGTGTCGCGCCCGCTATGGCCGCAGTCCCGACGCCCAGTGTCGCGCCCGCTGTGCCCGCAGCGAGTGTCGCGTCTGCTGCGGCCGCAGTCCCGCGCCCAATGTCGTGCCCGCTGGGGCCACGGAGGGCCGTGCCCAGTGTCGCGCCCGCTGGGGCCACGGAGGGTTGCGCCCAGTGTCGCACCCACCGTGCCACGGCATTGGCCTTGACAAGCCTAGGTGCCTTGGCCAAGGCCTTGGCCATGTTCTTAACAAGCCTAGATGCCTTTGGAAGGCCTAGGTGCCTTGCCTTGATGTCTAGACATGAGAGGCCAAAACGGCACCCAGGGCCGCCCTCTAGGCCCCTGACAGGCCCGCTGACAGCCCCAGAGCATCAATCATGACATTAGCCATTTTCGTCGGTCATTTTGTAAGCAATGGCCGAAAATAAAAAATTGGGAGACTCCTAACATGTTATTTTAACCTCTAGAAACAAATCCCAAGCCGTTCGGATGGTTTTAAGGCCTAAATAAAATATTTCAAAATCGTATGATCTGCCTTGTGAAGGAACATGTCTACTGGTGTTGGTGGCATTTCTGCCCAAACTGCACTATAGGGGGGAGGTGGTCTCAACCCCCCGTGGGCGCATGGGCATTCGATAAGGCGGGTTGCTGCCCATGCACGTGCCTTGTCCTAGGCCCCTCGGTCCCTCCAAAAAGACGTTATTTGTCGTCCATAGGCACTCGGATTGATCGATCTCGTCGACGCTCCGTCCTCTAACCGCTCTAGGGCCTAGCCGCGCCCACTGTCGCGCCCGCTATAGCCGCAGTCCCGCGCCCACAGTCCCTCGCCCAGTGTCGCGCCCGCTGCGAGTGTCGCGCCGAGTGTCGCGCCCGCTATGCCCGCAGCGAGTGTCGCGCCCGTTGTGCCCGCAGCGAGTGTCGCGCCCGCTGTGGCCGTAGTCCCGCGCCCAGTGTCGCGCCCGCTGGGGCCACGGAGGGTCGTGCCCAGTGTCGCGCCCGCTGTGCCGCGGCATTGGCCTTGACAAGCCTAGGTCCCTTGGCATTGGCCATGACAAGCCTAGGTGCCTTTCCTTGTGGGCTAGACATAACAGGCCAAAACGGCACCCACAGCCGCCCTCTGGGCCCCTGTCAGGCCCGCCGACAGTCTTAGAGCATCGATCATGGCATTCGCCATTTTCGTCGGTTATTTAGTGAGTAACGACCGAAAATAAAAAATTGGGAGCCTCCTAACATGTTATTCTATCCTCTAGAAAGAAACTCCAAGTCGTTCGGATGGTTTTAAGGCCTGAAATAAATGTTTCAAAGTCGTATGATCTGCCCTGTGAAGGAACACGTCTACTGGTGTTGGTGGCAATTCTGCCCAAACTGCACTTTAGGGGGGGAGGTGGTCTCAACCCCCCGTGGGGGCATGGGCAATCGGTAAGGTGGGTTGCTATCCATGCACGTGCCTTGTCCTAGGCCCCTCGGTCCCTCGAAAAAAACGCTATTTGTCGTCCCCAGGCACTCGGATCGATCGATCTCATCGAAGCTCCCTCCGCTAACCGCTCTAGGGCCTAGCCGTGCCTAGTGTCGTGCCCGCTATGGCCACAGTCCCGCGCCCGTAGTCCCTCGCCCAGTGTCGCGCCCGCTGTGCCCGCAGCGAGTGTCGCGCCCGCTGTTCCCGTAGCGAGTGTCGCGCCCGCTGTGGCCGCAGTCACGCGCCCAGTGTCGCGCCCGCTGGGGCCACGGAGGGTCGTGCCCAGTGTCGTGCCCGCTGTGCCGCGGCATAGGCCTTGGCATTGGCCTTGACAAGCCTAGGTGTCTTGGTATTGGCCTTGACAAGCCTAGGTGCCTTGCCTTGATGGCTAGACATGACAAGCCAAAACGGCACCCACAGCCGCCCTATGGGCCCCTTTCAGTCCCGTCGACAGCCTCAGAGCATCGATCATGGCATTCGCCATTTTCGTCGGTCATTTTGTGAGCAACGGCCAAAAATATAAAATTGGGAGCTTCCTAACACGTTATTCTCTCCTCTAGAAGCAGTCCCAAAGCCGTTCGGATGGTTTTAAGGCCTGAAATAAATGTTTCAAAATCGTATGATCTGTCTTGTGAAGGAACACGTCTACTTGGTGGCATTTCTGCCCAAACTGCACTATAGGGGGGGGAGGTGGTCTCAACCCCCCGTGGGCGCATGGGCATTCTGGAAGGCGGGTTGCCGCCAATGCATGGGCCTTGTCCTAGGCCTCTCGGTTCCTATAAAAAGACGTTATTCGCCGTCCCTAGGCACTCTGATCGATCGATCTCGTCGACGCTCCATCCGCTAACCGCTCTAGGGCGTAGCTGCGCCCAGTGTCGCGCCCGCTATGGCCACAGTCCTGCGCCCAATGTCGCGCCCGCTGTGCCCGCACCGAGTATCACACCCAATGTCGTGTCAGCGGTGGTCGCAGTCCCACGCCCAGTGTCTCGCCCGTTGGGGGCACGGAGGGTCGCGCCAAATGTCGCGCCCGTCGTGCCACGGTATAGGCCTTGGCATTGTCCTTGACAAGCCTAGGTGCCTTGGAATTGGCCTTGACAAGCCTAGGTGCCTTGATGTCTAGACATGACAGACCTAAACGGCACC
Organism: Rheum nobile; assembly: GCA_027886185.1. Taxonomy (NCBI): domain Eukaryota; kingdom Viridiplantae; phylum Streptophyta; class Magnoliopsida; order Caryophyllales; family Polygonaceae; genus Rheum; species Rheum nobile. The sequence goes on along the minus strand of WOAB01000292.1, from coordinate 2,478,227 downwards.
CACAGCCGCCCTCTGGGCCCCTGTCAGGCCCGCCAACAGTCTCAGAGCATTGATCATGGCATTCGCCGTTTTCGTCGGTCATTTTGTGAGTAACGATCGAAAATAAAAAAAATGGAGGCTTTCTATCCTTTAGAAACAAACCCCAAGGCGTTCGGATGGTTTTAAGGCCTGAAATAAATGTTTCAAAATCGTATAATCTGCCCTGTGAAGGAATACGTCTACTGGTGTTGCTGGCATTTCTCCCCAAACCGCACTATAGGAGGGCAGGTGGTCTCAACCCCCCGTGGGCGCATGGGCAATCGGGAAGGCGGGTTGCAGCCCATGCACGAGCCTTGTCCTTGGCCCCTCTGTCCCTCAAAAAAGACGTTATTCGCTGTCCCTAGGCACTCGGATCGATCGATCTCGTCGACGCTCCCTCCGCTAACCGCTATAGGGCCTAGCCTAGCCACGTGTCGCGCCCGCTATGGTTGCAGTCCCACGCCCAGTGTCGTGCCCGCTGTGCCCGCAGCGAGTGTCGCGCCCGATGTGCCCGCAGCGAGTGTCGCGCCCGCTGTGCCCGCAGCGAGTGTCGCGCCCGCTGTAGCCGTGGTCCCTCGCCCAGTGTCGCGCCCGCTAGGGCCACGGAAGGCCGCGCCCAGTGTCGTGCCCGCCATGCTGAGGCATAGGCCTTGACAAGCCTAGGTGCCTTGGCATTAGCCTAGGTGCCTTGGCATTAGCCTAGGTGCCTTGCCTTTATGGCTAGACATGACAGGCCAAAACGGCACCCACAGCCGCCCTCTAGGCCCCTGACAGGCCCGCCGACAGCCCAGAGCATCGATCATGGCATTCGCCATTTTCGTAAGTGATTTTGTGAGCAACGTTCGAAAATAAAAAATTGGGAGCCTCCTAACATGTTATTCTATCCTCTAGAAACAAACCTCAAGCCGTTCGAATGGTTTTAAGGCCTGAAATGAATGTTTCAAAATCGTATGATCTGCCCTGTGAAGGAACACGTCTATTGGTGTTGGTGGCATTTCTGCCCAAACTGTACTATAGGGGAGGAGGTGGTCTCAACCTCCCGTGGGCGCATGGGCACTCGGGAAGGCGGGTTGCTGCCCATGCACGAGCCTTGTCCTAGGTACCTCGGTCCCTCTAAAAAGATAAGGAATTGATAAAATATGTAACTAAACTAAGGTTGTGCAAAGGCTAGAATCCTCTCTTTAATAATAATACTCTCTTCATAGTAACTAAATCAAGTTGACAAAGACTAGAATAATAATACGCAATCTTCAAAGTGCTAAAGTGTCAAAATCCTCTCTTTAATTTCAATCCTTGTAGTACGGCCGTGCAAAGCTAAAACCGAAAACAAAACTAAAAACTAAACTAACCTAAAGCTACATAATCCCTCCAAAACTCCGTAATTCCTCCCATAAAACAAACCTGCTCTCCAATTTGTAGTGGGCCGGCCCATGAAGAGGAACAAACCTCCCAAGCTGCCGCCTATCAACAGTGGACCAAATGAAGAATTCAATTTACATTGTGGGCCTGCACACCTCCTCAAAACAAGTACCGTTACTAATCTAAAATAAAGCTACGTGGATAAGAAAGTCCAAAAAGCCCAATCTAAGTTCTATTGATCAATATATCTGCTGGCCCAACATGTGAAAGAGTGACAACACGCCTCTCCGTCATATTCACGTAGGCCAAATTGGAATTGAACACCGAGAGTTCACGGGGGCCACTTCATTGGAAGAATTCAAGCGGGCTTATCATACGGGCCCAAATTTCACGTGCAGTAGCTAAACAACGGTCCACCAAAGGAATTCTTTTAGTTGACACTCGGATATTTGCAATTTCGAGCGTATTATTTTCATACTGGACTTTAAATATCTGAAATCATAAAAATACGAGTATAGACTTCGAATACAAAATAATGCAAAATTAAATATAAAAAATATAAATTATGCATGAAAATGATTTAATCTATATTACAACTAGACTCCTAAAATATGTATAAATTAGGTGTTATCAAAGGCGGGTTGCCGCCCATGCACGGGCCTTGTCATAGGCACCTCGGACCCTCTAAAAAGACGATATTTGCCGTCCCTAGGGACTCGGATCGATCGATCGATGTCGTCGACGCTCCCTCCGCTAACCGCTCTAGGGCCTAGCCGCGCCCAGTGTCGCGCCCGCTATGGCCGCAGTCCCGCGCCCGCTGTGTCCATATTCGCATAAGCTAATACGGGCATAAAGCATCTAGGAATGAATCAAATATTATTTCAATTCAGGCAAAGACATAATTCTAATTACATACGCATCGTCGGGATCACCACAACCTTAGAACTATGAATTTAGCCAAACATAATTGAAGTCATATTCAATAGATTTAAACTAGCCAACAACATATATGAATGATTCAATAAATACTAGGGATAAGAAAACTTAATCTCAATGTATAAATAATCTAAATTGATCAAAGACTAGAACGTTAAAATTGTGCAAATGCCGAAAATCCTCATGAAGTTCACCCCCTGTTTGCGGCAGAACCCATCTAAAAACAAAACTAGAACTCCTCACTAAATAAAATCCTAAGACTACGTACCCAAAGAAAGAAAAGAAAAGAAAAAAAATGAACAACCTCATTAAAGTATTAAACTAATCTAATACTAACGTAAGGTCTGCCGCCGTCCTCGCTTGTATTGGGCCGGCCCACTTCTTTATATTCAAGCTCCAGCTGCCATCATCCATTTCTTCTTTTATTAATCCGTAGGCTTTTCCAAGCAATGCACGTGAAGTCTTGAGGTGGGCCACCGAGAATGGACATGAATTGGCCCAATAATAATAGGCCCACTACTATATAACTCCAATTCTTGTAATATTGTCTTGATCGGTCCATCACATTCATTATAGTCTTGAAATATCTGAAATATATAAAAATACGAGTGTAGATTCCGAATGTAAAATAATACAAAATTAATTATAAAAATATAAAATATGCATGAAAATGATCTAATCTAATATGCAACTAAACTAGACTCCTGAAACATGTATAAATTAAGCGTTATCATATACGCTCTACTTTGTATAGCGTAAATAGGACTTATTAACACATTATTCGAGATGTATGGAGGAGTTTTAGGGGTTATTCTGTAATTCAGACGATAAGTGTTGAAGTGAAGAAATGCAAAGAATTACAGGAGTTTGAGCCTTGGAAGAAGAAGTGAAGACGGAGTTACAAACGAAGGAAAACCGTGCTGTAGAGAACGAACCGCGGGCGCGAGAAATTACCCGCGATCGCTGGTTAATCAATCTAAGTTGAGCATATAAATTGAATTTGGGCTTGGTGTTTTTAATTAAATGAACCAGTCCATATTAAATGAAGCAGGTCGGCCTATTAAATAAGGCATGGAATTGGAACAGGTCGGCCCACAAATGGAAGAAGGATGAAGGGTCTACAATGTAATTCATGGAAATTTAATGCTCATTCGGATAGATGAGGCATTGACTTATATTAAGTTTCAAAACACACTGCATATATGATACTCTATGCAAATGACGGTACAACTAAAATATCAACATGGGTTTAGGGTTAATGTTTAGGGTTTATGGCCTGGTAGGGGTTTTAGGTTAGGGTTTAGAATCTTATGGTTATGATTTTAGGGATTAAGGTCTTATGATTTAGGATCTTGGGGATAGAGTCTTGGGGTTATGGTTTAGGATTTAGGGTCTAGGATTTTTGGGACTTGTGCAAGTTTAGGGTTAGAGTTTATCATTTTAGGGTTTAGAATCTTAGGGTTAGGATTTTAGGGTTAGGGCCTTAGGATTTAGGATCTTAGGGTTAGGGACTTAGGGTTAGGGTTTAGAACTTAGGGTTTAAAATCTTAGGGTTTAGGGTCTTAGGATCTTAGGGTTTGGATTTAAAATCTTAGAGTTTAGGGTCTTAGGATTTAGGATCTTAGGGTTAGGGGCTTATGGTTAGGGTTTAGGATTTGGGATCTAAGGTCTAGGGTTTGGAATTTTGGACCTAGGGTCTAGGGTTGGGTATGGGATCGGCACCCTAAAACCTAAACCCTAAACCCTACGTGCCTTGGCATAAGCCTTGGCATTGGCCTTGACAAAGCTAGGTGCATTGGCATCGGACTTGGCTCATGGCCTTAACAAGCTTAGGTGTCTTGCCTTGATAGCTAGACATGACAGGCCAAAACGGCACCCACAGCCGCCTTCTAGGCCCTTGTGAGGCCCGCCGCCAGCCTGAGGGCATCGATCATGGCATTCGCCGTTTTCGTCGGTCATTTTGTGAGTAACTATCGAAAATAAAAAATTGGTAGGCTCCTAACATGTTATTCTATCCTATAGAAAGAAACCCCAAGCAGTTCGGATGGTTTTAAGGCCTGAAATAAATGTTTCAAAATCGTATGATCTGCCCTGTGAAGAAACACGTCTACTGGTATTGGTGGCGTTTCTGCCCAAAATGCACTATAGGGGGGGAGGTGGTCTCAACCCCCCATGGGCGCATGGGCACTCGGTAAGGCGGATTGTTGCCCATGCACGTGCCTTGTCCTAGGCCCCTCGGTCCCTCGAAAAAGACGCTATTTGCCGTCCCTAGGCACTCGGATCGATCGATCTCGTCGACGCTCCCTTCGCTAACCGCTCTAGGGCCTACCCGCGCCCAGTGTCGCGCCCGCTATGGCCGCAGTCCCTCGCCCAGTGTCGCGCCCGCTGTGCCCGCAGCGAGTGTCGCGCCGAGTGTCACGTCTGTTGTGCCCGCAGCGAGTGTCGCGCCCGCTGTGGCCGCAGTCCCGCGCCCAGTGTCGCGCCCGCTGGGGCCACGGAGGGTCATGCCCAGTGTCGCGCCCGTTGTGCCCGCAGTCAGTGTCGCGCCCGCTGTGCCCGCAGCGAGTGTCGCGCCCGTTGTGGCCGTAGTCCCGCTCCCAGTGTCGCGCCCGCTGGGGTCACGGACGTTCGTGCCCAGTGTCGCGTCCGTTGTGTCGCGGCATAGGCCTTGTCATTGGCCTTCACAAGCCTAGGTGCCTTGGCATTGGCCATGACAAGCCTAGGGGCCTTTGTCAAGCCTAGGTGCCTTTGTCAAGCTTAGGTGCCTTACCTTGATGGCTAGACATGACAGGCCAAAACGGCACCCACATCCACCCTCTGGGCCCCTGTCAGGCCCGCCGACAGCCTCAGAGCATCGATCATGGCATTCGTCGTTTTCGTCGGTCATTTTGTGAGCAACGATCGAAAATAAAAAATTGGGAGCCTCATAACACATTATTCTATTCTCTAGAAGCATTCCCCAAGCCGTTCGGATGGTATTAAGGCCTGAAATAAATGTTTCAAAATCGTATGATCTGCCCTGTGAAGGAACACGTCTACTGGTGTTCGTGGCATTTCTGCCCAAACTGCACTATAGGGGAGGAGGCGGTCTCAACCCCTCGTGGGCGCATGGGCACTTGGGAAGGCGGGTTGCCGCCCATGCACGGGCCTTGTCCTAGGCCCCTCGGTCCCTCGAAAAAGATGCTATTTGCCGTCCCTAGACACTCCGATTGATCGATCTGGTTGACGCTCCCTCCGCTAACCGCTCTAGGGCCTAGCCGTGCCCAGTGTCGCGCCCGCTATGGCCGCAGTCCCGCGCCCAGTGTCGTGCCCGATGTGCCCGCAGCGAGTGTCGTGCCCGCCGTGCCGCGGCATAGGCCTTGTCATTGGCCTCGACAAGCCTAGGTGCCTTGGCATTGGCCTTGATAAGCCTAGGTGCCTTGCCTTGATGGCTAGACATGACAGCCCAAAATGGCACCCACAGCCGCCTTCTACGCCCTTGTCCGGGCCGCCGCCAGCCTCAGGGCATCGATCATGGCATTCGCCGTTTTCGCCGGTCATTTTATGAGTAATGACCGGAAAAAAAATTGGGAGCCTCCTAACATGTTATTCTATCCTATAGAAAGAAACCCCAAGCCGTTCGGATGGTTTTAGGGCCTGAAATAAATGTTTCAAAACCCCAAGCCGTTCGGATTTTTTTTCTAGAATTTTCACAAATTAATCATGTGGTAAATATGATTAAATGAGCTGGCTAGGGGGTATCCTTACAATTTAAAAAGTGGGAGGTGCACCCAGTGTCGCGCCCGCTATCATGTCTAGCCATCATGGCAAGGCACCTCACTGCGTCCAGTGTCGCGCCCGCTATGGTCGCAGTCCCGCGCCCAGTGTCGCGCCCGCTGTGGCCGCAGCGGGTGTCGCGCCCAGTGTCGTGTCCGTTATGCCCGCAGTGAGTGTCGCGCCCGCTGTGCCCGCAGTCACGCGCCCAGTTTCGCGCCCGCTGGGGCCACGGAGGGTCGCGCCCCTGAACCCTGAACGTTGACAAGCCTAGGCGCCTTTGGAAAGCTTAGGTGCCTTTGGCAAGCCTAGGTGCCTTGCCATGATGGCTAGACATGACAGCCCAAAACGACACCCACAGCCGCCCTCTGGGCCCCTGACAGGCCCGCCGACAGCCCCAGAGCATCGATCATGGCATTCGCCATTTTCGTCGGTCATTTTGTGAGCAACGGCCGAAATTATCGTATGATCTGTCCTGTGAAGGAACACGTCTACTGGTGTTGGTGGCATTTCTGCCCAAACTGCACTATAGGGGGGGGAGGTGGTCTCACCCCCCCGTGGGCGCATGGGCACTCGGGAAGGCTGGTTGCCGCCCATGCACGAGCCTTGTCCTAGGTCCCTCCAAAAAGACGCTATTCGCCGTCCCTAGGCAATCGGATCGATCGATCTCATCGACGCTCCCTCCGCTAATCAATCTAGGGCCTAGCCGCGCCCAGTGTCGCGCCCGCTATGGCCGCAGTCCCGCGCCCGCAGTCCCCCGCCCAGTGTCGCACCCGATATGCCTGCAGCGAGTGTCGCGCCCATTGTCGCGCCCACTTTGCCCGCAACAAGTGTCGTGCCTGCTGTGGCCGCAGTCCCGCGGCCAGTATCGTGCCCGCTAGGGCCACGGAGGGCCACGTCCGTCGTGCCGCGGTATAGGCCCTGGCATTGGCCTTGACAAGCCTAGGTGCCTTGCCTTGATGGCTAGACATGACAAGCCAAAACGGCACCCACAGCCGCCCTTTGGGCCCCTGTCAGGCCCGCCGACAGCCTCAGAGCATCGATCAGGGCATTCGCCGTTTTCGTCGGTAATTTTGTGAACAACGGCCGAAAGTAAAAAATTGGGAGCCTCCTAACTAACACGTTATTCTATCCTCTATAAGCATTCCCCAAGCCGTTCGGAGGGTTTTAAGGCCTGAAATAAATGTTTTAAAATCGTATGATCTGCCCTGTGAAGGAACACGTCTACTGGTGTTGGTGGCATTTCTGCCCAAACTACACTATAGGGGGGAGGTGGTCTCAACCCCCCGTGGGCGCATGGGCACTCGGGAAGGCGGGTTGGCGCCCATGCACGGGCCTTGTCTTAGGCCCATCGGTCCCTCTAAAAAGACGATATTCGACGTCTCTTGGCACTCGGATCGATCGATCTCGTCGATGCTCCCTCCGCTAACCGGTCTAGGGCCTAGCCGCGCCCAGTGTCGCGTCCGCTATGGACGCAGTCCCGCGCCCACCGTCGCGCTCGCTGTGCCCGCAGCGAGTATCGCGCCCACTGTGGCCGCAGTCCCGCGCCCAGTGTCGCTCCCGCTGGGGCAACGGAGGGCCGCACCCAGTGTCGCACCCGCCATGACACGGCATAGGCCTTGGCATTGGCTTTGACAAGCCTAGGTGCCTTGGAATAGGCCTTGGCATTGGCCTTGACAAGCCTATGTGCGTTCGTATAGGCCTTGGCCATGGCCTTAATAAGCCTAGGTGCCTTTGGAAGGCCTAGGTGACTTGCCTTGATGGCTAGACATGACAGGCCAAAACGGCACCCACAGCCGCCCTCTGTGGCCGCAGTCCCGCGCCCACTGTGGCCGCAGTCCCACGCCCATTGTCGCGCATGCTGGGGCCGCGCCCAGTGTCGCACCCATCGTGTCACGGCATAGTCCTTGGCATTGGCTTTGACAAGCCTAGGTGCCTTGGCATTGGCCTTGACAAGCCTAGGTGCCTTGGCATAGGCATTGGCCATGGCCTTCACAAGCCTAGGTGCCTTTGGAAGGCCTATGTGCCTTGCCTTGATGGCTAGACATGACAGGCCAAAACGGCACCCAGAGCCGCCCTCTGGGCCCGTAATAGGCCCGCCGACAGCCCGAGATCGTCGATCATGGCATTCGCCATTTTCGTCGGTCATTTTGTGAGCAACGGCCGAAAATAAAAAATTGGGAGCCTCCTAACATGTTATTCTATCCTCTAGAAACAAACCCCAAGCCAAACCGTTCGGATGGTTTTAAGGCCTAATATAAATGTTTCAAAATCGTATGATCTGCCCTGTGAAGGAACACGTCTACTGGTGTTGGTGGCATTTCTGCCCAAACTGCACTATAGGGGGGAAGGTGGTCTCAAACCCCGTGGGCGCATGGGCACTCGGGAAGGCCAGTTGCCGCCCATGCACGGGCCTTGTCCTAGAAACCTCGGTCCCTCTAAAAAGACGATATTCGCCGTCCCTGGGGACTCGGATCGATCGATGTCGTCGACGCTCCCTCCGCTAACCGCTCTAGGGCCTATCCACGGCCAGTGTCGCGCCTGCTATGGCCGTACTCCCGCGCCCAGTGTCGCGCCCGTTGTGGCCGCAGCGGGTGTCGCGCCCGCAGTGTCGCGCCCGCTGGGGCCACGGAGGGTCGCGTCCCTGAACCCTTAATGCTGACAAGCCTAGCCCCCTTTGGAAAACCTAGGTGCCTTTGGAAGGCCTAGGTGCCTTGCCTTGATGACTAGACATGACATGCCAAAACGGCACCCACAGCCGCCCTCTGGGTCCCTGTCAGGCCCACCGACAGCCTCAGAGCATCGATCAAGGCATTCGCCGTTTTCGTCGGTCATTTAGTGAGTAACGACCGAAAATAAAAATGGGAGCTTCCTAACATGTTTTTCTATTCTCTAGAAACAAACCCCAAGCCGTTCGGATGGTTTTAAGGCCTGAAATAAATGTTTCAAAATCGTATGATCTGCCTCGTGAAGGAACACGTCTACTGGTGTTGGTGGCATTTCTGCCCAAACTGCACTATAGGGGGGGAGGTGGTCTCAACCCCCCGTGGGCGCATGGGCACTCGGGAAGGCGGGTTGCCGCCCATGCACGGGCCTTGTCATAGGCACCTCGGACCCTCTAAAAAGACGATATTCGCCGTCCCTAGGGACTCGGATCGATCGATCGATGTCGTCGACGCTCCCTCCGCTAACCGCTCTAGGGCTTAGCTGCGCCCATTGTCGTGCCCGCTATGGCCGCAGTCCCGCGCCGCATCCCGCGCCTGCTGTGGCCGCAGCAGGTGTCGCGCCCTGTGTCGGCCCGCAGTCACGCACCCAGTGTCGCGCCCGCTGGGGCCACGGATGGTCGCGCCCCTGAACCCTGAACGCTGACAAGCCTAGGCGCCTTTGGAAAGCTTAGGTGCCTTTGGCAAGCCTAGATGCCTTGCCATGATGGCTAGATATGACAGCCCAAAACGGCACCCACAGCCGCCCTCTGGGCCCCTGACAGGCCCGCCGACAGCCTCAGAGCATCGATCAAGGCATTCGCCGTTTTCGTCGATCATTTAGTGAGTAACGACCGAAAATAAAAAATTGAGAGCCTCCTAACATGTTTTTCTATTCTCTAGAAACAAACCCCAAGCCGTTCGGATGGTTTTAAGGCCTGAAATAAATGTTTCAAAATTGTATGATCTGCCTCGTGAAGGAACACGTCTACTGGTGTTGGTGGCATTTCTGCCCAAACTGCACTATAGGGGGGGAGGTGGTCTCAACCCCCCGTGGGCGCATGGGCACTCGGGTCGGCGGGTTGCCGCCCATGCACGGGCCTTGTCCTAGGCACCTCAGTCCCTCTAAAAAGACGATATTCGCCGTCCCAAGGTACTCGGATCGATCGATCGATATCATCGACGCTCCCTCCGCTAACCGCTCTAGGGCCTAGCCGTGCCCAGTGGCGCGCCCGCTATGGCCGCAGTCCCGCATCCAGTGTCGCGCCCGCTGTGCCCGCAGCGAGTGTCGCGCCCGGAGTGACCGCATCGAGTGTCGCGCCCGCTGTGGCCGCAGTCTCGTGCCCATTGTCGCGCCCGCTGGGCCCACGGAGGGCCGCGCCCGTCGTGCCGCGGCATTGGCCTTGACAAGCCTAGGTGCCTTGGCATTGGCCTTGACAAGCCTAGGTGAATTGCCTTGATGGCTAGACATGACATGCCAAAACGGCACTCTCATACAAGCCCTCTGGGCCCCTGTCAGTCCCGTCGTTTTCGTCGGTCATTTTGTGAGTAACAACCAAAAATAAAATAAAAATTGGGCGCATCCTAACATGTTATTCTATCCTCTAGAAACAAACCCCAAGCCGTTCGGATGGTTTTAAGGCCTAAAATAAATGTTTCAAAATCGTATGATCTGTCGTGTGAAGGAACACGTCTACTGGTGTTGGTGGCATTTCTGCCCAAACTGCACTATAGGGGGGGAGGGGGTCTCAATCCCCCGTGGGCGCATGGGCACTCGGGAAGGCGGGTTGCTGCCCATGCACGGGCCTTGTACGAGGCCCCTCGGTCCCTTGAAAAAGACGCTATTCGCCGTCCCTAGGCACTCGGATCGATCTATCTCGTCGACGCTCCCTCCGCTAACCGCTCTAGGGCCTAGCCGTGCCCATTGTCGCGCCGCTATGGCCGTAGTCCCGCGCCCAGTGTCGCGCCAGCTGTGCCCGCAGCGAGTGTCGCGCCCAGTGTCGCACCCGCCGTGCCGCGGCATAGGCCAAGCATAATTGAAGACATATTCAATAGATTTAAACTAGCCAACAACATGTATGAATTATTCAATAACTACGGGAGATAACAAAACTTAATCTAAATGTAAAAATAATCCAATTAAGCAAAGCACAAAACTCCTTACAAAGCTAAAACAAAAACTAAAGCTACGTAACTTCTCCCATAAAACAAAGTTGCCCCTCTTCCATGTCTTTAGTGGAGTGGGCCGGCCCACATGAGATGGTCCTGCAAAGTCCAATAGTTTAAGCCCCCAAATTACAATATTAACACATCTCTGGGGCTTATCTTTGAAGCAGCAACAATGATTCAAATTCATCTTCTTTGAATCCACACGTGGGCTATGGTTTACAACGGAAGAAGACATCGATTTTTGGACCAACATCACATAGGCTAATATTTAGTCTTGCAAATGGGCCTCCGGACTCAAGTTATTCGGCATATTCAACAATATCTTGTATCTCCGTCCAATTGAAATATATAAAAATACGGGTGTAGACTCCGAATACAAAATGAATTATTAAAAATATAAAATATGCATGAAAATGATCTAATCTAATATGCAACTAGACTCATAAAACATGTATAAATTAAGTGTTATTAGAAGCCCTTCATAATAAGCAACAAACTCTGAGGCCACTTCGATCTGGGAGATAGTGATTGCCCCGTCATGTTTTTCAATATGACTACGCCTTCCGACACAGTCCATGGAAAAACCGAGTGCATTTGTCAGCTTCCAGCGTGAACTTGGACTTGGCTTGCTGGGCAACAAACAAATATTCATCTCTGGCTAATCTGCTGGCTGGCAAGAAATCTTTTCTGACCAAGCAAGTCCTGAAGCTCAAGAGAGGACGGACGGGTCATATATTAAGATGCTGAACTTGGATAGACTTGAGCTGGCCACTTTAGCACGGGCTGAAAAATGCTGCCGATTCAGAAGCCTGAGATTAAGGCCCTTGCAAAGCTGAGATTGGAGAAACCCGTAATGTTTATACTCTTGCTGCTCCCAGCTGTCTCGTACAATCTGTTGGAAATCCTCGTGTTCCACCCACCACCATATTGAAGAATTTGAATGGCTTGCGCCGCATCGACCCGGGGAGAGCGGGCCTATAGCAGTGATCTGAAAGGGTTCCTGATGGGAAGAAGAAACCCTCCCTCCCTCCCTCCCTCCTAGTGTAGTGTGTGTGTGTGTGTAGGCCCGGAAAGCAGGTTTCTGTCTAGCTTGCTGCAGACTGTCCCATTGGACAAAATTGAAAGACGCAGGATTGAGTTAGACGGACCTCCTTGCATGTTGCCTTGAGTTGGTTGGTGGGTTATGATGGATGGATGGCTTGACCTTGGTCGATGCCTTGCACGTTGCCTTGAGTCGGTGGGTTATAATGCCTTGACGGACCTTGCGTTGGTGCCTTGCATGTTGCGTTGGTGGGTTATGATGCCTCCGCGGACCCTTGGTCGATGCCTTGCATGTTGCCTAGACGGACGGACGGACGGACCTTGCGTTGGCGGCTGCGTGTCCATGGGCGCATCTGTATACATATTATATTTTTGACACATAGAATTAAGTATGTGACACATAGAATTAGGAAAATGATTCTTTATATAAAGATTACTCTATAAGTAAAAAGAATCGGATATCCAATTAAGGAAATTAACATATTTTAAAGTGTAAGAAAAAAGTAATATATATAAAAGATAAAATATAAGAGTATATAGTCATTTGATGATGTGACATACTACACGTAAGAGAAACAATTGCGACTTTAGGGCATGTTTGGTTTCCATTCCTTTGAATCATGAATGGGAATGAGAATGACTGATTTCCAAAATTATGTTTAATAAAGATAAAAATATAATGGATTTCATTTCATTCCAACTAGACATTCCATCAAAAATGTTGAGGTATCATCCATTCCAACTAGACATATAAAATCCGACCGACCCGAATCACAACCCGAACTCGTATCCGAGCTTGACCGACCACTTATTTCATATATATTATATTAAAATCAAGCAATTAAATAATATTAATTATTTTAGTAAATAATATAATTAATTATGTTTATTGAATAATTATTTTATTTTATTAAACAATTAAATAAATATTAATTATTTTTAATAAAATTCATTATTTTAATAAATATTATTGTTTTATTAAACAATTAAAATATATTAAGTTTTTATTAAATAATATTAATTATTTTCAGTCAATAATATTAATTATCTAAGAATGACTCATTCCGACAACATACGAAACGACAAGCTACATGAATGGGAATGCCGATTCCAACCCGATTCTTGGATCATGCCAAACGAGCCCTTAATAATAGTATATAAATATATATACATATAATATACTGATAATGAGCTTATTAAGAGAGGAGGGCATATTTATTTATATCTCAGTTTGTTAATATTATGGACGGGAAAAAAAGGTCAATAATAGTAAAAACAATAAAACTATAATCGTATGATAGAATATAATATACCTTAGTGGCAAAGTGGAAGGTATGAATTTGTACGTAATAGTAAAAAAATTGATCCATAAACTATTTAAAAAAATGTTCAAAAACTGAGATATTCGCAAATTCAATAAAAAAACATGAAATAATTTTTATATACAAGTGTAATTTACAGATAGGCTTATTTATTTTAGTGAATCAATAGATAGATAGATAGATACATACATTGTAGTATAGATGGGGTGAAACACTATTATTGTTTGTGATAATAGGTATATCCGATAAATAGAGAAAAAATCGATCCAAATTACACATGTATACCAAAAACATATATATATATATAAACGATACAAAAATGATCCAAAATGTGTATGTAATAATATAAGATTCCTCTACCAAATAAATCCATGGAATAGAATCATAAAAAAAATAAACTGTCAAAACTCATAGAGGAGAAAACCATTATCATCAATCCGGATACTCAAAAAGCTAATAACGTCTACTGTTTTCATGCTTTACAAGGAATACGTATGTCATTCATTGAGACGCTCTCAACCAAAAACAAAATCCGTATGTATGTATTATCATTAATCCGGATGGGAGAAATCCAGACCATTCGTTTCGAAGCTCTCAATCCAAACCACAATTTATATAAATCAATCCTTATAAGCCCGTGTCGAACAAAACGTCGTCTTTTACCTACTGTCCGGCTTATAAACGCAGATTTGGACACTCAAACGACCCTTTAATGAAAGATACTATAGTACACAAGTGAGTGAGTGTAACCCTATATGGAATTTAATGAAATACTATAGTACACAAGTGAGTGAGTGTAACCCTATATGGGATATAATGAAATACTATACTATATAAGTCTGTTTTCATAGGAAATATAATGAAATACTATAGTATATAAGTGTAACTATATGAGATATAATGAAAGATACTATAGTACACAAGTGAGTGAGTGTAACCCTATATGGAATTTAATGAAATACTATAGTACACAAGTGAGTGAGTGTAAACCTATATGGGATATAATGAGATACTATATTATATAAGTCTAAGTATACTATAGTATATATAAGTGTAACCGTTGGAAATTTAATGAAATACTATAGTACATAAGTATAACTATATGAAATACTATAGTATATAAGTGAAACTATATGAAATGTTATAGTATACAAGTATAACTATATGAAATACTATAGTATACAAGTGAAACTATATGAAATCTTTAATGAAATACTATAGTACATAAGTGTAACTATATGAAATACTATATGAGATATAATGAAATACTATAGTATATAAGTGTAACTATAAGAAATTTAATGAAATATTATAGTACATAAGTGAGTGAAATTTAACGAAATACTATGTGTATAAGTCTGTTTCCATAGGAAATATAATAAATACTATAGTATATAAGTGAGTGAAATACTATAGGTCCATAGGAAATATAACGAATAAACGCACTTATAGGTGTTGGAGAAAATCCAGAAAACATATACGTACGAGTGTATGACCATTCGTTTCGAAGCTCTTGACCCAAACCACAGTTGTATAAGTCATATGAATCAATACCGTCGATCCGGTAAGTCCTATACTCAAAAACCGTGTATCACACGCTCCTCCAAGGCATGAATGTTATGAGCTCTGTGGTGGATGTGAAGCCAGTCAAGAATAGCAGAGAGCACTGCCAAGGAGAATTGACGAACATTGAACATGTGCTGGGTTGATTCATCAGTAGAACGACACATGGATGTTGCTTAGCCTTAATGCAATGTATACACACCACCTCAAAATGAGGCCCTAAAATCAAGACTCGGAAGATTGTAGGTCGGAATGTATTTATTATAGACGTAAAAATCGATGAAAAAATCAATATTCCGAAAAAAATAAAAATAAAATATTTTTTAACTCCATTAGGTTATACACGTCACAAGGAGCAAAAAATCAATTCGCGAAAAAATCAAACGGATTTTCTATTGACATGAAAAAGCATGACGAAAAGTGCCGAGAAGTCGTAAAGCGGGTTTTTGAGGCCCTAAACGATCGAATTTGGCTGAAATTACGGCAAACCCGTGCGTATGACCATTCGTTTCGACGCTCTCGACCCAAACTACAGTTGTATAAGCCGTAGGAATCAATACCGTCGATCCGGGTAAGTCCTATAGTGAAAAACGTCATCTATGACGTTGTTGTCCGGCGTATAAACGCAGATTTGGAGGCTCAAATGACCTTTTTCGGGGTTCCGGCGCCTTTAGGGCCCTTCGGACCCTAAGGATGCTTGCGTCTTTCAATTACCTTTCCAACCGTGTATCACACGCTCCCATCCGACGTCGCACGCAAAAGTTACAAGCCTTTCAAATTCGGCGCGCGCTCAGCTCCGCTGCTTCTCCTCCGTTATACGGGGCCTCCTTCATTAGAATCGTTAACTCGGACACCGATGTTGTAGTTCGCGTCCAGACCTTCGAAACGACTGCTCGTACGACCTCCAACGATCCTCTAGTCAAAAGTTATGCCATTTCTAAGCCCTAAACCCGAATGTGATCCAGGTTGACTATTATCCGAAATTTGGTTCTATCGTAAGAAATGGGTAAAAATACGGATGCATGGAGAAGTATATAGCTCATTATTCTTTCCCCAACCTGCACATACGTCACACTAAAAGTAAACAAAAAAGGGGGCATGAGAAAGATAATGTCAATACAATAGTATATACCCTTTGTGAGACTAGATCCCACGCTGAAGAGTTTAGAAGCTTTGCATCGTCTAAGATTTGGATTTACCTCTTTGTAGAGTAAGGATTCACAAGTTGAAAGCTTATGTCCATGTGAATGAACTTAAGACATTTAAAAGTAATATGTTTCACCAATCACCATATTTACACAATATGTCCATGTAAATGAACTTAGGTTTTAGGGTTTAGGATCTTGGGGTTAGGGGTTTGGAATCTTAGGTCCAGGGTTTGAAATATGGGACCTAGGGTCTAGGGTTGGGTGTTTAGGGTAAAATCCAAAACCCTAAACCGTATTTTTAGTGTGACGTATGTACAGGTTAGGGAAAGAATAATGAGCTATATGCTTCTCCATGCATCCGTATTTTTACCCATTTCTTACGGTAAATACCGACAGGTAGCAGGATCCTACTCTTACTGTTTTGAATCCAGAGTTTCGAAGGCATATTTCTGAACCCGAGAGCTCAGCTCAACAAGGTTATAGCAATATCCAGTTTTCTTGCAAGTTGCTTTGCTTTGATGCTTTCACTTTGGATCTTGCATTTTTTAAGTATGTCATCTTTATTTTAGCATGGACATGAGGTTTGTGAAGGTGAAAACACTACACAGGGGTATGCATTCAAGTTTTTGACCACTTCATTTGTCTGTTTTGTTGGGTTGATGCATGTGTTGTGGTTTGTGTTTGTTGTGTGCCATGACTTCATTGCACTTGGCTTGAATACGTTGGATTGCACTTACCTTGATTGTATCAAAACCATAACATGCAATGTTCTCAAAGATGACCTGTTAGGCGCCACCTGAGCGTCTTGGGCTGGACTCGGGCGATTTGATGGGTTGAAGAAGCGAAAAAGTGCAAGAGACTAGAGATTGGAGAGGGCGAAGGGGAATCCCCCAACCCTAAAAAAAATAGGGTTTTGCATGTAGGCTTGTAGAAAAAAGATGCATTGGCAAAGTTTGGGCCGTGTATATATTACGTCTCAGCCGGATTGCCTACTTATGTTATTTCTTTTCATGATAGGTCGACATCTATGTTTTTCCTATATGTAATTGGGGTTTAGAATTGAATATTATTTTCCATCGTCGATTAGCACCGAAACAATGATGTGTGTTCAACTGCTCATGGCTTTTAGGGTGTAAAATGGGAACAATTTTGGGCATTATATCAAGTGACACAATGATATTTGTTTTGTAATTTTTGTTATATTGGCGTATTTTATATTATGTGTAGTTTTTAATATACTGGCGTATTGTACATTATGTGTACATCACGTGTTATCGAAATCTATATACATTATGTGTATTAAATGTGAAAATGTAGTATATTAAAATGGTTGTTTATAATATATGAATCCGTAGTATAATAATTTTGATCCTTTAGTGTATTAAATTTATAATCTTAGTATAGTAAAATGTAGTATATTAGCCACTAGTTTAATTTTTAATCTTGGATTTATTCTTATTTCCTTCATCACCTTGTACACTTAACATATTAAATATTTATATATATAACCACAAGAAGTACATATATAACCACAAGAAGTGAAAGTGGTATAATTACAAACACTAGAACACATGATGTAATGAAAGTGGAGCATCCAATTCAAAATTTATAAATTCTGTGGACGGAATGAATTCAACAAGAAGTACATATATAGAGTTCCAAGTTGCACTTCCCACCTCCCTTGATCCATACGGCCTCAACATAGGGATGTCTTGTCCATTTCCATGTGACCAGTTCACCACATCATCTTAGGTACCCTATAAATAAGAAAATTTGATAAATAAAAAAATAGATTACTTGTTTTAAATAAAGGTTCAATGAGCAGAAACAACTTATACTACAACAACCAACCCAATAGAAGTACACTCTCCTTAAAAATATGTTATATTTTAGGATCTTAAGGTTAGGATTAGGGGTTTGGGATCTTAAGTCTATTGTTGGGAATATGAGACCTAGGGTCTAGGGTTGGATGTGGACGGTAAACCCAAAACCCAAAAACCTTAGCCCACTTAGCCCCCTTAGCCCTTAGCCCTGAGCACTTAGCCCCCTTAGCCCTTAGCACTTAGCCCCCTTAGCCCTTAGCACCCTTAGCCCAAACCCCAAGACCGCCCTTAGCCCTTAGCCCACCGCCCTTAGCCCCCTTAGCCACCTTAGCCCTTAGCGCTTAGCCCTTAGCCATTAGTCATTAGCCCCCTTAGCCCTTAGCCCAAACCCCAAGACCACCCACCGTCCTTAGTCCCCTTAGCGCTTAGCCCTTAGCCATTATCCATTAGCCCCCTTAGCCCTTAGCCCAAACCCCAAAACCGCCCTTAGCCCATCGCCCTTAGCCATTAGTCATTAGCCCCCTTAGCCCTTAGCCCAAACCCTAAGACCACCCACCGTCCTTAGTCCCCTTAGTCCTTAGCGCTTAGCCCTTAGCCATTATACATTAGCCCCCTTAGCCCTTAGCCCAAACCCCAAGACCGCCCTTAGTCCTTAGCCCACCGCCCTTAGCCCCCTTAGTCACCTTAGCGCTTAGCCCTTAGCCATTAGTCATTAGCCCCCTTAGCCCTTAGCCCAAACCCCAAGACCACCCACCGCCCTTAGTATCCTTAGCCTTTAGCACTTAGTCTTTAGCCATTATCCATTAGCCCCCTTAGCCCTTAGTTATTATCCATTAGCCCCCTTAGCCTTTAGCCCAAACCCCAAGACCGCCCACCGTCCTTAGCCCCCTTAGCCCTTAGCGCTTAGCCTTTAGTCATTAGCCTCCTTAGACCTTAGACCTTAGCCCTTAGCTCCCCTTAGCCCCTTTAGTCCTTACCCCTTAGCCCACTTAGCCCCCTTAGCCCTTAGCACTTAGCCCTTAGCCTTTAGCCATAGGCCTTATCCTCCTTAGTCCTTAGCCCTTAGCCCACTTAGCCCTTAGCCCAAACCCCAAGACCGCCCTTAGCCCTTAGCCCCCTTAGCTCCCTTAGCCCTTAGCCTTTAGCCATTAGCCCCCTTAGACCTTACCCCTTAGCCCTTAGTCATGACCCTTTAGCCCTTAGCCCTGATCCTTAGCCCTTAGCTATGACCCCTTAGCCATTAGCCCTTAGCCATGACCCCTTAGCCCTTAGTCCTTAGTCATGACCCTTAGCCCTTAGCCATGACCCCTTAGCCCTTAGCCATGACCCCTTAGCCCTTAGCTATGACCCGTTAGCCATGACCCATTAGCCCTTAGCCATGACCCCTTAGTCCTTAGCCATGATTCCTTAGCCCTTAGCCTTGACCCTTAGCCCTTAGTCCTTAGCCATGACCCCTTAGTCCTTAATCCTTAGCCCTGACCCGTTAGCCCTTAGCCCTTAGCCATGACCCCTTAGCCCTTAGCCCTTAGTCCTTAATCCTTAGTCCTGACCCTTAGTCCTTAGCCCTTAGCCATGACCCCTTAGCCTTGACCCTTAGCCCTTAGCGTTGAACCTTAGCCCTTAGTCCTTAGTCCTTAGCCCTTAGCCCTTTGCCCTTAGCCTTGACCCCTTAACCCTTAGCCTTGACCCTTAGCCCTTAGTTCTTAGTCCTTAGCCATGACCCCTTAGCCCTTAGCCGTTAGCCCTTTGACATGACCCCTTAGCCCTTAGTCCTGACACTTAGCCATGATCCCTTAGCCCTTAGCCCTTAGCCCTTAGTCCTTAGCCCTTAGCTTTGACCATTAACCCTTAGTCCTTAGCCCTGACCCTTAGCCATTAGCCATTAGCCCTAGCACTTAGCCCTGACCCTTAGTTTTAGCCATTAGCCTTAGCCCTTAGCCTTGACCCTTAGCCATTAGTCATTAGTCATTAGCCATTAGCCCATAGCACTGACCCTCAGCCATTAGCCCTTAGCTCTTAGCATTGATCCTTAGCCAATAGCCATTAGCCCGTAGCCCTGACCCTTAGCCATTAGCCCTTATCCTTAGCCATTAAACCTTAGCCATTAGCCCTTAGCCCTTAGCCTTATCACGTAGCCATTAGCCCTTAGCCATGATCCCTTAGCCATGACCCATTAGCCTTAGCTTTTAGCACTGACCCTTAGTCATTAGGGTTTAGCCCTTAGCCCTGACCCTTAGCCATTAGCCCTTAGCATTACCACTTAGCCATTAGCCCTTAGCCTTATCACGTAGCCATTAGCCCTTAGCACTTAGCCATGATCTTTTAGCCATGACCCATTAGTCTTAGCTCTTAGCACCGACCCTTAGCCATTAGCACTGACCCTTAGTCATTAGCCATTAGCCTTCGCCTTAGCCATGACCCCTTAGCCTTCGCCTTAGCCATGACCCCTTCCCCTTAGCCATTAGCACTGACCCTTAGTCATTAGCCATTAGCCTTCGCCTTAGCCATGACCCCTTAGCCTTCCCCTTAGCCCTCACCTCTTCCCCTTCCCCTTAGCCCTAAACCCTAAACCCTAAACCCTATACCCTAAACCATATACCCTATACCCTATACCCTATACCCTATACCCTAAACCCTATACCCTAAAATCCTAAACCCTATACCCTAAACCCTATACCCTAAACCATATACCCTATACCCTATATCCTATACCCTATACCCTATACCATATACCATATACCGTATACCATATACCCTATACCATATACCCTATACCCTATACCCTATACCCTATACCCTATACCCTATACCCTATACCCTGAATGCATGATGAGATAATAAGTTCAGGTGATCAGTTTGAACCTCTAGGAATGCATATGATACCCCTCCCATATTCTGATGATATTCGGTGGCATGAGATGGTACTTTTTAGTATATACGTGTTGGATGTACTATCACTTAGCACATATATGAAATTGATTTAACTTCCCTTGAATTGTTGACAGCATCATATGGACCCAAAAAAAACAACTCCTTGTGCATCCCCTGAACAAATCACAAAGGCAAAAGCTTTACTAAAACGTATTGACTTGAAGGATTTTTCAGGGTGTCAATTTTCAAATCCTGGTAAATCACTATATCCTGAATTACAGATACAGATTACAACAGCGATACAAAGATTACATTAACTTATTTACGCCATTGTATCTCTCTTAATTTCTGTTCATACAACGCTTTGCCCCTCTCTAAAAAAATTGGTTTGTCCTGAAGGCGCATCAACCTTGTGTGAAGGGGAATCAACTGAACAAGTTCTTCATTTTCCTTAATAAGTTCTTCATTTTTGTTACAAACCTCTTCATGTCGGTTAGCAAGTTGTTGTTTTTCGGTCCACAGTTGTGCTATAACCCCTTGTGTCCTCTCATCGTAGGGTGGTTCAAGCCACTTCTTGAAGTCACACCCCCCTTCCATAGTCGGACATCCCCAATACCTCCTTCTATAGTTGAACGGCATATGCCACTCACGGATAATTGCAGATCTGTTACAATTGCATAGCCAACCAGCGTTTGTTGACGATGAAGATGCCATTATGCGATGTAGTGCTTGATTTTCCTATCAATATCATAAATCCACTGCTAAATGTTTCATAAACATAAAAGTCAAACAAGATCTAAATTGAGAGGATAATCTTACCGAATAATGATGATGAACAACAGAGCTTCAGTTGCAATGGTGATAACTCAGTAACCCTAGGGGTAACACTATTTATACAAGTGAAGAGTTGTGCATAACAGCTAGCACACAGCTGTAAAACACTCAGATTGTGCATAACAACTATGAGACAGCTGTATCACACTGATGCTATAATAATTCTCATTGGGCCGAAATAGGCCCAATGGAAATGATTGTATAAGAAACGGGTCAAATACAGAACAAATTAGAAATTGGGCCCAAATAGGCCCAATAGAAAGGATTATAGACGAAACGATTAATGTTGATAATTTTGGATTTAAAATCTTAGGGTTTAGGAATCTTAGGGTTAGGATTTATGATATTAGGGTTTAGGAATTTAGGGTTTAGGATCTTAGGGTTAGGGTTTAGGATCTTAGGGTGAGGGGTTTATGATTAGAGTTTTGGATCTTAGGGTTAGGGGTTTATGGTTTAGGATATTAGAGTTAAGGTTTATGGTTTAGGATATTAGGGTTAGGAGTTTAGGGTTAGGGGTTTGGGATCATAGGTCTAGGGTTTGGAATATGGGACCTAGGGTCTAGGGTTGGGTGTGGGACGTTTGTAGCAAAAACCCCAAAACTAGCACGAACGATCGATCACTGACAACTCGTTAACTAAAGGTGTTTTAACCTAATTCTAAATGTGTGGTAAAATAATAGAAGAATAATAATAAAATAAAAACCGAAAATAAAACAGTCCAAATCGGTGAACAACATGCTCGAATTGGCCCAATCTCTCGCACGCTTTCTCGGCCCAATCCAGCAAAACAGCACAGCAACCAGCTGCTCACATGCTCGGCCCAACTCGTCGGCCCATCTTCTCTCGCTCGGCCCATCTCCAAGGTTCCACTTCAACAATTTATTCTCCCGCAAGCATCAGCTCCATTTCTTCAGCTTCAACACGCGGGGCCGAGCTTCTTCACGTGGGCTTCTTCATTTAATATATGCTTGTTTTTTTTTTGTCAAAAGAATTGATATATATGAATGATATACACATCAATTGATGATAAGATTCTTCCAGTTCAATTCGTTGACCATAGAAGTTTCACCAACTTTGACTAGCTATTATAAAAGCTAAAATTTGTTTTAAAAATGAAATAAAATCAAAGGCAGTCAATCAAGTTTAATTTATATGATCCTATTTTCAAGTTTTTATACTCTTTAAAACTCGTGAGCTCTACATACAAATTAAATTGGACAATCTTACACAAAAATACCACAATCAAGCCATCTAATCAATCACTTATATTTTATTTTTTCACCAACAAATCAATGTATAAGTATTACAAGTTAATGACAAATCAATGTACAAGAAAAGCTTAAGGTCGGTTGGGAGAGTTTAAAAAAAGTGATGGATTTTTTGCCTAGAATTTTCACAAATTAATCATGTGGTAAATATGATTAAATGAGCTGGCTAGGGGGTATCCTTACAATTAAACAAGTGGGAGGTGCATCCAGTGTCGCGCCCGCTATCATGTCTACCCATCATGGCAAGGCACCTAGCCGCGCCTAGTGTCGCGTCCGCTATGGCCGCAGTCCCGCGCCCAGTGTCGCGCCCGCTATGGCCGCAGCGGGTGTCGCGCCCAGTGTCGTGTCCGTTGTGCCCGCAGCGAGTGTCGCGCCCGCAGTCACGCACCCAGTGTCGCGCCCGCTGGGGCCACGGAGGGTCGCGCCCCTGAACCCTGAACGCTGACAAGCCTAGGCGCCTTTGGAAAGCTTAGGTGCCTTTGGCAAGCCTAGGTGCCTTGCCATGATGGCTAGACATGAGAGTCCAAAACGGCACCCACAGCCGCCCTCTTGGCCCCTGATAGGCCCGCCGACAGCCCCAGAGCATCAATCATGGCATTCGCAATTTTCGCCGGTCATTTTGTCTGCAACGGCCGAAAATAAAAAATTGATAGACTCCTAACATGTTATTCTATCCTCTAGAAACAAACCCCAAGTCGTTCGGATGGTTTTAAGGCCTGAAATAAATGTTTCAAAATCGTATGATCTGCCCTGTGAAGGAACACGGTGTTGGTGGCATTTCTGCCCAAACTGCACTATAGGGGGGGAGGTGGTCTCAACCCCCCGTGGGCGCATGGGCACTCGGGAAGGCGGCTTGCCGCCCATGCATGGGCCTTGTCCTAGAAGCCTCGGTCCCTCTAAAAAGACGCTATTCGCCGTCCCTGGGGACTCGGATCGATCGATCGATGTCGTCGACGCTCCCTCCGCTAACCGCTCTAGGGCCTAGCCGCGGCCAGTGTCGCGCCCGCTATGGCCGCAGTCCCGCGCCCAGTGTCGCGCCCGCTGTGGCCGCAGCGGGTGTCGCGCCCAGTGTCGTGCCCGCAACGAGTGTCGTACCCGCTATGCCCGTAGTCACGCGCCCAGTGTCGCACCCGCTGGGGCCACGGAGGGTCGCGCCCGTGAATCCTGACAAGCCTAGGCCCCTTTGGAAATTTTAGGTGCCTTTGGCAAGCCTAGGTGCCTTGCTATGATGGGTAGACATGACAGCCCAAAATGGCACCCACAGCCACCCTCTGGGCCCCTGAGAGGCCCGTCGACAGCCCCAGAGCATCGATCACGTCATTCGCCATTTTCGTCGGTCATTTTGTGAGCAACGGCAGAAAATAAAAAATTGTGAGCCTCCTAACATGTTATTCTATCATCTAGAAACAAACCCCAAGCCGTTCGGATGGTTTTGAGGCCTGAAATAAATATTTCAAAATCGTATGATATGCCCTGTAAAGGAACACATCTACTGGTGTTGGTGGCATTTCTGCCCAAACTGCACTATAGGGGGGGGAGGTGGTCTCAACCCCCCGTGGGCGCATGGACACTCGGGAAGACGGGTTGCCGCCCATGCACGGGCCTTGTCCTAGAAACCTTGGTCCCTCTAAAAAGACGCTATTCGCCGTCCCTAGGCACTCGGATTGATCGATCGATGTCGTCGACGCTCCCTCCGCTAACCGCTCTAGGGCCTAGCCATGCCCAGTGTCGCACCCGCTATGGCCACAGTCTCGCGCCCAGTGTCGTACCCGCTATGCCCGCAGCGGGTGTCACTCCCATTGTCATGCCCGTTGTGCCCGCAACGAGTGTCGCGCCCGCTGTGGCCGCAGTCACGCGCCCAGTGTCGTGCCCGCTAGGGCCACGGAGGGTCGCGCCCCTGAACGCTGACAAGCCTAGGTGCCTTTGGAAAGCCTAGGTGCCTTTGGCAAGCCTAGGTGCCTTGCCTTGATGGCTAGACATGACAGGCCAAAACGACACCCTCATACAAGCCCTATGGGCCCCTGACAGGCCCGCCGACAGCCCCAGAACATCGTTCATGGCATTCGCTGTTTTCGTCGGTCATTTTGTGAGCAACGACCGAAAATATAAAATTGGGAGCCTCCTAACATGTTATTCTATCCTCTAGAAATAAACCCCAAGCCGTTCGGATGGTTTTGAGGCCTTAAATAAATGTTTTAAAATCGTATGATTTGCCTCGTGAAGGAACACGTCTACTGGTGTTGGTGACATTTCATCCCAAATTGCACTATAGGGGGGAGGCGGTCTCACCCCCCCCCCCCCCCCCGTGGGCGCATGGGCACTCGGGAAGGCGGGTTGCCTCCCATGCACGGGCCTTGTCCTAGGCCCCTCGATCCCTCGAAAAAGACGCTAATCGTCGTCCCTAGGCACTCGGATCGATCGATCTCGTCGACGCTCCCTCCTCTAACCGATCTAGGGCCTAGCCGCGCCCGTTAAAATTTGGGTGCAACCCAAATCCGTTAAATAAATGATAGTCGGACCGAGACTAGAGAACCCTTCTTGGAAGGTGGGTTTGATATTGTTCATGACGTACAAATGATAGTCGGACCGAGTCTAGACAACCCTTCCTAGAAGGTGGGTGTAGTCTCGTTCTTCTGATTTACATAAATTAAACACTCTGAACTACGTAAGGCTTGATTCTCTTCCAAGAAATACGTAAGCAACCCGTTAAAATTTGGGTGCAACCCAAATCCTTTACACCATTTAAATTTTGGTACTTGTAAAACTTTTAATCAAGAGGGTAACAAGAAAGGGTCGAACTCAAGTTTTATAAAAATCAATTAAAATATGTTTTGCAATTATGTACATTTTTGTTCAACACCCGCAGCGAGTGTCGCGTCCGTTGTGGCCGCAGTCCCGCACCCAGTGTCGCGGTGGCTGGGGCTACGGAGGGCCGCACCCAGTGTCGCGTCCACCATGCCGCATCATAGGCCTTGAAATTGGCCTTGACAAGCCTAGGTGCCTTGGCATAGGCCTTGGCCATGGCCTTGATAAGCCTAGGTGCCTTTGGAAGGCCTAGGTGCCTTGACTTGATGGCTAAACATGACAGGCCAAAACGGGACCCAGAGCCGCCCTCTGGGTCCATGTCAGGCCCGCCCACAGCCTCAGAGCATCGATCATGGCATTCGCCGTTTTCGTCGGTCATTTAGTGAGTAACGACCGAAAATAAAAAATTAGGAGCCTCCTAACATGTTTTTCTATTCTCTAGAAACAAACCCCAAGCCGTTCGGATGGTTTTAAGGCCTTAAATAAATGTTTCAAAATCGTATGATCTACCTCGTGAAGGAACACGTCTACTGGTGTTGGTGGCATTTCTGCCCAAACTGCACTATAGGGGGGAGGCGGTCTCAACCCCCCGTGGGCGTATGGGCACTCGGGAAGGCGGGTTGCCGCCCATGCACAGGCCTTGCTGATAACAGGAATTTGCCGTTCTAATTCCTACTATGCAAAGTATCCAAACAAACCCTAAAACGTAGTCCTATGTAAGTAAGGGTCGAATCCGCAGGGAAACAAAGTATATCGCAGTGTGCAAAATGTATGTCAATTTAAAGCAACCAAAGGGGGGTTTTGTTGGTTTGTTTTAGTAGCCAAGCATGCAAATGGTAAATAAGCAATTAAAGGTGATGAAATCAGTTATTGGGAAAACACTCAGTCAAACAATATCCACTATTCGAATGACAAGTTGATCATAGATACTACTCAAAATCGCATGCAATGGTAATTCCAATTCCTTTTCAGATGTAACTAATAGCACAACCAGATACTATTAGAACTAACTAATTAAACAACCCTGAAACTATCAAGATTCAGTTTAACAGCCGCCTTACGGATAAGAATATAGTTGGATACAACCCTAGAATAAAACAACCAGTTTTTACCCTAGAATGTAAATCAATTCTCTTCTGCATAAGATTAGCACAACCAGTTACTAACACGATGCAGTTGCTACTATGGAATAGATATGCTCAACCAGTAACAATCTAAACCTAGAAATAGATAAATAACGACAAACCCTAGTTGATCAGACTAGAAATTATCAATATCAATCTTACGAAATCAAACAAGAGAAGAGATAAAAACCATGCAATAGATTAGGAATAAGAATCTCACAACTGAATCACACGAAAAGCTTCAATGTCTGACTAAGCAAGAGAGGCTTAGTTCTTCATAGCAAGAGAATACGTAGAATAAGAAATTAGGGTTCCGAGATAGAAGAAACAAGTTTTCTCAACCCTTAAATACCAAAGGAAAAATAATATGAAATTATCCTAAAAAGAAATAATAAAAACGTAATAAAGTAATATAAAATAGATCCGAAAAGGAAATCGGCTCGGCGATGCTTCCGTCAGCGGCAACGGCCGCTGCTTCTCCCACGGCGATCGTCGTAAATGCGGCGAGCGCCGCAATTAAACGGCGGTCGCCGTTTCCAGGTCGTAGCCTTCGTCTCTCAGAGGGAATTAACGGAGGTTGCCGTAATTCCGCGGCGGTCGCCGCGACTCTGTTTCTTCATCCTTCGTTCCGCAGCTCCTAAGGCTCCAAAAACGCAACTTCCGCACCTCCTCGCCAAGTCTCCAAATCACCTCCAAAGCATCCTAAAACACCACTAAAATCATGCCAAAACTCCGTCAATACACACAACATAATCGTGTGTATCACTTGTCATAGGCACCTCGGACCCTCTAAAAAGACGATATCCGCCGTCCCTAGGGACTCGGATCGATCGATCAATGTCGTCGACGCTCCCTCCGTTAACCGCTCTAGGGCCTAGCCGCGCCCAGTGTCGCGCCCGCTATGGCCGCATTCCCTCGCCGGGTCCCGCGCCCGCTGTGGCCGCAGCGGGTGTCGCGCCCGCTGTGCCCGCAGTCACGCACCCAGTGTCGCGGCCGCTGGGGCCACGGAGGGTCGCGCCCCTGAACCCTGAACGCTGACAAGCCTAGGCGCCTTTGGAAAGCTTAGGTGCCTTTGGCAAGCCTAGATGCCTTGCCATGATGGCTAGATATGACAGCCCAAAATGGCACCCACAGCCGCCCTCTGGGCCCCTGACAGGCCCACTGACAGCCCCAAAGCATCGATCATGGTATTCGCCGTTTTCGTCGGTCATTTTGTGAGCAACGGCCGAAAATAAAAAATTGGGAGCCTCCTAACATGTTTTTCTAGTCTCTAGAAAGAAACCCCAAGTCGTTCGGATGGTTTTAAGGCCTGCAATAAATGTTTTAAAATCGTATGATCTGCCCTGTGAAGGAACACGTCTACTGGTGTTGGTGGCATTTCTGCCCAAACTGCACTATAGGGGGGGGAGGTGGTCTCAACCCCCCGTAGGCGCATGGGCACACGGGTCGGCGGGTTGTCGCCCATGCACGGGCCTTGTCCTAGGCTCCCCAGTCCCTCTAAAAAGACGTTATTCGTCGTCCCTAGGCACTCGGATCGATCGATCTCATCGACGCTCCCTCCGCTAACTGCTCTAGGGCCTAGACGCGCCCAGTGGCGCGCCCGCTATGGCCGCAGTCTCGCGCCCGTAGTCCCGCACTCGGTGTCGTGCCCGCTGTTCCCGCAGCGAGTGTCGCGCCCGTTGTGCCCGCAGCGAGTGTCGCGCCCATTGTGGCCGCAGTCCCGCGTTCATTGTCGCGCTCGCTGGGCCAACAGAGGGCCGCACCCAGTGTCGCGCCCGTCGTGCCGCGGCATAGGCATTGGCATTAGCCTTGACAAGCCTAGGTGCCTTGGCATTGTCCTAGGTGCCTTTGGCAAGCCTAGGTGCCTTGCCTTGATGGCTAGACATGACAGGCCAAAACGGCACCCTCATACAAGCCCTCTGGGCCCCTGTCAGGCCCGCAGACAGCCTCAGAGCATCGATCATGGCATTCGCCATTTTCGTCGGTCATTTTGTGAGTAACGACCGAAAATAAAAAATTGGGAGCCTCCTAACATGTTATTCTATCCTCTAGAAACAAACCCCAAGCCGTTCGGATGGTTTTAAGGCCTAAAATAAATGTTTCAAAATCGTATGATTTGCCTTGTGAAGGAACACGTCTACTGGTGTTGGTGGCATTTCTGCCCAAACTGCACTATAGGGGGGAGGGGGTCTCAACCCCCCGTGGGCGCATGGGCACTCGGGTCGGCGGGTTGCCGCCCATGCACGGGCCTTGTCCTAGGCACCTCGGTCCCTCTAAAAAGACGATATTCGCCGTCCTAAGGCACTCGGATCGATCGATCTCGTCGACGCTCCCTCCGCTAACCGCTCTAGGGCCTAGCCGCGCCCAGTGGCACACCCGCTATGGCCGCAGTCCCGCACCCAGTGTCGCACCCGGTGTGCCCGCAGCGAGTGTCACGCCCAGTGTCGCGCCCGCAGTGCCCGCAGCGAGTGTCGCGCCCGCTGTGGCCACAGTCCCGCGCCCATTGTCGCGCCCGCTGGGCCCACGGAGGGCCGTGCCCGTCGTGCCGCGGCATTGGCCTTGACAAGCGTAGGTGACTTGGCATTGGCCTTGACAAGCCTAGGTGAATTGCCTTGATGGATAGACATGACATGCCAAAACGGCACCCTCATACAAGCCCTCTAGGCCCCTGTCAGGCCCGCCGTCAGCCTTAGGGCATCGATCATGGCATTTGCCATTTTCGTCAGTCATTTTGTGAGTAACGACCAAAAATAAAAAAAATTGGGAGCCTCCTAACATGTTATTCTATCCTCTAGAAACAAATCCCAAGCCGTTCGGATGGTTTTAAGGCCTAAAATAAATGTTTCAAAATCGTATGATCTGCCTTGTGAAGGAACACGTCTATTGGTGTTGGTGGCATTTCTGCCCAAACTGCACTATAGGGGGGGGGTCTCAATCCCCCGTGGGCGCATGGGCACTCGGAAGGCGGGTTGCCGCCCATGCACGGGCCTTGTCCTAGGCCCCTCGGTCCCTCGAAAAAGATGCTATTCGCCGTCCCCAGGCACTCGGATCGATCGATCTCGTCGACGCTCCCTCCGCTAACCGCTCTAGGGCCTAGTTGTGCCCAGTGTCGCGCCGCTATGGCCGTAGTCCCGCGCCCAGTGTCGCGCCCGTTGTGCCCGCAGCGAGCATCGTGCCCGTTGTGGCCACAGTCCCGCGCCCGCGGGGCCGCGCCCAGTGTCGCACCCGCCGTGCCGCGGCATAGGCCTTGACAAGCCTAGGTGCCTTGGCATAAGCCTTGGCCATGGCCTTGACAAGCCTAGGTGCCTTTGGAAGGCCAAGGTGCCTTGCCTTGATGGCTAGACATGACAGGCCGAAACGGCACCCAGAGTCGCCCTTTGGGTCCCTGTCAGTCCCGCCGACAGCCTCAGAGCATCGATCATGGAATTCGCCGATTTAGTCGGTCATTTTGTGAGCAACGGCCGAAAATAAAAAATTGGGAGCCTCCTACCACGTTATTCTATCCTTTCCAAGCTGTTCAGATGGTTTTAAGGCCTAAAATAAATGTTTCCAAATCGTATGATTTGCCTTGTGAAGGAACTCGTCTACTGGTGTTGGTGGCATTTCTGCCCAAACTGCACTATAAGGGGGGAGGTGGTCTCAACCCCCCGTGGGCGCATGGGCACTCGGGAAGGCGGGTTGCCGCCCACGGGCGGGCCTTGTCCTAGGCACCTCGGTCCCTCTAAACCCACTTTTCCCGAAGGATCTCAACAGGCGTGAATAGGGATGCCAAGGTATCAAAAGGGGAAGTCTCCGACTGAGAACCCAGTGGCTGAATAGGGATGTCGCTCTTGTCTTCACCATAGATAGACACCGGCAAAATTAGATGATGTTGGATTTCTCTTGGCTCAACACAAGCCCTGAGCAACTAGAGAATTGATTGAGAGCATCCAGAAGGATCTCAACAGAGGGCCAGTCACCTCGAGGACACATTATGTTGATAATGTCGTCCGCAAAAGCCAAGTGAAATGACCGTGGAGTTGGCCATTTATAACCACCAAGTAGGAGGAGGTAGAGACGGCCTCCGTTACCCAAGCATTAAATGGAGCCGAGAACATCAGACCTTCCAAAACGGCCCGGACGAAGTCCCAAGACACTGTGTCAAAGGCCTTACGGATGTCTACTTTAAGCATACATACACCTTGGCAAAGCCGTTCTCTTGGACCAAATGGATGTTGTCGACAAGGCTTCTCCCCTTGATGAAGGCCCCTTGCGCTTTATCCACAAGAAGGCTATCCATAAACCACATTGCATTGCAAAGGGGGGGATAGGCCGAAAGCCACTTCAGTCTTAGGGATAAGAGCGATAGCTGAATGGTTAAGCAAGTGTTGCGAGCCAAAAAAATCTTGCACACTCCCAGACACAAGCTGCTTTTGAAAAACTTGTCCGAATAGCCATCAGGCCTAGGGGATTTCTCGTCCCCTATGTCCCATAGAGCCGGTCGGATGAGCTCAACCCCCTGATCTGCAGAAACCAGGGAACCCTGAAGGAAAACAGAACTGTCGATCCTGACTGTGTTCACTGAGCTCTCGAGAAGGAAGCCCTTCATAATAAGCAACAAACTCTGAGGCCACTTCGATCTCGGAGATCCTGTTTTTCAATGCGAGCAATATGATATTTTCCGACATAGTCCATGGAAAAACTTAGTGCATGCATTTGTCAGCTTCCAGCGTGAACTTGGACTTGGCTTGCTGGGCAACAAACAAATATTCAACTCTGGCTAATCTGCTTGCTGGCTGGCTGGCAAGAGATCTTTTCTGACCAAGCAAGTCCTGAAGCTCAAGAGAGGACGGATGGGTCATATATTAAGATGCTGAACTTGGATAGACTTGAGCTGGCCACTTTAGCACGGGCTGAAAAATACTGCTGCTGCTCCCAGCTGTCTCGTACAATCTGTTGGAAATCCTCATGTTCCACCCACCACCATATTGAAGAATTTGAATGGCTTGCGCCGCATCGACCCGGGTGATCTAAAAGGGTTCCTGATGGGAAGAAGAAACCCTATCTCCCTCCTAGTGTAGTGTGTGTGTGTAGGCCCGAAAAGCAGGTTTCTGTCTAGCTTGGTGCAGACTGTCCCATTGGACAAAATTGAAAGACGCGGGATTGAGTTAGTTGGCTAGACGGACCTCCTTGTATGCCTTGGCCTTGACCATGGTTGATTGATGCCTTGCATGTTGCCTTGAAGGATGGCCTTGCACGTAATGTTGTTAAAATCGCGATCTGAGTCGTAGAATCGTACGATTTTACTATCCAAAATGACTCAAATTGTATGAAAATAGTCGTACGTGGTAGAGTCGTACTGGGATCCTAGGGAAACTTGTTTTTTTGCTCAAGTTAGTTTTGGGTTGTTCAATGAACTTGGGACAATTTTCCCATCTTATTGATAATTTAGCCCATTTACATATTTTAATCAATTTTAAGCAAACCCTAAACTTTTAAAAAAAAAAGTTTGAACTAGTTCGTCCTTCCTAATGTGCAGCAGATGATTGCTTCTTGACGTAAAAAACCCTCTTCTTTCCACCAGTGATGGATTTTTCTATTTGTCAGAACATCTCATAGTTTATAATAATATTACATCACATACATAGTTAATTATGAACATTAATAACGTATTTAAAATAGTATATTTAAATGAGTTGCTTAGGTTTTATGTGAAATATATCGTATTTAAAACATTAATAACGTATTTAAAATATTATGTTAATTATGTCTGATTGAAGATGGGACCGACCTGGATCCCATTGCATTGGTATCGGAAAAATCGAAATCTAATCGGTTGGAAGATTGTCTTGAAACAAACGACAGCCGTGATGAGCAATCGAGGTAGGTTCGATTAAAGAATATGTCTCAAGCGAAGCCATTAAGGTCGGATTGGAGAAGACGTATTGACTCCATACAAACATCTGAGTCGCAAGTTTCATCAAGAGACTCAAGTCTAGTCGTATTCGCAGATGTTGTGGAAGGCACCAAGAATCAGGAGTATATTCGTGCGAGTTAGTGGAGAAACGGGTGTGTGAGTCGCTTGAACAGTTCGAAGACAAGCTGATTTCCTACAAGTGCATCAAATTTCAGTTAAAGGTAATTCCAAAATTAATTCTTATTAGAAATGGGTACTTGCCAGATTGAGTATGATGAAGTTAAAGCATTTGGAATTGGATGGGTTTATGGTCAATTGAGATTTTGGGTATTCATCATGCACAAACACTGTTGGGAGATAAAATGCCTACTAGAGGAGGAGTTCCCTTATTGAATGCATTCGTTGATGAGAATTTCACTCTGGTCAGTGATATGGAGTTAATTGCAATTTCGATCCGGGTTGAAATAAATTCAGAGTAGATGGTACGATGATTTTCGATCCGGGTATGCAAAGCCAAGAAGGAATCTGTGGCGGACTTGATCTGTTGCTGCATATGGTCGAAAGTAAAGATGGAATTTTGTTTGTTGTTGTTTGAATCGAAGAGGTATTGTTAAAGGGGATTTCCATGGGTTAGATTGAGCATTTTGCTGATGTTGTCCTGTTCCAGTTCCAGTTCCATTTGCGGTCTTTGAAGGGTGGTGAAGAGGTTGCAAGGTTCATCCATCTAGTTGTTGACATTTGTTTTTTGTTGTTGCTCAATGTGTTGATAATGTTACTGAAACTGTGCTGCCATAAAGCTATTGTCAAGGTATGCTAGTGGGCAGGGTCTAGGATTTTGGGCAAAAATTGGCTCATGTGCCTTGTGTGTAGGAATGATATATATGGTTAAGCTTTGGGCTCATATGGGAAGTTGCTGATGTTTTCCTGGGCCAGATACTCACTGAAAAGTCAACGAGTTCCTTCTTAATGTTTTACTGCACAATTCTTGGCTGCTACAAGTCAAGTAATTCCTGGGCCAGTACTCATGCATGATTGGGTTGCTGAGGTGGCTTCAATGCTTCATCAAACTTGCCTACTGCAGAAGTAAGCAGTTATTGAATGATGAAGTTGTTTTGCTGAATGTAGTTTCTAACATTTTATAGCCTATTGATATATAGCCTATTTATAAAAAAATGTTCAAAATAGTAAAAACTTAGATATTCGCAAATTCAATAAAAAAAAACATGAAATAATTGGGTCCTCCCTCCGTATTATATACAAGTGTAAATAGGCTTATTTTAGTGACTCAATAGATAGATACATACATTGTAGTATAGATGGGGTGAAGCACTGTTATTGTCGACCACTTGTTTGTGATAATAGGTATATCCGATAAAGAGAATAAAAATCGATCCAAAACACGTATACCAAAAACATATATATAAACGATACAAAGATAATAACAAATAAATCCATGGAATAGATTCAGAAAAGAAAAAAAAAAGATTCCTCTACCAAATAAATCCATGGAATCGATCCAAAACATGTATACCAAAGATGGAAGAGATTATCATCCAAAATGTGTATGTATATATATAATAATAATATAAGATTCCTTTACCAAATAAATCCATGGAATAGATTCAGAAAAAAAATATAAACTGTCATAAAATAATAATAAAACTCATAGAGGAGAAAGAGCATCATAAATAATCCAATACGACCATTCCTTCCTTACGAAGCTCCCAACCCAAACCATTATCATCAATCCGGATACTCAAAAAGCTAATAACATCTATTGTTTTCATGCTTTACAAGGAATACGTATGTCATTCAATGAGACGCTCTCAACCCAAACCAAAATCCGTATATATGTATTATCATCAATCCGGATAGGAGAAATCCAGAACGTATGACCATTCGTTTCGAAGCTCTCAATCCAAACCACAATTTATATAAATCAATACCGTCAATCCTGATAAGCCCGTGTCGAACAAAACGTCGTCTTTTACCTACTGTCCGGCTTATCAACGCAGATTTGGACACTCAAACGACCCTTTAATGAAATACTATAGTACATAAGTGTAACTATATGAGATATAATGAAATACTATAAGTGTAACTATATGGGATATAATGAAATACTATAGTACATAAATGTAACTATATGGGATGTAATGAAATAATATACTATATAAGTGTAACTATATGGGATATAATGAAATACTATAAGTCTGTTTTCATAGGAAATAATACTCATTAGTGTAACTATATGAATTTAATGAAATACTATAGTACATAAGTGAGTGTAACTATATGGAATTGAATGAAATACTATACTATATAAGTCTAAGTATACTATAGTATATAAGTGTAACTATTGGAAATTTAATGAAATACTATAGTACATAAGTATAACTATATGAAATACTATACTATATAAGTGTAACTATAGGAAATTTAATGAAATACTATA
The DNA here is from genome assembly GCA_027886185.1 of Rheum nobile. Taxonomy (NCBI): domain Eukaryota; kingdom Viridiplantae; phylum Streptophyta; class Magnoliopsida; order Caryophyllales; family Polygonaceae; genus Rheum; species Rheum nobile. The sequence continues at coordinate 2,443,140 of WOAB01000292.1, read as the reverse complement.
GTACATAAGTATAACTATATGAAGTGAAACTATATGAAATTTAATGAAATACTATAGTATATAAGTATAACTATATGAAATACTATAGTACAAAAATATGAAATACTATAGTATATAAGTATAACTATATGAGATATAATGAAGTACTATAGTATATAAGTATAAGTATAAGAAATTTAATGAAATACTATAGTACATATGTGTAATTATATGAAATACTATGGTGTATAATGAAATACTATAGTATATAAGTGAGTTAAATACTATAGGTCTATTTCCATAGGAAATATAAACACAAATTATAGGTGTTGGAGAAAATCCAGAAAACCTATATGTACGAGTGTATGACCATTCGTTTCGAAGCTCTCGACCCAAACCACAGTTGTATAAGTCGTATGAATCAATACCGTCGATCCAGGTAAGTTCTATACTCAAAAACGTCGTCTATGACGTCGTTGTCCGGCCTATAAACGCGGATTTGGAGGCTCAAACGGCCTTTTTCGGGGTTCCAGCGCCTTTAAGGCCCTTCGGACCTAAGGATGCTTGCGTCTTTCGGTTACCTTCGAAACCGTGTATCACACGCTCCAATCCGACGTCGCACGCAAAAGTTACGCGCGTTTCAAATTCGCCGCGCGTTTAGCTCCGCTGCTTCTCCTCCGTTATACGGGGCCTCCTTCATTAGAATCTTTAACTCGGACACCGATGCCTCCGTTATACGGGGCCTCCAACAATAACTACAATGTCTGTCGGGTCCTGATAGGCGTTGTCGTGACACCTAAACAAAATAATCCTAACAAACCTAAACAAGTAGTAGAGGCAAGCAAGGGTTGATCCCACGGGAAGGAAGTAATCAATCTATGTGTTTATAAGCATGCAAGGTAACAAGGGGTTTTTGATTATCAAACACAGAGCAAAGTAAACAGGTTTAGTTGACTTGAGAATATGATTGGGGAAAGTAGTTCCACTAGAACGAGATCCACAATACAGAGATATAAGTTGATCACTGAAATCTATTCAATCCAAGTTCTTTAACTATTCTTATGGTTGTTCCCACCCTGATCTTAAGTACTATTGATTCTCACAGTTGTCAATAGACTTATTACTATACCAATGGTAAAGCACCTCCGATTCTCACAGTTGTCGGTGTACTTTACCACCAACAAAGCAATAGCAATGCACACAAGGATATAGGATACATGCAAATATAAAGACGTATTAATACTCGCATGCAACTGACTCTCACTCACAATTGTACGCTCAGAACCCCTATACGCACAATTGTGTTTGCTACTAGATATGCACTCGGAACCCCTATATTCAATCCTATCAATTGATAGATATTACTCAACCTAGCTGGCCAGACTATGAAGAACAATGATAAATCAATAATCAATATAACCAAGAGAATCAAACCAACACACATAAGAATAAGAACAAGGAATAGAAATCTCACAATCGAATCAACTGTATTGCTTCAAACGTCTAGCAGAACAAAGGTGTTTAGCTCTCCATGGGTTGGAAACCCTGGAGGCAGAATGAAGAACGAACTTGTAAAACTTAATTGTAGATTGTGTCAACTAGGTTAACTAAAGGGTATTTAACCTAATTCCTAGAAGTGATAAAAATAATAAAATAACAATAACAAAAATAATAACAAAATAAGAAATCCAAAGCGGGGAATTAATCCTGTAATTCTGCTCGGCTGCTCACTATCGGCCTCTAATTCATTCAAGCAGCAACAGCCCACTCCAAGGCAGCTCTCTCGGCCCAACACACACAGCGGCAACACGGCCCAATTCAAAGGCAAGCAGCACATGCGCTGACGTCGCCATGACGTCATCCCTCCGCTGTTTCAAACCATCGATTCTCACGCTTCAATTTCCGCGTGCGCTTCTTCTTCATTTCACGCGGGCCTTTCTTCAACTTGGGCCTAATTCATCTTCACGGCCCATCTTCTATTTAATTCCAGCATCAGCACGCGACATAATTAATTGCTTCGTTCAGCAAATTGCCGCGGGGCGTCATCTTTATCTGAGACCCACCGCCGGGTCGCGGTGACTCTGGCGCGGGGCGGTGACTTCCCCAATGTGGTTCCTTCATAGATTTTCGTCGTCTCCTCAGGTGGTCAATTCCTCTTCCTCTGGATGTCTCCAATTAGCTCCTCCAGACCACCAAAACCACACTTCTCAGCTCTAACTCCATAATCTCCAATTGTGCATAAAATCCATCCAAATGGCATCTCAAACCTGGTAATAACCCCTAGATATGTGCTATAAAATAGCACTTATCAGGTCCTCACCGTCTTTGACCTGGACAAAGGACATGGAGGAGTAGAAGCTGCGAACAACATCGTCATCAACACCAGTGACCTCAGAGAAAAGGTGGTCCCAACCTTGAATAGAAAGCACGGCACGGAAAGAGTCGACTTCTTGGAGAGTGGATGACTAGAGCTGTGAACCCATGAACAGAGGGCCAAGAATGTTGCGCTAAGCAAAAGAGTTCTTGTGCGAATCCGACGATTTTGCCGAAGACTTAGCAGCAACAGTGGTTCTGGCGGAGTGAGTGCGGCCGACAACAGAGGAAAGCACACAGGCAGCTACCTTTTCAGTTCCCCCTTAGTTCCTTAGAAGTTCCTGGCTAGGGAAGGCTTTGGATGCATATATGTAGAGGGTATATAAATCATGAAGAGTACACATCCAAAAGCATATAAATAGTAGGAAGGCAATTTTGATGCTAAACTAGTAAGTTCCCAGTTGTGGACTTAATCAAGAAAAGGTTCATAGGGAACTACTAGGGAAGCCAGGCTAGGGACATCTTATAATCAATCATCCTTTCGGCTTATGATGTGGGTTCAGAGATCAGATTGATTATATATTGTTAAAAGAAATGCAAGCAAGATGTTCACTTAATGCATGAAGGGGAGAAGAATGCACAACTGACGGCATAACACCAAACATATGAATACAGAGTAGGACAAGAAAAGCAGTAAACACAGTTCCCAACGATTTACCAATGAAACAAATAAGTCACATAACTAGTCAGTAGCAGGGAAATAGGCAAGGGAACTCAGAACCGCTAAGCTATGGAAATCATTCCAAGAAGGAGTCTAAAGTACTCATATGGTTCTCGATTAAGGGCTTTTGTGAATATATCAGCAATTTGTTCCTCAGTACGACAATGTTCTATAATAATGATCCCCTTTTCCACGTTATCTCTCAAAAAGTGGTGCCTTATGTCAATATGCTTAGACTTGGAGTGAAAGACAGGATTCTTAGAGATGTTAATGGCACTAGTATTATCACATAGAATTTTGAGAGGGCCATAGGATTTACCAAAGTCCGCGAGTTGTTGTTTGAGCCAGAGGAGTTGAGCACAACAAGCAGCAACAGCAATGTATTCGGACTCAGTGGTGGAGAGAGATATGGAGGTTTGCTTCTTGGAGCCCCATGTGACCAGGCAGGGGCCAAGGAACTGAGCCATTCCAGAAGTGCTTTTTCTGTTCTGGAGGAATCCAGCATAATCAGCATCCGTGTAGGAGAGGAGCTCGAAGTCACAATGTTTGGGGTACCAAAGACATAGATTGTCAGTTCCATTCAGATAGCAGAGAATTCGTTTCACAGCGGCCATGTGCTTTAAGCGAGGGTCAGCCTGAAAGCGAGCACAAAGACACACAGAATACATAATATCTGGTCTACTAGCAATTAGGTAGAGAAGGGAACCTATCATTTGCCTGTATAAGGATTGATCAGCCTTGGGATCAGAATCTTCCAGCGTGAGCTTGGTTGCTGGGGAAATGGGAGTTGCAAAGGGTTTGCAAGTGTCCATCTTGAATTTTCTAAGAAGTTCCTTCACATACTTCTGTTGATGGATCTGAGTTCCCTCTGAGAGCTGATTCACTTGAAGACCTAGGAAGAAGGTCAGTTCTCCAATCATGCTCATCTCGAATTCACTGCTCATTAAGTTCTTGAACTTTTCTACAAGAGAGAGGTTAGTGGAACCAAAGATAATGTCATCGACATATACTTGAAAAACCAAGATATTATCCTTAACTTCCAGTAAGAAAAGAGTTTTATCAATCAAACCTCTTCTATATCCATTGGATAATAGGAACTGAGCAAGACGGTCATACCATGCACGGGGAGCCTGCTTTATCCCATAGAGAGCTTTGTCTAGGAAGTAGACGTAGTCAGGATGCTCTTTGTCCTCAAATCTAGGGGGCTGCCTGACATATACTTCCTCTTGAAGAATTCCATTTAGGAAGGCAGTTTTGACATCCATTTGGAAGAGCTGGAATCCCTTGTGGGCAGCAAAGGCAATCATTAGGTGAATGGCCTCCATTCGTGCAACAGGAGCAAACGTCTCATCGTAGTCAATTCCCTCTTGTTGATTGTACCCTTGAGCTACCATACGAGCTTTGTTCCTTGTGACGACACCAGAGTCATCAAGCATGTTGCGAAAGATCCACTTAGTTCCTATGATGGTTCTGTTGGGAGAACAGGAAACTAAGTGCCAGACTTTATTACGATCAAATTGATGTAATTCCTCTTGCATTGCATGAATCCAGTCTGGGTCAGTGAGTGCTTCTTTGTAGTTATTGGGCTCTACAAGAGATAAGAAGGCATTGAAAGCACAAAAGTTATTTAGAGAGGATCTAGTGGACGAACCTGGTTTGTGATATGGAGTTATGATTAGATCCACGGGATGAGATCCTTTGTACTTGTAGTTGGGAACAAGAATTGAGTCATTGGTCACAATAGGATGTGTGACATCAGGGTTCCCTAAAGAATGATCATCAGAGTTCCTTGTGGCATGATCATCAAAATTCCCTTCAGCATGGGAACTGGAAGCAGGAGCATCGGAGGAGACGGGCTCCCTAGGATTGGGAGCTTGAACAGGCGTTCCGATGTCTTGAGGACTCTCAGTGGATGGAGTATCATTTTACTGATCAGGATTCGGAGAAGCAGGAGATGATTGCTCTTCAGAATCGGGGGAGTTCCCAACAGAGTCGCCAGACAGGTTGAGAGAGAACTCAGGAGTAGATGAGGGGAAGGATTCATCGGGGTCAGCATCAACAGGAGGAGAACTAGAGGGTACCTGTGGCATGTTAGAGAAAGCAGATTCATTGAATACAACATGAACACTTTCCTCAATCTTTTGTGTACGAAGGTTGTACACTTTGTAAGCCTTGTTGTTGTTGACATAGCCAAGGAATATCCCTTCATCGCTTCTGGGATCAAATTTCCCAATTGGATCTTTGCCATTATTGTGCACAAAGCATTTGCACCCGAAGACCCGAAGATGGGAAATGTTGGGAACTCTGCCTTTTAGGAGCTCATAGGATGTCTTCTCAGTCATAGGGCGAAGCATGGCACGATTCAGAATGTAGCACGCGGTGTTGACTGCCTCTACCCAAAACCTATGAGGAAGACCAGCAGATAGAAGCATAGTACGAGACATGTCCTCCAATGTCCTATTCTTCCTTTCAATAACTCCATTCTGTTGAGGAGTGCGAGGAGCTGAGAAATTATGAGAGATTCCCTTGTCCCTGCAAAAGGTTAGAAACTTGGCATTTTTGAACTCAGTTCCATGATCGGAACGTATGGCACGAAGATTGTACCCAAGGGAGTTCTCAAGAGTAGGAACAATAGCTGAGAACCTGTCAAATACTTCATCTTTTGATTTTATGAAAATGGTCCAGGTGAAGCGAGAGAAATCATCAACAAGTACAAGAATATACATGTTCCCTCCAAAGCTTTGAGTACGCATGGGACCACATAAATCCATATAAACAAGTTCAAGAGGATGAGAGGAACTAATCTCAGATTTTGACTTAAAGGAACTACGTACCTGTTTCCCCCCTACACAGTCTGAGCAAATGTTGTCCTTTTCAATTTGAATAGAGGGAGGTCCTCTCACCAGTTCCTTCTTGTGTAGCTTATGAATAAGCTGAGGGCTAGCATGGCCAAGTCTTTGATGCCATATTGTCGTTCTATCAGCTATAGAAGACAAGAAAAGATTTTCCTCAGGAATGAAGCTTGTGTCTACGATATAGACATTGTTGTAGCGTTTCCCTTTCAATAGAGTTTTGTGTGTCTCTGGATTCAGCACGAAGCATTCTTTGGGAGTGAATAAGACATGGTTCTCCCCTTGGTCGCAAAGCTGAGACACACTCATTAGATCAAAACCCAAATTGTCAACAAGATGAACATCACTTACATGTACTTTGTCAGTTAGGTCCACGCATCCAACACCACAAATGGCTCTTTTTCTCTTGTCTCCGAAGGAAATCTTTCCTCCGTTGTATTTCTGAAGTGAGTGCAGTTTCTTCCTGTTTCCAGTCATATGGCATGAAGCTCCACTGTCTATGTACCATTTTTCTTCTTTACTCACTTCACCCTGCACAATTAAACATCATTTTTTTACGAATCCAGGTCGGCTGACAATTCTCGGGTTTGTTAGGAGGAGAGTTCCTAGGTGGATTAACATGATCAGTTCCCTGAGAAGGAGAATAATAATAATAGGGATCATTCAAGTCAAAAATTTCAGTTCTTTTCCTATTATCTTTCCTCATATAGTTTCTCTTCATAGAGGCCTTTTCCTCGTCCCTTTCCTTCTTGTTGCATTCGTTAATGTTGTGACCTTGGTTCCCACAGTACCAGCAAACCCGATTGTTGGGAATCCAGAGGTACTTACCCTTTTTACGAAAGGGAATTGAGTTGGCTTTCTTTCTTTCCCTTCGGTCAACCTTTTTCTTGGGAGTATTTCGCCCAATTCCCTTATACATCTCAGGTATCTTAGAATCATTTGGAGCGCATGGAAGGTTTTCATTAGATTCATTTTCAAGGACCTTGATTCTTTCTTGCAAGTATTCATTTTTACAATTTGAGGTTTGAAGAGCTAAATCAAGTCTTTCATTTCTAGCCTGAAGATCACTAGACACTTTATCAAGGTCACTATGAGGATGACAAGGGGGGTTAGATGAATCATTTGGAAGATAACCTATTCCAGCCCTAGGTCTCACAAAAACAGTTTGAGTAACAGTCTTTTCATGAATGCAATCAGAGAGAGAGTCAAGTTTATCAATGATAGACATCAACAATTCATGGTCAGGAGAGGAACTAGCAAGGGAACTATTACCAAGATTCAGTTTATCATGCAAATCACACGTAGGACAAATGACATGCGAGGTGTTACTAGACTTAGAAGCATCCTCAAATTTCTTACACCAAACAACATTCTCATCAGTTACGCAAGAAATTTCTTCTTCATTTTCAGTTATCTTTTCTTGCAGAGAGTTGTTTTCATCGCTAAGTTTGATAATCAGTTTAATCAAGTGTTTTTTATCATACTTAGAGAGAGTTTCAGTGAGTTCAGCAGACGATACCTCAGGTTTAGTAGGGTCTGAGTCAGCACTTGGGTCTGTATTTGCCATGAGACAGACGTCAAGGGAACTGGTATCGAGTTCCCTTGAAGATGATGTTTCAGCAATCAGACACTGTCCAGCGGATAAGTCGTTTGGTTCCCCTTCAGATTCTTCATCATTGTCACCCCATGTGGATGTAGCAACCAACGCCTTTTCTGTTGTGGTTCAGCATCCTCCTTCTTGTTTGGGCAATTTTTAGCAAGATGCCCAACCTGGTTGTATTGGTAGCATCTGAATTCCTTGTGTTCCCTCTTGAAGTCTTTCCTCGGGAACTTGCCTTTCTGAAAGTTCCTTACAGTGCGAGTCAGAAGAGCAGTGATCTCATCATCATTTTCTTCACCAGAATTTTCATTAGTCTTCAGCCTTTCCATAACTTTGGTCAGCATCAGGGCAATGCTCTGATCAGTTTTCACTTGCTCAGTTCCCTTAGCCTTGTCTTCTTGTCGTTGGAGTTGACCAATGAGTTCCTGAACAAGGAGAACTCTGATGGAAGGAGTTTGTAGCATAATGCTCTGTGTCATTTCGAACTTGGAGTTGAGTCCGTTGATAATCACCATGGATTTGGACCACTCTTCAGGTTCTACACCACAAGCAGTGAGTTTATTGCATAGGATTTTAAAACGAGAGTGATAAGATGAGACATTTTCAGTTTCAAGCATTTTGAATCTGTGGTATTCTCCTTGTAGATCAAATTTCCTGCTATTCTGAAGGTCTTCACTTCTCAGGTTGAACTCCCTCAGAGCTTTCAACATCTCCTTAGCATTGTTGATACTAATGACTTTGTCTTGATCGGTTTTTGTCAATGCATTCAGGATGTATTGACGAGCCTTGGCATTCTTTTCTTGTTGATTGAATTGCTCTTGAGTCCATTCAGAGATAGGAAGAAGCTTGGTGGGATCCTTTGTATCAGTTGGCTTAGGATAGTTCCCATTCTCCAAGACATACCAGCATTGCATGTCGTTGGTTTGCATGAAGCCAATGAGTTGTTGCGTCCACCAGTTGATTTGTCCATTCTTAAGAATGTATGGCTTGTTGATGGAGACACCGAGTTCAGGTTCGTTGTTGCGAGACATCTGATACCAATTGTAGGATATGTGCGTTAGTTTTAAGGGAACTGAGACACAAAAGTGTTCAATTCCTATGGGCAGCGGAATAACTAGTAAACAAGTTATCAAGAACAATTACTTAAGGTGGAAACCTTTGATAACCAACTAGTTATCTAGGATAAAAACCACCCCTCTTTCGAGGATTTCAAACAGTCTACTTGTATATTAATATGCGATTACAACTTCCGAACTATCTCGTTTCAGTCTAACTCACTAAGACTAAACCTAGTTCCCTAGAAATCTGTGATACCCCGTATTTTTGTAAGGTTATCTTGGGAATTTTGGAATTTTCCCGAGTACCCGTTGTGTACGTCGGATTTAATACAGAGAGTTTGAGACATTCTGTAATGTGCTCTGTATCTGTAATATTTTTCTCAGTGAAATAATATACAGACAACATGCCTTGGATTTTAATTGTCGTTCGCGTACGATAATTTTTATCCCGGTTTAATGTCATGTTCGTTCAAAGCTGAACGGGCGGGAAAAGCCTGTCACGGCGACCGCCGTACAGTAGCGGCGACCGCCGTAAAGTCACGGCGCCCGCCGTCCCAATGCTCGAGGAGGCAAGGCAGCTGGTGTGCCAGACCGCGGCGCCCGCCGTAATTGCCACCTTCGTTGTCCGGCAGTCCTTGCCCGATGGTCGCCGGCGCGATTTCTGGCGAGCGCCGAACTAGCTGTAGGCCCATTGTTTTTGAACTCCAGATGCTTGGCTATAAAAGGAGGTGTTGGGGGAGAGATTTGAGCCATCCCAAACACCGAACCTCTGCCAAATTTGCCTCTCGCCGGAGTTTGTGCCTTCGCCGGAAATTCCGAAGCTTTCATCGGTGTTGTTTGGTGGTGTTTCCAGGAGCCCTTTAGAAGCCTTTTGGTTGCCTTTGGAGGTCAGAAACCAAGCAAGGCGAAAAGGGGTCGAAACGCGCATCGTTTTGGTGAGATTTCTCTCGTCTCTGTCGTCCGTGTTCTTCACGGCGACCGCCGTGTTCTTCACGGCGACCGCCGTGATGAATGCGGCGACCGCCGCCAAGAACAGCGACCGCCGCCAGTGCCCAGAATGCCTTCGTGGCTTTGGCTTGGTTGGTTGTCGTCGTGGCGTCTTTCCTTTCGTGTTCTTTCGCCGTGTTTAGATTCGTACTGTTTATGTCGGATCTAACTTAGGGTTCCTTTTATGGGTCGACTCGAAGGTTGTTGTGCTGTCAGAACTATACCCGTGTCGAGCCCGGAATCCAGTTGTCGTCGTTAGACTATTCTGCGGATTAAGGCAAGTGGCGGTTCGCTCTTGCTCATTCGTTCCATATTTACATTAATTATCAGTAGTTTATCTGAGTAATTAATTTGGAATGAATACTCTGTTGTCTGGAAACGGTTTTGATAAACTGTTTTGAAAATCATATAATAGGTTGTATATCTGTTAGAACAACGCTATTATCGGTGATCGCCTTTCAGGCCTTAATGTGGATTTATCCTGTAACTGTTGTTGTGCTGTAACTGTTTAGTTAGCACTGTTAAATAGGAACGTTACTCGGACTCTGTCCAGTCGTTTCTTTATAATCTGGTATCGGGGTGGCTCGTCTCCATCTGGTACTATTCTAAGATCATGATCGGTCTCTTTCACAAGTGTGTAGAGACAGGACACGTAGCTGGTGTCACAAACCTTTCGGTGTACGTCACTCTCGACGAAACGTATACTAAGATGTGTCGTCCCATTGGTGGGGTACACATGTAAAAGTCTATAATGTGATGTGTGTTTTTGAAACATAATCAGATAAGTGCTACCTTGACGCACATAATTAATGAACAAGCAGCGAGTAGGGCAGCTAGGTAATAGTGCCGCTAGGAAGACTCGTATTGACTTGAATGTAGTACGTCTTCTTTCCGATCTGGATTCGCTGAAAGGCGGTGAGGTTGGTCGTTGACTGAAGCATCTCAGTCAGTTTTAAATCATTGTTGTGTGATTCTGTAACTTTCCAGAATTGTCATACTTCCTTAAAGACTCATTTCCGTTGGAGTCTTCTTTCGAGTCGATTTCTGTGAAGATTCAGTCTTCCAGAATCTTCTCTTGCGCATACCTTTTGTTTATTCCAGTAGGAGCATGGTGGTTGACAAGCGTACTCGATTATTATTCGAGGGACGAGGAGTCTAACCTAATACGACTGCTTCGAACCATTCTGCTTTATACCCTTGCTAGTCTATTCATTTAGACTAACCAACCAATATTTTTCCCTTACATGGTTGGCTGGTGTCATCTGTTCGATTCGGCACATCAGATCGAAAGTAGCCCAGAAGATTAGAAGGACTATGGAGTCGGCGGTGGTTTTTGAACGTTTTAATTATTTCTTTAATCAGGTTGAGATCTTTTGGACAATGACTTTGGTTGTAAGGTGTTTTATGAGACTTCCGCTGTATTTGGTTTAAACTCTGTGTTGACCTATTCGGGATTGGGTTGTAATCCCGTAACTCTTGTTTCCTTGACAATGTTATGTTTTGGATTGAATGCTTTGATCATTATGTATCATTAGTATTTCATGATTGTATTTAACCGGTAAAGCCTTGGGTGATCTCGGTAAGGAACACTGAGGTCACTGGCGGTAATACCTTTCCAAAAGGGTTAAGTTTTGGGGTGTTACAAAATCACAGATTAACACACAATAGACTTACTTCGACACTATCAACTCGAACACTTCTTCTTTCTGTTTCTTCTTTCTGATTCACTCTGAAGCTCGTGAAAATGCATAACCTTCACCTACTAACAGCGTCATGTATTTATACAATATGTTTGTCAAGGAAAGATCTCAGAGAAGATATTCTTTGAACAAGCATATTCCATAAATCCATGATTCGGTATTTCATCTCTTACCTAAGATAAGATAAGAAATATTTCCTTAACCGAATTACAATATACACAATCATATAAAGATAATCTATGTGTATCTTGACGCCTAAGGTCTTCTGCTGGGCGCGTTAAATCCGGAAACAAATCTTCACAAAGATTCTGTAGATAACGTTGGTAGTTACACAGATGCGGTTCCCATCCAGTTCCCTTGATCTTGATCTTAGCTCACTTTGGACTTGGTTCCCTTATCTTTTCAGCTGTAGATTAAACACTAGAATAGCCAGTTAAGTTCAAGTGTTTGTCATCGTCAAAACGATGTGCAGGGTGACACAAATTGAGGCAAATTAATCATCCCAATATCGTCTCGATCTTTCAATCAATTGAGATTTTTTGGAGTTTTTTATCCAAATTATGTTCTCTATGTTTAACGTAATTCAAAATTCATGCCTAAATATTAGGAGTTGTTAGTGGTATTTAATTGTTGATTTTTAATATATTAGCAGTTAGGATTGTTTGCTGATTTTTTCTACTAGTGGGTGTTAGTGGGATTACATAGTGGTCTAGAGGTATTCTATTTATTAGGTCTGCAAGTCTATATAAAGCATTTTGTACTTCATTTATAAAATGAGCAAGGCATCAGTATTACTCCACGATTCCCAATGTACTGCAAGTACACTTGTCTTTGTTCTTCCTTCTTTAGCTAATTTGGTATCAGAGCAAACCAGAGAATTGGGTTCTGGGTGAAAAATCAGAGAGGAGACACGGTGAGTGAAACACAAGAGGAAAATTTCAGAGTGAGAATAGCATCAGGGCAAAGATGCAAACCAACGGAGGAACAAATTCTTCCTCCCAACCCTTTATTCCAATTTTCAAGGGTGTAAATTATCATTTTTGGAGTCTCAAGATGAAAACTTTTTTCAAGTCCCAAGAGTTATGGGGTCTTGTAGAGAATGGGTTTGAAGATCCTGAACCGGATGAGCCTGACCAGCAGTTATAGGAGAACCGTAAGAAGGATTCAAAAGCCTTATTCATGATCCAACAAGCCATGGATGATGAAATCTTTCCTCGGATCTCAGCCGCAACCACTTCCAACGAAGTGTGGGAAACTCTCAAGCAAGAGTACATGGGTGATAAGAAGGTAATCACTATCAAGTTGCAATCTTTATGTCGTGATTTTAAGACTTTAGTTATGCAAGATAGGGAATCTGTGCAAGAGTATTTGTCCAGAGTTTCTGCAATTGTTAATCATATGAAGTCTTATGGTGATAATTTGAGTAGTGAAAGTGTTGTTAGCAAGGTTTTGAGAAGTTTAACCAAGAAGTTTGATCATGTGGTTGCTGCAATTGAGGAATCAAAATGATAGCAACATGCATGGGAGAATTAATCAAAGGCCTCCAAGGAAGAGGCTCAAGCAAAGGGTGAAGTCTTGTGCAAGTTCGAAATTGGTACTTCTCGTTTGGTTGTGGACAATCTTTAGCAAAACGGCCATAACTGTGGATAGAAAATTGATCTCGAGATGATTCAAGATGCGTTGGAAAACTGATTCAAAGATCTACAACTTCATAGTTTATGTCGAATCAAGATTCCGATAAGAAGATGGTCAAAATCGAGTTTTACTGAGAGTTGTGCATGTCGTCCGCGACCGCGGAAGTATTTCCGCGACCGCGGAAGTATTTCCGCGACCGCGGAAGTATTTCCGCGACCGCGGAAGTATATCCGCGACCGCGGAAGTATATCCGCGACCGCGGAAGTATATCCGCGACCGCGGAAGTATATCCGCGACCGCGGAAGTATATCCGCGACCGCGGAAGTATATCCGCGACCGCGGAAGTATATCCGCGACCGCGGAAGTATTTCCGCGACCGCGGAAGTATTTCCGCGACCGCGGAAGTATTTCCGCGACCGCGGAAGTATTTCCGCGACCGCGGAATTGTAACTAACGTACGAGACTTACATGAACTTTTCCACGACCGCGGAATTGACTGACGTACGAGACTTACATGAACTTTTCCGCGACCGCGGAAGGAGTAGCCACGCCCGCGGAAAAATCGTTGTTGAAGCCGCTTTACAGAAACTTTTCCGCGACCGCAAAGGATGTTCCGCGACCGCGGAAAGTGGGCCGGGTTTCTACTCCGCGTTTCCGTTTTGTGTTTTATTTCTAAACTTATTATTATTTTATTATTATTTCTAAGTGGTTATTTAAGCTAGCAAACCCTAGTTTGTAATGTTATGTTGATTTGAGTAGTTAAGTTGAGTACGCTCCTTCCTTGAATCCCAACATCAACCCTTACGATCACACGGATCAAACTATCCCGTAGCTCGTCGCTTCGAGCAATCAAACACCGTCTCTTCGGTATTTCACGATCATCACGTTGATCCCTACGTTCATCTCTTTGGACGAGTTTTGGCTATCTCTTTAGCCCTAGGAAAGCCATCACTTTGGCTACGCAAGAGGAGATTCGACTACAAGCTTGAGGAGACAAAGATCCTACGAATTGCAAACGACACTTCAGGGGTTGTTCGCATCACAAAAGATATATCTTCTTATACTTTTGATGAGTTGATGAGTTCTTTGCAAGCCCATGAAATTAGGCTGAACATGTCCAATGAAAAAGTAGAGGAAAAGGCATTTCAAGTGAAGGAAGAGACTTTCTACAAAGGGAAGTCAAAGGATGATGACTCCAATGAGCAAAGGAGTTCAATTCAGTGCAAGCATTGCAAGAAATTTGGTCACAAAGAAGATAATTGTTGGCATAAAGGAAAGCCACAATGTTTCAAGTGCAGGAGATTTGGTCATGTACAAAGAAATTGCAGGTTTGATAATGAGAATGAGCCAAGCATGGCACAAGTAACAAGAGAGGAAACTCTTTTTTTAAGAAGATGAGAAGTGCATCAAAGATAGAAGAAGATGAGAAGTGCATCAAAGATAGAAGAAGATGAATAACAAGAGAGGAAACTCTTTTTTGAAGAAGATGAGAAATGCATCAAAGATAGAAGAAGATGAGAAGTGCTTCAGTTTCAAAGAGTGAAGACATGCAGATTGTTCGTTGCCAATTTTGAATCAAGAGGAGGTGTTGAACGTAATTCAAAATTCATGCCTAAATATTAGGAGTTGTTAGTGGTATTTAATTGTTGATTTTTAATATATTAGCAGTTAGGATTGTTTGCTGATTTTTTCTACTAGTGGGTATTAGTGGGATTACATAGTGGTCTAGAGGTATTCTATTTATTAGGTCTGCAAGTCTATATAAAGCATTTTGTACTTCTTTTATAAAATGAGCAAGGCATCAGTATTGCTCTACGATTCCCAGTGTACTGCAAGTACACTTGTCTTTGTTCTTCCTTCTTTAGCTAATTATAGTCTGATTGATACTACATTGTATTTCAATTATACTTTCTCATATAAATTATCAACTTGTATTGGGCTGTTTATGTTGGAAAGACGAAAGACTTGGCCGTCCTTGTCGAATAGGCTGAAAACCTCCTTGAATTATGAGATATGATCGTCAGTCAGCTGATCGGCCATTTTCCCTGACGCAGTTACTTGAAAACCATTGTTTTCCTTAGAGTTTGTGGAACTATCTTCTTCTTGGCAAGATCCCCAGACGTCCTAACAAATGTGACGCTGACAGTAGACTCATCCTTTATGAAATCAATTTCATCCTATTATTCAATTCGTCTAAGGATGAGTTCAAATTCCATCCCTATATGATCTTCTCCACTACAACATCCTCTTTCTTAAGAGTAGAAGGTACATGGACTACTTCAATTTGAGTTAAATATAAATGTCCTTTTTAATGCTCTTATTCTAACATAATTCAAAGCAAAGAAAGTTAAAAAGAATTATACATGTAGAAAAATGGAAAGACGATGAGAATGCAATGGAGGAGATCAAAACAAACTGAGGAACTATGATTCTTATAAGTCATCTCAAATGGAGCCTTACAAACCAAGTCTTTCGTCATAAATTGATTGCAACAATTCTATAGTACGTACGCATCCCTAAGTTTCAAAAGAATTTACCTGCCTATGAGATGCAATAAGACGTAAATGACATCTAAGAGTTATAAGCATACCTCATTATAAGCCATCTCCTCATGAAACTTCTTTAGCAGACTAGACTGCAACCAAATTTCTAAAACAAGACAATAAATCACATGAAATTGTACCTGAGCTAAGAATCCTCCAAGGGCAAGACCTATGACTAATTCAACACCCCTTGACATGCTAACCTGTAGCCAAATCGAGGTATATACCTCAATGTCAAATTTTAGGTTCATCTTCAAATTTGACATAACATATATCTCAACAAGAAAATGTAAAGTTTCCATAGTCCATGGATTGGGAGGTTGATAAGCTAAACTGCTTTGGCAAGGTTCCAAATCTACAAAAACAATGGTGTGAAAAACAGAGAAGGAAAATTAAATGGAGCACATTTATAATCCAGTGGGGAATACCTTGGATGCGAAAGAAATTACAACAATCATTAATCCTTTATCATATGCCTATTGGACATTGTTGGAATATAATTATCCCACCTCTAAAGTTGGGACATAACTTGACTAGTATATAAGTTTGATAAGCTACTCCCATTGTCAATTGGTTTTAGAATGGAACCTCATTGGACTTGTGTACTGGACCTATCTGCGCATATGCACTCGTGTCCGCACGATCCCCAGTCTATGGGCCCACGGACTTTTACAGACATCAACATAGATTCAAACACAAAAGTACAATTTATTCAAGTAACAAATGAAAAAATCATCTGAAACATAAAATAATAATAACAACAACCAAAACCATAATAATAAGGACAAGGAATTCAAATAACAGGAGACAACACCCAGGAGAAGGAATTCAAATAACAGGATTAATTATTTGAGAAAGCTCGCTTGTATGTAAGTGTAAGAGTATGAGCACGACAGATAAAAAATGGCATACTATATTATATAAAAAATAAGTATTTATTACATGTGAATAAATGTTGTATTATTGGTCTATAAAATTTATACTATACATGTATAGATTTTGTACCGTACATGCCCCAATTTATTGAAATATATGCATGCATGATTTTGTACTATATTTATATAATTTTTTTATTATATATTCATCATTTTTTACGTGTTCATAAAACATGTACTACAACGTTTTCATATTTGAAATAAGTGTGTCTGTACGTTCCCACCCGAATCATAATCTTCAAGTAAATAACTAGTTCAAGCGGGGACAACATCCAATAACATTAGTACGTAACATACAAACGTGATTTTTTTGGGTCGAATACAAACGTGATATATATATACCAACAATCTCAATCTGAAATACGCAATCATGCATACTGATTAAAGTACATGCAAATAGTACAACATAAATTTAGAGTAGATAGAGAGATTTGTAACGAGTACTTGATGGAACAGTAAATACTCCATAGCATATAAATTGACGATATAAATTATATAATTCAAGCGTCTCTGTCTCTTATGCATTCAGGGGACATGCTGGGATATCGGACCCTGTCAGTGCAATAGTTATAGATAGTCCATTTGTCACGAACCCACTTGAGTCTTCTGTACTGGAAGGCATCAAGGTCCTGGAAATCCTTTTGGTCCCACCACCTCTTGCCCTGTGTGGCGCAAAACTTGGCCTCCACAGAGGCCTCACAGCCGTCCACGTGAAAACTTTTGTAGGAAGCCACAAACGGGGCCTTAGACCAATCAGTCTTCTCAAGCCCGCCCCTTGTGGCCCAGTCATCTGCATTCCATAGGCTCGAGTATATCTTCATGGGTTGGTTAAATGGGAACTTTACTCCCAAATCCTTAAGGTTTTTGAACACTCTAATAGGGACATTGTCCACAAAGAATCTGCAATTCATTATCATGTTGGACATGACTACATATATGATCTAGACAAAATTGAATGAAATACACCATACATGCACGTGTTTATAGGTCAGGCCAACGGAGAGTTTTTCCCCAATCTTTGAGCCAGGGTATTGTGCAACTACCTCGACCGAAAGAAACACACAAGTAGGTTGGTTTGGTATGTATTGTGAAACAGATTTCGGGTCATGAAAAAAATTATTGGTTTTCATTTCACTTTTAAATAATAGCACACGGATAAGAAGAAAGAAAAAGATTTTTGTAATAAGTAAAATGTTTTGTTTAGTTTAGTGAAAACCGGTGTACTAGTACAAGTAGGAAAGTCATATATACACCTCATACAAATAAAAGTGGATAAAGAGAAATGATTGATGACACTCTTTGTTTTCTACAACTTTTGAAGACAGAACTAATTCACATATATATCTACCTAGCAGGGTTTTTCTGTGACGATTCATAAGGATATACTAAGTCACTATATGGAGTATGTTTTTATTTTCAAGTAAAAACGGACGCAAAATTTGCACAACTAGCATCAACATGTCAAAGCTTTAAAGGAGTGGGGAATCGAGACTTACACTATTTGGTAAAGATTCCACAGAACAGAATAGGAGTGATACTCTTTAGTAGGATCAAACCAGAGATAAATCCTTTGTTCCCTGTCACCCTTGCCTCCTGTGAACACATTTGTCTGTAAAATATAAGGATTTCCACTTCGATTTCCAAGGAATTCAAAGTCTATTTCATCGTGCTCGGAGTTCTGTGAAGATAGCTGCAAGACAGAGGATTCCAAAATAGTATAGTAAGGATTCAAGGAATTGGTAATTAAAGTTGTAAAATTCTCCGTATTGAATTAATTAATTGTACAAGATATTTTTTTTTAAGGAATAGTACAAGTAATTAAGAATAACTAATGGGTGGAAAGGTAGTTAGAGGTGATTATATATATATATTAATGTACTCTGCACTATGTAATTCTACTCACGTAGAAAGCAGTGACAGTTCCAGCAGAATCGCCAGCTGGAAGCTTCATCTGCATACTGAAGTGTCCAAACAGATAAGATCCTTTGGACTGAAAGCCAGTACCTACAGGTATGGTATGGAGAGAGATCGAGATTTATAGCATAGCATTATACGCATATACATTTTTGTAAGGATAGACTAAAGATTGACGAATATACCTGTGTATTTGTCAAGGTAGAGCTGGACTTCAGTACCACCATTAAGGTACTTGATATGATCGAAAGCCCAGGTAGGAAGATAGTTGCGCCCGAAGGGTACATTTATAGGTGTCTTAGGGGAAGCGCCCCATGCTAAGCTCAAGGTGAAAAGGAGAACCAGAGAACATAATAATATGGAGTAACTGCGATTAACCATTTTCTCCGGCCCTGTATAGCACCACATACACCAACAAATAATATACGGTACTAATTAGCTAACAGAGAAGAGTACAATATTCAAAGTTGGCGGACGACGATTGAGGACTCGGTGAAATTGGAACCAGGGGGAGAAAAAGGTACGTTGGACCATTATATCTATATCAATATGGATGTCGTCCTAGCCACTTTAACTAGGCACCGTACTTACAATGGTTTCGCATTTAGTTCTTTACGTACCTTGGTGGAGTAAGAAGCAAAACTTCGGCCGGGAGCTCTCTCGTTTGAGAGGAGAGGTGGGCGCAAGAGGAGCTTGAATAAGTCACAGGGCTCAAGACATGACCGACACCTCTATCGGAAACTCTGCCGAGCTCTCCCCCTTTATGTAGTGTTACATCTTTTCACCTAACCGTGTTTTTTTTTTTTACCCTTTCTGACAAGCACACCCCTAATTTATCACGAAAAAACTGTAATTACGGACAATATCAGTGCCTAAAATATCGGTTGGGCCGCTACACGCGTTTTTCATTACTTTACTACGGAGTTATACTACTTTCATTTATTTTATTGACTGAACACTTGGGTGGATAATTGAGCTCGTCAACTACTCGAAGACTCCGACACGACATGTGAGAGGTCTGAAGTTCTGCGATCCGCTGCACATGCCCGCTTTCCATCTAAATAATATACGGGTCCAGCACATAAAGAAAGTGTCGGTCTCATTACTGGCTGATTAATCATTTTTTTAGGAAAATTCCGCACGGTAGGTATTGTTATTTAAACAATTTACAAAGTCCACGTAATACCCTTGAGGTTTTACAGATTTCTTTTAGTGTCTTAAACATTAAAAAAAATAAAAAAAAATTATAAATAACCTATATTTTAAACTTAATTAAATAAAAATATCATATCCTTGTGGTATTTAAGAAAACACCTAATCTTTATCTTTTATCCCAAAAAATATTATAATTTTTTGAGGTAAATTTGAGAAATCTTCTCTTATTTATACATTTTATGACATTATAATTATTATTATTTAAAAAATCATCCAACATTATATATCAATTTTTTTATTAAAAAAACTAATTTTATGAATTTTATTGTTCTCCCATAAAACGTTATCGAGTAACTTTTACAAAAATTCCAAATTTTAAATATTTTTTGAAATAAAAAATAATTTAATCAAAATACCTTGACTTTTTATTGTTGAAAAAAGGTATTATTGAAAAAGCTATTTGAATAAGGGTGTTTTTTTTATACAAATAAATAAATTATATTAATTCTTTAAAAATAAAAAAACTTATGGTGTAATGAAGAATATGTAAATAAGAGTAGCTTTTTAATATTTCCTTGCAAAAATATATAAACTTTGGTGGTCTTATAAAAAAATAAAAATGGGGTGTTTTTTCAATGCCACAAAAGTATTATGATTTTATTATATTATACATAATATATAGATAACTTGTAATGATTTTTTATTTTATAATGTTTGAGGGTATTAGACAGAATTTGTGAAACATCGTGGTTATCACGCAGATTTTTTTAAAAAATTGAGCACCACGCGGAATTCACAATACCTCGTGGCTATCACGCGAAATTTCCCTTTTTTATTACAGCAAATCTATAGGACTCATCTAACCAGATGACAATCCTAAATCATCCTAATAAATTATCTTTACAAACTTTATACCAAAGAAATCAAAAGATTTCAAATTTGTGAACTCATATCTGGTCTCATGTAGAAAAGATGAGATTGGTTGACTTGGAGCAGAGAGAAGAAGTCGTTGGAAGCTATTGAGGACGTGGGAGGAAGAGTATGACCAGCCAGGAGGTCTGCTGCACGATTTGCTTCGCGGAAACAGTGACGTACCTGAAAATAAGGATGGGCATCCGGTCCGGACCAGATCGTAAACATTTTAAAGTGTGGACCGGACCGGCCCGTACCGTTACGGTCCGGTCCTTTACGGTCCGGACCGTAAAGACCGGTTTCATATTTTTCGGCATTTAAAGGGTTTGATTACGGTCTGGACCGGACCGTAAAAATTATGGATCAGACTGTAAAAATTACCCCAAAAAATGTTTTAAACCTTTTTTAAAAAAATTACGGTCCGGACCGGACCGTAAGACCGGAAATATAAAATTCTCGGACCGTGGACCGTACCGTGACGGTCTGGTCCAATCTTACGGTCCGGTCTATTTTTGCCCATCCTTACCTGAAAAGACACAAAAGCCTAACAATATCTTGTATAATGGTATTGATTTCCCATGGAATTTTCCAAATTCCTCTGATAGAGTTAATAATTACTAAATTATCCCCCTTAACAATTAAGTGAGAGATATGGACACTAGCCGCTTGCTGAATCCCAGAAAGAGCAACAAGGGCCTCAGTTCGAATGTCAAAGGTAGATGCGGTAGTTTGATTGTAGAAGGAGACTAATTTACCACGAGCATCACGTATTAGATGTCCAATGTGGGAGCTGGCATCATCTCTCTTTGAGCCATCGAAATTCAACTTGTGCCACTGGGGAGGGGGTTTCTTCCAAGTACGATTGGACGGTCGCAGTCGGTTACGTCACAGTGGAGCTAGTGCAAGGGGGAGGTTAGGGTCAGCCAGTCTTGATAATAGTAGAAAGCCTGGGTGGCTGGACAATTTGTGGTGTGAATGTTTTGTGGTTGGAAAATCTTTGAGTTTTGGTAAGTCCAAATAGACCACCAAAGAAAAAGAAGTGGAACAGTTTGTGTGTTAGAGTGGCGATAGAGGTCGAAGTTGTGGATGAAATTATCAGAAACAAGGATTGAAAATGAATAAGTCAATTTTGATTCTAAGGAGTGGATCATGGATCTAGTGTAGGGACAGTTAAAGAAAAGATGGTTGCGATCCTCATTGTAGGATGTACAAAGAGAACAAGTTGAATAAACTGCCGAATAATATCGGTTCAAACGTTCAGAAGTTGGCAAGGCATCTACCAAGCATTTTCAGATGAAGTTTTGAATTTTAGGTTGTAGTTTTAATTTCCAAAGCCATAGAAGGGAATTCGTGTGAGGAACAGTTGTAATGGCCTGTGTGATTTTACAAGACGATTTAAAGGAAAAAAGTCATCAGAGCTAGGAGTCCATACTAGTCGATCAACAGTGTCCGACATAGGAATATGAACGGACATAATTTTTGTAACATTATGCATGGGTAGAAGTGATTGTAATTTGTGGAGATCCCATTGAGAGTTAGGAGTAATGAAAGCTGAGACTGTAATTAATGGGTCAGTAGAATTGTTATAGTAAGGAATAGAACACAACCTGAGATCCAAGAATCAGACCAGAATTTAGATGGTTGTCCATTACCTATTTCCCATCCAAGGCCAATACGGAATTCTGAGCGAAGATGCAGTAGGCGCGAAAATTGCCAGGATTGCTTAGGTCTTTTCCGATATGTGAAGAGATTAGAAGAGCAAATGTATATTTTGTGATAGATTATCAGGTTCTGTGAGTAATTTCCATAGAAGTTTCATCTGTAAGGATTTATTTAAATCAGCCACCTTATGCAGCCCAAGGCCACCTGCAGCTTTAGGTTTGCAAATCGAATCCCAACTCATTAAAGGGCGATAGGTTGGGTTGGTTTTATTCCAAAAAAAGTCCTTGAGGATTTTATCAATGGCATTGCAGATTCCGACCGAGAGAAGGAAGCTTTGCATCAGATAGTTAACCATAGAAAACAAATTAGATTGAATTAAAACTAAACGATTAGGTTGAGATAAGGAGTTAGCCTTCCACTTAGAAAGCTGTTTTTTCATCTTTTGGAGATATGTATCAAATATTTCTTTTTTAACTCTACCTTGAACAATGGGAAAGCCGAGGTAGCGTTCTAAGGAAGTAGTTATAGGTATATTAAGTAAAGAGGCAACCGCTGCAGTTTGAGGAGCAGATATATTGGATGAAGTTTGGAGTGAACTTTTATGAAAGTTGCGTACATGCTTGAGGTAAGACTGAATTTGTGAAGTAAGTCCTTAATAAAGAGAATATTAGGGGTAGTGGCATTAGCAAATATGAGTGTGTCATCAGCAAAAGAGAGAAAGGGGATACACGTTCCGTTCCTAGTAAGTTGTACCCTCACTTTTCCATGTCGGCTTTCTGCTTCTTTGATGAGTGTTCATGAAAGAAATTCATTTGCAAGAATAAAGATATATTGGGTAATCAGATCACCCTATCCAAGACCACATGATGGATAAAAGAGCGGTCCAGGTTCATTATTATCAAGGACAGAGAAAGAAGTAGATTTGGTACACGTCATTAGGAGTTGAATCTAGTTATCTTAGAAGCCAAATTTACTCAGAATTTGTTGTATAAAATTCCAATTGAGTTTGTCGTATGCTTTTTCCATATCAAGCTTAATGGCCATCCATCCCTTTTTTCATTTCTTTTTGGAGTGGAACGAATGGAAGATTTCATGCGCAACTAAGATGTTATCTTGAATACACCGATCAACAATGAAAGCCCCTTGAAGTGAACTAATAAGTTTTGGGAGGATTACCTTTACTCTGTTGGCCATAATTTTTGTAATTATTTTGTAAACGGTGTTGCAAAGACTGATGGGCCGGTATTGATTAATAGTTAAAGGGCTTGGGGATGAGAGTAATAAAACAGTGTGCACATTCTTTGAGTAGCTGACTAGAATGAAAAAAAGCTTGGATTGTATAAACCAAAGATTTGTCGACATATTCCCAATAAGATTGGTAGAATTCTGCCGAAATACCATCGGGTCCTGGAGTTTTATGACTTGGTAAATTGAAAACCGTAGTACAAATTTCAGAGGCTGAGGGAATGACGGATAGGATTGAGTTGTCGTCAGGAGTGACAAGAGAGGGAATAATGTCAAGATCATTCGTAGATAACGGTTGACCTGTAACACCCCCAAATAACCTCTTGAAAGTATTACCGCCATTGACCTCAGACGTACTGTCCGATGTCACCCAAGGCTTTTCCAGTTGATATAAATCATTAAACCACAGTTATGATGCAACATATCATAACTTCCATTAAAACCAAGTCTCGGAATTACAGCATAATTCCAAATACATCAAAATACATTATCAGAATTATTACAGCGGAAGTCTTAAATACAAAACATCATTAACACAACAGAAGTCTTAAAATAACAACAAAACATCGTTCGCCTTTATAGTCGTTCTAGCCTTCTCGGATCCGCAATTTATCTGATGTGCCGAATCGAACGGATGACACCAGCCAACCATGCAGAGAACAATTACGGTTGGTTAGTCTAATGAAATACCAAGCAATGGGTACAAAGCAGAGTGGTTCGAGTAGTCGTATTAGGTTAGACTCATCGTCTCTCGAATAACAACCGATCACGATAGTCAACCACCATACTTCTACTGAATTACATGAAAAGGCATGATCAAGAGAAGATTCTGGAAGACCGAGTCTTACCGCAATCAATCCCAAAAGAAGACTCCAACGAATTGAGTCTTATCGGAAATATGACAAATGTTGGGAAACTTAATTAATCACAGTATCGCATACGAGCGATTTAAAAGTTAAGACGAGCTTTCCTAGCTGCACTATCGCCTAGCTGCACTACTCGCCGAAGGTATATTAATTATGTGTGTCAAGAGCACTTATCTTATTTAATTCCAAAACTCACATCACGTTATAAGCTTTTATATCCACATCGCAGAGTCCAAGCCTCTATATCCACATCGCGGTTGGTCATGACCAGAAAGTTTGGCATAGGGTCTTGATCGCCCTGTTATTTGCCAAGTTATAAAGAAACGAATGGACCTCGCAAAGTCCAAGCGTTCCTACGAATACTCGTGCTAACTAACAGTTCAACACAGTAATAGTCCACATCCAAGCCAACATAGCCAACATCATAAACATATATTTATACTAGCGTCGTTCTAGCAGATATACAACCTAGTATAATATCATATTTTAATCAATTATATCTATAATAGCGTTGTTCTAGATATACAACCTATTAAAATATCATCTTTTAATCAATTATATCTATAATAGCGTTGTTCTAACAGATATACAACCTATTATAATATCTTTTAAAATCACAAACAGTTATCAAAACTGTTCCCAACGAAAACAGTAAATCATCTCAAATTAATTAACAACTAAACAATTGATAATTAATTGAAATATGGAATGATGAGCAAGAGTGAACCGCCACTTGCCTTAGATTAGTCGAGCTCAAACAAAGCTTAGAAACGTCGGGTTCCTGAGTCTGAAACTAGGACAGATCCTGGATAATAAATCTCTATGGAACGACCCATAACGAGACCCTAAGTTAGATTCAATATCTACATAATTGAATCTAAAAGAATAGGAAAATAATCAAAGGAATCAAGAGAAGACCGCAAGCGAGATTTAGGAGAATGGAGTTTGTAGTGCGTAACTAGGAGCTGTTACTGGGATTTAGGTACCATTTGTATGGGTTTAGAACACAATTTAGGAGAATGGAGTTTTAGAGAAGAAGTAGTGATATGGTGGATTTTAGTGCATATTGTGAAGACATTGAAGATAAGGCGAAGTCACCACAAGAGAAGACCGCAAGCGAGAAGTAGAAGTCGCAACAGAAACATTTCCGCGGGCGCAGAAGCTTGGCCGCGGGCGCGGATGGACGATAGAAGCAAGAGTTCAGCGAAGAGCATTTTCGCGAGCGCGGAAGTATTTCCGCGTTCGCGGATTTCCCTACTGGCGCGGAGCGCGTCGACGATTCGTCCGAGATCTGTTTTGTTTTATTTTATTTTATTTCTTTATTATTTCGTTTAATTTCCTTTTAGGAAGATATTATTTCTTATCTTAGGAATTAGGTTTTGCTAGGTTATTTACCTCTCTTTGTTAGCAGCCTTTTCATTATCACTTTATCGTTCATTATTTTCCCTTAGAGTTAAGCACCCATTGCTTAGTTCGACGGCTGAAGCCTTCGTTTGTATTTGGTTGTGAGATTATAACTCTATTTCCTTTCCTTTGATTATATTGGATCTTTTTGTGCTTCATCCCATTGATTCTTGCTGATTTGACTAGTCTGATCATCTAGTTGATATTAGTGATTTTCTATTGCTAGGGTTTGGATATTTCTGGTTGAAATCCATTATCTTGTGTAGCAACCACAATTTACAGGAACTGGTTGTGAATGTTTATTGTGAAGAGAATTGATTACATGTCGAGTACTGACTAGTTGTTAAGTATTGCATGCATCCTGCTTAATTCATATGCTTACTGTTGTCGTTAGATTGAATCTTGATGGTTTCTTGATTGTTTAATGGTAAGTATTTTCAGGACTGGTTGACCTGTCTATATACATAAGATCGGAATAGGAATATTCATTGGTAGGAATTGGAGATAATCTAGGATCAACCAATCAAACTGAAGTGTGGATATTTGTCTGGCTAAGTTACTTCTCACCCATTGATTACATCTTTTTGCATTGACTTACCTTGTTACTTGATACAAACCAAAAATCCCCCATTTTGTTACTATTGGCATACAACCTTTGCAATTAGGAAGATTGCTTACCTCCCTGTGGGATCGATCCTTATTTACCCTACTACGTTAGTTAGGTTTTTGAGGTTATTTGATAGGAGTCACGACAAACCCCTCATCAACCGCGACCATGGTTTGGTGCCAGACCACTCTCTACAAAACGAAGAAAACTCGGAGGGCGGTCAGCAAGATTTTCCGCGCCCGCGGCAAGATTTTCGCGATCGCGGAAATGTCTCTGGAGAACCCTCAAAAAGCGCCGAAAATTTGGAGGAACAGATTCGCCCATTTCCGCGACCGCGGCAAGATTTCCGCGACCGTAGTAAGATTTCCGCGACCGCGGAAATGTCTCTAGACGAGGCGAAATTTCCGAAGAAATTCCGCGATCGCGGGCCCAAAGCCGCGACCGCGAATTACCTGTTGACGTCGACGACGACTACGTTCGTCCATACTTTCCTCCGCTCAGCTCGCTGAAGCCACCCACGCCATTCCCTGAGGCATTGAAGGACACCAGAAGGCCGGAGAATGACAAGGAGATCTTTGAAACCTTCAGTAATTGCGAGGTAAACATTCCGTTAATCACGCTGGTTAAGAGCATCCCTCGTTATGCGAAATTTTTGAACGAATTATGTAAGATCAAGAGGAAGCAACGAGGGAAAACCAAGAAGAAGGTTCAAGTGAATGAGAATGTGTCCGCTATGCTGCAAAAGCGGATGCCCAAGAAGTGCAGTGACCCAGGCATGTTTAGCATTCCTTGCAAGATAGGTGACACCACGTTCGATAAAGCCATGCTAGATTTGGGTGCGTCTATAAATGTATTGCCTCTCTCGCTGTATGAATCTTTGGGGCTTGGACCATTGCATGAGACAGGGACGGTGATTCAATTAGCGGATATGTCTACTGTGTATCCCAAAGGAGTCGTGCAGGATGTTCTGGTAGAGGTCGATAAGCTGATTTTTCCTGCTGACTTCTTTGTGATGGATACGGGACAAGACAAGCATGCAGCCCCTGTGATGTTGGGTAGGCCGTTTATGAAAACGGCGAATACAAAGATCGATGTGAGTAGTGGTTCACTCACCATGGAATTTGATGGGTTGAGGGTCGAATACAACATTAATGATGCAAAGAGACACCCTCCTGATTGTGATCCCAAGTGTTCGGTTGGTGTGGACAACCCAAGCTTATTTGAAGGGCACTATGTCGAGCCACGACAATAACCAAGGCGTTGCTCGGGAGGCAACCCGAGGTATGTTATTCTTTTCATGTCTTTTCGTTTCAAGTTTTTATTTGTGTTGTTTCGTGTTTAGACTAACCTGCAGGTAGGAGACTCAAAGACAAAATTCGAAGACGAGGTTTACCTCACTGCATACACGAAACCGCGACCGCGGAAATATTTCCGCGACCGCGGTTTTGCCACTGTAAGTCTCCCTATCCTGGAAAAAAAATCGAAAAAAATAATAATAAAAATTCTTAAGACACCGCGACTGCGGCCTTAAAACCGCGATCGCGGCCCAGATGTCCGATTTTTACTACGAGAGACGGCGCACATCATACTGCCAAGGAGGAGACATTAGCCCGACATTTTTATTTGGCACCGATGATGGCCCAATATTAGGCAGCTGATGAGGAGGAGCTCCAGAGCCAACTGCAGATATGATTATTGATATGGAGCAATAGAGCCCGCTACACGATTACACTAGGGCTCCAAATCTGTGTTCATAGAAGGTTTGTGCAACCCCGTTTCTTTGATGTACCACTTCACCTTACAGTGGATTTATTTGGTTGCACGAGGAGTTTGCTTGAGTAGGACCGCCGCAACACCAGAGACTTGTGGTTTCAATGATTTACCGCCAACACCAACGTCCAAGTCCAGGCCACCTCGGCGACGGTCGTGAGTACTTTTCTGTCTTCCCTAGTGTTTCATCGTTTAGTCTTTCATTACATTGAGGACAATGCAATATTTAAGCATAGGGGAGTAATCTATACTTGCTAGTCATCTGAGGAAAAAAAAACACCCATTGCTTAGTCCGACGATTGAAGCCTTCGTTTGTATTTCCGCGATCGCGGATTTCCCTACTGGCGCGGAGCGCGTCGACGATTTGTCCGAGATCTGTTTTGTTTTATTTCTTTATTATTTCGTTTAATTTCCTTTTAGGAAGATATTATTTCTTATCTTAGGAATTATGTTTTGCTAGGTTATTTACCTCTCTTTGTTAGCAGCCTTTTCATTATCACTTTATCGTTCATTATTTTCCCTTAGAGTTTTATGCTTTGAAGACTATGAAGAACTAAGCACCCATTTCTTAGTCCGACGATTGAAGCCTTCGTTTGTATTTGGTTGTGAGATTATAACTTTATTTCCTTTCCTTTGATTATATTGATTCTCTTTGTGCTTCATCCCATTGATTCTTGCTGATTTGACTAGTCTGATCATCTAGTTGATATTAGTGATTTTCTATTGCTAGGGTTTGGATATTTCTGGTTGAAATCTCTTATCTTGTGTAGCAACCGCAATTTACAGGAACTGGTTGTGAATGTTTATTGTGAAGAGAATTGATTACATGTCGAGTACTGACTAGTTGTTAAGTATTGCATGTATCCTGCTTAATTCCTATGCTTACTGCTGCTGTTAGATTGAATCTTGATGGTTTCTTGATTGTTTAATGGTAAGTATTTTCAGGGTTGGTTGACCTGTCTATATACATAAGATCGGAATAGGAATATTCATTGGTAGGAATTGGAGATAATCTAGGATCAACCAATCAAACTGAAGTGTGGATATTTGTCTGGCTAAGTTACTTCTCACCCATTGGTTACATCTTTTTGCATTGATTTACCTTGTTACTTGATACAAACCAAAAATCCCCCCCTTTTGTAACTATTGGCATACAACCTTTGCACATAGGAAGATTGCTTACCTTCTTGTGGGATCGATCCTTATTTACCCTACTACGTTAGTTAGGTTTTTGAGGTTATTTGATAGGAGTCTACGACAAACCCCTCATCACCCACAAAGCATCAGTGTCCTGTTTTGTCTTATTTCATAGTCCCGAGCGACCCTAAATATCAAAACCTAAAAATCCTTGGGTAAGTACGATTTAGGATTTAGGGTTTTTGATAACCTATGATTTTCATATCTTATATTGCTTTTAACCCATAGGGTGTCGATGTCCATTTTATCTTGTTTCGAAGTCCCATGAAATCCTAAACTTCATACCCAATAATGATTGTAACATATAAGGCGTGATGCGGGACAACCCTTGACATTGACGGAGGTCGAGGAGGAAGAGTCGATTAGCATTCGGTCAGACGGACCAATTACGAGAGCTCGTGCCAGAGCCATTGCCCACGCGACTACGAGCATTGTCGCTAAAGCATTTGCAAGGAATGGAGCGACTTCAACTTCCACACCTACCGTTGTTATGTGTTCGGTGGCCACTTATCAAGAGGAGTAGTCATAAACATTATTAGACATCTTGGGAATTGTTTTTATTTGTTTACTCTCGTATTTTGCATTATTACTATTTTTGGGCATTAGGAAAGTTACTATCTTCGGTAACTTAGGAGCCTTTATATTGAAACTTGGAACCCTAATTTTGTCACGTTGAATTGAAGCAAGCTTTGTTGTGAGAATTTCTCCACCCCTTGCTCAACATCAACCCTATCCCTAAGTCTCAAACTCATTGATTTGCCCTCACGTACTCTCTCTTGATCGGACTCCCTGCTGGCCGGAATCATTGTAGTCCCGTCGACGGTGGAAGTTCGATCCTGGCAATCCGACTCTCCATGTTCGATCGTCCCCTCTAGCGTTCCCTTACGCCGGAGTGAAGATGGCCTCCGACTTCAACGCGCCGCTGTTGTCGCACGAGCCACTGCCCATCTCACCGTTGGTGTTCATCTCAGACCGGCCTCCAACCACCGATCACGCCATTGACGGACAAGCTGCTCCCTCGATCGAGTTGTCACGTTTCAGTCGTGTCTCTCGTGTTTGTCCAGTGCACCGTTGTTCCACCGAGTCAATATTTAATTAGCATACCATCTTTGCTAATTAATTGTTGTCCTCATCCCTGTTCGTTGTTCAACCGAGACATCTGTAACACCCCGTAATTTTAAGGGTATTTTGAATTATTTTTAAATTTTTCTTATGCCCGTTTTGCTAGACGGATTTAATTCAGTGAGTCTCGGACCTTCTCAAAAGGGGTCTGAGCTCTGTAAAATTTTCCGAGCATTATATAATACAGTTGAGGTGTTTTTGGGGTTAATTTGACGTTTATGTACGAATATATTTAACCCGGAGTTAAGAAATTTAAACCAAGCCGAGTCTGGATAAGGATTAACGATTCACCGCGATCTGCCGCGCTCGCGGTATAGAATCGGCCTTAAAACCGCGACTCACCGCGATCAACCGCGATTCACCGCGACCGGCCGCGCTCGCGGTAACACCTTTTGCTGAGCAGTGTCGTCTTCCTCGAAGGCGGTTACTGTAGCTATGTTCCTCTGATTTTCTGGGCAGGCAAGTGGCTTTCCAGCTGGCTTGGCTTGTGTCCCCTTGTCCCCTGCGTGTTTCCCTTGGTGTGGCTCAGATTTTCAGTATAAAAGGGGGGTCGAACCAATCCGAGAGTTTCCTTCGTCTTCCTCCTTGAGCTCTCTCTTTTCTCTGGTTTTTACCCACTGAAATTCGCCATTTTCGTGCCTTTCGAGCTCGATTCGAGTGATCCCAAGGATTGGTGAAGCTTGCCCAAGTGATAGGGAAGGCTTACAGGTGTTTTGTGATCGATTTGGATGCAAAACAAGGCCTCCACGAATTGGGTAAATTCCCCTCCCTGCCATGGAAGCTGTCGAAGATTTGCCACTGTTGATGAACCGCGACTGGCCGCGACTTGCCGCGATCGCGGTGAGGGCGTCCGAGTTGTGTGTCTTGTTGGTTTGGCTTTGGGCTTTGCTCGTTTCCTTTGATTTCTTCTTGTATTCTTTTAGATTCATATATAAGTGTATTGAATCTAACTTAGGGTCTCGTTTTGGATCGTTCCAATGGGATTTTATCCAGGTTTCGTTCCAGATTCAGGATTCAGGACTCGTTCTTGAGAAGTTGTCTTAGTATTCGTCTATTCTAAGGCAAGTTTCGGTTCGCTCTTGCTCATCATTCCATACTTTCATTAATTATCAATTGTTTTGTTGTTAATTAATTTGGGATGATTCTTAATTATGTTGGGAACAGTTTTGATAACTTTATGTGATTAAAAGATGATATTATAATAGGTTGTATATTCTGCTAGAACCGACGCTAGTATAGAGATATATTGTGCAGGTGTAGGCCGTGATGGCTTTGATGTGATTTTATTGTGTGTTTATATGTGTGTATAGATTGTTAAATCTATGGTGATTGCCAGGTGGGCATAGATATAGATAGTTTGTACAGGTTGGGCCGTGATGGCTCTGTGTGATTTGGTTGTGTGTTTAACTGTATAGTTAGCACGAGTATTCGTAGGGACGATGGATGGAGGTCCAGTCGTTTCTTTATAATAATTGGTAAGTCATGACTAACTTCTATACTCGAGTGGAGTGTAGAAGTGGTGCACTCTGCAGGTGTCACAAACCCCGGTTCGATATGTGTCCCGCGAGTGGCGAGACATATATGTTAAAAGCTCATAACGTGATATGTGTGTGTGTGGTCATTTAATTCAGATAAGTGCCTGAGAGCACCTAATTAATGAACTTTGGCGAGTAGTGCAGCTAGGCGCTAGTGCACCTAGGAAAAACTCGTCTTAGTTGTAAGTCGCTCGTATGCGATATTGTGATGATGTGTGTATGTGTTTGTTTAAGTTTCCCAACATTTGTCATGTTTCCTATAAGGCTCATTTCATTTGGAGTCTTCTTTTGGGATTGATTGTTGTGAGACTCGGTCTCTAGAATCTTCTCTTGTGCATACCTTTTGATATTCTAGTAGGAGTATGATGGTTGACTAGCGTACTCGGTTATTATTCGAGGGACGATGAGTCTAACCTAATACGACTGCTTCGAACCACTCTGCTTTGTACCCTTGCGTAGTCTTTCATTAGACTGACCAACCGTTATATTCCTTGCATGGTTGGCTGGTGTCATCCGTCCGATTCGGCACATCAGGTGTGTTGAAGATCCGAGAAGGCTAGAACGACTATGAAGATGAACGGTGTGTTCGACAAGTTGTTTTGTCGCTTTGTATTTAAAAGATTTCCGTTGTGCTAATTTGTATTTTGTTAAAGACTTTCGCTATTGTATTTCTGATTATTGGGTCGTTTTTGGAATCGTGTAATTCCGCGACCATGTGGTTTAATAAAAGTTATGATTTCAGTATTGTAACTGTGTTTTAAGTCAGTTATGATGTCGGAAAAGCCTGGGGTGACTTCGGGGTTTACGTCCGGGGTCATCGGCAGTAACGCTTTCAAATGGGGTTAAATTTAGGGGTGTTATAGAAATGGTATCAGAGCTAAAATGTTTTCCAAGAGCTCTGAATTTTTTTAAAAAAAAGCCGTTCATAGTCATGCCTTCTACAGTCTGATACGGAAGTTTGCTTCTGTGTCTAGAAAGACTAAGACTCTCTGTTTGTCACCCGTAGTTAGGGGTGCATTCTGTTCTCTTCAGAAGGACTCGGAAGAAGTCGAGGTGGTTTCGCCATCTCCAGTTAGACTTGAGTTTTCAGTTCTCTTGTCATGATTTGAGGTCGTAGGACCTAGTAGTCCACCTGAGAGGTGAAGACTGTACTCCCTGAGTCAGTAGTGTTAAGTGTCTGATAAGACCAAGGTTCCTGAGGTGGAGCTGAGGGAAGACACTAAGGAAAATCGACTGATCTCTCTAGTAGTAATCTAGAGGATAAAGTGATTAAGGATGTTGAGTTCAGGTGGTAAGTTTTGTGCTGAGGCAAGGTTCCTTTTTCGCTTTGAGGCAGTTGCGTAGCAAGGTGGTACCTTTGGTACGAGTTTGTGCTCCAAGTTAGAAACCGAAGAGGTTACTTGGGAGACTGAGACGGGTGTACTTAGATACTTTCCCTACTTGTTGTCGGCCTTGATAATGCAAGTTTCGGGGTCGAAACTTAAAATAAGGGGGTAGTAATGTAACACCCCGTAATTTTTAAGGGTATTTTGAATTATTTTTAAATTTTTCTTATGCCCGTTTTGCTAGACGGATTTAATTCAGTGAGTCTCGGACCTTCTCAAAAGGGGTCTGAGCTCTGTAAAATTTTCCAAGCATTATATAATACAGTTGAGGTGTTTTAGGGGTTAATTTGACGTTTATGTACGAATATATTTAACCCGGAGTTAAGAAATTTAAAACAAGCCGAGTCCGGATAAGGATTAACGATTCACCGCGATCTGCCGCGCTCGCGGTATGGAATCGGCCTTAAAACCGTGACTCACCGCGATTGACCGCGATCAACCGCGATTCACCGCGACCGGCCGCGCTCGCGGTAACACCTTTTGCTGAGCAGTGTCGTCTTCCTCGAAGGCGGTTACTGTAGCTCTGTTCCTCTGATTTTCTGGGCAGGCAAGTGGCTTTCCAGCTGGCTTGGCTTGTGTCCCCTTGTCCCCTGTGTGTTTCCCTTGGTGTGGCTCAGATTTTCAGTATAAAAGGGGGGTCGAACCAATCCGAGAGTTGCCTTCGTCTTCCTCCTTGAGCTCTCTCTTTTCTCTGGTTTTTACCCACTGAAATTCGCCATTTCCGTGCCTTTCGAGCTCGATTCGAGTGATCCCAAGGATTGGTGAAGCTTGCCCAAGTGTTAGGGAAGGCTTACAGGTGTTTTGTGATCGATTTGGATGCAAAACAAGGCCTCCACGAATCGGGTAAATTCCCCTCCCCGCCATGGAAGCTGTCGAAGCTTTGCCACTGTTGATGAACCGCGACTGGCCGCGACTTGCCGCGATCGCGGTGAGGGCGTCCGAGTTGTGTGTCTTGTTGGTTTGGCTTTGGGCTTTGCTCGTTTCCTTTGATTTCTTCTTGTATTCTTTTAGATTCATATATAAGTGTATTGAATCTAACTTATGGTCTCGTTTTGGATCGTTCCAATGGGATTTTATCCAGGTTTCGTTCCAGATTCAGGATTCAGGACTCGTTCTTGAGAAGTTGTCTTAGTATTCGTCTATTCTAAGGCAAGTTTCGGTTCTCTCTTGCTCATCATTCCATACTTTCATTAATTATCAATTGTTTTACTGTTAATTAATTTGGCATGATTCTTAATTATGTTGGGAACAGTTTTGATAACTTTATGTGATTAAAAGATGATATTATAATAGGTTGTATATTCTGCTAGAACCGACGCTAGTATAGAGATATATTGTGCAGGTGTAGGCCGTGATGGCTTTGATGTGATTTTATTGTGTGTTTATCTGTGTGTATAGATTTTTAATCTATGGTGATTGCCAGGTGGGCATAGATATAGATAGTTTGTGCAGGTTGGGCCGTGATGGCTCTGTGTGATTTGGTTGTGTGTTTAACTGTGTAGTTAGCACGAGTATTCGTAGGGACGATGGATGGAGGTCCAGTCGTTTCTTTATAATAATTAGTGAGTCATGACTAACTTCTATACTCGAGTGGAGTGTAGAAGTGGTGCACTCTGCAGGTGTCACAAACCCCGGTTCGATATGTGTCCCGCGAGTGGCGAGACATATATGTTAAAAGCTCATAACGTGATATGTGTGTGTGTGGTCATTTAATTCAGATAAGTGCCTGAGAGCACCTAATTAATGAACTTTGGCGAGTAGTGCAGCTAGGCGCTAGTGCACCTAGGAAAAACTCGTCTTAGTTGTAAGTCGCTCGTATGCGATATTGTGATGATGTGTGTGTGTGTTTGTTTAAGTTTCCCAACATTTGTCATGTTTCCTATAAGGCTCATTTCATTTGGAGTCTTCTTTTGGGATTGATTGCTGTGAGACTCGGTCTCCAGAATCTTCTCTTGTGTATACCTTTTGATATTCTAGTAGGAGTATGATGGTTGACTAGCGTACTCGGTTATTATTCGAGGGACGATGAGTCTAACCTAATACGACTTCTTCGAACCACTCTGCTTTGTACCCTTGCGTAGTCTTTCATTAGACTGACCAACCGTTATATTCCTTGCATGGTTGGCTGGTGTCATCCGTCCGATTCGGCACATCAGGTGTGTTGAAGATCCGAGAAGGCTAGAACGACTATGAAGATGAACGGTGTTTTCGATAAGTTGTTTTGTCGCTTTGTATTTAAAAGATTTCCGTTGTGCTAATTTGTATTTTGTTAAAGACTTTCGCTGTTGTATTTCTGATTATTGGGTCGTTTTTGGAATCGTGTAATTCCGCGACCATGTGGTTTAATAAAAGTTATGATTTCAGTATTGTAACTGTGTTTTAAGTCAGTTATGACGTCGGAAAAGTCTGGGGTGACTTCGGGGTTTACGTCCGGGGTCATCGGCAGTAACGCTTTCAAATGGGGTTAAATTTGGGGGTGTTACAACATCTCCGACGGTTGCAAAGTTAATTAGCAATTCCTTTGTTAAATTAATAACTGGAATCATCATTCACAATCCAAGAGAGTTGATCTTTATCTGTGTCCTACCTAGATCCGTCCCAAGCGAAGCCATTTCAAAGGGGTTTTCGCATCAACTGGTATCAGCTTCCAGGGGTACGACGTGTGGTAAATTCGTCTCTTGTTTTCAATTTCTCCCTATATTTTTCTTGTTATTCCCATAGCTTATTCTTCCATTTCCTTGTCTTCCGCAAATTCTGATTTAAAAAAAAAAAAAAATTGAGTGCCAAACCCTAGGTGATTTACCTTGCAACGCAAGTTGAATCCAACCGAGCTTTTTCTTGTTTGTGAGAAACTGAACCTCCTTGTGTGCAACAGTTTACCTTGCTATATTATTGTGTGGCGTATTATCTTCTTTGATTAATTCGCTGCATACGTTGTCATTGCATGAATGGTAAGTTCGTGGTTGTTACAACAAGTCTAAAACATCTTCTGCCTCTTGAGCTTGGGTGCATTCCACGAATACGCTGAAATTTGTGTTGCTACCTTGCTTTCTTTCTTCAAAAAAAAAAATTACAACAAGTTGCTGAATTATTATTACCGTGCTAAGCATCACACAACCCACATTACTATTAGCACAAAACTCGCCGCTGGCAACGGGAAATCCCGCACTAATTCAGCAATTCCATTTCTTGTCTTCCATATCTCTAGTAGCAATCTATAAAAGATCTTATCTTGCATGATCTTTGCTTTGATTTATTCATTGTTTGACTATATTACATGCTTGATTAGCTTGAGACGGTTATTGCATACAAGTTCACTTCCTTGCCTTGACCTCCCTCACGGATTGCCAAAACTAGATACCGGGAGACTTTGATTCTTGAGTTGAATTTATTGCATTGAGTATCTTTGTTAGTTGTTTCCTACTGTTGCTTACCCTCTTTGATATGTCGTCCCATGGTGATGAATCTGAGGCACAAGCCGCTAAACTAGTGGCCGCAAAGGACCGCCTTGCTCAATCTGAGGCGGAACGACTTGATGTGATCGAGCGGCTACACACCGCGGAGAAACAACTTCAACAATACAAGGGGCTCGTAGACGCTCAATTAGGCCCGACTTCGGTGCTTGAGGACGACCACTGGGACGCACGTGACGGGCGACTCCTCCGTCATGACTCTCGCTTTGACAAAGGGAAGCACATTGCGTCCTCTTCACACCATCCAGGCGACACCACTAGGCAAACCGGCAAGTTGTGCTCGGTTGTGGTGAAGCCCACGGGTCCGCCCATTGACGATCGATGGCAACCTCGGTCCAACTCCAAGGACCTAGATGACAATGGCCACTACTTCGACCATGTCGACACTCCACATCGGCAACGTCGATCTCATGAGAGAACCAGGTATGATTCCTATGCCCCTGACCCTTATTATGATAACAATCATGCCACTTTTGCAGACCGCACTACCCAAACACCACATGGACGTTCGCATCCGGTGCCCCAAGCCCCTTCTAGGACGTATCCCCAATGTCCCTTTGCTGAATATGAGGAGGAGGACATTCACTTGGCTGGCCAAGTGAACCCAGGTAACTTCCATCCTCCACTAGTTGAGCCCATTGAGCATCAAGTGCACCCGGAAGGATGGATACCGTGTAAGCTTCCTCCCCCTCCTGTTTTTGATGCTCACCCCGACGACTATGATGAGTATGAGCAAGCGCCACCACGGCGTCGTAGGGGACACAATGGAAACCGTAGTGCTGGTCGTGGCTACCAAGGAGAGCGCGCCTATGAAGATAGACGACAAGTGCAACCTAACTACGGTGCTCGCAGAGAAATTAAGGTAAAAATCGAACCCTTTCTTGGTGATTATGATGCCGCTGTCTTTTTGGACTGGTTGCAAGGCACGGAACATGCTCTTGCACATTGCCACTACAACGAGGAAGACAAGGTGGAAATAGCCACGTTACAATTTCAAGGAGTCGCTCGTTCATGGTGGCATAGGGACCAAAAGAACCAGGTTCGTATGGGATACGACCCCATTGAGCAATGGCACCAACTTGTCTATGTCATGACTCGGAAGTACGTGCCCCCGGAGTACAAGCAAGAAATGCATTTGAAGATTGCTCTCGCACGCCAAGGTACGAGTACTCCTCTTGAGTTCTTTGCTCACCTCAAGGATTTGTATTTCAAGGCGGGCATTAGCGTCACTCCTGGCACGTTCAAGACGAAGTTCCTCCAAGGGATGCATGTCGATCTGTGAGAGGAGGTCGATGTGTTACCTATCAATGATTTGACCGCTCTTGCGCACGCCGCTCAAAAGGTTCATCAACGTTTGGTGCGCAAGAAGGTTTATCCATGGCTATCGGGATCGTCATCCCGCAGGTATGATTCTAAACCGAATCCTTCATCTTTTTCTCCTAACCCCGTTGTGAGTACGCAGCCTCGGCCACAAGCCCCCTACAACCGGGCCCCGCCTCATCCCGAAGCACCCAAACCGCCCATGATGCGTGTTCCCCCGAAGCAGGACACCCATTCGGAAAAGACGAGCGACCGGATTTGCTATAAATGTGGCAGCCGTGGTCATTTCATGCGTGATTGCTCGAACTCGAGACGCGTGTTGTTCTCTCAAGCCACGGGTTACGAGTCATTTGATGACGAAGAGGAGACCGAGGACGCACCACCACCGGTGTACGACGATTACGAAGATGAGGAGCCGTATGAATGTGGACCACTGGATTTGAATGAAGGTATGCCTCTCTTTCTTGTTGCTCGCCGTACGCGTCTCTAGTGGACCAACGCGAGAATTTGTTCCACACTCGCTGCATTGTGGGCACTTCTTCGTTGAGTGTGATTGTGGATAGCGGATTGTGCTGTAACATTTTGAATGAAAAGGTCGTTCACGCGCTCAATATGCCTACGATTGCACATCCTCAACCATATAGTTTGCAATGGATCTCGGAAGGTAAAGGTGATGTGGTAACCAGGCAATGCCACATTACATTCTCTATTGGTCAATATGTTGATTCTGTTACTTGTGATGTTGTTGTTATGGATGTGACTCACCTCCTTTTAGGTCGCCCATGGCAATTCGACAAGAAAGTGGTACATGATGGTTTCTTGAATACGTACACTTTCCACAACAAGGGACATCGGGTAACACTTTTACCCATGACGCCACAAGAAATCATTCATGATCAAGTCGAGAGAGACCATATCAAGGCATTGGAGAAGGCCAAGTTGACGACACCAAAGCCGACACCGCCCGTGCCCAACGCGGCGAAAGGAGCAAAGACGACAGGCCACGACTCGGCCCAGAACTCGACCGAGTTTTGGACCGAGTCTCCACACCAGAAGACAACTCGGCCCAGAACTCGACCGAGTTCTGGACCGAGTTCCAGCAGCAGAGAACAACTCGGCCACCACACAACACCAACTCGGCCGAGTCAGCCAAGCCACAAAAAAGTCGAGCCTAACTCGGCCCAGAACTCGGCCGAGTTCTGGACCGAGTCAGGGAATGCTCCTCCACCTTCTTCTGGCGATCCTTCGAGTGCGATCAAGGGTCGATGTGAACGTCGTTTGCTTATGGCACGCTCGCGGGACCTCTCTCCAATTGTTCAGGGACGTTCTCCTTGTATTTTATTGGTTCCAAATGCGTGTTTTTCGGTTTTAAAGAATGTCGATGAACTACCCGCTTCTGTGATTTCTCTTTTGCAGGACTTCACGGACGTCATGCCCGATGAGTTGTCGGACGGTCTACCTCCTATACGTGGGATTGAGCACCAGATTGATTTGGTGTCGGGCGCCTCCTTACCCGACCGGGCGGCATACAGAGCGAGCCCGGAGGAGACTAAAGAACTTCAACGACAAGTTACCGACCTCTTGGACAAGGGCTACATTCGTGAAAGCATAAGTCCTTGCGGTGTCCCGGTAATCCTCGTACCGAAGAAGGAGGGATCATGGAGAATGTGCATGGACTACAGGGCCATCAGTCAAATCACGGTGAAGTACCGTCATCCAATCCCTCGCCTTGATGATATGCTGGACGAGTTGCATGGGGCCACATTATTTTCAAAGATCGATCTTAGGAGTGGCTACCACCAAATTCGCATGAAGGAAGGCGACGAATGGAAGACGGCATTCAAGACGAAGCATGGCCTTTATGAGTGGCTAGTCATGCCGTTCGGACTCACCAATGCACCGAGCACTTTTATGAGGTTAATGAATCACTTCCTTCGTCATTTTTTGGGGAAGTTTGTGGTTGTTTATTTTGATGATATTTTAGTGTACAGTCGGTCGTTGCATGAGCATGTTTTACACCTTAGACATGTTCTAGAATGCCTTCGGAACGAGCAATTATATGCCAACTTGGCAAAATGTGTGTTTTGCTCGGACACAACGATTTTTCTAGGATTTGTTGTTTCTAAGGATGGGATGCGGGTTGATGAAGAAAAGGTCCGCGCCATCAAGGAGTGGCCTACCCCAACTACACCGACCATGGTTCGATCTTTCTTGGGGTTGGCTGGCTTCTACAGGCGCTTTGTGCGCGATTTCAGCTCCATTTTCGCGCCTCTACATGAGTTGACAAAGAAAGGCGCCACCATTACTTGGGAACCAAAGCATGAGGTAGCATTCAGAGTGCTAAAAGACCGCCTATGCCACGCACCATTACTACAGTTGCCGGACTTCAACAAGGCCTTTGAGGTTGAGTGTGACGCCTCCAACATTGGAATCGGTGGGGTGCTTCTCCAGGAGCGCCAACCCATCGCGTACTTCAGTGAGAAATTGTCAGGTGCTACACTTAACTA
Source organism: Rheum nobile (assembly GCA_027886185.1). Lineage (NCBI taxonomy): Eukaryota > Viridiplantae > Streptophyta > Magnoliopsida > Caryophyllales > Polygonaceae > Rheum > Rheum nobile. Next base: position 2,402,743 of record WOAB01000292.1, on the reverse strand, counting down.
TTCTACTTTTGATAAAGAACTGTATGCTCTTAGCAGGGTGTTGAAGACGTGGCAGCGTTACTTGTGGCCAAAGGAGTTCATTATCCATATCGATCATGAGGCCTTGAAGTACCTTAAGCATCAAACCACACTCGGACGTCGGCATGCGAGGTGGGTAGAATTCATGGAGACCTTTCCCTATGTGGTGATGCATAAGAAAAGTAAGGAGAATGTGGTAGCCGACACCCTTTCTCGCAGGTACGTCCTCTTGTCTTCCCTTGATGCTTCAGTCTTTGGTTTTTCATTGATTAAGGAATTTTATTCGCATGATACTTTCTTTAAATCTATTTATGAGACTTGCGCATCTCAGGGCTCCTTAGATTCCTACTTCCTTGACCAGGGGTACCTTTATAAGGGTGGAAAGTTATGCATACCATCTTCTTCTATTAGGGAACTCTTAGTTAAAGAGGCACATGAGAGTAGGGCACATTTCGGTATAGCCAAAACCGTACCAGCCCTTAAGGAGCATTTTTATTGGCCCAACATGACTAACCAGGTCACTAGGTTTTGCAATGCTTGTGTCACTTGCCATAGGGCCAAGTCTAGATCCAGTCCCTCACTATACACCCCTTTACCTATACCTGACCGTCCTTGGGAGGACATATCTATGGATTTTGTGATGGGGTTGCCTAGGTCTAAGAAGGGGAGGGACTCTATTTTTGTCGTGGTTGATAGGTTCTCGAAGATGGCACATTTTATACCATGTAAGGGCACTAACAATGTTGCGGATTGTGCTTCACTTTTCTTCGACAATGTTGTGCGTTTACATGGTATACCGCGTTCTATTGTTAGCAATAGGGACGTGAAATTTGTTAGCCATTTTTGGAGGACTTTGTGGGGTAAGCTAGGTACCAATCTCTTATTCTCTACTAGCTACCACCCGTAGACTGATGGCCAGACCGAGGTGACCAACCGGACCTTAGGGACTTTGCTTAGGACCATGCTTAGGACCAACCCGCGTCGTTGGGAGGACTTACTACCTTTTTTGAGTTCTCTTATAACAGGTTTGTCCATTCCGCGACGAACATGTCGCCATTTGAGGTGGTGTATGGCCGGAACCCGCTATCGCCGCTGGACTTGGTGCCACACCCGCTGAAGGATGGTGATCATGTACGTGGAGCTGCTCGGGTGGAGATGATACAGGATCTGCATGCTAGGACAAAGGAGCAGCTGGAGAGGAGAGCCCGGCAGCTGGAGCAGAAGGCCAACAAGGACCGGCGTTGCGTCACTTTCGCGCCCGGGGACCTTGTTTGGTTGCATTTGAGGAAGGATCGGTTTCCGTCAAAGAGACGATCCCAGCTCGACCAGAGAGGTGATGGCTCGTTCAAGGTTTTGGAAGCTTACGGCCCCAATGCCTACAAGCTTGAGCTTCCCGCAGAATAAGGAGTTCACAGCACCTTCAACATTGGAGACCTCTCCCCCTACACACCGCCAGACCTTGACATTGACGAATCGGGGATGATTCGAGGCCAAGAAGGGGAGAATGATGCAGGACAGCCCTTGACATTGACGGAGGCCGAGGAGGAAGAGTCGCTTAACATTCGGTCAGATGGACCAATTACGAGAGCTCGTGCCAGAGCCATTGCCCGTGCGACTACGAGCATTGTCGCTAAAGCATTTGCAAGAAATGGAGCGACTTCAACTTCCACACCTACCGTTGTTATGTGTTCGGTGGCCACTTATCAAGAGGAGTAGTCATAAACATTATTAGACATCTTGGGAATTGTTTTTATTTGTTTACTCTCGTATTTTGCATTATTACTATTTTTGGGCATTAGGAAAGTTACTATCTTCGGTAACTTAGGAGCCTTTATATTGAAACTTGGAACCCTAATTTTGTCACGTTGAATTGAAGCAAGCTTTGTTGTGAGAATTTCTCCACCCCTTGCTCAACGTCAACCCTATCCCTAAGTCTCAAACTCATTGATTTGCCCTCACGTACTCTCTCCTGATCGGACTCCCTGCTGGCCGGAATCATTGTAGTCCCGTCGACGGTGGAAGTTCGATCCCGGCAATCCGACTCCCCATGTTCGATCGTCCCCTCTAGCGTTCCCTTACGCCGGAGTGAAGACGGCCTCCGACTTCAACGCGCCGCTGTTGTCGCACGAGCCACTGCCCATCTCGCCGCTGGTGTTCATCTCAGACCGGCCTCCAACCACCGATCACGCCATTGACGGACAAGTTGCTCCCTCGATCGAGTTGTCACGTTTCAGTCATGTCTCTCATGTTTGTCCGGTGCACCGTTGTTCCACCGAGTCAATATTTAATTAGCATACCATCTTTGCTAAATAATTGTTGTCCTCATCCCTGTTCGTTGTTCAACCGAGACATCTCCGACGGTTGCAAAGTTAATTAGCAATTCCTTTGTTAAATTAATAACTGGAATCATCATTCACAATCCAAGAGAGTCGATCTTTATCCGTGTCCTACCTAGATCTGTCCCAAGCGAAGCCATTTCAAAGGGGTTTTCGCATCAAGGCGTCCATGCCATGTTTTGTCTTGTTTTAGAGTCCCATGTGACCCTAAATTTCATACGCTAGAAACCCTAGGGTAATTAGGGTTTGGGATTAAAGGTTATCGAAATCTTATGATTTTCATACCCTATAATGATCGTAACTCATAACGCGTCACTCATATGGCATATATGCCTAGTTTTGTCTTGTTTTGAGGTCCCGGGGAAGCCTAAATTTCATACCCTAGAAATCCAAGGGTAAGTAGGGTTTGAGATTTAAGATAATCAAAACCCTATGTATTTCATAAACTATAATGTTTGTAACTTATAGGGGGTTTATACCTTGTTTTGTCTTGTTTCGAAGTTTCAAGGGACCCTAACTCGCATACCCTATAAACTCAGGATAAGTAGTGTTTGGATTCATGGTTAGCAAAAACCTAATATTGTCATACCCTATTATGCTTATAACACATATGTCCTTCATCTCATGTTTTGTCTAGTTTGGGAGTTTCGGAGCGTAAGGCCCGAAGCCTTAAAAGCGTCATCCCATGCCAGCCCGAGAACTTCCCAAGAGGTCACCCATTCCGATACTACTCTTGTCCAAGCACGCTTAACTTCAGAGTTCTTTGTCCTCACTTTAACCATGAAAAGGAAGAGATCTTGTTCACATGGTAACACTCTTAACCCTTATACAAGATTACAAATCCGGGGTGTTATACGAGGGACCATAAATTTCATACCCTAGAAACCCCAAGGTAAGTCAGGTTTGGGATTTTGGGTAATCGACACCCTATGATTTTCATACCTTTTGATGCTTGTAATCCAAAAGGTGGTCATGCCCTATTTTGTCTTGTTATAGAGTTTCGAGTGACCCTAGATCTCATACCCTATAAACCCTAAGGTATGCAAGGTTTGAAATTTAGGGTTATTAAACACCTATGTTTTTCATACCCTCTAATACTTGTAACCATTAGGGCATCCATACCATGTTTTGTCTTATTTTGGAGTCTAAAGGGATCCTAAATCTCATACCCAAGAAACCCTAAGCTAAGTAGAGTTTGGGATATAGGGTTACCAAAAACCAATATTTTTGTACCATATAATGCTTGTAACCTTTGGGCGTTTATGCCCGATTTTGTCTTGTTTTAGAGTTCTAGGGATCTTATATTTCATACCCTAGAAACCTTAGGGTTAGTAGGGTTTAAGATTTAGGGTTATCGAAAACCTATGATTTTCATATCTTGTAATGCTTGTAACATATAGGGCGTTCATGCCCTGTTTTGTCTTATTTTGAAGTCCCGAGGATCCGAAAACCTATAATTTTCTTACCCTATAATTCTTGTGACCAGTTTTGTCTTCTTTCGGAGTCTAGAGGGACCGTGATGTTTATATCCTACAAACCCTATGGTTAGCAGGGTTTGGCAAACGGGTCGGGGTCGGGTTTAAGAACATCGGGTCGAGTCATTTACGAGTCGGGTCAATTATGGGTCAAAATTTGTGGGTCGATTGTGGGCCGTGTCATTGCGGGTCAAGTACGGGTTCGGGCTGACCCGGTTTGGGCTGACCCAACAGGTCAAGAGCGCCATGTCAAAATTCTATAAAATGATTATTAAAATAATATTTCAATTAAATCAAAAAATAATAAATCAAAAAAATATTATTATATAATATTTTAAAAATAAAATATATTATAATATTAAATCTACAAAATTTAAACACATTTATAATGACGCAACAGATCAATGACCCAACCCAAAAAAAATCGGATTGTGTCACTTTTGACCCAATATTTTTCGGATCGGGTCTCAACCTAAAAAACGCGGGTCGGGTTTGCAGGCCGGGTTAAATTTTGATAGGTTCAAGTTTAGGTTATCGAAACCCTATGTTTTTATACCTTATAATTCTTGTAACTCATAGGGAGCCATTGTTGTGTTTTGGCTTGTTTCGGAGTCTTGAAGGAACCTGAATCTCATACCCTAAAAGCCTTAGGTTAAGAAGGGTTTGGGATTTAGTGTTATCGAAACTCTTTGATTTCCATACCCTATAATAGGGCTTCCATGTTTTTCAATGAACCGATGGATCCTAAATTTCAACCTTAGAAACTTCGGGGTAAGTAGGGTTTGACATTTAGGGTTCTCGAAAACCTCTAGTTTTTGTACCTTCTAATGCTTGTAACCCATAGGGTGTTCATGCCTTGTTTTATCTTGTTTCGGATTTCCGGGAGACCCTAAATGTCATATCTTAGAAACTCTAGGATAGGCAAGGTTTGGGATTTGGGGCTATGGAAACCCTATAATTTTCATACCCTAAAAGTCTTGTAACCATAGGCATTTGTGCCTAGTTTTCTCATGTTTCAAAGTATCGGGGACCCTAAATTTCATACCCTAGAAACCCTAAGGTAAGCTGGGTTAGGGATTTCGGATTATTAAAACCCTATGATTTTCATACCCTATAATGCTTGTAACTCATAGGGAATTCGTGCCTAGTTTTGTCTTTTTTTTTAAGTCTATGCGGCCCCTAAATCTCTTACCTTAGAAACCCTAAGGTAAACAGGTTTGTAATTTAAGGTTATCGAAAACCTATAATTTTCACACCCTTTAATAATTATGGCCCATAGGGAGTCCATGCCCTGTTTTTTCTTGTGTGCATTCCCAAGGGATTCAAAATCTATTTGGGGTTTAGGGTTATAACAACTCTATGATTTTCGTACCTTATAATGCTTGTGACCCATAGGGCGTCCATACCATGTTTTGTCTTGTTTTGGAGTCTCAATGACTCAAAATTTCATACCCTATAAACCCCAGGGTAAGTAGGGTTTGTGATTTAGGTTTATCGAAACCTTATGATTTGTATACCCTATAATGCTTGTAATTCATAGGGCGTTCATGCCCCGTTTTGTATTTTTTAGAGTACCAAGGGACCCAAAATCTCATACCTTAGAAACCCTAGGGTAAACAGGGTTTGGAATTTAGGGTAAGCATGAGCACTAGCTTTAACCTATTAGTTTTCATAAGTAATATGATGATAGCCCAAGACATTTTTGGTCCAATATACTTATAATAACTTGTTCCATTATACTCAAATGAAAGGGATTTTTGTGCCAAATCACCCGTTATATGGCCGATTTTGCACAAAATCACCCGTTATATTGATAATTATTTTAAACCACCCATAAATGGCCCTCTGTTAACAATGAGCCACCCACGGGCTTCTTCCTTTAGTTTATCCGTTAAAAAAGTGTGAAAATTACCAAAATATCCTTGTAAATAAAATCTTCACAAAAATGTCAGTCTTCCTCCACCCAATTACAGAAAAAATAAATTAAAAAATTCCAAAAAAATCGAGTCAGTCCTTCAAGCTGGCCACCCGCCACCACAGCCCAACCGTCGGAGACCCTTTCACCGACCTCTTTGGCTTCTTCTCCTTAGCAATGGTCGTGATCCTCTTCTGCCCCTCACACCAGTTCTTTCCGTCGCCCGAGGCCATCCAATCCTCCTCTCACTTCGAGCCAAAGATTGTTTGGTCCCTAATTTCAACTTTTGTTCGCCAAGCACTCGAACAACCGCTCAATTACGCCCAGAACTACCTCGTCGGTCTCCTCGAGCCCTGCATCCGACGAGTGATCTACCTCGACTCTAACCTGGTCGTCATCGATGACATCACCAAACTATGGCAGACAAAGTTCAAATCCTCCCTGGTTCAATCACCCACGAGCTCCACCCCCTCACCCCTGTTCTAAAAATCCCCGCCTAGGGCCGTCTAGGCGCTAGATGGTAATCCACCACCAAGGATCCCACCTAGGATCGCCTAGGCGAGAAGAAGTCTCATATGTTGTGGAAGCAGCAACATCTTAAGAGATGACATATGCACATTATTTTGGGTGAGGCTTTGTAAAATAAGGCACATTATTATAAATCAAACCTCATCCGAACATAGTTTTATAAACATTAATGGATTTGGGAGAACATAGTCAAATAATCACATGGATCGCGCATTAATTTTTAATCCGCCTAGGCCATGTCTAGGCCCCCGCCTAGCCGCCTATGCACTAGGCTTCTCCTCACTGCCAAGCTCTCGCCTAGTGGCTTTTAGAACATTGCCCTCACCCATTCTAAACCATCCATGGTTCTCAAATCCCCCAAGCCATGGCAAATTTGAGGTAATTTTTAGGCACATACAACCCTTTCAGCAACTCCTCCATCAAGTTCAAATCCTCGATTTTTTTTGGGAATTTTTTTTTTTATATGTAATTAGGTGGAGGAAGGATGACATTTTTGTGAAAATTTGATACATTTTCAAGAATATTTTGGTCTTTTATCACATTTTTAACGGAGAAACTAACGGAAAAAGCTCGTGGGTGGCTCGTTGTTAACGGATGATCATTTATGGGTGGTTTAAAATAATTATCGATATAACGGGTGATTTCGTGCAAAATCGGCCATATAACGGGTGGTTTGGCGCAAAAACTCTTAAATGGAGTATGAGAGTTACACTTGTCTATATATCACAATTCACTATATAATACCACAAGATTAGATTGGTATTATTATAAAGTTTATTTATTAATCATTTTATGCAATCTAAAGTTTATTTATTAATCATTTTATTCAAATATTATATATATATATTCAACTTTCCTTTTCCATTAATGAGAATATATATTCGTCACAATAATTATTATTTACTTCATTATATTGTCATACGTATGTTATGATTTGATTTAAATGGTCACTAATTTGATACTTCTTAGAATTATAGAATTTTTCTATATGATCTTTTTTCAAATGTGGAATCAATTTATTATCTAGGGGTTGTATACCGTGATAATGGGTGTGTCTAGGTGAAAAATGAGAATGATGTATATACAAATAAAAATTTATGCACATGAAGGTAAAAACTTATGTACTTTCAGAATTCATGCACATAAAGGAAAAAAAATTATGCACTTCACAGAGTCATGCACATACAATAAAAAATCTTATGTATTTTTTAATATACATAGGTTTTTGGCTTTTTGCCTATGTGTACAAGTTTTCAAAGTGCATAAGTTTATCTTTGTATGTGCATAAATTTTTGTCTACATATGTATTATTCTCATTTTTCACATGGACGTTCATTCTCACGTGATGCTTTTTCTATTTATCTATAATAAAATATTAAATCTAAATATTATACAAATCCCGTGTCATGCACGGACACTAAGCTAGTTGACATAAAATTGGGAAAATTGATAGCATAATATTTTATTTTTATTTTGATAAAGTAAGAATTAGACTGAAAACCACAGAGAAAACGGTTTCTCAGTCTATAGCTTGCGGATGAGAACTACAAGTTCTAGGTTATTTCTAATATCTTCTGAAAGACTTCGCTGCGCCAGCTTCGCAATGTGATCATCAACAACGTTAGTATCTCGGAAGACGTGGGAAATCTGCACTGAAGAAAACAGTTGTAAAACACAAAGGATATCAGAAATTAAGATTTCAATATCCCAAGGACAGTGCCAGATTTTGTTCAGAACGTTAACAATTGTCAGGTTATCGCATTCAATTTCGATGTTGTTAAAGCCCAATACCTGCGCTTTAATCAAAGCATTCCTGAAAGCGATGGTTTCTGTTTTTAATGGGGTTGATAGTCCACACTTTTCACCAAAGATAAATAGGGGTTCTCCTTTGCTATTTCTGAAAATGTACCCATAACTAGATTCTCCGGAAACCAACCACTTAAAAGGAAATTGTTTATGAATATGTTATTCTACATAAGCCAAACAATGTTGTTCAATTTGTTTTCGTTTCCCTCCACCAGCGAAACGAACCTTAGATTTGCCTATCGAAAACCCTATTAGGCCTCATTTAGTATGTCTTCTGGAATCGGATTGGAATCAGGAATCAAAATATATCATTCCTGTAATTTGGTATTTGGTATGCTGTCGGAATTAACCATTCCTGTAATTTGATGTTTGATATGTTGTCGGAATGAGACATTCCTGAAAAATGTTATTTAGTTGTATATAAAATTTGGAATGAGGAATTAATTCCCTATAAATTTGATTTTTATGTTTTTCACGCCTATATATATGCATTATATTTGAAAATAAACATGAAAAAAATACAAGATTAAGTATTAAAAAAGTGATAATAAAATATTACAAACATTCATAAACCAATTTGCACAATAAACTCCATAAAAAGTATTCCAACAAAAATAAGTGCAAAATTCAACCTAAAATAATTCAAGAATCAATTTACAATATTATATAAATATAATAAAAAATAGTAAAAGTGTTCAATTTTGTAAAGTAGGCATCATCAAACTCAAATCGTGAAAATCATGAAATGATATAAAATGGTCAATTTGGCACCAACTCATGAAAATAATTAAATTTGGCACCAGTAAGCATCATCTAACATTTTGCACAATAAGCATGATCATCAAACTCAAATTTGGCACCAGTAAGGCGCTCCGGGAGTCTCTGCTGGCAAGTGAAGGAAGAGGATCTGCAATGAAGAAAATATCCCTAATTCTTTTGAAATGGATGAAATCTTGGATTTTGATGTGGAATGAAGTTGTTCTTTGGGCTTGAAATGACTCATTCCAAGGTATGAAACAAATATTTATTTTTCACCTAACTAAACATGATTTCGGAATCGTTCATTCCTCATTCAGATACCTCATTCCACTAGAATCGTATCAAACGAGGCCTTATTTAACTAAATTGTAATCAAATGCTTGCAGCAGCCTTTACAAAGATAGGATTGGGTCGACCAATGGTGCACGATCATCTTATAAGAATATGGATTTGCAGGTGGGGTTTCTTTATTTTGTTCCTTTGGTAAATGTTAAGAGCTTAGCTTTAGCTTGTTAGAACTAGGATCGATCAATGGTGATTAATTTCAGAGGCGTGATTTTCACCAATAAGTTGATCGATCCATTCTCTATTGGTTTTAGTTTCCGACTTCCAGTTTAAGGTGCAAACGCCGCAATAAGAGAAGTTCCAACAGCCAATCCAATTAACATTGATATCTACCAAAACCCAAACACCCAACTGAAACAACTTTCGACTGCAAAACTGCAAGTGAAATCACAACTTACTTAATACTTAGCAAATCTTAAATCTATCAAACATGATGTAGCCATCCCACCAGAATGATCGACTGAAGCAAAATGAAGTTGAAATTGAAGTTTAATTACAACTATATATAAGTTGATCCGCATTAATGTAGACGAGGTTCATAAATGTTGTCTTAGGCGTTGAGCAAATATGAACGTGCAAAAGGCCAAAAGAAAGAAAAGAAGACATTAAGGACTGCACGGATAGATTTACTGCCCTACGAGTTGAATATCACCCAAATCAAGCTCAGCAGCAATCTCCTCAAGCTGCTTCTTGACACTCATATCAATCAATTTTGAACCCCCAGTGCCATACCTTACTATGAAACCAGCAACGATGGAGGGGTCGATTACCGTCTTGATTCTCACATTCTTGGCGCCGGTGAGCTTTTGGACCTGCTTGGCGATCTGGGCGAGATGCTGGTTCTCCAGCTTCACCACCGAAGTCACCACGGCTGTCTCCGTGTTGGTCAACTTGTTATACACCAACTCAAACTCCTTGACAATGTCAGCGATGAGCTCGATCCTGTTCATGTCGATCAAAATGTTGAGGAAATTCGCCGTGTGGGGGAGGAAGCCGGACTCCTTCACGATTGACTCCAATACAGCGCGTTTCTTTTCGTCCACGATCACTGGATTCACGAAAAAACTGGTCACCTGGGGGTCGGAGAACAGCTTATCGATCTTCTCGATGTCGGAGCAGGTCGATTCTAGGGTACCGTTTCCTTTGGCCACCTCGGCGAGTGCGGTGGCATAGCTGTCGGCGGCATTGCCTGCCATCCTCGCTCCAAGCGCACCACCACCTCCCCGGCGACGTCGACTGGTGGTTAGGGATGGGACTCTCAGGGTTTTGAGGGTGGACAGAGCAAGAACCTTCTGCCGGATCGCTCTCACCGGTGGCGGCCTCGATCGGATTTGGAATGCCACCGGCGATTGTTGCAGAGCCGCCATTTCTGCAAAACTGAAATCTTCTTCGCACTCGCAGGGAGAGGTGGAGGATAGAAAGAAAGGGCCGTGGGTGGTGTGTGTCTGACCGTGCCTCTCCGTGGAGAGAGCCAGAGATAAGGGCTCTTGAAGATGAGAAATAGACCGTCCAGATCTTCGAGTTGGCGACGAATCTACGGTTGTTATGATTTGTGATCTTTAGACTTCGAGAAACGACAGACACTATTCTTATTGCCAGCTTATCAACAAGCATAAAAATACATTGGCCGAAAGAAATGTCCTCATAAACGTCCATGAATTAGATATTATTAACATTCATCTTGAATACGATAATTTTATTATTGTGAATATTTTGAATTAAATCTGGCACTGTTTATGGGATATTGAAATTTTAATTTCTGATATCTTATGTGTTTTATAAATGTTTTCTTCGGTACAGATTTCTTACGTCTTCCGAGAAACAAACGTCGTGGCCGATTTCATTGCGAAGAAGGTCCAGCAGAGTTCCTTGGAAGATTTTAAAGATAGTCTAGAATTTGTAATTCTCATCCGAAATAATGCTATAGATTGAGAAACCGGCTCGTCTGTGGTTTCCAATCTAATTTTTACCTAATAAAAAAAACATAAAAAGACTTATTTGACAAATTGGTGATCGAAAAACAATTAAGTGGGCACTAAATAAACCTTTCTATAACATTATAATCATGCGCTTGAAACAAACTTAGATTCCAGAGTCCATAAATTCCTAGACCAAAATATGAACCGGAACAAAACAAAACTCCAAAAAATGTTACCAAATGATATGGTGGACATGATTATGGATATCCCAACTCCCGTGAACCATATTACCGATCGAATGTACTGAGAATCAAGTAAAAATGATTGGGGTTTGACAAAATCAGCTATGGAACTCATCAATAAAAATAAGGGAAATTCCTGTTGGTACCCCTGAGTTTAGGGTTATTCCTGTTGGTGTCCCACGATTAAGTTTTTTCCTGTTGGTGGCCCTAAGGTTTGGGTTTGTTTGCTTCGTAACCAAACATTTTCATGTTTGTACCATTCTAGTTCAAATTGATTAAATCCAAGTCTACCATTGTGTTCCTCGCCCTAAAATTAGTAAGATTTGACTCCTAAAATATCCAAATCCATGTCCGAACCATGTCGATTTGAATTTCGAAGCAACAACCCGTTTTGACCTTAAGAATTCAAATCGGAATGGTTTGGGTATGGATTTGATTGTTTTAGGAGTCGAATCCTACTAAGTTGATGTCAATAAACATAATGATGAGCTTCGATTTGATCAATTTGAACCGAAATGATACGGATATGAAAAATTTTGGTTACAAAGCGAACAAACCAAAACCTTAGGGGTACCAACACGAAAAAACTTAATCGTGGGACACCAACAGGAATAACCCTAAACTCAGGGACACCAACAGGAATTTCCCTAAAAATAAACATGTATCAGCATATGATTCATCCTAGATCTGAAAAATGGATACATATCTCAAAGTCAAAAAAAATCTCTGGAAAATTTTAAAAAACGGCTTACTAACAAAATCAAGACTACAAGAAAAAGGAGTCTCGGTCCCCCCGGGATGCATCTCCTGCCTCTACCCTATCGAGGATACAAATCATTTCTTATTCCACTGTGATCATACCTTAAAGACAATTTCAAAAATTAATATTGTTGATTCCAGGTTCAACAATGTGAATTAATTAATGATCAACACATCACTAATCCTGGTGTTCTTTGTTTTTGATCTCATAAATTCCACTCCCATGTCAATCGGTTCTCGTCATTGCCGAAATGACTCCCTTCTAGCTTGCTTCAAACCTGAAAAAGACCTGAGGGCTTCCCCAAGCTTGCAACTCCGACGCCCAAGTCAATATTGGAGTGTTTGTCATTGGCTTCATCTATAGAAATGACATGGAAAATCCGATCTTTATCCATGCAGAAAAATATGACATTTCGACTCCCCTTATCACTGAAACGCTTGTCTCCAAAATGTGCTTCTTTAAGCAAAAGAAAAAGAAATACGATCAAATACAAATAGAAATCGATAACCTTACTATTGCAAATGTTATTAATAAAATCTGGCACTGTTCATGTAAAATCGATATTCTTATCTCTGATATCCTATATTTATTAAAATATTTCCAAACAGTGTAGATTTTTAATATCTTTTAAAAATTGAATTCGGTGGCCGATCACATTGCAAAACTTGGCCATAATTTTTTTCTGAACGATATTATGAACAACTCAAAACTCTCATTTAAAAGGATGATATAGGTTGAGTGTTACGGTCTTCTTAACACTAGTCTAATTCTTACCTTATTAAAAATAAACAAATAAATAAAACAACAACAAGAGGTTGAGGCGGGGTATTTGGAACGGCGTCGTATTCCTTTTAAAAGTAAAAACAACTGTAACTGTGCTGCCGAAGAAGTTAGCAACGGCTAAAACTCATCGTTTCGAGAGCAACGTGTAAAATCTGTAAACGGTACTATAAAACAGCACTACTTCCCTCTGCGCTATATCAAACTTCCAACGACTGAGGACTTGGCGGGGTAGTCTACAGATAGAAACCGATGTTAATTATCTCTCCGGTTGCGTACTCAATGCCTGTTTATATCTCCCAATTCCGATCTCCTGTTATCCTTGTTGCGCCGCCATCACAGCTTGTAATCAACCCATCTAGAGCATCCAATTTCGCCCAAAAGGGCTTCGGGTCCAATTGTAATTTTGCATTTCGGGATTCTTTTGGCAGTGGCACGTGTGGACCGTGTGGTTTATTAAGCATAAGTGATACTTCGATCGCCGGGCAAATTCCTGATGTCGGCTTGGTCAAGTCTTTACACGAGTGGCCCGATCTCCAGACTCTCGTTTTATGGACTCGGTCGTGTTATAGATTGAAAGATCTTCGAAAATTGCACGCTGTGATTTATAAATTCTACGGGTACTCTATTGTATTTTTGTGTAACAATTTGATCAGTGCCTATTTAAGTCTTGGGAGATTGGATGATGCACGCAAGGTGTTTGATGGATTGCCTCATAGAAGTGTTGTTTCTTGGACTGCATTACTTAGTGGGTACTTAAATTCTGGTATGTACGATGAAGCCATGTTGCTTCTCCGTGAATTTGTAGATGATGAGGTTGAACCGAATGCAACCACTTTTGTGTTAATGTTGAATTTATGTGGGAAGAGAACTGACTATGAGTTCGGGAAGCAGATTCAGGCTTGCATTGTAAAGGGTTGTTGGAACAACTTGATTGTAGATAGTGCCATTGTGTACTTCTATGCGCAATGCGGTGACTTGGTGAGTGCCTATGAGGCCTTTAATAGAATGAAGGAGAAAGATGTGGTTTCCTGGACGACTATGATCAGTACTTGGTCACAACAAGGATGTGGAGAAGAAGCTTTATCAATGTTCTCCAGAATGCTATCCGCTGGTTACTTCCCCAATGAACATACTGTGTGCTGTGTTCTGAGAGCATGCGGAGAAGAGAAGGAACTGAATTTTGGCAGGCAAATGCACGGTCTTGTCCTTAAGAAACAGATAAAAAATGATGTCTATGTAGGTACTTCTCTGGTGGGCATGTATGCCAAGTGCGGCGAGATCCTAGATTCAAGGAGAGTGTTTGACAGGATGAGAAAGCGAAACATGGTCACATGGACTTCCATCATTGCTGGCTATGCGAGAAATGGGCTGGGCTACGAGGCTTTGGATCTCTATAGGCTAATGAAAAGAAGAAAACTCATGGCAAATAACTTGACCATTGTAAGCATCCTCAGGGCTTGTGGCTCTGTAGGGGCTCTTTCTTCAGGAAGGGAAGTTCATGCGCAGATAATCAAGAACTCTCTACAAAATAATATCTACATAGGAAGCACCCTTGTGTGGCTTTACTGCAAATGCGGAGAATATACTAGAGCTTTAAGAGCACTCCACATAATGCCTCTTAGAGACGTTGTGGCTTGGACGGCTATAATCTCTGGTTGTGCCCATCTAGGATACGAGCTTGAAGCCCTAGAATTCCTCAAAAAGATGTTGTCGGAAGGTGTGGAGCCCAATCCTTTTACCTACTCGTCCATCCTCAAGGCATGTGCTAGTCTGGAGAATATCCAACAAGGGAAGTCAGTACATTCATCGGTGAACAAGAACCCTGGCTCCTCGAATGTCTTTGTGGCAAGTGCTTTGATTAATATGTATGCCAAGTGTGGGTGTCTATCGGAGGCGTTTCAGGTTTTCAGTAGCATGCCAGAGAGAAACTCGGTAGCTTGGAGGGTTATGATTGTGGGATATGCTCGGAACGGTCACTGCAGAGAAGCCTTGAGGCTGATGTACCGCATGCGATCAGAAGGCTTTGAGGTTGACGATTACATCCTGACAACTGTCCTCACAGCATGCGGTGATGTTGGATGGGAAGAGGAACCCTCAAAACAGCACTGTTTAGAGCCAAGATGAACATTTGTATCCTGTTTTTGCAAACTTGTTGCAGCCAGGAGATAGCATACCATGTCCAAAATTGCCATGTCCTTTTTCTATCTACCGTTTACGTACATGAAGATCAACATAACAAGGGTCTTATTAAGGGTGCGATTTTAAGCAACAAATGCATCTAAATAAGCATATTATATAATATCACACACTCCTTGAAATAACTCCGCAAAGTATGATAAATTGCATATATTCCAAAATATATACTATTATTATGATGGCAAAATTTTTTGGGGGTTCAAAGCTGCATCGTAAAAGTATCCTAGTGACCGAATGCCCCTTGGCCCTTGGATCTTGATAAATTATGTCAGATAGCTTGTGGTTCTTTTACTAATTATCTTACTTCTCCACAAGTTTTTTGTTTAATTCTGAGCAACTTTAATCGTATTTTTCCTATGAAGATCGCTTGCAAAAGCTGAAGTTTTATACAATGCTAGACTTGGATTGCTATTGAGCTTTTGGTAGTGCTGGAGTTGACAATCCTAGTTGATCGATATGGAAGATTGTAAGCAGACACTTGAATTTCACCAAAGTGCGCAGTTCGGGCCTCAAGAAAGTCGTTTCTTTACCAATTTCATACATCGTGCTTTATCTAGCCACCTCCAACTTGGGTGCCGATTATGTCATATTGTTTGGGGAGGTAAAATGTCTCCTTCATGTTCCAAATTGTTTGTCTTTCAAGCAAAAGAGGATGAAGAAAAAATATACATGCAGCAAGTGGAACTGCAAGTGACAAAATTCTTTCCAAGTTATTTGTGGACCTGATTGGGGAAATCCTAGGCTTTCAATGAATAGTTGCCGAGACCATCGCACAACTTTCCCAAGACTGCAATCTTCCTGAACCATAGGGTGTATTCTCTCGCCTGTGGTTCAGGAGGATTGCCATTTTAAATGATAGCTCATGAATTTTTAGTGTTTGCAAATCTATGCATGACACAAGCTTATTTTACATACGACAAAAAAAGACGACTTTTTTTCTATTAGGTTTTTTTTCTTTTTTTTTTATTAGGAAAAAAAAAAGACGACTTGATTATGCAACACCAGCCTTTAAGAGTAAAACAAAAGGTATAAAATCATGATTCTTTTATTTGCTTTCGCTACGACTAGGAGTGTCAATCGAGCGTGTCCAATCGGTTTCGAATCGGATCATTTTGGTTTCAAACCGGTTCGGATTCGGGTCAATGTCCATTATTATAAGAAATCAGATCAGATTGGCTCGGTCGGGTATTCACTTACCGGGTGAAATCGGTTGCCATGTCAATTTCGGTCAGGTTAATTTGGATCTCGGTCAAACTTTGGGGTGTCAATCAGGCGAATCAGATCGATTTCGGTTTATTTTGGTTTCGGATTAATCCGGATCCAGACTAATGACAAGTATTATGACAACTCAATCCAACTCGGGGTCGAGTCAATTGTTCATAATTGGGCAAAGTCGGGTATTTGGATCAATTTCGATAGGTTATTTCTTATTATGATCGAACTAGATTTTGGGTAAATCAGATTTCGGTTGAGTCTGATTTCATATAAATATGAGTTTGAATGAACCAGATTTCGGTTCAGTAAGATCTCAAAGAAAATCGCATTTCGGATAATCGAATTTCGGTTGAAATGTATTTCAATGAAATCGGTTTTCGAATAATAGCAAACATATTTACAATAAATATATATTCACTATAAAATCTCTTATCATTGGAAATCTATATTTAAGATTGGATATTGCTAAGGAGAATTCTTACGATAAATAGTGAGAAAAAACCTAGACCTTTCAACTTATGATCTAAAGACAAAGGAAAGTCTAGACTACACGATTTATAGTGCGCTTTATCTCACTATGTAATAATTAACATGCTTGACAATTTTTTGTTTCTCTCATATCACTTGTTATTTACGTCATGAGTGTTATGTAAATAATTGTTCATAATTCATAATTTAATTGTTCTTTTCTGATAATATACTTGTTCATATTAGAATTATTTACTCCTTTCAAATATAGTTGTTAATGTTTGATCAACTAATTGTTTATTCTTATATAACACATTTGCTCATATTAAGGCCTTGTTTGGCGTAATACTTATAATGTCTTTATTTGTAAAAAAATATTGTTTTCTCTCCTTACACACTTTCTCATACCACCCAAATTTCAAAAACTACTTTTTTTTCTTCCAAAAAAGTACTTTTTAACTAAAAAAGTCTTTATTTTTTGTTGCAAAAGAAGGGGATACCCATTTATTCATAATAAGATAACCTTCCTTCCAGGAGAGCCGGCCCTAAAACCACAAAAACTTCAAGGAGTCTACCAGCCACCATGGCAACCACCACCGAGCCGCACCGCCTCCCGGCCCCGCTCCAACCGAGCCCCCCACTCCAACCGAGCCCCCGATCAGCACCGCCCCATGGCCCTGCTCCAACCGAGCCCCCCGCTCCGACCGAGCCCCACTCCGACCGAGCCCCTAGCGCCGGTTTCAATCCGCCATCTGGGCAACCAGGGATCCGGCGAACCCACCCCTCCACCACCGAACCCACATCACCGCCACTGCTAAACCCAGATCCCCGATCTACCCAAACCCAGATCCCCGACCTACCCAAACCCAGGGCCGGCCTTGCTTGACGCCTTGGAGGAGGAGATGTGTGCCGCCAACGAGGTCTTCTTCCGCGGCCAGATCCCACCTTTCCGCCATTCCGTCAGCTACGCCTCCACCGCCGCAACCGCCTCCTTCCTTAACAGGATCATTTCGAGATCGGAATCCATGGACTGCTACTCCGGTTCCGGACTCCAGATCTGCAGTCGCCGGAGTTTCGAGCTCTAGCAGCAGCGTTTACAGCTCCCAATCACCTCCCTAGAAAGGAGCACTTTATTTTTGAGTCATCGGTTCCTAGTTGCTTTGTGTTACTCTCTTTGCTGTTGCAGGTTTTCCTTTAGGTTTGATTGGAGATGGTTGTTTCGGTTCGAGATAAGATAGTGATCGTGTGATCCCTGGTGGTTTCTACTGACGAAATGCCTCCATATTGTGTCTTGTTTCTTCTTTCCGGCTGCTTCAAACGCCTTGTTGGTTTTTTCCAACCCATGTTTGAAGCCTTTCTCGTTGTTTAAGCCTTGTTGGTTTGCTTACTCGGTTGAGTCTGTATTCTTTTTTCTTTGTTGTGTCTGTTGTCGTTTATTTTTGTTTTTGTTTTTCTGTTTGTCGTTGTTCGGTTGGTTGTTTGTTCTTGTCGGGTGTTCTGACGCCGTTTGTTCGGCCTCTCGAGTTTCCAGGTTTGGTTGTTCTGGATTCTTGAATTCTTACTTTATCAAAAAAAAAAAAGATAACCTTACATAGGTTCGCTAGCTAATTTATCTAAATTAAGAAACGAAAGAAGCCCCTCAGGCGGGGAGACGAACAAGGTAAAATCCCCAGTACAAGAAGGGCTAGCTTTGGCCAGTCAGTCGCTTGGTTTGCCATCCGGGGTGTGTGTTTGATTGATGTCTGCCAGCGCGTAGCGCTCAGCAGGCTGCGAACACGAACAATGAAGTCGCGGTGCAGCGGAGGTGGAGTCTCCACCGAAGTAACCATGTCCAATACCTCCACGGATTCAATCTCAATCTCAAGTCTTCGAATTCCCAAATGCTCAACCAAAGTGAGACCTTCTAAAAGACCCAAGAGTTTCGCTTTAAATGCCGAATGACCCACCGTTGCAGCCGCATAAGCCTGAATAAATTTGCCCGATTGATCACGAATGATTCCCCCAGCAAAGACACGAGTCGCACCTTCCTGAAAGGCCCCATTAGAATTAAGCTTAAACCAACCCATGGGAGGCCGTCTCCAGGTGACCAACGCATGAGGGTTCAAGTTCTACATGCTTGATACAGCCAACTCTAAGTACTATTTCACACGATCAAGCACAAATTTCGAACGAGGTTCAGTGACAACCAGGTAGGAGCCAAACACTCGCGCGTTTCTCCAGCGCCAGAGCCACCGCACACCAAGCGCAAAGATAGTCGGCCACCTTCCTTGACGAGAGAGATTAGAACTTACCTAGGTCTTCAGATCACTGGAACAGAAACCAGAAATCCGAACATCAACCAGAAACCAGAGAGATTAGAACTAGTCTTTATAAATGTTCTTACCAAACAAATCCTAAATTTATCTTATTCCATAGCTGTTCATTTATGCTTAGTTGACAATGTACTTGTTCATTCATATTTAAATTGTTGTTAATATATTTAGTTGTTGTTTTTTAATAATACATTTGTTCATTTTAAAATTATTTTACTCCTTCGATAGTTGTAACCCTAAACCAACCATATACTTACACGTTTTCAAGTGAATTCAGATCAGTCAACTTCAAATTTTCACTTCAGGTTTTCAAATGAATTCGGATCGAACAACTTCAAATTTACAGGTTTTCAAGTGAATTCGAATCGGACAACTTCAAATTTTCACTTCGGGTTTTCAAATGAATTCAGATCAGACAACTTCAAATTTTCGTAATTTCGGGCAAGTATCGGGTGATAACAATCGGTTTGTCGCTCGGGCATACATTTTTTTTCTTCTTTTCGGGTATAAGTCGGTTTCGGTGTCGAGAGAGTCGGTCGGATCTTTTTTATCAGGTCAAGCTTTAACAAGCCTAGCTACAGCATATTCAGTATCCACGAAGCACTACATTTACAAACTACATCTATGCTTTCTTCCCCAATAAAGGATGTCAGAAGTGGAGTAACGAAGAGAAAAATGAATAAAATTTGCTTTACACCATGTGATTATTTACCATCACTCGAACAAAAATTAATACACGAGCAGAGTAGACAAATTACAAACAACTTATTAGTCTTCCACCCTTTGGATTTCCCCCATCATAATTCGATTACTGGATACCTTAAAACCCAGAAGAGCAGGATCAATCTGCCTTCCTTTCTTGCCCTTCTTCTTCCCACTACGACCTCCCTGGGAACCATCTGCTAAATCTGATGCCTCAGGTTGTGGTGGCTTCTTATTGCTTTTCAACATGTCTATAAATGAGGTCTCTGATACATCTGCATCGCTACAGGATGATGTCCGCCTAAAACGCATGTCCTTCTTGGCAGATGAACTGATCTGTGAATCTTGAGTCACTGAATACCCTACACGAGCATCCCGTCTCCCAGCTGAAAATTACAAGAATGGAGCATTTACAACAGCATCAAAAGGGCTCCCAAGGCCGTGTTTAATGTCATTACATTCTTTAAACAGTAATCTATAGAAAACAACACAGCCATGACAACATATTTTTTGGAAAAGGTAAGAAGATTTAGCCATGTATAAACATAGGAACGTGAGAACAGCCGTTCCGTATGCACACATAGGTAGAAAACGTATGCACACACATAAAATTTATGCACACTTTCTAAGAAAACATATGCACACATGCTACAAAGTATATGAACACAAATATTCGATAATCATATGCACACATTAACCGTATGAACACATGTGCAGACGCTTTCCACTTGTGTGTTCACATGAACAACAATTTTGAAGTATGTTTGTACTGTGTGCAAGCACAGAAAGGACCAGAATACAAAGTTTCACCAAACAATGTTATGTTATAATTTATTAATAATATATGCAAGATCTGCTAAGACGATTCATTTTGAGTTGACCCATCATACACACATCTTCAAGTAACTACTCGTTAACCAATAATGGCAAGAATGACTTCAGTTGAAAGACCAACATACCATCAGAAAAGCCAATTGAAGGAGTAGCTCCTCTCGGGACAGGATCAGATGCTAACTCAGACAATCCCTCTTGTGATGACAAGGCACGAGGAACAGGAGTGTGCTTTAGTAAAACAGTGTCGGATCCTCGGGTCAGCACTGTAGACACCCTGTCAATATGAAATTGATATTAAAACTCAGTAATCTCCAAAACACCAATACAAGACCTCTGGTCCTGCAGTCTCAAAAGTGAAAACCTGTGATAGTATTGTTTATTTATTGAATTGATATTATGCAACTAGCAGTGTCATCAACCCAATAGAAACATACAATGAACAAAATTTATAGCAATGTCAAGATGGATTGAGCAACAATATAAAGTTCCATGAAAAAAAATAGTTTTCAGCATATTCAATTCTCTATTTCTTATAAGCTAGTTCAAAATTTGAACATCAGAACTTTTGTTATTCACAACTAACTTCGTGTTTCAGTGGGTAATTTTATAATCCATGTAAGAATATAGAAGGCGGGGCAGTCAATTCATGGAGTAAATCAATCATCCAAATAAAAAGAGGGCATCATCATCTCTCAGCAGTAACATTGCTAGGACTAGATACCTGTCATTAGTAATCTTTTCTGCAGAACAATTAGATCGACCAATTTTGTCATTACAGAAGCCTCCCAGTTCATCTGCAGCCATTTCAGACATTATTCCTCTGGAACAGCACACTGAAAAGAACTACCAGGAGAAATTATAACATTTACCTGCAAGGCCACCAGAGTTTTGTCTGGTTATGGACCTAGCTGGAATCTCTCCACTGCCTGAAGGAGGAATTCCAACTTGTTTCAAACTACTAATAGGTATCTCAATCTCAGCCTCTGATTCTCTTGTCATCGCTTTAATTTTGACTGGACGCTTCTTTAATTCAACCTCTGAGTCCATATATGAACTGCCAACTATGCTGGAAGTGACATCCATCACCTGAGAAGTTCTATCCGCAATGGGAAAAGCCAGATCCTCCACAAGTCTTGCAGAACTAGATCTCAAGGGCAATGTTCCACCCCTTTCAAAGCCATTAGTCTGCTCATTCAACACATTAACCTGCACTTGTTCACCAGAAATAGAAGCATAAGGTCCAGCAGTAAATTCTCGATCTTTGTCAAGCTTATTCACATGGTCTGCAGGGCTTGATTCAACATGAAAGCTAGACAATTTTCTTTCCAAGGATACCTTGCCAATCCCATCTGATGAATGAGTAGAATGTAAGTTAGATTTCCGATGTAGCAAATCCATCAATAACTTCTTTGACTTCTCTTCATCAAACCCTGGCTGAATCCATGAACTTTGATCTTCCAAATTCATTTTGCCTTGAATCTCCCTCTTCTGCTGAACAGCATTTAAATGCAGTTGCTGAATCTGGGACTCCAGCCAATCACTTGATCTATGACCATCACCCTCAACCCAGCGACCATCCGTTGCTTCATAATGTGAGCCAGGATATTCATTCGGAGTAAATGGGAAGTGTGAATGACGTGCATCCATTTGGCCCGCAGAGTGGATGCCTGTGTTTGAATCTTGGTTATGCAAACCCTGAGCATGAGCCATCGCATTAAGAACATCCATGTTCATCCCGTGCCCACCAGAACTGATAGACATTGATTGTTCAAAAGGAAATGTGCTTGGATCATATAGGCCCCTTTGAAGTCGCTCATGTAGTTGAATATTGCGGTCAAACTGATTTAGTTGCTCCTCATGAGACGACCTCTGTAGCTGATGGAAGACCTCTAAAGGACTAATAGAATGGGCTCTATGACCCCCAGCAGGATTTTGGATGAACTGCTCAGATTCATCCATAGGCCAAATAGCACCAACAGACCTTCCTTCTTCTATGTCAACTCGCTGCCTTAATCCCAGTGCCAAGTGTCTTGCTCGCAGCTGCTCCTGTCGTAGAATTTCCTGCTCCAGTGGGTGCAGCTGATCACGCCTTGCATTATCCACTAGGTCGTATAGATCAGTTTGACGATCTTGATGTACTACTTGCTCAAATTTTGCTTGAAGAAGCTGTTCCCGACGTGGATCAGCATGACTCATTGGATGCTGTGAACGCTGCTGCAATTCACGTAGAAGATGATGCTTCATCAGATCTTGACCCGAAACACTGTTGGACCCACTGTGATCAACATGTGACTGGGCAAAGCCAGGTTCATGGACTTGGCCCTGAAGCAACTGTTGGAGAAGCAATTGCCTAGCCTGCGACTGCTGCTCCTGCATTATAATTTGCTGTTGTTGTAGATGTTGCTGAAGCTCAATTTGCTGCTGCTGTTGCTGCTGAAGAGCCAAAAACTGTTCCAGATCAGGCATGGACTGACTGCTTAACTGTTGATGAAGATCGTTCATACTAGCCACCTGTTGATGAAGATCATCCAATACAGAGTCTTTGAAATGGGGAATTTGAGACATATGATTCCTTTGCAGTGAATGCCCAAGCCGCTGTGATATGAGCTGTTCAGGATATTTTTGATGATGAGCATCTTGCTCCATGTGCATATAGTGTTGAGCATCCACATTAGAGCCATGCGACTTTGCATCAGAGAATGGTCCGTTTCTATATAAATTGGACCATGTTTCATCAACACATGAATCCGAAGCACCCGGAACCGCCCTTAATGAGGCAAACCTCTCACCAATATGAGCCGCAAGGTCACCAGACATACTAACACTTACCGGTGCACTGTAGGTCTGGGCTTGTCCAGGACGTTCATTTTCAAGCTCCGACCACAACAATCCAAATGGATGCAACTTATCATCATTTTGTGAAGTAATGTGTTGTTCGTTTGCTTCATTCAGACGAGAAGTGTAATTAGCTGGAACAGAAAAATCACCATCATTCATTTTAAAAGCCTTGGCCATAACATTATGCCCACTTCCTGGTCGCCCGGGAAACACAATTTCTGAGTGAGAAACATAAGAATACCGAAATGCATGAGACAAAATACAAACTCAGGAAAATAAATAGGTAAGCCAACCAATTGTTTCTGCAGAGACAATACCTTCATCTTGAGTAACAGAATCCTCAAGAACTTTGCCTTCGGCATATGGAAGTATGGACAAGAGGCTGTGATCAGACATTTCAGATTGGAGCTTCTGAAAAGCGGGATTATCAAAATCTGCAACTCCCCAGCTTTCATTACTTATTGATGCCATATCACTAATCTTTGAGATAGGCAGACTTCTCCCCAACTTTTCTCCTGGTCCAGCAGACTGATCCAGCTTCACAGGCAAGTCTGAGCCACTAACATAACCTTGTCTAGCTTTCAGATGTGGCATCACATCACCCAATTCCATAAAAGGTGTTCCTTCTGGAGCATCTACCAGGCGAACAGGTAAGTCTGTACCAAAAAATCCCTGTTCAAACCATGAGATCAGGTCCACCCCAAGAAATGGCCCCTGGATCTCTCCCTGAGGATCACGATAGTATAAAGTGAACTCCTCAGGAGGAATGTCATTTCTGAAGTGACTTGCATTCTTCCATGAAAACTGTGAGTTGCTACTCTGACATTCCTCCACATATAGAGAATTGGACTCATCAGGAAGCTTTGTGCTAATGTCATAACTGACATTGTCATATACAGAATCTTTGGTTACAACAGAGCTGATGGACTCCAACTTCTCAGCATCTTTAAAGTGTTTGAAATTCTTGTTGACATTATCAGCTTCAGTTTCACTACATTTGGGAATTCTTGACAAGAAGTTATCTAAATCCACCCTATGAGAAGTAAGCTTCTCTTCAGGTTTAGCACTTCGTTCTGTCACAGAGAAAAGAATTATCAAGTCAAAAACGAAAATAAAAAGACCAAATTTTATTATCATTGTCACAAAGCATACAGGTGAAGCCAAGAGTTAATGCACAGTGTAGATAGCAACTAATGCAATTGCACACAAGGTCATATTAATATCACCTTCAATTTGATTACAAATGTCATGATTTGGGGAGTTCGGGAAGCTACCGCCAGTGTCGTGGCCTGGATTCAGCAGAGAGGCATCCACCTCGTCCTCGATAAAATCTGCATCCACAATGCCTGATATATAAATAAATCGTCTATTAGGTGATTATAAGGAAATTATAGTAATCAAAGAGTTGTATTTTAAATTAAAAGTTGTTATACCTGGGTTCTCCAGGACTTTGCCCTTTCTCAACAAGTTGTAAGAGACCCCACTACCACAGGCATTTCCATTCCATATGTCATTAAGAATAGCCTGATAAACAAATTAAATCACAGATATTTTACCCAACATGATCAAAACTACATTAAAGCTATTGCATCACAAGTCGTACCTCCTCTCCAGCATCTGGAACGACAAAAGCAAGTGGTTCAAGAGCCTCTACTTGGGTCAAAGAAGGCACTTGCTCTATTGGATCTAACACTTTCCGAAAAGCTAAATCAAGCTTTTGCAAGCGGTAAATATCCAAAAGCTTACCCCTTGGGTAGCGGAATGCAACAGCTGAAAAACTTGGTTTACCAGGAGCATCTTTGTTCCTATCAAACTGAATAGTGCCAATTGAGCATCCTAATGGGAGCCTACTAATAGGTACACCACTAGCCCTCCCTCTTCCCACAGTAAACCCCATATTTGAACCCTCAGACCGTCCCTTATCAGATGCAAAACCAGGAGCAGCCCGATAAGAAGTAGGTGCAGCAGAATTTGCTTCCATCCGATGTCGGGGCCTCCATTTGTCACGAGTCTCAGCATCACGCTCCACAGCACGATTTCCGCCTGTGAGAGACTGATTGTCGCAATTAGCATCTTCCTTCTGTGAATCAGTTTTTTTCTCAGTCCGACCTTCCTTCTCTTTCTCTTCAGGGCCCCATCTAGAAGACCACTTGCTATCACGACGTGTTTCAAGTGCAGAATTGCGGTTACCCACATCATTCCATCGATCAGAAGAAGAAAGATTCCTAACATCCACAGTCTCCTTGGTTGACATATTTTCAGCACGGCGGTCAGTTTTTCTTTTGTCTCTTCTACCAAGTACGCCCGTTTCTCTTTCTTCTTCACGCCAACGGCGTGCACTCTCATTCTCAGTTGCAACTTTCCTCCAATCCTTCTTGTCACCCTCCTTCTGAATTGCATCGTGAGAATTTCCAAGAGAAAGAGAACTAGGGGCACGGAAATCCTGTTGTAGATAAAAATACGTCAACATGTTTACGAATACATACAGAAAGATAGACGAATGATTGAAACTCATGCAGCAATGCAACCAAGTCTTTATTGGATAAGTCGTAAGTTACCATGAGAAGCTGGTACATTAAATAAAACAGTTAAGAATTGGGAAAAAAAAACTTCCTTCGACAAATAAACAAGCACATACAGGCTTAGCTTCGTTTGGTTTAGTATAGAGCCATTGTGGAGATAAAGGTATGCTGCTGTCTGATGGAGCTTGGTCTGTTGATTTTGAGAGGCAGACGAAGATAATAGAAGTTAGTGATTCAAACACAAAAGGTAACCCTGAGAAAATACGCACTCAGTGTTCTGGCATACCTTTCACATCATCAAGTAATCCCATAGCTGTCTTTTCCTTGTCATTACCTGCTTAAAGTACCAGCAAAATACTCAGAAATCAGTAGATAACAAGAAGTTACAAGAACTGATTTACACATACACACTTTTCATACACAAGAAGTAATATATATACCACTGCTCCATAGTATAAGAACAGTAGAAAAAATACATTTTTTTTGTGAAAATAGGAAAAGAAAATCTTAAGTAGCGAATTCGTGCAACAAAAGGAAAAACGGGATACATCAGTCTATCTGAATTCCACGATGCAAATTAGATCCAATGCTAGCGGCAAGAACATTATAATCCCTACGATTTGCAGACCTAATAGTTCGGCAATCAATCCAATAAGTCGAAAAAAAAGTCTTGTTTGTCAGATCTATACGTGCCTGACCGCACGAACACCCACTTACAGTTATAATTCCACCAGCACAATAGTATCAAACATATCTATTACAAAAACAAATATTATGAAAAACAATAATTACAGAAAAAAAAGAATAATAAAGATGTCAATTAGATCGAGAGGTTACTAGTACCCTTGGGAGTAGAAGAGAGCAGATCGTCAGGCAGATCAAATTTTCCGTTCGCCATGGTCGCGATTCGATGTTGACAGCGTTGAGATTCAGACCGAAAGAAAGGAAAGGAGACAAACAATTTGCAAATTGGGGATTCGAATTGGGAGATCTGATTGGGAAAGATGTGGAGAGACAAAGGGAGAACGAGTGAAGGATGTGAATGGTTCGGATCGGAACAGAGATTATCAAAACAGGGAGCGGTGGAGGGCTCTAAGATTGATTTAGGGTTTCGATGACTGTTACAGGGAACTCGCAGAGAGAAGAAGAAATAGGTAGAGAGCGCAATACGGCTAGGGCTGAGGGGGAAGAATACGATGTGGGTACCTGGGTGGTCAGAACAGCTAATCAAATGATCTGCGATTATCGCCTTACCTGCGATTTTTTTCCCTATATTACGACTTTTATATTTAAGTAGTTTTTTTTTTTAATTAAGTAAGAATTAGACCGTAAACCACAGAAGAGCCGGTTTCTCAGTCTATAGCATCCTTTCGGATGAGAATTACAAATTCTAAATTAGTTCGAATATCTTTCAAGAACTAAGTTGGACCTCCTTAACGATGAATTCTAAATTATATTTAAGTAGTTGATTTACCCGTGCAAAGCTTTTTTAATTTTATTTTATTTTATTTTTAAGTATGAATTAATTATTCATTTCACTTTATTGATATTCAAAAAATATTTTTAAATTATATAAACTATTGTATATTAACAAAAATATAATATAAACTTTATGTATTATACATTAGTTGTCAAATTATATACACCTATCTATCTTCTATGTATATATATTGATAAATGAAATTTTTCAATTTTTCAAGTGACAATTTCAGTAAAAGTAATGACATGAACTTTAGAAATTTGATCAGACTTATGATATTGTAAAAGAAAATTAGATTCTATAGCATATTTTCTTTAATCGTGTCATTAGTCCAGTCAAACCTCTAACGTTCACTTTACTACTTTTATAGAAACTGTAACAAATGGATCAATTAAGGTATATACGCAATCGTTTCACTACCAAATTATAATGTATAGTTTTTATTTATTTATTTTCTGAATCTAAAAGTTAGTTTTCCTTAATATTATCAAGTAACATACATTATTTTATAACAATAAAATAAAGAAAGCTTGATATCAATTATGTCTTATAAACTAACCGCAAATATCAAATAATAAATGACCATAACAAAATATGTTCAATTTTTAAATAAAGTTCAATATACTATATAATTACTTAATCTGAACCTCCTAAGACTATATATCCCTTCAAAAATACGCACATTCACTATATGCTACGTGTCTTCACCTCCTTTTGACACGTCAATCTTTTTTTTCTTTTTTTTTCATTCTTAATAGATTTGCTTACAATTTGAGAGTGCAATTATTAATATGTGATTCTTGTAATGGGATTTGTTATGTTTACTTTAGTAATCAATAAGACTAAATATATAAGTTTAGTTGATCAAAAAATAAATAAAACAACTTATAACGTTTAATCAAGGTAATAAAATATATGCACATTAAAATTTAGATCAATAAATGAATCTTTATTATATATGCAAGATAACTATCATGAGGCACTTAAAAATTAAATTATTGCTAAAAGGATTGACAAATGTATTATATATATAATAATAATTAAAGATAAATATGTGAATTTGTAGGAAAAGAAAATAATGTAAAATAAGAATTTCATATAATTGATTACTAATACGAAGATTGTCAATATTAAAACCATATTATTAGGAAAGTATATTAATTCATAACATGGTGAAAGAGGAGCAATTTACTTACCAACAATTCTATATACGTATAAAATGTAAGAGATGTATTTTATATCCGATTTTTCAATTTTTATTTCCGTTGAACTTTGGCACTTTACATATGATATAATTCCATATATGATCCATATCTAATATAATCTTAATATGTTCATTATGAATTTTGAAATGGTACAAACTTATAGTTTTAATTCGTTAGATCCCTATCCTACACCACTTCTAAATAAATAATATTTATATGATAAATTATTCCAAACAAAAATTTCAATAATTACATGACTTTTCATCACTTTAATCAACAAATTTATTAGTTAGCATGAAAATGTATACATATTGTGTATTATATCTTGAAACAAAGTCAAGCTCATATAATATAATGATATTAATAAAATAGAATTGGAAAACTACAACATTACAAATATAAGATACTATTATAGAAAGTGTATAACATGATTGTGTGCAAATTCTTTACCTCTTTGAAATCATTTGATAGGTTCATTATTTGAATTAACCATCCGTCTTAACATAATTCATATTAATCATCCATACTTCGATGGAATATAAAAGGTTAGACCACTAATTTAAACTGGCTAAAAAACCCTTATTAGTTGAAACAAATCAAAGTATAGATTATATCATATGTTTTATTTCTTGCTGATTTAAATCGATGGTTAGAAGCTGAATTTCCACCGTTGTAATTTTTCTTTAAATACTTTTTGATGGAGATGAATACGTTCAGATGCTTCTTCTTCCTTTCATTCAGAATCCATTATAATTGAATTTTAGGCAAGAGATCATTAATTCTATATGCAATATAAGTATATGAGAGTTATTTGGGTCAAATTAATAATTTATAAGAGCAATTGAAGATATTGGAATTATATTGGAAAGTTGTTTCACCGAGATTTTCACCGATTTCAAATTCTTTTTAGTTTTTTTTTATGGAGATTAATGTTGCTGCTTCTTTTTTATTTGGAATGGAAAATTTTAGTAATTCTTAGAATGACAATATACTCATATATAAATATTTTTTTTAATAAAAGGTAAATTTTGCCAAGGTAAAATTTTGCTCTCATTAAAATAAAGATATTTACTTATTAAATGGACATTAATAGTTAAATAGTCTACTCTATATGTCACCGATATAGCTAAGGAAATTAATTTATTTTCAAATCATTATGACTTATTTACTTTACAATTTTGCTAGTCAAATATTATAATACACATATGATATTTTATTTGATAAATGAGAAATTTTATATTGATAAAAAATGTGTATTTATATTAATAGAAAATAATTTAAATTAGCATATCCACATATAATAATTTAATTATTGTATTAAAATACAGTAATTGATTACATTATTTTTTATTCTTACATTATATAGTAGATTTGGAATAAAATTAGGAAAGAAAAATATAAGGAATGGACCACCTAGATATATCATATAAACTATTAAATCATTAATTAGGTAAGAAATATATAGTTTTGTAAGGCTGAAAATTGGGCTTTAATTTGTAGAAAATTAAAAGGACAAATTAGTAAATGAGCAAATAAATTTGATGACTTGTCATATTTTAATGGATGACAAATAAGAGAGATAAGAAGGGCTTTAGTCATAGTATATAGAATATAGATACACTCTACCTCCCTAAAAATGTGTTTAAGTTCGACCTCCCGAAAAGGATTAATATCGACAAAGACTATTTGATATTGCCTTAATAGTCGTGACTTAATATTGTTATCGATTTTTCTAGTATGTGCTCATCAACACATGCTAACAAGTTAAAATACGAAATTATCTTTAAATATTCTCTAAAAGAAAATAGGTAAACCCTTAGCAAAAAATGTAACACCCCCGATTTATACATCGGTAGTGCCACATGCCAGTGACCTCAGACTTTACCGCCCAAAGTCACCCCACGCTTTTCCAGAACAATCATGCTTAAATATACAAACATATTAAATGAAAGATTAAACAACGGAAGACTTTATTACATGAAACTCAACCCTTTTATTAAAAGATCTCTCTTCAAACGAGGAGATGATTTTACAACGGAGTGTTAATACAGTGAAAGACTTTAAATTACACAGCGGAAGACTTTAGTACATGAAACTCAACCCTTTTATTAAAAGATCTCTCTTCAAACGAGGAGATGATTTTACAACAGAGTGTTAATACAGTGGAAGACTTTAAATTACACAGCGGAAGACTTTTAATATTCTTAATAACTTAAAACACTTCACAACTTAAAACACTGACACTTAAATCTTCGTCTGCAAGCCTCTTATCCTTCAACAAGTTACTTTGAAATCGGGCACCAACCTCTGATGTGCCGAATCGAACGGATGACACCAGCCAACCATGCAGAGAACAATTACGGTTGGTTAGTCTAATGAAAGACTATACAAGGGTACAAAGCATAAGGTTTGAAGTAGTTGTATTAGGTTAGACTCATCGTTTCTCGAATAATAACCGATAACGATAATCAACCTTCATACTTCTACTGAATAACAACAAGAGGTATGCATAAGAGAATATTCTGGGAGACCGAATCTTCACAGAAATCGACCCGAAAGAAGACTCCAACGAAAGTGAGTCTCAAGGAAATATGACAAATCTGGAACGTTTAAAGAATCATACAACAGTGATTTAAAAGCTGACTTAGATGTTTCGGTTCACGACCAACCTCACCGCGTACAACGAATCCAGATTGGAAAGAGAACGTACTCTGATCAAAGTCAAGACGAGTTTTCCTAGCTGCACTATTTACTTAGCTGCACTACTCGCCAAGGTATATTAATCATGTGCACTCGGGCACTTTATCTTATTTAGTTACAAAACACATGTCACTGAAATACATTAATATTATTAAGAGCGGCTACAAAGCTTTAAATCTCAAGGTGACCATTATGTCGACCCAAATTAATACAACACACAAACACACACACGGGGCTTAATATTATTCCGAGTAACCACATAAGTTATTATTACACAGGGTGACCTTACGTTTACCCAGATTGCACTGCCACAGTGCTTACACTTTAATTTATAGGGTGACAGTTACGTCCACCCCAATTGCACTAACTAGGTGCTTAATACACAGGGTGACAATTATGTTCACCCAATTGCGCTAGCAAGGCGCTTAAACACTTCAGATCCTTAAAGGTGGATAAGAAGCATAGGTCATGACCCTTAAATTATTATTCGGAAATTATCCCGAGGAATATTACGTTATAAAGAAACGACAAATCCTTACTTGGATTAGCGTTCCTACGAACCCTCGTGCTAACTAAACAGTCTAACACAGTCATTATTCACATCAAAGCCATCTTGGCAATCAATTTAACATAGAGATAATAAAAACGGTTAATCCTTACTTGGATTAGCTTTCCTATTAACCCACATGCTACTCTAGCATTAAGATTAACATTAAATTCACAACAATACCATCACGGTAATTATCACATATAATAGCGTTGTTCTAACAGATATACAACCTATCATAACATTACTTTAATCACGTTTATTTATGAAATTAGTTCCCAAACAAAACAACAGTTCACTCCAATTTAATTAACAATTAAACAATTGATAATTAATGAAACATGGAATGATTAAGCAAGAGCGAACCGCCACTTGCCTTAATCCGCAGAGTTTGAACGAAGCCTAACGACGAGTTTCCGGGCTCGACACAGGGACAGATCTGGCACACAGATTCCTTCGAATCGACCCATAAAGAAACCCTAAGTTAGATTCGACATAAACGAGTAGAATAACGAAAGAAATCGAAAGGAACGACGTCTGATCGAAGACCACCAAAGTCGAGGCCAAACTAGGCCATTAGCCTTCTGGCGGCGGTCGTCGGCGGCCTTACGGCGGGCGCCGTGTGTTCATGGCGGCAGTCGCCGCCTTCATCACGGCGGGCGCCGCTATGAACATCGGAAAATTTAACGAGGCCAGAAAACTCACCGACGGCGAGCGATTTGGTCCTCTTTCTCCTTGCTTTGGATTCTAAGCTCCAATGTGCCTCCAAAGCTCCACTTGGCCACTGGAAGCAACACGAAAGGAGCTTCGGCGATCAACTTCAACTACTCCGGCGAGGGCTAGATTTTCCGGCGAGAGCAATTATGAGGATTTGAGCTACTGATTTGTGCTCAATCTGATCCCCAAGCATCCCCTTTTATAGCCCAACATCAAGAGGATAAGAATGGGCAAGGCCGAGCAACGTGGAGGCCTTTCATTGGCGTCGTCAGAGCTCGCCGGAAGCACAGGACTAGCCCTCTGCTACTCCGCGGCGGTCGTCGACGACAGCTCCAGGTCGCCGCTGCCTTGGCTCCACGGCGGCGGGGTGATGGCGGCAATCGCCGCTACTGTGCGGCGGTCGCCGCTTCCTACTCCACTTGTCCAAGTAGCTGGCGAGAGGAAGGTGCCAGGAAGCTGCTGGCGGCGGTCGCCGCCATACCCACGGCGGGCGCCGCCAGGTCAGCCCTTATCCGATGACTTATGGATAATTTGGCTTAATCCGGGATAAAAATAATCGTACACGAACGAGTATTAAGTCCCAAAGTACGTCGTCTGTATTTTATTTCACTGAAAAAAATATTACAGAGGTTGAGAACATTACAGAATGTCTTTCTGTCTCTGAAATTAATCCGACGTACCAAAACGGGTGTTCGGGAAAAATCCCCAAAATACCCAAAACTCCATAATATCCTTACGGAAATACGGGGTATCACAAAAAAAAATTAAACTAATGACTAAAAAAATTATTACTAAAATAGAGTTTTTATAGTGTGTCCATGGGCATGCACTTAGGATTTGTTTGATAATTGGTGTTTATTGTTTAAAAGTTGTTTTTTTGTGAAAAAAATAGTTTTTGAAATTTGTGAGATATGAGAATTTGTGCAAGGTTGAAAAAAACATTTTTTTTATTTATAAAGTGTTTATAAACACTCCGCCAAACGGAGGCTTAGTTTAGAAAATAGAATATAAGTAAAAGACCGTTTAAAGTATATGATAATTTCTAATAGGGAAAGTGTCATGTGAGAATATGTAAGGATGAAAAATAAGAATAAATCCTAGCATTTGGATGACAAATAAACCAAAGGCTAGGATTACACTCTCATTAAAAGGTCATGTGTCATGCACATGACGTGATTTTGAGAGTTTGACCGATCAACATGACTGGTCAAACCAGTCACCGACGGTCAACGCCGGACCTCTGGCGTTGACTGGTCAAGGTTTTTTCTAAGGCACATGTTTTGGCTTGTAATGGCATGTGCATAGATTTTGGCTTATATGTGCATCGATATTGACTTGTATGTGCATTGATATTGCACAAAATCTGTATAAGATTTTTTACTA
The DNA here is from genome assembly GCA_027886185.1 of Rheum nobile. Taxonomy (NCBI): domain Eukaryota; kingdom Viridiplantae; phylum Streptophyta; class Magnoliopsida; order Caryophyllales; family Polygonaceae; genus Rheum; species Rheum nobile. Next base: position 2,368,738 of record WOAB01000292.1, on the reverse strand, counting down.
TATGTGTGATTTTGTGTATGTGGAAACTCATGCACTTCTCATCATGTGCATATGTTTTGGCTTGTATATGCATAGATTTTGACCTATATGTGCATCCAAATTATACTTGTGTGCATTATTTTCTTGGGTTGAAATGTGCATGAGTTTTGGCTTAATTGTATGTGCATATCTTTTGAAGTGCAGGTCTTTTTTTATGTATGTGCATCTAAATTCCATAAAATCTGCATACAATTTTGACTATATGTGTAACTTTGTGTATGTGAAAACTCATGCACATACATACAAAACTTATGCATTTCACAAATGTGCATAGGTTTTGGCTTGTGCGTGGATAAATTTTGACATGTATGTGTATCTAAGTTCTACTTGTGTGCGTTATTTTTTCTTAGGTTGAAATGTACATGAGTTTTGGCTTGTATGTGCATATCTTTTGAAGTGCATGTATTTTTTGGCTTGTATGTACATACTCGTTAAAGTGCATGTCTTTTTGCTTATATGTGCATGTAAATTGAACTAGGCGTGCATAGGGTTTGACTATATGTGTGACTTTTTGTAAGTGGAAACTTATGCACATACATGTAAAATCTTATATACTTTTCAGAATGTGCATAGGTTTTGGCTTGTATGTGCATCAAAATTTTACTTTTATACATCGTTTTCTTGGCTTGAAATGTACATGAGTTTTTGGTTTGTATGTGCATATCCTTTGAAACACATGTCTTTTTGCTTGAATGTGCACATGCCAAAACTTATGCACATACAATGTACAACTAATGCACATTTTCTTAGACCTGAGCAAACGCGGGTCGGCCCGCCAATACGGGCCTGGACAAGGGTTTCAGCCCGAACGGGCCGGTTGGCCCGATCTGTTTGGGCTGGCGGGTCGGGCGCGGTAACATGGCCCGTAAAAAATTAATTATATAAAAATATATTTAAAAAATAACTTTAACCTAAAAAAATACGTTAAAAATAATAATTTAACTGCCTGGCCCGTTAAATACATTAAAAAAAATAATTAAAAATAGGTTATATAAGAAGCGGGCTACCCACGGGCCGGCCCGGCCCGAACTTTCGGGCGGGCATGGTTACTATCTTGGGCCCGACAAACGAGCCTGGCCCGACCTGGGCCCGTAAAAACGGGCTCAAATTTGGACTCAGGCCTGGCTCGGGCCCGTAAATGATCAGGTCTAATTTTCTCTATAAAAACAATGCACATTTTGTATAATTTTTAGATGCACATACATGTTAATATTGATGCACATACAAGCCAAAATGTATGTACATGTCATCTAAATAAAAAATAGTTTGAAAAAAAAATTGGGCTGGAAAAAATTGAATGAGAAAAAATGGATGGACAACACCTTATAAAATTTTAATGCACATACAAGTCGATATTGATGCACACACAAGCCAAAAATGGTGCACGTGCCAGTGCAAGCAAAAAGTGTCCCAAAAAAAACTTGTTGTCGAAAAAAAAAACTTTGGTCGGACAACGCCTTATAGAATTTTGATGCACATATTAGGCAATATAGATGCACACACAAGCCAAAATGTATGCACGTGCCATCTTAAGTCAAAAAATGGCATTGAAAAAAAAAGTTTTGACCGATCAACGTCGACATTGACCGGTTGGTGGCCGGTTAATTATTCACTTAAGTGGTCATGTGCATGATAGTCTAATCATAGCCTTTGGATTTTTAAAATCCAAAGACTATGAGGTATTCTTATTTCTTACCTTAATATTCATTCTCTCCGGATCCGCACTCTTTCTGTTAATATAAATTTTGGATATAGAAAAATGATACATAAAAATATACTATAAAGTTATCCTAAAGTCCTAATTGTCTTTTTTATATGTCAACTGTAAGATATGTTATGTAGGCAAAACTTTAAGTAATTTATAACTTTATCTTTCCGTAATATTGATATTTACATATTATAACTTTATCTATTCATTTTTTATATAAAATAACTTACATTAATTATACACATACTATCATCTCAAAGATTATTATATTATTTTACCTTGTTAGTTTATTCTTATTTGTAAATTTAATATTACTTATAGGGTTGAGATCCGGTGAGGATGAGAATGGAGGGGAGGAATGAAGACGCATGAGAGCCGTCAGATGAGAAGCAAATGGAGTGCCCAGATTGTTTTTCAAAACTTTGGGAAAATTTTGACACGACGGATTCGCGTGCACGCGAAGTGCAAAATTGAGTGCATGTCAAATACACTGTTGTGTGGATGCCAAATCTAACTACGGTGTGCAAGTGAAATTCATTTTTGTGTGCATGCATAAAACGCGTTTCATATGGAATGAACAAAAAATGTGCAAATGAAAAACGATTGTGTGCAACGAAGTATACTACCATGTGCATGTCAAAATGGCATTTTATGCATATGAAATGCATTGCGTGCTATGTGTGCATGTGAAACAACGTAGGTGTACATGTGTGCACATGAAAATAACATATGTGTGCATGCGAAAATGACTCAAATCGCTTACGAAAAACATGTGTGAATACATACGAAAATCAATGAAACTAACCTACGGAAATTACATGTGTGTGCACATGAAACAACGTATGTGTGCATGCGAAAAAACGTATGTGTTCATACAAACCAAAAAGCGTGTGCACGCAGGACGACTTTTTTTCCGCGAAAAAATCTATCGTGCCGATTTGTATCTGCATTTTTTTGAGTTCTTTCCTTGGCTGATTTGGGCGCTCTATTTCTTAATCCGACGGTCTTGGAGCATTTTCGCTCCTCTCCTAAGTCCTCATCCTCACCTTATCTTTTCCCTTATTTATAACATATTTTTACCTTATTAGTTATGTTATTTCTTATAGTTCTAATACTTAAAATATAATTGGTAATTTGCAATTGAACATAATTGGTAAGATATGGTTCCTGTTGAAAAAGTGATAAAATATAAAAAGATATTTGAAATAAATAATGTGATATAATTTAATTAATTTTTCCCTTTTAATTAATTATACATAATTAACGTTCTCATTACTTTAATCTAAATTTATATGTTTTCTTATTCAGTTATTTGTATGAAATTCCTAATTTCTTCTTTATTTTTTGTATACAAATTCATCTATATACTTTCAATTCTAATCATACAAAAACTTTATCACCTTATGTGTCAAGAGATAAATCTTATAATTTAATAGATTAATTTTTTAAAATATTTAATAATATTTTTATTTCAAGTTTTAAAAACCAAACTCGTGTAGAGGACATATGCTAGTTTAAGGATAAAGTGTGTCTATAAGAACCCAAAGTATATATAAGCACGTTTTTAATGTTCACATAAAGTATGGAAAATGCATTTGTGATATGTAAATGTGTATGTTCAACATTTACATCAAAAGAGCATTTTTAGCCATTGTATGTTTGTTATGATAAAGTGCATATGTTAATATGTTAAGTGCATCTTTAGTATGTTAAATTGCATGTTTAGGCTTAGTTAGGCAACTCAAAACTTATCGAGCTGAAATTGAAGCTGATTTAGAAACTGGAGTTGATTGAAACTAATCCAGGGGATGAAATATGTAGTTGAGATTAAGAACTTATATATTTAAATAAGTTTGTTATGTGTTCGGTAAAATGAAGAATATTTTATGAAAGTGGATGATAAAATTATGAAAAAGGGTATATATAAAAGTGGGGTTCTTATTCTCACCCATTTAAATTTAGTATACTCACATATTTAATGAATTGACAAAATTGCCTTCCGTTTTTAGTTCCTTTTTGGGATCTAAAACACTGTCCATTTTCAATGAGCATTGGCACGGGACAAAATGAGTACCCATGACCAACGGACACTAGTAAGGATGAGCATAAATCGGTCCGGACCGGTTTTTTGGACCGAATGAAAACCGATCCGGTCTTCGGTTCGAGAATTATGAGATTTCGGTTCCGGTCCAGTCCAAAAACTAGTCCGGTCTGGACCGATTTTTTTTAATAAAATACTTATATAATTTAAATTATATGTATATTATAAATATAATTATATATTTCTATGTTAATATAGTACTATAAATAATAAAGAAAATTTTTAAGTTTTTTTATACATTTTTTTTATTAAAAATATAAAATTTAGTCCAAAACCGGTTCGAGGTGGACCGGACCGGTATTTTCCGGTCTTCGGTCCACACTTTTCCCGAATTCGGTTTCCAGTCCGGTCTAGTTTTGGACCGAAGCTCATCCGTAGACACTAGTAGCATAGCCTATAACATATATGTTCACACTCTGGAAAACAAAATTATATTAACATGTACGATGGGCATATGTAACTTCATATATACGTTAGAATAGTCTAATGTGGAGCATACTAAATTTTAGTTGGTACTTACTAGTTACTAATATTTAATAGAGGGATTTGCAGAAAACCACCCGTTAAATAGGTCACTTTGCCTATAACCACCTGTTATACAAGTAATTACTTGTGACCACTCCTTAAATCCATTCTGTTAGCAAAGAGGCACCCATCAGTCCATTATGTCCATTTCCATCGTTAACCCCTATAAAATTACCCATATGCCCCTCATTTTTTCCGGTTTGCCCGATTCTTTTAATTTTCCACTGGTTTGGTTTTTAAAATATTAAAACTGGTTTGGTCCAGTTTAGAGCTGTCAATTTTTAATCCGACCCGCGTTTTCTGGGTCGAGACCCGACCCGAAAAATATTGGATCAAAAGTGACCTAACCCGTTCGACCCGAAAATTTTTGGGTTGGGTCATTACAAATGTGTTTTTATTTTATATATTAAATATTATAATATATTTTGTTATTAAAATATTATATAATAATTGTTTTTGATTTATTATTTTTTTGTTTTAATTAAAATATTATTTTAATAATTATTTTATAACATTTTGAAATGGCGCTCTCGACCCGCTGGGTCGACCCGAACCCGTACCTGACCATTCAAAATATTAAAACCGGTTTGGTCCAATTTAGAGCTGTCAATTTTTACCTGACCTGCAAACCCGACTCGCGTTTTCTGGTCGAGACCCAACCCGAAAAATATTGGGTCAAAAGTGACATGACCCGTTCGACCCAAAAATTTATGGGTTGGGTCATTACAAATGTGTTTTTATTTTATATATTAAATATTATAATATATTTTGTTATTAAAATATTATATAATAATTTTTGTTATTTATTATTTTTTGTTTTAATTAAAATATTATTTTAATAATTATTTTATAAAATTTTGAAATAGCGCTCTCGACCCGCTGGGTCGACCCGAACCCGTACCTGACCATTCAAAATATTAAAACCGGTTTGGTCCGATTTAGAGCTGTCAATTTTTTACCTGACCTGCAAACCCGACCCGTGTTTTCTGGGTCGAGACCCGACCCGAAAAATATTGGGTCAAAAGTGACCCGACCCGTTCGACCTGAAACTTTCTAGGTTGGGTCATTACAAATGTGTTTTTATTTTATATATTAAATATTATAATATATTTTGTTATTAAAATAATATAATAAACATTTATTATTATTATTTTTGTTTTAATTAAAATATTATTTTAATAATTATTTTATAAAATTTTGAAATGGCGCTCTCGACCGACTGGGTCGACCCGAACCCGTACCTGACCATTCAAAATAAAAAACAATTGGGGAAAAATTAAAATAAGGGGCATATTTGTAATTTCGCAAGGGTTAACGGTGGAAATGGACGGAATGGGCTGATGGGTGACTCTTTGCTAACGGAATGGATTTAAGGGGTGGTCACAAGTAATTACTTGTATAACGGGTGGTTGTAGGCAAAGTGGCTTATTTAACGGGTGGTTTTCTGCAAATCCCTCTATTTAATAAGTATTGCTAAAGTTTATTTATATTTAGTTAAATATTATTAAGTACATACTAAAATTAGTTAAATGAAGTTAAGTAGCTTTAAGTACATACTAAAATTAGTTAAATTTTATTAAGTAATTTTTAAATACATACTATAATTAGTTAAGTAGTTTGAAAATATCATGGTGTTCGGTCAATATATTACATCTCAAATTTAGTTGGTACATGCTTAAATTAAATAAGTACATAATAGAATTATTCAAATTTAGTTAAGTAGAATTAAGTACATGTTAAAATTGTTAATTAACTTTAAGTGCATATTAATATTAGTTAAATTTAATTAAGTAGTTTTTAAGTACGTAACAAAATATGCACATGAACAAAAATCAAAAATATAATATCATATCTATTAAAAATAAAACATATAATAAGTGTGTAGATGTACCCATCTCCAATTGACGCTAGGCCCTTAAGTGTTTTATCTAGAGGTCTCGAGTTCGAGTCCTTCTGACGACGTATATGAAACAATTAATGTTGGGAGGGTTCCCTACCGAAAGATTGTCAACCAGAAATCGGTACGGATGCGGAGTGAAAATAATCATTCAAATGAACCGAGCGAAGGAAAAAAAGAAAGTAAGTCTATGTTAAGAATTGAACTAAGTGGTACATTCTATATATAACATTTGGCTTTGTCTTTCACTAACATGTGTTTTGTTTGGGAAAAAATATTATGTTTCCACTCTCCCATGTGTAACCAAATTTCTTTACAACTATTTCTTATCATTTTCCCTTTTCTATTTCCACACCTGCTTTTTTTAAGTTTGATTGTCCTTGATTTTTTTTATCCTAGTGTTATCTCCCTAATACATAAAACGAGAAGTCATGTCTAAGTTAAAAATTGGCCAATTTTGCATGTAACATTTGACATCTCCTACAATTAACATGTTTATTTTATAATTAGTGTAATATCTGTGCCTTGCACGTGATTTGTTTATTTTTTTTAACATTTTCAAAAAATAGTATATAAAAATTATATACTTAATTGATATAGAAATATGTAAGTAGTGATTGTTAATTATAAAAGTAGATGAATGTTAATATAAAAAAAGACTAATTGAATCAAGAGTATAAACAGTAGAAAAATCAGTAGAGAAACATTCCATTAAAACAACAATAACTGAAAAAAATAAAAATAAAAATCAGTAGAGAAACATTCTGTTAAGAAAACAATATAGAAAAAAAATTAGTAGAGAAAGCAATAGAGAAAAAACTACTTGTTCAACTAAAATTCAGAATTTGGATTGGTGTAGTTCATGACATATCCTTTCATGCTTGTAAATTCAGAATTTGGATTGGGATGATTAAGGATGAAAGGATAATTGAACATCTATTGTGGGAGTTTATGTAATTACAGATTTTGTTTAGTTTGTGGAATTAAAAACTATCAATCAACCGAAACTAACAATGAAAGAGAAAAATAAAAATTGGCGTAGTATATAGATGTTTAATTTGGAAGCAAAATATTGCCTTTATCATTACAGATCTTGCAATTACAAAGATGGGTGATTGCAGATTTTGGGAGCAAATAAACTTTTCATTATAGTACGGATGTATTGTTGACTTGTTGATATTTTGGAAGCAAAATTTATTTTACTGCTATTTTCTAAACAAAATTCAATACAGATGTATTTTGTGTTAAATTTTGGAAAGAATGGTGATTGTAGATTTTTTAAAGTTGCCTTTATTATTTTCTGTTTAATTTTGGTATAGTGTATAGATGTTTAATTTTGAAATAAAATGTTGCCTTTATCATTGCAGATCTTGACCTTTAGTTTTGGTAATAGAATAATCTTGTATATAAGAATAAAGATTTCTATAGATCTTGTATTATTCAAAATATTAATTATATTGATTTTAAAAAAAGTCATGATTAGTTTCCGCCTAATATACGTGATACGCGTGAGCGCAAAGAAAGAACCCACTCTAACTCCCTTCATTGCTCTAGAAACTGAAAATAAATAAAATGTCATGTGGTAGAAACAATGGCAAAATGTCATGTGGCATATGAAGGGGTGGGTTTAATAGGAGGATATCATATGGTTTAGAGAGGTTTTGGTTTAGTAGCTATATAGTAGATTAAATTTTGGAAAGAAGAGTGTTTGCAGATTTTCGAAAGTTGTCTTTATTATTTTCTGTTTATTTTTGGTATAGTGTACAAATGTTTAAGTTGGAAGGAAAATGTTGCCTTAAAAACTCTCTCTCAGGTGCAACCCTAGCCGCCATGGTGGGTCTTCCCTAATCTGCTTCCATCACCTTCCCGGTGCCCCGACGGCCCTGTTTCGAGCCTCTCACTCGTCTCAGTCGGCCTGTGATGGGGAAGCAGAAGCCTAAGGCGAAGGCCAAGTCCAGGGCCTATTTGCCTTCGAAGTCCAAATCAGCCAAACTTTCCTCCTTCCGCCCCCTCTCTCTCCTTCCTCGTCTGCCCCTGCTTTTGCCTCGCCGGTCTCGGTGAATAGCGTTAGCTCCTTTGAGTCGGTGCCGGAGGAGCTTATTCAGAGCAACAATTTGAGGCTCCTTCGTACTACCCTTGCAGACCCCTAACCTCCCTCTTCCCCTAGTCCTAACCGAGCTCCCCTTATTCCCTCTAATCCAGCTCCTCTTAACTCCACCATCATTGATGTGCTTGATTTCCCCGACTTGGTTGCTGCTCTCAACCCCCTTGCCTCTCTCTCGACTGAGCCCTCCGTCTCCTTTGATATGGCCTCTCTGTAGGCCCCTTTGGTGACATCAGAGATCCCCACTGGCCCGTCGGAGCCCTTGTCTGGTCTCTATGACTTGCCTTCTACTCAACAAGGGATTGCCACAGGGATCTTTGCGGAACAATCGACTTCAATCCTTAGAGCGAGACATGAGATCGCTTCTGTAGCTGCCCCTATTGTGTCTGCTAGTCGCCCTGCTAAAACACGCCCCTCGTACTCAGCAGTGACGTGCTCGAATGTCCTGACGAAGCAACAACTGGTTCTTCACTATGTGGAGGGATTTGAGTCTCGAGACATTCCGTTCACGTTTGAAGATGTTGCTCCCATGGTGGACAGATGGAAGTTGTGCTTGGTTGGTGCCCCAATGGGAGTCAACTGCTCGTTTAAAACCATGGAAAGCTTTGTTGTGAGACACTGGAAAGGTATTGCTACCCCTAAAATCTGCCTCAATGACAATGGGTTATTTCAATTCTGAGGAGGATCTCTCTACTATACTTGCTGCTGGCCCATGGATGATGAATGGACAAAAACCGCTCATTCTCAAGAGATGGGAACAAGGGATGAGTCTTGATCTATCTTGCCTTAACTCTCTACCTGTGTGGGTTACTTTGCCCAATCTGGATGTTCGCTTCTGGACAGACGATATGCTGAGTAAGATAGGGTCCTCCATTGGCAAGCCCATTCAAAAGGACATCCCTACTGCTACTCAAGATCGGGTCTCTTTTGCCCGCATTTTGGTGGATGTTTCTGCTAGAACAAGTCTGAAACGAGAGATCAGATTCCATGGGCCTAATGGGGAGCTTATTTATCAACGACTGGGCTATGATTGGTTTCCGTGGCACTGTTCGTCCTGCAAAACGTTTGGGCACAAAGACTCTAGTTGTCCTCATAAAGTTGGCCATTCATCCTCTCAGCTAGCTCCTAATTTGGGCACAAGGGCTCCCCTTGTCAACCCCCTCCCTCTCTCTCATGTCTCTTTGCAGCATAAAGTTACTGCTAAGGTTGTCCACGTAGTTGTCTCCTCCTGCTCTGTTCCCACCATTTCTGTTGTTGATGCCTCTCCATCAGTCACCGTCATCGCTCCAGTCAGTGCCTCTCTTACTATTGGCTCCCCTCCCCCCCTCCAACTTGCCGATTCCTTTTTCTTCCGCACGCATTGTTGGGTCTCCTTACCGTGTGAGGAGGAGTACCAGACACTTGGCCTATGCCTCGGGCCCTTCTTTGCTTCCCATGCCCCTCCCTATGCCACCACCGGCTCCCTCTCCTACTCCTGCCTCTCGCTTAACAGCCCCTCCCATTAATATCCCTCCCCCTTCTGGCAATTGCTCAAGGAGTATCGCCAACTCATCCGTTTCCCATGATCAGTAACATTATTATGGCAAGCTGGAATACTAGAGGGTTGAATCTTTCCTCTAAACAACTAGCCGTTAGCAAATTGGCTAAAGACAAGGATCTTAGTGTTATTGCAATTTTGGAATCTCATGTGCAACAAAGTAATGAGAACAAGGTTGTGAAGTCTATGTTTCCTAATTGGAGCTCTTTCTCTATGGGATCCCCTAATCAGTATAGTAGAATCTGGCTTTTCTGGGATTGTCGTCAGGCAGTCATTTCTGTCATAACTGCTTCTCCTCAGATTATTCATTATAGCATTACTAACCTCTCTTGCTCTGAAAGTATACTTGCTTCTTTTGTCTATGGATTCAACAGTGCTTCAGGATGATCCTATTTGTGGGAAGAGCTTAGTCAGCTTAGCTCTTCTATCTCTTCTCCTTGGGTTATACTTGGTGATTTCAATGTTGTTCTTTCTATTGATGAAAAGATAATAGAAGGAATGCAAGGCACCCCCGGAATCTCTAATGAGCTCTCACAGTTTCTGCTTACAACATGTATCTTTGATTTGAATTATAGTGGCTTTAAGTTCACTTGGGATAACAAGCATACCAATGGTACTCGTATGTGGTATAAATTGGATAGAGTGTTGATCAATGATGCTTGGATCTGTGAATACCTGAATTCATTTGCATTCTTTGATCTCCCTAGTACATCTGATCACAGCCCAACCATCTTAAACTTTGGTAATGGTCATATCCGAAAACGCATTCCTTTCAGATTCAACAATGCGTGGGCCGAGCATGAACACTTTCTTGCTAGTGTTGTTGACTCGTGGAATGGAAATGTTGAAGGTGTTCTGATAACAGGTTTTCGTCGTGTAAAACTGCTATGCAAAATATCCAAACAAACCTTAAACCGTAGTCCTAGGTAAGTAAATGTCGAATCCACAGAGAGGCGAATTCTATCTAAATATGCAATTCGTATGTCAATCAAACGTAACCAAAGGGGGGTTTTGTGAGTTTTGTAAGTTCTAAACATGCAAAAGGTAAACAAGCTAAAGAGTTGTGAAATCGGTGATGGGAAAAGCACTTAGTCAAACAACATCCACTATTCGTATGCCAAGTTGATCCTAGATACTCATTCAAAATCTCATGCAATGGAAATTCCAATTCCTTTTCAGATATAACTAATAGCACAACCAGATACTATTAGCACTAACTAATTAAACAACCCTGAAACTATCAAGATTCAGTTTAACAACAGCTTTATGGTTAGAAATATAATTGGATACAATTCTAGCATAAAACAACCAGCTTTTATCCTAGAATATAAATCAGTTCTCTTCTGCATAAGACTAGCACAACCAGATACTAGTACGATGCAGTTGCTACTCTGAAATAGATATGCTCAACCAGTAACAATCTAAATCTAGCAATAGATCAATAACGACAAATCCTAGTTGCGTCCAAGATAGAGATTATCAATATCAATCATAAGCAAGAGAATAGATAAAAACCATGCAATAGATTAAGAACGAGAGTCTCACAACTGAATCAAAACGAAAGCTTCAGCGTCTGACTAAGCCAAAGAGGCTTAGTTCTTCATAGCAAATACGTAAAAACTAATTAGGGTTCGAGAGAGAATCCAAGATAGGCAAACAAGCATTTTCTCAACCCTTAAATACTAAAGGAAATAAAGCTAAGTTAACCTAAAACGAAATAATAAAAAGTAATAAAATAATGCAAATAAGGAAACGGCGCGGCGGACTTCAAACATGCACGGCGGGCGCTGCATCCTCCACGGCGGGCGCCGTCTTTCCACGGCGGGCGCCGTAATTACATCGTAGCCAATGTTGTTGGATGAGAATTGGCGGCGGTCGCCGTAAGTTGCACGGCGGTCGCCGTAAGTTGCACGACGGTCGCCGTAAGTTGCACGACGGTCGCCGTGAACTCGTTTCTTCCTCCTTTGTCTCTTCAGCTCCCGAAAGCGTGTCTTCAGCACCTCCTCGCCAATACTTCATAACTCTTTGGCGTCTACTACTGGTGGTTTCCTCCTCAGTGTCTCATATGATCTCCAAAATAGCTCAAACACCTCCAAATACACCAACTTCGCCTCCAAACGCCATACACATAAATGTGTCTAAATCTACCCGAATGGCACCAATAAAACCTCTAATGACTCTTACTTAAGCCCTACAAAGTAGTGCTTATCAAACCACCCCATGCTTAGACCTTTGCTCGTCCACGAGTAAACTAATAGAGAGTCTACTCCTCCAATGTAGCATCCAAGGTCTCAGAAAGCATATCCTCCAACTAAGAGTCATCTAACCCATGCCAAGCTCCTGGCACCAATCTCATTCACAACACATCCACAACTCAACAACTTAAGGGGCAAGCAGAGTACTTCCCTCTAAGCTAAACCCGGACATCCAATAGCGTGAGTAACCTCTAATCCTAGCCTCAATCTATTGCTCTTTATGTCTCCCATAGTGACCTACCCGACAATCCTTCTTTAACTCCTCTTCTTATGACGCCTCGCCAAGAATAATGAGAAATCCTAAAATCACTCTTTTTCTTTTTCACTCGTTTTGCCAAGGCGCCCTTTCGGGTTTTCACCAAGCCACTCATTTCATTTTCCAATAGATGTACTCACATAAGCTCACGTCACTCTTGACCTCATATTACCCCAGCCTAATGCTGGTCCAAGCCACATGCTTATTACCTAGGCCGCCCTTTTGGGTTTTCGACCTATCCCAGGATTTCAATGATAGCCTTTTTCAAATTTTTGGCTTTTTCTCTTTTTTCATTTTTCTCCTCAACGACGTAGCAAGAATAGAACTCTCCCCCATGCTTAAACATTGCATTATCCTCAATGTAATGAAAGACAAAAAATAGAAGCACAGGGAAAAGCAAAAAATAACTCACAAACGTCGCCAAGCTGCTTGGACACTTCCGTTGTTGCTGGCGGTATACACAATGTATACACAGGTCTCCAGTGTTGGGTGGGTGTCTTCATCAACTCCATAATCATCATCTACCGTGCAACCAAAAGAAACCACTGTAGGGTGTGGTGGTTATGTAGGAAATCAGGGCTGCACGACCTTCAACTCCATCAACATGTACCATGCAACCAAAAAGGAACCACTGTGGTGAGTAGTGGTCAATCAAGGGAACGGGGTTGCATGGCCTTCAAAAATGGGCCCAGATGTCATCGTGGTTGGGCCCTGGTGTACCTCCTCTCCAACTGTCGACTGCTGGTTCATCATCGTTGTCAAATACAAAGTGGGGCTAATGTTTCATCCGTTGACAACATGATGCGCACCTTCTCCATGGGGAACTCTGGACAGTTGGCCTCCGGTGGAACTTTTTTTTTTTTTTTTTTTGCTTCCCGTTTAAGGTTTTTTCGGGAAGTTTTTATTTATTTATTTAAATGAAAGAAAACGAACCTGAAAATGGCGGTGATCGCCGTAATTAAACGGCGGTCGCCGTCATTTGCCGCAAGCGAAGTGTCGAAGGAGGTGAAAACGACGGGCGTCGTGAACTCCTTCTTCACTTGGAACCGCTTCTTGCGGGTTAGTTCGACACATCAAGGAAAAAAAACTAAAAGGAAAAACAAAAGAAAATGACTAAGGGAAAGAAAATAAACTACCTAACATCGGGTTGCCTCCCGATCAACACCTTAGTTAATGTCGTGGCTCGACATACTACTCGAACAACCTCAATCCATATCATCAGGCTCTTTAGGAACCTTCTCAATCCATACCTCCTTCCTGAACCAATCATGGAAATGTTTGAACCTTAGACCATTCTTCTTCTTCAACGGCTCCTCCACCTTGACCTTCTTAGTCACGTCTACCCCATACTTAAATCGATCAGGGGGGTGTTTAGCCTCAACTTCAGGGGCCTACACTAAGGGGGAACGAGCTTCTCGCTCGGAGTTAGCAGCAAAGGTGATTTACCTGGTAGCTCTAGAGGGAGCTTATAGGGAGCGTCCCCGACAACGGTGCCAATTTGATAACAGGTTTTCGTCGTGTAAAACTGCTATGCAAAATATCCAAACAAACCTTAAACCGTAGTCCTAGGTAAGTAAAGGTCGAATCCACAGGGAGGCAAATTCTATCTAAATATGCAATTCGTATGTCAATCAAACGTAACCAAAGGGGGGGTTTTGTGAGTTTTGTAAGTTCTAAACATGCAAACGGTAAACAAGCTAAAGAGTTGTGAAATCAGTGATGGGAAAAGCACTTAGTCAAACAACATCCACTATTCGTATGACAAGTTGATCCTAGATACTCATTCAAAATCTCATGCAATGGAAATTTCAATTCCTTTTCAGATATAACTAATAGCACAACCATATACTATTAGCACTAACTAATTAAACAACCCTGAAACTATCAAGATTCAGTTTAACAACAGCTTTATGAATAGGAATATAGTTGGATACAATTCTAGCATAAAACAACCAGCATTTATCCTAGAATGTAAATCAGTTCTCTTCTGCATAAGACTAGCATAACCAGATACTAGTACGATGCATTTGCTACTCTGAAATAGATATGCTCAACCAGTAACAATCTAAATCTAGCAATAGATCAATAATGACAAACCCTAGTTGCGTCCAAGATAGAGATTATCAATATCAATCATAAGCAATCAAGTAAGAGAATAGATAAAAACCATGCAATAGATTAAGAACGAGAGTCTCACAACTGAATCAAAACGAAAGCTTCAGCGTCTGACTAAACCAAGGAGGCTTAGTTCTTCATAGAAAATACGTAAAAACTAATTAGGGTTCGAGAGAGAATCCAAGATAGGCAAACAAGCATTTTCTCAACCCTTAAATACTAAAGAAAATAAAGTTAAGTTAACCTAAAACGAAATAATAAAAAGTAATAAAATAATTCAAATAAGGAAACGGCGCGGCGGACTTCAGACATGCACGGCGGGCGTTGCATCCTCCACGGCGGGCACCGTCTTTCCACGGCGGGCGCTGTAATTACATCGTAGCCAATGTTGTTGGATGAGAATTGGCGGCGGTCGCCGTAAGTTGCACGGCGGTCGCCGTGAACTTGTTTCTTCCTCCTTTGTCTCTTCAGCTCCCGAAAGCGTGTCTTCAACACCTCCTCGCTAATACTTCATAACTCTTTGGCGTCTACTACTGGTGGCTTCCTCCTCAGTGTCTCATATGATCTCCAAAATAGCTCAAACACCTCCAAATACACCAACTTCGCCTCCAAACGCCATACACATGAATGTGTCTAAATCTACCCGAATGACACCAATAAAACCTCTAATGACTCTTAATTAAGCCCTACAAAGTAGTGCTTATCATGTTCCAATGTTCCAAGTCGTTTCTAAGTTGAAAAGGCTTAAGGCCAATCTGAGAAAATTTAGCAGTGGTAGTTTTGAATCCATCTCCCTCTGCATCTTGCTCATAATGAATCTCTTCGGGCCATACAAGCTAGTGTTGTTGCTAGTCCCTTTCATCCTGCCATTCTGTTTTATGAGAGAGACGTGCTTCAGAATCTTGCCCGGGATACTTCTACCATCTCTGATATGTACAGGCAGCAGGGTAAGCTGGCTTGGCTGCGAGATGTTGATCACTGCTCACGTCTTTTCCATAATAACATCAAGCGCATACGATCCTTCAACCATATTGGTGTGCTTCAGGATGATCCGGGGGCTCTTTTGACCAACTCTCTTGCTCTCTCCCATCATATTATTGAGTTCTTCTGTAATCTATTGGGGACTGAATTGAGCTGTGTCGAGTTTGATAATCAGTATATGCAGTTTGGACTCTCCTTAAGTCAGGATCAGGGCCAGGAGCTTATTCGCCCCATTTCAAGCAGAGAAGTACGTTCAACTATCTTCTCTATTGATCCTTATAAGTCCCCGGGCTCGGATGGTTATGGCTCTCTTTTCTTTATTAAAGCTTGGAATGTGGTTGGGAATGATGTCTCCATGGCTTGCCTGAAGTTCTTTTCCAGCTGTAAGCTGCTCAAGCAAGTCAATCACTCTATTATCTCCCTTGTCTCCAAAGTCAGCTGCCCTACCACTATTCGAGACTTTCGCCCCATCTCTTGTTGCAACACCTTGTATAAAGCCATCACTAAAATCCTGGTTGAGCGTCTTAAGGGTGTACTCCCCAACATCATTGATAATAGGCAAGGGGCCTTTGTTCTGGGCCGCTCCATTCGGCACAACATACTTGTTTGCCAAGAACTCTTCAAGCATTACAACATAAAGAATGTCTCCCCCAGATGTATGATGAAGATCAATTTTGCTAAAGCCTCTGACACTGTGAACTGGTCTTTTGTAGAGCATGTGTTGCGCTCTTTATGTTTTCCTGAAGTCATGATCAGGTGGATCCTTGCTTGTATTACATCTCCCTCGTATTCTTTCCTTATTAATGGAGAGATTCATGGATTCTTTAGAGGCAAAAGGGGCATTTGTCAAGGTGATCCTCTTTCCCGTACATCTTTGTGCTTGTTATGGAATACTTTTCCCGTATGCTGAAATCTCTCACCAACAATCACAACTTCAACTACCACCCCAAGTGTGAGCAGGTGAAGTTTGTGCACTTGTGCTTCGCGGGCGACTTGCTACCATTCTGCAGAGATGATCCTATCTCAGTCCAGATTGTTTCTAAGCTGCTTGATGACTTTGGTGACATGTCGGGGCTCAAAATCAATAGTTCTAAATCTCAGATCTTCTTGGGGGGGTGTTACTGAGGACCCAAAGCATAACATTCTGCAGACCATCAGCTTTCCTTTAGGGACCCTCCCTATGAGATATCTGGGGGTTCCAATGGGATCCTCTCGTTTAAAGATGAGGGATTATAAACACCTTATAGATAGAATGACATCCAAAGTGCAGTCTTGGACTGCCAAATCCCTCTCTTATGCGGGCCGTGTGGAGCTTATTCGGGCAGTTCTTTTTGGTATTCAGAGTTTCTGGTGCCACATTCTGGTGATCCCCAAGGGGTGCTACTTCAAGTACAAAGCATATTTCGCTCCTACTTGTGGGCATGTATGATCTCTTCCAGAAGAAGTTTGGTTGCTTGGAAAGCTATTTGTAAACCTCATGAGGAGGGAGGACTAGGTTTCAAGGAGCTCTTGCCGTGGAACCGGGCGTCAATGGCTAGATCTATTTTTGAACTCCATGACAGAAGCTCGAATATTTGGGTGGAGTGGGCCCATGACAACCTCTTGCGATCTGAAAGTATTTGGGAGGTTCAGAAAAAGCATAATGACAGCAGCGGGTGGGGCTTGCTGCTTTCTATTCGTGACCAAGTTCTCCCTCTTGGCAATCCCCAAGATACTATGAACTCTTGTCTCGATCGTATGGGGAACTTTTCCTCATCTTCTGCTTATGATCTAATGCGAAGTAGGGCTCCATTTTGTTCATGGGGACGTATCATCTGGAATGGATTTCATAGCCCGCGATGTTCATTCATCACATGGCTCGCTCTTCTTGACCGCCTTCCAACTCGTAATCGTCTTAGAAATTGGGTCCTTATGAGTGAGCTACATTGCGTCCTGTGCAATAATGCACCTGAATCTGCTTGCCATATCTGGGTTAATTGCCCATTCACGATTCAGGTACTCAATCGACTCCTTCCTGGTTGCGTATTAATTTATGGTTTGACTCTTTGAGAGAATGGTTTGATTGGGTTGCGGGGATGCCTAGGAGAGACGTGTTTGCCAAAGCTTCTGCTACTCTTCTCTCTACCTTTGTCTACTATGTTTGGAAATTGAGAAATGATGTGATCTTCCAAGGAGAATCCCCTTGTGTTTTCACTTGCGCTAGACGTATCTTCACTCTCGCTAAGGGCTTTATCAAGGCTAAGTGCAAAGGCAGCCTCGCTGCTAGATTTGGTGGATTGGACATATTTTGTTAATGATGTATATCTTAATGTCTCTAGGTTAGCACCTTTTGCTGTTGTTGCTACTGATTGCCCATTTTGTTGTCGAATGCTTTTGTAAATCCTCCTTTCCTTTTATTAATCTCAATGCTTACATTCTTCAAAAAAAAATGTTGCCTTATCATTGCAGATCTTGACCCTTTAGTTTTGATAATAGTATAATCCTAAATATAAGAATAAAGATTTATGTAGATCTTCATTACCCGAAATATTGATTATATTGATTTAAAAAAATCCAAAAATGGATAAAATGCCATGTAGCAGAAATAATGACAGGATGTCACGTGGCATAAGAGGGTATGCGTTAAATAGGAGGATGTCATGTGGCTTAGAGGTATTGTGATTTAGTAGATATATAGTATATTAAATTTTGGAAAGAATGATAATTATAGATTTTTGAAAGTTGCCTTTATTATTTTCTAATTAATTTTGTATAGTGTACGTATGTTTAATTTGAAAGGAAAATGTTGCCTTTGTCATTGCACATCTTGACCATTTAGTTTTGGTAATAGAATAATCCTATATAAGAATAAAGATTTTTGCACATCTTATACTATCCGAAATATTGATTATATTGATTTAAAAAAAACGAAAATGCATAAAATGCCATGTGAACAAAACAATGACACGATGCCCTATGGCCTAAGAAATGGTGAGTTTAATAAGAGGATGTCATGTGGCTTAGAGGGATTGTGGTTTAGTAGATATATAGTAGAATAAATTTTGGAAAGAATGGTGATTGTAGATTTTTCAAAGTTGCCTTTATTATTTTCTCTTTAATTTTGGCATAGTGTGTGATACCCCGTATTTTTGTAAGGTTATTTTGGGAATTATGGAATTTTCCCGAGTACCCGTTGTGTACGTCAGATTTAATTCAGGTAGCTTGAGACATTCTGTAATGTGCTCTATATCTGTAATATTTTTCTCAGTGAAATAATATACAGACAAGGTGCCTTGAATTTTAAATTGTCGTTCGCGTACGATAATTTTTATCCCGGTTTATCGTCATGCTCGTTCAAAGCCGAATGGGCGGGAAAATGGGGAAACGGCGACCGCCGTGGTTGGGCCCGAGATGTCAGCGTGTCAGCTTCTAGCTGGCCGCGACAGGCCTAACGACGGCGACCGCCGCGTGCCCGCCGCAGGCAAAAATACGGCGACCGCCGTGATTGTCCAGTGGGCATTGCCCGCCGGTCGCCGGCGTCGTTCAAGGCGCGCCGTTGCGTCGTTTGCCGCGTCTGAGGATTTGCAGATCACTCCTTGGGGTTTGCCTATAAATAGCAGAGCTTGGGCATGGGTTTTGGGTCATCTACAACCCCGAATCGCTGCCAAATTCGCCTCTCGCCGGAGTTGTGTTTTCGCCGGAATTCGAAGGTCTCGCCGGTGTTGCTTTGGTGTGTTTCCAGAGTGCCTTTGTGAAGCTTTTGGTTAGCCTTGGAGGTTAGAAGCCAAAGCAAGTCGGAGGAGGCCGAATCGCTCGTGTTTTGGGGTGAGTTTTCTCTCGTTTCAGTCGGCCGTGTTCTTAACGGCGACCGCCGCCAAGAATGGCAACCGCTGCCAGTGCCTAGAACGCCTTCGTGGCTTTGGCTTGGTCGGTTGTCGTCGTGGCGTCTTTCCTTTCGTGTTCTTTCGCCGTGTTTAGATTCGTACTGTTTATGTCGGATCTAACTTAGGGTTCCTTTTATGGGTCGACTCGAAGGTTGTTGTGCTGTCGGAACTATATCGTGTCGAGCCCGGAATCCAGTGACGTCTTTAGACTATTCTGCGGAGTAAGGCAAGTGGTGGTTCGCTCTTGCTCATTCGTTCCATATTTACATTAATTATCAGTAGTTTATCTGAGTAATTAATTTGGAATGAATATTCTGTTTGTCTGGAAATGGTTTTGATAAACTGTTTTAAAAATCATATAATAGGTTGTATATCTGTTAGAACAACGCTATTATCTGTGATCGCCTTTCAGGCCTTTATGTGGATTTATCCTGTAACTGTTATTGTGCTGTAACTGTTTAGTTAGCATTGTTAGATAGGAACGTTACTCGGACTCTGTCCAGTCGTTTCTTTATAATCTGGTATCGGGATGGCTCGTCCCCATATGGTACTATTCTATGATCATGATCGGTCTCTTACACATGTGTGTAGAGACAGGACACTTAGCTGGTGTCACAAACCTTTCGGTATACGTCACTCTCGACGAAACGTATACTAAGATGTGTCGTCCCATTGGTGGGGTACACATGTAAAAGTCTATAACGTGATGTGTGTTTTTGAAACATAAATCAGATAAGTGCTACCTTGACGCACATAATTAATACACCTTGGGCGAGTAGTGCAGCTAGGAAAACTCGTCTTGACTCGAATGTAGTACGTTCTCTTTCCAATCTGGATTCGCTGTAGGCGATGAGGTTGGTCGTGAACTGAAGCATCTCAGTCAGTTTTAAATCATTGTTGAATGATTCTGTAACATTCCAGATTTGTCATTCTTCCTTAAAGACTCATTTCAGTCGGAGTCTTCTTTCGAGTCGATTTCTGTGAAGATTCAGTCTTCCAGAATCTTCTCTTGTGCATACCTCTTGTTTATTCCAGTAGGAGTATGGTGGTTGACAAGCGTACTCGATTATTATTCGAGGGACGAAGAGTCTAACCTAATATGACTGCTTCGAACCAGTCTGCTTTGTTCCCTTGCTAGTCTATTCATTTAGACTAACCAACCAATATTTTCCCTTGCATGGTTGGCTGGTGTCATCCGTTTGATTCGGCACATCAGTTAAGAAGTAGCTCAGAAGATTAGAAGAACTATGGAGTCGGCGGTGGTTTTTGAATGTTTTAATTATTTCTTTAATCAGGTTATGATCCTTTGGACAATAACTCCGATTGTAACTTACTTTCTTAGTCTTCCGCTGTGTTTGGTTTACACTATGTTTTGACCTATTCGGGATTGGGTTGTAATCCCGTAACTCTTGTTTCCTCAACAATGTTATGTTTTGAAATTTAATGCTTGATCTTTGTGTATCAATTGCATTTCATAAATTGTATTTATTTGGTAAAGGCTTGGGTGATCTCGGTAAGGAACACTGGGGTCACTGGCGATAATACCTTTCCAAAAGGGTTAAGTTTTGGAGGTGTTACATAGTGTACGAACGTTTAATTTGGAAGTAAAATATTGCTTTTATCATTTCAGATCTTGACCCCTTAGTTTTGGTAATAGGATAATCCTATATATAAGAATAAAGATTTTTGCGCATCTTGTACTACCCGAAATATTGATTGTTAAAATTATAAAAAAAAAAAGAGGTGAAAATGCATAAAATGTCATGTGACAAAAACAATGACAAGATGTTATGTGACCTACGAAAGGGTGAGTTTAATAGAAGGATGTCATGTGACTTAGGGATTGTGGTTTAGTAGATAATAGTATATTAAATTTTGGAAAGAAGGGTGATTGCAAATTTTTGAAAACTATCTTATTATTTTATGTTTAATTTTGATATAGTGTACGTATGCCTAATTTGGAATCAAAATGTTGTCTTTATCATTGCAGATCTTGACCCTTTAGTTTTGGCAATAGAATGACCCTATATATAAGAATAAAGATTTCTACAGATCTTGTATTATCCGAAATATTGATTATATTAATTTTGAAAAAAACTAAAATGGATAAAATGTCATGTGGTAGAAATAATGACAGGATGCCATGTTGGATAAGAAGGAATGAACTTAGTAGGATGATGTCATATGACTTAAAGTGGTTGGGGTTTGGTAGATATGTAGTAGATTAAACTTTGGAAAAAAGTGTGATAGTTGATGATGAGGAATCATCCCCGCCATTAGTGCCAACCTTTGATGGACCGATTACTAGGTCAAGATTGAAGGAACTACGTCAAGAGCTGGAGACGTTTATGGCACATGATGTATCACATGACGAAGAGGACAAGTCCAAAGTCAAGGCGTTGACTTTATTGGTCAACGTTACATATGTTTAATCTTATTAATTTCTGCATTGGATATTTTTAGGATTATTATTTAATTGTTTTAAGCTTTCTATTTTCGGATATTTCGGGATTAAGTGTAACCCGTTTTTGGGAAGCTAGGGCCGGCCCTCCTAGGGTATTTAAGGCCTCCCTTGTCTTCTTCATTAGGCAGATTTCTCACATTGTTAAACACAAAAATAGAGCTTGGGCTTTGCTTTGAAACTCGGCTCTCCGTGAGAGTCTCAATCGATTGTTCTTTCCTTCTTAGTTGTTTTCGTCTTTGTCAAGTCCCTCTGGAGTTGGTGATTTCGTACTTCATAAGCAATCCTCTCCGTGCTCCAAGTTCGTCAGCGATTCTTGGTTGTGTGGCGTTGTAGAGATCGGGTTGGTAGATCGTTCGACAAGGTTCCTTGCTATCAAGCAAGCGAGTTTTCTCGTCGTTTCTATTGGTTCTATCTATTATCCTATCCATTAGTTTCCCTTCCGCCATTGTTCTAATCTTGTGTTTTTCTTTTGTTTTGAGATCCGTTGCCTAGATCCATCTTCTACACGGCTAACCCCGTATCAATTGGTATCAGAGCTTTGCGGCTTCGGATCGCCTTTGACGGTTCCAGATTCATCATCAAAAATTGGATCTTCCTGTTTTCAATCGTCAATTGAATTTCTTTGTTTGAGTCACATTAGTGAATTGTTAGTCTGACTGATTGTTTGCTCTTGTTTGTCTTGGAAAGGAGTTCGTTGCGGTTGATTGTGACTACGAAGATCCACAAAAACATACCAAAACCGTCCAAAAATCAACAAAAAATTTCGCCCCCCCCTTCCACCATTGTTGTTCGAACCCTAGCTTGGCGAGCAAGACACGACGGCGTCCAGGTTCGTGCGCGCCAGAGATCCGGTTGTTCAATTTTGGTAATCTTCAAGATACTTGCTTGATTTTCTAGAGATTTTATTTTATCTTTATGGTGTAATATCCTAGGAAAAACAAGTTGCCTAAAAAAAAATTATATCAAAAAAAAAAAAAAACATTATCGAAATTCAAAAAAAAAAAAAAAAAGAGGAAAAGGCATCTGGGATTTTTCAGAATTTTTTTTTCGAAATATAAAAAAAAATTAAAAAAAATTAGGGTTCCGTTTCAGATTTTTTTTCGGACCTCTTTGTCGCCGCAACAGTACCCGGCCACAACCCGACCGGGTCCAGACCGGGTGAGCCTCAGTTAACCCAGCCCTCACGTACCTGCCACCGACCCGGCCCCAACCCGACCGGGTCCCACCCCGGGTTGTGCTCAGTCGCCACCACCCGGCCTACATCCGACCGGGTCCTGCCCGGGTTCCGCTCAGTCGAGCCCCACCCGGCCTGTCCCCACCCGACCGGGTCCCACCCCGGGTTGCCCTCAATCCACCCCACCCGACCCCAACCCGACCGGGTCCCACCCCGGGTTACTCTCAATCCACCCCACCCGACCCCAACCCGACCGGGTCCCACCCCGGGTTGCTCTCAGTCCACCCCACCCGACCCAACCCGACCGGGTCCCACCCCGGGTTGCCCTCAGTCGAGCACTACCCTCTCTTGCCCGAACCCCTTCTCCCTTCCGTTCCCTCGGGTCACTCTCGGCTCCAATTGGCTTCGTTCCGAGTCGACAAAGGTACGTCTTTCTAACTTGCAATTCGCATTTCTTGAGTTCGAAACACATATATAGCCCCATCTTTAGTTGCATTTCATTCTTGTGACTATAGTTGTGTCGCTTTCCTTGTTGAGTCGTTCTCTAGTCTCGCTTTTGTTTGAGTCATTTTTCGTCGTACATCTACTTGTCTTGTCTACTACATCTCTGCTTGACCTTGATTTGCTGCGTATCTTGAGCACATAGAGAACTTGTCATTTACGAGCCTAACTTCGCAGGTTGTACAATCACCGAGTGTAAACACTTGAGAGTTTTTTTGGTTTTCCTAACCTTAACGTCTTTCTGTGTTCGTCTAAGTGGTGATCATGACAGGTTCCGGTGATGAACAAGTTACTGCAAATGGTTCCCATGTCGATATGCAGGCGATGCTACAACAGTTGGCTTCTACAGTCGCGCAGTTGTCTGCGAAGTTTGACTCGTTGGAGACCCGCTCCAACCCACTCCCGGCTGCGCAGGAACACATTGGCCCATCGCATAGCGCACCGCTTCCCGCCACCGAGCCCTTGGTCGACCAAGCCACGGCCTACCAAGCGGCGATGGACGAGCATCGCCAACCGAGAGCCACTGGCACCGATCGCATACGCCCGATTCGGCATCCCGCACCTCGTGATAGGTCTGAGTCCCCTCCTATGTCGATACGTTCTAGTTTATGGGGTGATGATGATATGCAGGACTATGAGCGCGAGGAGCGTAATGAGTGGCGTCCTTACCGCCCCCGGAATGACCGTGGACAGCCCCGCCGCCGTGAAGCCGAACAAGACGGCATTGGACGAATCAAAGTGAAGATCCCGGCTTTTGATGGAAAGTGTGATCCAGACGTCTACCTTGAATGGGAGACGAAGATTGAGCAGATTTGGGGTTGCCACAATTTCCCTGAACATAAAAAGGTACAACTCGCTGCTCTTGAATTTACTGGTTATGCTTTGGTTTGGTGGGATTCTGTTGTGAAGGCTCGAAGACAAGCCATGGACCCTCCGGTCAACACATGGAACCAGATGAGAGCTATGATGAGGGCCCGCTTCATTCCCCACCACCACAATAGAGTTCTCCGCAACCGTTTGGAGACTATGAGGCAAGGCTCTTTAGGTGTTGAAGAGGTCTACAACAATATGCAGATAGCCATGGAACGCGGCAACGTCGTCGAAGATGAAGAGGCCACTATGTCCAGGTATCTACGTATCTTGCATCCTCATTTAGCTGACACTATAGAATTGTATCCCTATTCTACCATGACAGATTTGCTACACCAAGCAATTAAAGTGGAGAGACAATTCAAGTCCAGCTATACCCAACAACACCGCACGGTGCCACAACGCCAAAGCTGGCGTCCCGACCAGCAGCAGGGCCGCACCGGACACCAGAGATCCCGCCCAGCAACCGGTCCGCCTCGCGGCAATGAGCAGAATTCTCGTGGTGCACACCCCTCTACCTCCACCGCACCACAGCAGCCCACACGGCCCACCCCTGTAGTTACACGAGGTAACCCTGCTGACCCTCCTCCTAGAGCTAGAGATATCACTTGCTTTAAATGTCAAGGAAAGGGTCATTACATGAAGGATTGTCCTAATACTCGTGTTTTGATGATTAATCATTTGGGTGAATTAGAGTCTGAGTCTGACACTGAGCATGAAAATTTAGTTGCTAGCCATGATATGAATGAGCATGCCAATGATGATGATTTGGATTTTATTGAATATGAGCATGGTGATTCATTGATTGTTAGGAGGACTTTGCATGTTAATCAGGCTCCTTGTGATAATAATCAGCGTGAGAATTTGTTTCATACAAGATGTCTTGTTAAAGGGAAAGTTTGCAACATGATTATTGATGGTGGTAGTTGTTGTAATATTGCTAGTGTTGAATTAGTTAATAAACTGCAACTCCCTACTTTTTTGCATCCTAGACCTTATAGACTTCATTGGATGAATGACTGTGGTGAACTCAAGGTGAATAAGCAAGCTAAGATTACACTTAAGCTAGGAACTTATTAGGATGAAATTTTATGTGATATTGTTCCTATGCAAGCTTGTCATATTTTGTTAGGTCGTCCTTGGCAATTTGATAGACATGTTATTCATGATGGACGTACTAACCAACATACCTTTGAGTTTCGTGGTAGGAAAGTGGTGTTGAAACCGATGACGCCGCTTCAAGTGGCTGAGGCTTATGATAAGAAAAGAGAGGCTGAGCGTAAGGGTAAGTCCCCAGCCGAACCATCCACTGCCTCCACACGGACCGACCTCACCCTCGCCTCTACCCCTAGCCGAGTGCTCTTAGCATCCAGCAGAGACCACCTGGTAGATTACCTTCCCCTGGACGTCGCCCTCATGTCCCTTTGTCAGGCCTATACCCTGTTAGGTGACGAAGACCGAGCTACACTCCCAGCTGCTGTCCAGACCCTTTTAGCTGAGTTCCTTGATGTTTTACCGGATGAGATACCCCCTGGCCTACCCCCTATTAGAGGCATTGAGCACCAAATAGACCTGATTCTCGGTGCTACCCTACCCAACCGGCCTGCCTATAGGATGAACCCTACTGAGACCCAGGAAATCCAGAACCAAGTCCAGGACCTTCTAGATAAAGGATATGTTAGAGAGAGCCGATCCTAGTGTGATGTGCCTGTCTTACTCGTCCCCAAAAAGGACAATACTTGGCGTATGTGTTTTGATTGCAGGGCTATTAATAACATCACGATCAAGTACAGGCACCCGATCCCCAGGCTCGATGACATGTTGGATGAGCTCCATGGCGCCTCCACCTTCTCCAAGATCGATCTTCGCAGTGGATACCATCAAATCCGGATGAAGGAAGGAGACGAATGGAAGACAACATTCAAGACGAAGTTTGGTTTGTATGAGTGGCTTGTTATGCCTTTCGGTTTGACTAATGCCCCCTCTACTTTTATGCGTCTTATGAATCATGTCTTGAGATCTTTTATTGGTAGATTTGTTGTAGTTTACTTTGATGATATTCTGATCTACAGTAAATCTTTGGAAGCACATGCAGAGCACCTCAGAGAAGTTTTATCCACTCTTAGAGCTGTACAGTTGTATGGAAATCTGAAGAAGTGTGATTTTTGCACTGACAGAGTTGTGTTTCTTGGTTTTGTAGTGAGTGCTCATGGACTGCAAGTGGATCAAGAGAAGGTGCAAGCCATCCGTGACTGGCCGACCCCGAGGAACCTAGGTGACGTGCGCAGTTTCCACGGCCTGGCTGGCTTCTACAGGAGGTTCGTTCGAGATTTTAGCACCATTGCAGCCCCGCTGACAGAGATCACAGAGAAGAATACTCCATTCCGTTGGGGTGAAGCTCAAGAAAAGGCATTCCAGACTCTCAAGGATCGTTTGACACACGCGCCATTGCTGGTTCTGCCTGACTTCACTCGCCCATTTGAAGTAGAGTGTGACGCCTCTGGCATTGGTATTGGAGAAGTCCTCATGCAGGAAGGTAAGCCTATTGCTTTCTTTTCTGAAAAGTTGAAAGGTGCATGCTTGAATTATTCTACTTATGATAGGGAATTATATGCCTTGTTTAGAGTGCTGAAAACTTGGCAGCACTACCTTTGGCCTAGAGAATTTGTGCTTAAAACTGATCATGAATCCTTAAAGCATTTTAGGAGTCAAGATAAGTTAGATAGGAGGCATGGTAGGTGGATGGAATTCATAGAAACATTTCCCTATGTGATTAAGTATAAGAAAGGAAAAGATAATGTTGTAGTTGATGCCCTTTCTAGGAGACATACACTCTTGACTACTTTGGATGCTCGAGTCCTTGGATTCGTTTATATTAAGGAGTTGTATGATATGGATGCTGATTTTGGAGTGATTTATAAGCATTGTGTGGAAAAGGGTTCATTTGATAAGTTTTTCTTGTTTGATGGATTCTTGTTTCGAGTTGATAATGTGTGCATTCCTGTTTGTTCTCTACGGTTGTTACTTGTTGATGAGTCCCATAGAGGTGGATTGATGGGTCATTTTGGTAGAGATAAGACTTATAACATGTTGCATACTCATTTCTATTGGCCACACATGCTTAGAGATGTAGAGAATTTTATCAAACGCTGTGTTGAGTGCTTACAGGCTAAATCTAAGGCAAAACCGTATGGTCTTTATACTCCCTTGCCTATTCCTTGCTTTCCTTGGGTTGATATTAGTATGGATTTTATTGTTGGATTGCCCAGGACTAAGAAGGAGAGAGATTCTATATTTGTGGTTGTTGATAGGTTCTCTAAGATGGCTCACTTTATTGCATGCCATAAAACTGATGATGCTAGGAATGTTGCTAATTTGTTCTTTAGAGAGATTGTTCGGTTGCATGGTGTACCTCGTACTATTGTGAGTGATAGGGATGTCAAATTTCTGAGTTACTTTTGGAAGACTTTGTGGGGTAAACTTGGTACTAAGTTGTTGTTCTCTACTGCTAGTCACCCCAGACAGATGGACAAACTGAGGTCACTAACCGTACATTGGGTACTATCCTTAGGGCTGTTATTAAATCTAATCTGAAAAGTTGGGAAGAAGCCTTACCACATGTTGAGTTTGCTTATAATAGGACTATTCATTCTTCTACTAATATGTCCCCTTTTGAATGTGTGTATGGTTTGAATCCCCTAACCCCTTTGGATCTTAAGCCGTTGCCTTTACCGGAACGAGCAGACTTTGATGCTGATAGACAGGTTGAGTTCATGAAGGAGCTGCACGAGCGGACTAAGGCTCGTTTGGAAGCTACTGCAGCGAAGAACGCAGCCCGAGCTAATCACGGCCGGCGTCAAGTGTTGTTCGAGCCCGGCGACTTGGTGTGGCTACACCTGCGCAAGGAGCGGTTCCCGGAGCAGAGGAAGTCGAAGTTGTCTCCCAGAGGTGATGGACCGTTCAAGGTGCTGAAGAGAGTAGGCGACAATGCCTATGTGTTGGAGCTGCCCGATGACTATGGCGTGAGCCCGATATTCAATGTCGGTGATCTTACCCCTTATGCAGCCGCTGATGTTGATGACTCGAGGACGAGTCCTTTTCAAGAAGGGGAGAATGATGAGGAATCATCCCCGCCATTAGTGCCAACCTTTGATGGACCGATTACTAGGTCAAGATTGAAGGAACTACGTCAAGAGCTGGAGACGTTTATGGCACATGATGTATCACATGACGAAGAGGACAAGTCCAAAGTCAAGGCGTTGACTTTATTGGTCAACGTTACATATGTTTAATCTTATTAATTTCTGCATTGGATATTTTTAGGATTATTATTTAATTGTTTTAAGCTTTCTATTTTCGGATATTTCGGGATTAAGTGTAACCCGTTTTTGGGAAGCTAGGGCCGGCCCTCCTAGGGTATTTAAGGCCTCCCTTGTCTTCTTCATTAGGCAGATTTCTCACATTGTTAAACACAAAAACAGAGCTTGGGTTTTGCTTTGAAACTCGGCTCCCCGTGAGAGTCTCAATCGATTGTTCTTTCCTGCTTAGTTGTTTTCGTCTTTGTCAAGTCCCTCTGGAGTTGGTGATTTCGTACTTCATAAGCAATCCTCTCCGTGCTCCAAGTTCGTCAGCGATTCTTGGTTGTGTGGCGTTGTAGAGATCGGGTTGGTAGATCGTTCGACAAGGTTCCTTGCTATCAAGCAAGCGGGTTTTCTCGTCGTTTCTATTGGTTCTATCTATTATCCTATCCATTAGTTTCCCTTCCGCCATTGTTCTAATCTTGTGTTTTTCTTTTGTTTTGAGATCCGTTGCCTAGATCCATCTTCTACACGGCTAATCCCGTATCAGTTGATTTTTAAAAGTTGTCTTTATTATTTTTTGTTTAATTTTGGTATAGTATACGGATGTTTAATTTGGAAGAAAAATGTTGCTTTTATCATAGCAGATCTTGACTTTTTAGTTTTGATAATAGAATAATCCTATATATATTGTAATACCCCGCATTTTTGTAAGGGTATTTTGAATTTTTCTTATTCCCGTATTACTAGACGGATTAAATTCAGAGAAGATCGGACATTCTGTAATATGTTTGAGCTCTGTAAATTTTTTTGAGTAATATAAAATACAGTTGAAGCACTTTCGGGTTAAATTGTCGTTTGTGTACAAGTTTAATTAACCCGGGTTAACGTGATTACTTAACCCCTAATGTTCGGATAAGACGAACCAAGAGTGAAGGCCACCGCACCCCGCGGTGACAAGGCTGCCGCACCCCGCGGTGCACTGTAGCGTCGCCTCTGCAGAGGTCTTCGCCGGTGTGTCAGACAGAGGGGAGCAAGTGGCCGGTTGGGCCTTATCTCCTTTGATTCTTTCCTTGCTCTCCAAGACTTGGCTTTTGTGGGAGATTTGTGGGCTATATAAGGGGGGTAGAGATCAAGTGGGAGGGAGCTAGCTCCACTTCATCTTCTTCCTCTTCCCATATCCATTTTCACCATTTCAAGCTTTTCTCAAGCTTTTGTGGGAGTTTTCTTGGACAAAGTGGTCGTGCCTAACACCATTAGAAGGTTGTGGGTTGTTGGGAGATCAAGCTTCAAGCTTTCGTGGTCGAAGAGAGGCGTTTTGGTAAGATTTCCGCCATTAAAACCAGTCGGGGCTGCCTCTGTCATGTGCACCGCACCCCGCGGCACCAAGGCTACCGCCCCCAGCGGTAAGCTTGGCCGGGGATGTGTTCGTGTGTGTGTGGCGTGGGCGAGGCTCGTTCCTTTGATTCATTTCCCGATTCTTTTAGATTCATATAAAAGTGTATTGAATCTAACTTAGGGTCTCGTTTTGGATCGTTCCATTGGGATTTTTATCCAGGATTCGTTCCAGTTTCAGATCCAGGAACTAGACGTTGCTAAGCCTTGTTCGAGTTTGTCGGATCTAAGGCAAGTGGCAGTTCACTCTTGCTCATCATTCCATACTTTCATTAATTATCAATTGTTTTGTTGTTAATTAATTTGGGATGATTCTTAATTATGTTGGGAACAGTTTTGATAATTTTATGTGATTAAAATATGATATTATAATAGGTTGTATATTCTGCTAGAACCGACGCTAGTATAGAGATATATTGTGCAGGTGTAGGCCGTGATGGCTTTGATGTGATTTTATTGTGTGTTTATCTGTGTGTATAGATTGTTAAATCTATGGTGATTGCCAGGTGTGCATAGATATAGATAGTTTGTGCAGGTTGGGCCGTGATGGCTCTGTGTGATTTGGTTGTGTGTTTAATTGTGTAGTTAGCACGAGTATTCGTAGGGACGATGGATGGAGGTCCAGTCGTTTCTTTATAATAATTGGTGAGTCATGACTAACTTCTATACTCGAGTGGAGTGTAGAAGTGGTGCACTCTGCAGGTGTCACAAACCCCGGTTCGATATGTGTCCCGCGAGTGGCGAGACATATATGTTAAAAGCTTATAACGTGATGTGTGTGTGTGTGTGGTAATTTAATAAGATAAGTGTCGGTGAGTATGCACATAATTAATATGCCTTGGCGAGTAGTGCAGCTAAGCGCTAGTGCAGTTAGGAAAAACTCGTCTTAGTTGTAAATCGCTCGTATGCAATGATGCGATGCTGTGTTTGTGTGTTTGTTTAAGTTTCCCAACATTTGTCATTATTTCCGTTAAGGCTCATTTCATTTTGGAGTCTTCTTTTGGGATTGATTGCTGTGAGACTCGATCTCCAGAATCTTCTATTGTGCATACCTTTTGTTATTCTAGTATGAGTATGGTGGTTGACTATCGCCATCGATTTTGATTCGAAAAGCGATGAGTCTAACCTAATACGACTACTTCGAACCACTCTGCTTTGTTCCCTTGCGTAGTCTTTCATTAGACTAACCAACCGTAATTATTCCTTGCATGGTTGGCTGGTGTCATCCGTTCGATTCGGCACATCAGGTTAAGTTACAGATCTAAGAAGGCTAGAGCGACTATGAGGATGAACGGTGTTTTCGACAAGTTGTTTTGTCGTTGTATTTAAAAGACTTCCGTTGTGCTATTTTGTATTTTGTTAAAGACTTCCGTTGTATTTATTTCTGATTATGTATTTTTGATGTTTTTGGTCGTATTTGGAATTGTGTTGACATTCCGCGACCGTGGTTTAATAAAAGTTACGATATTTGGTATTGTAACTGGGTTTTGATAGTTATATCGTTTGGAAAAGACTGGGGTGACTTCGGGGTTTTCGTCCGGAATCATCGGCAATAATACTTTCAAATGGGATGAAATTTGAGGGTGTTACATATATGAATAAAGATTTTTGCAGATCTTGTATTACCCAAAATATATATCATATTTATTTAAAAAACACGAAAATGCGGGTCTCGTGGTTTTCCTTCGGAGGCTAAATATGGATGATGTGGGTGGCTTTCCTTCGGAGGCTATCTCAGAGGCTCCGGAAGTGACTGCCCTCCCTTCGCCTATGCCAGAGAATGCGGGTCTCGTGGTTTCACTGCCGGTGGCAGTGTTGAGATCGAAGATTGAAAGTCCGGTTTGCGTATCTTCTGATATATCTGATGTGGCGATTTATTCGGTGATTCCCTGCAATTCTGATAATATTTCAGCGAGATCTTTGGAGCCTCAGGATTCAATTACCAAAAATTCTAAAAGGAAAGGTAAAAAGGATACGAAGAATACAATTTTATCTTCTACAAGGAAAGCGTCTGGGAAGTTGTCTAGTATGCCATCTACTGTATCCAAGGATTCTATCCTTAAGAAAACCCAACTGATTTCGGAGATTGTATTTCCTAAGCAATCAGAAGCCAAAAATAAACCTTTACCCGTGTCGTATCCTTCTGACTCCCATAATTTGCCTCTCAAGCCTTCCACCATTAATGTCACGCCACAACCTGTAACACCCCCGACTTATGTCGATAGTGCCATACGCCAGTGACCTCAGACGTTAATGTTTAAAGTCATCTTAGGCTTTAATCGGAACAATTAAGCTTAAATAAATAAATAAATGTTAAATAATGACAAAATAAATAGCGAAAGACTTTTAAATGAAAATCAATCTTTTATTTAAATTCCTCTTGTAAAATGAGAATGATAGTAATACAACATAGTGAACTTACAGCGGAAGACTTCTTACAGAAATCCTAATTATATGACTAATTTTAATAAGCATTAAATTTATTTTGAAACACACACACATTTAAAATATTATTTTGTAAGACGCAACCTTCAACTGCAAGTCTTCTCTTCGATTGGTTACTTCAAATTGTCGGGGACCAACCTCTGATGTGTTGTACAGGACGGATGACATCAGTCAACCATGCAAGGAATAAAACCGGTTGGTTAGTCTAATGAAAGACTATGCAAGGGTGAAAACAGATTGGTTCTCGTAGTCGTATATAATCACTACCCTTGTTTCCCGAATAAAACTCGATAAACGTTATATGACTATAGACTTCTACAAAAAAGAATGAAGAGATATGATTAAAGAGAAGACTCCAATGAATTGAGTTTTATGGGAAATTACATGAATGTGTTTGGGAACGTTATATTATCACACAATGTTTTAAAAACATCTCGTTGCATATTAAGTCATCGACCAACCTCACCGCGTAATGCGAATCCAGATTGAAAATGAGACTTACTTTAGACAAGAGACCGGGCGGGTTCCACGTTATACTTCTCGCCCGATGGTATATTAATTATGTGCAAAACGACACTTATCTTATTTAATTTCAAAACGTGCATTTATGTTAAAGTTTTTAATCCACACCAATCTCGCAATGAGATATATAATATGGGACGAATCCCGAATTTCAGCACTAGCTAAGTGCACCACTTATATAAAATAACGGTAGGTCATGACTAGAAGTATTAAGGCAATAATCCTCTTAATACCAAGTTATAAAGAAACGACTAAATCTCGCAAGGAAATAACGTTCCTACGAATACTCGTGCTAAACTAACATTTATAATTCCACATCAATGCACAACAAGCCACACCAATTATTATCTAGAAATCCTATAATAATATATATATAAGGGTTATAAATAGCATATATACAACCTAATAAAAAAGTTCATTTTACACAACACTTTAACACACAAGTTCTCAAACGAGAAATTAAGATTATTTATCCCAACTTAATCAAGAAGATAGATTAATTGTCAATTAATAAAAATATGGAATAAATTAGCAAGAGTGAACCGTCACTTGCCTTGAATCACGACGAATGTTGAACGGTGAATCAGAGATGGTTGCTTTCGAAAAGCAAAATGGCTCTCTTCTTTATTCTCGTTCCAAACACAATTCCGAGACGCACCCAAATCATACACAATGAATAAATCATATTAGATAATTTATTCAATATTAATATTTGAAGGATACAATGTCTCGGTTTCTAATTGAATTTATTTACCCATAAATAAATCAATTTTAAGGCTTTTTAATTAAACGATTATTTATATGCTTAAGAATTAATTAGTGGTATATTCTAAATAATCATATCATAAATAAATTGATAAAATAATTTATTTATAAACCTCAAATTTTCTAAGTCAAAATATTATCTAAATGAATAGTAAAAAATGTACCCATTCATAATATAAGATAATATTATAACAATTTTAATTAATTTTTTTTTTTTAAATTCAAATTAATCTCAAAATAATTTTCCATAATCTGGATTAACTAATTTAAACCAAATTAAGCCAAGCCAAATTAAAATAAATCCCAAATCGCAAAAATCGGACCCAACTGAAGCTCACCGAACTCAGTAATGGCACCACGTCGGAAATGTGCAAAATTGGCCGTCGGTGGTGGATATCCGGCGTCTAAAGCTTAGGTCTTTTGAAGAGGACTTGTGGACGTAGCTAGGGATGCAACCAATTGCTAGAATCAACCTCCAAAACACTCGAACTTTTGGTATGAACAACTCGACACGAATTAGGGTTCTTCGGATTGAGATGGATGAAATTGGATGATTTGGGGTCGAATTTGGGATCCTATTTATAGAGATATGGTAGAGGAGAATATCCTTAGTAAAATCACTCAATCAATTCGTCCCAATTGAAGACGATCTTATCGAAATTTTCCATTCTTCAATTCGGCCTTCATGACGACGCGTACGGTTCTTGGGCAAAATCCCGTCGATTTCGTGGTCATTGAAAGAATCGGTTCCAAAACGAGGTCGGAATCCTCCATGAAAGAGCTTAACAGCTCACGCCCCCTCTGCTCAGGAAGTCGGGAGGAGGAAGACAAAGTTTTGGGCTATTTACGAGATTGGCCCAAAACTTTGGGTTTTTGGCAAAATTACCCTCCTTATTTTTCATAAATTGCAAAAATTGCCAAAACATAATGTTAATCATAATTTAAATTATATAACTTAGGCTAAAATAAGCTTAAGTTATTTTTGTTAACCTAAAATTAAATTATATAAAATTTTAACTTAAAGTTAACCTAAAATTAAATTATATAAAATTTTAACTTAGGCTAAAATAAGCTTAAGTTATTTTTGTTATGAGTTTGACCATACTTAAATCCTTAACAAAATTTATTAAGATTGATCTAAATATTCTAGGTCAAATTGGATAAGTTTTATCTAAATTATAATTAACATAAAGTTAATCATAATTTAAACCATCCTTAACTTAAAGAAATAATTTACTTAGGACAATTATTACCTTATTCCCTTATGGATAACATAATATTTCTTATGTCTTTATTATTTAAAATTTAAAATTACAATCATTGTTGCACTTAATTTTTTATTTTAACACCATACATTATTATTTATGTGATACTTTGTACCAAAATTATCACATCCCAACCATTTAACCTAAGTTCATGAAAGTTTAAATTATTCCTCTAAAAGAAATAAAATAAATTTCAAAACTTTTATACTTACCACTTTAAAATTACTATTTTATCCTTCTATTTTAAGTGGATTATTACACAACCCACCAACGCTACCCATGGACCCTCATCCTAGTCTGCTTGTCCCAGAAGTGATCACAACCTCGGGTTTCTCGTGGTTAAGCATGGTGGTTTTAAACCGCTGATGTTGTTGTATCTCCCATCTCGCTGAATCTGCAACACATCACCGTTGAAATATACAGGAGGGGTGAGGAACCCTAGTTGTTGTCTGCGGTATATGCTTCCCCTCATTCTCATCAACGGCTACAGCTGTGGCATGACTTGGGTGAATTTGCAAGAACCAATAATCGCCCTTGGATTTTGGCTGGTGATTTCATTGTGACTCTGAACTCCTCTGAACGTACCTACCAATCTACGGAGACTAATCGATCTTCTATCAACCTTAGCCAATGGGTTGATGAGCTTCAGTTGGTCGATCTTGGCTTTTCTGGACCTCAATACACTTGGTCTCAGAGAAATACGATGCGAACTTATAAAGCAAGTCGGCTTGATCGTGGGCTTTGCTCTGAAGCTTGGCGTATCCGCTTCCCTGATGTGGTGGTACAACATCTCTCAACACCTCACCCCGACCACCTTCCTCTTCTCTTATAGTTAGAGCACTCATCGACGTCGTCTCCGGACTCGCGTCTGTTTCGTTTCCAGGCGACATGGCTTCTCCATGATGGTTTTAAGGATTTAGTGAAAGCGTTATGGCCTGATTCCAGCTCCTTTCCCGCGTCTTTGTCCCGGCTGTCTGCTGAACTTCAGAAGTGGAAGAAGTTGATCTTTGGAAATATATTTCACCGAAAGCGCAAGCTTTGGGCGCGTTTGGCTGGTGATTGCCGTGCTTTGGCCATGAGGCCGAAATCTATTTATGCAGAGAGCTGGAACGTGTCCTTCAACAAGAACATGTTCGAAAAATAAAGAGCAAAAATTTCTTTTGGATGGAGATAGGAATACAAGGTTTTACCACTTATCAATGGTGATTCGAAGGAGGGCAAACAAAATTATTAGCATTCTTGACGATCATGGAGTGTGGATCTCTGATGCCGACCAGATAAAGGAAATTATTCTCAGTTTCTTTACACAATTATATATTGTTGAAGTCAGATCGTCCGCTCTCGATGTTGTGACTCTTCTTTCGGCGTCGTTTCCTGCTCTGGATGATATGTCAATTGTGGCCTTGTCAACTCCTTTTGCGCCTGACGAGGTCTGGAATGTATTGCGGATCATGGGCCCCTACAAAGCTCATGGACCGGATGACTTTCCAGCGGTTTTCTACCAACAAAATTGGTCGGTTGTGGGTCCAAAAGTCATTGATGCCACGCTTCAGTTATTGAATGAGGGTGTGTTTACCGTGGGGATGAGTGATGCTTTGATGGTCCTCATCCCAAAAATTGAAGCTCCTACAAGGCCGGCTCACTTCAGACCGATTTCTCTGCTCAATGTTGCTTTTAAGCTGGCTACAAAGATGATCGTCAATCGCTTTAAACCAATACTTCCCAACATCGTCTCTCCTACTCAGGCGGCCTTCGTTACAGGACGATATATTATTGACAACGTTGTTATTGTTCAAGAGGTCTTACATACTATGGCGGCTTATGGGGGCTCGACACGATGGATGATGCTCAAAATCGATTTGACGAAAGCTTATGATCGGGTGAATTGGTCCTTCTTACGGGTGATCTTGGAACGTGCCCAACTTCTGAACCATCTTATTGATATTATTATGAAATGTCAAACTTCTGGTGCCATGGAATTGCTTTGGAACGGCTCCCGTTCGGGCTCCTTCGTTCCTTCCCGGGGTGTTAGACAAGGAGATCCACTTTCCCCTTATTTATTTGTTATTTGCATGGAGTATTTATCACATGTCATACAGGATGCAGTGGCGAGGGGTTGCTGGAAGCCAATCTTTGTGGGTGGAGCGCAGCTCTCTCACCTTTTCTTTGCCGACGACCTTATCCTTTTTGCTGAGGCCACCTCATCTCAGGCCACGACGATCCAAGAGTGCCTGGATATGTTTTGTCAATACTCGAGAGAACAAGTTAAACTCCCAATAAACAACATGCTATTTTCACGCAAAGTAAAGGCGACTGATCGAGCTTGTATCTCTGCTCAACTTTCAATCCGGTGGTGGATGACTTTGGATCTTACTTGGGTGTCCCAACCGCATGTGGGCGCATGACAAAAGACAATATGTGTTTCTTTTGGATAAGGTTTGTTCGTGGCCACAAGGTTGGCAGTCAAAGTCGCTCTCTATGGAGGACGTGTGGTCTTAGCCAAATTTGTGTTGTCTAGCCTGTCTCTCTATGTCATGCAATCTACTATGGTTCCTAGAGGCATTTGCGACTCGGTTGATCAGAAAATCTGCGGTTTTGTTTGGGGTTCCAGTGCATAGCACCTCAAGATCAACTTGCTCTCTTGGGAGAAGGTTGTGCGTCCTAGGAAGTACGAGGGCTTAAGTCTGCGATCGATGAGACAATCCAATGCGGCGGTTTTAGCTAAGCTTGAATGGCGGCTTTTCTCTGAACCTCAATCTCTGTGGGGGCGTGTTTTGAGAGGAAAATATTGCCACGGTAGGCTCGATGTGGATATGTTCCAGATGCACCCTTCCTCTTTGAATATTTGGAAAGGCGTCACCTATGGGGCCACTGTTCTCACTAGGGGCCTTAAGACAACTATTGGAAATGGTCGTAACACTCTCTTCTGGGATCATTGTTGGTTGTCTGATGATCCGTTAATTGAGTGTGCTACTTCGCTCGTCCTAGATGATCTGCTGGGAGCCACGGTTGCTGAGATGTGGACGTGTAATGATTGGAACTGGGATGCTCTTGGCCCTCTGCTGCCTATGGAGATTAAGCGTAGGTTAATCTCTGTTCGGGTTCTTGATGATGTTGAGGCGATTGACCGGATTTTTTGGAAGTTCACACCATCTGACTCCTTTACCACTAGTTCTGCAACCCACTTGCTACAGAATGATGATGTCCATGCCAGTAATTCTTTGTGGACGAAGATATAGGCGCTACCTGCACAGTAGCAGGTGTGTCAATTTGTCTACATGGTGGCCCATGATGCCATACTCTACAATAGTAATCGAGTCTGGCACCACCTTGCGGACTCTGAAGCTTGTCCCCGTTGCTCGCTCCCGAAATCTTGTTTTCATGTTCTACGTGATTGTCCATCGGTTCGTAATATTTGGTTAGCTTTATGTGGAAATAATACACTTGTTGGTTTATTTACTACTAACACTTTGCAGAACTGGATTGCAGACAACATTAGCAAGAGAGATAGATGGAGCTCCACGTTTGGCTATATGCTTTGGCATACTTGGAAGTGTCAAAATAGTTTGGTTTTTTCGGGCACTGATGAAACTATAAGACTCTCAAGGACGGTCACCTCGTGTGTGGATGTTTTTTGGAATGTCAATACTAGGGTGCCCTTGCCGTCCATCACACCAAGGTTGTCCTGTACACAGCAAAACACCCTTTCTTCTAGCTGGCACCCTCCTCCTCTTGGGTGGATTTCTTTGTGGACTGATGTTGTCTCCAAGGGCAATCCTGGGGCTGCTACGGGAGGAGGCATTTTTCGGGACTCTAATGGTCTTTTCATCCATGCTTTTGCCTTTATTTGTGGGGATTGCGGCACCCTTACCGCTGAGCTTTGGGCACTCTTCCATGTGTTGCAAGCTGCTGTGCAAAAAGCTCTTTGCCCTCTGCTAATTGAATCTGACTCTGCCCAAGCTTACAACTTACTCTCGAGAGCCATTCCGGCCACCCACCCCGACTTTTACTTGCTTCTACAGTGCCGTAGGATGATGGAGACCATGGGGAGCCAGGTCCGCGTCTCGCACATACGACGCACGGCTAATCGGGCTGCTGATACATTGGCAAACTTTGCTTTAGCTTCTTCTTCCACGTTTAGTGAATTTTTTTCTATTCCTTCTTGCATTTCTGGTTTAGGCTTTGTTCGATAAATCCAGCTAAAATGGGAGTTGAAACTGAATAAGTAGATTG
This sequence comes from Rheum nobile, assembly GCA_027886185.1. Lineage (NCBI taxonomy): Eukaryota > Viridiplantae > Streptophyta > Magnoliopsida > Caryophyllales > Polygonaceae > Rheum > Rheum nobile. Next base: position 2,329,425 of record WOAB01000292.1, on the reverse strand, counting down.
ACATTTTTTTACCGAACACTCATTAATTAAATTAAAAAGAAAATCAAACTTCGTTAATCTAAAAAAAGTTTTGCTAGCCTCCTTAGATGGAAACTCCACTTCTAGCCTACTTAGATGACTTTTTTTCTATTCCTTCTTGCATTTCTATTCCTTCTTTTTTTTAATCTTAAAAAAAAAAAGAATATTCTTCCTCGAGGCAGGACCCACAATACCACGCTGGGAACCGTAGACACCCTTGTGGTGGATACTGACCGTTATCGCGCTATGCCGGATACACGTGTCCGGAATCTTCCAAAACCAGTGCCCATTTGTCACAAATCTTCTCGATTGCTCCATCTCCGATCCCCGCTATCCTAGCTCCCTGTTTAGCTAGATCTCAAATTAATTTAGAAAATCGACCGACGGGCTCAATCTGAAACACACATACAACTTATTAATTGGGTCGATCGAGAGCTAGGTAGCGGTACATGCATATATAGTTATTAATAAAAAAATACTGTAATAATTTATGTCAGGAGTAAGGGTAGCAGGGGGTCCCCGAGCAGAGGCGGAGGAGGGCGGGAGATCCCTGCGAGTAATAGAGCTGCAACTGGTGGCGTTCATCATGGTGTTCTCAGCCAGCGGGCTGGTCCCACCGCTGGACCTGCTCTTTCCGGCCTTCACCACCGCATACATCCTGACGCTGTCCCGGCTAGCCTTCCCGCCCAGATCTGCAGGAGGGGCACGGGGGGAGATCTTCGCCGCCGGGGGGAGGGTTTTCAGGGCATACGTGGCCACGGGTACCACCGTGGGGCTGTTCCTGCCCCTTGCCTATGTGCTGGGCGGGTTCGCCCGAGGGGACCACCACGCTGTGCGCTCCGCCACTCCTCACCTCTTCTTGCTCTCCTGCCAGATACTCACCGAGAATATCATCACTGCCATGTCCTTGTTTTCACCGCCCGTAAGGGCGTTGGTGCCCATCCTCTATACGATCAGGAGGATTTTTGTGCTTATTGACTGGCTCTCTCGGGTTTGGATTAGCAACACTTTACCTGCCAATGCCCACATCAAGGTCAGATTCCTACTCTTTTCTTCTTTTTATATATAAGTACGTAATTATGAATACTCAATCATATGTACGCTTTAGGACGTGGCATGGTGCTGGTTTGGGAGGAGCCTAGCCATTGTGAATCTGTTATACTTCTCCCTCAACCTGTTGTGTTTCCTCATCCCTCGATTCCTTCCAAACGCCTTTTACAACTACTTCTGGGCAAAGGACCGTGAGATGCTATCCAAGATTGCTCAAGACATCCCTTGCAATAGTCCGTCCATTTCAGGGCCCCGGGATACGAGGAGTAACTGACGACAAAGGATCGGACTGCATGTCCCGGCCCGTCGTGTTCTACCTATATTTGTAAATTAACTTTGTATCAAGTAGATTTCTTAATTATATAAGCCTTCTAGCTACCTACGTACCTAGCTGGCTTAGTACCTTGTATTTTTGTTTGACGGTTCAATGTTAGATGTTGCTAGCGTAGGAGCCGAGTACGTATCTTTAACTCGCAATGTTTATGTGTCAATGTGTGTACTAGGCTACATATGGATTAGTACTCTCGCATAGATGACAATTTTCAAACCTCATAACCAGGTGTCACAATAATTTTAGGTGCCAGTGCATGATATTAACACTAGGGGTGAGCATCGGTCCGGAACCGAACCGAAAACCACAAAAAATTAAACCGAAAATCGAACCGAATTATATTGAATCGGTTCGGCTAAAAAACCGAAAAACCGAATATCTATGGCTATATACATGCAGTAGATATAGGGTTGGAGCTTCGAAGGGCAGGGGACGCAGAAAGACAGCAGGAAGATAGAGCTTCGAGGGGGTTTAGGATTCAATTAATTCAAAGGCATGTACGACTCACCGGAAACAATACACCAGAGTATATGGTTGGAGCTTCGAGGGGCAGGGGACGCAGTCCACCACCGGCGGCGTCAAGCAGCAGCAACGACTCCAACGAGCAGTTCTGGCGTGAAGTTCCTGGCTGTGGGGGCAACAGTTCCTGGCAAAGTCAAGCAGTGCCGCAACGATTCCTGGGGGAAGACGGCGGCGACTCGGCAAGACGGCATCGTCAAGCAGAGCGGGGGACGGCGACTCGGCAAGACGGTTCCTGGGAGCTTGGTGCTTGCCGCTTGGAGGCTGGAGGCGGGCAACTAGCAAGATTCATTCAACAGAATGAATGCAAAATTAACGGGCCTGCTTTTTTTTTACCTAAACCAGTAAGGAAGACAACCCATTTATTTTTAATTTCGGTTGAACCGAACCGAACCGAAAACCGAACCCCCCAAAATACATAAACCGAAAATCAAACCGAATTATTTCGGTTTCGGTTTGGATCGGTTTTTTCGGTCCGGTTCGGTTAAAAAATCCGGTTAAACCAAACCGTGCTCACCCCTAATTAACACCTAAATAACCTAAATAGTGAATGTTTGTGAGATCGAATTATACAATTCTTTATACAATTGTTATTGATGAATAAAATATTTACCATTTCATATTTTATTTTATTATCTTCTAACTCCACTAATCCACTAATATAAGGAAATATATGTGTCAACATATATGACTACATTAGTAAAAAATTCATCATGCAAAATTCAACATATATGACTACCACATTAGCAAAAAATTATGTAAAATTAGAACATGGACACTCACACTTTTAGATACTCCCTCCTTCCCTTATTTTTGTTTTCATTTGACTTTTTTACACTGTTAATCGTTGAAGAGAATTTTTAAGATTTCTTTTAATATATAAGAAAAAACATAGTCATGTGGGGTCTTGTTTGATTCGTCTTAACGAGTACTTTAATAATATCAATTTTTTTTAATTTTTAGGATTATGTAATTAGAGATATTAACGATACAAAATCCGTATCGACGGATGTGTCCGATCAAAATGAAAACATAAATAAGGGATGAAGGGAGTATTAAAGATATATTGAAGTGACTAATGATCGAATTGGATGTGACAATTAACCACACGCTTTAGCTAGCTGAATTAGTACATATATATTGAAGTGACTCATGATCGACTTGGATGTGACAATTAACCACACGCTCTAGCTGAATTTGTACTGATCAAATGAAGTATTGCTAATTGCGAAAGGTTGGTGATTAGATCGACCGAGTATGGTACAAGCATGAAAGGACGTCGATAGGACATATATGCATGCAGGGATTGGGCAAGGGAGTAATTAAGCTCTTCTCCTGGACATGGAAGTAGGATTCCCATCAAAAAGTTCTTCAATGGCAGCTTCAATATCGTCGGGCTGGTACTTAACGTGCTTCTCGTACTGGCGACCAGGAGTGAAGACGTGGGAGAAGCGAGCGAGGAAGGCCCTGTAAGCGGGAATCATGACGGCGGAAATGGAGACCCTGAGCTCGGACTTGAGTTGGTCGTCACTGACGACCCAAGCGGTCTGGGTCTTGTGGATGTCGTCGAAGAGCTGATTGAAGCTCTTAAAGCGCTCCTTCAAGAGGGGCTTCTGGAGTTTGGCGCCGTTTACATGGAGGCCCTCCGGGGAGAGACACTTGAGGACTTTAGCCCAAGTATCCCTCTGGTACGACTTGTGGTAGCTCCTCATTTCGGACGACTTCTTCCGGTACCAGGTGTCCCCCACGGCCTGGCGGAGGTCGGGGGACCCCCTGATCTTTTGTAGCATGTACCTACCGTTGTTCATGAGGAAGACGTACCGGAGGGATGGGTCCTTGTACAGCTTGGACTTGGCCTCCAGGTTGGCGACCAGCAGCTGGATGATGGCCACCAGTTCTGCCGCCAAGGGGGTTGCTGTGGAGTCGCGGCGAAAGACCTCTTCGAGGGTGTCCTTGTACTCACAGGCGTACTTGAGATAGTTCATGGTGTAGCGGATGAGGGGGTGAACGGCCCCGCTAGGGACGGGCTGCTGCTTGGCGTTGTCGCTGCGGATAGAGCTCTCGAGGTCGCAAAAGATGGAGACGGCTGCCTCCCCTAGGTGGGCGGTGGCCGCTCCTATCTCCAGCTTCAGGCCCTTCGCAGCCTCTTGCGTGAGGCCTGAGCAGGGGGCGTCGTCCACCCACGAGCTCAGCCCCCGCAGCGACTCGTACATGTCGAGGAACTTGAAGAGCTTCTCCGAGGACTTCGGGGTGATGGCCACAGCATGCGCAAAGCCCACCAGCTGCCGGATGACACTCCCGACGTAGTTGCTGTACGCCCCCTTCCACGCAGCGGCAGATGAGGGTGCGGGACCAAAGACGGCTTGGTAGAACCTAAGCTCGCAAGGCAAGAGGTGAGAGCAGCAGTGCTTCAGGATGCGCATCCACGTGGCGATCTCCCCCTCGAGGGACTCCCACTGCACTCTTTGCACCTCCTCCACGCCCATCTTCTCCCCCATGCCTTGGCACCTCAGCTCCTCCTCCACCGCCCCTCTCCTCGTCGCCTCAAACATGTCCCCGCATTCCGCTGTGTACCCCGCCAGGATCATGCTTCTGGAAATCAAGCTCATCATTGACACGTCCTCCGCTGAGTAATTAGCTGTGGAGGTCGACTCCGTTTGCTCCTGTTCTAGCTGCTGCTCAGTCGTTTGTTCTTGCTGCTGCTGGTGATCTACTGCTGTTGCTGCTACCCTGTCTTGGTGTTGCCGCTGATTGCACGACTTAAAGGATGCCAGTCTCCTCCTCATACTAATATTAATGTAGTTGTGCTCGGGATTTGTGTCCACAACATTAATAGATGGTGATGAGTTCTTATTTGGAAAAGGGCCTTTCCATTGCTCCAGGATGAGTGCAGCCTGTTCCTCCAGCACCACCATTGCACGGTGCAGCAGAGAGCTGCCCCTGTTGAGCGCGCTTGAGGATTTTTCCTCATCCCTATTCCGATTCGAAACCCCCCATTTCACTAGCTTGGCCAACTGTTGGATGGCCGATATGAGCAGGATGACGTCCTTCGACCCATGCCCAAACTTGTTGGAGACCTCGACTGGCTCGTAGTTTTCCAGCTTCGATTCTAGTTTGTCCATGAAGTGGTCAACGTATTTAGGGATGTGGAGGGGGACAGGTTTCTCTACAGCGCTCAATTGGTCCACCTCTTTACACAATTGGTCAAGATCAATCACATTGGGCACATTTGATGGATTGATCACATCATTGTCGGGGACGACATTATATGAGGGCTCTTCCATCTCCCGGGCATCATCAGCCATTCTAGGAATACACAGATTGATAATTAATCTCTCTCCATGGGAGAAGGATTTTCAACTCATAGATTAGGCTAGGGTTCATCCATGTTGTACGTGCTTTGTGGGTAGCGGGAGGGTTTCAAATTGTGGGAGTGGAGGAGAAAAGATTACGGAAGCTCCAGCACCCCCAATTCAGCAGGACAACTTGATTGATCCTCGGGGCCGCTAATTTATTCTGTTTTTTCCTCCTCTTTTTTATTTGCTAATTATAGTTGTTACGTTCTTATCCGACCTGTTATTGATATATATGTTTAATTAGGATTACGTGTGTTATGTCATGCATGTGTTGCATAAAAATATACATAATCTGATTTTAATTAGTTACTAGAGGCCGACCTGATAACGTCGGTTATTAATTTGGGTTCACCGGCCTGGACATGTTTCATGCGTGGGTTCCCGCGTCTTAAATTTCATCTATATGTTTTATATATTTATTTTATATTATAATTGTAGCTGTAACATTCCCATAAAATCATGAATCATAGAGAACACAGATCGACATTGACTACTTCTCGAATTTGTTCGCGTACAGTCGGTACAGATACAAAAAGGTTTAGCTTCGTTTCAGTTTCACTAGCATTCACTATTTCTACTTTGATTATACGAAAAAAGAACAAAATACTTAGCTGGCTAGGATATGAATTTTGGTTATATAGACAAGGATAACGCAAGAACCTCCAAATCCAATAGACAAACAATACTGTAAAAATTAAACACGTAATATCATTAATTACGAAGGTATAACAATTATTGTAATCGGGAAACATTAAAATAAAATGAAGTGTATGTCAGATCATTATCTGATGCTGGTGGGGTAGTTGTAGTTGTAGCGGTGGTAGATGGTATAGGAGATGGTGCTGAAGCTGTAATGCAATTAGGATTTAGGATCAGGTATAAAATACTCAACCGCTACGAAATACGAACGGATCTAAGTCATCTGTTTTTTTTTTTTCGTCTATTGATCATTATTTAATAGTCAATTTAAAAGATTTATAAATAAGTTTTTAATGTTCAATTATTTGTACATTTAAGTTCGAAAATAAGTACTAAATATTTAAAGACATGTGTAATTTGAACGTGAACATCTTATATGTGAACATTACTGTACAGAAAATGAGCATTTAATACTTAGGATTTGTTTGTCATTTCAATTTATAATGGCTTTATGACATATGTAGGTTTTTTGAAAAACAATGTTATTTAATATTGAAATTTGTGCATAAATAGTACACTTTTAAATTAATATAAAGGGATTTTTGAAAAATGTGTTAGTAGAAAAAGATACTTATCTCATATAAGTATTTATTGAGCCAAACATATTTATTTAACGTGATTACATTATTACAAATAATGGCTTTATAAATTGGTTGACAAACAAACTCTTAGATATGAACGTTAATAATTGTTTATTCTGAAACGATCAGGAAGATGAATGATGAGATTAAAAGGGGTGAAAAAAAATTGAAGAGTACATAACCGTAAATACGGTGAACTTTTTTTTTTCCGGTTAACATTTTTTTTTTCTCGCCTCTGATCAAATAGACAATTATTGATGTTCACATCTAAGTACTAAATGTTCATTTTTGTACCGTAAGTAGACCTGTCAACTGGGTCGGGTTGGTCGGGTTCGGGTCATGTCGGGTTCGGGTCAAATCGGGTTCGAGTCGATCGGGTTGGTAAAATTTTCGGGTTGGGCGGGTTCGGGTTGACCCGGCGGGTCGAACATGTCTTTTTTTATGATTATTATTATGATTTTTAACTTTAATAAAATAATTATAATAATATAATTAATATTATATTATTATTTAATAAAGTATATTGAAATATTTAATATAAATGAAATAAAATATACAAAATAAAAGGGACCCGCGAGCTTGAATTTGCGTTCAGGTCGAGTCGGGTTCGGGTCCTTCTTGACCCAGTGACGTTCGGGTTCGGGTTCAGGTCCTTTCGGGTCGGGTCGGGTTTTCGGGTTGGGTCGGTTTTTGACAGGTCTAACCGTAAGGTTCACATATAACATGTTCATATTCAAACACATATTTTTGAACATTTAGTGCTTATTTATGAACTTGAGTGTACAAATGAATTAACATTAAGAGCTTATTTGTGAATCTTCTATATAAAATATTCCAGAATGATCAGGGGACGAAAAATAATAATTTGTTGAACAAAAAAAATAAACGGACGACCGAGATCACTTCACTTGTTGTACAATAAGGGCATGTTGTACCTGATCCTGAATCTATATATTAAAGCTCACTTTTTTTAGCTCTTAAAGTGTTTTTATGTCATATAATCGAGACATTTTTTTTCATTTTTAGTTTGTTATTATATTACTAAATTAAAAAAAAAACATCATAATTCTTAACCAAATCTCAACATATAGATATTGTGGGTTTGAATTATTATTTTTAATTCAAACTTACGTAATTTTAGCATATCTAATATGTATATTAAACCTGTCACTTTCGAAGCCACCAAAACGCTTTTAGGCCCACATTAATGAGGTGTTATTTTGTGGTTAATCCTCTATTATAAACTTATTTTGTTTTTAAAATAATATAATTTAAAATTTAAAATTCTATCAAATTTTAATTAAATTCTCATAAAATTAATTAATTTAACAATACCTTTGAAGTTTGAACTAATTCAAACCTTTAATTTGTTTATATTATTTTTCACATTTATTTTTCTACCATAGAAATTGTTATATAAATATTGTAAACTTGATATAAGGGTCTAATTTATTATTCACGATCAATTAAAAAAATAAAAGGAGATTTCTAATACAAGAACGATGAGACTCAAGCCAAGTTTCGCAATTTATATATTCAATGTGTTTTTATCTAAATCATAAGTTATTAATATGATTTCTCTCGATACTCTTAACAAACTTTTACAATTTAACTAAATTTGTTATAAGACCCATAACTGATATTTTCATTTTTTTAGAACAAATCTTACGTACAGTGTATTGTTACAACTAATTAAATCCTACATAAAAAATTTGTGGTTTGGTTTCAATTAATTAAGAAAAGTTAATTTCTTGATTAATTATTTAACCTTATCAAATCCTATAAAATCTTCCTGATAACATCTTATTAATGTTACTTTTATGGAGTCTTTTGCTAACAAATTTACCAGGTTGTTATGATACACAATTAAATTTTATATATCTCAGATAATTGTTAAATTATTAACTATCTCGCCCAAAAAAGGTTAACTTATATATCAATTTTTTAAATGAATGAGAAAATAAGAGATGACATAAAAACAAAGTGAAATAGTATACAAAAATATTAAAAAATATAATTAAATTATTTTTAACCAAATGTAATATAAGAATAAGTCAATTTTAAATGTAGAAAGATAAGGAAGTGAAACAACTGTAAACTCATTTTAAAACTAATACGAGTTCTTAAGTAGTTTATTAAATTAATTTATGAATTAAAAAAAATTACACAATACGATCATAACAATTTTTTTTTTGCTTACAATGTATTTCAATTATGTCTCTAAAAATCTGTTTCAGAATTAAAGTTTATACTCTAATAGATTAGTTCATATATCCTTTAAGATTTTATGATGTTAACAATCCAAAATCAAAATATATTAAATTTTTATAAGTTGAAAATTCTTCCTTTCAATTCCCTCTATATACTTTCAAACCTTTCGATCACAAGAAATTTACAATCGATAATTTCTCTTCTTTTATATCTATTTTTCTAAACTTTATAAAAGTTTGTATTTTAAAAAATACATATTTCTCTAAATTTTAAGTTAATAATTTAAAATTTATAAAATATTTATATATAAATTTATTATCATTTAATATTTATTTTTCAGATGATCATCAATCATATTATTATTTCTCATACCGTCAACTTTCGAATAGTTTAGCCTCTGTGTTCGTGTTCCTAAAGTCCTTACATTTTCTTGAACAACAGTCTGATCCTTTAAGCAATGAGTAAATTAGCCAAATTCAGCATTCACATAGCTCATTCCTCACAAAGATAACTCAAAACTTATATAAACATTGAAATTAATTGATCGGTTTGATAATTTTTTAGATTATTTACATTAATAAAAAATGTTTTGTGATAATAAATTGTTATATTATATACACTAAATTGATGGAACACAATTTTTATTAAGTAAATCATTTGTTTTAAAAAATACTTACCCATATTTTTTACTAAATATTTTACTTTATTTTGTATATTTATTTTTATATATAATATTATTTATTAATGTTGTATGTTCTAAATATATCACTTTAACATATCATTTTTTTTAATTGCTAGATTTTTAATATAACATGTGTAAACAATATTGTTCAAGTTTTCTTCTTTTGTACTAATATTGTGAGTTTGTAACTAATATTATTCAATATTGTAGTATATAGAAAATTTGACAGTATTATAGTAATATAATATAGTTTTAATAAATATACACTATAAATGATATTAGAGCTATATCAGAACACAATTTTAATAAAATTATTCTGTGTATGGCACGTGTTCTGCACTAGTGAATAAGTAAGTCAGAGAAAATAATTTAAGTTTTTTGTTTGGAGGGGGATAAATTCACTAATTAACCTGATGCGCAAATGTCAGTAGAGGCGTCAGAGAGGTTACGACGTGCGAGAAGAGTGAGCGCGTCGGTGACGTTGGCCCCAAAAGGCAAAAGACTTGAGTGAGGGTCTGTTTTTTTTATACAAGGTAAACAGTAGTGCCCATTCACTAACAAAATGACAATCCTTAATCATCCTAATTGATGATCTTTACAAAAGTGTTACATAAATTATCATACATCGAGTTCAAACGGTAGAACTCATATCGAGATGAACAAAGCTCGTGCTAAAAAAAGGTAGTAGAAGAAAGAATATGCTAGAGTCATGTAAGGCCAGCAAAATTGACGTCATGCGTAGCTAGGAAATCAACTGTGTGATTGCTCTCATAAATCAATGATGTACATGTATAGAATAAAAATAAGAAAATAGATTACTAATGTCAATAAAAATTGAATGGATTTTCTACAGTATTTTCCAGAAAGCTTTAATTGAGTTTATGATTGTTAAATTATCACTTTCTATGATCAAGCTTCAAAAGCTTCCGTTTATAGAATGTTGGTATCACGAATATTGTCATAGAAATTGGACATGTCCAACCCATTAAAAGGATTGATTATGTTTTTTGTACTCATCAAATTTTAACTTGGCATAACCAGGATGCGGCTTTCTCCAAATTCTATTACGTTTAAAGGTAGGTGCAGAGGAGTGATGGACTGTTGAAGATGCTGCAGAGACACTCCTGCTTCACCAGCGCTTCCTTCAATGGGTTGCAACAACTGGCAGGGGCGTTGGCGGCATTTATATAGTTTGTGCAAAGTGTCAAGCTCGCCGCGCACGACGTCGTCGTTTGTGCTTCCGATCCCATCCACCCTATCATCAGCACCACTATCCCTACCACCGCCATCCTTGTTATTCCCTTCTCCATTATACTTCTTACTGTGATTTTACTCTCCTTTCTTTCCCCGCTTTTAATTGATCTCATATCTATCCCTCTTTTATGCTCTCCGTAACCCTTAAATATTATTTAGTAGATTTTTTTAATTTATTATAAGGGACATTAAATATATGTTTTTTAAATGGAGATCTTCAAGTTGAATGAGTAGTTAAAGTTGGAACTCGAGCGAAAATTATAGTTTATGTTTGCTATTACAAGTTGAAATGAGAAAAAAATAAAATTCAGATGGTTAATTTTCAACAATCTTAGAAGAGTCATAATAATTTTTTTGACAAAATTAAGCTACATTAACCTAACACAAACTTGTTAAATTAGATTGATATTTTTTTTACCAAACACTTATGAAGTAGCCTAAGCCATATCAATGGCAATAGATATTCGAATTGTAATTTCATGTTGTCATTTCAATTAAGCTTGAAAGACTTCACTTTAATAATTAACTAGTTTAAGTCCCACGACATATATGAGATGTTTTTCATTAGATAGTGTAATATCGTGACATTTATATAATATTCCAAACTTATATAAAAAATTATATTTGTGGATAATAAGAGAAAACTTAAAAATTTATTTTATCAACACACTTTTTCATTCCTAATATACTATCTATATATACACCAAATGATAGGTCTAAATCCTACGTGTCAGCACCACGTTCAATTTATTTACGACACTACTTGTCATCAACACGTTCATTTTGACCTATGTGTCGGCCTCTGAGATATACCACATCATCTAGACTTTAAAAATATTATAACAGTGGGACTGCTTTAATTGTATATAAAACTTTATTTTATTAAACAAATGATTTTTCACTAAACAGCTTGGATTTGATAAGAAACAAACTAATTATAACCAAAATTTTAGCTAATAGATTAAAATCACTCATGTCGCGACTTATTTGTCCCTTGCAGGGAGCGTTTGTCCAAGGACAACTTATACAAGATAACATTCTTATTGCACATGAAATATTACACTCTTTTCATAACAAAAAAAAATATAAAAATGGATGGATAACTCTTAAACTTGATATGAAAAAAAACATATAACACATTAGACTAAAACTTCATTAGACAAATCCTCCTTAAATTCGGTTTTGTTGCGGACGGGGTGAGGCTTGTAAAGACTTGCATCACATGCACATAGTTCTCAGTTTTAGTTAATAATATACTAGGAAATCTGTTTCGTCCTTCTTGTGGGCTACGACAAGGAGATCCAATAACACATTTTATATTTATCCTAGCTATAAAATTTCTAGCAAGGACATTATCCTCTGAATCTCAACAACCTAAATAAAAGTAGATATCCAATTAACAAAGAATAGAATGTGCATAGACTTTCTCAACTTCGTCGATGAGGCGGTGAGCCGATGACACATTAATTCTTGCCAATGCATCACATACTAATATGTTACATATAAAATCTACATTGGATTACTTCCCTCTTAAATCTGGTTTATCAATAAACTATCGTAAAAGTACCTTCCAATATTTTTGCAATATTGCATCGCAACATGCAGCCTCTCTTGATGTTGTTTTGAACATTTAAATTATAAAATCTATGGAAAAATATTTTGGGATTTCAACTGTTCGTGGTAGGGTTAACAAGGAGATCTTTGACTACTCACTCTTAAATTCTAAAAAATAACTCTCCAAATGAAAGGCTAACTCTCTATCCTAAGCTGTAAGAGGGATTTTAATTCAATCAAATCTCTTTCAAAAGTTAGTTATTTAATGCAAAGTTTTCTCTTATCAACAACTGTTTGCAATGAAATTAATAAAATAAATAAAGAATTCTTTTGGAATAAATATACCTTTATCCATCATTCATTAATTAGTTGGAACATTATATGTGTCATAAGTCTGAATGCGGATTGGGATTGTAGAAATCAGAAAATATGAAAAAATCTTTACAAATGAAACTATTATGAAAATTTTTAGTTGAATCCGATAGTATATGGGTCCGGATTATTACTTAAATTATTTAAGATCCTCTGACATATTTAGGATCCTCTGGCATCTTTTTTTTACATGCCCCTACACTACACTACACAATGATATGTGATATTGAAATAAAAACATGTAATAATTTTCTTTTTCAACATATTTTTGGCTACTTCAAGGGTTCCATCTCATTGCATCCTCTGTAATTTTTCTACTTAGGACTCCAACCATCTGTTTTTTGGCTGTACTTTCACTTCTACGTCTGTTCAACTATTTCAAAACCTTATCGGTCTTACTCTTAATTTTCATGTCACTCATAATTTCTATACTAATATGGAATTCTTCCACTCCACAAACAAATATATTATACCTATACTTTTCCTTTGGTGACAAATCTGAAAAGATCGAAATGCTTTAATTTTTCGACAAGTTCCTATTCAAATTCAGCAAACTGTAAATCGTACATACGTCTCCTACAAAGACTGGATTGCAAGCTTGACACAAGCGCATCACTCCACTACCATTAAAAGGAAACACTCCAATTATTTTTCCCAATGGCGAAAACCAACTCCTAACTACATAAAATTAAATTTTGATGCATCCGTTAAACAAAACGGTTCTACACATATCGGAAATCACTACGGTGAGGTGGTCTTCTTAGACCATATGCAGATCCCCTGCTCCTCACCTATTAAAGCTGAAACGCTTGTCGCTCTTGAATGCCTTCGTATGGCTATTTCGCAAGGCTATAGGCGGATAGTTCTTGAAGGAGATAATCTCTTTGTCATTAATTCTATTCGTGCAATTTGGAAAATCCCCTGAAAAATTTCAACAATAATCCGACAAATTCGCACATTGTTATATGATTTGGATTATTTTCAAGTTCATCACTGTTATCGAGAATCCAATAAAGTTGCTGACTTTCCGGCAAATTCAAATATCTCCCCTACTATCCTACGAAACGCTATTTTGGACTACCTGCAGCCTCAACATGATTACACACAGTTACAAAGTTCTCGAAGTCGATATCTATATTCGAGCTCTAGTATTTTTTCATCTTGTAAATCCTTTGTAAAAATCATCTGTTGTGATGATTTAGGTTTATTTTCTGATTTATAAGGATATGATCTGTTTGCCTGTATATATAAAAAAAACATATTTTGGCTACTGTATAGACTTACAATTCTTTAAAAAAATCTAATACATCTCTTGCGCTTATATATTTTATTTGGTAGATGATATGGAAACATCTTAATTTTATTGTCTTTCACAAACACAATGGCCAACGACTCTCTAAAGCTTCCGATCTAGCAATCGTAATTCTAATTTCAGAAAAAAGTAATAAACTTAGTCTGTTATAACCGAGTGATCCTACGTTTATTAGTTAGTTAATTTCTAGTGTGTCCGTAAAATACATTCAATTAACTTATTTTATAATTATTTTCAATCTAAATCAATATATTTTCAATTATGCAAATAACTAAATCTTTTTATTTATAATTTGTGCAATCAATTATCTATATATTTATTTACCTTAGTAGTTATCTTTTACTTATTATTAAATTATTTATAATCTATATGTGTATGAAGAATTTAATTATTAGGCAATGGCTATATGCACGCGGTTTCGCGTCTAAATGGACGCGAAATCGTGCGCGTAGCTTAGGCGCACAGTTTTGTGCGCCTAAGCTACGCGCATAGGGGTAAAACAGGCACTTTTGAAAATGCCTGTGATAAACCCGTGCGCGTAGCTTACGTGCACAAAAAAAAGTGCATAACCCATGCGCGTAAGCTAGGCGCACCAAAAAAAAAATTGCAATTTTTTTCCCCATAATCATGTAGAGAATTTCAATACGAGTCCGTACATATAAAATGCGTCCAAAACGGACATCGTTTGCCCCTCCAAAAGCCCAAAAAACGAAGTCTTTCTACCCATTTTTTTACAATTTGGTGCCCGACATATAGTGCATTGTAGTGAATTTTTTTGGTATTTTTTGCATTTTTTAACTATAATTTTGTATAAAATTTTAATACGAGTTCGTACATAGACGTGTCAAAAACCGACCCAACCCGAAAGGACCCGAACGTCACTGGGTCAAGAAGGACCCGAACCCGACTCGACCCGAACGCAAATTCGAGCTCGCGGATCCCCTTTATTTTATATATTTTATTTCAGTTATATTAAATTTTTTAATATACTTTATTAAATAATAATATAATATTAATTATATTATTATAATTATTTTATTAAACTTAAATAACATAATAATAATCATAAGAAAAGGAAATGTTCGATCCGCCGGGTCAACCCGAACTCGTCCGACCCAAAAATTTTACCAACCCGGTCGACCCGAACTCGACATGACCCGAACCCGATCAACCCGACCCAGTTGACAAGTCTATTCGTACATATAAAAATTCATATAGTTACACTTATGTACTATAGTATTTCAGTAAATTTCGTATAGTTATGCTTATATACTATAGTATTTCATTATATTTCATATAGTTACACTTATGTACTATTGTAATTCATTATATTTCATATAGTTATACTTATGTACTATATTATTTCATTAAATCTAGTATACTTAGACTTATATACTATAGTATTTTATTATATTTCATATAGTTACACTTATATACTATAATATTTCATTAAATTTTATATAGTTCCACTTATGTACTATAATATTTCATTAATTCTAGTATACTTAGACTTATATACTATAATATTTCATTATATTTCATATAGTTACACTTATATACTATAGTATTTCATTATATTTCATATAGTTACACATATGTACTATAGTATTTCATTAAATCTAGTATACTTAGACTTATATACTATAGTATTTCATTATATTTCATATGGTTATACTTATATACTATATTATTTCATTAAATCCAGTATACTTAGACTTATATACTATAGTATTTCATTATATTTCATATAGTTCCACTGATGTACTATAATATTTCATTAAATCTAGTATACTTAGACTTATATACTATAGTATTTCATTAAATTTCGTATAGTTACACTTATATACTATAGTATTTCATTATGTTTCATATAGTTACACTTATGTACTATAGTATTTCAATAAATCTAGTATACTTAGACTTATATACTATAATATTTCATTATATTTCGTATAGTTACACTTATATACTATAGTATTTCATTATATTTCATATAGTTACACTTATGTACTATAGTATTTTATTTTGTTTCATATAGTTACACTTATGTACTATAGTATTTCATTAAATCTAGTATACTTAGACTTATATACTATAGTATTTCATTAAGTCTAGTATAGTTACACTTATATATTATAGTATTTCATTATATTTCATATAATTACACTTATGTACTATAGTATTTCATTAAGTCTAGTATACTTAAACTTATATACTATAGTATTTCATTATATTTCATATAATTACACTTATATACTATAGTATTTCATTATATTTCATATAGTTACACTTATAAAATACTATAGTACATAAGTGTAACTATATGAAATATAATGAAATACTATAGTATATAAGTCAAAGTATACTAGACTTAATGAAATACTATAGTACATAAGTATAACTATATGAAATTTAATGAAATAATATAGTATATAAGTGTAACTATATGAAATATAATGAAATAATATAGTATATAAGTCTAAGTATACTAGATTTAATGAAATATTATAGTACATAAGTGGAACTATATGAAATATAATGAAATACTATAGTATATAAGTCTAAGTATACTAGATTTAATGAAATACTATAGTACATAAGTGTAACTATATGAAATATAATGAAATACTATAGTATATAAGTGTAACTATACTAGACAATGAAATACTATAGTACATAAGTGTAACTATATGAAATATAATGAAATACTATAATATATAATGTAACTATATGAAATATAATGAAATACTATAATATATACTATATTATATAAAGTTTTTATTCTCGGGTTCGGGTCAAATCGGGTTCGGGTCGATCGGGTTGGTAAAATTTCCAGGTCGGGCGGATTTGGGTTGACCTGGCAGGCCGAACATGTCATTTTCTTATGATTATTATTATGATTTTTAACTTTAATAAAATAATTATAATATTATAATTAATATTATATTATTATTTAATAAAGTATATTAAAATATTTAATATAACTGAAATAAAAAATATAAAATAAAGGGGATCCGTGAGCTCGAATTTGCATTCGGGTCGAGTCGGGTTCGGGTCCTTCTTGACCCAGTGACGTTCGGGTCCTTTCGGGTTGGGTCGGTTTTTGACAGGTCTATGTACGGACTCGTATTAAAATTTTATACAAAATTATAGTTTAAAAATGAAAAAATACCAAATTTTTTTACTACAATGCGCTATATATCGGGCACCAAATTGTAAAAAAATGGGTAAGAAGACTTCGTTTTTTGGGCTTTTGGAGGGGCAAACGATGTCCGTTTTGGACGCATTATATACTATAATATATAATGTAACTATATGAAATATAATGAAATACTATAATATATACTATATTATATAAAGTTTTTATTCTCGGGTTCGGGTCAAATCGGATTCGGGTCGATCGGGTTGGTAAAATTTTCAGGTCGGGCGGATTCGGGTTGACCTGGCGGGTCGAACATGTCATTTTCTTATGATTATTATTATGATTTTTAACTTTAATAAAATAATTGTAAAATTATAATTAATATTATATTATTATTTAATAAAGTATATTAAAATATTTAATATAACTGAAATAAAATATATAAAATAAAGGGGATCCGTGAGCTCGAATTTGCATTCGGGTCGAGTCGGGTTCGGGTCCTTCTTGACCCAGTGACGTTCGGGTTGGGTCGGTTTTTGACAGGTCTATGTACGGACTCGTATTAAAATTTTATACAAAATTATAGTTTAAAAATGAAAAAAAAACCAAAATTTTTTACTACAATGCGCTATATATCGGGCACCAAATTGTAAAAAAAATGGATAGGAAGACTTCGTTTTTTGGGCTTTTGGAGGGGCAAACGATGTCCGTTTTGGACGCATTTTATATGTACGGACTCGTATTGAAATTCTCTACATGATTATGTGGAAAAAAATTCTGCAATTTTTTTTTTGGGTGCGCCTAGCTTACGCGCATGGGTTATGCACTTTTTTTTTTGTGCGCGTAAGCTACGCGCACGGGTTTGTCACATGCATTTTCAAAAATGCATGTTTTACCCCTGTGCGCGTAGCTTAGGCGCACAAAACTGTGCGCCTAAGCTACGCGCACGGTTTCACGTCCATTTAGACGCGAAACCGCGTACATATAGCCTTTCCGAATTATTATTATTAGTTATTGGTCACTCCATCAATATTAATATTAATAAAGGTTTTATTCGAAAACGGAACAGGTTCTAAAAGAATGAAACGTTTCAAAGATGAGCTCTCTCCTGGGAGCCGACCCTAAATGGGTTCCATGGCAACCACCCACCGGAGACGAGCCAGGCCTCAAATCAAATGCTCCGACCGAGCCCCTGCTCCAGCCCCCGCTCCGACCGAGCCCCCGCTCCGACCGAGCATTGCTCCTCACCGCCTCCGCCGACGCCCCTCGCCTCCGCCGACGCCGCCAAGGAGTCCGACGCTGCCAAGGGTCCGAGCTACTCCAAGCCCAGATCCGCCGCCGCCGGGAGAAACTCCTCCGAGCCTCCACCATGGCTGACGCCGCCAAGGAGTCCGACGCCGCCGTGAGTCCGTGCTTCTCCAAGCCCAGATCTGCCGCCGCCGGGAGAAACTCCCCCCAAAAGAATGAGCCTCCTCCGAGCCTCCACCATAGCCGACGCCGCCAAGGAGTCCGACGCCGCCGGGAGTCCGTGCTTCTCCAAGCCCAGATCCGCCGCCCATCTCTGCCCCGCCGCCATCTCTGAGCTTCCATCTCCGCCCGCCTTCTCTGCCCCGCCGCGTCTCCCCCCCGGCTCGTCCCCTCCTCCTTTGCCGCCGTCCACCTCCCTCCACTGTCCCCCCGCCGCCGCCTTCCTCTTCTCCGCCCTCCATCTCTGCCCCGCCGCCGCCCTCCTCCTCTACGCCCTCCATCTCGGCCCCTGTCCCCCGCACTTCTTACTTTTGTTTTAATTTGCTTTTTTCTGTTTTTGTTTATTTTGTTTTGTTTTCGAGTGTGTTTGCAAGCTTGTGTGCTGTACTACTTTGCTTCTGTTGAGCTGATTAGTGTGTAGATCAAGTTATTACAGTTGTGGTCGTGGTGGTGTTGAGGCTCCTGAAGATCCAAACGGCAACGTCAGGGTGGTCGAGACTCCTGAAAATCCCTCATCATGAGTGGAGGCAACGTCATGGCTGTCCATTCAACATTTCCCAGGATTGTTTTCCTGTTTGACCCGTCGTCTGGTGGTGGACTCACTTCTCTCACTAGTCTTGTAGCTCGCTTTTGCTTTATTGTATTTTCATTTGCTTGTCTTTGTTGTAACTAACTGGTTTTCCAGTTGCCGATTTATCGGCCTCTCGAGTGGTCTGACTTTTTGTCGGTTACTCAAATTTTTACCCTTATCAAAAAAAAAGTTTTTATTCGATGACTTGGGGGACTCTTTCACAATCTCCATCCGGCAGACACCTCTGCACTAGAGGACAAGAAGTTGTCCTGGGCAGCACCTCAAGACGGCGATTGAATTTTTATGAAGATAGGGGAGTGATGAGAGAACCGCATTGTAGAATACATATAGGTGGATTTGCAAGGGTATACCATCCTTGCCATGAAATGTATAAAAGTACACTTCTTTTTTTGGATATGAATGCAATACCCTAAAGCAACTTTTTTTGATTTTCTTTTGCCTTTATATCTTGGGAGAAAAATACATTTTCAGATTTTGTAAATCGAAATTTAAAGTGAAAAGAAAAGAATTTAAAAAGTTGGGGTCAAATCAGATTGTACCTGTTGCTTGAAGTAGAATAAACTATACAATTTGATTGTACTATGTGTCAGAATTTAAAAATATATATGGAGAGAAGCTCGCTCTAAGCCGGAAGGAGATTAAGCTTAATGTTAAACCAAGTGAATTTCAGCCACAAAAAACGTTGACGTGTAGCTGTCAAATCACTGCATATTTCCCGCCAAAACTAAGCTAGCTTAGTTAATCGTTTTTTCCCCTCCAAAAATTACATTAGGCTTCTTCATCTTAACTCCTTCTTCTTTAATCCCGACACATTTACTTCATGCATTCTTCTTCCTTTATTTCTGTCATCTGCTTCATATCCTGCCATCCGAGTTATTCCACTGTTAATATTCTCATTTTCTATGGGTAAGTTGTCACATTAAATTCACACATGCTCTGTTTTATTTGTGTTTATTTTTTATTTCTTTACTAAGAAATTGATTAACTTTTCTTATTTTTTGCTCCTTCAGGAAGATCAACTCCAACGTATATGGTTTCTCTAATCAGTGGAGGAAAGTGGAGGTGCGAGAATGAGATTTGGATTTATGAAGGAACAAAAAAGGCGAAGGGGATGATGGTTAGTGAGAAAATCGATTATGAATCACTGAAGACTAAGATTGCAGAAAAACTGGAAATTGATCTTACCAGGTTCGACTTGAAGCTGAGTTACATGTCTTTACAAAATCCGCACTTTCCTCCCTTTGATATTTGCGATAAGGATGATGTAGAAGCATACATCTTTTTGAACATGACAAATTGTAAAGACAGAGTTTGGCCAATTGCTTTGCATTCCATTGTGCAACCAAAATCTAAAGTTTCAAAAGAAAAACCTAAATTAATTCCAAAAGAAGAAGAAAAGATGATCGATGTTCCATTAACTGCACCTCAACCTGTATCCCAGCCTGAAAATGATGGTGCATCTTTTACTCCTATACTAAGCCAAAAAAGAATGTCGGACCAGATGTTGAGCGACATATTAGATGATGATCTTTTAGAAGATGAAATAGGAGTGGAGGGGATGGATGTCCGTGAAGGGTGGAGAGAAACAGAATGTTGACACTGTTAGAAAGTGGTTTTGTAAGAAAGCCAAGACATTTGAGGTTGTGTCACTAAGCAGTGACGATGAAGAGGAGGATGTTGTTATTTCTACAACCAAGCATAAAGGTTGTGACCTTGTCAACCTTTCCGAGGAAGAAGAGGAATACATTGAAAATGTTGAGTATGATGACAACGTTGAGGAGGTTGATATTGGGAAGCCTAAATTTCTAGATGCTATTGATGAAGCCGAAGAGAGATATTACCGTTCTAAAGTCCCTGCTGACTTTCAAAATTTGGTGGATGTAGAAGAAGTAGAGGACAAGTCGAAGTCCAAGACAATCAAGTGTGGAGATATGTTTCAAACCAAGAAGGAGCTTCAGCATTCGTTAGCCGCATATGCTATGGACAATTGTGTAGAAATGCTTGTGAAGAGGTCTGATAAGACTTGTTATGTGGTGGAGTGCAAAAACAGAGGATGTTCATTTGGTTTTCGTGCTTCAGTGAAGACAGGTACTAGTGCGTTTATTGTCCGGAGGTTTGCTACAAACCATACATGTGGGATGCTGTTCAGGCACGATCACAACATGCATGCCACTGCCTCCGTAATTTCACATAGTATTCTTGATAGGTATATATTGTTTTTGTTGAAGATTTTAATTTCAATTCAGACAGTTTTATGCAAAGTGTCTAAAGACTATCTATTGGTGTTGGTGTAACAGGTTTAGAGGTCACAAGGATGCACCAAGGGCAAGAGAGATACAAGTTGTCATGAAAGGCCTGAGAGTCGATGCCAGTTATCACAAAGCCAATAGAGCAAGAGTGCTAGCAGAGGACATTATTCGAGAGACTGCCGAGGAAGGTTACAGTCAGCTTCACTCATGACTACATATGTTGAAAGAGGTCAATCCTGACACGCATACAACTATAATAACAAATTCTGAAAACCGTTTTAAGTACTGCTTCTGGGCCTTGGGTGCTTGCATCAGGGCTGTTCCCCGTTTGAGAAAGGTAACTTTATGTTTCTCCAACAAGATATTTTTAGATGGGTGGAGAGATATTGTTTGTCTTGATTATATAATATGACCTGGAGGGTAAAATGCAATAGGGTGACTGGTTTTATATGAAAATCAGGTGATTTGTGTTGATGGAGCACACTTAGGAGGGAGATTCAACGGACAACTTCTTCTAGCTACTGCCCAAGATGGAAACAGACAAATCTACCCCCTGGCCTTTGCTGTAGTAGACAATGAGAATAAGGATTCTCGGTCCTTCTTCTTTAAGGAGTTGAAGAAAGCTGTTGTACCCGATAGCATGGATGTGGTTAAATCCCACCACCCAACACTTAAATCCCACCACCCAACACTATTAAAACTTGTATGAACTTGTATGAACTTTAACAATTCATACAAATGTTTGCATGATTTCAGGACAAATTCCATATAACAAATCAATCCTTTGATTTAAAATTGATTCAACAGTTTCTCAAACTTCAAATATTTACTTTATAGGTATCACTTCAAGTTTAAACACTTAAATCCCACCACCCAACACTATCAAACTAGTCAGGGATATATAGGCAAATGCAATTACTAATTTAATATACTTGAAACACAACTGGCATTCCTTGAATGGTATAGGGAATCCTTGCATCTTCAGAGAGTATCAAAGCTTTTTCAACAGTAAGCATTCTTCTGGCCAGAGATTTTGTCAAAGACCTGTGCAACTCTTTATAAGCAACTCTTCCCTAAGGATAATCCCAAAACTTGTCCATGTTATCCAGCAGCTTCACATGTTCAGCTTTAACTAGTCTCTTCTTATCTGCTCCAAGAAAAATACCTTCAACTATCAAAAGCAATGCCAACTTCAACTTGTAATTATCTAGCAGTCTATAATCCTTGAACCTCTCGTACAAGTCTTGCACTGAGGTCTTAGGACCAGCAGGACCACCAAAGAACTTCTCCATCACTTGTACATCTTTCCTTTTCTTCTTCCCAACTGATTCTAGTGGCAATTGGCCACAATTTAAACCAGTTATCAATGCAAACTCCTTCATTGAAAACCGTAACTCTTTACCACCTATCTCGTACCAGGTCTCCCACTTCTTTTTTGATTTTATTTGCTTAAAAAGAACAGTATGTACAGTTTGGGAAGAAAATGAAACCTGACGCATCATTTTCATTACATTTCCAAAAGGGCTTGCAATTATCCTTCTCCAATCTGCACCAGTCAATTTGTTTTCAATATCACGCACGTATGAAATCCTACACTTGATATTGATTCTTCCATATAAAGGGTCGCCTTTGTAGAACGAGTACTTAATCTACAATAGAATAACAGAAGTTTCATAAGTTACGGACACAACAATGTCGAGATATCAATAAACCCTAGATGCACAAATTGAAATGTTCAACATTTCTGAGAGTTTTTTTTACTTACATCTTCCTTGAAAGATAAAGGCTTCATGCTTCTCCACCTTTTCAGAAGAGCGACAACTTCCTTTTTCTTCAGAGAATAACCGCTCTCTGATTTCTCATTCTTCTTTGTAGCTTTGGGTTTTGCAGATGGAGGGGTTTTCTTCGCAGCAGCTTTTTCTTTTCTTCTGCGGTGTCGCATCATTGGAACCTCTGATAACAACCATTCTCTTTTCTTTCTTTGTTTGGGCTTCAATGGTTCCAGCGAAAGCAGAGGAGGATATAAGAGGTTGAGGTAAGTTGGGAACGGTTCACGGAGGTTAGCAGAGGTTGAGGGCGGTTACAGAGCCCGCCGAAATTCGATTTCGCTGTCCGGTGAAGAAGGGGAATTTGGGGGGGGGGGGGGGGGGGGGGGGGGTTGTGGGGGAAGAGAAAGAGTAAAAAGGTTCGATAATTTCGAATTTTATGATGTTAATTTGGGGCTGTTAGCATATAAAGTTAATTGAAAAATTATGATATTAATTTGGCAATTAATTTGGTTAAGCATCTCAGATTTGGAAAGTGGGTTCAAATTGAATTTGGCAATTAATTTGCTTTAAGAAAACAATTTCCAATGGTCAAAAGTCCAAAAATTGCTTTCCACAAAATACATGCAATGGTCACATCACAAATTTCTTTTTTTTTTCTTTTTTGGAATATATTAAAATATACTTGACCAACATTAAAATATACATTACAATCAAAGAAAGAAAAGGTAAATTAAAATTAGACTTTATCTTTTCTTTTAAGGGTCTACATTAGGGGATTTTACAATTTTACCCTTATTTGGGTACAAAAATGGATATTGCATTAATATCTAAAAAAAGAAGCGTACTTTTGCAATTTGGGTGGTAAAAGTGGTATATTTACTACCAAGTTTTCATACATATAAGTAGTAGGGATCGAAGGCCTAAAATTATATGTAATTTTGAAAATTTATAAACCAAACAAGAAAAATTACCGGTTGAGTAAATGAGCTAATTTAAGATTAGAAAAAATCATTGTAGTTACAAGATTAGTTTGAGAATAATTAAGAAAGAAATAGAAGGTAAAAAAACAGAGCAAAGAATAAATCATTACATCATATATATTCTCTTAAAGATAATCTAATATTTTAGTTTTAATTTATATGGAGGGATAAAATAACATACTAATTATTATGAAAAGTAGTGTATAATTAAGGGACTTGATCAAGTGAGAATGTGACTTATGATGTAAAATGAGAATGAACCTCTACTCTTGTATGGACTTTGTCAAGATCGACAATGGGCCTAGACGGGGGTCCAGATATAAGCCCAAATGGGTTCCACCCTAAAACCAATTGGCAATAGGGGGAGAGAGCCTCTGTCTTATATACTAGGCAAGGGAGCCACATCCTTCCGATGTGGGACTCCAACAGACTTCCATCCAAAGGTGAAGATAAAAGCTTTATTTAAGTGGCCATGTGTATGTGGGTCAACTCCGACACTGATCGGATTTTTTTTAATTATTTATTTATTTTTTTCGGGCCCAAAAAATATTTTTTTGGGGCGGAATTTTCATTTTCTGGGCCAAAATTTTCTATGCACATTCATTGCAAAATTTATGCACATTCCAACATGATTTCATGCACTTTTGACCGACGTAAAACCGGTCAACTTTTTTTTTACGAGACAACTTTTTTTTCTTCTTCTTTGGGCGATTTTTTTGTATCCGGCCCAAAATTTTCTATGCATATTTAGTGCATAAGTTATGCACATTCACGCAAGATTTCATGCACTTCTAAGCGTTCAAGCTTTTTTTCTCCTAAAATGTTTATTTTCGGGGTCCAGGTTTTTTTCCGCACATACAGTGCAAACATTATGCACATTCAAGCCATTTTGCACGCACATTCAAGCCATTACGTGTGAAGTGCATACGTCTATGCATGTATGTGCATGGATAATGCAAACATTATGCACATTCAAGCCAATACAATGCAAACATTATGCACATTCAAGCCAATTTGCATGCACATCCAGTGCAATACGTGTGAAGTGCATACATCTATGCGTGCATGTGTATGAATAATGGCTTGTTTCTGCACCTAATTTGCACTATGAGTGCATATATCGGGTTTGTGTTGAAAATGTGCATGAGTTTTAGACCGTGTGTGGATGATTATTGAAGTACATGAATTTCTGCATGTACGTGCACATAGAATAATATATTTGTGCATTTATTTTTGTACTAGATGTGAAATTCATTTAGTTTTTAACATGCATTGCTCTTTTTTTCAAAAGTGCATGAAATTCTGAAGAAATGTGCATAACTTTAGTAAGGAATGTGCATAGAAAATTTTGGCCCAGAAAATGAAAATTCCGTCTAAAAAAAAACAAATTTTGGACCCAAAAATAAAAATAAAAATGACCGGTCAACATCGGCGTTGACCGACAATGGAAGTTTGACCAAGGGGTCATGTGCATGACACATGCCCCCTTTAATGAAAGTTTGATTCAAGCCCTTGAATTTGTCTCCATCCAAGGGCTATATGATCATTCTCATTTTACACCATAATGATCATTCTCACATGATCAAATTCCTATAATTAAATACAAGAATATGATAATTATAAATCCAGTAAAAATAAAAGTAAAATAGTTACTATTTTAGAGGATATTTGAACTTCGGCTTTAAAAATAATAATATCTCACCACATATATTACAAAATCAAGGGTATATTTTCCTCTTCCAAACATAAATATATATGTGAAAAAAAATTAACCTACTTATTATAAATTTATTTGTTTTATTAGTGGTGATTTTAGAAAAGCTTATTTTCAAAGTAAAATTTGAAAAATTATCTAACATATGGAGAAATTAGTTAAAAATATTTTTTTCACTTTGCTTAATACTATTATTTAATATCAATATATACTTTTACATAAACGAAGTTTTCTTTGAAAAAAATCCCATGAAAAATATTCATTTTTTAATCTTAGATAGTTAAATTTGGTTTCTATTTAACATCCAATTTTGATTTGGTCAACTATGTGACACTTCTTTGTTATTGCTAACTTTTATTATCATATGACTTTTTTTTATAAGCACTAATGTATAAAAATTAAGCATATTTTGTAACACTTGTTTAGAAATTTGGGGCGTTACATGATGGTGAACCCATGTCTACGACAAATTCACTAATTTGGACCTCCAACAAAAGCACAACGAGAAAACAATGAAAACTATCTAACTTATATATTTGAAATAATGTCAATGAAAACCAGTATGTAGTGTCAGTGTTTTAAGTTGTTAAGTGTTTTAAATTATTAAGATTCTTTAAAGTCTTCCGCTGTATTAATACTCTGTTGTAAAATCATCTCCTCGTTTGAAGAGAGATCTTTAAATAAAAGGGTTGAGTTTCATGTACAAAAAGTCTTTCGCTGTTTAATCTTTCATTATTTAATATGTTTAATTAAGTTAAATGTTCCGACCAAAGCCTGGGGTGACATCGGACAGAACGTCTGATGTCACTGGCATGTGGCACTACCGAGGTATAAATTGGGGGTGTTACAGATTTGGTATCAGAGCAATGGTTTTAAAAATTTTGGTTTGTTGTTAGGTTCGAAAATTTTCGAAAAGTTAATTTCGAAACTATTTTCTACATATTCTCTAGTAAAGAGAACTTTGAAAATTTAACTGTTGATTTAAAAAGTTTCCTTACTCCTTGGAGTTTAAAAATAATGATTTAGCCATTTGAATTTCAAAGGCTATTTATAATTGGTTTATAAAAGGCGTGTTATACGCAGTCAAAATAAGTTCATGGTTGTAACTTTAAAGGTGTGATTTTGGTCTCGGTACAAGTTTTGTGATAGTATAAAGTATAAAGTTTGAAAGTATAAGGTTATTAATAAGTGGTTTCAAACTTCTGCAAGCTTCAAGTGTTACTTATTCCTTAGATCCATTCTTAGGAATATTGTCTCTTCTTAGGATTAATGTCATTTAAAGGTTGACGTTTCTCCTAGAATACCTATTCTCAAGTTAAGAGAAGAAGGTCATTTCTATGGTTAACAGTAGGGGGTTAGTCAGACTAATATAAAGTTATTAGTTTGAACCCTTATAATCTGTTTCATAACGTACTTGACTTAAGTGTCAAGATCAAGTTGGAAAAGTTCTAAATTAACGTTATGGTTCATCAGCTGATGGTGAACACAAGAGATACGGTTCATGCTGGTGCAGGAGCAACGACGTGTGTCGATAATCTCCGTAGTTTGGTAATCCGTAAGTGTGACTTCTGTCAGTTGTTTTAATGTAATGATTCGGGTAAATATAGAAATGTTTCCTTGTGTTGGAAAATTTCTGAATTCGTTGCTGTTGCAAATTAATCGTTCATACGAAACCCCGTGAGTGACGGAAACAGTATATATCATGTGTGGATAAAGGCTGTCGGACTCATAGGGAAGGAGTATCGTTTGTAGCATAGATGTTGTTCCCTACATGGTTAACCCCAGGGTCGACTCTAGTGCTTAAATTCTAAATCCATCCCTAAGATCTTTCTCCATTTCAGGAGTAACGTCACAGTAGTGACATTAATTGTTGCGAGAGCATTGTCTCGTAAGCTGAGTCCTGCTGGGATTTCTTAAGGTGTAGGAATAAATATGTGGAGTTAATGTTCTAAGAGATTAAGAGTTAGATCTCACTTGTGTACTTGGAATTTTTGTTCCATTAGAAATAGATGTGGACTAGTGCAAAGTCCGGACTGCCTAGTGGTGGAATCATGCTGTAGGCATTAATGTGGATAAAGTGTTGTGAAGGAATAAAGTGATTAAGGGAATAGTTTATCAGGAATTCGTTTCCCCAATTGCGATCTTGAGTAAGACTGTGAAATCCGGAGTTATGGTTAAAACTTTTGGAAAAGCCAAGTGTACGAAATCATAGGTATCCTTTGGGGAGATCTATTTGAGATTCGTTTGAGGTAATATAAGGAAATGATGCGATTAAGTCCTGGATGGATAGTAGATTGTGTGAGAAATATAAGGATTTTAAGTTAGAAATAAGTCATTTAAGACAGTACGAGTCGTTGGACTCGATAAGTGGAATTTCCAGAGGATGAAGAGTTATGACTCTTGGGAATTGTCAAGGATTGACATCTTGTGAGTATGTCATCTATAAGGCTTATGGTATCACTCTCTTTGAGGAAATAGGAGTAATATCTTATGTGATACGTTTTGAGGAACGTAGGAATAAGATATTGTGATTGTTCTTGGAGGAAATAACGAATCTTAAAAGAGATAAGTTAGACATTGTTTAAAGAGATGTGTTAAATTATTCTTGTATGGATGGAGATGGCTTAAGGTCAAACTTACTTTCAGATAAATGATGGAATTGTAAGAGGTACCTTTAAGGAAATTAAGGATGTAATGTTTCGAGGTTACTAAGAGTTGATAATTGGATTGTAAGGAATTAAGATGTGAACTTTGGGATTTTGTATATAAGGAGATTGGAGGAGAAATGTGTGTTCTCCTATTGAAGGTACAATAATGTCGTTATGATAATTTTGGAGACCATTATTATATAATGTTCAGGATCTTGTGGATATAGTGAGAATGATTACATGGTATAATATATAGAGATGAGGTTGCGGATGATATCAAGTGGACTTGAGAAAAAAGGTAACCCACGTTGGTTAAGGTAATCATATAGCACGTTCGGGTGAGACAAGAGTATAATCCTATGGAATGGATTAATGAATCATGTTGAGGTAATCAGACATAAATTGTGGTATTACTGATTGTGGGATCATATGAGTAAAGGTTGTGAGATGATGTCCTATTTAAGGATATTAAGTTCAGATAGTAAGTTTGATGGTGAGGCAGGTTTCTCATTGGTTTAATGCAAGTTTTGGGGTCGAAACTTTTTTTAAGGGGATAGTAATGTAATATCCCTCAGTTTTTAGTAAGGATAATTGGGTAATTTTTCCCAACCTTCGTTCAATAATTTTTTTCGCTTTCAGTGGAGTTTGGATTTTCAGTAATATCCATGATCTCCGTAATAATTCTCTGAGTAGTATAAAATACATTCGATGTATTTTCGGGAATATTTATTTGGATACAAACATATAATTTCCGGGGTTTAAAACCCATACCAAATCTTATCCTCCAAGAAAACTTACCCTCCACGTACAATCTTATCCCGCTAACCACTTGGGCTCTCCACTTGTGCTTGGTCGGCTCTCCTGTGAATGGGTTGTCGGAGCATGCCCCCTCCATGGGCTACCTCCTTGGCTTATAAATGAACCCGATCTGGAGGTTGGTAAGGAGGAGATCAAACCTCCTCCTCTCTCTCGTGAGCTCCCCTGCTCGCGTCGCCCCTCCGCTCCTCTGTTTCGAGCTTCTCCCGCCGGCGAGCCTGGCATGGTGCTCCGTCGTTGAGCTTCGGCTAGCCGATTGGTGGTGCTCCTCCTCCCGCTGAGCTCCATCCCCGGCGTCGTCGTCGAGCCGAGTTCCCCAAGCCGCCCCTGCGGTGCTCTGTTCGTGAAGAAGATCAACAAATTCGTGGGTTAAAGATGGTGAACAGTGAGGGAGTGGGGCCCTCCCCCCTTGTTTAATTGTTGCTGGGCCGAGAGGCCCAAAACCCTTCCAGTCGAAATTATACCGCTCGATTGATCTCGGGTTAAAATTGGACTGAAAGGGTTTTGGGCCTCTCGGCCCAGCAACAATTAAACAAGGGGGGAGGGCCCCACTCCCTCACTGTTCACCATCTTTAACCCACAAATTTACTGATCTTCTTCACGAACAGAGCACCGCAGGGGCGGCTTGGGGAACTCGGCTCGACGACGCCGGGGATGGAGCTCGGCGGGAGGAGGAGCACCACCAATCGGCTAGCCGCAGCTTAATGACGGAGAACCATGCCAGGCTCGCCGGCGGGAGAAGCTCGAAACAGAGGAGCGAAGGGGCGACGCGAACAGGGGAGCTCACGAGAGAGAGGAGGAGGTTTGATCTCCTCCTTACCAACCTCTAGATCGGGTTCATTTATAAGCCAAGGAGGTAGCCCATGTAGGGGGCATGCTCCGACAACCCATTCACAGGAGAGCCGACCAAGCACAAGTGGAGAGCCCAAGTGGTTAGCGGGATAAGATTGTACGTGGAGGATAAGTTTGCTTGGAGGATAAGATTTGGTATGGGTTTTAAACCCCGGAAATTATATGTTTGTATACAAATAAATATTCTAAGTCCCGAAAATACATCGAATGTATTTTATACTACTCAGATTATTACGGAGATCATGGATATTACTGAAAATTCAAACTCCACTGAAAGCGAAAAAAATTATTGAACGAAGGTTGGGAAAAATTACTCAATTATCCTTACTAAAAATTGAGGGATATTACATCCACAAACGATTACAGAGACAACCACATCCACATCCACTTTAAATCCAAATTTCAAACACTACACATTCAACATAGACAAGCAAGAACCACATCCACATTAAAGCATCCATTTTTTACACCCTAATCAAGAGTATAAAACCCTAACCACAAACATCATCTCAATCAAAATCAAGAATACCAGTAATACCTTCCTCCCTAAGATGCTTACAAAGTTACAGTGTGGACAATTCTTCTCGCAAACACACGAAGCTGGATTCCTTTGCAAAACCACGAAGTTGGATTCCTTCGCAAAACCATGAAGTTGGATTCCTTCGCAAACGAAAATCGCCTCCCCAAATAACCCTAAAGCCCCAAATTGAAAACCCTAAATTCTCGTTCGAAACCCTAAACCGGAAAATGGAAAATTCGCCAACCCTAAACCCCAAATTATCCTTAGAACACTGAGAAACTGAGAAGAAACACCCTAAACCCCAAATTCCCCCTTTTTTTTGGCTCTTCGATTTCGCTCAGAAATTGCCTAGGAATCGCCCTCTTTTTTTGTCTTCTTCGCATCTGACTCTCTCAACTCTCAAGAGATGAAAATCTCTCCAATTTTTTGCAATATCTCGTAGCAGATTGGTAGAGAGTCGTAATTTTTTTTAAAAAAATCAGGGCAAAAGAGACATTTTACACATTTAAACGGCAAAGTGGACGACATATGGCTCTCGGTGGCTTTGCGTTAACGGAGATGCATAATTGGGTGGTTTAAAATAAATATTCATATAACGGGTGGTTTCGTGCAAAAAGTGACAAATAATGGATGGTTTCCTACAAAAAACCCCCAGATTTTACTCAAAAAACCGTACATAACCACCAACGAGGGTTTAGCTTATTTTGCACATAATGTGTTTTCTCAAACCACACCTATCTCTCTTATTGGTGTGAACGCCGACTAACCCATAACAGAAGATCCCATGATGACGTGTTGTCAACGAGGGTTTCACAGAGCACCAATGAGAGCACGAAACCCCTACACCGCTTTTCCCAGTCATGTGGCGTGCTACTAAATGGTACAATCATCATGTGATGCGCACTCGCCGGCCCATGGAACATGACTAATCACCGATCAGCATATGTCTACACAATGTTACTAAGGAAGAGAAGGACCCTCCGAGTATAAATAGCCCCTAATGCTTCAGAGACAGGAGGATTTGAATTGGAGACCCATTTTTTTGGTGTTTTAAATTAAGATCTGTATTTGGTTCTCGTGTTACAAATAAATTAAGATCTATAAATAGCACACTGCTTTTGTTTCAGTCACAAATAAATCAAACATAAAAATAAATTAAGATATGTATTTGGAATGAAAGTGGTGAACATTTATGGACAAAGTGATGAACATCAAAAACAAGTTCACAACCCCTCAATGAACAAGGGTGTTCACCGTTTTGTTCGTAAATATGTTCACAACTAGTGAAAACGTTTTTTTTTTAAATGCATATAATACGGAAAAAAATCGGTTAAAATTGGGGAGAAATACGTGTAAAATTATGTTGGAATAGTGAACATCTTGTATGAAAGTGGTGACTGGTGAATAGTTATGGAAAAAGTGATAAATACCAAAAACATGTTCACAACGAGTGAAAATGGTTTTTTCCAATAAAACGCGTATAGAATGCGAAAAATTTGACAAAAAATTGGTAAAAATTTGGCACGGCCGAATTATTCGCCTTTTAATAAAAGTTTAATCTCGATCGTTCTTTTCCTCAAATCTGACAGCCCATAATCATTCTTTTTCTCCTAGCTAATGGTTCTCCTACCTTGGAGGCCATGCAACATTTTGCAATTGCATTTTTTGAGTTTGTAAATGTATACTATTTCATTTCAGCGTTTTTGTTTCGTAGAACATTTTATGAATAGAAAGTTAAAAACCATGAAAAAAGCAGCATCTGCCTGTTCTAGTCATCACTCCTTGATGAATTTAAAAAAAAAACTTTTGAAGTGAAACCCATATGCATCGTCAGTAGGTCATGTCAAGTAAAACAATTCTAGAATTCCGGAAATGCACCACTTCACAGTCCACCTCGACTATACCGGATTACTAATTTACTACATCACACTAGTAGAAGCAACGGCCAATCCCCTTTTCCCCTATAGTTTTGAAAATGGTTTTACTATAGCTTTCGCACAAACACTAATACAAATCTTGTTTTGCAGCTTCAGTTGCAGTCTCTTCCCGAGTCGTACCAAACAAATCCTAGCAGCTCTGGCCCTTTCAGCCTCGGATTATTCATGAAGCTGTGTTAACAAGCAATCAGCATAAGCATTCCAAGCAACAAGCTCAAGTTTTGAAGTTGAAATTGCAGAATAGAGGTATCACATGAGAAGGAAACATAACAAATCTTTCCAGGAGAGGTAGTATTCAGTATTCACCTTTGTTCAGAGAATTTAGCAAAGGAGCCTGATATGGGAATAGAACCACATAGGTTATTGTTGGACATATTCCTGCACATCAGAATAAACCAGTGAGACAGTGGAAGAGATGGTGAAAACTGGAAAAGCAGTATCTACGAACAAACTCAGCATACAGGATCTTCAAGTTTTCCAGCTTGGTCAGTTCTCTGGGGATTTTCCCACTCAGACTGTTGCCGTTCAGCCGCCTGCCATGATATATCACAAAGCATCAATCTCATGTTCAATCTTGAGCTATCATTAGTATATACCAAACCACCAAATTGTTAGAATCTACTCGATTTTATGAAGATATATTCGCTAGTCCAACCAGAAACTATCACACAAAGAGACAGAAACAAACAGAGCTTACAGAAATTTGAGATTGGAGAGTTTGGAGAGAGATGCTGGAACTCGGCCAGTAAGATTGTTGTGGAACAAGTCCAAGCTCACAAGGCTCTTGACCCCTCCAAGTTCTTCTGGTATTTGGCCTTCAAAATTGTTCATGTAGAGTTCCCTATACAAAAAAGAACAGGACTGATCAAATTCACCTTTCCACTTCTTATATTTACTACTCCTTTCTTCCACTTCGAAATTGTCATTTTAGTGTCCCTAGACCCTAATAAATGTTTCTGCTTCGGGCTTGTTTTCTTCCACTATAAATCTAACGGGATAGCCATAAAACAGGAAAATTTATATGCATATGCACCTACGTACTTACTACTACTAAAATAGTACTCCCTCCGATTATGATCTACTAATGGAATTCGATGGCTACCCCGTTGGATTTTTCAAGCAAAAAGCGTACAACTTTTCCTAGCCCTCTATAGGCTATAGCTGCCCTTTGCGATTATGATCTACTAATGGAATTGAGAGAAAAAGGGCAATTTTTTTCTTGACAAAGTTGCTCCTTCACAAATCAGCACTAACCTCGCCGACATGATCTACTAATGGAATTCGATGGCTACCCCAGAAAACTGCTCCTTCACAAATCAGCACTGACCTCGCCGACAATTAAGGTTATTTCTCCACCATCGCAGCATATGACGGACCTCTGCGCACTACTGAGCCGTCGCAACAATGGTGCAAACCAATATGGTACAACTTAAGCACCCCTATTACATAAATTGCGGTTAAAGAAAGCTCCCTACTAAAGACAAACTCATCGGCGATTCATCGTGTGTCCTTTGCCACCATCCCACCGAAACCAACGACCATTTGTGGGAGAGCTGCAGCTTCACCAACTCTGTCTTTGCTGATCTCTGCAGCAAGCCATTTTGGAAGCCTTAAAGGCTGGCTGACTCACCTCAGCAGCAGCTCACCAAAGAAAAGTATCAAAATCCTCTCGAGTGCAGCCATGTTCACTACCTTTGTCTATCACATATGGATCACTAGGAATGAAGCAATTTTCAAGCAGATGCAGCCAAATGCATCAATTTGTGTTAGAAGAATCAAGAGCCATGTCAAGACTTCTATCCTAGCAAAATGTGACAACACTAACCCGCGGCACATCAGATTAGAAGCCTCATGTAGTAGACCAGTGAGCACTTGTTGAACATTAAGGTTCCTAGAACTCATCCTTGTTTGCTCCCAAGAGGCAATTCTTTTGTAAATATCCCCCTTCGCTTTTAATATAAATTTACCTCTATTCAAATATTAAAACTTAGTAAGAAATTGAAGTCGATAATCTATTTATCTACCCGGCTAAACAGTAAAATTGTTGCCTTTGAAAGATGTATTTAGTTGAGCAACTAGGAGGGAGAAGGACAAGTGTTTGTTCCGTCATAAGCTTACAGATACTGAAGGCGCTCTAGCTTTCCAAGCTCAGGGACTAGCTCACCGGACAGCCTTGCATTCCCCAAATCTCTGCGAACAGAAGCAATTTAAGTCATAGCATTAGCATCCATGATCCATCCGTAGAAAAGAAACATTCAGAAAGGCTGCACTTTTCGGAGAGGACATTTGCTCATCACGTATTTTCTTTTGAACAACGGAGTTTGCAAACGAAATTTTGTACTTAACAGGCTACAAAATACACAAACTTCTGAACAACAAGAGAGAGGGGGAATTACAGGCGAGTAACCCGATTATCACGGTCGCAGGTGACATGAAACCAGGTGCAAGGATCAACAAGGGTCGGATCCCAGCTTTGCAACACATTTTCTGGGTCCTTCACCGCTCTCCTCAACGCGTACAGCGCATCTCCTGCGTCCCAAAAAAGGAGTGAAACAAATAAAGTTTTCTTCTCCAACACATGACACGAAGAAATCCCTTGTGCAACTTTACCTTCTGAGGTTGCTTGTGATGGAGCTGTGGATGTTGTTGCAAGCAAAATAACAAGACAGAAGACTGTCCAGATCTCCATTAAGCCTAAATCCACCAGTACGATAGATGCTCAGAGAAAGAGAGGAGATGGGAAAGCGTTGGATCTTTCTTTTATTTTGGGTAGTTGTGGAGTTCAAAGCTATTTAACTTTGTTTAGGCACAGCTGCGGATGAGCTCTCCCTCCCTCTGCTTTTGCTTTTCTCTTTCCCATACTACCCTTGTTCTTTTTTTCTTTTCCTTTATTTTTTGATGAGGAAATAATTCGACGTACCCGACATAACAACGTCGGATAGATTGAGAGGCCGATAAATTGGCGCCGGTCAAACCGGACAGCAGGAACACAACAACAAGTATGGAAATTACAACAAAGCAAAAATAGAGCTAAAACGACCTAAAACGAGAGCTGAGTAAGCACGATCAGACGAAAGCGCCACCGGTAGATGAGTCAGACAGGAGAACTCCTGCGGAAGTGCTGAACGGACTACCATGACGTTGCCCTCTCTTTAAAGAGGGATCTTCAGGAGCCTCAACCATGACGTTGCCCTCGTACAAGAGGGATCTTCATTGAGTCACAGACACGACCACGACCACTACCCCTGTTCTTTTATTTGGACCCATCATCACCAGTCCTTGACTGAGAACACTTTTTTATCAATTTCTTCCATCTAAGAAAATACTATCAGAATTCTAAAGTATAAGTGCGTTGGGAGGACAAAACAAAGCTCTTTTTTAAACTAAAACAAAATATCTAAACTAGAAGCAAGAAAGAGAAAACGCTCTCCGTACAAAAATCTGATGAAAACCCTAAACCCCTCCAACCAAGGCCTCGCCGCCGCTCCAACCAAACCTCACCATCGGAGCTTGTCTTCTGATGCCTCGGATCTGAAGAACATCCTCCCCAATTTCGCCGGAGATGGCAGTGGGGAACCCGAAGCCGAGTCCCCGGTTGAAAATCCCAGTGCCGAGAGGCCTAATTTACGCCCCCAGATCCGGCGAAGGTGGGGCGCTCCTCCTCGCGTCTGGGTGGTTGAGGTCTGCTTCCGGCGTCTGACTCCTTCTCTGAGGTCGTCGCCTCAGATCTCTTCTCCGGGCGTCGTCGGAGATAGCTTCCAGGAGCCGATTTGGGACCCAGGCGTGTTGAAGCGTGGGACTGAGATCAACGAGGTTATTGCTGGTCGTTGGAATCTCTTCGGTGGTCCTTCACTCACATCCTTCCGACCGGGGAGTTCTCTAGCGTCTCCTTCTCAGAGGGATGAGATCTACGTCTTTGTCTCGCCCCGAGTCCAAAATTCCAGGTTTTGGCATTCTAACCATATCCCCTTTTTGCTGCTTTCTGTTTCCTTTCCGTTGTTTCCTGTCTTAGTAGTGTATGTGTTAGGAAACGAAACTCTAGAACTTCGGTTCCCCTGAGAGTTCCTTTCCTCAGTTTCTCTACTTTTGAAGATGACAAATATTTTAATACTAATGTTTTATCTCAAAGATGTGTTTAGAGGAACCACATGACAGTTACTGAAACTATGGAAGCCAAACAAGATAAAGAAACCAAGCAGGCAAGCCAAAGGAACACAGATGTGCCCAGAAATGCAACACGTGACTTTGCGTTTCCCGAGAAATCTGGGAACACCAAACCTCGGACAAAAGGAGGTGAAAGCGACTTGAGAGAAGCTTCCAAAAGCCTGTCACCATCCAAGAGCAAGACTCCAAGATGCCTAGAACAATGAACCTCGGACAAAGGCACTAAAAGCGACAGCTCATAGAGATGTCACTATCCAGATGACAGTTCCAAAGTGCCCAGCGTGTTGAACCTCAGAAGAAGGAAGTTGGAGAACGACTTGGCTGAAGCAGTTGACCAACCAAGAAGGATTCTGAGCTGCCTAGGCTGTTGGTACATGTCAAAGACAGCGTGGATCAATGATCACCACACATCCTAGGGCAAGCTCGATCTGTGGGAACCAAGAGAAGATCAAACCTCAAAGATCCACTATAAAAGGAAGACAAGTTCAGAGGTTATCTTCAAGCATTCACAATAGAATCACACTCCATAGCAAACATCAAAGTGTGAAGCTTCAAACAAGATCATCAAAGCAAACCGAGATCAAGAGGAACCAGTCAAGGAATAGAAGAGTTGAGTGCTAAGTTCCTGTGACTGTAAGTGATAGTTCCTAGGTGCGAAGGTCTGTTTCTTGGATTGATTATTGATTGTGTTAAGTTATCTAGGATTGCCTAACTGTGTGTAAGGCAAAGAAACTGTGTGTTTGTTCCTAGGATAAGCTGTAACCAAAAGAGATAAGAAATCAAGAATTAGACCTTGAAATCCTTTCGAAAGAAAGGTAGTGATTTTTATCCTGGATTGCTAGTTGACAATCAAAGGTTTCCACTATAAGGAACTTGTCATTTGTTTGATTGTTTATTTCCGTTGCGAAGGGAACTTAAAATCGATATTCTGAGTTCCTTAAGTTATTATCTAACAATCACGATCCTACATTTGGTATCAGAGCAGGAAAAGCTCTAGATCTTTGTTAAAGTTTGCATATCATGTCTCAACCAAGCAAGTTTGAGCTCAGAATCTCCACCAATAAGCCACATCTCCGAAAGAAAGGAGAAGAATCATGGTGGGAAAAGTGCATGGAAAGCCACATCAAGACCAATGACTACCAATGCTTGAGGATTCATGCTCTGCTGAAAATGAGAAGCTAAGAAGGGAACTGGTTGAGAAAAATGAAACTCTCAATTTCGCTCTTCAAACTTCTCGTGATAAAAATCAGTTCCTGGAAGAGAAGGTAAAGGTTCTTGAGAAGAAGCCTAAAGGTAAACAAACCTGGTTTGATGGACACAATGCTCATAAAATGCACGTCAATCAAGCTCAGGAAACTAGAGGTAAGGGAATTGACTTCCAGTAGAGGAAATATGACAAACCTTTTTGTCCCGGTAAAGGAAAATATGGTCATGTTAAGTATAATCGTGTTTGCTGGCATTGTGGTAAAAATGATCATTATATTCATGATTGTATTCATAAGAAAAGGCAAATTGAAGAAAGTCATAGGAAAAGGAACTTGGATGTTGAGATTAGTGGTCATGTGTATTACTCAACTAACTTGCAGATGCAAAGGAACTCTCATTACCATAAACCCAGAAAAGCCAAGCGTGTCTAGGTGCGTAAGTCTTAATTGTATTGCAGGTTGAAGTGAGATGCCTAGTCCCCTACAAGATGCAAATTGATGATTGGGACGCAGAATTGAAGTTTTGATCTAGCTCATCTCACTTCAAAGGAATAACAAGGGAAATATGTCATTTGTTAAAGAAAGATTTGTGTGAAGAAGCAGAAAACAATGAAGGGAACTCCAAACGCTAATGAAAATTATGGAGGATCACATGGTGTTGACGTTAGTTCCCAATGATAATATCAATGGAACTACAAGTATCAGAAGTCAATGATTCAAGGGGAACTGAGGTAAATAAGGAAATTTGTCACCTCAACTGCTTATAGTTCCCAAGTCCTATTGTTGGAATCATCTCGGTGGTAAAGGGGGAATTAAGGAACCCGGTTTGATGTTAAGGGGGAATATGCAATTCACTAATGATTATTCTACATCTAGTTATGTTCTGCTTTTCCTCATATATCATTCATGCCTATTTTAGATATGTCAGGTTCTACATGTTTGTCATCATCAAAAAGGGGAAAATTGTTAGGAAGTGGACTTTTGGAAACTCTAGTTCCCTACCTGGTTCCCTTCCTCAATTTTTTTAGTTTTGACGATGACAAACACTTTGCTACTAATAATTCCACATGTGTAGTTGAGCAGGGAACTCAGGTTCATGGAAAGGAAGAATAGAACCTTAGAGGACATGGCTCGAACTATGTGATAAGCACTACTTTGTAGGGCTTAACTAAGAGTTATTAGAGAGTTTTATTGGTGTCATTTGGATAGATTTAGACACATTCATGTGCATGGTGTTTGGGGGCGAAGATTGGTGTTTTGGTGGTGTTTTGAGCTTATTGGAGTACATTTG
The DNA here is from genome assembly GCA_027886185.1 of Rheum nobile. NCBI lineage: Eukaryota > Viridiplantae > Streptophyta > Magnoliopsida > Caryophyllales > Polygonaceae > Rheum > Rheum nobile. The sequence continues at coordinate 2,290,140 of WOAB01000292.1, read as the reverse complement.
AAGATTCGGGATATAGAGCCACCAAGGAGTATGGAGTTAGAGAGGAGAAGTGTGGATTTGGTGGTCTGGAGAAGCAAATTGAAGATATCCAGAGGAAGAGAAGTTGACCACTGAGGAGACGAAGAAGAACCAAGGAGAGAGTCCACACGAGAGTAGAAGAACAATGTGCTGAATTCAATTGATTCGTTATCTCTACTCAGATGTCCAAATGCAGTAATTCCAATTCCAGGAGTTAGATATTGAAGTCTACTACAAGTCCCCAAAATATGATCGCAATCCGAGTTGGGAATCAAAAGTTATGACGTTTTTACGAAAGTGTCGCAGATGCTGAAAATCGAGAAGTAGCCGCGATCGCGGGTACTGTTCACCCGCGATCGCGGGTCATCAGCGCCGAAAGCTGCATCCTTTCCTGAGCTTATCTTTTCATATTTCTTTTTCCCCTTTTTCTCATTTTAATTTAGTTATTTTCTTAATGGGCTAGGTCATTTGTTAGAGCCCTATAAATACTTTCTTTTAGCATTAGGTTTAGGAGTCCACACTCTTATTCCACTTTAGTTGCAATTTTCATCGTTGTTTACTTTTCCTTTGAAGTTTCACCATGACTATGAGGAGCTAAGCCTCTTTGGCTTAGTCTGGCAATGGAAGCTTAAGTTTTGATTATTGGTTGTGAGGTTATGTTTCCTTTCTTAATTCCTATTGGATTATATTATCTCTTCTAAGCTTATTCCATTGGATTTCATTGATTGCACTAGCCCGCGTAACTAGTTGTTGTTGGTGATTTTCATATTACTAGGATTAGGAAATTGTTGGGCTAACGTCCTATTCCGCTGTAGCAACTACAATTTACATGCTCTGGTTGAAATTGTTCTATTGTAGGGAGAGATACTTACATGGTAAATGCATCTGAGCGAGCGTTCCGTGTATCCTGGTTAATTCTTATATGCATTGCTGCCTTTGGGTTGAACCTTTAGTGGTACTAGGGTTATTCATTGGTAAGAGTTCTTTGTGGAAGGTTTCCCTCTGAATCTACACAAGATCAGGACATGAATAATCATAGGAAGGAATTGGAGGTAATCTAGGATCAACCAACCAAAACTTAAGTGGAAATTGTTTGGCTAAGTGTTTTCTCACATTTGATTGCATATTATTTATTCTGTTTTATTTCTTACTTGATTTAAACCTCACAAACCCCCCTTGTTACTGCTATTCGATTGGTATTCGATTTGTGATAAGAAAATAGACGCTTGTGATTCTCTTGGGATTTCGACCCTTGCTTGCTTACTATACTAGTTTGAAAGTTGAGGTTTACTTTGATTTGGCATAACGACCTTAGGCCACGTCAAATTTGGCGCCGTTGACGGGGAATCACTGTCTGTTTTCTTGTATATAAATTGAATATTGATCTTTCTAGGGAACCTATCTTACGGTTCTCTCTAACATTACTAACTTTTCATTGACGAAGTGTGACTCAGAGTAGATAATTATGTTGGAGAACTCTAGCTATGGCGCAAGAGAGCACGCTGCTGGCTCTCACCCAGACGCTTCAAGCACTCACACAAGCGGTGATTCAGGCAAGTGCCAACAATGCACAAGTGATGAGAGAGGGATTCTCTCAGCTCTCTCAGCAAAATCTTGCTCAGCACCAATCATATCATCAAACTTTGTTGAGTTTGGGTGCATCAATGGAGCGGCTGACGCAAGGGATACCTGCTATAGTAGAACCTCAACCCAAGGGCAATGCTGCCCAGCGGTATGTTGAGGAGAAGGCAGAATTTGGAGAGCCCCCCGCAGAAGAGAAACCGCGACCGCGGGAGGAATGCTGTAACCACGGTATGCTGGGTGAAATAGGGCATTGTGCTGAATTTGATGATGAGGTTGAGGAGGACCTTGAGGAGGAAATCCAAAACTTCAAGAACAGTATGCTACCTGACGCGGTATGTTCTCCTGAATTTGAAGAGGAGATGGACGAGGACTGGGACTATGAGCCTCAAAACTACACTCAACATGAATGTCCCCTGCTAGAGTCCCAGATTCCCATGGCACCTCCCCCTGAGGCTCTCAATGGAAGCAAGCCAGAAGCTTCTTTGGTCACACTGGCCAACATCATCCCCCGTTGTGCAGATTCTGTGAAGGTGAGGCGGAAGATAGGAAAGAAGCCGAAGGTGAAGCAAAAGAGTGAGGTTGCAGGCCAGGTGTCGGATTACCTCATACTAGACACGGGGCAGGATAGGTGTACAACCTCTGCAATGCTGGGAAGAGAGTTCTTGAAGATGACAACTGTGGTCATCGATACGAAGGGTGATCCACTCACAATGAAAGGCAGAAGGAAGGGGGTACAGTCGTACCTGAAGAGGCACCCCCCAGATTTGGAACCAAGAAGGGTGGTCGCTGTAAGCGACTGTAAGCGACCCGGGATGAATAGAGAGCACCATGTCGAGCCACGACAGTAACCAAGGCGCTGCTCGGGAGGCAACCCGAGGTAAGACTTAGTTTTTTTTCCTTGTTTTTGAAGTTTTTGCTCTGTTTTTTTTCCGACTAAACCACACAGGAAAGCCGAGAAGAAACCGCGACCGTGGCATAACACCCACAATCACGGCCGGAGAAAGTCGAGCAAAAACCGCAATCGCGGCACAAAACCCGCGATCGCGGGCCCATGGCGCACCGCGAATTAGGGTTTAGTCCGGAAAAAAAAAAAAACGCGATCGCGGGTGAATAGTACCCGCGATCGCTAGGTTACTGTTCAACGAAAAAAATTAAAAAAAGAAAAAAAAGTCGTACGTTACCCGCGATCGCGGCCTTCACTACCGCGATCGCGGCCTTCACTACCGCGATCGCGGTTCCTCCACGGTGTTCCTTCCATGGCGATTCTTCCACGACGGTTCTTTCCCTTATGGCGGTTATTTCCACGGCGGTTCATTCATGGCGGTTCTGAGGCGGTCTTTCTTCATCATGTTCACGAGCAACAACCGGTGTACCCTTGATCCATCCATTGTTGTTGTTCCCTGCGGTACGTCTTTACCTGTGCGTCACCACTAGTGCATACTGAGTTCGGAGTTCCAGCATTCCATGATCCATCTCTTGGGAAGTTCGACTGTTGAAGTGGTGATGAAGTTTATGGGGATCCCTACATCCCTGAGTACCTTCCTGGCGTTATTGACGAAGACTACCACCCCGGCGTACGCTCAGTGAGTTCTTTCTTTCTTCCCCTCATATTTTTCTTTGTCTTCCATACATTGAGGACAATGCATGATTCAAGCATGGGGGAGTAGAAAGTACTTGCTATCTATCTTGTAACTTAGTTTCGATTTCAGCATTGTTATTTCCATTCAACATTATCCATTGTTCGCATTCCCTTTTGGAAAAAAAAGAAGTAAAAAAGCAAAAAAAAGGCATACATGAAAATCCTGGGACAAGTCGAAAACCCGAAAGGGCGGCTTGGGTAATAAGCAGGTGACCCGGACCAACGCTAGGCTGGGGTAAAAATGTGTCTGAGTGACGTGGGCTTATGTGAGCACATCTATGAAAAAAATATGAGCGGCTAGGATGAAAACCCGAAAGGGCTCCTAGGAAAAATGAGTGAAAAGAAGAGGAGTGATTTTAGGATCTCATTTTACCTAGAGGGGCGACATAAGAAGAGGAGACAAAGAAGGATTGTCGGGTAGGTCACTCTGGGAGGCATAAGGAGTCATAGATGGAGGCTAGGATTAGAGGTCACTTTACACCATTGGATGTCCGGGTTGAGCTTGGGGGAAGTACTCTGCTTGCCCTCAAGCTTGTTGAGTTGTGGATGTGTTATAGATGAGATTGGTGCCAGGAGCTTGGCATGGGTTAGGTAACTCTTAGTTGGAGGATATGCTTCCTGAGACCTTGGGTGCTGCATTGGAGGAGTAGACTTTCTTTTAGTTTACTCGAGGACGAGCAAAGGTCTAAGCATGGGGGAGTTTGATAAGCACTACTTTTTAGGGCTTAACTAAGAGTTATTAGAGGGTTTTATTGGTGTCATTCGGGTAGATTTAGACACATTCATGTGCATGGTGTTTGGGGGCGAAGATTGGTGTTTTGGTGGTGTTTTGAGCTTATTGGAGTACATTTGAAGATTCAGGATATGGAGCCACCAAGGAGTATGGAATTAGAGAGGAGAAGTGTGGATTTGGTGGTTTGGAGAAGCAAATTGAAGATATCCAGAGGAAGAGAAGTTGACCACTGAGGAGACGAAGAAGAACCAAGGAGAGAGTCCACACGAGAGTAGAAGAACAATGTTCTGAATTCAATTGATTCGTTCTCTCTACTCAGATGTCCAAATGCAGTGATTCCAATTCGAGGAGTTATATATTGAAGTCTACTACAAGTCCCCAAAATATTAGCGCAATACAAGTTGGGAATCAAAAGTTATGACGTTTTTACGAAAGTGTCGCAGATGCTGAAAATCGAGAAGTAGCCGCGATCGCGGGTACTGTTCACCCGCGATCGCGGGTCATCAGCGCCGAAAGCTGCGTCCTTTCCTGAGCTTATCTTTTCATATTTCTTTTTCCCCTTTTTCTCATTTTAATTTAGTTATTTTCTTAATGGGCTAGGTCATTTGTTAGAGCCCTATAAATACTTTCTTTTAGCATTAGGTTTAGGAGTCCACACTCTTATTCCACTTTAGTTGCAATTTTCATCGTTGTTTACTTTTCCTTTGAAGTTTCACCATGACTATGAGGAGCTAAGTCTCTTTGGCTTAGTCTGACAATGAAAGCTTAAGTTTTGATTATTGGTTGTGAGGTTATGTTCCATTTCTTAATTCCTATTGGATTATATTATCTCTTCTAAGCTTATTCCATTGGATTTCATTGATTGCACTAGCCCGCGCAACTAGTTATTGTTGGTGATTTTCATATTGCTAGGATTAGAAAACTGTTGGGCTAACGTCCTATTCCGTTGTAGCAACTACAATTTACATGCTCTGGTTGAAATTGTTCTATTGTAGGGAGAGATAATTACATGGTAAATGCATCTGAGCGAGCGTTCTGTGTATCCTGGTTAATTCTTATATGCATTGCTGCCTTTGGGTTGAACCTTTAGTGGTACTAGGGTTATTCATTGGTAAGGGTTCTTTGTGGAAGGTTTCCCTCTGAATCTACACAAGATCGGGACAAGAATAATCATAGGAAGGAATTTGAGGTAATCTAGGATCAACCAACCAAAACTTAAGTGGAAATTGTCTGGCTAAGTATTTTCTCACATTTGATTGCATATTATTTATTCTGTTTTATTTCTTACTTGATTTAAACCTCACAAACCCCCCTTGTTACTGCTATTCGATTGGTATTCGATTTGTGATAAGAAAATATACGCTTGTGATTCTCTTGGGATTTCGACCCTTGCTTGCTTACTATACTAGTTTGAAAGTTGAAGTTTACTTTGATTTGGCATAACGACCTTAGGCCACGTCACTATACTCATCTCAAGTGGACTCTCTCAATCATTCTGGGCTGAGGCAATCAACACAGCTTGCTACATCATCAATCGAGCCATGCTTCGGCCAATCACAGAGAAGACTCCCTATGAACTCCTAAGAGGAAGAGTTCCCAACATTTCACATTTGAGAGTGTTCGGATGCAAATGCTTTGTGCACAACAATGGGAATGACAATCTTGACAAGTTCGATCCAAGGAGTGATAAAGGGATCTTCATTGGATATGCCTCCGGGAGCAAGGCATACAAAGTCTTCAACAAAAGGACCAAAAAGGTAGAAGAAAGTGTTCATGTTATCTTTAATGAAAAATCACTTAGTAGAATTGTGCAGAACACTACCACTCCCTTTGAAGACCCGTTTCCCAAGTCATCTCAAGAAGATCCAGATGAAGATGTCACTCCACCCAGTTCCTTTCCTGCTGCACAGAATCCCCCACTAGCTCTTCCACCAGTTCCCATGGATAATCAACAACAATCCATTTCTGCGAATCATGAACTTGAAGACAACATATGTGGAGACATCAACGATTCATCCTCTCACATGATCTTCAATGGAGCAGGTGATCCCAACCAAGAAGCTGAAGCTAAATGCTCAAATCAAAATGTCTCCACATCAAATGCTCTAGCTCCCAACAGAGAAAGAAGAACCATCAAGCCTCCAGTCAGGTTCGAACATCTAACCTTATTTGCCTTCAATGCTTTCTTATCTGTTATAGAACCAAAGAACATAGGTGAAGCACTGAAGGATATAGACTGGATCCAAGCCATGCAAGAAGAACTTCATCAGTTTGAAAGGAACAAAGTATGACATCTAGTTCCCCGCCCCAAGGATAAGCATATCATAGGAACTAGATGGGTTTTCAGAAACAAGCTAGATGATTCAGAAGCTGTGATAAGGAACAAAGCAAGACTTGTTGCTCAAGGATACAATCAACAAGAAGGCATCGACTATGATGAAACATATGCTCCAGTGGCAAGGATTGAAGCAATACGATTGTTGATTGCTTTCGCCTCACACAAAGGGTTCAAACTGTTCCAAATGGATGTAAAGACCACCTTCCTCAATGGAATTCTTCAAGAGGAAGTCTATGTCAAGCAACCACCCGGTTTTAAAGACGATAATCATCCAGACCATGTCTATTTTCTGGACAAAGCATTGTATGGCCTCAAGCAAGCTCCTAGATCTTGGTATGATTGTCTTGCCCAGTTCCTACTCTCAAATGGATACAGGCGTGGAGTTATTGACAAAACCCTCTTCATCCTAGAAGAATAAGACAAGTTCAAAGACTTGATGAGCAGTGAGTTTGAAATGAGCCTAATTGGGGAACTCACCTTCTTCCTCAGATTACAAATCACTCAAAAGAAAGATGGTATACAAATTCACCAACAGAAGTATGTCAGGGAACTACTGAAAAAGTTCAAAATGGATTCATGTAAGCCTCTCTCCACTCCCATCTCCACCATTGCTCATTTGGACAAAGATCACTCAAGTCCTCTTGTGGAAGAAAAGCTCTATAGAGGTATGATATGTTCTCCCATGTATCTAACAGCTAGTCGTCCAGACATTGTGTTTGTTATTTGCTTGTGTGCTAGGTTTCAATCATGTCCAAGGGAAACACACCTAGCTGCTATGAAAAGGATATTCTGATATCTCAAGGGAACTGACTCGCTCTGCATTTGGTATCCCAAAGAGTGTCCCTTTGAGCTAATAGGTTTCACTGATTCTGACTATGTTGGATACTTGGTGGATAGGAAGAGTACTTCTGGAATGGCACAGTTCCTAGGCCCTTGCCTTGTGTCATGGGGCTCAAAGAAACAAATCTCAGTCTCTCTCTTCACCATAGAATCTGAGTACATCGCAGCTGCCTCCTGCTGTTCCCAACTCCTCTGGCTAAAGCAACAACTTACAGATTTTGGTATGTCTTATGGTCCTCTCACTATTCTTTGTGATAACACCAGTGCTATAAACATTTCTAAGAATCTTGTGCATCATACTAGGGCCAAGCATATAGACATAAGACATCATTTTCTTAGAGATCATGTTGAGAAATGAAACATCATTATGGAATTTTGTAGAACTGAAGATCAAATTGCAGATATATTCACCAAAGCCTTGAATAGAGTTCCCTTCGAGAACCTTAGATTAGAACTGGGAATGATTCCTATAAACTAGCAGTTTCTTTAGTTTAAAGTTTCTCTCCAGTTCCCTTGATTGACTAGTTCAGAACTCTTTACTTGTCTTTGTTTTGGAATCTTTGTGTCATTTCTCTTGCGTTAGACCCTCATATTCATAATGGTTTCTCAAAAGGCTTTGACAAATTTTTTTAGTTCTTCTCCTTGGTTGTTCATCTCTTATTAAAATTCAATCATTGTCCAAGTTTCTTTGTTGGCCCAAAAGTCACAATCTGATCATCTTTCTAACCCAACAATATAAGCCAAAATAATGATTGTGTACTATGACCCTCCCTTGCCTCATTACACAATCTATTTCCCTATGATCCTCTTCTTAACCCTCTCTGGGAACTAGTATGTAATGCGATAAATGGCCTTCCCCGATTTCTTTAATGGGAACGTGTCCTATGTTTTAAAACCCACATCAAAGGTTCCCATATATCCCTCTAGCACACTGAAAATATCGCCAGAAAGGAACTAGGATGGGCTACCCCTTAAACGGCTAGTAAGAGAATTGCTCCTCCCAAGACAGTATTTATGGCAAATCTCACAACGTCAGAGACGTCTTCTCAGCCTTGAACAGTTGCCATTTTGAGCATCTAATCTTTGAATTTGTGACTGTTGCAAAGGCGCAAAAGCTTCAAGAAAATTAGCCGTTTCAACTCTTCAGAGTTCCCAGAAATATCTCCAACGGCTCCAAAATTGCTCAAGGGTTATTTAAGGTTTCCTGTTTGAGTGAGCCGAGCACTCTGTTCTCTCACGCCTTCTCTCAAATCTCATGTTCACCCGTCTCTCTCAAAACACAAAGCTCCTCAAATGGCCAAGAAAAACTTCAATCTTAACCTTGCTCAATTGGAGGAAGTCTATGTCAAGCAACCACCCGGTTTTGAAGAGGATAATTATCCAGACCATGTCTATTTTCTGGACAAAGCATTGTATGGCCTCAAGCAAGCTCCCAGAGCTTGGTATGATTGTCTTGCCCAGTTCCTACTCTCAAATGGATACAGGCGTGGAGTTATTGACAAAACCCTCTTCATCCTAGAAGAAGAAGAGAAGTTCAAAGACTTGATGAGCAGTGAGTTTGAAATGAGCCTAATTGGGGAACTCACCTTCTTCCTCGGATTACAAATCACTCAAAAGAAAGATGGTATACAAATTCACCAACAGAAGTATGTCAGGGAACTACTGAAAAAGTTCAAAATGGATTCATGTAAGCCTCTATCCACTCCCATCTCCATCATTGCTCATTTGGACAAAGATCACTCAAGTCCTCTTGTGGAAGAAAAGCTCTATAGAGGTATGATATGTTCTCTCATGTATCTAACAGCTAGTCGTCCAGACATTGTGTTTGTTGTTTGCTTGTGTGCTAGGTTTCAATCATGTCCAAGGGAAACACACCTAGATGCTATGAAAAGGATATTCTGATATCTCAAGGGAACTGACTCGCTCTGCATTTGGTATCCCAAAGAGTGTCCCTTTGAGCTAATAGGTTTCACTGATGCTGACTATGTTGGATACTTGGTGGATAGGAAGAGTACTTCTGGAATGGCACAGTTCCTAGGCCCTTGCCTTGTGTCATGGGGCTCAAAGAAACAAATCTCAGTCTCCCTCTTCACCACAGAATCTGAGTACATCGCAGCTGCCTCCTGCTGTTCCCAACTCCTCTGGCTAAAGCAACAACTTGCAGATTTTGGTATGTCTTATGGTCCTCTCACTATTCTTTGTGATAACACCAGTGCTATAAACATTTCTAAGAATCTTGTGCATCATACTAGGGCCAAGCATATAGACATAAGACATCATTTTCTTAGAGATCATGTTGAGAAAGGAAACATCATTATGGAATTTTGTAGAACTGAAGATCAAATTGCAGATATATTCACCAAAGCCTTGAATAGAGTTCCCTTCGAGAACCTTAGATTAGAACTGGGAATGATTCCTATAAACTAGCAGTTCCTTTAGTTTAAAGTTTCTCTCCAGTTCCCTTGATTGACTAGTTCAGAACTCTTTACTTGTCTTTGTTTTGGAATCTTTGTGTCATTTCTCTTGCGTTAGACCCTCATATTCATAATGGTTTCTCAAAAGGCTTTGACAAATTTTTCTAGTTCTTCTCCTTGGTTGTTCATCTCTTATTAAAATTCAATCATTGTCCAAGTTTCTTTGTTGGCCCAAAAGTCACAATCTGATCATCTTTCTAACCCAACAATATAAGCCAAAATAATGATTGTGTACTATGACCCTCCCTTGCCTCATTACACAATCTATTTCCCTATGATCCTCTTCTTAACCCTCTCTGGGAACTAGTGTGTAATGCGATAAATGGTCTTCCCTGATTTCTTTAATGGGAACGTACTTTCTGGTCCTATGTTTTAAAACCCACATCAAAGGTTCCCATATATCCCTCTAGCACACTGAAAATATCGCCAGAAAGGAACTAGGATGGGCTACCCCTTAAACGGCTAGTAAGAGAATTGCTCCTCCTAAGACAGTATTTATGGCAAATCTCATAGCGTCAGAGACGTCTTCTCAGCCTTGAACAGTTGCCATTTTGAGCATCTAATCTTTGAATTTGTGACTGTTGCAAAGGCGCAAAAGCTTCAAGAAAATTAGCCGTTTCAACTCTTCAGAGTTCCCAGAAATATCTCCAACGGCTTGATTCTCAACGGCTCCAAAATTGCTCAAGGGTTATTTAAGATTTCCTGTTTGATTGAGCCGAGCACTCTGCTCTCTCACGCCTTCTCTCAAATCTCATGTTCACTCGTCTCTCTCAAAATACAAAGCTCCTCAAATGGCCAAGAAAAACTTCAATCTTAACCTTGCTCAATTGGAGGAAGTCTATGTCAAGCAATCACCCGGTTTTGAAGACGATAATCATCCAGACCATGTCTATTTTCTGGACAAAGCATTGTATGGCCTCAAGCAAGCTCCCAGAGCTTGGTATGTGATAAGCGGTATTTTACATAGCACAACTAGTAGTTATTAGCATAGTTTTGTGGAGATTTTGGCTCGGTTTTGGAGCTAAGTCGATGCTTGAGGTGCAGAGCTACATTATGATTATTTGGAAGCACTTGCATGTTGAGGATGAGGCTCGAGGTTTCCTTGGCGAGAAGACGCTCGAGGAGCCGGGCTGACATGAAGAGACGACATTGAAGCTAGGAGAAGCAGCTTGACGCGGGCCATGGCGACCCACCGCGGGCCGACGCGGGCTGGGCTGGAGCTGGCTGACGCGAGCAGGCGGCGGCGGGTGGACGCGACTGGCCGCGAGTGGAGGCGGGCGGCGGCGATCGCCGGTGGTCGCGTTTTTGCTCCAGGAAGTTCTGATCTTTGGCGAGGCGAAACGGCGAGCGGAAGCGATCGCGTCCGGTCGCGTCTCTGGCGTTTCTGAACTTTCCCGATTTCCTTTTTGGCTTGACGTTTTGTTTTCCCTTAATCAATTCAGACGTTTTGTTTGTCAGTTTAGGTTAGATTAGCACGTTTTTGGCAGACATTCATGGAACCATCACCACCCCCTCTCTCTCCTCTCATCATCTATCTTTTCCATCTCTTTTCTTTCTTTGTTTTTCTCAAGAACGTTTTTCTAGTTTTCTCCATGGTTTTGGATGTCGTGAAGAACATGAACCGGAACTAAGACCCTTGTTTTGCCTAGCGTGGAAGCACTCGATTAATTCAGTTGTAAGGTTTTATCTCTTGTTCGTCCCTTTGGATTTTTGTATTGATTTCCTTGAGCATAATTCGGATTTCTATATTGTTGGCTAGATTGACATCCTAGTTCGATTTTATAGTTTTCTAATTGCTAGAATAGGGATAGACGGTGGAATCCCTAATCACTTGTAGCAACCACAATTGCATGAAATTGGTATATTGAATTCAATTGTGAAAAGGAAATTGATTTGCATGTCATACTTGCGGTGTTGAGTCTTTGCTTGCAATCCATTATTTCTTATGCCCTATGCTATTGATTGAATCAACTTAGGAGGTCTTCTAGGTTTTCAATTAGTAAGTATTAGCAAGACCGGTTGGATTGTTAATATACAAAAAATCAGAATTGGGACAAATCCATAGGATTATGATGAACATGAGATGAACCGAAATTACAACTTGATTAATTGATGTGTGGAAACTTGCTAGGTGAAACCTCTTTCTCCCATTGTTTAATCTTGATTTTTATGCTATTGCAATTGAGTAGTTTTAGTACAAAACCAACCCCCCCCCCCCCCCCCATTTTGTCCTTTGAAGTTGATAAATTAGCAATTGCATTGAAATTGACGTGTTACTCCCTTGGGTACGACTCCTTACTTGCATGCTATACTCTAGTTGCATTTTAGGATTTCTTTGATAGTGTACAACGACTGAAAATACGCTATCAAATTTGGCGCCGTTGCCGGGGAGTTAATATTTGTTCTTTTCTTTGTAATTGTTTGTTTATCAACTTTTGGTGTGAACCATTTGTATGGTTCACACCCGTGCTACTGATTCTTCCATTGTTGATTGTGATCCAGAAATTGAGCGGACATTTTTGAGGAACCAAAGAGCAGCCCGTCAACGTCTGAGCCATATTGAGATGGGTGACCGGACGTTGAGACAACTTACCGCTCCTAACTTGGAGCAACAGCCTTTGGCTATAACTATTCCTGAGTTAGCCGAAGGAGTGAATTTTGAGTTGAAGGCAGGATTGATTCATGAGTTGCCTCATTTTCATGGTCTTGCTGGAGAAGACCCGAACAAGCACTTGGCACAATTTCATGCGGTGTGTTCTAGCATGAAGCCAAGAGGTGTCACTGCCGATGCCATCATGTTGAGAGCATTTGGATTCACCTTGAAGGATGCTGCAAATGATTGGCTATATTACCTTGCTCCGGGAAGTATTACGACATGGGCTGAAATGAAGAAGGCTTTTCTCGAAAAATACTTCCCGGCCACGAAGTTGAATAGCTTGAAGAGAGCCATTGCCACCATTGAACAACAAGGAGGCGAGAGCTTGTACGAGTATTATGAGAGATTCAAGCGGCTATGTGCAAGTTGCCCATATCATGGGTACAATGATCAAGATCTCATTCTATACTTGTTCAACGGACTCTCGGATGAGGAACGAAGAATGGTGAATGCCGCTTGTGGAGGTAATATTCTAAACAAAACTCCTACCCAAGCGTTTGAGATGTTTCAGGAGCTATCCGAAGGCTCAAGGCAATTTAGCAAGAGAGAGAGTCTCAAGGCTGTGAGTGCTTCTTCATCAAAGATTGAGTCTGATGTGAATGAGTTGAAGGAGATGATGAAGTGCTTTATGCTGAATGGCACTTCATCTCAAGCCCGACCTTGTGGAGTTTGCAATGAAGTGGGGCACCCAAATGATCAATGCCCTACTCTTCAAGAGTCAAGTGCTGAGGTGAATGGTGTTGGAGGATGGCAACCAAGACCCAAGTATGATCCATTCTCTAACACCTACAACCCGGGGTATAGAGATCATCCAAATCTGAGGTGGAGTAATCAGCAAAATGTTCAAAATCCTCATCTCTTGCAACCACAACAACAACAACAACCGAGGCCACAATACAACCCGAGACAAACCATGTCAGCTGAAGACATGATCAAGTCATTGGCTCAGTCGGTTATGCAGAAAGATGCTGAAACAAAGTCTTCCATTCAGAATCTTGAGAGACAAGTGGCACAAATTGCTCAATCCGTGAGTAATCTAGAGGCTCATGTATCGGGAAAATTACCGTCACAAACGGTAGTCAACCCGAAGGCGAATGTGAGTGCCATTACCTTGAGGAGTGGGAAGCTATTGAACCCTTATGCTGAACAGGGTGAATTGCAAGACGGTTCTGAGCCGTGTGAAAACAGGAAAACGCGATCTCACGCGACCTACCGCGATCGCGGTTTCGACGATGAAGAATCACTGGAACAACGCCGGCGATCGCGGTCACCCGCCGTGACTCGCGGTTTCATTCCAGTGAGCAGCCAAGAGGAATCCATGGAGCGCCGGCGATCGCGTGGACCCGCGTCCACTCGCGGTTCAGCGCCAGAAACCACCAAGGAGCCCCGGCGATCGCCCTCACCCGCGTCCACCCGCGGTTTGGCGGCAGAACTCCCAGCTCAGGAACGGCGATCGCGTGGACCCGCCGTGGCTCGCGGTTTGAGCCCAGATCTTGTCGACGAGTATGTTCGCCCGAGCTTTCCACCGCTTTGCTCTCAGAAGCCGGTCCCGCCTTTCCCTGAGGCGTTGAAGGACACTAGAAGACCGGAGAGTGACAATGAGATGTATGAGACCTTTAGCAAGTGTCAGGTAAACATTCCTTTGCTAAAATTGGTTAAAAGTATTCCTAGATATGCTAAGTTTTTAAAAGAAATTTGCACTATCAAAAGGAATCAAAAATTGAAAGGAAAACAAAAGGTCAAAATTAGTGAGCATGTTTCCGCGGTTTTTCAAAAGAAAATGCCTAAAAAGTGTGGTGACCCGGGTAGGTTTAGCATTCCATGTGTGATTGGTGATACTAAAATTGAAAATGCTATGCTTGATCTTGGTGCATCTATCAATGTTTTGCCTTTGTCCTTGTATGAATCCCTAGGATTAGGACCTTTGCATGAGACCGGTATTGTTATTCAACTAGCTGATAGGTCTAATGTGTATCCTAAGGGAGTGGTTGAAGATGTACTTGTTATGGTTGGTGATTTGATATTTCCCGCTGATTTTTTTGTGTTGGATATGGAGCATGACAAAGAGGCGGCCCCTATGCTGTTAGGTAGGCCTTTCATGAAAACAACACAAACTAAAATTGATGTTAATAGTGGGAAATTGACTATGGAATTTGATGGGGATGAAGTTGAATTTAACATCTATGATATGAAGCCCGTTGTTGATTCCTCTTTGAACTTTGTTGATGTAATGACTCCTAATCCTTTGGATGAGTTACAACCTATGATTGAGGATTCTAACATGACAGCTTTATTGGATGAGAAGGGAGAGTCCCCTAACTCTCTTTTGGGCATTGGCCCCATTGTGCTAACTCCGAGCAAGAAGCTTTTTTCTTCTTCTTTTGTGCAGGCCCCGGAAGTTGAGTTCCAACACCCCCCTGATCCATCGAAGTATGGGGGGAAGGCAACCAAGAAGGTAAAGATGGAGGAGCCACCGAAGGAGTAAACTACCAAGAAGCATGGTCTAAGGTTTAAACCTTTCCATGAATGGTTCAAGAAGGAGGTGCTCAATGAGAGGGTTCCTAAAGGACCCGATGATATAGATTGAGGTTGTGTGAGTAGTATGTCGAGCCACGACAATAACTAAGGCGCTTCTCGGGAGGCAACCCGAGGTTTGAGATGCTTTATTTTATTTTTTTCTTTTTGTTTATTTTTTAATTGTCATTTTTAGTGTTTTTGTGGTTAGGGAAGGATGCCCGAGGCACAGGTTCAGCTACAATCTGTAGCCAAAACCGCTGTAAGTCTTTCTTCCTATCTTAAAAAAAATAAAAAATAAAAAAAATAAAAATAAAATAAAATAAAATAAAAAAATCCTTGGATGTGCGGAAAACCCGCAAGGGCCGCATAGGTAATAAGAAGGTGACTCGCTCAACCCCAGGTTGAGGCAAAAATGAGTCTTGGAGTGATGCGAGATTGGTATTCCCCGAAGAAGAGCTTGTGATTGTAGGTTGCAAACTACGATCATGGGTTTGTGCTTAGCAACCTTCCGGAAGTTGGTGATTTGTTGAATTCGCCATTCATTTTTCTTCTTCTGTGGATCTTCAATTTCGGCGTTCTTCCTTGTTACCCATTGTTTTGGATGAGCTGGACATTATTGGATCATCATTGAGCTCATCCCACTTCTACTACACCTTGTGCTTCATTGGAGGGAGACCATCCGGTCTCGTATGTGAGTCTTCTGTTTTCTTTATCCCCGTGCTTTTACCTTGTCTTTCATTCCATTGGGGACAATGTCATGTTTAAGTATGGGGGAGAGAATGTATTCACATGTTTTATGGTGTTGTGCACTTGTGTATGGCTGATGTGTATGAATTTTTGAAAAATTTGAAAAAGAAAAAGCCAAAAATATGAGAAAAAGGCAATCAAAATCCTGGGATGAGCTGAAAAGCTCAGGTAAAAAGCAGGTAGTCCGACCGACTCTAGGTTGGTGCAAAAATGGACTTGAGTGATGTGAGCAACATATGAGATATCTAGCAAAATGAAATGAGTGGTTAGGTGAAAACCCGAAAGGGCGCCTAAGCAAAATGAGTGTGAGTGATTTAGGATTTTCTTGCTTGGCGTTGGTGTCATAAGAAGAGGTGTTATAAGGAGCTCGGGTAGGATCACTCATGGAGCGATAAGGAGATAGATTGGAGTTTATGCATTGCTCATTTTTGATTGTTTGGAGGCGAAGTGTTGAGTCTTGTAATTGCTAGTTTCATGTTCTTCCTTACTTCCTGAAACCTGTGTGCTGATTGGAGGAGTGAGTTTTCTTTTAGCTTACTCGAGGGCGAGCAAGGTTTAAGTATGGGGGATTTGATAAGCGGTATTTTACATAGCGCAACTAGTAGTTATTAGCATAGTTTTGTGGAGATTTTGGCTCGGTTTTGGAGCTAAGTCGATGCTTGAGGTGCGGAGCTACATTATGATTATTTGGAAGCACTTGCATGTTGAGGACGAGGCTCGAGGTTTCCTTGGCGAGAAGACGCTCGAGGAGCCGGGCTGACATGAAGAGACGACATTGAAGCTAGGAGAAGCAGCTTGACGCGGGCCATGGCGACCCACCGCGGGCCGACGCGGGCTGGGCTGGAGCTGGCTGACGCGAGCAGGCGGCGGCGGGTGGACGCGACTGGCCGCGAGTGGCGGCGGGCGGCGGCGATCGCCGGTGGTCGCGTTTTTGCTCCAGGAAGTTCTGATCTTTGGCGAGGCGAAACGGCGAGCGGAAGCGATCGCATCCGGTCGCGTCTCTGGCGTTTCTGAACTTTCCCGATTTCCTTTTTGGCTTGACGTTTTGTTTTCCCTTAATCAATTCAGACGTTTTGTTTGTCAGTTTAGGTTAGATTAGCACGTTTTTGGCAGACATTCATGGAACCATCACCATCCCCTCTCTCTCCTCTCATCATCTATCTTTTCCATCTCTTTTCTTTCTTTGTTTTTCTCAAGAACGTTTTTCTAGTTTTCTCCATGGTTTTGGATGTCGTGAAGAACATGAACCGGAACTAAGACCCTTGTTTTGCCTAGCGTGGAAGCACTCGATTAATTCAGTTGTAAGGTTTTATCTCTTGTTCGTCCCTTTGGATTTTTGTATTGATTTCCTTGAGCATAATTCGGATTTCTATATTGTTGGCTAGATTGACATCCTAGTTCGATTTTATAGTTTTCTAATTGCTAGAATAGGGATAGACGGTGGAATCCCTAATCACTTGTAGCAACCACAATTGCATGAAATTGGTATATTGAATTCAATTGTGAAAAGGAAATTGATTTGCATGTCATACTTGCGGTGTTGAGTCTTTGCTTGCAATCCATTATTTCTTATGCCCTATGCTATTGATTGAATCAACTTAGGAGGTCTTCTAGGTTTTCAATTAGTAAGTATTAGCAAGACCGGTTGGATTGTTAATATACAAAAAATCAGAATTGGGACAAATCCATAGGATTATGATGAACATGAGATGAACCGAAATTACAACTTGATTAATTGATGTGTGGAAACTTGCTAGGTGAAACCTCTTTCTCCCATTGTTTAATCTTGATTTTTATGCTATTGCAATTGAGTAGTTTTAGTACAAAACCAACCCCCCCCCCCCCCATTTTGTCCTTTGAAGTTGATAAATTAGCAATTGCATTGAAATTGACGTGTTACTCCCTTGGGTACGACTCCTTACTTGCATGCTATACTCTAGTTGCATTTTAGGATTTCTTTGATAGTGTACAACGACTGAAAATACGCTATCAGTATGATTGTCTTGCCCAGTTCCTACTCTCAAATGGATACAGACGTGGAGTTATTGACAAAACCCTCTTCATCCTAGAAGAAGAAGACAAGTTCAAAGACTTGATGAGCAGTGAGTTTGAAATGAGCCTAATTGGGGAACTCACCTTCTTCCTCGGATTACAAATCACTCAAAAGAAAGATGGTATACAAATTCACCAACAGAAGTATGTCAGGGAACTACTGAAAAAGTTCAAAATGGATTCATATAAGCCTCTCTCCACTCCCATCTCCACCATTGCTCATTTGGACAAAGATCACTCAAGTCCTCTTGTGGAAGAAAAGCTCTATAGAGGTATGATATGTTCTCTCATGTATCTAACAGCTAGTCGTCCAGACATTGTGTTTGTTGTTTGCTTGTGTGCTAGGTTTCAATCATGTCCAAGGGAAACACACCTAGCTGCTATGAAAAGGATATTCTGATATCTCAAGGGAACTGACTCGCTCTGTATTTGGTATCCCAAAGAGTGTCCCTTTGAGCTAATAGGTTTCACTGATGCTGACTATGTTGGATACTTGGTGGATAGGAAGAGTACTTCTGGAATGGCACAGTTCCTAGGCCCTTGCCTTGTGTCATGGGGCTCAAAGAAACAAATCTCAGTCTCCCTCTTCACCACAGAATCTGAGTACATCGCAGCTGCCTCCTGCTGTTCCCAACTCCTCTGGCTAAAGCAACAACTTGCAGATTTTGGTATGTCTTAAGCAATTCCTCTCACTATTCTTTGTGATAACACCAGTGCTATAAACATTTCTAAGAATCTTGTGCATCATACTAGGGCCAAGCATATAGACATAAGACATCATTTTCTTAGAGATCATGTTGAGAAAGGAAACATCATTATGGAATTTTATAGAACTGAAGATCAAATTGCAGATATATTCACCAAAGCCTTGAATAGAGTTCCCTTCGAGAACCTTAGATTAGAACTGGGAATGATTCCTATAAACTAGCAGTTCCTTTAGTTTAAAGTTTCTCTCCAGTTCCCTTGATTGACTAGTTCAGAACTCTTTACTTGTCTTTGTTTTGGAATCTTTGTGTCATTTCTCTTGTGTTAGACCCTCATATTCATAATGGTTTCTCAAAAGGCTTTGACAAATTTTTCTAGTTCTTCTCCTTGGTTGTTCATCTCTTATTAAAATTCAATCATTGTCCAAGTTTCTTTGT
Organism: Rheum nobile; assembly: GCA_027886185.1. Classification (NCBI taxonomy): domain Eukaryota; kingdom Viridiplantae; phylum Streptophyta; class Magnoliopsida; order Caryophyllales; family Polygonaceae; genus Rheum; species Rheum nobile. Next base: position 2,271,400 of record WOAB01000292.1, on the reverse strand, counting down.
TGGCCCAAAAGTCACAATCTGATCATCTTTCTAACCCAACAATATAAGCCAAAATAATGATTGTGTACTATGACCCTCCCTTGCCTCATTACACAATCTATTTCCCTATGATCCTCTTCTTAACCCTCTCTGGGAACTAGTGTGTAATGCGATAAATGGCCTTCCCCGATTTCTTTAATGGGAACGTGTCCTATGTTTTAAAACCCACATCAAAGGTTCCCATATATCCCTCTAGCACACTGAAAATATCGCCAGAAAGGAACTAGGATGGGCTACCCCTTAAACGGCTAGTAAGAGAATTGCTCCTCCCAAGACAGTATTTATGGCAAATCTCACAACGTCAGAGACGTCTTCTCAGCCTTGAACAGTTGCCATTTTGAGCATCTAATCTTTGAATTTGTGACTGTTGCAAAGGCGCAAAAGCTTCAAGAAAATTAGCCGTTTCAACTCTTCAGAGTTCCCAGAAATATCTCCAACGGCTTGATTCTCAACAGCTCCAAAATTGCTCAAGGGTTATTTAAGGTTTCCTGTTTGATTGAGCCGAGCACTCTGTTCTCTCACGCCTTCTCTCAAATCTCATGTTCACCCGTCTCTCTCAAAACACAAAGCTCCTCAAATGGCCAAGAAAAACTTCAATCTTAACCTTGCTCAATTGGAGGTAAATAGGCCGATAAGATAACAACAAGCCAAGATGAAGGAACTGCAGAAAAGAAGGAAACTGAAGAGGAGGCCACTACGTTGCCATATGAACGTCTCTCCTAGTTCCCAGTGCTATAACATCACAGTGTGCTAGTAGTTCCCTAGGGTCCTACTCCCCTCTTCTATCCTTATTTTGTCTAATGTCAAGTTGGTTGTGCACTTTTGTTTCTCTTTCCACTTTGCATCTCTGGGCAATGTTCTTGACTTTAATGATTAATGAACTCTTATGGTAATGTTTCTAATGCATCATTTGTCTTTGTCTTAAGTTTCTATTATGGTCACTGTCATGGGTTTAATGCAAATTGTTTATTTCACATTGATATCCTATACTTGATAAGTAACTTGATCTTTTCGATGATGTCAAAAGGGGGAAGAAGAATAGGAACCTTGAACTTTGGAAACTACTGGACTATTAGGAACCATGAACTCGTTCTACTTCTAAGGGGGAATTTGAAATAAACTCATTCATCTGCTTAGGGGAAATTTGCAACCATTGAATGTTCTCTCATTATTTTTTAAAGTTGAAAATCCCTTAGCTCAACTGTTCTCATGAATTTCATGTTCCTATTATGTTGTCAGGTTCCTTATATTTGTCATCATCAAAAAGGGGGAAATTGTTAGGAAACGAAACTCTGGAACTTCGGTTCCCCTGAGAGTTCCTTTCCTCAGTTTCTCTACTTTTGAAGATGACAAATATTTTAATACTAATGTTTTATCTCAAAGATGTGTTTAGAGGAACCACATGACAATTACTGAAACTATGGAAGCCAAACAAGATAAAGAAACCAAGCAGGCAAGCCAAAGGAACCCAGGTGTACCCAGAAATGCAACACGTGACTTTGCGTTTCCCGAGAAATCTGGGAACACCAAACCTCGGACAAAAGGAGGTGAAAGCGACTTGAGAGAAGCTTCCAAAAGCCTACCACCATCCAAGAGCAAGACTCCAAGATGCCTAGAACAATGAACCTCGGACAAAGGCACTAAAAGCGACAGCTCATAGAGATGTCACTATCCAGAGGACAGTTCCAAAGTGCCCAGCGTGTTGCACCTCGGAAGAAGGAAGTTGGAGAATGACTTGGCTGAAGCAATTGACCAACCAAGAAGGATTCTGATATGCCTAGGTTGTTGGTACATGTCAAAGACAGCGTGGATCAAGGATCACCACACATCCTAGGGCAAGCTCGATCTGTGGGAACCAAGAGAAGATCAAACCTCAAAGATCCACTATAAAAGGAAGACAAGTTCAGAGGTTATCTTCAAGCATTCACAATAGAATCACACTCCATAGCAAACATCAAAGTGTGAAGCTTCAAACAAGATCATCAAAGCAAACCGAGATCAAGAGGAACCAGTCAAGGAATAGAAGAGCTGAGTGCTAAGTTCCTATGACTGTAAGTGATAGTTCCTAGGTGTGAAGGTCTGTTTCTTGGATTGATTATTGATTGTGTTAAGTTATCTAGGATTGCCTAACTGTGTGTAAGGCAAATAAACTGTGTGTTTGTTCCTAGGATAAGTTGTAACCAAAAGAGATAAGAAATCAAGAAGTAGACCTTGAAATCCTTTCGAAAGAAAGGTAGTGGTTTTTATCCTGGATTGCTAGTTGGCAATCAAAGGTTTCCACTATAAGGAACTTGTCATTTGTTTGATTATTTATTTCCGCTGCAAAGGGAACTTAGAATCGATATTCTGAGTTCCTTAAGTTATTATCTAACAATCACGATCCTACAGTATGTCTCCTCTTCGTTTGTTTCTGTGCTCGCTCTTTCTGTTTCTGCTTTCGATTTATCTGTTGGAACCCCTGATCCTCTGAGACCCGCTTCTGTTGCTTTGTTGATACTCGGGTTCACTATGTAACACCCCCAAATATATATCCTTGAAAGGTATTACCGCCAGTAACCTCGGATTTCACATCCGAAGCCACCCCAGGCTTAACTCGTTTATATAAATCATAAAACAACAGTTATAATACAAAATATCATAACTTTTGATTAAAGCAAATATTTCGGAATTACATCCATGATTCAAAATACATAATCAAATATATTACAACGGAAGTCTTAATACATAAAGGACACACGGGTCTTGATCTAAATGATCACCCGCCAAGGAATCTCAACCTGCTAAAACTCTTCAAAATTCCAACTGCCATCATTGTCGTTTCTAGCCTTCATCGTTACTGCAGTTTATCTGATGTGCCGTATGAGACGGATGACACCAGCCAACCATGCAAGGGAATATAACCGGTTGGTTAGTCTAATGAAAGACTATGCAAGGGTAAAACAGAAAGGTTCTAAGTAGTCATATTAGGTTAGACTCATCGCTTCTCGAATAAAAGTCGATGACGATAGTCAACCACCATACTCCTACTGAAATATACGAAAAGGTATGATCAAGAGAGAAGACTCTGAAAGAATGAGTCTTACGGAAACATATGAAGAGAAGACTCCAAAAGGTTGAGTCTTATCGGAAAGTATGACAAGTGCTTGGGAACATCAATTTCACACAAGCGTTTTAAAATTGACTTGGTGTTTCGGTTCACGACCAACCTCACCGCACAATGCGAATTCAGATTGGAAAGAGAACTTTACTCTGACCAAAGTCTAGACGAGTTTCCTAGCTACACTACTTTCTTAGCTGCACTACTCGCCTGAGGGTATATTAATTATGTGCACTAAAACACTTACCTTATTTAATTCCAAAACGTACATTTTACGTTATAAGCTTTTAAGATCTCTTCACAAGAGATATCGGATCTCCTCACAAGAGATATCAAAGGGAATACATCCCAAATGGCGGCACCAATTGTGTACACATACCCTGAGTAAGGGTAAGGTCATGACCGAAGATACTAGGGAAAATCCTCCTAGCACCATTATCAAGAAACCACTAAACCTCGCAAGGTACATAGTGTTCCTACAAATACTCGTTCTAACTAAACAGTTAAAACATAAGAGCAATAATTCACATCAAAGCCATCGAGGCCAATAACAGATATAATAGCGTTATTTCTAGCAATATATACAACCTATTATAATATCTGTATTTCAATCATATATATATATAATAGCATTGTTTCTAGCAATATATACAACCTATTATAATATCTCTTTTTAAATCACATACAGTTATCAAAACTGTTTCCAGACGAAAACAATATTCATCCCAAATTAATTAACAATTAAACAATTGATAATCAATATAAATATGGAATGATAAGCAAGAGCGAACCGCCACTTGCCTTATATTTAGACGAAGCTCAACGAAGCTCGAGACGACAAGTTTCCGGGTCCGAAACGAGGAAGAACTCAGATTATGATTTCCTACTGAACGACCCATAATGAAACCCTAAGTTAGATTCGACAATAAATAGTACGAATCTAAAGAAAAATGAATGAAATCGAAGGAACGAAAGTCCGAAACGAGATCACAAAGCCCAAGCCACAACCACACACGCCCAGGCCCACCGCGGGTGCGGCGGCTTGACCGCGGGTGCGGCAAGGCTACAGAGGCGAGACGATGACGACGACAACTCACCGGGGAAGACGATGGGGGCTCGACTCATGGTGGCTCCGACTTCTGGATTCCCTGGACCACCCAAGCACCACCTTGAGAGCACCTCATCCTCCTTTGGTAGCTCCAGCGACAATGGAACGAGAGAGAGAGATTGGAGAGAGAGATATTGGAGCTGTCTTCCTCCTCCAAGCCTCCTCCTTTTATAGGCCAAGCAAGGAGCCCAGCTGGCACCTCCCCCACCGCCTCAAAGCCGACCTAAACGGCAAGCAGCTCAGGCGACGTTCGGCGGAGCAGAAAAGGAATCATGACGGCGCGGGTGCGGTGGGTCTTACCGCGGGGTGCGGTGGAGACCAATTCCTGACTGCGGGGTGCGGTGGGTATGACCGCGGGTGCGGTCAAGGCAATTTTTGTGCCTTTTGCCCATTCTTTGACCGGGAAGCCCACTTTTGACCGGGAAGAATTATGGGTATGGGTTTTAACCCCAGGTTAAATGTATTCGTACCCGAACAATTATTCTAAACCCCAAAAATACGTCGAATGTATTTTATTCCACTCAAGGAATTATTACGGAGATCAAGTATTTAACAGAAAGTCTGAACTTCTCTGAAAATAATTCGACTACAATACGAGTGTTTGGAAAACTTATCAAAATACTCTTTACTAAAATGAGGGGTATTACACACTAGGCTTGCTACTACTCTTTGTTGGTGTTTCCTTTGGTTGCTTCTGCTTATGTGTGTAGTTTGTCTTGCTTTTGGTATCTCTAGCACATATACTTTTGAGAAAAAATCCTACTCTGGACCAACTATCCTGAACAATATTGAGGTTAACCCTCAAACATTGAACAAATCTTTTTCGGATTCCTCTGAGGTGAACCCTCAAATTTTCCTTGAGACTCACATTCTCTACTTTACTGATGTGGAACTTATTACTCACTTGTTGTGGGTTTTGATTTTTTTACTTCAGTTTTCTGGGGTTTGGAGCTCTGGAACTGCTTGGGATGGAAATTCTGAAGACCAAACTCAGGAAAGTGTACTCCGGAGTAACGAAAGAATAATACCAAAAAGGAACCAACACCATCTGAACAAATTTTGGAGATCAAACTCCACGAACAAATGGTCTCTGAACAAACTACCTTTGACTGTTGATTGTTTGAAAAATAAGAGATTCCCTCTTGTTGTTTCCTTTCAAACTGTTTCAGCAGTTGTGATCCAGTGTACATTTAAAACACGAATCCGAATTGTGTATATTCTGACTTGGTATTTTAGTGATCTGCACTTAGTCTGTTCTAGTGAAAAATTTGATCCTATGATAAAACTTAACAAGTATAGGTACTGGTTTATTCATCTTTGCATTAACAAAAGCAATCTTTGCAATAAAGAATGGAAAAAGTGTATGTATTTTTACACTTACAACTATCCTCTGAACAACCTTCCCTGGAAACGTATCCCTGTAAGAATGGGAATTTGGCATGACCTGCCCCTAAAGAGTTTAAAGTCCATTGCATCCACGCCTTTTCGCTGGACTATATGTGGTCTTAAGCTTGTCAAATTACAAATTATAACCACTGAACAAAATAGAGGAAACAAACGTAAACTTTGTAGATCGCTCAAGATCATTGCTCGGATAATACGCCATGAACAACAATGCCCTTCCTTCAGGGAACGACACCAAAACCATGATGAGAAATCACCTGATTGCATGAATTATTGGAATTTACAGACTAATGAATACTACAACATTATTACCAAAACCCTTTCGAAGTCCCCTAAATGTCTTATGATATGGGGCAAAATCATTATGAGTTTTTTATGAAGATTACGACCTGGAATTGCCGTGGTATCGGAAAGAAAACCTTCTGGACGGATGTTGAATCCTTTTGCAAAATTGAACGTATCCAATTATTTGCACTATTTACTGTATCCCGGCTACGGGATTCTCGGGTGGTATCTGTGTTATGTGGAAGACCTACCAACTTACAAATGAAATCCTTGAAATTGACCAAATTTATACGAGGTTTATCTCAGTCAAATATAATAATCAAATCTCGAACAAGAAACTTATGTTAATCCTTGCTTATGCTCCTCTGAATGAGGCTGGAAAAAATGTATTTTGGAATGGTCTCACCTCCTTTATTAAAAATTGCTCACTTCCGTGCATTGTTATGGGAGATCTGAACGAAATTCAAGACCCATTTGAGAAATTAGGCGGTTTATTACCACCATTGACCAAATTCGTAAGATTATGTCATTTTAAAAATGAATGTGAACTAATAGATACCCCTATTCAAGGAAATTGCTACACTTGGCGAAAAAACATTACAGAAATTGATAACATATATGAAAAACTGGATAGGGTACTCATCCATCACCAGATCCTTCAATAGTACCCGAATATCTGTACCAAATATTTTGCTTTTACAAGCTCAGACCATTGTCCCATCACTATTGACTTGGACTCAAATACACCCTTTAAAAATCAGCCTTTCAAATTTGAGAATGTCTGGATGACCAGAAAGGATTTCAGAAATGTTGTAAAATAAGCCTGGAGAACTAACTATCACAGATCAAGATTATATAATCTGGTATCCAAAACAAAATTATTAAAGAAACATGCAAAGATCTGGAACAAAAGCACTTTCGGCAATTTTTTTACTCAATTACAAAACATAGAAAAATAACTTTCTGAAATCCAAACCGAGATTTGTAACTCTCCTACAAGTGACCTTATTAAGAAAGAAATTAGAATCATGGAAAAAAAGGAAAAGATCCTCTGTTTCCAAAAAATATACTAGAACCAAAGAGCAAAAGTTAAACACATTAAATTCAATGACACAAACACAAGCTATTTTCACAAAATAGCAAGTGGAAGAAGAAACAGGAAAATCATTAAAGAAATCAAAACACAAGAAGGAACTAGCATTACTGGCGAAGAAAACATTAGATAAGAAATCAGAAATGATTTCATCAAAAGATTCAGAAGTGAAAATATGAACCAAAGACTTTTTCAAGATAATCTGGAACTAATTCAATCTGAAATCTCTGACGAAGACAATCTAGAACTAATCAAGAATGTAACAAATGAAGAAATAAAAAATGATGTCTTTAACATTGGCTCGAACAAATCTCCGGGCCCAGATGGTATGACAGCAGAATTCTATCAAAAATATTGGGATATTGTAGGCCCCTCTGTTATTCAAGTTGTTAAAAGCTTTTTCCTCTCCGGGAAACTGCTCAAACAGGTTAACCACACATTCATCTCCTTAATACCAAAATGTGATAATCCGAACTCCACCAATCACTATAGACCTATTAGTCTATGCTCCACAATTTACAAAATAATCTCAAAGATATTAACAACAAGACTTAAAGGAACCATGGAAAAATTAATTTACCCCCTATAAGGTGCGTTTGTTGCAAACAGGGCAATTCAAGATAATATCCCAATTGCCCATGAGATCTTTCACTCCTTCAAATCGAAAAAGGATCTGAAGGTTTCATTGCGCTTAAATTAGATATGGAAAAAGCGTATGACAGAATTGAATGAAATTTCATTCTCAAAACTATGGAGAAATTTGGATTCCATGAAAAATTTATCAACTGGATAAGAGAATGTATAACCACAGTCTCTTTTTCGGTGCTTGTGAACAACGGACCGACAAAATTTTCAAACCGACAAGAGGACTCCGGCAGGGTGATCCCCTCTCCTCTTTCCTATTTATTTTGGGATCGGAAATCCTTGCTAGAAAACTACAAAAAGCCTCTGAAAGACCCCGTAATCCCTTGGGATTCCAAATCACTCATCAAGGATCAAGAATCCCTTTCCTAGCCTTTGCTGATGATATTATGATCTTCTCAAAAGCTAAACAAGAGCACTGTAAAGAAATAAAGAACATTATTGATGACTATTGTAAAATCTCAGGACAAAAAGTGAATTTTCACAAATCGGCGTTTCAAGTCACTCAAAAAGTTACCAACCAAAAGAAAATAACTATACAAGGTATCCTCACCATTACAAATATGATATCCGTTGATAAATACCTTAGGTGTCCTATCATTAATGGCAGAGTCAGCTCCAATACGTTCTCGGATCTTCTACTCAGTACACAACAACAACTCGCAAAATGGAAAGCAAACTCTCTGTCTCAAGCAGGCAGAACAACTCTGATCAAAACCAACCTGGCTTCTAGACCAAACTTTCTGATGCAAAGCTTTATGCTACCTTCACACACACACACACACACACTGAACTTGACAAGCTAAACATGTAGGATCGTGATTGTTAGATAAAAACTTAAGGAACTCAGAATAATGATCTCAGTTCCTTTAGCAGCGGAAGATAAACAATCAAACAAATGACAAGTTCCTTATAGTGGAAACCTTTGATTGCCAACTAGCAATCCAGGATAAAAACCACTACCTTTCTTTCGAAAGGATTTCAAAGTCTACTTCTTGATTTCTTATCTCTTTTGGTTACAGCTTATCCTAGGAACGAACACACAGTTCCTTTGCCTTACACACAGTTAGACAATCCTAGATAACTTAACACAATCAATAATCAATCCAAGAAACAAACTTTCATACCTAGGAACTATCACTTACAGTCACAGGAACTTAGCACTCAGCTCTTCTTCCTTGACTGGTTCCTCTTGATCTCGGTTTGCTTTGATGATCTTTGTTTTGAGGTTCACACTAGATGTTTGCTAATGAGTGTGAGTTCTTGTTTTAGTGCATGAAGATAACCCTTGGGTTAGTCTTCCTTTTATAGAGGATTCTTCGCAGCTCGATCCTCTCTTGGTTCCCACGGATTGAGCTTGCCCTAGGATTAGTGGTTCTCCTTGATCCACGTTGTTCTTGGCATGTGCAAACAACCTAGGTAGCTCAGAATCTCTCTTGGTTGGTCAACTACCTCAGACGAGCCTTGTGGTGTCGTTGTCAAAACGCTTTCGTCCGAGGTTGAGTAAGCTGGCCGCTTGGGAACCGTCTGTTGGACAGCGACGTCTTCATGTGCTGTCGCTTTCATCATCTCTGTCCGAGGTAGAGGTTCTCTAGGCATCTTGTTCTTTAGCTCTTGGACCTTGGCAGACTTTTGGAAGCTTCGGACAAGTCGTTTTCGACACCTTTTGTCCGAGGTTGTGTGTTCCCAGATTTCTCGGGAATCGCAATGTCGCAAGCTCCATTTCTGGGCATACCTGGGTTCCTCTGGATTCCTTCAGTTGTCTTGTTCCTTTGGTTCCCTTGTTCTGTTTGGCTTTCCTGCCTTAGGTAATTTCCTGTGGTTCCTTAAAACACATCTTTGAGATAAAACATTAGTATCATAATATTTGTCATCTTCAAAAGTAGAGAAACTGAGGAACGGAACTCTCAGGGGAACCTAAGTTCCAGAGTTCCGTTTCCTAACAATTTCCCCCTTTTTGATGATGACAAATACAAGGAACCTGACAACATAATAGGACTTTGAATCTTATGAGACCATATTGAGATAACGGGATTTACAACATTACAGATTAGTGATAGAACATTCAATGGTTGCGAATCCCCCCTAAGCAAGTGAACAAGTTTATTTCAAATTCCCCCTTAGAAATAGAACTAGTTCAGAGTTCCTATTAATTCAGTAGTCTCCAAAGTTCAAGGTTCCTATCCTTTTCTTCCCCCTTTTGACATCATCGAAAAGATTAAGTACAAGTTAAGAACATGATATCCAAGTGAATATGCAATTGCATCAAGCCTAAAAAAAATCATAATGAGAACGTTAAGGCAAAGACAAATTGATCATTGGAACGATTCCAAATATAGTCATTAAAGCTTCATTGATCATTGTTCAAAACACTTATACCACAACATAACAACTGACAACTGACAACACAAATAGCAAATAGCAAGGAAGACAACAAAAGCAATCTTAGGAAAGACAACAAAAGGGATAGAAGAGGGGAGTAGGATCCTAAGGGAAACTACTAGCTCGTTGTGGCGTTGCAGCACTGGGAACCTAGAACAAGTGTTCCTATGGCGTAGTAGCGGCCTCATTTTCTGCATCCTTGTCGTCGGTTCCTACATTTTGGCCCGCGGCCTGATGAGCACTGATTGCACCTTGCCAATCCTTCTGCAGAACGTCCACCAGACTCTCGACAGCAGAACTGATACGCCTCAACTCTCTTACTTGATCATGGATGGCGACCGTGTTGGCAGTCGAGCCTTCCAATATAGCTTTTTCAATACGATCCAACGCAAGGAGGATCGCAGAGGAGTCTGAAGAGGGGGGTTGCTGAGGGTGGGAACTAGAACGGCCATGGGAACTCGCCTTTTCCTTAGGCAGGATTTCTTCTGTTTCAGCAGGGTTGGGTTGTTGTTCCTTAGATTTCAGCTTCTGAACTGTGTGCATGGTAAGACATTTGCTGTAGGCAGTCTCGGGTGAGTCTTCTGGGTACTGATTGAGGTTGGAGAGTAGCTTCTTGATGATGTGAGGGAAGGGTAAAGCATGGGAGTCATGGGATGCACAGAATTGCATGTGAGCCAGCACAATACGGGAAAGATCCAACTGAGCACCGGAGAGCACCTTGTCCATGTAGACGGCGTCGGTGATGAGGACTTCATTCCTGTGCTCTTGCTTGGGAACCAAGTTGCGAGTGATCCAGAAATGCAGTAGCCGGTTTGCGATGGAGAGATCCTTCGTCTCCAAAGATGAGGGGGATGCGCCATCATAAATTTTCTTCACTATTGCTCCTTTGGACTTGAACCCTTTTCCTTTAGGCCATCCCTTCTTCTGAGGCAGAATGCCAAACCCAGACCTTGGCTCGAGCCTTAGAGCAGACGCGATCAAGTTGGCAGACAAGGGATAGTTGGTTCCCTTCCAGATAAGAATGGCGTCGTGACAGGGAGAGTTCTCCTTCTGGGGTACAAACTCCATAGATTGGTAACACATCCGGACAACCTCGTCGGAAGCAGAGAAAGGCTCGCACAGTATCTCGTCCCACCCTTGGAACTGCAACAGAGAGTGGAACTCATCCAAAGCTTCTCCATAGAGTTCCTCATCCTCTTCTTCTAACTCCTGGTCCAGAATTCTCTGTCGATAATGAGAGGTTTTAGGATCTTCCTTTTGGAGAAGGAAGAGGAGGCAGAGAGGGTGGTGGTTTTGGCCTTTTTTGTGGATTTGGTTTCATAGGGAACAATGGCTTGGGAGCTTCTCTTCCTCTGTTGCATTCTTGTGGCGACAGAGGGGCCTGGGTTGGAAGTTTTGGATTTGAGGCTGATCGGGGAAGGCTCGGGGCTAAGGATCTCTTGAAGGGATTTATTCGGAGAGGAATCATGCGACCCGCCTTCAGAAACTGATTTTGTGACTGATTCTGAAGTCAAAGTGATGGCTTGCTCCTCTTCTTTGGGCATGGTTGGTTCCTCTTCCACCTTTTCCTGTTCCTTTGGTGGTTTCTCAAGCTTCTCTTCTGGTTTCTCTGCAGGTTTCGCCACGGGGTTTTCTTTGGGGAGGGATTTTGAAGAAGTGGAGGCAGAAACAGGCTTGGAGGAGGAGGCTTTAGCCTTCTTTTCGCGAAATGCTTGAAGAAAAGCAGCCTCCTCTTCATCCATAACAACGATTGGGTTAGGGTTGGCCATTTGAGAGGAGCTTAAGAAGATTGCTGTGTGAAGAGAAAGAGAGGTAGAAGATCAGAGAGATGGAGAGCTTGTGTGATCAACTCGGAGCAACTGAGCACCTCTTTAAGGGCGTTGAAGATCTGGGATGGCCAAGAGCTGAGGTGACCGTTGAAGCAAATCCAGCCGTTGAGAAGATCAAGGCAAATCCGAAGCATTGAAGAAAGTTGCAGCTTTTCGGAACTGCTAACTTAAATTCAAAATTTGACCCATTCAGAGAAGAGGGAGGTCTGCCACTAATAAGACATGCCTTATCCCTGCCAATATGCCATAAATAGCGTCTGGGAGAGCCAAGCGAGCCGTTGGAGAGACGCTATATTCTGGTTCCTTTCTGGCGACATTTTCAGCGAGCTAGAGGAATGTATGGGAACCTTTGGTGTGGGTTAAAACAAAGGAACCAAAAACAGTACGTTTCCATACAAGAAATCAGGGTAGGCCATTTATCGCATTGCACAATAATTCTCAGAGAGGGTTTAGAGATGGATCATAGAGAATTAAATTGAGCAATGAGGCAAGGGTAGGTCTTAGTACACAATCATCATCTCGGCTTGTAATGTTGGGTTAGAAATATGATCAGATTGTGACTTTTGGGCCATCAAAAAATTTGAACAATGAGGAGTTGAAAAAGTAACGAGGACCAAAAGGAAACGAACCAGAAAAAATTATCTAAGCCCTTTTAAGAAACCATTATGACAAGAAGGGTTTGTGGCAAAAGATATAACACAAGGACATCAAGACTCAACAAGTTAAATATCTTAAACTAGTCAATCAGGGGAACTGGAAAGAATTCTCAGAACTAAGGTCACTACTGAGTAATAGGAATCATTCCTAGTTCCAATCTGAGATTCTCGAAAGGAACTCTATTCAATGCCTTGGTGAATATATCTGCAATTTGATCTTCAGTTCTACAAAATTTCATAATGATGTTTCCCTTCTCAACATGATCTCTAAGAAAATGATGTCTAATGTCAATATGCTTGGTCCTAGTATGATGCACAGGATTCTTAGAAATGTTTATGGCACTAGTGTTGTCACAAAGAATAGTGAGAGGGCCATAAAACATACCAAAGTCCGCGAGTTGTTACTTTAGCCAGAGAAGTTGGGAACAACAAGAGGCAGCCGCAATGTACTCGGATTCTGTGGTGGAGAGAGAGACTGAAACTTGTTTCTTTGATCCCCATGACACGAGGCAAGGGCCTAAGAACTGTGTCATTCCAGAAGTGCTCTTCCTATCCACCAAGTATCCGGCATAATCAGCATCAGTGAAACCCATGAGCTCAAAGGGACATTCTTTGGGGTACCAAATGCAGAGATCATCAGTTCCTTTAAGGTATCGAAGTATTCTCTTCACAGCGGCCAAGTGGGTTTCTCTTGGACAAGATTGGAACCTAGCACACAAGCCAACAGCAAAGAGAATGTCTGGTCGACTAGCGGTTAGGTACATGAGTGAGCCAATCATACCTCTATAGAGCTTCTCCTCCACTAGAGGACTCGAGTGGTCCTTATCCAGATGGGCAATGGTGGATATGGGAGTGGAGAGAGGCTTGCATGAATCCATTTTGAACTTCTTCAGTAGTTCCCTGACATACTTCTGTTGGTGGATTTGAATACCATCTTCCTTTTGAGTGATTTGTAATCCGAGGAAGAATGTGAGTTCCCCAATTAAACTCATTTCAAATTCACTGCTCATCAAGTCTTTGAACTTGTCTACAAGGGACAGGTTAGTGGAACCAAAAATGATATCATCAACATAGATTTGAACCACTAAGATGTTACCTTCTTCTTCTAGGATGAAGAGGGTCTTATCAATAATTCCACGCCTGTAGCCGTTTGAAAGTAGGAACTGGGCAAGACGATCATACCATGCTCTGAGAGCTTGCTTGAGGCCATACAATGCCTTGTCTAGGAAGTAGACATGATCTGGATGATCGTCGTCTTCGAAACCAGGAGGTTGCTTGACATAGACTTCTTCTTGAAGAATTCCATCGAGGAAGGCTGTCTTCACATCCATTTGGAACAACTTGAACCCTGTGTGAGATGTGAAGGCAATCAACAACCTTATTGCTTCGATCCTTGCCACTGGAGCATAGGTTTCATCATAGTCAATTCCTTCTTGTTGATTGTATCCTTGAGCCACAAGTCTTGCTTTGTTCCTTATCACAGCTCCTGTATCATCTAGCTTATTTCTGAAAACCCATCTGGTTCCTATGATGTGCTTATCCTTGGGGCGAGGAACCAGATGCCAGACTTTGTTCCTTTCAAATTGATGAAGCTCTTCTTGCATGGCTTGGATCCAGTCCGCATCCTTCAGTGCCTCACCTATGTTCTTTGGTTCCACAATAGACAAAAAGGCATTAAGGGCAAAGAAAGTTAGATGTTCGTACCTGACTGGAGGCTTAACGACTCTTCTTTCTCTGTTGGAAGCCAAAGTATTTGATGTGGAGACATTCTGAGTTGAGCATTCAGCTTCCTGGTTGGGGTCACCTTCTCCATTGAAGAACATGTGGGAAGATGAATCATTGAGGTCTCCACAGATGTTGTCGTCATGCTCATGGTTCCCAGAAATGGATTGTTGTTCATTATCCATGGGAACTGGTGGAGGAGCCATTGGAGGGTTCCGAGCAGCAGGACATGAACTGGGTGGAGTGACATCTTCATCTGGATCTTCTTGATATGACTTGGGAAACGGGTCTTCAAAGGAATTGGTGGTGTTCTGCACAATCTTACCAAGTGATTTTTCATTAAAAATAACATGAACACTTTCTTCTACCTTTTTAGTCCTTTTGTTGAAGACTTTGTATGCCTTACTGCCTGAGGCATATCCAATGAAGATTCATTCATCACTTCTTGGGTCGAACTTGCCAAGATTGTCCTTCCCATTGTTGTGCACAAAGCACTTGCATCCGAACACCCTTAGATGAGAAATGTTGGGAACTCTTCCTCTTAGGAGTTCATAGGGTGTCTTCTCTGTGATAGGGCGAAGCATGGCTCTGTTGATGATGTAGCATGCTGTGTTGATCGCCTCAGCCCAAAAGGATTGGGAGAGTCCACTTGAGATCAACATTGTTCGAGCCATGTCTTCCAAGGTCCTATTCTTTCTCTCTACTACTCCATTCTGTTGAGGAGTGTATGGTGCAGAGAAGTTGTGATCAATGCCATGCTCACTGCAAAAGGTTAGAAATTCTCCATTTTCGAATTCGGTACCATGGTCAGACCGAATAGCATTAAGTGAACAATCAAGGGATTTTTCTAACAAGGGAACCAGGTCTTTAAAGCGGTCAATGACTTCACTTTTAGATTTAATGAAAATGGTCCAAGAAAAGCGAGAGAAGTCATCGACAATAACAAAAATATACTTGTTCCCTCCTAGGCTTTGAACTCTCATGGGTCCACAAAGATCCATGTGGATGAGCTCAAGAGGCCTTGAGGTGCTTACCATGTTTTTGGATTTGAAGGAACTACGAGCCTGTTTTCCTTTTACACAGTCAGAGCATGGTTCCTTAGATGTGCCACTCAGCTTTGGCAATCCTCTGACTAGTTCCTTTGAGTGTAGCTTTTGAATCAGCTTAGTGCTAGCATGACCGAGGCGTTGGTGCCACAACTCAGCTTGGTCATTCACGGTTGAGAGACACAGTTTCTCCTTGGAGACGAAGGATGGATCAACAATGTAAACATTGTTGAATCTCTTTCCTTTTAGGATGATTTGTCCCGAGGAGTCAAGAATTGAGCATTCGTTTGATCTAAATCTGACTTCATTGTCTCCTTGATCACACAGCTGTGACACACTTATTAGATCAAAACCAAGACTATCAACAAGGTGAACTTTGTTTACCTGAATGTGATCGTTGAGTTTCATAGTTCCTATTCCACAGATTTTCCCTTTGATTTTGTCTCCAAAGGATATGTTTCCTCCTTGGAGAAGTTGAAGAGAGGTCATTTGATTTCTTCTTCCGGTCATATGGCATGAGCAACCACTGTCAATGTACCATAGTTGGGGTTGCCTCTCTTCTTTCTGCACACAAGGGAACTAAGATTTCTGAACCCAGCGAAGCTTGGCTTTATTGGGGGGGATTAGCATTCCGAGTCTGTGAATAACCAGGGAACTGGTTCTTTTCATGGTAATGAGTACTTTTCTCCTTTTCAAAGTTCCTTTTCTTAGCACAATCAGTGTTGTAATGACCATTCTTACCACAGTAGGTACACAAACGATTGTAAATAACATGTCCATATTTTCCTTTTCCTGGCCTAAAAGGTTTTTCAGTTTTCCTTTTGTTAAAATCAACATTGTTTCTAACCTTGCTATGGGCCATGTCAATATATTTTTTGTGAGCAAAGGAATTTGTGAACCATTGGTTTTCAGGAACCATCTTTTCTTTTCCCTTTGGTTCCTTCTTAGGACTTTGAGAACCTTCATTGAGACGTTTGGCAACCTCAGCCTTGTTCTCAAGGACCATGATCTTCTCTGATAGGAATTGATTCCTATCACGAGAAGTGGCCAGAGCAATACTGAGGTTCTCATTCATCTCAATAAGTTCTCGCCTAGCCTTTTCTTCTTCAGCATCATTGTTCCCTTTATTATTGACATATCCTATTCCATGTCGTTGTCTCACAAAAACAGTTTGATTTATCGTTTTTTCATTAATGGAATTAGTGAGAATGTCTAACCTATCCATTATGGATTGAAGCATGTCATTTCCAGATGGATTAGCATGCAAGTGAACTTTGACAGAATCTATGCTAGTTTCATCACAAGATTTGCAAGTTTTAAGGTGACTAGCATGCACATTCCTAATATCAATGAGTTTGGAGTGAGTTTCAGCTAGGTCTTTCTCAGTTTCATCAAGTTTCTTACTCCAAACAGAATTCTCAACAGTCAAGCAAGCAATTTCATCTTCACAATCATCTAGTTTCTGTTGAAGGGAACTGGTTTCCTTTCCTAGTTTCTTTATGATCTTAAGAAGTTGTTTCTTATCACAATCAACTAGGGATTTTAAGAGATCGTCAGAAGTTACCTCAAGGTCTTCTGAGTCGCTTGAGTCTCCTTTTGCCATGAGACATCTCCCTCTAGAGAAGCCACTCAGATCCAGTTCCTCATCTGAGTCTTCTCCCCATGATGCTACGAGAGCCTTCTTTCTTTGAGGTCTTTCCTCTTCCTTGGACTCTTCTTTGTTGGGACAGTTCTTAGCGTAGTGTCCCTTCTCCTTGCACTCGTAACAGGAGATTTCCTTGAGATCTCTTCTTGGTCCATTGTGAGAGGAACTGCCCTTTTTGAACCTTCCCTTCACAAAGAATTTTTTGATGTTCTTTGTGAAGAGGGTTGTTAGTTCGTCCTCCTCTTCTTCAAGGTCTGAGTTCTCTTCCTCCATCTCGAGCCTAGAGAAGGCTTTGGAGATCTTGAGGGCGATTTCTTTCTCTAGTTTCTTATCGGCATTGGCTTTAGTGTGCTCTCCTTCTTCAACTTTCAGTTTCCCTATGACTTGGGTCAAGGGAAGGGATTGGATGCCTGGAGTGTTCTTCATGATTCCCTTGAGAAGGGTGAACTTGGAGTTGAGTCCATTGATAATCACCAAGGACTTGGAGACTTCATCAAGATCAACTCCCGCCGCCGTCAACTTTCCAATTAATCTGTTGAAGCGAGAGTAGTACTCTGAGATGGTCTCAGTTTCCATCATTTTGAAGGTGTGGTATTCTCCTTCCAAAGCAAACTTTCTGCTTTGCTTTAGTTCCTCACTTCCTTCATGCATCTCCTTGAGAGCTTTCCACATCTCCTTGGCCGTCTTGATGCCTATGACTTTGTCCATGTCCTCTCTGTCCAATCCATTGAGGATGAACTGTCTTGCCTTGGCATTCTTCTCCATGATGACATAATGTTCTGGTTTCCAGTCTTCTTCCTTCATGGTAAGATCGATGTGGCCATCTCCATTTTCGACTATCCTCCAACATTGGTAGTCGTTGGTCTTGATGTGGCTTTCCATGCACTTTTCCCACCATGTTTCTTCTCCTTTCTTGCGAAGGTGTGGCTTGTTGGTAGAGATTCCTAGCTCGAACTTGCTTGGTTGAGACATGATCTGCAAACTTATCAAAGATCTAGAACTTTTCCTGCTTTGATACCAATTGTAGGATCGTGATTGTTAGATAAAAACTTAAGGAACTCAGAATAATGATTCTCAGTTCCTTTAGCAGCGGAAGATAAACAATCAAACAAATGACAAGTTCCTTATAGTGGAAACCTTTGATTGCCAACTAGCAATCCAGGATAAAAACCACTACCTTTCTTTCGAAATGATTTCAAAGTCTACTTCTTGATTTCTTATCTCTTTTGGTTACAGCTTATCCTAGGAACGAACACACAGTTCCTTTGCCTTACACACAGTTAGACAATCCTAGATAACTTAACACAATCAATAATCAATCCAAGAAACAGACTTTCGTACCTAGGAACTATCACTTACAGTCACAGGAACTTAGCACTCAGCTCTTCTTCCTTGACTGGTTCCTCTTGATCTCGGTTTGCTTTGATGATCTTTGTTTTGAGGTTCACACTAGATGTTTGCTAATGAGTGTGAGTTCTTGTTTTAGTGCATGAAGATAACCCTTGGGTTAGTCTTCCTTTTATAGAGGATTCTTCGCAGCTCGATCCTCTCTTGGTTCCCACGGATTGAGCTTGCCCTAGGATTAGTGGTTCTCCTTGATCCACGTTGTTCTTGGCATGTGCAAACAACCTAGGTAGCTCAGAATCTCTCTTGGTTGGTCAACTACCTCAGACGAGCCTTGTGGTGTCGTTGTCAAAACGCTTTCGTCCGAGGTTGAGTAAGCTGGCCGCTTGGGAACCGTCTGTTGGACAGCGACGCCTTCATGTGCTGTCGCTTTCATCGTCTATGTCCGAGGTAGAGGTTCTCTAGGCATCTTGTTCTTTAGCTCTTGGACCTTGGCAGACTTTTGGAAGCTTCGGATAAGTCGTTTTCGACACCTTTTGTCCGAGGTTGTGTGTTCCCAGATTTCTCGGGAATCGCAATGTCGCAAGCTCCATTTCTGGGCACACCTGGGTTCCTCTGGATTCCTTCAGCTGTCTTGTTCCTTTGGTTCCCTTGTTCTATTTGGCTTTCCTGCCTTAGGTAATTTCCTGTGGTTCCTTAAAACACATCTTTGAGATAAAACATTAGTATCATAATATTTGTCATCTTCAAAAGTAGAGAAACTGAGGAACGGAACTCTCAGGGGAACCTAAGTTCCAGAGTTCCGTTTACTAACAAAACAGATCCTTTTTTTGGAACAAAGATAGCTCCTATAAGCCCCTGATAGGCTGAGAAAAAATTTGTAAACCAACCCAACAAGGAGGCCTTGGCCTGAGAAAATCTAAGGATATGAACAAAGCCCTATAATTCAAATTGCTATGGAAAATCTTAGCAGAACCAAACAACTACTGGGTTAGAGTTGTTACTGAAAAATACCTGAAAACATTCCATATCCTTCACTACGAGAAAAATAGAAACTGCTCTTGGCAATGGTCCAAAATGATTGAACTCATTGATGAATTCAAGTCTGGACTAATCTGGCAAGTTGGGAATAGAAAAACAATCAAATTCTGGCTTGATAATTGGGTTTCCAGATCCCCATTGAGTGACTCCATAAACACACAAGTTACCTTGAACAAAGATGCTACGGTAGCCGATTCTATGCTACCAAATAAAACCTGAAATAAGAACCTAATAGAACAATACTTATCCCGTGACTTAGTAACAAAGATTACATCAATCCCAATTCCGCTGAATGATATTCATGATAGAATGTATTGGGAAGCCAACAAGAATGGTTGGTTTTCTACAAACTCTGTCATGGAACTAATTAATAGAAACAAAAGATACACTGCATATGACTCTTCTTGGATCTGGAAAATGGACACTTACTCCAAAGTTAAAAACTTTGTTTGGAAAATACTGAAAAACGGATTACCAACAAAATCAAGACTAACAGAAAAAGGGGTAACAATCCCCCAGGGATGCATCAGATGCAATGCGCAATTGGAGGATTTGAATCATCTCCTATTCTATTGCAACCATACAAAGAAAACAATAGAGAAAATGAACCAATCCACATATGGTATTATTACTTCCATAAACATAGCAAATAAAAAAATCAATGAAATCATTGATGAAATTCGACAAAAAACCGATCGCTTGCAGTTTATAGAATTATTGATTTCTTGGTGGGGAATCTGGTTCTATAGAAACCAACAAAGCTTTGGAAGCCCAAATGCCAACCACATCAAGGATGTTCCGATTTATATCAAACAACAAATTGAGAACTGGAATAAGACGAAAACCTGAAATCCTGACTGCCTAGCAGATGACAGACCTAAACCTCATAGAACAAATAACTTCAGACGACCAATAAAAAAATGGAAAAAACCTTCAGATAAAATTATTAAAATCAATATTGATGGATCAACAAAAACAAATGGTGAATCTAGCTTTGGCTATATTTTCCGGAACAACAAAGGTGAACCTATTTTTTTCTTCGGGGATAAATGTGGTACCTCAACCCCATTAAAAACAGAAACGCTTGCGGTAAGAAATGCACTAGTAAAGGCCTATGAATTAGGCATTACCGACATACAACTTGAATGCGATAACCTGACCGTAGTGAATGTCCTAAACCAAATCTGGCACTGTCCATGGGATATTGAAATGATTATTTCTGATATCCTGTGTGTTTTACAACTTTTCTCTTCAATGTAGATTTCTCATGTCTTTCGGGAAACAAACGTGATGGCCGACTTCATCGATAAGGAGGTCCAACTCAGTTCTTTGGAAGATATTCGAACTAGTTTAGAATTTGTAATTCTCATCCGAAAGGATGCTATAGACTGAGAAACCGACTCTTTTGTGGTCTCCAGTCTAATTCTTACTTTAAAAAAAAAAAAAAAAAAAAACTCTTTTTAGTGCGCGTGAAAAAGTTGTTTCTTCTCTTTAGTGCAGGACAAAACAAAGGTCTTTTTTTACCTATCATCTAGAGCTTTACAGTACTTAACCCGGTTGCTATATTATGTTTTCAGTACAGTACTCCATCTCTTTGACCTTTGAAAAGAAGGGTAAATTTCCTTTTTCAAATTAAAGCCTTTCGGACCCCTACCATGTCTAAATCCCATTCCCAATCCATCGCAAGTTATTCCCATAAAAAACATACGGAGTATAGTAGTAGACTGACTTTTCCGACCTTCAATTCAATTGTTATTATAGGCCCATACTATTCGGTGCATACCCAAAATTGCCTTTCAGCGCATAGGGTAGAGACGTAACGCTCCATGAAGCTCCTCACGTAACGCTGAATGAAGCTCCTCACGTAACGCTCCATGAAGCTTCAGGCGTAACGCGGCAGACTGGATTTAAAAACAGAACTCTCTCCCTTCTCCTCCATTCCGCCGCTGCTCACTCAAAAAACAGAAATTGAACCCTAAACCTCTCTCGTTATGCGCCATTGGTATCGGTTCGTTAAGAATCAACAAATCTCTCACGTAACGTGTGCATTAGCGCCATTCGTAACGTATGTAGTATGAATCTTTTGCGGCTTGTAATGGTTGACCGTCATCACCTTAATAATTTCCTTCTCTTCAGCGGTTGGTCGCCCAACTAATGCACTACCATACAATGAATCTGTTATGACATGATTGTGAGTTCCATGTTGTACAATGATCCTCCACAATCCCTTCGGCCCTTCTTTCAGCCTCAACATGAAGGGACACCCACACTTCTTTGACCTTGTGATGTCTCTCACTTGGTCAGCTCCTTTAGGCACGTTTTGTCCATGCCTATCACACGGTAACCAAGTCCCCCCAAGGGCTTTTGGGGTGGAGGGTTTATTCCTCCACTTTTTGATGCAGAAGTGTTTACACATAGCCATATCCCGCGCCCACAAAAAAGCTTCTTCTCTAGACTCCCAGATTTTATCAGTTGTAAAGAAGCTTGAATAATCGGCAGAGACGTAAACATCCTCCTCCGGTGGTACACTAAACTGAGGTTGTGTGTGTAGGGATGGAAAGCAAAACTGTGGGATAGCATAAGATGGTATATCAATATATGGTTGAGGCGTGTTCCAAACCTACACCTTTTGCGGCGTTTCCCAAACCGGAAATGTCTTCTCTGGAGTGCTCCAGTCATTGAGGGAGATATTATTTAACCCCTCGTACAAACCATAGTTCGTCTGCATACACATTAAATCATCTCATCAAATAGTGCACAAACCCTAAACCTAAATCTATATGTTTTTGTAAAATGGAACGGTTTGTGATAAACCGTGCCATTTTACAGATTAAACCCACAACCAGTATTAGCTCCATACGTTATGAATGGCGCTAATGCACACGTTACGTGTCAAAGCGTTCCACGCGTTACGTGAAAACCATATTTCCACGTAACGTGTGGAACTGTTCTTCAATGTAACAGCGATTTCGCTGCCCTAAGCCCTAAACAACAACGTTTGCACAATCGTTGTTTCTATCTCCTAAACAAAATCAGATCTTTAACTTTAAACAACAAATAAGAGCCTACACTAAACCTTAAAAATTAAATATTAAAAGCTCCTAAACCCTAAATCATCAAACTCAAAACTTAAAACAACAAGTTCATAACAAGAAAAAAGAGCACTTTATGGTTAAAGAATAGAAATTACCTCATTCCAAAGTGGGATATCTTCTCCATTGTTGCACCAATACTCATTGTTGTTGGTATTGTCCATTTCTTTTTCAAAAATTTAGAGTGTAAAACAATTTTTTGTAAGTGTTTGAAATGGGTTTAAGCTCAAAGTTGATCGTTATATTGAAGAAGAAGCTGGGACCATTAATACCGTTAGGTGGGGACAAGACAGTTAATTCAATGCGTTTCGCCACAGACAGGTCCACACGTAACGCGGAATACCTCTCTCCACGTTACGTCTGTGTTACATGGAGACGTAACGTGGAACACTGTTCCTCACATAACGTCTGGTTCGAGGGTTTGTAGGGTAGGGTTAGGGTTTAGGGTTTAGGTTAGAAGGGGGTTTCAGTTTAGGGTTTGGTGGATTTGTTAGGTTGACTTTAGGGTTTAGGGTTTAGGGTTAGGGTTAGGGTTAGGGTTTAGGGTTACGGTTTAGGGTTAGGGTTTAGGTTTAGGGTTGTTCAAAATTGTCATTCAATGCTAGTTGTTGAGGGTTGTTCAAAAGTTTTTAATGATAGTGGTTGAGGTCATTAATGCTAGTGGTTGAGGTCATTATATACTACAGTTGTATACAGCTGTATATTAGCTGTCAAACACATTTCTTTTCACTATATAAGAGGCATTAGGGTTGTTTATTCACTACAACAAGTCCAACACAAGCGGGTTTTGAAGATTCATTTGTGGGTAAGCTTCTTCTTCCAGTTTCTTTCGATTTAAGAGGCATTAGGGTTGTTTGTTCACTACAACAAGTCCAACACAAGCGGGGCTTGAAGATTCATTTGTGGGTAAGCTTCTTCTTCCAGTTTCTTTCGATTTAGTAACCCTAATTGACATTTTCATATTAATAGATTTGTAGGAAATCAAGCACTACAACAAATAATGGCATCTTCATCCGAATCATCAACAAACCCAAATAGGCACCATCAGCAAATAAGTGCTCCACAATGCGAGTGTAATTTGAAAACAATTGTCCGTACTTGGGATTTGCAGTGGAACTACGGAAGGAGGTATGTGGGATGCCCAAGACTGGGGTGTTTATACAGGAAGTATATTGATTCTACGTACGAGGACAAGGCACACGCGGTTATTCGACAACAATGGCGGGAAAAACAAGATCTTGTTAAAGAAAATCAAGATCTTGTTAAGCAGAATCAAGAACTTTTACAAGATGCGGATAAGATGCGTAGGTATAACCTCAATCTATATAATGATGTACATCGTATACTGCCTTGATGTCGTATCTTTTGTATAATGTTGTTTACGTACTATCAACCTTTGTAGGGAGCAACAAATTTTATCAAAGCAGAGACATGATAGGAAGCGAACTTTTACCAGAGACTATCCTAATTTCTTCAAACGCAACTAGACGATGTCATTTATTTTGTGTTAGGGTTTCTAAGTTTATGAAGAACTTGTATTATTTCCTGTATTGTGAGCTAAATGTGGTTGTAGTCATCCAGCGTAATGAACAATTCTATTTCGTCTTCTATGTTGATTCTTTTGGGGTATTTCTTTTATTAATTCTAGATAATCAAATAAATACTAAAAATACACAATAATATGATACAACATTCATACACAACATATATGTAAAATAATCAATAATTCAACATTGAACAACAAATAAATACTACAAATATACAATAATCATTATTTTAACATTGAACCACAAATAAATACACATACCACAACATTATAATACACTAAAATACCATACGTTACGTGTGTTAGAGCTCAGCCCGTAATGCATGAGACGCTGAAATGGTCTGCTTTCAGACGTTACGTGATGAGACACTCCACGCGTAATGTCTGAGCCCTATGCGCTGAAAGGCAAAAATCCATATACGCCGAAAATTAATCGTGTTATTATATGCTGTTTAACGCTTTCTTGTAGCAGTTTCGTAAAGCCAGCAGGCAGCAGCTGATCACTGATTAGTCATGGCATTGGATTTCTCCATCTTTATCCTTTTTCAGCCTTAATTGATACTCTCCACTCTAAAATAATTGTCATTTTAATTTATAAATTTTGTTAATTTTTTTTTATAATTTTAAAAATTTTAGGTGAGTTACGATATTTATCATTGAAAGTTTTAGATATTGATTTTTTTATAAAAATACTTTTAACATATTGGTTACAACTAAAATAGATAATAATATATTGTAATTTTTTTTTAAAAAGTTAATACTCCTTAATATTTTAATATAATAGTTACATAAACATTCATTAATAATCGTGCAAATGGCTAAAACGACAATTTTACTGAATAAAAAAATTGTTTTTAATGTTTTGATATTAATATTAAAATTGAGAGTTTGTTTTTTTTATTCAGAAAAAAATGAAGGTTGTTGTTGCTAAGTGCAATGTGACAAAGTTTAATATGTATAAATAGTATTTGAAATTTATATAACTAATATTCATACTTAAGTTCCTCTATATATATAATAAACAAAAATAATGAAACTTAATAAGAAAATGGTTACATTTCAACAAGTTATGTATATAACATTACAATTTATGTATATATAGTATACACAAAAGCTCTTATTTTCTTCTATATGTGTCACTCTGTGAGATATGTCACGTAATCAAATAAAATTATCTTAATATTACATATAAAATCATATCAAAATATTATAAAAATATATCTTCTTACCTTAATTGAATGTTGTTGTTGTTAATTGAATATATAAACTTACTTAGAATCTACACATATAACTATGTAAGACAAAAAATTGAAAGTTACATTCTCTAAACTTATTTATAAACAAATATATATACCCATATATCAAACCTACATTTTTAAAAAAATATATAACTAAAAAGTAAGAACGTAATACTCTTATAGTTTTCAATATTTAAACATGGTAGTATACAATTTATGATGCAAAATTAGTAAACTACATTATATATAATACTTTGAAAAATTATGTAATATTATGTCAAAGTTTTTTTCTTGTAAGTAATTATATGAAATTAATTTTTTTCAATTACTTAAATCTAATTTATATGCTTTTATATAATTATTTATACAAAAAATAATTTTAATTTACTTCCCCTTATTTGTATTTAAAATCGCATATATACCTTCAAGTATATATCTATCTCTCTCTATATATATATATACAGAATAATGTTCTAGTGAAACAACCTCCTATAGTGAAACGTGTGAATAAATGATGAGCATTGGATTAATTGAAGATAAATGGCTGGGATTTATTTTAAAGAGGCACAAATTTAAAGGGTGGAATCACACACATCTGATATATCTCATTTGCGTTATTTTTGGGATCTATTTTTATTGCTTTCCAAAATTCACACCCTTCCAACTTCCATTCTGATATCGTCTCTCCGATACTCTTTTCCGTTCTCTCTCTCGCAATGCACTCATCTTCATCTCCGACTCCATCGTTTCCTTCCTCGTGTCATCTCCATCTCCGACTCCATCGTTTCCTCCCTCGTGTCTCCCTCGCGTCTCATCTCTCTTGCGTCTCTCTCGCAGTGCATTCATCGTCTCTTCTCTCGCGCAACTCTCCATCGTCGATTGTGCCAGGTTTTTCACCGTCGTGTTCTCCATCGTCACTTTCAGTTGCGCTACTCTCCATCGTCGACTTTCGAACGCCGCCGTCAACTCTCCATCGTCGACTGGCTCTAAAGGTAACCCTAAAATAACTGCCCCATTGATATTCCTTGTTTGCAACCTTCAAATTTCTCCATCGTCTTCAATTTCGGTTCAAATTTTCAAACGTGTTCTTCAATTTGGAGTTCTAATTTAGGGTTTTTATTCGATTTTGCTTGTGTAATTTATTCACTCATGGATTATTGGCGTCCTCCATTACCGCTGACTGATTTCACCGTCCTTGTGCCTATTTCGTTCTCTGGTATTTCGCCTTATTTCTCCCTATTAACCAAAGTGCTCGTCTTCTTAATCGTTGCATTCATTGTTCAATAGATATGTTCAATATCTATGTATGATATTCAGATATACTTGTATGATATGGAATTTGTAATTATGGATTATTCCATTGGTCGTGAATGTGATATTCATTTGTGTGGATGGGATATGCATTTTTCATACATTGATATGCATAATATACTTGTATGATTTGCAATTTGTAATTATGGATTATTTCCTTAGTTGTGAATGTGATATTCATTTGTGTGGATGGGATATGCATTTTCCATACATTGATATGCATAATATACTTGTTGCTGAAGTTTCAAGCCAATTTCTGCGAACAAGGACACAACCCACAGTAGTTCAGAAGTAGTGTCAGCCAATGCCTTGTATTCGGCCTCCGTGAAAGATCTAGCTACTGATTTTTGTTTGCGAGAGCTCCACGAAACAGGGGTCGACCCAAGAACAAGGATGTAGCCAGTAGTAGAAATAAAATCATCTTTGTCACGAATGGTGTTTTTCGAGTGACTCGTGTGTCCACCGACGACCAGCTAGCTGATGTCTTGACCAAACCCTTGTTGTGCCCACGATTTGATGCTATCATCTCCAAGCTTCGACTTTCCCTACGGACGTCGACCTTGAGAGGGCATGTTAGTGAATATAGCCAGGCCGTTACTACGGATAATTAGAGTTATATTAAGTTCTATAATTTCAGTAATCTTTTAGAGAATATATCTCTTTGTTTGTTATTTCCTTCTATATATGTAAACACTTTCCTGAATACAAGAAGTATATTTTTTTTATCAATTCTCTATGATATGCAATTTGTAATTATGGATTATTTCCTTGGCCGTGAATTTGGTATTCATTTGTGTGGATGGGATGTGCATTTTACATACATTGATATGCATAATATACTTGTATGATATACAATTTGTAATTTTGGATTATTTCCTTGGCCGTGAATGTGATATTCACTTGTGTGGATGGGATATGCATTTTTCATGCATTGATATGCAGAATATGTGTAGTGTATATATTGGTTTCCCCTATATCATCATCATCGACTTCTTAATCGTTACATTCATCCTCAACATTGATATGCAGAATATGTGCAGTGTATATATTAGGATTTAAGGTTTATTGCTTTAGTGTGTAGGGTTTATTGGTTTAGGGTTTCAGGTTTATTGGTTTAGGTTTAGGGTTTATTGGTTTGGGGTTTAGGGATTAGGGTTTAGGGCTTAGGGTTTATTGGGTTAGCGTTTAGGATTTATTAGTTTAGGGCTTTTTTGATATGTAATGATGTTCAAGTATACATAGAACACAGAGAGTGCTTTTTCTTTGTTATATCCTTAAATATCAATATTCACGTTTTTGTTCTTGATATTCATGTGTACTTTGATGATATTCAGGAATCTATGTGCAAAGTTCAGCGGTTTTGCCAACAAGAAGCCCGAAATTCTAAACATGAAGTGGCGTGAGGATAAAAATAAGATTGGTTGTGGGGTATTAGCATATGCCATGTGGAGGAATACCTAGGTCAATGTGTAATGTATTGTAAAATTACATTCAAGCTTAATTTCTCAAAGTACATGATTGGATATTAATTTAAGTTTTATCAATATTTTCGAATGATCCTACTAGTGTAAAACGCAATAGTCACAACTTTATGCACGATGTATGCATAAATATCAAATGTACGTAACTCAATGAATATCCTACAAAAATTCATGAATACTATCAACTTAGTTAAAGTGAATGTATGAAACACGAATCTGAATATCAAACATACAAGTTTTCCTTGAAAATTTTCACACCGTATGTTTGACAAATCACTTACAAATTCATGAAAATACAAACACAAATCCAATCATAGTAATACAAAACCTACAAACTTTGATAGGCAAATCATGAATTTCTGGGTCACGCATATGAATATCTAGTATTAGGATACGCATATCAGGTCAAATATATCTAACATAAGCCTAATGCTTATTAATAAAAAAATGTGTGAATATCGCTACTTAAAAAATGAATATCTAGAATAAGAATACAAATATCTTAACTATTGGTCTTCTTTGCAACTCCGATGATCATGTCTTGCATACTTGTTGCACCTCTTGCAATTCCTCGATGGCCTTCTTTATTTTGCATATGTCTTAACAATTCATGAATATCACCAATAAGAATATGCATAATAAACATGGTGAATACGTTGAGCTTGAGAGAAATATCAGTTTATACAAAGTGCATATCAATTTAAAAACGAATATCAATTTATATAGAGTGCATATCTATTCACAGTTTGTGAATATCGGAATGAAGATGACTGAACATGAACAAGACTAACAAATATTCAAAAAACCTTAAACGATATTCACAAATTTACCGTCGATATGCACAATGTTCACTTTCAACCCAGTAGATGCATAATAAACATAGTGAATACGTATACACAATACTCGAATATCACATATAAAAAAAGTTCATATTGTTCATATATTGATATTCAAAAATCCAAGAACGATGTTCAGAAGTAAAGATATTGATATGCATGAACTTCCATTGAATATGCATATGAATTAAAAACACAGTGGCTTGCATATACCTTTAATTACAGTACCCGAATATCATAACTTATAGTATGCATATCGAATCAAAGCAGACGAACAACAACTCATACATCCACGAAACCATAAATCTTAGTCTATATTATATGAAACTAACATGTGCATTCAAAATATTATAATTTGTATTAGGAAACCGCAAATTATTCAACTAACTTTCTTCCATTAGGAAACGCTTGTTCAAGACTTCTTGACGGATATGCAGGTCCAGTGACAACTATGAAGGATTTTGGCAAGATTGAATGTTTATTCACCACGACTGAAAAGTTTTTGAGGATTCAGCTATGGAGAATTCTTGGAGAAGAAGAGAGCGTGTCTAACAAATTCGATCCACAAAATCAAAATTTCTCTCTTCACAAAATCTCCTTATTTGTTTTTTTTACTAACCGTTTTTTAAGGAAAGTACATATGATGGCTCTTGTTTTATGGTAACACACCCACCATAATATATATCTCTACAACCTAGCAATTCATCCATCTCCTTTCATCCAACGCTCCTTATTCATCCACTCGTTTCACCATAAGATTCGTTTTACATGAGCGTGAGAGCGTCCCTCTATATATACATACTAAAGCCTTAATTTTCTCTCATACGTGTCAACCAGCTAGCTATGTCATGCATGTAGGCAAATCGATTTGGTCAATTACTCGTTCACCCTTCATATTTTTTGATATTTACTTACATTATTTGACTTTCTAAATTTTTATTTTACAATTTACGTTAACTATATATACTACTCCTATCATCTCAATTATTCATTACAACATATCATATTAGATACGATGAAATATATAATTGATAAAATGTATTTTATGAGATATATATTAAATATATATATATATCTTAGAAAGATAACAAAAATTTATTAGATACTTTTTTTTATCAATTATTATGAATTAAAAAACAAATTCAGCTTAATTTATTATATGAAATTCATAAGCCATAAGCGATAACATATAATATGCCTTCTTTTTGTTTTTTGTTTAAATTTTTAATTTTATACATTTACTTTTTATCACAATAAAAAATTGTGTAATTTTATTAATTAGATCAATCTTAGAGTTTTTTTTCTTCTCTAAATTTATCTATATACAATATTAAATCTAAACTAATTTGTCCTACATGTCGTGTTTAGTTATATTATATAGGCAATTTTATTTACCAATTATACCTTTCCCTTTTTTTTATTTTTTGCGCATTTATTCAAAATTATTTTTATCCTATGTGCTGGAAGAAAGTTATCTCAAGAAACCTTAGATGTTTTGATAATGATAAACACCATGCATTTGATGGTTTGTTCTTAAGTATTGTTTCACGGAATAACAAAAGTTATGAGAGCTATTTGGAGAAGTTCTAGGGAACAATGGTTGTGACCAATGGATTAGACATCCTAGGGAATAGTGGGAACAAGAGCATCAGAGCTCAAGAAGACGAGAAAGAATGAAGATTCCAAGGAACAAGGATAACATAGCAAAGAAAGCTATCAACATTCCAACAAAGAGGCAAATCGCGAGATATTGCGTCTAGGGTTTCGAATGTTTGCTTGGAGCACAATGAGACGTCAAACAAGGAAAGTGGAGATTATATCTTATAGATAATGTGTCGGAATTATCATGGAGAGATAAGATCTATTTATAGAAACAAGATAATGTCAAATTGAAAGATGTTGTTTGTGGTATTTTAGGATATTGTTTGATGAAAAGATATAATATTATTTATGGGATAATATATCATATTAGACTATAAATAATTATATTTTCGTCATCATTTGGAGGCCTATAGATACAAGGCATTGTCAACCTAGTTTGACATGTTTCCAAGAGAGAAATATGAGCATCCAAGAGAGAGACGGTATTAGGAGCTTTGAAGGTTTCTAAGTAGCCATTGGAGAGCAAAAAACAAAGCTTGGAGTTCAAGAGACGAGTTTCAAGGTTGTTGGCTCAAGGGAACAACGGAGTCGTTCTTACGTAAAGGAGAGTTGCGATCTTTAGGAACTTCGTAGGGAAAGTTTCTGAGGTAAAGAAGATAATTTTTCAGTGATTTTGAGTTTGTTATGAGTTGATAATACGTGCTAAGGGTCGTTAAGCTTAGAGAGCATTCTAGTAGAAAAATCTAGTTTAAGTTGGATCTTTGCTTGACTTGTGTAGCTCGTGTTTATCAATGAAAGAAGTAGTCTTTGAAATCATGTTAGGGTAACACTTAGAGGTAGAGGTTTTTCCTTGTCAACAAGTTTGTTGATTTGGTTTTTCTCTCTACGTGATTGTGTTGCTATTTATGATATTCCGTTGTGCAAAGGTATCGTTCCTTATATAGGAAGAGTACTTTACTTTGTTACTAACACTTGGTTTCGATCCAACATTATATATAACATCTTTGTAAGGATTCAGTTTTATATGACAAGGAACATAACTTTTTATAATAATCATATCAATATTATATATCACTAAATTTTACATGAAACAAATCATTCTCATATATATAAAAGAAACCTATTTTTTTCGAACAGATAATCCTTATTCTAATTAATAAAATATGTTATACTTTATTAACTTTTAAGTAGCATGGGAATTAAAAGGGGCACAGTAGACGCAATTGAAAGGGGCGCGCAGGGGTGTCCCGGTAGAAAGTCTGGTGCATGGGAATTCCTTTGGGATCACCCAGAATTGCATACGAAGGCAGAGCTCCTTCCCTGTACCGCTGTACGGCGTCTCAGCTGCCACATAGCCGTCGACGTCGGTCTTGTATGGGATGCCGAGCACTGTATCCTCCTCCGCGACGTACTGTCATTTTTTCTCGATTTTATATTGATTGATTGTAGCAAGTTTGCTTGTAAATTCTATACCGTCTTTCCCCAGCTAGCTGACCTAGCTCCATCATGGAATACTTGTTTATCACTTTTACTATTAGAAACTTTACCCACAATATTACCGGTTTTTTCTTACTTTTAGTCATTTCCACAAATAACTACGACCTTTTATTTCAAAGGAAAGAAAAGAAAAGAAAGAGACCGTCCAAGTCAAATTATATTTCAAGTAGTTTAATAGAACAAAAGTAATAAAAGGAAGTTGCTAATATAAATTTTGGATATAGAAAATCTGAGATATAAGCACATATAATATAATTAAAATTGACAAATCTTATAATTCAAGGATAAAATACGTCATTTTTAATGTTTGTTAATAAATCTCTCTAACCTGAAATTGTGGATGGATAACAAGATTAAATATATAAAGCATAGTAACATATTAGATTTTTCAAATGTGTACGTGTTCATGGTTATAACTAGGCCTGAGCAAACTAAGGTCGGTCGGGCCGGTCAGTGAGCCCAGCCCGCCCGTTTATGTGAGCCAGACACAAACAATGATAATACATGCTCATTTAGCTCGGATAATCCGGATCGGAATAGATTTTTAAATATAAATATAATTGTATATGTATATATTAAATTTTATTTATAATATTAATTTATATTATTAAATATAAGTATCATTGATATATAAAGATTATATATTGATTAGAGTCAAACTAATCCATATTAAATCAGATAATCTGTCTATGGTTTCAAGAATTCAAGCATGTAATTTTTGTTTGTCCTATGCTAGCTTATATTTTGTATGATGATTGATGACATAGTTAGTCTTTTTCAGTTTTTTTTCTCTGTCAATATCTCTCGTGAAGGCATGGTGCTAACAAATTGTCACGTTTTCTATTAGGAAGTCTAGAAATTTCAAATGTACTGTTTACTCACAAATTTCCTCCACATGTGCTTAATTTGATTGAAAATAATTTGCTAATATAGTATATGATTTCTCCTTTCAAAAAAAATATTCATTACGGACCCTTCTCTTCCATGCTTTTTGAATATATATATATATATATATAGAAGTAGGATCAATTGCATATTAGTGTTAGGATAAATAGTAGGGAGTGTTATATATAGATTGTTAGATTAAACTAATTTAGCGATTAGGATTTAATCAAATAAATTAAAATGGGTTATTCTGTGGTGAATTACATCACTCATAACCTCCAAATTCCTTAATTAACGCATGTTAATTTTTTTGGATTTTTTTCTAATATGTATCCATCGTTCGTTTTCTTTATGTTATGGTTCAATGATTAATGTTCATTGTTCATACAGTACACTTTCTCGTTATTGTTCAGGTTGTTCATTTTGGATGTTGAATTTGTTCATTAGATTAGTTTTGATATGAACGAAAGGCATATAATATTCTGATCGACTTCATCTTTTTCATTACATATGTCAACATTGATTCTTGTTCTTGTCTTTGTTCATCTTGTTCATTTCATATTTTAAACTTGTTCATTAGATTAGTTGTTATATGAACAGAAGGCATATGATATTTCGATCGACTTCATCTTGTTCATTACATATGTCAACATTGTTGATTAGGCCTTTGGGTGAATGAACAATTAGGATAGTGTTCAGTACAATGTGCAATTTTTCTTTATTAAACATTTCAAAATTTGAATTTGTTCATTATGACATCTGTTACGTGAACGAAATACATGTAATTTCAAACGAGTTCATCTTGTTCATTACATATATCAACATTGATCATTAGGTCTTTGGGTGTATGAACAATTAAAAGATAATGTTCATATGAACAATTAAAAGATACGTATACTATTCTCCTAGTTCATCTTGTTCATTATGCTTATCTGCATTGTTCATAACGTTAATGTTTACTAGTTAATTTGGAAGAATAATCTATACATATCTTACCTTGAACAACTTCTATGACAACTATGGAGGGCGGAGAGGTTGAAGAGGAGACTACGGAAGAAAGAGGATCGTCAAAAAATTATGGGTGAAAAGTTTGAGTAGTAAATTAGGGGAGATATTAGGAAGACATTTTAGGGAATAAATTATTTACTTCCTTAGTAATATATTATTAATTTTTTTGGTCTGAACTCCAGGCTAAGCCTGTAGTAATATATTTCTTTATGCTGTTACAGATTCTATTCCACAAATAAGTCATATTGTAACTTACATGAATATTAGTATACTATCATTTATGATTAAAAAGATTAACGCTCCATAAAGTTTCATACTATTTACTATAGAAAGTCTCGTTACCAAAATCCGACTATATATATATATATATAGGAGAAGCATTAAATGAGAATAGTAAAATAGGATAAACATTATAGTAAAATAGGATAAACCGGATCCTATATATCATATATATATACTTATATATATATATATAAGTATATATATATGATAAACATTACAGAAACAAACTATCGATCTTCTTTTTGGATGCAAAAGCTATTAAAAATAGGATAAAAGTGTATTATAATCTATTATTTACGTTTATATGTTAAGGCGAAGAAGATAAGATCAATATAATTATATAAGGCAAAATTATCGAGTCATGCGGGCTATCCGGATCCGAATGTCCGGGATGCGAACACCCTCTGTAGCTCGAATCTCTAGCTCGGTCTGCATCCGGCCCGAATAAACAAACTTTTGGGTCAAAGCCCGTCTAGGGTGTCCAGCTTTGCTCATGTCTAGGTACAATCCAACAATTTTAAATTTGATTTACACTCTAATTTATTATTCTCAACTTTTAAATTGACTTCTTATAATTTATTAAATTGACTTCTTATAATTTGAAAGGGTAAAGTCCAAATATATACTCACACATCGTAAAGATCCAAAAAAGTTTGTTTCTATTCAACCATAAAAACAAACAAAGTTAATAGGTGTACAAGTGAAAACCTTATCTAACTCAAATCTTGCCGTGACCTTGTAGACCACTTGCACTTTATAAACTATTCAAACAATTTAGACAAGCTCTTGTTTTTACGTCCCATGAGATCATGGGGATTTCAAAGATGATATTCTTGGTAAAACGGGGCAGATGTTTACAAACCAAGCTTCTTGGGTCTCAGGTAAGTAGAAGAGGCCTTGCGCACACCCGGCATGGAAATCTGCTGCTGCTGCTTGGCCCTCTTGTGCTTCTCCCTCTCCCTGGTCAACCTCTCGGCCTCCGCCTGCTCTTTCCTGAGCAAATCCATCTCCTCTTCCATGGCCGTCTTTTCCTCCTTCTGTTTCTTCTTGTGCTCCAACAAGGACGTGTCGGAATCCTTGATGGAGAAGAACATGGGCCCCAGTTCAGCCAGCCAGTGAGGCTCGACCGCAGTCACACACTGCATGTACTCCTTGGAGGTCAGGAGGAGCTCATGGTAGACCACGTAATCGGGGGTGTAGCCCAAGCCGTACAAGGCGCTGCTAGCATGAAGGTGGCAAGGCATTCCAGTCCTCGAGTTGACATACTCCCCGATTCCTTTCAGCCTCGCGGAGTTGTGGAAGTAAGCGGAGCAGATTGCCTTCCTGACCACGTCCCAGTCAGGCCCGCAAGTGGTCAGCTGGATCTTGAGCTGCTTCAGAATATCAAGCAACTGGGACCTCACCTCCCTGGCTTTTCGCAGTCCCTTGACGTGCAGGAAATGGTCGTTGCACCAGTCTCCTCGGTACTGGTTGGCTTTCCACTGCAGATACACATTGAGAAGAGTCAGGTGGTCTGATTCCGGAACAAAGAACTTCTCCCGGGCAGCATCGCTCTCCTCCTCTCTGTCCTTGGGTCGAAAGAAGACTGAAGGAACTGAAAGCATGGACACGATGGTCAGCGCCTCGCTCAAGCACCCAAGCTGCTCTCCTATCAGAAGCATCTTTGCCAGTGGTGGGTCTAGCGGGAACTCCACCATCTTCCATCCGAGTTCTGTCAGACCACCGACATTGTTGAGGGCGCCCAGGACCCACAGCTGGTACATAGAGTTCAGTATGTTCTCCTGCGGAGGCGGATCCATGAAATCAAAGTCCAACAAGTTCTCAATTTTTAGAGATTTGAGGAGCAGAACCACATTCCCAAGATTCGTCCTCTGTATCTCTGGAACGGGGCTGGCAAGCATTTCATTCAGGTAAGCGTTCTCTGTGTAAAGTCTGTAGCAAGTGCCGGGCCCAGTCCTACCAGCACGTCCAGCACGCTGGTTAGCAGCGGCTTGGCTTACAGGGAACACTTGGAGAGCATCCATACCCATCCTTGGGTTATATACCTTCATCTTACCATAACCAGTGTCAATAACATAAAAGATCCCGTCAACGGTCAAAGATGTCTCAGCAATATTGGTTGCAACGATGCATTTGCGGGCCCCATCTTCAGCTTTCTGAAAGATTTTGGCTTGCAAGTCAGCAGGGAGTTGGGAATATATAGGGAGAATGAGGAGTTTTGGAAGTGCTTTCTTTGATGAAGAAATCAACTGCTCCACGCGCTCAGCTAGGGCTAAACAGGCTGTCTCAATCTCATCTTGGCCAGTCATGAAGATGAGGATATCACCTGGGGGGCTAGTTATGTGTATAGCCATAGCCTGTTTCACTGCTGCTTCAACATAATCTTCACAGGGTGTTTTGCTGTAAAGAGTATTGACTGGAAATGTTCGTCCTGGGATATGGAAAATTGGAACACTGAGGAAAACGAAAAACAAAATCAATACAGCAGCAATATTAAAGGATGCATAGACTGGAAGTATAAACCCACGAAAATTCAGAAATGATTTCTTGCACAACACATGCTGGAAGGATATAACAAGACAGTTCATGAAGCATTACCTTCCAAAAAAGTTTGAAAACTTCTCAGCATTTAAGGTTGCTGAAGTTACAATGAGCTTAAAATCCCGACGTTGGGCAACCACCTTCTTCAATATTCCAAAGAGAACATCAGTGTTCAGTGATCTCTCATGTGCTTCATCCATCACAACCACACTGCAAATATTTGGGAAACACACATTAGCCGCACTTTCAAAACAGTATTCATTGAAAAAAAAATCATACTTTATCAACATTTTTTAAGAGCCATATTCTTGTACTTAAATTGCTAGGACAAGCCATACCGATATTTCTCAAGTTCGGCATCTTTTAGGGTTTCACGCAAGAGTACTCCATCTGTCATATACTGCAACAAGGCAAAAATTTATAACAAGTTTAGTAGATCGATACACCAACAACAGATCACCAAATTTAAGTGGCTAGATGAAATAACATAACCTTAATAATGGTATTGGGGCCAGTAACATCCTCAAAGCGGATAGCATAGCCAACTTTATCCCCTAGCTCAGTTTCCATCTCTTCACTGACTCTTTTCGCCACACTCATGGCAGCTACACGCCTCGGTTGTGTGCACCCAACAATGCCATATGAAGTATAACCATCCTCGTGCAGGTACTGTCAACAAGTTCAACATCTAGAGTTAGACCACAAACACACCGCGTATAGAAAATATACTTGATTTTTAAAGGGTAGTGTCCTCATGATTTTTCCTTGTAAAAAAAGGTAGGTCCAACAACTTTCCCAAGACAAGAAGATTTGGGCTTGTTCCTTAGGCACGGGATTTCTTTGTGATAATGTTCAATTCCAACAGAACCATCCAAGCATTGCAATATATGAAAGTATTTTTGCTTACCATTGGGTGGGTGGGTGGGTGGGTGGGTGGGTGGGTGGGGTGGGGGCATCAATTTAACTGTTCGATCTGTTGAATATTACTAGAAGATTGTTGTTTAACTCAAATGCAAACAACATTTCACTTTGAGTTAACTTTTAAAAAATCATGATAAAGTCAAAACAATCCATACTATCAAAGGATTCTAATATAATACAACTTCTTTCAAGGGAGGAAGCAACAACCCAAGTCAGTTAGATACCTGCGTAAGTTGAGTAGTTTTTCCTGAACCAGTTTCTCCAACCACCACCACAACTTGATTCTCCCGAACAACCTGCCAACACGGAGAGATTGAACGTGCATACATTAAAAACTAAGTCAACCCACTGGACAAATCAAAGATAAGGTCTCTAAATCTGAGGAATGTCACACAAAATCACAAGCAGAAGAAAAATACAAGCACAACAACAGCGGGTTGAAAAAACTTGTAAGCCATGAAAACATACCAGAAGAGAAAATTGCAACAACGTATCACACAGAAATAAACCAAGTCAACTCACAAGCCAGAGAGATTAGACGGTAAGAATCCCTCTCCCTTATTTAGAGGGTCGAGACACAGAAATGGAAAATAAATAGGCATCCGGGATTAATACTTAACCTGTAACAATTCATCTCGTACGGAAAATATAGGAAGATACTGCCTCTGCTGAGCAATTGTTTTTGACTTTGCAAACTCACTGACTGCTTCATCCTTCTTCAGGTGCTGAGCAAACTTGGCATCTTCCTTGAAATCAACTTCACCTCCTTCACCCACTGTAGCTTTATCTGCGTCAATCTACAATGAAATTCATGAACACTTAAAAATGCAGAGAAACGACATTAAGTACACTCATTCTCAAAATATGGGGTAGAATGCAACACCTGCTCAGCCGATTTTTCAACACCAAGGATATCACCAAGTTTAGAGCCAGCAAGCTCCCAAAAGCGCTGTCGTGATTTGTTCATGCTTTGTTTTTCACGGACTTCTCTAACTAAATTGGACCCTTTACGAGATATAATGGCCATATCTGAGGTAGGATCTTTTACAGGCATTATTGGATCAGCTTGCTTAGTATAAACAACCCGTCCATCCAAGAAAGGAGGTTTTGTATCTAAGTGAAAGCATAAGAAAAAATAGTGTTATCAACGCGCTCAAATAGGTTAGTAAACCAATAACAATTCCTTTTCCTGGTTGCTCTAAGATAAAAATGAGCTATTAGCTTTACTAACCATGAACTAAAAGAATAACCCTCTGCTCCTCATCTTCATCAAACTCAGTCTGCACCTCTTTATTCCTAACAGCACCAGATCGTAAAAGCTGCCGATCTTCCCACTGTGCATTATCAGCACTTAATTGTGATTGCTTCTTGCTCTGAGCAAGCGACATAAGAGTTCCATCCCTCCGAACCTGCAAAAGAGTAAAAATAACAGGCAGAAACGCTGCTATGATCAAGAAACAGATCACATGATAATAGCATACACTTCAAACTAATTTTTTACATACCAGTCTCTTGGCCAACTGGGCTTCTTTCTTCTGGAATGACGCCTCGTTATAAAATGAACTATCAGAGTCAAATGCTGTACTTCCTTCCTCTCTATCATACCTTAAGTTCAAAATATCAAAGATGAGAATATTTGGAGCAACAAGTCATAAAAATAAGACGTTTCAGCTTGATGATTCATGCTCCCCTCACCCCCCCCTCCCCCCCACACACGCACACCTAACACATGTAAATCAACACATACAGGAACATAGAGTAAGTTCTATAAAGAGAGAAGTATAACTGACCATAATAAAAACTACTTACCATGCTCGATCAGAGTTGTATTCCATCTCTAGGCGCATACTTTCGGTGACCTCTGGATTGGGTTCTGCAGCAGCATGGTCTCTATCAGCTTCTTCATCCTAATTTGGTACATAACAAGGATTATAAGCACACTGTATCTCTAGTCAACACTGAATACAGCATATACTGCAGCCTTGGTTTTAAAAGGCGCAAGGCGCACCAAGGCGCAAAGGGTGCCTGGAGCCTAGGCGCAAAAAAAAAAAAGTGCGCCTTTCGTAGGCGAGGCGCACTTCTTCCCCAATAACTCGTAAATAACTTCTAAATGGTATATTATACTCAAAACAACATAATAATAAATGCATAAAATAACATATAGAAGCATACTTCACAACTAGTAAAGAAAAAGCAAATATATTTTTAAATTCAGAAAGGGAAAAAAACATTTCTGCATAAAAAAAAATCAGATTCTGTAAAAAAATACAGCTTCTGTAAAAAAAAAAGAGATTACAGAATCTGTATAAAACAGATTACAGAATCTGTATAAAATAGATTACAGAATCTGTATAAAACAGATTATAACAACTTAAGGAGGACAGAGATCGAGAGAGGGGATGGAAAAGAGAGAGAGAGAGAGATTTCAGCGGGAGGAGAGAGAGATACTGGAGAGGAAGAGAACCGAGAGAGATAAAAGAGAGAGATCGAGAGAGATAAAAGAGCAACAGAGAGATAAAGAGAGAGGGGAAGATACCTTGAAAAGTTGAAACCCTAGCTGCTGTTCGTTTGTACAGATGGAGAGAGAACAGAGAGGAAGAGGATGAACCGATGAAGAGGTAAAAATCGTGTAAAAAAGACCCTAATTTTTCCTTTTTTCTTTTTTATTAAAGGCATCTGGCGCCTCCACAACACAAGACGCCCTAAGCGCTGAGGCGCGAGGCGCAGCGAGGCGCGCACCTTGCGTTGTGCGCTGCGCCTCCCCTTCTTGAGGCTCCAACCCTGGCGCCTCATGGAGCCCCTAGGCGCGCTTTTTAAAACCAAGACTGCAGCAACAAAGAAGGCAATACACATTCTCATTTGAAAGTTGAAATCTTAGTTTTAAAAGGTGCAAGACACACCGAGGCGCAAAGGGTCCCTCTCGCCTACGAAAGGCGCAGGCGCGCGCCTTTCGTAGGCGAGGCACGCCTTTTTTCCCAAGAAGACTAGAAAGAACAATTCTAAACTATATATTGTAATCAAATTGTTCAAATTCAGCACAAAAAGTCTTTTAGCCACTGTTCAAATTCAGCAACAACAAAAAAAACAAATTCAACACTGCAAAGAGAGAAATAAAGAGGAAAGGAGAAATGAGAGGGGGGGGGGTGGGAAATAACATATTGTCACTAAGAGACCGAGAGAGAGAAATAAAGTGGAAGAAGTGTGCCATATGGTTCTGCGAAAAGAGAGATTGAGAGAGGCGCGGGGCACGCCTTTTAAAACTAAGGTTGAAATGAAGCAGCAAAGTTAAAAAGCATACCTCCACCACTTGAGAAGTTTCAGCAGAAAGCCTAAATGGGTCAGATCGTCCCCCATATCGAGAACTTGAACACCGCACAGAGGATCCAGATGCGCGTATTGGAACAGGAGAGGGAGCTGTTATATCCCAAGGAGAAGCAGAAGGGCCTATACTAATAATATAACAAGTTACGATACAATCTGTTAAAAAAAAACAAAAAGAAGTAATCATGAAAGCAAAGCATATACCAGAAAGAAGAAATTACTAAATTGACATACCGGTAGAACGTGGTGTCCATGGAGAAGGCAGCCTAGCATCTGGAGATGCTCCAATGAACATTGGAGAAGGTGAAGGCTGATGTCTCCTATTAGAGCTAGTGTAACTTTCACGGCGTGGAGTATCTTCCCACTCCCACCTTCCATCATCCCAATCAGATCTGCCTGAAAGTTTGCACTTCACCTTGTCACTTCAGCATTCATAGAATTACTAATTCACTCTAATCACATGATGAATATTAAGTTTTATAAAAGAAGATAGCATCCCCTGTAAATTAATAATTGGAAAATGCTTGTCCACTCAGCACTTGTAAAAAAGAGAGAGAAAAGAAACGAGAAAAATAAAATGAAATACCGATTATTTTAAGGTTGAAAACATCCCTTTAGCTTGTCTTGTCACGCTTCCATATATTCGAGTTTCTTCTGTATCTCTCTTGTCAGGTTTCCTTTTTTTGTTGGGTGGAGGTTCAAAGGGTGTAAATATTCTAGATACCTTTGAAAGATTGTTAATACATAGATTTTTTATGAAGCAACAATGTCCGTAGGGCCATAATTTGTTTATTTTTCAGAACAAAGACTTATTCCTCAACATTGTCAAATAACATTATAAGAAAAACAAGTAATGACTCACCAGGTGTCCCCCTTCCTTCATATCTACTTCTTTTTCTTCTATATTCTGTATCATCTTCTCTTTCATGGTAACTATGATCCCTTCTGCTCCGCTCTCTACTCTCATCACTGTATCTGTGCCTTGAGCTCCTGTTTTCACTTCTATAATCATCCTTGAAGTCCCTCCTTTGACTGTGGTGATGATCTCTAATATGTGAGCTCAACTCACCACGCACACTAACACTTGAATGAGCAACTTCGGACTTAACATATGAATTTGCTTCAGGATTCATGTTACTTTCTGAAGAGTGGCAAACAAGTCAACTTTTCAGCATATGTAACTGTATCACTTATAAGTATATGTAGCGGGATACTATTGCATGTCATTTAAAAAAAAACGTTCATCACATGAAAATCAACCTCTGAGAGTAATTGTAGTTTCCAGGCAGATACATTTGAATACAAGTAAGGGAGCAGCAATAGAGCATATTGTATGTGACGACTATACTCCAAAAGGAAGGCCTCCTTACATGGATTATAATGATGTGGCATATGTAGCCATAAAATCATTACATACAAATTAGATCCATACTCAAAGCACAAAGTATAGAACATAGTTAAGTAAAGATATAGCTTTAGTTATCATAAATGTTTTTTTTAACAGATTCCACATGGATTCAATTAAAGTCAAGGATACTCAAAGTAAAGCCTACCTGACCAAAGTTATAAACATCGATCATATTAAGTGAGGGTTCCACGAAAACAGAAGAAGATGAACATAAATAAACATGAACAGTTTCTCCTGACATTTATTTATTTACAGATTCTCTTGATATTTCTCCCAGCTAACCATAAAAGGGTTTCTTCAGAAACAAAC
Source organism: Rheum nobile (assembly GCA_027886185.1). Lineage (NCBI taxonomy): Eukaryota > Viridiplantae > Streptophyta > Magnoliopsida > Caryophyllales > Polygonaceae > Rheum > Rheum nobile. Next base: position 2,228,789 of record WOAB01000292.1, on the reverse strand, counting down.
ATAACAATTTCATTCTAACTCGTAACCATGATTTTCTCTTCTAGCTCCTTAAAAAAAATCCTACCTCTTGGTTGCATACGTCCATAGCAAGTATTTATAGATATCAGTAAGAATGTGCACATGAAATCAGAATCAATAAAAAAAACAAGAGATGCAGTATTACCTTCTAGTAAAGCCTCACGAGAGTTTGCATCTCGATATCTCCTATACTGGCTTCTAGTTATAGTGTTTCTATACTCATTTGTGTCAGTTAGTGATGACTTCTCCTCCTCATATAGTGAAGCTACAACGGATGTGGCACCCTCTCGTGGAACCTTAAATTTACCTTCAGTGTTGGAGGCATTCCTTTTTACAAGAGCAAGAGCGTCCAACCCTGAATCAGAAAGACGACAATGGATCAATATCTACTTCGCATAGTTAAATTAAAGATGTGGAAAATTCAACATATTGATGATTATCATAAGCAGCATATAAAACATTAAAGAATACAGCAATATTTACCAAGCCGGGATTTCTCAGGACGTTGGAAAACAACACGACTATTGCCGGGAACATACAACCCCCCGACGGTAGGTTGCTCAGGCTCCATGGTGTCAGTCATCTTATTGACGTCTATCGGGCCTCTATCATGCTTCTGAAATACATGGCAACAATTAATATGAAGCCCTAACACCATGTGGCACAGAAGTATCCGTCTCGCAGTCAGTTAAATAAACGTTGCGAAGATGAGGGTGAAAACTTTCAGTTAAGCGTTATGAAACGATTTGGAACAAACAACCCACTGGATCTGGACAAGTTTCTACGAAAAACAAGAGAGTACAAGAAGGAGAGGAAGGAGTAAGAAGAATCAGAGCACAGTACTAACGTGTTTCGAATCTTCAACCTTCGACCTCCCCCCATCCTTTCCGGATAACTCCGATGCTGCAGTTGTCGTCGCCATCGCCGCCTCTCGATATCACCGTCTCAAATATACTGAGAGCCAAGTTCCCAACTACAAAAATTAATAATTCGGAAATTCAGCAAAGTAACTTTAGTTATTGCAAATTCAGCGAAATGTCCAAAGGTATGAACCTCAATTTTTTTTAATGGCCCAAACGTTAATCTCCGTCAAAAAGGGAGAAACAAAAAGAGACAAAAATGAGACAAAACCAAATGAAGGAAAACTATTAGATATATGATGATTCTGACAACAAGAAAAACACGAAGGGATTCAAACAACTGCATAAAACCCCCAATATAATTCTGACAAAATCAGCATTAGCAGTGAATTCAGTAGCCACTAGCCAATATAGCAGTGAAGGAATTCAAACAACTACTGCATTAAAAGTGAAGGAATTCAAACAAAATCAGCCATATCTAATTCGGACAACAATGAATAAAAGAGTCAAATAGCAGTGAATTGAGTAGTCCGATCTTAGAAACAAATTGAAACAACTAAATATTTGAAATAAACCCTAAATTTCATAAACCCCTAAAATCAATCAAAATCCATGTCAAATTCATACCTGTCGTAGCACCGCCGGCGTCCCTCTCCTCTATGTTTTTTTCTCAACTACAAAATATGCGTTCTTCTCCTACTCGGATCTTCTTTCTTTTTTCTTTTTTTTTACTCAACTTACGGGCTTCTTAATACCTTATACCTCCATCCTGTCGTCGGCTAATAACAAGTAGCGGTGAAGAATACTGGGCTAAGCCAGTATTTCCGGTCTAGAACCCTTAATCGGATCCGTCGGTAATTTTGGGTTGGCCTGGGACGATCCTTTTATCATTCTCAAGTATTTTTTTATATTTTTTAAATTAATTATTTAATACTATTAATTAAAAAATAAGTAATTTTAGGTTAGGATTTTTTTATTATATATATTTATATTTTTTAAAAATAATATACGAGTCGGGCGGCCCATACAAGCCTGAACCTGTAATCGAGCATGGCCTGCTTATCCATCCGGATCAGACCAAACGGCCCATTCGGATTAATCCTCGTCCAAGCCCGATTATTTGTCGGGCGGGCGGACCGAGTCGGACGGGCTAACCCGCGTTTGCTCAAATCTACATGAAATTTGATTTGATTTTATTATTTTTTGGTGTAAATGGGCCAAGCTTACTTTTTAGCGTAAATGCCCACATAAAAAAAATAAGCTAAACACATTAGTGTCTAATACATCGAGAGAGGCTGATGATTCGATTGTCGGACAAACCGATAAATACAGTAAAAACAAACATATAGTCAAAATACAACTATCAAGTTAAAAAGATACATACAAATGGATCAACAATACTTAACGAATCGTGGAGTAAAGATGAGTTTGGTATAACGGATTAGAGAAACAAACTAACACGGTGTCATACCGTCGGTGAGCAATTTACAATACTCTCAACTGGAAATGCGATGAACATCTTAGGCAAAGCTCTGACACAAGGAGACCACAGAAAACACTAATCCACGCTCTCGACCTCAACCGAAACAATCAACTCAAACCAATCACCAAGAAGAAGCCCTGAACCAAGAAGAATCTCACATAAAAATATGGCGTGCATGGCCCGGACTTATTTATATTTTTTTATTTGAAAAAGGTTCGGATTCGCTTTCTCCACGTATTAATGATCGATAAATCGAGATGTTGATAAATAACAATTGATAACCGACTAATCGATAATAAATAATAAATAAAAAAATACAACAAAGTAGAAAAGGCCTAAATGATCTAGGGATGACCCGGAGTTTTATATGCCATTTTTTATTTAAAAAAATGCGTCATTCCACGAATTATTAGTGTAAATAGCATTTTTGTAAATTCTACGCGATAATCATGAAATTTTGCAAAACCCATATGATAACCACAAAATAATATAAAAAGTTGCAAATATGTACGAAATAGTATAAAAATTCACAAATATTTACAAACTGATGCATTTAAAATATAATTAAAAAATATTTTTTTAGAATCTATGTATATATATATATTAAAGCAAATGAATTTAAAGCCACCATATTGATTCTGACCCCACCATGCTGATGTGTCAATTTGTGGTTAAATCTCATTAATTATAATTATTTATATTTTAGTTTATTTTCCTAATATCCTCACAAAAAAAATGTATCAACAATTTAGCAAATTCTTAAACTAGCATATCTCAACAAAATTGTATCAACAATATTTTCTAATATCCTCAAATTCTTAATTTATTATGTATTGGATTACCATATGTGATTTCTAATCAACAAATCTCAACAAAAAAAGTATCAACAATTTAGCAAAACTAACATATCTCAACAAAGTTGTATCAACAATATTTCCTAATATCCTCAAATTCTTAATTTATTATGTATTGGATTACCATATGTGATTTCTAATCAACAAAATATTTGTATATTAAATATTTGTTCATTTTTCTACAATAAACTAATATTTATTTTATTGTTAAAACTCCAACTAAATTTCAAATTTTATATCTAAGCAAACTATTTTATTAGATAAATCACAATTTTGTTTCCTTTCATGCGTGTATGTTTTAACTTTTAACTGCTTTTTTGGCATATTATTGATTGTTTTATTAATTTACGGTTTTAAAATAATTTGATTGAAATTTAATTGTATCAAACCCACCTAACTATGATTATTCATCATTAAGATACTAATAAATCTTTGTTATTGATTGTGTTAAGTGGTATATTATTGATTCCTTAAGTTGACATTTCAACGTATTTCATATATTTTAATTGTAATTATAATATTTTAAATCAAAAGAATATTGATGTTGTATTGTGATGTTTTTGAAATTTTTTCTAGACTTGATTCAATTATAACAAAATTATTTGTTCGTTTTGCAAATCTAAATTGCTTATGATTTACTTTATTTCAAAATTGAGTTGATATATAATTTTAAAAATCTAGATGTCAAACCAACTAGGCTATATAGTTTGCTACATGCCCATCAGTTCTTACGTTGTTTTTTGTGAGTCTTCAAGTTCAATCTTAATCATCTAAATTTGTTTTTTACAAATCTTCAAGAAAGTGTATTCATCGTAGTCGGTTTTGTTGCTATTCTTTTTTGGTAAAAGTCGGTTTTATAGCTAATAAATCCTAATTTAATCGATCTAAAATATTGAATTGCAGGAGAGTTATGGATAAACAACCTTATGCTTACCAATGCACACAAATTGGAAAAAAAAGATGAAGATGATGAGTACAATATTTGACTTCGCTTCATAAAGATTTAGAGCGTTCTCCATTTTCGTTGCAGTAAAGATATAATTTTAATCGTTGTTAAGGTATAAATATTTATATATCAAATTATTGGTCGTTTATGCAATTGAGACTTTGTTTGCATAGTATATTATTAAAATTTTGTTAAATGTTCAATCTTTATGTAAATTAAAGAATTATTATTTTTATCTCTTTGTTAAAATCTCCCTTATAATCTAACTTATCAACAACAACAAAATTATACATTTATTGGCCACTCAGAAATATTCATCTCATTTAAGCCTTATATAAGAGCTACCATGTGGGTTTATTATTTGGATGATACTCATGATTGTTAATGTAGTGAGACTTTTTCTTATGAAAAATGCAATGAGATTTGATTATAGGTTGATGAATATATGTGATATATAATGGTTTTTAAATTCACCGAACAATTTAAAATTTAACGTCATATTTATCTATAAATTGTGATTATACTCTATTTTTTCTCTACAAAAATCATTTGCTTTCAATTTAATGGTTATTGTTTCGAGTTACAACTAATTTCCCTATATGTTTAGTCCTTATTTTGGAAAGTGACACATTGCGTCATTTAATATAGGCTATATAGCCTATGTTGCTATATATTGGATGTATTCGGATTTTTCAATTTGCTACGTTGCTATAGGGTTATTACTTATGATTTGGGTTCCCATGCGAAATGCCCTTTCCGTGCGAAATGCGAAGCGATCTCGACCGTACAATTTTTTTTTTCCAACAATTATTTTATTTTTTTCGTTTTCGTCCCATGATCATTCTGGAATAGCCTATATAGAAGGTTCACAGATAAATACTAAATGTTCATTTATTTGTACATTCAGGTTCACAAATAAGCACTGAATATTCAAAGACATGTGTTGGAATATGATCATGTTATATGTGAACTTTTACGGCACATAAAATGAACATGTAGTACTTATATGTGAACGTCAATAATTGTCTATTCCAGAACGATCAGAGACAATAAATAATAAAAAAATAATAAATTGTTGACCGAAAAAAAAAAGTTCGCCGTATTTACGGTTATGTCACCGCGTCACTATTCACTCTCCCCCCCCCCCCTTTTTTTAACAGTACAACCCCTTGAATATTACCCCCAGATAATGAACATTACCGCCCAGATAATGAACATGTGGTATCTATTTATGAACGCGGATGAATATGACCGTTTCGCATTTCACACGGTAAGCATATTTTGCACCCGAAACGGACTCTATTACTTATTAGTAACTGAATAAATTTGTCACGAGTTATGAAACGTGGAGAAGAACAATTATCAAAATTAACCTAGAATTTAAAGTTTGTGGAATCAAACATATCAATAATGGGTCTAAGTTTGTCAAGATTATCTTTTATGCATAGGTTTGTTGTATAATAATGTTTCAGCTTTATTATAAATTTTGTCATAATTATTTTTTCTTTCACGCATTTAGGTTTCTCATAATTACTATATCTATCTATCTATCTATATATATATATATAGGGGATTCTTTTTTGCACCCGTTTTTTTTGCGGCGCACCCGTTTTTGGGCGCAACCAGGTTGCGCCCAAAAAACGGATTTTTTCAAAAAAAAATAATTCCTTGGGCACAACCTGGTTGCGCCCAAGGTCTGGGTGAATTTTTTTTATTTTGAAAAATGATTTTTAAAGATTATTGAACCGGTTTTGGGGTCTGAATCGGTTGATTTGGACGCAACGTAGATTTTTTTTTATAAATAAAAATTGGGCGTAACGTAGTTGCGCCCAGAAAAAGAAAAAGAAAACTTGGATGTCTTGTAGTTATATCCAATTTGGTTATTACTATGGTTATATCCAATTTGGTTATATACTATGATTATATCTTATAGTTATATCCAATTTGGTTGTACTATGGTTATATCATATAGTTATATACTATGATTATATCTTATAGTTATATCAAATTTGGTTATATCTCATGATTATATTCTATATTTATATACTATGGTTATATCATATAGTTATATATAATGATTATATCTTATAGTTATATCCAATTTGGTTATATCCTTGTAGTTATATCCAATTTGGTTATTACTATAGAACATAACCATAAGGATATAGCCAAATTGGATATAACTATAATGATATAACCAAATTGGATATAACTATAAGATATAGTCATAGTATATAAGTATATGTAGGGCTGTTCAAATCTCGATCGGACCGAAAAAACGGACCGGACCGGAAATGACCGGATCGGACCGGTGAAAATACGGTCTTATCTCCAGTCCAGATAATTTCAATAATCCGGTCTGGTCCAAACCCGGACAAAAAACCGGTCCGGACCGGTGGACCGGATTTTTTAATTTTTTAATTTATATGTTTTTTTGGAGATTTATATGTATTTTTTTATAGATATTTTTCTTAATTTAATAAGTTAGGAGTATATATGTTTTTTAGATATTTTTTTTAGATATTTTTTTATAGATTTTAAATAAGAATTTAAATATTTTTTTAAAAATAAAATCCGGTCTAAACCGGTCCAGGACCGGACCGAATAGGTCCGGTCCGGACTTTTGGAAAAATCTGGTCCGGACCGGATGAACACCCCTAAGTATATGATATAACCATAGTATATAACTATGGAATATAAGTATATAACTATAAGATATAATCATAGTATATAATTATAGGATATAACTGTAGAATATAATATAGGATATAACCATAGTATATAACTATATAATATAACCATAAGATATAATCATAGTATATAATTATAGGATATAACCATAGTATATAACTATATAATATAATATAGGATATAACCATAGTATATAACTATATAATATAACCATAAGATATAATCATAATATATAACTATAGAATATAACGATATGATATAACCAAATTGGATATAAGTCATATAACTATAAGATATAATCATTAAGATATAATCATTATATATAACTATATAATATAACCATAGTATATCTATATGCTATAATATAGGATATAATCATAATATATAACTATGGAATATAACCATAAGATATAATCATAGTATATAATTATAAGATATAACCATAGTATATAACTATAGAATATAACCGTAGTATATGACCATAAAACATAACCAAATTGGATATAACCATAGTTATATGTGATTTTCAAAGGATATAATCATAGTATATAATTATAGGATATAACGATATGATATAACCAAATTGGATATAACTATAAGATATAATCATTGTATATAACTATAGGATATAAACATAGTATATAACTATATGATATAATATAGGATATAACCATAGTATATAACTATGGAATATAACCATAAGATATAATCATAGTATATAACTATAGAATATAACGATATGATATAACCAAATTGAATATAAGTCATATAACTATAAGATATAATCATTGTATATAACTATATGATATAATCATAGTATATAACAATATTATTTTATGGATTAAACTCTATTTTATGGACTAAACCCCAAAACCTAACCATAAACCCTAAAAAACACTAGAAACCCCTTGGACGCAACCTGGTTGCGCCCAAAATCCATAAACCTTAAACCATAAACCTTAAACCTAACCCTAAACCCTACAAAAACACTAGAAACCCCTTGGACGCAACTAGGTTGTGCCCATAGTTCTGGACGCAATATAGTTGTACCCAAAGGGTATGTGGGGATTGTTTAGGGTTTTTAGGGTTTAGGGATTGTACTCGAATGAACGAAAAGCCCAAAACCCCAAAACCTAACCCTAAACCCTAAAAAAATACTAGAAACCCCTTGGACGCAACTAGGTTGCGCCCATAGTTCTGGACGCAATATAGTTGCGCCCAAAGGGTGTGTTGTTTAGGGTTTAGGGGTTGTACTCGAATGGACGAAAAGCCCAAAACCTAACCATAAACCCTAAAAAATACTAGAAACCTCTTGGACGCAACCTGATTGTGCCAAAAAAACCTAAACCTTCAACTACAAACCCTAAACCCTAAAAAATACTAGAAACCCTTGGGCGTAACCTAGTTGCGCCCATAGTTCTGGACGCAATCTAGTTGCGCCCAAAGGGTGTGTGAGGATTGTTTTAGGGTTTTTTAGGGTTTGTAATCGAATGGACGAAAACTCCAAACCCTAAACACCAAAACCTAACCATAAACCCTAAAAAATACTAGAAATCCCTTGGACGCAATCTGGTTGCGTCCAAACCCTAAACCCTAAACCACAAACCCTAAACCCCAAAACCTAATCCTAAACCCTAAAAAAACACTAAAACCCCCTTGGGCACAACTGGTTGCACCCATAGTTCTGGACACAATCTAGTTGCGCCCAAAGGGTGTGTGGGGATTGTTTTAGGGTTTAGGGTCTTTATCATAGTATATACTATAGTATATAACTATATAATATATGATATAACCATAGTATATAACTATATAATATATGATAGGATATAATCATAGTATATAACTATATAATATAACCATAAGATATAATCATAATATTTAACTATAGAATATAACGATATGATATAACCAAATTGGATATAAGTCATATAACTATAAGATATAATCATTGTATATAACTATATGATATAACCATAGTATATAACGATATGATATAACGAAATTGGATATAACTATAAGATATAACGATATGATATAACCAAATTGAATATTACAATAAGATATAATCATAGTATATAACTATAGGATATAAACATAGTATATCTATATGATATAATATAGGATATAAACATAGTATATCTATATGATATAATATAGGATATAATCATAGTATATAACTATGGAATATAACCATAAGATATAATTATAAGATATAACCATAGTATATAACTATTGAATATAACCGTAGTATATGACCATAAGACATAACCAAATTGGATATAACCATAGTTATATACTTATATGTGATTTTCGAGAATAATAATAAACAGTTAATAACAAACGAATTAGTAGAGAAACATACATGAATTTTAGATGAATAAAAGTATATTCAAACCTCATGATACAAACAAATTTATTGCCATGTAACCCTGGTTACTTGAAAACGTCTATTACTATAGTCAAATGCACACAAATGTACAAATCTACTAGGTATTTGAATTTCCAAATCATATAAAATATCAAGATAGATACAATGGGATGAATATATACTAAATTTATTTTAAATACAAAATAAATTTGTTGATTTAAATACAAGTGTGGGCGCTACGTAGTAGCGGCCAATTTTTTAATTTTTTTTCCGTTTTTTTTATGGGCGCAACGTAGTTGCGCCCAAGGTGAACCGGATATTTTTTTTTAAAAAAAATCAGCCATGAACTGGGTTTTTTAATAACCCGGTTCATTCACTTGGGCGCAACCTGGTTGCGCCCAAAAACGGGTGTGAACATTCTCCCCGTATATATATTAAAGTTCACCCTTATTGAGCCACCAGATTATTTTTAGGTCCATGTTATTGAAGTGTTATTTATTTGGCTTTTCATCGTTTAATATATAATAATGAATAAAATATATATTAACAAAAAAATATTAACAAGATTTGCACTAATAATAACAATTGTTACTTCTTTACGTGAATACAAATTATTATTTTTTAATTTGAGCAAAAATATATGATATAATTTATTTCATTTCTCTTTCATTAACTATTTAACACTTTAATATTTTAAAGCACTAATTACCATATGTATATGTAAATTACTTTTTGAAAATGATTTGTAAAATTCATATAACATAAAAGTAAATAATTCAATAATTTGTAAAATTTGTTCAATAGATTTTTTTTCTACCATTGTTCTCTATGCATGTTTCCATTTTATTTTTTTTCAGATTTAGATTTTCTTCACCACTTAATTGATAATTATCTTTATTGAATCCTAATCAATTTCAATTTCTAAACTTTAGTTTAAAAAAGTTCATGTAAGTAAAGTCTGAAAAATCCAGTCATAATGTTGTAAATAATTACTCATATTTTACATATATTTAAAGGTGATTTTGATTATATATATAAATATATAAATTTTAAAAAACCGTGCATGGCACGAGTATTAAACTAGTACTTATAAAATTGCGGGTCATTTTTTTCCTTAAGAAAATCACCTAACTTTATAAATTTAGAGAAAATTGTAAAACACTATTCTTATTTACAACTTTTTCATGATATCCTAATTCTTATTTTTTGAACAAATTTTTATTGTAATTAAAAAAACATTTTTCAATATTCATATCATACATGAATATAACTTAATAAATTTCTTATGATAATTGTAATTAGTTTTAAAAATCAAATATGAATATTTAATATCAATGGCTTTTTTCCCTATAAAAATGAAAGCAAGATTTTGATAATATTATGTTTGGCAAATTTGTTTATAAACAAATATATATAATTTTGCTGGGAAAAGTGTTAGTGTGAATGGACGCTGAGGTGTGAAATGCGAATATGCACATGCAGACAAAATTTTATGCACATATAAGGAATATTTTATGCTTTTTAGAAACCAATGTAAATATAGGCAAAAACTTATATAACTTAGAATTTGCACAATTTTTCACAGTATGTGCATAGGTTTTTTACTATATATGTACATGAATTCTCAAAATGCATAAAATTTTGCACATATATACATAAGTTTGTGTCTCTATGTGCATCATATTCATTCTCACCTTATTCAAACCAATTTTGTTTTACTAATAAATAGATATGAAAAAAATAAATTTAATATATTAAATTAGGGATCCTAATCTAGTGCACACGCTTCTTACCGTGTGAACGTGCGCATGGTGCACAACTTTGTGAAATACGGTGCACAAGTATATGCATTATGGTGCACAAGGAATTGAAGTGCACAATTGTTCATATATTGGTGCACATTTGGTCCCCCATTTAAGGATGGACAAAAATAGACCGGACCGTGACGGTCCTGTCCACGGTCCGGAAATTTAATATTTATGGTTTACGGTCTGGTCCCGGTCTGGACCGTTTTTTTTTTAAATATCCATTATAATTTTGGGTGTAATTTTTACGGTTCGTAATCGAACAAAAATAGCAAAAATTCTAAAATTCGGTCTTCCCGGACCGTGGACCGTATCGGTCCGATCTGGTCCGGTCCACGGTCCATAAATCAACAATTTTACGGTCCATTGGTCCGGACCGTACCGTAAATGTCTGGTCCGAACCGTATGCCCATTCTTACCCCCATTGACCCATCGGAGCTTCGGCGTTGACCACCGTTGACTTACCCTTGACCGGTCAGTGTAGTAAAGTTACACATAATTGTGCATCGCTTGGATGTGCATATGTTAGGAATAATTGTGCACCATTTTTTTTTAAATTGTACATCATGTTACAAATAAATGTTTGTAGAGATAATTGGATATGCTCATATGCATCATATTTACAACTAATCGTGCACTGAGATGGTTGTATATCATGTCATAAATAAATGTGTACCACGTTATAAATAAGTGCACACCATACTTCATGTGTTTGTGCACTTAAAAAAATACAAATGCACTACTGAATAAACTTTTAGTGCATATTTTAACAGACTTTGGTGCACAAACTGGTACAACTTGGTGCACAAGAGTTGTTTTTTGGTGCACGATACACCAACAACAAATAAATACACTGCTCAATAAAATTCTGATACACAATTCAACATATTGTAGTGCACATTTCAATAGATTTTGGTGTACAAATTGATACAACTTAGTACACACAAGAGTTGCTTTTTGGTGCAGAATACCCAAAAAAAAATGCACTACTCAATAAAATTTTGGTGCACAATTCAACTGACTTTGGTGCACAAACTGATACAAATTGGTGCATAAGAATTATTTTTGGTGCACAATACATCAGAAAAATACAAGTGCACTAATCAATAAAATTCATATGCATAATTCAACATATTCTAGTGCACATTTAAACAGACTTTGACGCACAAATTAGTACAACTTGATACACAATAGTTATTTTTTTTTCAATAAATTCAATACACGAATATAATTCGGTTATTTCATTTTTTCTGCCTTTTTCATTTGTTCACACGTACTCACTTTAAACAATGTTTTATTAATTTGTATGCAATATCACATACTACGAAAAATCGTTAAGAAAATGTTAGAAAAACTATACCATCTAATTAAAGCACTGATCAGCGCTACTTTGTAGTGTTTATCTAGGAGTTGTTATCGGTATTTTGGATACCATTTGGATGAGTTTAGAGCGTTATTGTGGAGTATGGAGTTGAGGAGAAGGAATATGAGATTGGTGGTGTAGAAGAGCTTAATTGAAGACTTAATGAAGATGGAGAAGAAAGCCACGAGTGAAGACGAAGAAGGAAGAGCTGAAGAAGCTACAAGAAGTTTTCCGCGGTCGCGGAATTCACCGCCGCGGTCGCGGAACGAAGACGAAGAAGTGAAAAATCGAAGACTCGCGGTCGCGTAAGCTATTTTTGCGATCGCGGAAAAGCCGAGAACAGCGAGAGAAACAGTGAATTTTCCGCGGTCGCGGAAAACCATCATCAGACGCGCGCGAGCAGATTTCGTCCGAGATTATTATTTTACTTTATTTCTTTTTCTTTTATTTCCGTTTTGTTATTTTATTTTATTTTCCTTTTTAGATTATGTTTCCTATCTTATGGAAACTAGGTTTTGGTTTAGGTTTATAACCTATTCCCTGGCAGCCACTTTTAATTATCATCTTATCGAATATCAGTTTACGTATTATTTTTTTCCCTTTGAGTTTTTGTTTCAAGACTATGAAGAACTAAGCACCCCTTGCTTAGTCCGACAATTGAAGCATTCATTTGATATATGATTGTGAGGTTATAATTCTATTCCTATTCCTATTGATTATATCTTTTCTCTTGAGCTTATTCCTATTGATTCTTACTGATTTGACTGGCCTGATCAACTAGTTGATATTAGTAATTGTCTATTGCTAGGGTTTTGATATTTCGAGTTGAAATCTCTTATCTTGTGTAGCAACCATAATATTCTAGGACTAGTTGGACTAATTTATTGTGAAAGAGAATTGATTATGTATTAAATACTGCGAGTTGTGGTGTTGCATGTATCCTGGTTAATTCATATGCTTTTTGCTGCTATTGTTCTAAATCTTGATAGTTTCTTGTGCGTTCGATAGTTAGGGTTATCAGGACTAGTTGGACTGATAACTATTTCAGAATAGGGACAAAAATATTCATAGGAAGGAATAGAGATAATCTAGGATCAACCAATTGAATGAATGGTGGATATTTGTCTAGCTAAGTACTTTTTCCCAATTGATTACAACCTTTGCTTTGATTTACTTTGTTACTTGATAAACAAACCAACAAACCCCCCTTTGTTACCTTTGACATACACTTGTGCACTTAGAAAGATTACCTCCTCCCTGTGGGATTCGACCCTTGCTTGTCTATTCTACTTAGTTAGGTTTTTAAGAATTACTTTGATTGAACATCACGACTTTAGCCTCTGTCAAATTGGCGTCGTTGCCGGAGAGGCAAGTTTTGATTTTTCTTTGTGTGTGTTTGTGTGCCAATTTTTTTGTGTGGACCTATCTTATGGTCCACACCCGTGCTACTGACTCCCCGCTTCTAGCTTGTGATACAGAAATTGAGAGAACCCTTTCTAGGAACCGCATGACAAATAGAGCTTTGTGTTTTGACAATCCTTGTTTTGAGATGGCTGACGAAGCACCCACGTTGAGGCAGTTAACTGCCCCTAATCTGCAGCAACAACCACTTGCTGTGCAATTTTCAAAATTGGCGAATGGCATAAATTTTGAGCTGAAGTCTGGGTTAATCCACTTACTATCCCACTTCCATGGGATGAGTGAAGAAGACCCCAATAAGCACCTGTCTGAATTCCACGCTGTCTGCACCAGCATGAAGCCAAGAGGCATTACTGAGGACCAGATCAAGATGAGGGCCTTTCCTTTCTCTCTCAAGGATTCGGCAAATGATTGGTTCTACTATTTGGCTCCAGGAAGCATAGATACATGGGCTAAGATGACGAAAGCCTTCCTAGAGAAGTACTTCCCTGCGACGAATCTCAATAGCCTGAAGAGGAGCATCAACAACATTGAACAGCAGGCTACTGAGATGTTGTACGAGTACTATGAGAGGTTCAAGAGATTGATTTCTAGTTGCCCCTACCATGGGTATTCAGAACAAGACCTCGTACTTTATTTGTACGGAGGCCTTCTTGACGAGGAGCGTCAGATGGTGAACGCAACCTGTGGAGGGAATATTTTGAACAAGACGCCTGCTGCAGCTTTTGAGGTATTCTTTGATCTATCTGAGGGCTCAAGATAGTTCAGCAAGAGGGCGAGCGCCCAATCAGTCAAAGCTGTAGAATCCCAACCATCACCCTCAATACTATTTGACATAACGGAGATGAAGAAGATGATGAGGAGATACATGATGAAGGGTGGCCAACAGCAAGTCAAATCTTATGGGATATGCTATGACACGATGCATCCGACCGATGTATGTCCCACGCTGCAGGAGCCCACTGCTGAGGTGAACGCTATTGGAGGATACGGCCCTTCAAGGCCAAGATATGATCCGTACTCCAACACGTACAATCCAGGGTGGAGAGATCACCCAAATTTGAGATACGGAAATCAGCAGAGTACTCCTCAAGGCCAGGAAAACCAAGAGTATCACACGAGGCCTCCACAATTCCTACCGCGCCCACAACAATATCAGCAGCCTGGGGGTCAACAACAACAATATAGAGCTCCATATGACCCAAGACCCCAAGGCCAGAACTCCAGTTCATCTATGTCTAGCGATGACATGATCTGATCTCTCACCCAAAACGTATCAACGTTGGCAAGCACTACGGCCCAACAAATTCAAGCGGTGTTCCGACAACAGGAGTCTCTAGCTCAGACTGTAACAATGTTGGGAAATACTATGGTCCAACAAAATCAAGAGATGCGGTCAAGTATTCAGAACTTGGAGAAGCAAGTGGGGCAAATCTCCATCGCAGTGAGCAGACTGGAAGTCCAGGACTCGGAAAAATACCATCTCAAACGATGGTAAACCCGAGGGAGAACGTATGCGCCATGACGCTAAGGAGCGGAACACAAGTGGAAGACAGTCGAGCTCAACAGAAAGATTTCCGCGACCGCATATTTGTTCCTGGAGACGAGAAAAAAATTGACGTTTTTCCGCGATCGCGGAAAAGTTTCTGCTGAAGAGGATTGTGTCGACGAATTTCCGCGACCGCGGACAGAAAGCCGCGATCACGGAAAACTTCCTGGAGCCCCAAACGATTTCGAGGCTGCCCACGATGATTACGTTCGGCCCAACTTCCCTCCACTCAGTTCGTTAAAGCCACTCGCTCCATTCTCGGAGGCACTGAAGGACACCAGAAAGGTGGAGAATGACAATGATTTATTTGAGACCTTCAGCAACTGCGAGGTAAATATTCCTTTGATAAAACTTGTCCAAAGTATCCCTCACTATGCCAAATTCTTGAAAGAGTTGTGCAAGATAAAGAGAAAGAAAGCGGTGAAGGAGAAAAAGAAGATCCAGGTCAGTGAGAACGTATCCGCTATGCTGCAAAAGCGGTTGCCCAAGAAATGCAGTGATCCGGGCATGTTCACTATTCCCTGCAAGATAGGAGGCACCATGTTTGAAAAAGCTATGCTGGATTTAGGTGCCTCTATCAACGTTTTGCCTCTCTCGCTGTACGAGTCTTTAGAGTTCGGGCCATTAGAGAAGATAGAGATTGTGATCCAGCTAGCGGACAATTCATACGTGTATCCCAAGGGAGTGGTGCAGGATGTGCTGGTGGAAGTTGACAAGTTAATTTTCCCTACGGACTTCTTTGTGATGGATACGGGGCAAGATAAGCACGCAACCCCTGTGATGCTGGGAAGACCGTTTATGAACACGGCAGGTACCAAAATTGATGTGAGCAGCGGTTCGCTCACAATGGAATTTGACGGGGTGAGGGTCGGATTTAACATCGACGATGCAAAGCGACACCCTCCTGATGGTAACCCCGAGTGTTCAATTGATGTGAGTAACCCAATTTGAGTGGGAGAGCACCAAGTCGAGCCACGACAATAACTAAGGCGCTGCTCGGGAGGCAACCTGAGGTATGAAGTTCGTTTCTTATCTTTTTCCTTTCTAGTTGATTACTCTTATTGTTTTGTTTTGTTTTGTTTTTGTTTTTAGACTAACATACAGGTAGGAGACCCGAAGCCTAAATTGAAGACGGTGTCAACCTCGCACCAGAAACTTTTCCGCGGGCGCGGAAATATCATTGTAAGTCTCCTAAACTTGGAGGAAAAAAAAGTTTTACCGAAGGCCAGCTGTCCGAGTTCTACATGGAGAGATGGTGCGCATTATGCTGCCAAGGAGGAGACATTAGTTGTAACACCCCGACTTATGTCGGTAGCGTCACACGTCAGTGACCTCAGACGTTACTGTCCAAAGTCACCCTAGGCTTTAATCGGAACAATTAAGCTTAAATAAGTATACGAAATAACGAAAGATTAATCAGCGGAAGACATTTTAAATGAAACTCAATCTTTTATTAAAAGATCTCTCATTAAATGAGAATGACGACTTTACAACAGGGTGAAATTACAACGGAAGACTTTTATAATAAATCCTATTACATGACTCGTTTTATCGGAATATACATTAAAGTAATACTTAATAACCTTAAAACACTGTCACTTAATCTTCGACTGCAAGCTTCTTCTTCAATTGGTTACTTCAAGTCTTCGGAGACCAACCACTGATGTGCCGTATAGGACGGATGACACCAGCCAACCATGCAAGGAATAAAACTCGGTTGGTTAGTCTAATGAAAGACTATGCAAGGGTACAAACATAATGGTTCAAGTGATCATAACCGTTTACTATCATTGTCCCTCGAATAACAACTGAAGGAACGATACATAACCCGGAACTTTCACGGAATGATTAAAATTAGACATGCACTGAAAAGAAGACTCCAAAGGAATTGAGTCTTATGGGAGACGTATGACAAATGTTCGGAAACGTTAAGTTTACACACAAGTTTAAAAACGACCTTGATTATTTGGGTTCACGACCAACCTCATTGCGTAATGCGAATCCAGATTGGAAAGAGGACTTACTCTAACAAGAGTCCGGACGGTTTCCACGTTGTACTCCTCGCCCGAGGGTTCATTAATTATGTGCATAACCGCACTTATCTTATTTAATTACAAAACATATATTAACGTTTGAAGCTTTTAATACAATCTCGAGTAACTACGAGAATAACACAGGGTGACATTACGTCCAACCCACTTGCACTAGCAAGGTGCTTAAACACCTCTTATCCTTAACGGGTGGATAAGAAGCAATGATCATGACCTTTAAAAGTATTAGAGAATTATTCCGACTAATACTGAGTTATAAAGAAACGACTAATCCTCGTAAGGAATTAGCGTTCCTACGAATACTCGTGCTAATCTAGCATTTTAAGTCCACGTATAAATCCACACAAAAATCCATTTACAGTAATAACAGGTATAATAGCGTTGTTCTAGCAATATATACAACCTATTATAAAGTCATATTTTATCACATCATTTTATAAAATATGTTTCCAAACGAACACAACACTTCACCCCATTTTAATTAACAATCAAGTAATTGATAATTAAAGGAAATATGGAATGATAAGCAAGAGCGAACCGCCACTTGCCTTAATCTCGACGAACGAAGATTTCGGGTTCCGAGGTCTGGAGACTGGAATCTGCGTACGGATTCCTATGACGACGAAGGAATAAACGACGGAACCCTAGGTTAGATTCGATACGAACGAATAAATGGTACGAAACGAAATACGATATGAATCAAAAGGGACAAAAGCCTAAGCCGTGACCGTGGTTGTCCGAGCCACGATCGTGCTTGCTAAGGCAAGCCGCGGTCGTAGTTTGGACTTCCGCGGTCGCAGAATTCTGGGCAGAGCCGCGGTCGCGGAATTCATCCCCGCGATCGCGGATTCCTCTTCCGACGCGACTCTCCTCCGGCTTTGAGGCTTACCGACGACGACGACGAGACTCGACCACCACCACTGCTCTCAGGCTTCACAAGGACTACCACGCGAACTCCGGCAGGCACCAAAACCCCGGCGATGAGCGAACTCCGGCGATGAACACTTTGAGAGGGAGAGATGGAAATGCAGCTGTGGATGGAAGAAAAGAGTGGAGGAGACCCTATTTATAGGGTCGGGGCTCAACTCCGGGGGAAACCCAGACGTCCCAACTCCATCCAACCGGCCACCGTTACGAAACATGGTGGAAAACGAATCGGCGACGCTCGGAGACGAACAGAGGCGTTTCCGCGGTCGCGGAAACGGAGCCGTGGTCACGGAAAACGACCGTTCGCGTTTCTTAGTCTTTGGTCGCGGGTCTCGATCGGGGACATGCTAAATTATATTTTTAGCATTCCCTAATTACTTTATGACCCAAAATCTTATTAACGTATAATATTTCGTTCAAAAAGATTATTACAGATATTACAGAAATTGCCCAATTCGTCTTGCTTACCAGACGCAAGTTTTGAAAATTACCCAATTACCCTTACTAAAATTGAGGGTTATTACATTAGCCTCACAATTTTTATTTGGAAACGATGATGGCCCAACATTCGACAGCTAGAGAGGAGGAACACCAGAGCCCACACCATGATTACATCTGGGCTCCATTACGTGTTCATTGAAGGCCGTGCAACCCCATTTTCTTTGATGTACCACTACACCTTACAGTGGATTTATTTGGTTGCACGGTGGAGTTTGTTTGAAGACCGCCGCAACACCAGCGACATGTGCTTTCATTGTTTTATCGCCAGCAACAACTTCCGTGTCCAAGCCAACTCGACGACGGTTGTGAGTACTTTTTTGCTTTTCCATGTGCTTCATCTTTTTGTCTTTCATTACATTGAGGACAATGCAATATTTAAGCATGGGGAGTGTTCTATAGTTGCTAGTCGTTTGAGGAGAAAGAAAGAAAAATGAAAAAGAAAAAAGTCAAAAATTGAAAAAGACAAAAATAAAATCCTAGAATAAGTCGAAAAACCCGAAAGGACGGCTTAGGTAATAAGCAAGTGGCTTGGACCAACATTAGGCTGGGGTAATAATTGGTCAAGAGTGATGTGAGTTTATGTGAGCCCATCTATTGAAAAATAAAATGAGTGGCTTGGTGAAAACCCGAAAGGGCGCCTTGGCAAAATGAGTGAAAAGAAGAAGAGTGATTATTAGGATTCCTCATTTTTCCTGACGTGGTGACATAAGAAGAGGTGATATAAGGAGGATTCAGGTAGGTCACTCTGAGAGGCATAAGAAGATAGATGGAGGCTAGGATTAGATGTTTATTCACTCTATGGTGTTCGGGTTAAGCTTGGGGGAAGTATTCTGCTTTCCTTTAGGCTTTGTTGTTGTGTGTTGTGTTTATTGTGTTGGTGCCTTGGAGATTCATGTTTAGGTGTAATTCTTAGTGGAGAGAGTTTTGCTATGCTTCCTGAGACCTTGGTGATTTGATTGGAGGAGTAGGTTTATATTAGCTTACTCGAGGACGAGCAAGGTTTAAGCATGGGGGAATTTGATCAGCGCTACTTTATAGTATTTATCTAGGAGTTGTTACCGGTATTTTGGATACCATTTGGATGAGTTTAGAGCGTTATTGTGGAGTATGGAGTTGAGGAGAAGGAATATGAGATTGGTGGTGTAGAAGAGCTTAATTGAAGACTTAATGAAGATGGAGAAGAAAGCCACGAGTGAAGACGAAGAAGGAAGAGCTGAAGAAGCTACAAGAAGTTTTCCGTGGTCGCGGAATTCACCGCCGCGGTCGCGGAACGAAGACGGAGCAAAGAAGTAAAAAATCGAAGACCCGTGGTCGCGGAAGCTATTTCCGCGATCGCGGAAAAGCCGAGAACAACGAGAGCAACAGTGAATTTTCCGCGGTCGCGGAAAACCATCATCAGACGCTCGCGAGTAGATTTCGTCCGAGATTATTATTTTACTTTATTTCTTTTTCTTTTATTTCCGTTTTGTTATTTTATTTTATTTTCCTTTTTAGATTATGTTTCCTATCTTATGGAAACTAGGTTTTGGTTTAGGTTTATAACCTATTCCCTGACAGCCACTTTTAATTATTATCTTATCGAATATCAGTTTACGTATTATTTTTTTCCCTTTGAGTTTTTGTTTCAAGACTATGAAGAACTAAGCACCCCTTGCTTAGTCCGACAATTGAAGCATTCATTTGATATATGATTGTGAGGTTATAATTCTATTCATATTCCTATTGATTATATCTTTTCTCTTGAGCTTATTCCTATTGATTCTTACTGATTTGACTGGCCTGATCAACTAGTTGATATTAGTAATTGTCTATTGCTAGGGTTTGGATATTTCGAGTTGAAATCCCTTATCTTGTGTAGCAACCATAATATTCTAGGACTAGTTGGACTAGTTTATTGTGAAAGAGAATTGATTATGTGTTAAATGTTGCGAATTGTGGTGTTGCATGTATCATGGTTAATTCATATGCTTCTTGCTGCTATTGTTCTAAATCTTGATAGTTTCTTGTGCGTTCGATAGTTAGGATTATCAGGACTAGTTGGACTGATAACTATTTCAGAATAGGGACAAAAATATTCATAGGAAGGAATAGAAATAATCTAGGATCAATCAATCGAATGAATGGTTGATATTTGTCTAGCTAAGTACTTTTTCCCAATTGATTACAACATTTGCTTTGATTTACTTTGTTACTTGATAAACAAACCAACAAACCCCCTTTGTTACCTTTGACATACACTTCTGCACTTAGAAAGATTACCTCCTCCATGTGAGATTCGATCCTTATTTCCTATTCTACTTAATTATGTTTTTAAGAAAGATTACCTCATCCATGTGAGATTCGACCCTTGTTTCCTATTCTACTTAGTTATGTTTTTAAGAATTAATTTGATTGTACATCACGACTATAATCCCTCTCAAACACTCTAACCTTTATTAGACTTATCTAGTGCAAATTGATTCACCACTAAATTCAACCAAAAGTATTGATAATTTTATTTATATAATATATTGTTCAACCGTGAAAACATGTCGAAGTAGAGTCAAATCGAGTTTATTCATTTTCATCATTGGTTCACATGTTTTATAGTTTCGAATAAATACAACCGAAACCAGATTCACTATTCAATTCTCGAATTAATGAAGATCGGTATTTTGTTCAATTTTTGTCGATTGAATACGATTTTAAACCTATGAACAATAAAATAAAATTAAGAACCCCATGAGTTTATACACCGGTGCTTCAACGAGCGTGCTCCTAACAACAGCAAAAGCATCATCGTCCTGCATGAAAGTCTGAAACATATCCAATCCTAAAGTTGGGATATCAACCTCCTAATGGCTGTCTTGCTCCGCTGCTCGCAGGATTGGATTCTCAGCGTCGAAATAATCATCTTCCTCATCATCCAGCTCATCTAATACCGACTGATTGATTCGTTTTCTCGATTGTCTCCGGTGCTTTTTTGGCTGAAGCCGTGGCTCAGCTTGCACAACTCCCATATCACCAACCTTTAGCCTGAAATTTCAAGTGTACATTTACTGCTGGCAAATTGGCTGAGACCAAATTTCCAAGATGAATCTCATTTTACAAAACCAGTATAATCTATACAATCCATGCTCCTTCCAAAGTATATACATCAAGTGAAAGCTCTTGGTATTTACCTTACATCGCTTTCTCGCTTAGTACCCCATGTCCTCAGCTGAAATTTCTCTCTGATTCTGATTTCATCAAGGAGTTGAAAGTAGAAAGGATACCTTTCCCAGTCCCCTCTCACCACACATCCAGGTTCACCAATATGCAAGCAATCATTAAATGCACACTTCTTCGTTTCACTGTCCTTTAGCATCTTTTGTATCTGTAGATTGGGGGAAGAAAGACAAATTAGTAGCATAAGACTTCAAAAATATCAAGCAGGGCAAACAAAACAAACCTCAGGAAAAGCATTTGCTAGAGACTGCTTTGTCACTTTCATCAAGCTAGGCTGGTTAAACCCTGGAGTATCTGCCAGATATCCTCCTTCAGGCAATGGAAGCAAGGACACATTGCGAGTGGTGTGTTTTCCCCTACCACTTCTAGCAGAAACTTCCCCAACTCTTTGTTCTTCAAACCACTTGCTGCCCAAGATCTTAAGATGAGGGAAAATCATTCAAGAGATGCATCAAGAACAAAGAAAATAAATCACCAATAAATAGAGCTCGTTTTTTGGACTTGTATTTTTTTTTCTCCTAAAATAAAGAATCAAGCAAAAGAAGAGATAAAGATGAAATCTGTTATAAGAAACCCACAGGATCAAAGAAGTTATCCTCTTCCATAACAGCATATGGATCCTCTTTATTTCTCAAAGAATTAATCAAGCTGGACTTCCCAACTCCACTAGGACCCACAACAACGGTGGTTCGATCGATCAAGGTGAAAGTAAGTGTATCAAGTCCACACCTCCTTTCAACACTACACAATATTGGTTCATAACCCCAGCTACGGATCCTTGATCTCCATCCAAGCATGACCTACACATTTCATTGGTACATGTGAAATCTCAGCTCTAATCATAATATATGATGGAAGTAGATTGTGTGCCAAGAAAGAGATGGAAGCTGTTTCAATAACTTGTAGTACATATGACTGCAAGAACATGCACTATATGGTAAAACATGCATAATTGAACTAGTGACAAGATTGTCAAACAAGCAAGTCTCATTCTGCATGGTAAAAAAACAGAACAAGCCACTTTGTTTACTCTCCTCCTCTACTCAATGAAAACTTGTATCAGCTAACACTGTTCTACACCAGTAGAGTGCCAACGAGTAAACTTGGAATATACTAAACAACCTGTCTTTCATCCTTCTATTTATATATGCATGACAACATGAATTACGGTTGTCATCTATCATAAATATCGGCACATGCACAAGAGTGAAAAAAACTAAAAAAGGAATTAATCTGCAGAGTTCAGTCTACATAGAAGAAATGACGAAAACTTACAGCAAGAGTTAATGATGTGCATATTATTCCTACAGTTTGCCGATTAATCAAGCCATAAGAACTAAAGAAGATCACTAAATCATTGCTTAACATTAGGCTTTTTTTCAGGTTGTCCAAAATTTGTAGAGCTACAAAGTTGCTGAAATAGATTCCCAGAATCAGAAACATCAGATTTTATAACAGCAACAAGGAATGCCTACAAAGAACAAATCAAATCACGAATTCTTACAAATGACGCTTCTAGACTCTTCCATGAACTTATCCATGTGTGTCAGAATCAAGATTAGTATGAGCGAAACAGACCATACCTCTTCATCAACCAGCTCGGTTTTATTCAGAACAAGGGAAAGCGGAATCCCGGTGGATTCTGCCTCAATTAAGAACCTGGTGAGCGTAAACGGTTCGATTTTCGGCTGATCAAGGGAGAAAAGCACCAATAAATGATCAACATTCGCAACGGGAGGGTCAAGAATCTCCGAACTCCTCTCAAACACGTTCTCGATCCAACCCCGACGATCCACCCAATCAATGGAACTCACTAGTACCCTGTCCCCAACCAGAACCTTCCTCCTTATCTTCTTCAGCACCGCTTTTACAACGCACAGCAGCTCAGCACCGACTCGCTCAACTTGTTGACCGGAAGCTCCAGAATCGATGATGCCGTTGTCGTCGGAGCTTCCGGAACCTTCTGGAGGCGGGGCGGATTGTACGATTACGCGCATGAAATTCGCCTGAGCGGAGGCCACCGTGCCGACAGCCTGATCAGGAGAGAGGGCGGGGCAGTCTTTAGAGGAGAGAGATGCGAGAGAGGAGAACTGCTTGATGGCGGCATCACGGGCCCTAAGCTCGTTCTTGCTCGGCTGGTTAAGCCTTCTCGATATGCTATGAGGGTTCTGCTTGGAGAAGATCGGAAGGTTAAACATGCGGCGGTTGGCGTAGGAGAAAGAGAGGCGGAGGAGGGAGGTAGCGGAGGGGAGGATCGCCGGCGACTGGTGGCGGAGTAGGGAGAGGGAGGCTAGAGGCATCTTGGTGTTTCCGACGGTGCTGTACAGTGGAGCTGCAGAGAGGTATTTTTAGAGGTTTTTGTGAATTCCAGAGCCAGAGACTGAGAGCGGAGAATGGAGATCGAGCCT
The DNA here is from genome assembly GCA_027886185.1 of Rheum nobile. Lineage (NCBI taxonomy): Eukaryota > Viridiplantae > Streptophyta > Magnoliopsida > Caryophyllales > Polygonaceae > Rheum > Rheum nobile. The sequence continues at coordinate 2,204,339 of WOAB01000292.1, read as the reverse complement.
ATCCGTTTCCCAGCTTCCAGTTTCATTTTTTCCAAAGGCAGTGCCAAATTGCCAGGTCTAATTAGGGTGAGTTAAGTAAATAATTTTTTGATAATTTTTTTTTTAAAATAGTGTTTTTGACAAACGTTTTTTTAAAATAGTGTTGGGACTTCTTGGAGTGTGACAAGGGAAATTATCTCCCCTATTGTAAACGAATTTAGGCCCACTCAAAATTCCATGACCGTTCCTCTAACAAACACCAATCTTACAACTCAAATTTTAGGCCAACTCAAAATCTTAGGTTTGGTTTGAAGTAATTTCCTATACAATTGCTAAATAAAACTTACTAAATTATGTCTTATAATAATGTGTCACATCAATGTTAAATATCGTCAACACTATATTTTATATTTTTTAACACATTTGTTTTCAGCTTTGGGATAAAATTGTTTAATTTTTAGGCTTTATTTCCAATCAAAACTCTACATATAATTTTACGGAAAACCTATATACACACGTTTGAATGTCTAAATACACACGAAATGGTGCGCTTAATGTAAGCGCACGCCTTCTGTGCGCTTACATTAAGCGCATAAGGGCATAATGGGGATTTAAAAAGTATAATGAGGGGCATAGATACTGTAGTTATGCGCTTATATTAAGCGCATCAGCCTATGCGCCTACAATAGGCGCATAGGCCTAAAATATATTTTTTTAACAAGTTTATCTGGTGTGCTTATATTAAGCGCACCATACTAAAAAAATATTTAAATACAATTCTTTTTCCCATAATAATGTAGAGAATTTCAATACGAATCCGTACATATAAAATACGTCCAAAACGGACATCGTTTGCCCCTCCAAAAGTATAAAAAACAAAACCTTTCTACCCATTTTTTTACAATTTAGTGTCTGGCATATAGCGCATTGTAGTGAAAAAAAAATGATATTTTTTATAATTTTCTACTATAATTTTGTAGAAAATTTTAATACAAATCCATACATGTAAAATTCATCCAAAACGGATATCGTTTTCCCCTCCAAAAGCCAAAAAACGAAAATAAAAACTTTAGAAACTATAGTATTTAAGTAATATATTTTGTAATACTTAACTATAATACATAAAGTATACTTATTTTCCCATAATCATGTATAGAATTTCAATACGAGTCCGTACATATAAAACTCGTCCAAAACAGACATCGTTTGCCATAGTATAACTATACTTTATGTATTGTAGTTTGAGACCAAAAAATGAAGCCTTCCTACTAGACCTGTCAACTCGGTCGGGCGGGTCGGGTTCGAGTTCGGGACATGTCGGGCTTGACCCGGCGGGTCGAACATGCCTTTTTTTTTATGATTTTTAACTTTAATAAAATAATTATAATAATATAATTAGTATTATATTATTATTTAATAAAGTATATTAAAATATTTAATATAAATGAAATAAAATATACAAAATAAAGGGGACCCGCGAGCTCGGATTTGCGTTCGGGTCGGATTTGGGTCCTTTCGGGACGGGTTGGGTTTTCGGATTGGGTCGGTTTTTATAACTATAGGATGTAATATAGGATATAACCATAGTATATAACTATATGATATAACCATATTATATAACTATTTGGTTATATCTTATGGTTACATCCTATAGTTATATATTGTGGTTATATCATATAGTTATATATTATTATTATATCTTATAGTTATATCCAATTTGGTTATATATATCCTTATCGTTATATAACTATATGATATAACCATAGTATATATGCTATAAGATATAAACATAGTACATATGTTATAAGATATAACCATAGTACATAACTATAGGATGTAATATAGGATATAAGTATATAACCATGGTATAAAACTACATGATATAATGATATGATATAATCATAGTCTATAATTATAGAATATAACTATAGGATATAACTATAAAATATAATATATGATATAACTATAGTATATAACCATAGAATATAACCATAAGATATTACCTAATTGGATATAACTATAAGATATAATCATAGTATATAACTATATGATATAACCATAATATATAACTATAGAATATAATATATGATCTAACCATAGTATATAACTATATGATATAACAATAGTATATAACTATAAAATATAATATATGATATAATTAAAGTATATAACTATATAATATAACCATAAGATATAACATAATTGGATATAACTATAAGATATCATCATAGTATATAACTATATGATATAACCATAATATATAACTATAGGATGTAATATAGGATCTAACCATATTATATAACTATATGATATAACCATAGGATGTAAGCATAAGATATAACTATAAGATGTAACCATAAGATATAACCAAATTGGATATAACTATAAGATATAACCATAGTATATATACTATAAGATATAACCATAGTATATAACTATAGGATGTAATAAAGGAATATAACCATAGTATACAACTATAGGATATAATGATATGATATAACCATAGTCTATAATTATATAATATAACTATAGGATATAGCAATAGTATATAACTATAAAATATAATATATGATTAAACTATAATATATAACTATAAAATATAACCATAAGATATAACCTAATTGGATATAACTATAAGATATAATCATAGTATATAACTATATGATATAACCATAATATATAACTATAGGATGTAATATAGGATCTAACCATAGTATATAACTATATGATATAACCATAGTATATAACTATAGGATGTACCCATAAGATATAACCAAATTGGATATAACTATAAGATATAATCATAGTATATAACTATATGATATAACCATAATATATAACTATAGGATGTAATATATGATCTAACCATAGTATATAACTATATGATATAACAATAGTATATAACTATAAAATATAATATATGATATAATTAAAGTATATAACTATATAATATAACCATAAGATATAACATAATTGGATATAACTATAAGATATCATCATAGTATATAACTATATGATATAACCATAATATATAACTATAGGATGTAATATAGGATCTAACCATATTATATAACTATATGATATAACCATAGGATGTAAGCATAAGATATAACTATAAGATGTAACCATAAAATATAACCAAATTGGATATAACTATAAGATATAACCATAGTATATATACTATAAGATATAACCATAGTATATAACTATAGGATGTAATAAAGGAATATAACCATAGTATACAACTATAGGATATAATGATATGATATAACCATAGTCTATAATTATATAATATAACTATAGGATATAGCAATAGTATATAACTATAAAATATAATATATGATTAAACTATAGTATATAACTATAAAATATAACCATAAGATATAACCTAATTGGATATAACTATAAGATATAATCATAGTATATAACTATATGATATAACCATAATATATAACTATAGGATGTAATATAGGATCTAACCATAGTATATAACTATATGATATAACCATAGTATATAACTATAGGATGTACCCATAAGATATAACCAAATTGGATATAACTATAAGATATAATCATAGTATATAACTATATGATATAACCATAATATATAACTATAGGATGTAATATATGATCTAACCATAGTATATAACTATATGATATAACCATAGTATATAACTATAGAATGTACCCATAAGATATAACCAAATTGGATATAACTATAAGATATAACCATAGTATATAACTATAAATTATAATATATGATATAAGCAAATTAAATATAACTATAAGGATATATATAACCAAATTGGATATAGCTATAAAATATAATCATAGTATATAACTATATGATATAACCATAGTATATAACTATAGGATGTAATATAAGATATAACCATAGTGTATAACAATGATATAATCAAATTGGATATAAATATAGTATATAACTATAGAATATAACCATAAGATATAACCAAATTGGATATAAATATAAGATACAATCATAGTATATAACTATATGATATAATCATAGTATATAACTATAGGATATAATATAGGATATACCCATGATTATATCTTATAGTTATATACTTATATCCAATTTGTTTATATTTTATAGTTATTTACTATGGTCATATCATACATCTTATTGTTATATAACTAAATGATATAATCAAAGTATATAACTATAAGATATAATCAAAGTATATAACTATATGATATAATCATAGTATAATTTTATAGTTATATACTATGATTATAATCGTTATATCATATAGGATATAACAATAGTATATAACTATAAAATATAATATATGATATAATGAGATTATTCTATTTGTAGTGAAATAGGTAAATGGGTAGATAGGAGTATTTTAGTCTAATTTAATATAGGATGGATTATATAAGAACAATTATGTATAAAATAAATAAGAACCATTTTGGACGGTTAGATTTGAGAGAAAGAAATGTCCATGGGTAGGAAGTAGACTTTTCAAAAACCGACCCAAGCCAAAAATCCAACTCGACCCAACCCGAATCCGACCCGAATGTCACTGGGTCAAGAAGGACCCGAACCCAAACCCGACCCGAATGCAAATTCGAGCTCGCGGGTCTCCTTTATTTTGTATATTTTATTTCATTTATATTAAATATTTTATTATACTTTATTAAATAATAATATAATATTAATTATATTATTATAATTATTTTATTAAAGTTAAAAATCATAATAATTGTAATACCCCTCATTTTTGGTAAGGAAATTTTTGGTATTTTTGAGCTTTACTCGTATGAGTTATTGTTGCAAAATAATTGTATGAGATATCGTTGCAAAATAATTATATAAGATATTGTTGTAAAATATTTATATAAGATATTCGTGTAGGATAATTGTGGACTTAGGCGGGCACCAGTACCGGCATTATGTAAGATGGGTGGGTGACTTGGTAGCTGTGTTAGCTTGGCCTGGAGTGTCACAAATATATGCAGGATAATTATGTAAAGTATTTGTACAAGATATTTATATAAGATATTTGTGCACGGTATTTATATAAGATATTTGTGCACGGTAATTGTGCGAGGTAATTGCTTGAGATGTTTGTGCTAGATGGTGTACGAATATATTTAACCCGGGTTTAAGGAAATTAACCCAAGTTGAGTTCGGATAAGAAGCACGATTTTTGGCCGTGACCGCACCCGGCGCCAGGCGCCACCGCACCCGCGGCAAGGCTGTCCGAGAAGGGTTGTTTTGGAGTTTTGGCTTGAGGTTTGGCTCGATTCTTTGGATTCTTTTCCTATTCTTTTAGATTCATTTATGAGGATATTTGATCTAAGTTAGGATCGTGTTATGGGTCGTTTCCTAGGGATTTTTATTCCAGATCTTTCCCCATTTTGGACTCAGGGACCCGTTCTTAGGCTTTGTTTGAGCTCGTCTTTCTAGGCAAGTGGTTGTGAATTAATTTGAAATAATTAAAATCTGATATTATATTAGTTTGTATATTCTGCTAGAATCAACGCTAATATAAGAGATATGCTGTAATCATGTGACTTGAGATTTTGATGTGATTTGTGATATGTGGAACTGCTTGTGATGTGTTTGTGTGAATTATTGGTGAAGCCCTTGCTTAGTCTATTCATTAGACTAACTCTTGTATTTTTATATTTTTGTAACGTCATGGGGGTGTCGTCCGTCCGTTTCGGCACATGCAGATCCGAGGAGGCTAGAAGCGACTATGAGGATGGACAGTGTTTTGTTTTCGACAACTTGTTTTGTCGTTTTGTATTTAAAAGATTTCCGCTGTTGTATTTCTGATGTATTTGGGTCGTTTTTGGAATCGTGTAATTCCGCGACCATGTGGTTTAATAAAAGTTATGATTTTAGTATTGTAACTATGTTTAAGACAGTTATGTCGTTGGAAAAGCCTGGGGTGATTTCGGGGTTTACGTTCGGGGTCATCGGCAGTAACGCTTTCAAATGTGTTAAAATTTGAGGGTGTTACAATAATAATCATAAAAAAAAAGCACGTTAAACCCGCCGGGTCAACCCGAATCCGACCGAGCCAAAAAATTTATCAACCTGATCGACCCGAACCCGACATGTCCCGAACTCGAACCCGACCCGCCCGACCGAGTTGACAGGTCTAGTAGGAAGGCTTCATTTTTTGGTCCCAAACTACAATACATAAAGTATAGTTATACTATCGCAAACGATGTCCGTTTTGGACGAGTTTTATATGTACGGACTCGTATTGAAATTCTATACATGATATGGAAAAATAAGTATACTTTATGTATTATAGTTAAGTATTACAAAATATATTACTTAAATACTATAGTTTCTAAAGTTTTTATTTTCGTTTTTTGGCTTTTTGGAGGGGAAAACGATATCCGTTTTGGATGAATTTTACATGTATGGATTTGTATTAAAATTTTCTACAAAATTATAGTAGAAAATTATAAAAAATATCATTTTTTTTTCACTACAATGCGCTATATGCCAGACACCAAATTGTAAAAAAATGGGTAGGAAGGCTTCGTTTTTTAGGCTTTTGAAGGGGCAAACGATGTCCGTTTTGGACGCATTTTATATGTACGGACTCGTATTGAAATTCTCTACATTATTATGGGAAAAAAATTGCATTTAATTTTTATTCTTTTTAGTATGGTGCGCTTAATGTAAGCGCACCAGATAAACTTGTTAAAAAAAAAATTTAGGCCTATGCGCCTATTGTAAGCACACAACTACAGTATCTATGCCCCTCATTATATTTTTTAAATCCTCATTCTGCCCTTATACGCTTAATACAAGCACACAGAAGACGTGCGCTTACATTAAACACACAATTTCGTGTGTATTTAGACATTCAAACGTGTGCATATAGATAATGTCTAATTTTAGGATAAGATATGTCATGTAGTTTTTCCATCACGTACCAAAGCAAGAGCCAACACAGCCTGTCACATCTATCCCTCATGCAAAATTTCGGCCTTTTAACTTTCACTATTTCTTTCCTTTTATGTATAGAATTTTAATTTCAACTTATTATGTTCGTATAAAACTTATTTTTCTTTGTCAATTGTTCATTAATATATATTTAATTATATTACCAAACATATGTCATAATTCTATCTATATTGTCAATCATTGCACATATTTCTACATTAATTCATAATTTTATTTTTGTATTAAATTTTTTTAGTCTAAATATGAGAAAGATAAGAAAATCGTTTAAGGCACAGTACTTAAGCTAGTGTTTTTATATTAATAAAAAAAATTAAAATGTTATTATTAAAAAAATATAAAGTACCAACTTGCTCAATGCAAGTGCAATTCTTGCGAAATTATGAATCATAATGTCGTCCATTCATTAATTAGGTAAGGATCTTACAACATGTAAAGTTGTCATTTCTAGCAATAATGTAAGATATATGTCTCTAGTGCACTAATTTTATGGCAAACCTATTTAGCCTCTTTTTTAGCATTTTGTATATATTTTTTTTTATAAAATTATGAATTTCATTAAATATAATATAATATAAATCACATGTAAAATTATATTTTACAAATATGTAAAGTTGGCATTTCCTAACGATAAATGTTAACGTTTAATATAAGATAGATGTCTTTAATGCACAATATACTCGTAAACCAATTTAGCATTTGAACACTCCGGATTTGAGATTGGTTTATAAGAATTTAAGTCTTATTCGTGTTAAGAAGAGCTCTTTTTTTCCATTGTTCAAGTGAGGATAAAAAAAATAAAGTTAAGCGTGCTAAAGTGAGAATAGTATCAGGATGAGTGACTGCTGGATCGTTAGAGTTACGTCTGAGGGAACAAAGACTTTGTTCCCACAGAAGGTGCAACGGAATAATATAGCAAGAAAGATAATGAACGAACTCACGATGTATAGTGGAAATCCTAATTAGCCAACTAGCTAATCAAAGAAAAACCACTACCTTCAAGCTTCTCGCTTGAGAGGATTTTGAAGCGTCTACTTATCTTATTGATTTCTTGTTCGATTACACTTGTAGCATGGACTCCAAACCCTAGACTTCCCACCTAGATTTGAAACTCTCTTCTACAACGGTGAATACGAACTCAACCCTCAAAGACTCACAAACAATTTCACTCTCTTTTTCTTCTCAAATTGCTCTCAGTTCGTCTTCGTCGATTGGTATATAGAAATGAATCCACACTCCTATTAAATACACCACGACTAAAACCTAATCGTAACAAGATAAAATCTTTCTAAACTTGGTAACAAGAAGATCTACAATGATTTGAAGAATATTATTTTAACCGCTTACATTATCTAAGGAAGGAATTCCTAAAATAATATAATCGGCTAAAGATAACAATCTTCTCTCTCCAAATATCATTATCTTAGGAAAGATTTCCTAAGATAACGCATTCGGCTTCTCTCTCCATATCTTCTCATTCGGCGAGATCCTTCCAACCGAAATCTCTTATCCTTGACCGCATGATCTTCCATGATAGTTTCCATAATCTTCACGCTGGATATCTTCCAATCCATTCACAACTTGATTGGTGTTCGTCACTGATGTTCCTTGAGAGGTAACAAAACATGTGGAGATCGCTTTGTTCCCTCTGCACTCCTTTGCTGCAATGGTTTCTTGTGACAACTGTTTTGTTCCTGAAACACTTAGTTACCAGATTAGTTGAATGTTTGTTACCATCAAAACCTAAGGAATTCAACAAATTCCCCCTTTTTGATGGTGACAAACATCCTTGACAATAAAACATACATATATGAGATAAAGGAAGTTGTATAGAGAAAGGTCCACACTTGGACACAATAGTTCCCCCTTAGTCTAGCAACATATGAAACCATATTCTGTTCCCCTCAACCAAAGCTACCTGTCATTTCCCCCCTTTTGGCATCATCAAAAACATCAGTAAAGAGCAAGAGAAAATGAGCACAGCAAGATAGACAAACAACCCCTTGTTCATTAAAGTAAAACAACTAACTTAAACACCGTGCAAACACAAACAAAATATGCAAAATAACCAAACATGATCAACATGCCACTCGGGGCAAACACACAAATCAGAAACAAAGAAAATCAAGCTAAGATGGATATATGTGCTAGGGAACAAGAGAGGAGTAGGAAGGCGGAAAAGCGATTCAGACACCACTGGGACCAGACGATGGAGCCGATGAGTGGAGGGTAATCAGCGCGTGCACGTCCGCCATGAGAAGCATTTGCTGTTCAGCCAAATTAGTCACTGCCCGGCACAGGCTCCTCAGTTTCTTCCCCAGATCAGATTTTTCCTTATGTTCCCCCTCAGAGACATCTTCCTCAGAATCCTCATGCACTTCAGAGACGACAGGCACACTTCCCACTTTAACCAACCCTTCTCATTCTTGAAGAACGAACTGCATCTTGTGCAGATTGCTGATATCCAAAGGATGGGAAAAGACGCTCGATTCCGCTGACGAGTTGTACACCTTGTGATACTCTAAAATTTTCTTGACAACTCTAGGGAACGGAAGAGCATGCAGGTCTGTGTTCCTGGCGTGTGCCATATGCTGCATCATTACCCTTGGGAGACAAATTGACTCCTTCTCCAGTAACAGGGAAAGAAGGACCACATCCAGAATAAGCAATTTATTGCGCTTCTGTCCCCTTGGGGTAACATTGCAGATGAGATAGTGGAATAACACCTTGTTGATTGCTGACATCTCTGAGGTATCAAAGCCCCCAGACTCTGAAGGATCCTGAACACCTGCCACTGCACAAACTGCCTCAGTGTAGGGGAAGTCCTTGGGCCAGCGGCCTTTTGGGTACCCCTCGTAGCCTTCATGAAGAACCCCTAGAGAAACACCCAACTCGATACTTGAGAACATGTGGACAGTTCCACCTATATTGTAACTCCTCAGAACGGCATGGGGTCTGACCTCAATCACGAAAGTAGAATAGAACTCCCTCAACAAAGCTTCATCAACCCCTTCTTCATGGACAAACAGATGACCCCATTTTTGGGCTTCCAACATTGCAGAGACCTCATCCAGAGCATTTTCCTTGAGGAAATCGGGATCAACCAGCAGCTCCTTAACCACCGACTTGTAGCTGACGTCCTTGACTTCATCAGACTCCTCCTTTGCCTTGGGCTTGACAGTCTGACGTCGTTGGCTTTTGCGAACCAGAGCTGTAGAGAGCTTAGCCTTTTTGGCTTTGTGCCCAGAGATGGGTTCTGACTCCTCATCAGAACTGAGAGGGATTGCCTCGGCTGCCTACTTCTGAGCACGAGTTCTGCGCTTGGCGGTGCAGCTCATCTTCACCCTTCTAGAGGGTTTTGAGACCTTAGGAGACACCTCCTTCTCAACATCCTCAGACAGTTCCCTGGCTAAACTGCGGACAACTCCTTGAATTTTCTACTTAAGGGCAACATGATCCTCTATCGCTGTTGGTGTGGCTTCTCCAAGAAATTCCTCAGTGTCCTCTTCAATCTGGGTAGGATGAGTGAGAGAGGATTGGACTTCCTCTCTTTCATTTGAGGAGACGGCAGTTGGAGCGGTCGGGGATGGTTTAGGGTTAGGGTTTTGAGGAGCGGGTTGAGGAGTAGGAGAAGGTGGGGCTGTGTATGGGACCATGATGAGTTTGTCAGGTGTTGGTGATGGGGGATGGGTGACTTTGGTGGCTGCTTGAGGGGACGATGGTGTGTTTGAGGAGGAGGGCATGAACTGAGTGATGGAGGCTAGGAGGGCTGGGTCAGTTCCCATTGCCGAGAGTTTGGTTAGGAGGGTTTTGAGGTCTTCGGCGGCGGCATCAGATAGGTTGGAGTGAGAGGCCATCTTGAGAGGTAGGAGATTAGGGAGGACAAGAGAGGGTGATAGCAGGCGAGGAAATAGGTAAGTGAATAGTGAGAGGAGATTACATTGGGAGCCGAGATATATAGCCACCATGAAATCTTTTCAGTTGTCAAATATAACTTCAAATCTTATCAGTTTCCAAAGGATGATTATCAATATCTTCACCTTTCCAAAATAATCCTTCAGAATTTCGTCCAGATTCAGCCAAACTCAACTACGAGGCCCATTTAGTTTCTCGGCCATCAAATCAGCCCTAATTGCTCAACACATCCCAACGGCAGGCGCATGCCATAACTCTCTGTCACATCAATCCACTCACAGCTGCAAGCCTCAGAGAGACGATTCGTTTTTCCGCCAAACCAAAAAGGTAGTAATGTGTGATGCTGAGGGATAGTTACCAGAGAGGGTACAAAGAACAACACACAAAAAAACATATGACATTTTTGATAATTTTTAATCATGCATGAGAGGCTCCCAGATGTGGATGATTAGAGGGGCTCATAGGAAGCATCAAGCATGATGGCTAGGGTAAGCTGTAGAGTCAACAATCATTTGGGCTTATAATGAGGGAACAATGCATCAAGTTGACTCTTTTGAGCCGAAAGAAAGTTGATTCATGTGTTATTGTGATAGCATAGATGATCATGCAAGAAATTCAACACATAAGTGAAGCAAAAACACAGATTTAAGCCAGTTGTTCATTTGATAACCAAGAGGATGAATGCAGATCAAGACATGATGAATAAACTTTCACACTTTACCATGTAATTTAGCCAATCATCGAGGGAACATATCAGATAGACATAGTAAGGGAAGACCATACCAGGTTTCTTACGGCACTATACGAAGGGTTCCCTATTTCGTGCCTTGGTGAAGATGTTAGCGATTTGAGCCTTGATTCCGCAGAAATCCATGGACACTAACCCTTCCTCCACACAATCACGAAAGAAGTGATGTCTTGTCTCAATATGCCAGGTACCTGAGTGTTACACAAGAGACACAGAGAAATTAGTACACGTAACCACAAGCTTTTCCCTTACCTTTGATCACCAGGTTGTTGAGTCCCAAGAAGCCTGTAGAAGTGAGATGAGACATACTTTGTTCCCTGTCAGGTAACTAACAAGTACAATCAAAATACCGGGAACTTTCCTCTCTTCAGCCTGTATAGAACGAGTTAGTTTTTGCGAACCCAGACAAGCTTAGGCTTTCTGGGTGTGGGAGCAACATATTTGATTTTTGGAGGTTTAGCATTCACTTTCTCCCTAGCAGTGCGAGCAAGTTCCTCATTGTGTTGCTTCAGGAGGCACTCATGTTTGTAGTGGCCAAAGTGACCACAATACCAACAGACCCTTTGACACTTTAGATCGACATACTTGCTCTGTCTAGGCCAAATTGTTTTGTTAGCAATCCTAGAATGAACATCAATATTATTGGACTTACCGCTTTGAGATTGCTTCAACCAAATGGCGTGAGCCTTCTGTCCATGGTACCAAGCCTTGTTCCCATCTGTCGAATTTGAACAGTCTTTGCTATTGTTCCCTCTCGAGGAACTTTCCCCTTTTTCTTGCACTAGCTGTTTTCCTTCGACTTTAGTGCTTTTGGACTTGGTGCCATCAACATGAAGCTTAGGTTGATAACCAATTCCAAAGCGAGGTGCTTCCTTCTTTTCTGTTTTCTTTTCATTCTTGGCTGCAACAAACACAATACTTTTTGGCTTGTCCTTCTGTTCCTCACTGAGTTTAGATAGATCACTAGACATTTTTGCATTACCTAGTTATAACATTAATGACTCGGACTCAAGTGAGGAGACATAGGATTCTAGAGACGTGATCTTCTCAGTGAGTTTAGGACACTCAATGCACGGACTTGAAGAAGAGGATGAAACTTTCTCAAGTTTGAGCACTTTGTCTGCCCAACCTTTATTTGCTTCGATCAAACATGAGATCGATTCATCCATTTCCTCAATTTGCTCACTGAAAAGACTATTCTCATGAACAAGTTTCTTAATGAAGGAAATTTAGCTTTCTTTTGACTTACTTTTCAAGTTTGAGACGAGATCAGATTCAGTTACCTCATCCTTGTGCAGACCGCCTTTTGGTTCATCGGTGTCTTCTACGGCCATTAAGTAGACATCCCTAAAGTGTGATGATTCTTCATCATCTGAGTCTGAATCACCCCAGGTTGCGACCATTGCTTGCTTCCCTTCATGAGCCGGAGGAAGACCTGCCTTTTTCTTGAAGCAGTTTCTGGCAAGATGTCCCTTGTTTTGACAGTGGTAACAAATGACATCCTTCATGTCTCTGTTCCCTTCAGAGGAACTCAACGTGTCCTTGTTTCGAGACCATATCTTCTTCATGGCTCTAGTGATGAGAGCAACATCTTCATCACCATCCTCATCTTCATCTTCAACTTGAGATAAGTCAAAGGCACGTTCCACCTTTAAGGCAATGCTTTTAGCCTTCTCTTCTCCTTTCTTGTTCATCTTGTGGTTGTAGACAGACACGTTGCTTTCAAGCTTTGCGACAACCTCTTCCATAGTGAGAGTCTTGACATCAGTCTGGGAGTAGAGAGCGATCGCATCCCACTGAGAGTTGAGGCCTTGCATGAAATGGTGAGTAAGCTTCCAGTCTGACATTTCTTCATCAAGGAACTCTAGTTGACCTACGATCCCCTAGAACTTGGAGTAGAATTCCTGAATGTGTTCACCCTTTCCCTGAGAGATTTGATCGTACTCCTTCATCAAGGAAAGAATCTTGTTTTTCTTAGCATCTTCATTTCCATGATGGAGGCGTTTTAGAGCATCCCAGATCTCCTTAGCAGTCTTGTAGCCAATGATTTTCTTGAGATCAGAGGGGAGCAGAGCCATGTGAAGGATCTTCTTAGCTCTGCTGTTCTTCTCCAGCTTCTTCCAGTCCTCATCAGTGTAGTCAACCCTTGGATTCGGCTTTGTAGCATCTTTATCATTAGGGATAGATATGGGGCCAACTTCAATGATTCTCCATATATGTCCATCGAGGGAACAAATATGGGACTCGATTTGTTCCACCCACCAATCATACTCTCCGGCCTTCAGAATCGGAGGCTTCCAAAATGAATCTCCAATAGCATTGTGTAACACCCCCAAATATATACTTGAAAACATTACCGCCAGTGACCTCAGATTCCACATCCGAAGCCACCCAAGGCTTAACCAATTTATACAAGTCATAAAACGACATTCATAATATGAAATATCATGACATTCATTTAAATCAACGTCTCAGAATTACATCCAGAATTCCTAATACAACCAAAATACAGAACTACAGAGTAGTCTTAGTACATAATATATTTTGATACAACGGAAGTCTTTTAAATAAAGGACACAAGTGTCTTGATCGAGCGATCACACGCCTAGGATCTCAACCTGATAAAACTCTTTAAAATTCCATCTGCCTTCCTCGTCGTTTCTAGCCTTCATGGAACGTAAGTTTATCTGATGTGCCATATGAGACGGATGACACCAGCCAACCATGCAAGGAAAATTAACCGGTTGGTTAGTCTAATGAAAGACTATGCAAGGGTCAAATAGAAAAGTTCTAAGTAGTCGTATTAGGTTAGACCCATCGCTTCTCGAATGAAAGCCGATGACGATAGTCAACCTCAACACTTCTACAGAAATATACGAAACAGAATGATCGAAAGAAGACTCTAAAAGATTGAGTCTTATAGAAACTTATGAAGAGAAGACTCAAACGAATTGAGTCTTATCGGAAAGCATGAAAAATGTTTGGGAACATTATAATTTCACACAAGAGTTTAAAAGCGACTTGACTATTTGGGTCCACAACCAACCTCATCGCGTAATGCGAATTCAGATTAGGAAGGTGGACTTACTCTAATCGAAGCCCATGCGAGTTTCCACGTTGTACTTCTCGCCCAAGGTTCATTAATTATGTGCATAGCGGCACTTATCTTATTTAATTCCAAAACATATATTTACGTTATAAGCTTTTATCATATAAATATATCATCTCGATACGAGAGATATATTGGGAGCGTATCCCGAAAGGTTTGACGCCAGCTAAGCGCACCTCCCCTATATTCGGATAGGGGATAGTCATGACCAGAGAAAGGTGTTAGGGCTTGGACATCCTATCCACCATGGTTATAAAGAAACAGCTAGACCTCGCAAGGTATGTAGCGTTCCTACGAATACTCGTGCTAACTATATTTCAAGTTCGCATAAAATCCACAACAATACCATCACGGTAATAACAGATATAATGGCGTTGTTTCTAGCAATATATACAACCTATTATAATATTTATTTTAATCGTATCATTTATAAAATCTGTTCCCAATGAAAACAGTAATTCATCCCAATTTAATTAACAATTAAACAATTGATAATTAATAAAAATATGGAATGATAAGCAAGAGCGAACCGCCACTTGCCTCGGATTAGACGAACTCTTGACAAATCTCAAAGACAACGGGTTTCCGGGTCCGAAACGGGGACAGAACTCGGGTTACAATTTCCTACGGAACGACCCATAACGAAACCCTAAGTTAGATTCGATAATAAAATATACGAATCTAAAGAAAGATGAACGAGAACAAAGGAACGAAGTCTCGATCGAGACCACAAAGCCCAAAACCACATCGCGAATGCCCAGGCACACCGCGGGTGCGGCGGCCCTGCCGCAGGTGCAGCCGCGGGTGCGGTGGCTCTGCCGCGGGTGCGGTCACGATACAGCGGCGATACGACGAAGACGAAATCTTACCGGGATCGACGCGATGGGGTTTGATTTGGATGGGGGTCGACTTCCAGACTCCTTGGTAAACACCACCTTGAGAGCACCTCCTCCTCCTATGGTAGCTTCGGCGACTAGGGTTGTTCATCGGTCCAGAACCGAACCAAATCGAACAAAACCGAAATTGTAAAAATATTGAACCGAAAACCGAACTGATTATAATAGGTTCGGTTCGGGTTCGGTTTTGTTCGGTTTCGGTTAAAACCGAACAAACCGAACAATGAAAAATATATGAACCGATTCTAAACCGAAAAACCGAACCGTGTTTACTTGACTGAATACTTAACCATTTTCCCCGCAGAGTAACTGAGCAAGTGTTTGGTTGTTTGCTATTTTGCTCAGCAAAACCACAACAAAATATAAGAATCAAACACCAATAGTCTCAAAACAATTAAACAAATACAAAGCTTAGTTCATGTCCTCACAAGATGAAGCATGACCATAAGTCCATAACCATTAATCGATCAAAACATAATTGAAGTCTTCAATGATCAACAATCACTTCACATGTCTCCACTCTCCTTCATAAGTTCCAAAACCTAGAAAATGAACAAAGATTATATAGGATTAGAACTTTGTAAGATATACTTAAAAGGCCAATTCATTTACCATAATATTAATTCATTAATAATATAAACCAAATTAGTAACTATTAACTATACCTTTTTGCTTGTAACTGAATCCTTTCTCTTGCATCATGACTTCAAACATTCAAGCGGTTCATATCTAACAAACATATCAAGCCATTGGAAGTTTTTACCCCAAAAAATTAACAATTTGCAAAAGCATAAGCAATGAGAATATACTCAATATAAGATATATAATATGACTATACCTTCTACAACCTTCTTTGCAACCTTCGGTTGCAAAATATGCATTCAGCTCTTACTGTTTCTCCTTTATTGTCCATGATTTCCTTATAGGATTTCCAAAACGGAGCCCTTTTTTGCGTCTTCTTGCCTTTCTTGGACTTCGACTTAGAGTTTGAAGGAGCTTCCACTTCATCTTCTGCATTCTCAGCTGAGGATGGTGGAGGGTCCTCAGCATCAATATCCTCGTCAGGATCATGATCATCATCAATGGGAATAATGGGATCAAGCTCTGGTGAATTTTCAGATGCATGTGAAAGTAGCAATTCCCGTGACTCTTGTTGAGTGCTAGATGAGGGCCTTGACTTTGACGTTGTATTTAGGCGCTTTCTTTTGGATTGAGAGCTCAACATCTGCATTAATAAAACACAAAAAAAATGGTTTAACTGGCCAACAAATTATTTTTCAAAATCAAATACTCCAAACAAATGAACAATGAGAGTTTTAAGTACTCACATTGGATGAATGTCTATCCGTGATTTAGTAGAGAAATCTAAGCAAGTTTATAATGGCACCACTGCACCAGGCACGCCACCTAGTACAGAAATTAGGGTCAGAGAAAAAGTTTAATAGTTTATAATGGCACCAGGTTATGCTAAAAAATTTATTAACCCTAATTCGTAATTAATAAGGAGTTGAGGGCTTGAATTTTCGTGGTTAGCTCCTTCTGATGGAGATATAGCTGAATTGTGTATTATCTAGTTTGAGGCTTTGATATTGTTATGTCCAACAAATTGTGTATTATCTAAAGCAATTTTGTAACAACATGAGCAGAGTGAGATGAGTTTTGAAAATGCTACGGGAGCAACAGTAGTCGTGGTTAGCTCCTTCTGATGGAGAATTGGAGATATAGCCTACATTCAGTAAAATGAAACAAATTGAACTTCTTTTCGAGAATAGACTGAGGATTCATTCAAAATAAAGCCAATCAGACATTCAGACCTCTTGTCATGTGGGGTGAGTTTTAAAACTTCTGCTTCATCAAAAAGTTTTCCATATAAATTCAAGCCCTCAACTACATTGACAGGATCATCTTGTGTAATTAATAAAAGAGCAAGGGAAAGAAAATTTCACACCCTAATTAATTCACCGGCCGGAGCAGGAGCAGCAGACAGTCGCCGGAGCAGCAGGCAGTCGCCGGAGCAGGAGCAGCAGGCAGGAGCAGCAGTCGCCGGCCGGAGCAACAGTCGTCGGCCGGACGGAGGCGGAGCTGGTAGCAGCGGGAGAAGAGGCGCCGCCGCTAGGGTTTCTGAAGAGGGGACGAACTACGAAGTGACGAACTGTGGAAGCCTGGAAGGGAAATTAGATCGATGGGAAATTGGGAAGGGAAATGGCCAAATGGGAGTAAGTTAGGACTTAGGGTTCAGGTTTCTATTTTTTTTTTTTTTCTATTGATAAAAATATCGGTTTTAAATCGGTTTGAACCGAAAAAACCGAACCCGAATCGAGCCGAAAACCGAAATGTGATATTTTCAAAACCGAAAACCGAACCGAATTAATTCGGTTCGGTTCGATTCGGTCCAAAACCGTTGAACATCCCTACCGGTGACAACTCCGGCGAAAGCTTGAACTTTCCGACGACAATGGAAACAAGAGAGAGATTTGAGAGAGAGATTGGGATGCCTTCCAAGCCTCCAGGTCTCCTCCTTTTATAGGCCAAGCAAGCACCTCCCCAAACCGCCTCACCGCCTCAACTCCGACCAGATGGGACAAGCAGCTCAGGCGACATGACGACCGAAGTCCGGCGAAGCAGAAAAGGTATGATGACAGCGCGGCTGTGATGGGTCTGACCGCGGGGTGCGGTGGAGGCCAAATCTGACCGCGGGTGCGGTGGGTCTGACCGCGGGTGCGGTGGAGGCCAATTCTGTGCCTTTTTGTCTGGGAAAAGTATGGGTTTGGGTATTTAACCCCGGGTTAAATATATTTATATCCGAACAAATATTCTAAGCCCCAAAAATACGTCGAATGTATTTTATTCCACTCAGGGAATTATTACAGAGATCAAGCATTTTACAGAATGTCTGAACTTCTCTGAAAATAATTCGACTACAGTACGAGAGTTTGGAAAATTACCAAAATACTCTTTACTAAAATGAGGGGTATTACACATTGCTTGACGACATCTTTCCTGCAAAGTCTATAACGAAAACAATCTAGAGCACCAGGCTCTGATACCAATTGTTGGATCGTTAGAGTTACATCTGAGGGAACAAAGGCTTTGTTCCCACAGAAGGTGCAGCGGAATAATATAGCAAGAAAGATAAGGAACGAACTCACGATGTATAGTGGAAACCCTAATTAGCCAACTAGCTAATCAAAGAAAAACCACTACCTTCAAGCTTCTCGCTTGAGAGGATTTTGAAGCGTCTACTTGTCTTATTGATTTCTTATTCGATTACACTTGTATCATGGACTCCAAACCCTAGACTTTCCACCTAGATTTGAAACTCTCTTCTACAACGGTGAATACGAACTCAACCCTCAAAGACTCACAAACAACTTCACTCTCTTTTTCTTCTCAAATTGCTCTCAGTTCGTCGTCGTCGATTGGTACATAGAAATGAATCCACACTCCTATTAAATACACCATGACTAAAACCTAATCGTAACAAGATAAAATCTTTCTAAACTTGGTAACAAGAAGATCTACAATGATTTGAAGAATATTATTTTAACCGCTTACATTATCTAAGAAAGGAATTCCTAAGATAATATATATAATCGGCTAAAGATAACAATCTTCTCTCTCCAAATATCATTATCTTAGGAAAGATTTCCTAAGATAACGCATTCGGCTTCTCTCTCCATATCTTCTCATTCGGCGAGATCCTTCCAGCCGAAATCTCTTATCCTTGACCGCGTGATCTTCCATGATAGTTTCCATAATCTTCACGCTAGATATCTTCCAATCCATTCGCAGCTTGATTGGTGTTCGTCACTGATGTTCCTTGAGAGGTAACAAAGCATGTAGAGATCGCTTTGTTCCCTCTACACTCCTTTGTTGCAATGGTTCCATGTGACAACTGTTTTGTTCTTGAAACACTTAATTACCAGATTAGTTAAATGTTTGTTACCATCAAAACCTAAGGAATTCAACAGTGACCTCCAGAGAAGTCATCAGGTTTGCATGGGATGACGCTTCTAAGGCCTCAGGCCTTACAAATGGTATTAGAGCTATTGCAGGATCCCAACACTAATGCACTGAATCCCATTAGAACACTAAAGTTAAGCGTGTTAGGGCGAGAGTAAGACTATGATGACTGATCTCCTTCAAAGTACATGGATTGTCATGAGATGACACTTATAAGGCATCGAGCCTTACAACTGATATCAAAGCGACTCTTGGTTACGAGTGAACTTGGCCTAGATGGCGGTCACTCGATCTAGATGGCGGTCACTCAATCTAGATGGCGGTCTTTGAGCCTTGACGAGTTTGTCAAAGGGGTTAAGTGTGGGACATTGGGAGTGATGTGTTCCGATGGGTTTGGATCACGTTTGACGTCAGATCTAGGCAGGAAGCGACCTCGTTCCTTCTTATTAGTAACCGGGATATATAGCAACCAAGCGTGGGCTCGGTTACCGGCTCTCTTGCTCTCGGCGGGGCCGAGTTGGGGCGAGAGGATCTCGCAGGCGGAAGCTAGCGATGGAGGGATAGGTTGTGTTTGTGAACCGTGACGTGGTTCATTCGGGTCTAACCAACTTTGTGACGTCGAGGCTTAAGATAGGAGATGATCTCAACTGCAAGGCTTAAGCTTTAATTTCAACGTGAATGTTATTAGGTCAAAGCCAAAGCTCATATAGAGCAAATACACAAGTTCGGCCAATAGGGCCTAAAGAGAAAGTGGATCGACTCTCTTAGGCACAAGAGAGGCCCGCCATCCAAAAATGGAAACCTTCCTAATATAGTAAGACTAAAAATAGTAAGTTTCCAAATTAGTAAGTTTCCGTAGTTAGAAACTTACTAAAAATAGAAACGGTTAACAATGGAAACTACTAAAAATAGCAACAGTCTCAAAATGTCTCGAAATTGGCATGTAAACTTCAAAATGCCAAAAGAACACAAATGCCTCGGAAAGTGCCGAGGCAATGTCAAAGTGCCTCGGCGTTGGCCGCTGTCAGAACGTGTCGAGGCAATGCCAAGGCGCCTCGGTGGTGGCCGCTGTCAATATCTCGGCCGGGGGTGTATCAGGGAGTTTGCAACACCCTGTATTGAGATTGATTTATAAGGATTGAGATGTTATCCACATCAATAAGAGCTATTCATTTTTAAGGTTCAAGTGAGTACAAAGAACTTTGAAGTTAAGCGTGTTAGGGCGAGAGTAGTACCGGAATGGGTGACCACCTAGAAAGTTTTCAAGTTTGCATGGGAAGACGATTCTAAGGCGGCCTTATAAATTTTATATATAGTTTTTGTTTAACCTAATCTACTATATAATAACTAAAGCAGAATCGCGTGTGCACAGGCACGCACCCCGAGATTGATCCCGCTTTTTTCGCTGCCACGTGTCACCATGGAATTATTTTGCACACGTGTCACCCGTCCAGTTAAAGTTATTTTTGCTTTAAAACTCTATGGTTTTGACTTAATTTTACCAGATTTTGTTTGTATGTATTTTATGGCAACACTTATTCTTTCCAAAAAAATTAGCCAAATAAAATTCTGAGCAACATTTTGATTGAATAAAATCCAATAATTAAAAATCATTTACAATAAAATTTATTTTATTGTAAATGATTTATTAAACCTGTAATACAATAAATTTTGCATTCAAAACACCCTATATTATACCGAAAAAATCTTTATGACAAAGCCTGCATAAAACTTAAAACACAAAACCAACCACAAATATGACAAAACAAAGAACAAAACCTACACAGATATTACAAAACCGCAAACACAAACATGAATCTAGATATGGAGCATAGAAAAATTACATAAGCATTACAGAAAATAATATTGCACAAAACTTATATAACCTGCATATAAATTACAAAACTGCATAAAAATTGAAACAAAAATGTGTGCTCTCTATTTCCCCATGTCACAAATTCTGCAAATCATAACATCACCATAAATAGCAAAACTGATTACAAGATCTGGAAAAAAAGGTCAAAATATAATATAGAATCATTATCAGCCATGCAGAATAGTTCATGTACAAAATTAAAAAGATTAGTACGAAGATATGATATTGAAAAATCTGCACATTCCAAAAATTAAAAAATAAACATGATTTGTACTACCGAAACTTATAATACAAGACTCTACATCTCTTTCACATATTCGTCTATAAATCTAGAGCTTCTCAGTTGTTCTCAGTAGATAAACTACAACAGAATACAAACATTTAAAAGGTAATGCTTATATCATTTGTGATGCTTATACTATTTGAAATCCTTATATCATTTCAAATAGAACTTCAGTTTCTGTTTTGTGGGGATTCAGATTTAACATTTCAAGCAGAACTGATATTGATTTATTTTCTTTGTTTCAGTTTTATTCAAGAAATCGATAACTCAATTACAAGGTAATATTTCAAAACCTATATGCAACGTCGAATATCTATTTTTCATCCTTTCATTCACTCTAATCTATGCAACATTGAATATCTATTTGTCATGTTCATCTAAATGTTAGTATAGT
Organism: Rheum nobile; assembly: GCA_027886185.1. Lineage (NCBI taxonomy): Eukaryota > Viridiplantae > Streptophyta > Magnoliopsida > Caryophyllales > Polygonaceae > Rheum > Rheum nobile. Next base: position 2,182,215 of record WOAB01000292.1, on the reverse strand, counting down.
ATATGTACCTTTAGGTACGGATACTATACTAACATTTACATATAACTAAACAATTATATGGTAAATGAAGACCTAATGATTATATGGTAAATCCTTGCTCCACAATATACTATTTTTAGTTACTAGTAATAGATTTTATGTTCTCTTGTATGATTTAGTTTACAACTGAAGCATTTACTTATAACTAAATAAATTATGTTTTATTTATATGAATTAGTTGTAAATCATGTGGACTTCTAAGTTATTTCCTATTATTTTCTTCTAAGATAATGAAAGTAACTATTGTAGATCAACTACTTACATTACTCTATGCAAATATAAATCTTAGTTTAGTGAACATACCTTTACATCTCCTGAGTTGGAGGAGAAACTGTAGCTAAATAGAAAGTTAAGAACTACAGCAGAATGGATGTGAACCCCCTCAATGAAGGAAAGAGAAAGTGTTGGCCTGGATACATGTAGAGAGAAATAAAAACGTCGAAGTTAGCTGTAAATAGAAATCTACATGAGAGAGAGAGTGAAGAGAATGCTTAATATATTTTATACAATTTTAATATTTGATTTTTGGTTATTATAGGTAGAACTCATAGTACAGATAGAACTCAGACGAAAATGGTTGATAGTAGATTTTAATAGCAAATAGTTTTGAAAATCAAGCATTTCAAACATCGAAAATTACCAGAGAAAGTGAAACAGAGAGAAAGAGAGAGGTAGAGCTTACATTTCTCAGTTGTGGAGTTTACCAGAAACTTCTTCCACATCTCTTCATCAATCGCGTAGGTTGTTTCTTCCCGATCTCCAACCCAGAATACACTTTCCAACGATTTTATTGTATACAAGCATGGGATATCTTTCCAGAGATATGTGTAGTCTATATCTACACTTTTCTGTTTTTCCTCTGTATAAATAAGATCAGAGTCAGAACACTGCGCAATACGACGTGTTTGGTATGATCCCAGCGAAAAATAGCACACAATATCAACATACCTGTTAGACAATAGCTAAAGTGCTGAACGCATAGGAATAGAATTCCACAAAGTTTGCGGGCCTTCGAACCTTTCAGAGCACAACAAGAGAATCAGAAATCCCTTTACATGAGGAGACCCATACTTTGCAGCTCACAGTAATACATCATCAACCACATCAATATAATAATAAATGAACTCGGGAAACTGGAAAATAAATACCTCTTTCTCAAGATCAGGGAGCACCTTTCTCAATTAAGCAACAGTTTCACACGAAGTGGTTTCAGGCACCGACGCCACTCTACCTGTAAAAGGAAGAGTTCATCATTCAAAGTATACAAAAATCATTTAATGTCACCATTGTGTTGAGTTCACATTCTTTTGCACTGTTCAGTAACATGACTCGGTCAAAAGGAATAATACAGAACAGAGTAATTAGTAGTGCGTAGGAAAGATATACTTATGCTTTTCATGCATATAAAATTAAAAAAAATATGATGAATTCCACAAGAAAAATCATTGACTTAGATAAACAGAGCGAGAAATAGATCTAGAGCAGGAGCATTAATAGAAAGAGACAAAGAGTCAGAGAAACATGTTACGTTTAAAAAATTTACAGAGAGAGTGAAAGAGGAAGAATAAGTATAGATTTTGTTTCTTGAGTGAAGTTTGATGAGAGTGGAAATAAAGAGAGAGAGAGGGGGGGGGGGGGGATACCTTGAGTTGGAGTTTGATGAGGAAAGTAGAAACCCTAACTATTGTTAGTTCGTGGATCTAAAATCCTCTATGGATCTGAAATCCCACGATGGCTTGACATGTTATTAAGCAAGGTAAAAAAACATTATTAGTAGCAGATCTGTAAATATAGAAACAAAACTGGACTAACTAAAACAGAGAAAGAGAGACAATGTTTAAAAGATATATGTTTGTAAATGTGAAAGAGAATAAGTTAGAATGTTTAAAAGATATGCATGTCTTCTTCGAAGTTTTTTGTTACAAGTAATAGATTTTATGTTCTCTTGTATGATTTAGTTTACAACTGAAGCATTTACTTATAACTAAATAAATTCTGTTTTATTTATATGAATTAGTTGTAAATCATGTGCACTTCTAAGTTATTTCCTATTATTCTCTTCTAAGATAATGAAAGTAACTATTGTAGATCAACTACTTACATTACTCTATGCAAATATAAATCTTAGTTTAGTGAACATACCTTTACATCTCCTGAGTTGGAGGAGAAATCGTAGCTAAATAGAAAGTTAAGAACTACAGCAGAATGGATGTGAAACCCCTCAGTGAAGGAAAGAGAAAGTGTTGGCCTGGATACATGTAGAGAGAAATAGAAACGTCGAAGTCAGCTGTAAATAGAAATCTACATGAGAGAGAGAGTGATAGAGAATGCTTAATATATTTTATACAATTTTAATATTTGATTTTTGGTTATTATAGGTAGAACTCATATTACAGATAGAACTCAGACGAAAACGGTTGATAGTAGATTTTAATTGCAAATAGTTTTGAAAATTAAGCATTTCAAACATCGAAAATTACCAGAGAAAGTGAAACAGAGAGAAAGAGAGAGGTAGAGCTTACATTTCTCAGTTGTGGAGTTTACCAGAAACTTCTTCCACATCTCTTCATCAACCGCGTAGGTTGTTTCTTCCCGATCTCCAACCCAGAATACGCTTTCCAACGATTTTATTGTATACAAGCATGGGATATCTTTCCAGAGATATGTGTAGTCTATATCTACACTTTTCTGTTTTTCCTCTATATAAATAAGATCAGAGTCACAACACTGCACAGTACGACGTGTTTGGTATGATCCCAGCGAAAAATAGCACACAATATCAACATACCTGTTAGACAATAGCTAAAGTGCTGAACGCATAGGAATAGAATTCCACAAAGTTTGCGGGCCTTCGAACCTTTCAGAGCACAACAAGAGAATCAGAAATCCCTTTACAGGAGGAGACCCATACTTTGCAGCTCACAGTAATACATCATCAACCACATCAATATAATAATAAATGAACTCAGGAAACTGGAAAATAAATACCTCTTTCTCAAGATCAGGGAGCACCTTTCTCAATTAAGCAACAGTTTCACACGAAGTGGTTTCAGGCACCGACGCCACTCTTCCTGTAAAAGGAAGAGTTCATCATTCAAAGTATACAAAAATCATTTAATGTCACCATTGTGTTGAGTTCACATTATTTTGCACTGTTCAGTAACATGACTCGGTCAAAAGGAATAATACAGAACAGAGTAATTAGTAGTGCGTAGGAAAGATATACTTATGCTTTTCATGCATATAAAGTTAAAAAAAATATGATGAATTCCACAAGAAAAATCATTGACTTAGATAAACAGAGCGAGAAATAGATCTAGAGCAGGAGCATTAATAGAGAGAGACATGTTACGTTTAAAAAAATTACAGAGAGAGTGAAAGAGGAAGAATAAAAAAGGAAGTATAGATTTTGTTTCTTGAGTGAAGTCTGATGAGAGTGGAAATAAAGAGAGAGAGGGGGGGATACCTTGAGTTGGAGTTTGATGAGGAAAGTAGAAACCCTAACTAATGTTAGTTCGTGGATCTATAATCCTCCATGGATCTGAAATCCCACGATGGCTTGGCATGTTATTAAGTAAGGTAAAAAAACATTATTAGTAGCAGATCTGTAAATATAGAACAAAAAACTAGACTAACTAAAACAGAGAAAGAGAGACCATGTTTTAAAAAAATGGACTAACTAAAACAGAGAAAGAGAGACAATGTTAAAAAGATATATGTTTGTAAATGTGAAAGAGAACAAGTTAGAATGTTTAAAAGATATGCATGTCTTCTTCGAAGTTTTTGTTTTGGATCTGGATCTGTAAATGTGAAAGAGAGATACAGAGAAAGAGAGAGAAAGTGGAGAAAGAGAAAGCGTTAAAACTGGAGGGTTTCACCGACAAATAAAGAGAAGAGTGACAAAGAGCATTGGTAAGTGTGAGAGTTATAATTTTTTATTTCGAGATAGTGGGCCGACGGTTTATGTATACAGATTGGGCCGGAAATAGTGGACCAACGGTTTATAGTTTTTCTAATATTGTCATTGGGCCTATAAGCATGTTAAACATGATAAGCCCAGTAATTAATATACATAGACATTTACTTTAATGGGCCAATAAGCCCAATACATATCATGAAAAAGATTCGATTTTTTGTCAGAAATAAAAAATAAAATATATCAAAATTGTTGTGAATCACTTAATGGAAAAAAAGAAAGCAACAAAAAAGAATCGTATTGAATCAATTAAACAGATAGTAATATGAACCAGAAGAAATCGGATGCAGAAAGATAATTAAACACATCAAATGCAGAAAGCTAAGATTATCATTTCTTAAACTATAAAACAAAAAAAATGAATTAGCCATAAGAAATCGAATCGTATTGAATCAATTATTTAATTCATATCAAATAGTAATATGAACCAGAAAAAAAGAAAGCAACACCGAATTGAATCCAAAATTTGCATGAAATTTGTACATAGACCTTACATTTTGTTCTAGGTTGGATGACGGAACTCCTTCTTCAAGGTATAGTCCAAAGCCAAAGTCCAGATCTCCTCATATCGTCATATGCAAAAGATTTATGTCAGTATTTAATAAAGTGATTAAGTAGGAAAAAATATAAACACATGATACAGAGAAGAGAGACACAGAGAGTGTGAGAGGAACTCACGCATGGTGGAATCTAGATCTTTTGGCGGTGGTGGGAATCGTCTATGGCTTAAACCTCCAAGACGAACGACGAAAAGGCACTTGGAAGTGGCAAGAATCACTTTTCCATTTTAGATCTGTAAACTGATCTCTTCAAACTAAAGTGTCTTGGATCTGACCTTTGTGAAAGGAGGAAGACAAACGGTGAGGCAGAGAGATGGTTGGCCAGGATTTACAGAAAGATAAAGACAATCGGTGAAGGTTGGAAATGGATTTTGGTGAAGGGTGAAGAAGGCGGATGTTGAAAAAGGCAAAGATGAATTTAAAAAAAAATCGCCATGGATCTGTATTTGTAAGCTTCAAGATTCACAGAGAAAGAGATCGAGAGGGACAACCCAAAACACCATGGATCTGGATTTCGGCGAAGGTTGAAGAAGGTGAAGGTTGAAGAAGGCAAAGGTTGTTTTTTTTTAGAGAAATCGCCATGGATCTCGAACACTTTGAAGCCTTGGATCTGGAATTGTTGAAGACGGAGAAGTTTGACAGAGAAGGAGAGTGAGATAGAACCCAAAAACGGCATTTTGGGGTGTTAGGGTTTCCACATTAGGCTTTAGAAGCATCTGGACATTGATACTTCATATTGGGCCTATAAGACCATGAACCAAATGAGCCCAAAATACAAGCCTAAAAAAATTAGTCAGCGGTGGTTTACAGTAGAATCCAAATCGAAATCCAGATTATCCACCAAAATTGAGCCAAAAATATCACCCCAACTAATCTAAATCAAACCAAACAATACCAAGTACACAATCCAGATTATCCACCAAAATCGAGCCAAAAATATCACCCCAACTAATCTAAATCAAACCAAACAATACCGAGTACACAATGAAGATAAACAGAAACACCTTGATTTTTGTGAGATGACAGCAAGAGCGAGGAAGATGAGCGGAGAAGGAATAGTGAATCAGAAAATTGACCTCCGGCGATGAGGCGTCGGAAGGAGCGGCGACAGCCAGGTGCCGGTGGCGAGGGATGAAGTGCAGAGGAGGATGGAGGAGAGAGAGAGAGGTTGAATTCTCGATCGGCGACCTAATGAGATTCTCTCCGGAATGAAGTGTATTCGTTTCTTGAGTTGGGATATTAGTCCACCAAAATTATGAAAAGGAAGTAACAATTTTTTATTTAATTTAATGATATTTGATAAAAACGAAAAACAAGCCCAAAAAAATTAGTCGGTGGTTTAGAGTATGTTCAAGTGGACTATAATAAGCCCATAAAACATTTCAATTTAGCCTATTAAATTCTTATCCATCTTAATATATTATTGATTCATAAGTCCGTTTAATATTTAAAATGATTTATAATTGAATTCATTAATAAAATAAATAAGTAGATTATGATATAACTATTTCTTAGTATTTATAAATTTGTATTATATTTTTATAATTCTAAAATAAATAATTATAATTGAATTCTATTTAAATACTTAAATTAAGTAGTTAAATTTGTATTTTTATAATACTAAAAAAACTTGCATGAATATAAATATATTAAAAAAAATTAATCAATTTATACTTTTATTAAATTTAATTATACATATTGGGCGCAAAATACAATATAAAAAGTTTGTACTCGGGTGTAATAGCACATATCACATATGTCTATATATTTTTATAAATAGTAGACATAAATCTGATTCCACCAGTTGTTAAATATGTTTATCCCTATCTTATGGAAGATCAGTTGTCTCCGACGTATTTTAAAGAACGAATAATTCTTGCTCCAACACACGAAGAGGTAGATAAAGTTAATGCGTAAATATTGTCTTCGTTGTGTGTTGATGAAAATGTCAATCTCAGTTCAGATAGTCTGTGCAAAGCAAGTCCTGTTAAAGACGGTGATGCGAGTATGTCTGACTAATTGAACAATATTAGATGTTCTGGTCTTCCGAATCATGTACTGAAACTTAAGGTTAGAGTCTCTATTATGCTGCTTCGAAATATTGATCAGTCGTTAGGTTTATGCAACATGACGATATTGATAATCACGCAGCTTGACAATCATGTCATACAAGGGAGAATTGTTTCAGGCAACAATATTGGACATACGGTTTTGATTTCTCGCATGATAATGTCACCGTCTTCCTTTTAAGTTTCAACGAAGACAATTTTCCTTGAGTGTCTATTTTGCTATGACCATAAACAAGAGCCAAGGCCAATCTCTTGCCAATGTCGGTTTGTATCTTCCATGCCATGTTTTCAGTCATGATGAGTTTTAAGTTGTTTCATCAAGGGTGACTAGCAAGAAAGGTTTGAAGATCTTGATTTACGACAAAGACAAGAAGATATATAATACTACAACCAATGTAGTATACAATGAAGTTTTTGATAATTTGTAATAATTTTGAACATCGTGTCATCTGTTATATTTAGCGTGTCATTTTCATGTATTAGAGTTAAATGAACATTTTTATTATGTTTTATCATTTTACAAGTATTGATGTAAAAGAGTATGATTATGCCTGTTTTTAAGACTACTTAACTAATTTTTATGATTAATAAAGTTATGGAGAGTTTCGTCTCTCTTTGTATAATGTAATTTTTTATATCTTTAATTTGTTTAGTCAATTTGTCACTTTTTAATTTAAATAACTAATCATATATATATATATATATATTAAAACAATGATTATTCGATAATAAAAATATACGATTTTTATAAATATATATATAAAAAAAATCTCGTGCAAGGCACGGGTATTACACTAGTATAATATAAATTACATGTAAAATTATAATATTTTACTAATAAATGTCTCTTTATATTCAATAAAATATTGTATTAATAAATGTCTCTATATATTCAATAAAATATGGAACGTTTTTTTTCATTTAATTAAGAAAATAATCATCTATTATGTTGTATAGTTTTTTTTTAAAATTAATTAGTATTGTAAAAAAATTAGTATTCTAAACTTTAAAAAAAAAAATTATAAATATATATGTTGATAGTATTTTTTGTTAAGATCGCAATGAAGTGTAAGTTAAATAATATACACCTTAGAGTGCTACTCAATAGTATATTAAGGAACAAAACAACTAAAATAAAATTTAATAAAATCCATAAATTTAATATTCATTTTTTTTAAATATATAATTGAATGTGTTTATGTGGCTTTTAAGAATAAGATATGTTCTTTTTTTTGAAAGCATAATAAGATATGTTAAGTAAACATAAAGTTTAAAATCATACACAATTGTAAATTATAAGAATATAGCAAATAAGATACAGTTTTTTAGCACACGTCTATATATGTCACAACTACATTTACACTTACACTTATAATAAATATTTAAAATATTTTTTTTTGCTATGTTATATAAGATCGAAAAATATCTTAGAAAATATTCATAAAATATTCCTATTGATGAAAATAGTAATAAATCAATAAATATATTTATTGTGTTCTCCAGATTTTAAACCATGTAAATTTATTCAAATATTTAAACAACTCATAAACTTCAAATATTTACATCAAAAAAAATTTAAACCAAAAAATAAGTAATTATTAAATTAAAATATTATAAAATAACAAAAAAGTTATAAAATCTAACTCGTGCGTGCCACAAAAATAACTGAATGACTACTACAAATCTAAACACACACAAGGATAAGTGAGTGATTAGTAAATTTGTAAAAGATACATATATCAACACACTTTTTAAATTATGTATCTATATCTCTCTCTATATTAAAATTTTAATTCTCTCTATTATGTGTCATCATGTAAGATATGTTGAAAAAATTTAATGCTTATTTGCAATGTTATCCTTCATTTATTTTGATATTTAGATATAACCGTTTTTTCTAGTGTGTGTCCATGGGCAAATGCTAACAAACTTAAATAGAAAATTTATCTTTCAAATATTCTCTAATAGAGAATTGATCAACCCTTAGCAAACAAGATTAAACTAATGACTAATCAGATAATTGCCAAAAAAGAGTTCTTAGGGTGTGCCTATGGACACACACTAGAAAAAAACATAATATTATTATTTATTTGCTTACATAAAATAACTCACCTTAATGATACATATAAAATCATATCAACTATTATATATTATACATCTTCTTACCTTATTAGGTACTTATTAGTGACAAAAAGCAACTAATTATTTATATTTAAACTTATCTATAATCTATATATATAAGAACAGAAATTGAAATTTACATTCCCTAAGCTTATTTATAAACTAATACATAAAGTCATATATTAAAATTTACGTTTCAGTCATATTATATAACTACAAATTAAAAATGTAGTATTCTTACAATTTTCTATACTTAAACAGTTAAACATCTATATAATTGGTAACATACAATTTAGGGCCTTACTATTCGGCGCATAGGCAAAATTGACTTTCAGCGCATAGGGTCGCCACGTTACGTGTGGAGCGGCTCCACACGTAACGTGGGGTACATTTTTAATTTTTTTTTTTAAATCCACACGTTACGTGTGGAGTGGATCCACACGTTACGTGTGGAGTGGATCCACACGTTACGTGTGGAGTGGATCCACACGTTACGTGTGGAGTGGATCCACACGTTACGTGTGGAGTGGCTCCACACGTAACGTGTGGAGTGGCTCCACACGTAACGTGTGGAGTGGATCCACACGTTACGTGTGGAGTGGCTCCACACGTTACGTGTGGAGTGGCTCCACACGTAACGTGTGGTTTTTTTTTTAACATCACGTAAAAAAATGTCTAAAACTTATATTTTTTTTATCAATGTTAAAATGTTAGGAAATTAGCCTAACTGGATGGAGGATGCTGGTTTGAGAACGTGAGCTGATTTTTTTTGTCTTCATGAAGGTTCAAGTTAGCGTACTTTTTTATCTGACATTTGATCATTTCAAGGCTTAATACATCATTGCTTATACGCCCTGCTTATTGCTGTGCACATCTTAAGCATTCATTTTTTGTTCATGTATGTAGTATTGGGTAAGTCTGACACTGGTCAAGCTTGGAGTATTAAAAATTTGAGGTTATAGAAAGAAAACTTCTTAGTAAAATATATATATTTTTGTTTAGAATTGACTCTTAATTTTCCAGCTAAGATACTTCATATTACAATCATTGCTCATACCACTTTTTGTCTTTTTTGGGGTCCTGTGACACCCTAAATCTCATGCCCTAAAAAACCCTAGGGTAAGTAGGGTTTCAGATTTAGGGTTTTCAAAACCATATTATTTTCATACCCTATCATGCTTGTAGCACATAGGGAGTTCATACCACTTTTTGTCTTTTTTGGGGTCCTGTGACACCCTAAATCCCATGCCCTAGAAAACCCTAGGATAAGTAGGGTTTCAGATTTAGGGTTTTCAAAACCATATTATTTTCATACCCTATCATGCTTGTAGCACATAGGGAGTTCATACCACATTTTGTCTTTTTTTGGGTCATGTGACACCCTAAATCCCATGCCCTAGAAAACCCTAGGGTAAGTAGGGTTTTGGATTTAGGGTTTTCAAAACCATATTATTTTCATACCCTATCATGCTTGTAGCACATAGGGAGTTCATACCACTTTTTGTCTTTTTTGGGGTCCTGTGACACCCTAAATCCCATGCCCTAGAAAATCCTAGGGTAAGTAGGGTTTCAGATTTAGGGTTTTCAAAACCATATTATTTTCATACCCTATCATGCTTGTAGCACATAGGGAGTTCATACAATTTTTTGTCTTTTTTGGGATCCTGTGACACCCTAAATCCCATGCCCTAGAAAACCGTAGGGTAAGTAGGGTTTCGGATTTTGGGTGTCACAAGACCGTAAAACAAGACAAAAAGTGGTATGAACTCCATATGTGCTACAAGCGTGATAGGGTATGAAAATAATATGGTTTTGAAAACCCTAAATCTGAAACCCTACTTACCCTAGGGTTTTCTAGGGCATGGGATTTAGGGTGTCACAGGACCCCAAAAAAGACAAAATGTGGTATAAACTCCCTATGTGCTACAAGCATGATAGGGTATGAAAATAATATGGTTTTGAAAACCCTAAATCTGAAACCCTACTTACCCTAGGGTTTTCTAGGGCATGAGATTTAGGGTGTCACAGGACCCCAAAAAAGACAAAAAGTGGTATGAGCAATGATTGTAATATGAAGTATCTTAGCTGGAAAATTAAGAGTCAATTCTAAACAAAAATATATATATTTTACTAAGAAGTTTTCTTTCTATAACCTCAAATTTTTAATACTCCAAGCTTGACCAGTGTCAGACTTACCCAATACTACATACATGAACAAAAAATGAATGCTTAAGATGTGCACAACAATAAGCAGGGCGTATAAACAATGATGTATTAAGCCTTGAAATGATCAAATGTCAGATAAAAAAGTACGCTAGCTTGAACCTTCATGGAGACAAAAAAAATCAGCTCACGTTCTCAAACCAGCATCCTCCATCCAGTTAGGACTAATTTCCTAACATTGATAAAAAAAAAAATAAGTTTTAGACATTTTTTTACGTGATGTTAAAAAAAAAAAAATTTAAAATTTTTTTAATTTTTTTTTTTTTTATAAAAAAAAATACCACACGTTACGTGTGGAGCCACTCCACATGTAACGTGTGGATCCACTCCACACGTAACGTGCGAGCCTATGCGCCAAACGGCGAAATGCCTATGCGCCGAAAAGTAATCGTGTAAAAGTATTAATAATTATTAAATCAATCTATATATTAAAAAATAGATTTAGATAATAATGATATTAAAATCAATTTCGAATCAATAATTTTGTATCTCAATCATCCACATAATTATGAAATTTTGGATTTGTATATAATTAAGAAATATTGGATTTGTATATAATTAAGAAATATTGGATTTGTATATAATTAGAAAATTTTGGATTTTGTATATAATTATGAAATTTTGGATTTTGTATATAATTATGAAATTTTGGATTTGTAATATTTGTGCTTGATTTGTATTTAAATTAGAAAAAAAATGAGTGATAAATTTAGGATAATAATCTTTGATTTATAATTAGATTTATTTTAAAAAATTGGAAAAAAATATAAAATGACATGTGACGGTTTTAATGAGGGAATGCCATGTGGCGTAATTAAGTTCTAGTTTAGTAGATATATAGTAGATTAGAAAATTTTGAATTTGTATATGATTAGAAAGTTTTGGATTTGTATATAATTAAGAAATTTTGGATTTGTAATCTATGTGATTAACTTGTAATCTTTGTGCTCGATTTGTATTTAAATTAAGAAAAAATGAGTAATAGGTTTAGGATAATAATATTTGATTTAAATTTAGATTTATTTTAAAAAATTGAAAAAAGCATAAAATGACATGTGGCGGTTTTAATGAGGGAACGCCATGTGACGGTTTTAATGAGGGAGTATCATGTGCGTAATTAAGTTCTAGTTTAGTAGATATATAATAGATTAGGAAATTTTGGATTTGTATATAATTAGGAAATTTTGGATTTGTATATAATTAGGAAATTTTGGATTTGTAATCTTTGTGATTAAATTATAATCTTTGTGCTTGGTTTGTATTTAAATTAGGAAAAAATGAGTGATAGGTTTAAGATAATAATCTTTGATTTATAATTAGATTTATTTAAAAAAAAATAAAAAAATTGACATGTGCCGATTTTTAAGAAGGAGTGTCATGTGACGGTTTTAATGAGGGAGTGTCATGTGACGTAATTAGGTTCTAGTTTAGTAGACATATAGTAGATTAAGAAGATTACTGAATGTTAAGTAAGCGGAAACAATCCGTTGATACTCTGAAGAAGGCTTCTCAAAATATCCAATTGTGTAATTAAGGGGCCTTTGGTATTGATATCATAATATCATATATAAATACTTGATATGAATCATAGCTATGAGTATCATATATCAGTCATATCCCTATTTGTATTTGGTATATAATGATATCGATATCAAATTGATATTTGTTGTTTGATATAAGTAGATATGGATGTAACGTCCCAAATTAACCTCCAATGGGGAGTCACAGCGCTAGGAATTTTCTACAGAAATTTCCTCAGGCTATTCAAGAAAAGACACTTAACCTGTGAAATTCAAAACCCAGACAAATACAGATCCTTGGTATAAACCCATCCTAGATTCGCATCATGTCGCATAACTTCCTCCATGCTTCCGCTGCGCTAATTGATATCCTAGTCATGCAAATATAATTGGTCCCCCACATAAAGGGGTTAGTGATACGAATCGATCGGGTCGACTCGTCTCGCGCACGGATCTAGATCGAGCAATTCACCGGGATCGCCAATGGGTTGTGTTTGGGATAGATTTGAACAAGTAATAAGGGTGACGTTGAAGGCTTAAGGGAGGAGATGATTTCAAATGAGGCTTAAGCTTTAATTTCAACGTTATTAGAAATGAAGTACAGGGTGGCTACTTATAGCCAAAGAGCTCAGCTAAAACCCTAATGGGCTTGGGCCTTATTCTAACTAATGGGCCGACCCTCTTAAGCATAAGAGGAGCGCACACCCGAAATAGAAAATACATAAAATAGAAAATGCTTAAAAAAGAAACATACTAAAACAAGCAATCGCTAATAATAAGGAAATATATAATAAACTATGCTAAGTCTGACTCCAGGGAGGATGCCATGGTCTCGGTCGTCCCCGGCTCTTAGTGGACCCTCTAATGGCGGGACAGGACCGCATCATTTTCCCTCCCTTAGAATCGAAGCGTCCCCGCTTCGAACATTTAGGCGCAAGGGTGAACAGTCGATCAACACATGTAAATGACCATATACATCGGAATGGGTGATGCGTAATGTCCATTGAAGGAGCCAAAATGAAAGACTCACAAGTCGTGGGCACGGGAACGAGGGGAGGCACGTCCAACACCATGGGGACCATCGAAGTGGGTGCTGAGATGACCAGAGGGGGTGGTCTGGTGGACGCTGGCTCCGGAGGCACACCGGTTGGAGTTGGAGTGATCTCAGGATCGGGTGCTGGTGCGGAAGCGGTTGGTGCGGTTGGCGTCGTAGCAGGGATGAGCGCAACAAGGGGTACCAGAGCTGGGGGCAGGAGCACCGTGACCCGCGCTGGGGTGCGTTCAGGGAATCCCTCAGAAGAGCGCACATGGGTACGTGCAGAGACGCGCTCAAGGTACGGTCTGGTCCATTGCTTTGAGCGGGCGGCGTAGGCTACTGGATCAAAACTCGGGGCAAAGTGTCGGGTCATAACATAAACAAGTTGCTCCCAAGTGATGACGGGTTGCCAACCACGGGTCCGACGATAATCCTCTACACGAAACCACCAGTCAAGGGCGTAGCCAGTGAGACAATTGATTGCGACGTCACACTGCTCGTCTTGGTCGTAGTCTCATTGGCTAAAGTAGTAAGTCATGTGCCGGGACCACTCCAGGAACTCTCCTTCATATCCAGCAAAACGTCGACGACGCAAGGGGGTATCGGGCGGGCGCCAATCTGAGAGCCGACATGCCATGTCAAATTTTGGCTGATTTTTTTATATATATATCATCCCACAACTTTTTTTTTTTGTAACCCTACTCACAGATCGGCCCTCAACAGGAACAGTGGCGGCGGCTGGGCATGGCCGACGCGGCCTAAGGTGAGGACGGCGGTGCGAGCGGTGGCGGCAGGCTTGTGGAGATGGTGTTCGGTGTTGTGAAGACAATTGAACATTGATGACGACAGTAGCCTTGAGAGGAGACGAACAACAACTGCGTGAGGAAGGCAACCTCAGTTGGATTCCGAGACGGGTCCAGACGGGGTCGATGGCAAGCAACGACTGAGACGCCGGCGGTGAGATGATGGTGGTGATCGGCGAGCAGGAGCATGAAGAAGATGAAGGCGAAGTGAGGCCGACAGTGGCGACACAGATCGCAGCACAGCAGGGGCTGTGGCGGCGGCTGGGCGTGGCCGGCGGTGGGTCTGACACCGGGAAGCGAGCGGTGGCGGAGTGGAGAAAAAGGCGAGCAGATCTGGTTCTGTGCAGATTGGAGACGGAGTGAGCGTCGTCGGGTCTGCTAGAAGGCGGCGAGGCAGATCTGAGAATTCCTGGGCGTTGGTCCGACTTGAAAAAATTTGTTCTCCCTGCTCAGGAATACAAATGCGATGATTCCAACTCGAGGAGTTACATCTACGAGTCTAGTTTTCCTCCTCAAAATTTCAGACCAAAATATTTAGTGAGCAGAAGGTTATGGCAAATCTCCTGAAGTGTCGCAGATCTGAGAAGACCGAGGGCGGCGCAGGAAGAATTCCTGGGCGTTGGTCCGTCTTATAAAAATTCGTTGTCCCTTCTCAAGAATCCAAATGTGATGATTCCAACTCGAGGAGTTAGATCTACGAGTCTAGTTTGCCTCCTCAAAATTTCAGACCAAAATATTGAGTGAGCAGAAGATTATGGCAATTCTACTAAGGTGTCACAGATGGAGGTGTAGAGGACGAACTGGTTTGGTGTGGCGGAGATGGCGACTTGGGTGGCTCGATCGACTGGCGCTCTGATACCAGTTGATACGAATTGAGCGGGTCGACTCATCTCGCGCACGGATCTAGATCGAGCAATTCATCGGGATCGCCAATGGATTGTGTTTGAGATAGATTTGAACAAGTAATAAGGGTGACGTTGAAGGCTTAAGGGAGGAGATGATCTCAACTGAGGCTTAAGCTTTAATTTCAACGTTATTAGAAATGAAGTACAAGGTGACTACTTATAGCCAAAGAGCTCAGCTAAAACCCTAATGGGCTTGGGCCTTATTCTAACTAATGGGTCGGGCCTCTTAAGCATAAGAGGAGCGCACACCCGAAATAGAAAATACATAAAATAGAAAATGCTTAAAAAGAAAACATACTAAAACAAGCAATCGCTAATAATAAGAAATATATAATAAACTATGCTAAGTCCGACTCCAGGGAGGACGCCATGGTCTCGGTTGTCCCCGACTCGTAGTGGACCCTCTAATGGCGGGACATGACCGCATCAGTTAGTCTACAACCAGACTAAGCAAATTATAAGCAAATTGATTACGTACTGTAGCATAAATAAAGGAATCTGTAATGCCCCAAATTAACCTTTATTGGGGAATTACAACGCCAGGAATTTCCTGCAGAAATTCCCTCATGCAATTTTTTTTAAAGAACTTCACCTGAGCCAGCTACAACCTATTCCATGACATAACAGTAATTCAAACCTGTTCAAGAAAAACCTACCACATAATTTAATATATACAAGGGTCGACGTACACAGACGCTACCACGACCCGTCAAAAGACAGTTCAGAACAAGCTAGCATTTCCAATCGAACCAACATCAAACGGAAAGGCAGATTATAAGTTTAAGCGGATACATTGACCACACAGCCATAAGAACTAAAACAAAAACCCCAAAATCCCATCCTAACAACGCATCATGTCGCAGGGCCTTCTCCACACTCGGGTATTACCTGTGATCCTGGTCATGCAAAAACACAACCAACCCCCACATATCAGAGGTTAGTCTACATCCAAACTAAGCAAGTATATAAGTGAATTGTGCATGTACTAAAGTCTGAATAAAGGTAATCAAACAAGCAGATATCATCAATACATGACAACCTAATGATGCAATACTAACATGATTGGCATATGGGGTAAGATTAGAGGAACTAAGTTATATTCATATTGTATGAATCCAACATCATGTATCCTACAATAAAAATAACTATTTAGATGCTTGGTGTACATGTAGCTGTACCACTAACAATTTCATATAACATCCAGATATGCTTTATTTGCTATTCTTCCATATCATTAATTCTTAAATAAGTAAGTGCAAGCTCAAATGAAACATGCAGGCAAGCATTTATTCAAATGAAAGATCTTATCTAACTGCATGAACAAATATAAGAGAAATCTTAAGTAGTCATGGGGTAATCGTATTTGACTCCATCAACCAAGATGACATAAGTATGGGCAGGTATATTCCATGATTACACGAACACAAGAACAAGTCATCATACTTACAGACTATATCCATTCAATACACATATTGTCACAGATTGAAAAAAAGTCATTTAAAACCTATACCCGAGTATACTGTTCTTTAAAGAAAACTTAATGGAAAATAACATTTGCGAAAACTTCTGAAAATTATTTACCAGAACGTTCAAAAACATGTCCGAGCATGTCTCAAACACGAAGGTACCTTCTAATTTATCATATACATTTACCCGCGGGTCGGAAACGACATCGTTTAGGAGAAAATATCTCCTATTAGTGATAAGGTGGCGGTGGTGGTGCTCTTGGCGGTGGAAGCAAGGAGAGCAAGGTGGTGAAGATGGCTATGGATGGCGGTGCAAGGGAGCAAAGGAAAGGGAGGAGGCCGAGTAGGAGAGGTTAAAAGAAAGGAAGGAAGATCCAGAGTAGTTTAGGAGAAAATATATCCTATTAGTGATAAGTTTGCATTTAATTATATAGGACAAAATACTACTTTGTCTTTTAGTGCATATATTATGAAAAGTATAATTTATGTGGGTATTGAATTAAAATACGCTATTGAGTACGCGAAAGTAATCACAGTGCCGATACAAATCTGTATCCACAACCCTCAGCGATATTCATACTACGACTTGTAGTAAGAAAACATATCAAAATTACCGATCAAAATGAATTATTAATGCACACTTCATTGGGATATTTCAGAATCACTCATATACAGATACCACAAAAACCTAATGCTATAATTGACTATACGTGCATGAACAACTAACGCAGATACCTCAATACCGTACAACCTAATATTATAATTAACTACATATGTAAGAACAGATAACACGGATACAACTGAGTATAGACTTTCATCACAAATCTTATCACAATGATTTCACTAAATATCCAACAGAACCACATATTACATTATAGATCACACTATAGTAATTTCCATAAATACCCCACTGTACCACACAGTACATTACAGATCATATTACAGTAATTCCCATAAGTATTTAAACTAGACTACATATTTCATTACAGATATCACAATAATTCTTCTAAGTACCCAAGTGGACCACATATCACCAGAATATCACATATTATATTACAGAACACCTCACAAAAATTCCCATAAGTATTTAACATGACCACAAATCATCGGGATTAAAATTCAATATTCCAAAATCTATACTCGGATATACTTCTTTTATGGAAAACTCAATGGAAATAAACATTTACGAAAAGGTTCGAAAATATGCCCAAGCCTGTCTTGGACACAAAGTTACCTTCTAACCCACACAGTGGGTACGTCCTTTACCCACGGGAAGCCAACGACATCATTAGCTAGGCGACCCGGCTCTTCCCAACACAAGTAAAGCACCTCCCATGACCTACTCAACCCGGACACCGGGAAGAGTAACACAGGATGAATTCAGTTAAAACCATTTTCAAATCAAGCGGGGCTCAGAACATCCTTACCCGCAAGAGTATAAAATCATTTCCACATTAGGCGGGGCTCGGAACATCCTTACCCGCATAAATCATAAACACATCATTGCATGGATCAATCCCAATGATTCATAACAACTCATTACACAATATCAACACAACAATTCCATAATATGACTTGCCCGTACACAATATCAACACAGCACGACCAATCATACCCCAATTCATAACCATAAACGACCAAATCATATACTCATAACAAGTACATATATCAAAACTTCTTAACAAGGATTCTATATCTAAAATACAGAGACGGTTACCAACACAACTTTATATCAATACGAAATCAACTACTACGATTAATGCCAAGCCCATACTACCACATTAATTTATAACATGAATGATCATATCATATATTAAATAAACTCCAACATATAAAGACATATCATAAACCCACGTAATATGAATTTCTTATCTAACCTACGAAATGCAATTACCACCCAATATTCATATATAATCCTATTTACGGTATTCCTGCATAATCTGATAACCTAAACTTATACTAAGCACGTAAACATTCACAAATAACTTGCCTTAGTAAGTTCCACGTCAAGCCATTTTCGCGGTATAAATATTGATGCGGCCCGACGTCCCCCGTTTCGCGTAGTTGCAGCGAATTCCCGAATCTACAATACAATACAGATTTGGGCATAACTTTTGATATACATATCCAAATCAAGATCCGTAAAGTTCCTCATACTCGTAAGAGTATTCCTTATTTTATAATCTCAGCCTCCAATTTCCAGTATTTACGAAAAGTGCCCAGAATTTTTCCAGAAGTGTACAAATATACCCAAATTACAAGCTTTCCCTTTTAATCCTTAAATCCAATTTTCCTTGGCTATCTTACAACATCAATTAACCTCTAATTCACCATCCTTTACACCCTAAATACCTCCTTTACACAAGAACATCCAAATCATGGAATTTCATTTAAGAACTCTCTAAGAAAACTCTTACCTTACAAGGCCCTAATAAGGATGGATGCCAAAGATCTTGAAGTAGATGGGAGCTCCTTGGTGGCATAATCCATGGATGAACATGAAGGGAGGAAGAGGGTGGAAGGTGATGTGGTGGGCGGTGGTGGTCATGAGAGGTGGATGGCCATGGTAGCCGTGAGAGAGATAGGTGGCCGGTGGCCGGTTATGAAGGAGGTGGTGGCCGTGAGCAGTGGGAGGAGGAGATGGCCGGCAAAACCAACCAAAGGAAGGAGGGGTAGACTATATTTATATAGTTTGGAAGAAGCTTCTAGATTATAAAAGATGAGTATGAGGTTTAAGAAATAAACATAGAAGCTTCATGAAAAATTAAGAGATAAATATGGGTTAGGAAGAAATTTCTAGATTTGTAGGAAATTAGCATAAAAAAATTGGAAAGATAAGTATAAAAGAGTAATAGATAAAGATTAGGGCTAATTTTGTCTTTTTGCTAATTTTGTCCTTTTGTGATATAGAATATCTTAAAGTGTAATATATATGTATATATATATGAAATTGGAATAGATTACCCAAAAAAAATCTAACATTGATACGGTATCTTTCGTCAACACCCATGCTACAACTAGTATTAGGAAAATATGCTAGAATTGCTAATCCAAATTTTCAAATCATAAAATCTATCCATAATTATATAAAACCTAAAATATATTGATTCCTCAAGAATTAATTAAAACAAAAAAATTCTATATGATCCCAAATTCGTCTTCTAAATATCTCAAGTATTACAGTAATTACTTTAATTTTTGTAATGATCGGTGACATTTACATAGAAAAAGTGAGATAATTTGGAAAATGACTAAAATTTGGAGAATTTCATGGACTATCCCCTTTGGATTTCGGTGAAAAATAAATATTTTCATCTTTATAATGATTGGTGACGTTTATACCGAAAAATGAGATAATTTTCAAAATCACTAAAATTTGGAGAATTTCATGGACTATCCCCCTTTGGATTTTGATGAAAAATAGTTATTTTCATTCTTATTATGATCGATGACGTTTATACAAAAAAATGAGATAATTTTTAAAATCACTTAAATTTGGAGAATCTCATGGACTATCCCCTTTGGATTTTGAAGAAAAATAGTTATTTACATTTTTATATTGATCGGTGACGTTTATATATAAAAATGAGATAATTTTTAAAATCACTAAAATTTGGAAATTTTCATGGACTCCCTTTAGATTTCGGTAAAAAATAAATATTTTCATTTTTATAATAGTCGGTAACGTTTATATAGAAAAATGAGATAATTTTTAAAATCACTAAAAATTAGAGAATTTCACGGACTATCCTTTTGTTTTCGATGAAAAATAAATATTTTCATTTTTATAATGATCGGTGACGTTTATATAGAAAAATGAGACAATCATGAAAATCTCTAAATTTTGTAGAACTTCGTGGACTATCCCCCTTTGGATTTCGATAAAAAATAAATATTTTCATTTTTATAATGATCGGTGACGTTTATATAGAAAAATGAGACAATTTTGAAAATCACTAAATTTTGGAGAATTTCATGGACTACCCTTTTGATTTCGATGAAAAATATATATTTTTATTTTTATAATGATCAGTGACGTTTATATAGAAAAAATGAGATAATTCTGAAATTCACTAAAATTTGGAGAATTTCATGGACTATCTCATTTGGATTTCGATGAAAAATAACTATTTTCATTTTTGTAATGATTGGTGACGTTTACATAGAAAAAATGAGATAATTTGGAAAACCACTAAAATTTTGAGAATTTCATGGACTATCCGCTTTGGATTTCGGTGAAAAATAACTATTTTCATTTTTGTAATGATCGGTGACGTTTACATAGAAAAAGTGAGATAATTTGGAAAATCACTAAAATTTTGAGAATTTCATGGACTATCCGCATTGGATTTCGATGAAAAATAAATATTTTCATTATTATAATGATCAGTGACGTTTATATAGAAAAATGAGATAATTTTTAAAATCACTAAAATTTGGAGAATTTCATGGACTATCCACTTTGGATTTCGGGGAAAAATAAATATTTTCATTTTTATAATCATATGTGACGTTTATATAGAAAAAATGAAAAATCTATGAAAATCACTAAAATTTGGAGAATTTCAGGTACTATCCTCTTTGGATTTCGGTGAAAAATAAATATTTTCATTTTTCTAATGATTAGTGACGTTTATACCAAAAAATGAGATAATATTTAAAATCACTAAAATTTAGAGAATTTCATGGACTATCCCCTTTGGACTTTGATGAAAAATAGTTATTTTTATTTTTATAATAATCGAAGACCGCCGCCGTCAGAAGTGACCCGGGCTTTTATTTCCTTATTTCGTTATTTTATTATTATTAAGTATTTTTATTATTTTGTTTTAATTTATCTTTAGAGATCTTATTATCTTTAGTATTTAAGGGTAGAGGGAAGGCTTGTTTCCTATCTAACCCTACTTTCATCTTTTCTACTTTCTACGTATTTTGCTATGAAGAACTAAGTCACTCTTGCTTAGTCAGACGCTGAAGCTTTCGTTTTGATTCAGTTGTGAGATTTTCGTTCCTTATCTATTGCATGGATTTTATCTATTCTCTTACTTGATTGCTTATGATTAATATTGATAATCTCTAGCCTGCGCAACTAGGGTTTGTTTCTATTGATTGATTGCTAGATCTAGATTGTTACTGGTTGAGCGTATCTATTTCAGAGTAGCAACTGCATCGTACTAGTATCTGGTTGTGCTAGTCTTATGCAGAAGATAACTGATTTACATTCTAGGATAAAAGCTGGTTGTTTTATGCTAGAATTGTATCCAACTATATTCCTATCTGTAACGCTGCTGTTAAACTGAATCTTGATAGTTTCAGGGTTGTTTAATTAGTTAGTGCTAATAGTATCTGGTTGTGCTATTAGTTATATCTGAAAAGGAATTGGAATTTCCATTGCATGACATATTGAATGATTTTCTAAGATCAACTTGTCATACGAATAGTGGATGTTTGTTTGACTAAGTGCTTTTCACATCACTGATTTCACAATTTTTAATTTGTTGACCTTTTGCATGCTTAGATTCATTAAAACATACAAAACCCCCCTTTTGGTTACTTTGGATTGACATATAAATTGCATATAAAGATATAATTTGTCTCCTTGTGGATTCGACCCTTACTTACTTAGGACTACGGTTTAAGGTTTGTTTGGACTACTTGCATAGCAGTAATTAGCACGACAAATTCCTGTTATCAACTATCCCGTTTGGATTTCGATGAAAAATAATTACTTTAATTTTTGTAATGATCGGTTACGTTTACATAGAAAAAGTGAGATAATTTGGAAAATCACTAAAATTTTAAGAATTCCATGGATTATCCGCTTTGGAATTCGGTGAAAAATAAATATTTTCATTTTTATAATGATCGGTGACGTTTATATAGAAAAATGAGATTATTTTTAAAATCACTAAAATTTGGAGAATTTCATGGACTGTCACTTTTGGATTTCGGTGAAAAATAAATATTTTCATTTTTATAATGATCGGTGACGTTTATATAGAAAAATGAGATAATTTTTAACATCACTAAAATTTGAAGAATTTCATGGACTACCCTTTTGATTTCGATGAAAAATAAATATTTTTATTTTTATAATGATCGATGACGTTTATATAGAAAAATGAGACAATTATGAAAATCACTAAATTTTGTAGAATTTCATGGCCTATCCCTTTTGTATTTCGGTGAAAAATAAAAATGAGAAATCTATAAAAATCACTAAAATTTGGAGAATTTCATGGACAATCCCCTTTGGATTTCGATTAAAAACATTTTTATAATGATCGGTGACGTTTATACATAAAAAATAGATAATTTTGAAAATGAATAAAACAGGGAAAATTTCATGGACTATCCCCTTTGGATTTCGATAAATAATAAATATTTTCATTTTTATAATGATCGGTGACGTTTATATAGAAAAATGAGATAATATTTAAAATCACTAAAATTTGGAGAATTTCATAGACTATCCCCGTTTGATTTCGGTGAAAAATAAATATTTTCATTTTATAATCATATGTGACGATTATATAGAAAAAATGAAAAATCTATGAAAATCACTAAAATTTGGAGAATTTCATGGACTGTCCCTTTTGGATTTCGATGAAAAAACATTTTTATAATGATCGGTGACGTTTATGCAGAAAAAATAGATAATTTTGAAAATCAATAAAATTTGGAGAATTTTATGGACTATCCCCTTTGGATTTCGATAAAAAATTAATATTTTCATTTTTATAATGATCGGTGATATTTATATAGAAAAATAATATAATTTTAAAAATCTCTAAAATCGAACTTCTACATCAATTGACTTTACCAGAAATTGTGACGATAATGATCGGTGATATTTATAATAATATGTGACGATTATATAGAAAAAATGAAAAATCTATGAAAATCACTAAAATTTGGAGAATTTCATGGACTGTCCCTTTTGGATTTCGATGAAAAAACATTTTTATAATGATCGGTGACGTTTATGCAGAAAAAATAGCTAATTTTGAAAATCAATAAAATTTGGAGAATTTTATGGACTATCCCCTTTGGATTTCGGTAAAAAACAAATATTTACATTTTTATAATCATATGCGACGTTTATATAGGAAAAATGAGAAATCTATGAAAATTACTAAAAATTGGAGAATTTCATGGACTATCCCCTTTGGATTTCGATGAAAAACATTTTTATAATGATCGGTGACGATTATATAGAAAAAAGAGATAATTTTGAAAATCAATAAAACTTGGAGAATTTCATGGACTACCCTTTGGATTTCGATAAAAAATAAATATTTTCATTTTTATAATGATCGGTGACGTTTATATAGAAAAATGAGATAATATTTAAAATCACTAAAATTTGGAGAATTTGATAGACTATCCCCTTTTGATTTCGGTGAAAAATAAATATTTTTGTTTTATAATCATATGTGACGATTATATAGAAAAAATGAAAAATCTATGAAAATGACTAAAATTTGGAGAATTTCATGGACTGTCCCTTTTGGATTTCGATGAAAAAACATTTTTATAATGATCGGTGACGTTTATGCAGAAAAAAGAGATAATTTTGAAAATAAATAAAATTTGGAGAATTTCATGGACTATCCCCTTTGGATTTCGATGAAAAATTAATATTTTCAGTTTTATAATGATCGGTGACGTTTATATAGAAAAATGACATTGTTTTTATAATCACTAAAATTTGGAGAATTTCATAGACTATCCCCTTAGGATTTCGGTGAAAAAAAATTATATTCATTTTTATAATCATATGTGACGATTATATAGAAAAAATGAGAAATCTATGAAAATCACTAAAATTTGTAGAATTTCATGGACTATCCCTTTTGGATTTCGATGAAAAATTAATATTTTCATTTTTATAATGATCGGTGACATTTATATAGAAAAATGATATAATTTTTAAAATCTCTAAAATTTGGAGAATTTCATAAACTATCCCTTCGGATTTTGGTGAAAAGTAAATATTTTTATTTTTATAATCATATGTGACGTTTATATAGGAAAAATGAGAAATCTATGAAAATTAAAATTTGGAGAATTTCATGGACTATCCATTTTGGATTTCGATGAAAAACATTTTTATAATGATCGGTGATGTTTATACAGAAAAAAGAGATAATTTTGAAAATCAATAAAACTTGGAGAATTTCATGGACTATACCATTTGGATTTCGATGAAAAATAAATATTTTCATTTTTATAACGATCGGTGACGTTTATATAGAAAAATGAGATAATATTTCAAATCACTAAAATTTGGAGAATTTCATAGACTATCCCCTTTTGATTTCGGTGAAAAATAAATATTTTCATTTTATAATCATATGTGACGATTATATAGAAAAAATGAAAAATCTATGAAAATCACTAAAATTTGGAGAATTTCATGGACTGTCCCTTTTGGATTTCGATGAAAAAACATTTTTATAATGATCGGTGACGTTTATGCAGAAAAAATAGATAATTTTGAAAATCAATAAAATGTGGAGAATTTCATGGACTTATCCCCTTTGGATTTCGATGAAAAATTAATATTTTTATTTTTATAATGATCGGTGACATTTATATAGAACAATAATATAATTTTAAAAATCTCTAAAATTTGGAGAATTTCATAAACTACCCCGTTTGGATTTCGGGGAAAAACAAATATTTACATTTTTATAATCATATGTGACGTTTATATAGGAAAAATGAGAAATCTATGAAAATTACTAAAAATTGAAGAATTTCATGGACTATCCCCTTTGGATTTCGATGAAAAACATTTTTATAATGATCGGTGACGTTTATACATAAAAAATAGATAATTTTGAAAATCAATAAAACTTGGAGAATTTCATGGACTATCCCCTTCGGAATTCGATAAAAAATAAATATTTTCATTTTTATAATGATCGGTGACGTTTATAAAGAAAAATGAGATAATATTTAAAATAGCTAAAATTTGGAGAATTTCATAGACTATCCCATTTTGATTTCGGTGAAAAAAAAATATTTTCATTTTATAATCATATGTGACGATTATATAAAAAAAAATGAAAAATCTATGAAAATCACTAAAATTTGGAGAATTTCATGGACTGTCCCTTTTGGATTTCGATGAAAAAACATTTTTATAATGATCGGTGACGTTTATGCAGAAAAAAGAGATAATTTTGAAAATAAATAAAATTTGGAGAATTTCATGGACTATCCCCTTTGGATTTCGATGAAAAATTAATATTTTCATTTTTATAATGATCGGTGACATTTATATAGAAAAATAATATAAATTTAAAAATCTCTAAAATTTGGAGAATTTCATAAACTACCCCCTTTGGATTTCGGTAAAAAACAAATATTTACATTTTTATAATCATATGTGACGTTTATATAGGAAAAATGAGAAATCTATGAAAATTACTAAAAATTGGAGAAATTCATGGACTATCCCATTTGGATTTCGATGAAAGACATTTTTATAATGATCGATTACGATTATATAGAAAAAAGAGATAATTTTGAAAATCAATAAAACTTGGAGAATTTCATGGACTATCCCCTTTGGATTTTGATAAAAAATAAATATTTTCATTTTTATAATAATCAGTGACGTTTATATAGAAAAATGAGATAATATTTAAAATCACTAAAATTTGGAGAATTTCATAGACTATTCCCTTTTGATTTCGGTCAAAAATAAATATTTTCATTTTATAATCATATGTGACGATTATATAGAAAAAATGAAAATCTATGAAAATTACTAAAATTTGAAAATTTTCATGGACTTTCCCTTTTGGATTTCGATGAAAAAACATTTTTATAATGATCGGTGACGTTTATATAGAAAAATGACATAATTTTTATAATCACTAAAATTTGGAGAATTTCATAGACTATCCCCTTAGGATTTCGGTGAAAAAAATATATATTCATTTTTATAATCATATGTGACGATTATATAGAAAAAATGAGAAATCTATGAAAATCACTAAAATTTGTAGAATTTCATGGACTATCCCTTTTGGATTTCGATGAAAAATTAATATTTTCATTTTTATAATGATCGGTGACATTTATATAGAAAAATGATATAATTTTTAAAATCTCTAAAATTTGGAGAATTTCATAAACTACCCCCTTCGGATTTTGGTGAAAAATAAATATTTTTATTTTTATAATCATATGTGACGTTTATATAGGAAAAAATGAGAAATCTATGAAAATTACTAAAATTTGGAGAATTTCATGGACTATCCCTTTTGGATTTCGATGAAAAACATTTTTATAATGATCGGTGACGTTTATACTGAAAAAAAGAGATAATTTTGAAAATCACTAAAATTTGGAAAATTTCATGGACTATCACCTTTGGACTTTGATGAAAAATAGTTATTTTCAATTTTATAATGATCAGTGACGTTTATACAGAAAAATGATATAATTTTGAAAATCACTAAAATTTGGAGAATTTCATAGACTCCCTTTGGATTTCGGTGAAAAAAAATTATTTATAATATTTATACAAAAAAGGATAAAATTATGAAAATCACTTAAATTTTGAGAATTTCACGGACTATATTCCCTTTGAATTTCAATGAAAAATAATTATTTACATTTTTGTAATGATCAGTGACGTTTACACAGAAAAATGTGATTATTTGGACTATCCCCTTTGGATTTCGTTGAAAAATAAGTATTTTCATTTTTATAATGATCAGTGACGTTTATATAGAAAAATGACATAATTTTTAAAATCACTAAAATTTGGAGAATTTCATAGACTATCCCCTTTGGATTTCGGTGGAAAAAAAAATATTCATATGTGACGATTATATAGAAAAAATGAGAAATCTATGAACATCACTAAAATTTGGAGAATTTCATTGACTATCCCTTTTGGATTTCAATGAAAAATAAATATTTTAATTTTTATAATGATCGGTGACGTTTATATAGAAAAATGACATAACTTTTAAATTTTGGAAAATTTCATAGACTATCCCTTTTGGATTTTAGTAAAAAATAAATATTTTTATTTTTATAATCATATGTGACGTTTATATAGAAAAAATGAGAAATTTATGAAAATTACTAAAATTTGGAGAATTTCATGGACATATCCTTTGGATTTCGATGAAATTTTTTTTTATAATGATCGGTGACGTTTATACAGAAAAAAGAGATAATTTTGAAAATCAATAAAACTTGGAGAATTTTATGGACTATCCCCTTTGGATTTCGATAAAAAATAAATATTTTCATTTTTATAATGATCGGTGACGTTTATATAGAAAAATGAGATAATTTTTTAAATCACTAAAATTTGGAGAATTTCATTGACTACCACCTTTTGATTTCGGTGAAAACTAAATATTTTCATTTTTATAATGATCGGTGACATTTATATAGAAAAATGAGATAATTTTTAAAATCACTAAAATTTGGAGAATATTTCATAGACTATCTCCTTTGGATTTCGGTGAAAAATAAATATTTTTATTTTTATAATCATATGCGACGATTATATAGAAGAAATGAGAAATCTATGAAAATCACTAAAATTTGGAGAATTTCATGGACAATCCCCTTTGGATTTCGATGAAAAAACAATTTTATAATGATCGGTGACGTTTATACCAAAAAAAAAAAATTGAAAATCAATAAATTTTGGAGAATTTCATGGACTATCCCTTTGGATTTCGATGAAAAATAAATATTTTCATTTTTATAATGATCGGTAACATTTATACAGAAAAATGATATAATTTTTAAAATCACTAAAATGTGAAAAACTTCATAGACTATCCTCTTTGGATTTCGGTGAAAAATAAATATTTTCATTTTTATAATCATATGTGACGATTATTTAGAAAAAATGAGAAATCTATAAAAATCACTAAAATTTGGAGAATTTTATTGACTATCCCCTTTGGATTTCGGTGGAAAAAATATATATTCATTTTTATAATCATATGTGACGATTATATAGAAAAAATGAGAAATCTATGAAAATCACTAAAATTTGGTGAATTTCATGGACGATACCTTTTGGATTTCGATGAAAAATTAACATTTTTATTTTTATAATGATCGGTGACATTTATATAGAAAAATGATATAATTTTTAAAATCTCTAAAATTTGGAGAATTTCATAAACTACCCCCTTTGGATTTTGGTAAAAAATAAATATTTTCATTTTTATAATCATATGTGATGTTTATATAGGAAAAATAATAAATCTATGAAAATTACTAAAATTTGGAGAATTTCATGGACTATCCCCTTTGGATTTCGATGAAAAAACATTTTTATAATGATCGGTGACGTTTATACAGAAAAAAGAGATAATTTTGAAAATCAATAAAATTTGGAGAATTTCATGGACTATCCCCTTTGGATTTCGATGAAAAATAAGTATTTTCATTTTTATAATGATCGGTGACGTTTATATAGAAAAATGATATAATTTTTATAATTACTAAAATTTGAAAATTTCATAGACTAAATGACATAATTTTTATAGAAAAATGAAATAATTTTTATAATTACTAAAATTTGAAAATCCCCTTTGGATTTCGGTGGAAAAAAAATTAATTCATTTTTATAACCATATGTGACGATTATATAGAAAAAAATGAGAAATCTATGAAAATCACTAAAATTTGAAGAATTTCATGGACTATCCCTTTTGAATTTCGATGAAAAATTAACATTTTCATTTTTATAATGATCGGTGACATTTATATAGAAAAATGATATAATTTTTAAAATCTCTAAAATTTGGAGAATTTCATAAACTACCCCTTTTGGATTTTGGTAAAAAATAAATATTTTCATTTTTATAATCATATGTGACGTTTATATAGGAAAAATGAGAAATCTATGAAAATTACTAAAATTTGGAGAATTTCATGGACTATCCCCTTTGGATTTCGATGAAAAATAAATATTTTCATTTTTATAATGATCGGTGACGTTTATATAGAAAAATGAGATAATTTTTAAAATCACTAAAATTTGGAGAATTTCATAGACTACCACCTTTGGATTTCGGTGAAAAATAAATATTTTCATTTTTATAATGATCGGTGATGTTTATATAGAAAAATGAGATAATTTTTAAAATCACTAAAATTTGGAGAATATTTCATAGACTATATCCTTTGGATTTCGGTGAAAAATAAATATTTTTATTTTTATAATCATATGCGACGATTATATAGAAGAAATGAGAAATCTGTGAAAATCACTAAAATTTGGAGAATTTCGTGGACAATCCCCTTTGGATTTCGATGAAAAAAACAATTTTATAATGATCGATGACGTTTATACAAAAAAAAAAGATAATTTTGAAAATCAATAAATTTTGGAAAATTTCATGGACTATCCCCTTTGGATTTCGATGAAAAATAAATATTTTCATTTTTATAATGATCGATAACATTTATATAGAAAAATGAGATAATTTTTAAAATCACTAAAATGTGGAAAACTTCATATACTATCCTCTTTGGATTTCGGTGAAAAATAAATATTTTCATTTTTATAATCATATGTGACGATTATATATAAAAAATGAGAAATCTATAAAAATCACTAAAATTTGGAGAATTTTATTGACTATCCCCTTTGGATTTCGGTGGAAAAAAAATATATTCATTTTTATAATCATATGTGACGATTATATAGAAAAAATGAGAAATCTATGAAAATCACTAAAATTTGGAGAATTTCATGGACTATCCCTTTTGGATTTCGATGAAAAATTAACATTTTTATTTTTATAATGATCGGTGACATTTATATAGAAAAATGATATAATTTTTAAAATCTCTAAAATTTGGAGAATTTCATAAACTACCCCCTTTGGATTTTGGTGAAAAATAAATATTTTCATTTTTATAATCATATGTGATGTTTATATAGGAAAAATGAGAAATCTATGAAAATTACTAAAATTTGGAGAATTTAATGGACTATCCCCTTTGGATTTCGATGAAAAACATTTTTATAATGATCGGTGACGTTTATACAGAAAAAAGAGATAATTTTGAAAATCAATAAAACTTGGAGAATTTCATGGACTATCCCCTTTGAATTTCGATGAAAAATAAATATTTTCATTTTTATAATGATCGGTGACGTTTATATAGAAAAATGAGATAATTTTTAAAATCACTAAAATTTGGAGAATTTCATAGACTATCTATCCCCTTTGGATTTCGGTGAAAAATAAATATTTTCATTTTATAATCATATGTGACGATTATATAGAAAAAATGAAAAATCTATGAAAATCACTAAAATTTGGAGAATTTCATGGACTGTCCCTTTTGGATTTCGATGAAAAAACATTTTTATAATAATCGGTGACGTTTATGCAGAAAAAAAAGATAATTTTGAAAGTCAATAAAATTTGGAGAATTTCATGGACTATCCTTTTGGATTTCGATGAAAAATAAATATTTTCATTTTTATAATGATCGGTGGCGTTTATATAGAAAAATCACACAATTTTTATAATCACCAAAATTTGGAGAATTTCAGAGACTATCACCTTTTGATTTCGGTGAAAAATAAAAAAAATTATTTTTATAATCATATGTGACGATTATATAGAAAAAAATGAGAAATCTATGAAAATCACTAAAATTTGGAGAATTTCATGGACTATCCCCTTTGGATTTCGATAAAAAAATAATATTTTCATTTTGATAATGATCGGTGACATTTATATAGAAAAATGATATAATTTATAAAATCTCTAAAATTTGGAGAATTTCATAAACTACCCCCTTTGGATTAAATCACTAAAATTTGGAGAATTTCATAGACTATCATCCCCTTTGGATTTCGGTGAAAAATAAATATTTTCATTTTTATATTCATACCTGACGATTATATAGAAAAAAAATGAGAAATCTATGAAAATCACTAAAATTTGGAGAATTTTATTGACTATCCCCTTTGGATTTCGATGAAAAAAACATTTTTATAATGATCGATGACGTTTATACAGAAAAATGGATAATTTTGAAAATCAATAAAATTTGGAGAATTTCATGGACCCCTTTGGATTTCGATGAAAAGTAATTACTTTATTTTTTGTAATTATCGGTGATATTTACATAGAAAAAGTGAGATAATTTGGAAAATCATTAAAATTTTGAGAATTTCATGGACTCCCTTTGGATTTCGGTGAAAAATAAATATTTTCATTTTTATAATCATATATGACATTTATATAGAAAAATGAGATAATTTTTAAAATCACTAAAATTTAGAGAATTTCATTGACTATCCCCTTTGGATTTCGGTGAAAAATAAATATTTTTATTTTTATAATCATATGTGACGTTTATATATAAAAAATGAGAAATCTATGAAAATCACTAAAATTTGGAGAATTTCATGGACTATCACCTTTAGATTTAGATGAAAAACATTTTTATAATGATCGGTGACGTTTATACAGAAAAAAGAGATAGTTTTAAAAATCAATAAAATTTGGAGAATTTTCTGCATAATCTGATAACCTAAACTTATACTAAGGCAAGTTATTTGCGAATGTTTACGTGCTTAGTATAAGTTTAGGTTATCAGATTATGCAGGAATACCGTAAATAGGATTATATATGAATGTTGGGTGGTAATTGCATTTCGTAGGTTAGATAAGAAATTCATATTAAGTGGGTTTATGATATGTCTTTATATGTTGGAGTTTATTTAATATATGATATGGTCATTCATGTTATAAATTAATGTGGTAGTATGGGCTTGGCATGAATCGTAGTAGTTGATTTCGTATTGATATAAAGTTGTGTTGGTAACCGTCTCCGTATTTTAGATATAGAATCCTTGTTAACAAGTCTTGATATATGTACTTGTTATGAGTATATGATATGGTCGTTTTATGGTTATGAATTGGGGTATGATTGGTCGTGCTGTGTTGATATTGTGTACGGGCAAGTCATATTATGGAATTGTTGTGTTGATATTGTGTAATGAGTTGTTATGAATCATTGGGATTGATCCATGCAATGATGTGTTTATGATTTATGCGGGTAAGGATGTTACGAGCCCCGCCTAATGTGGAAATGATTTTATACTTTTGCGGGTAAGGATGTTCCAAGCCCCGCTTGATTTGAAAATGGTTTTAACTGAATTCATCATGTGTTACTCTTCCCTGTGTCCGGGTTGAGTAGGTCATGGGAGGTGCTTTACCTGTGTTGGGAAGAGTCGGGTCGCCTAGATAACGATGCTGTTGGCTTCCCGCGGGTAAAGGACGTACCCACTGTGTGGGTTAGAAGGTACATTCGTGTCCAAGACAGACTTGGGCATGTTTTCGAACGTTTTCGTAAATGATTTTCTAATGTTTTCTTAAATGTTTATTTCCATTGAGTTTTCCATAAAAGAAGTATACTCGGGTATAGATTTTGGAATAATGGATTTTAATCCCGATGATTTGTGGTCTAGTTAAATACTTATGGGGATTTTTGTGAGGTGTTCTGTAATATAATATGTGATATTCTGGTGATATGTGGTCCAGTTGGGTACTTAGGAGAATTACTGTGATGTTATCTGTAATGAAATATGTAGTCCAATTTAAATACTTATGGGAATTACTGTAATATGATCTGTAATGTACTGTGTGGTACAATGGGGTATTTATGGAAATTACTGTAGTGTGATCTGTAATGTAATATGTGGTTCTGTTGGATATTTAGTGAAATCATTGTGATAAGATTTGTGATGGAAGTCTATACTCAGTTGTATCTGTGTTATCTGTTCTTACATATGTAGTTAATTATAATATTAGGTTGTACGGTATTGAGGTATCTGTGTTAGTTGTTCATGCACGTATAGTCAATTATAGCATTAGGTTGTAGGTTGTTGTGTTATCTATATAACTTGTTTAGTCTGGTTGTAGACTAACCCCTTTATGTGGGGGACCAGTTATATTTGCACGACTAGGATATCAAGTAGCGCAACAGAAGCATGGAGGAAGTTATGCGACATGATGTGAATCTAGGATGGGTTTATACCAAGGATCTGTATTTGTCTGGGTTTTAAATTTCACAGGTTAAGTGTCTTTTCTTGAATAGCCTGAGGGATTTTTTGTATGAAATTCCTGGCGTTGTGACTTCCCATTTGAGGTTAATTTGGGGCGTTACAATGGAGATCAATATATATCCCACAAATTTTATATATCAAATATATTACTCATATTCATATCTACTACATTGACATTACTCAAACGCATATCTTATTATCAATACCAAACGAGACCTAAGTCACTTTCCTTTTTCTTTTCTTCTTTGATACAAGACAAACATTACACTCTCTTTTAGGTAAATAGCAATCCTAAATCATCACAACAAAAGATTATTACAAGAGTTTTACAAAAATCTCAAATCTGGAGTTTATTTTTAAGAACTTTTGTCTAATAGTAGACATAGCACAAGAAGAAGCACCTTGTAGTGTTGCTTTGCGTATGAAATTCCTGGTGGTAGGACTGAAGTCGTATCGCCTAATCAAAATAATCCTAAACAAACCTAAACTAGTAGCAAAGGCAAGCAAGGGTCGAATCCCACAGGAAGGAAGTAATCTTTCAGAGTGCAAAGTTGTATGTCAAAGGTAACAAAGGGGGAAATTGGTTGATTGTTATGCAAGTAAACAAAACAGAGGAAAACAAATATGCAAACAAACAGTTGTTATCAAGGGATGAGAAATAGCTCAGCCAAACGATATCACACTTCAATTTGATTGATTGATCATTGATAATCTCAAGTTCTTTAAATCAATGAATGTTCCAATTCCCTCTATTGTCTATTGTAGGACAAACAGACCCTGAAATACTAACTATTAAACAACCTAGAAAACCTCTAGATTCAACTCAATAGCAGCGTTAAGTTCTAGGAATTCCAATAGATACATCTAACATAAAACAAACAGTTTTAATCAAGATGCAAAGCAATTCTCTCATACAACAATCTATCTCAAACAGATCTAAAATATTATAGTCGCTACTCCGAATTAGTTATTTCAAACGGAAACAATCCAATTCTAGCAAAAGAGTAATACCAATGGACAATTAGCAAAACTCAATGATATTAGGTTCAAGAGAATCACAAACATTCAAAGAAGTAGAACAAGAGTAGATATCTTACAACCAAGCAAACGAAGGCTTCAAATCGTCTAACAAAGCAATGTAAATTAGTTCTTCATAGGAGAAAACTAACAACGATGATGAGAACTAACTGATGGGGAAAGATGATTTGACCTAATTCTTCAAGTCTGGTAAAAATAATAATAAACAATAATAAAATAGAAAACAAAAATAAGCAATCGAACCGGGGAAATTAATCCCGCATGGGCTATCGTCCTCGGCCCTCTCCAGCATGACATCTTCGGCCCAACTCCAAGGCATGCATCTCGCTGATGTCATGGTGATGACATGGTGATGTCATCACCTTCATCATTTCATTCCAGCTTCACGTGGGCCTCTCCTGGACGTCGGCTTCAGTGTCAATTCAGCCCCAATCTCTTCTTCATTTAATACGTGGGTTGGTTTGTTTAATTAAATTAATGGCCCATTTATCAGCTCACGCAATCAGCCATTTAAATCCCGCGACCAAGTCCATAAATCCGTTAAACTCGGTAAAATACCTGAAATGACATAGAAACTTGTGTAGACATCGAAATCCAAGAAAACTACAAAACAAACTAAATACGAGAAATATGCATATGCAAACGACCTAATTTATGCCTAAATGCATGCCCTAAACATGTATGAAATGGATGCTATCGGTTTGACTCTTGTATTGAGAAATATGCAACTCATTGGTTTAGAAAAATATTCTGTGCATATGTTGATATTGGGATCTTTTCGGTGAAAATAAATCATATAGGCTTAAATTGTACACTTTAATGACCCTAAACCCTAACCCCCAAACCCTAAATCCTAAATCCCAAAAAACCCTATCCTAAACCCTCTCACAACTAGTTGGGCGCAACGGCATTGTGCCCAAACTAGAGGGGGTTCATATGGGTGGGCGCAACGCCGTTGCGCCCAAACTGGCTGGGGTTAGTGTTCAGGGTTTAGGAGGGTTAGGGGTTTAGGGTTTAGGATTAATATTCACACTAAACCTTCAACATTAGCTAGAGTTTTCCCACCAGCAACAGTAAACCCTATCCTAAGTACCGCCCCAACTGCCTCTGCCACCTCCACCGTCTTCACGAAAAAAACTTCAAAATATCGAGTCAATATATACCTATTCAAGATATTTTATTCGAAAAAAACTTCACGACCCTAAATACAAGACCCTAACCAATAAAACCCTAAACCCTCTCACAACTAGTTGGGCACAACGCCGTTGCGCCCAAACTAGAGGGGGTTCATATGGGTGGGCGCAACGCCGTTGCGCCCAACTGGCTGTGAGTAATTTATAGGTTTAGGGTGGTTTAGGGGTTAGGATTTAGGATTTAGGGTTTCAGATGGATTGATGGATAGAGCTCATTTCACTTTACAACTTGAAAATTTGAACTCCATACTCTCCTCCTTTTCTTCTTCTTGAACCAGCTTCAAGTAAGGGCCTTTTAATTTCTCCATACTCTCCAAATGTTCCACACCATTTCAGGATAAAATATTTAACTTCACAATTTCAAACATGTACAATTTTACTTTACATCTTGGAAAACAAGTGGATTTACATTGACTAAACATATCCAACTCCATCCCGTTCCAACATTTGGATACCCTAAGTCCTAGGTCTAAAGAAATATGTCACCGTTACCACCCATCTTTCTTTGGATAACGTAATCTTGCATTCTATCCTGAAATGGTTGCTCCCATCCTTCAACGCTTGCATCTTTCCATCGGGTCCAAACTCCGGGCGGGGGTGGAATCGGACATAGGTCATCAACTAGCCAAACCTTTACAAATTCAAGGGTTAGAATACATTACAAAGAAATAAAGGTTAATGATGATCGAATGTGGAAATGCTTATCGATACAAAATGGTCATGGTTGTCTACAAGGGCTATCGCATGCAATTTTGTGGGAGGTTGTACGCCTGGGGGAGCCCACATTGGGAGGCATGTGTGAGGTCCATAATATGATAGCACAACAAGATCCACCTGGTATCGTGTGGCAAATACCAAGCCAGCAATGGGAACTTCCATCCAGTGATCCCTCGTACACACCCCAGTAAAATTCACAGACCTGATGAGGTCCGATATGGGGGTTAAACTACAAGCCAGGGTGTACAACGCTCAACGTTCTTGTAGCTCCTTGGAAAGCTCCCATCGGACGTACCGATAATGGTCTTTGCCATGCCCTAATAGTACAACAAGCGAACGGTACCCACATTGACCATCGCCCATTACATTCTGTACTCCTCCAATGTAGGCGAACATAAACGAATCAATATTATCTCGGCCCCAGTTGAAGCCGAGGTAAATAACGTCCATGTCGCCCTGAGGTGCTCTACAAGTGCTTTCCTTGCCAGGTGAAACTTCGCTGCGCCGCTTACCGCTCGGAGGACGTCATTTAGATCCCACTGAGGATTTTTTCCGGTCCTCGGCCTTCTTCTTCTTTTCCTCGTCCTTCTTCCTTTTTTCTTCCGCCATGTGCTCAAACCAACTAGGGTCCCTCTTGGTATCGTTCTTCTTCTTTTTAGGTCTCCCCTTCTTGGTCGAAGCGGTCGGGGGCTCTTCTGCGGTACACGATCTCGAGTCATGAAAAACTTTGTATCGGCGTGAAAAGTTGGTCTTCAGCTCTGGGTGCAATTCTTCGTTGCTCCACTCTCCAAACATGGCACCTAAGATGATATCTTCTTCTGAGATCAATACGTCATCATTCGGTGCGAGATCAGTATGCCCAACCCGTTCCCACTTGATTTGCTTCCAATAACTATGGATTTCACTTGGCCTCAACGGGGAACCGACCTTTACATATTCTTTGATCGTGTGTGGGCAAGGCAGGCCTAGGGTGGCTCTCCAAAACACATCACGGCATTCTTCATCGTGAATTTTTCCTTGCATGGCCCTAACAACTGAAGGGTATAACATTCTTAAGCACTTTTCCGAGACCTTATACAGAATGCGCCTGAAAAATGTCTTCACCGAAGGCGGGCCGGTTACGATCCATGTGGGCGCCTTAAAAGCACTCTGCTCCATATCACCCCTGATTTCCCGAATCTGATCAGCAAACATATTGTCGATTTGCTGCACGAGGGTCTCCAAGCCTCCAACCGACGA
The DNA here is from genome assembly GCA_027886185.1 of Rheum nobile. Classification (NCBI taxonomy): domain Eukaryota; kingdom Viridiplantae; phylum Streptophyta; class Magnoliopsida; order Caryophyllales; family Polygonaceae; genus Rheum; species Rheum nobile. The sequence goes on along the minus strand of WOAB01000292.1, from coordinate 2,144,216 downwards.
TTCAATCCCGTCCTTCAGCATAGAGTTCTGACTCTCGACCCTGAAATTTAAAACTCAAGTTACGCTTAGTTGCATATATCAATTTAGCTTTTAGATGATCGCTTATTAATTTACATGTTTGATGATCTTGTGCCGAAATGGAGTACAGTGTCACACCATGCACAGACTAGCATCTTCTTGTATTCAGCAAGCCATACCCTCTTCACGTAATCCATCAGCCAGGGTAGCTTTTTTCACTTTTCCGTCAAGTATTCAAGTCGCTCATTATACACATCCTCAGTGGGCGACCTTAACAACCAACAAATATTACCACTAAAATGATCAACATTGGGGACCCATTTCATAGCAACACCCTCCACGTTGCGGTTCACATGGACCCTACACAACAGATGCTTCGTGTTGGGAAATACTATATCCACGGCTTTCACAAGACCGAGCTCTCGATCTGACATGATCGCCTTGGGTTCCTGTCCCCCGAGAATGATCTTTAGGCGGTCCAACGCCCATGTGTAGTGCTCCGTCGTCTCATCATACATGAATACGATCACAATACAAAATGTACGGTTGGTGCAAGTGAATCCAATAAACTCCAACAAAGGCATACCGTACCTATAAATGTACAAATTATAAGAAATAAGGTATGCAATTACATATTCAATAAGGTATGCAATTACATATTTTATATGTAATAATAGCGATAATTGAACATATTCATACATGTTCGTCTTATAGGTCGTATCCATGATGACGATAGTGGGGAACAAACTCAACAAATGTATAGCTCCGGGGTGAGAAATAAAAATATCACTCAAAACCTCCCTCATTTCTTCATTGCGACGCGTCTCATAGCTTGTATAATAACGTCTCGCGTCTAGAAAATCCAGCATGTACTGCGGCACCGTCAAATTGCCCCTACATTTCAGCCTCTCCCGACTCTTGTAATTGTAGAGTTGGTTCCTTGATGTCAAGCATTTGGGATCCTCGTGTAGAAATAGACTCATAATAGCCTTCGGCTTTATTTCGGAGGCTGACAAAACTTTCACACGCTCTCGTTGTTCCTGCGAAAGCCTCTCAGCAAATGCATGACCGATCAAACTACAAGAAAGCTCATGGTCATGCGATCCACAAACGACAAATAATCTCCAACGGTCAGATTTGAGCCAATCTCCTTTCACAATCACCCCATGCAACTGAAACGGACACTCATTCTTCTTTGTCCTCGCATTGTATCTCCGTTTAGGGGTTGCCTCGGTACTGTCACCCGCCTTCTTCTTCGCCGCTCTATATGGCCCAGACTTCTCACACGACAGTATGACCTTTCGGTTAGGCCATGACTTACTTATTACAATCACCATATGCAACTCCAAACCTACGTTCTTAGCCCAGCTGATCATACTATCTCTATCACTCCATTCTTTATCCGTAGTAAAATGAGCAGAATAATCCACTGGCGAATATTCGCTATCACTACAGTCCTCCTATTTATGATAAATAAATAAATTATAAATTAGGTATTTTTCTAAGGGCGTTTCTTACAACGAATGTAGACTTTACTTCATGATCAATTAAAACACCTAAATAACAAATTACTTTGCACATAAACTTTCAGAAAATTATTTCACAACTATATAATACAATACTGAAAACACGACTATATTATCGTAAACATTTTAATCAACTAAATTATCGTAAACATTTTATACAACTATATTATCGTAAACATTTTAATCAACTATATTGTCGTACACATTTTAATCAACTATATTATCGTAAACATTTTAATCAAAGTTCTAAACTACAACAAACTACTATAAATTACTACATTTGAAATAAACTTTGTAGTAAATATATGCTTACCCCTAAATTATCAAGACCAGGTGCGTCATCCAAGTGCTCAATTGGACTAAGTGCAGCATCCATCCTCGATAAAGACATTATCTTCAATGGATAATGTCTTTGTCAAGGAATAGTTGCATATATATAGCAACAAGATGGATAAACCCGAAGAAGTTACCGTTTTACAACGGTAACTTTTTGGACGCATCGTGGTTGCGTCCAATAAATTGCGTCTAACTTTTTTTTATAGCCTTTTTTTAAAATAAATTTTTAATAAATTTTTTTTTATCAAACCCTAAAATGTAAACCGGTTTTTAATTAATTTTTCGAATTTCTCAAAACCGGGTACCAGCTCTTGGGCGCATCCTTGATACGCCCAAGATTAAAACTTTTTTTAAAAAAAAAAAATCCCACTTTGGGCGCATCCTTGTTGCGCCCAAAATGGGGTACGCCGCAAGAAATTGCGGGTGTAAAAAATAATCCCCTTAAAGAAGGGGGTTCCCTTTGCACCGCTCTTTTTTGATTTCGCACCGCAAGTTAAACGCTACGAGGTAGCGTTTAACTTTTTTTTTCTTTTTTTTAAACGTTATTATATGAAGTGAGAGTTTTTTTTGTTTTTTTTTGGATTTATTGAGATTAAAAAAAAATGAAATCGGCTCGATTAAACCGGGTCGGAGTTAAACGCTACGTCGTAGCGTTTAAAATGGACTCGGTTTAATCGAGCCGATTAAGTTTTAAATGCTACGTTGTTGCGTTTAATTTTTTATTTTTTTTCAAAATTGCATTTTTTTCCATAATCATGTAGAGAATTTCAATACGAGTCCGTACATATAAAATTCGTCCAAAATGGACATCGTTTGCCCCTCCGAAAGCCTAAAAAACGAAGCATTTCTACCCTTTTTTTTTTACAATTTGGTGCCCAGCATATAGCGCATTGTAGTTGAAATTTTTGGTATTTTCAACATTTTTCTACTATAATTTTGTATAAAATTTTAATACTATAATTTTGTATAATTTCGTTCATTTATATACTATAGCTATATACTATTGTTATATCGTATAATTATATATTATGGTTATATCGTATAGTTATATACAATTGATATATTGTATTGTTATATCGTATAGTTATATATATACTATTGTTATATCGTATAGTTATATATATATACTATTTTTATATCGTATAGTTATATATATACTATTGCTATATCGTTCATTTATATACTATAGTTATATACCATGGTTATATCATATAGTTATATACTATAATTATATATTATTGTTCTAACGTATGGTTATATACAAATTTTATATCGTATAGTTATATACTACAATTATATACTATTGTTATATCGTATAGTTATATACTATAATTATATATTATGGTTCTAACGAATAGTTATATACTATGGTTATATCGTATAGTTATATACTATGGTTATATCTTATTGTTATATCGTATAATTATATACTATGGTTATATCGTATAGCTATATACTATTGTCATATCGTATAGTTATATACTATTGTTATATCGTATAGTTATATACTACGGTTATATTGTATAGTTATATACTATAATTATATATTATGGTTCTAACGTACTATGGTTATATACAAATTTTATATCGTATAGTTATATACTATAGTTATATACTATGGTTATATATATATACTATGGTTATATCGTATAGTTATATACTATTGTTATATCGTATAGTTATATACTATTGTTATATCGTATAATTATATACTATGGTTATATCGTATAACTATATACTATTGTTATATCGTATAGTTATATACTATTGTTATATCGTATAATTATATACTATAGTTATATCGTATAGTTATATACTATTGTTATATCGTATAATTATATACTATGGTTATATCGTATAGTTATATACTACTGTTATATACTATAGCTATATACTATTGTTATATCGTATTGTTATATACTATAGTTATATACTATTGTTATATCATATAATTATATACTATGGTTATATCGTATAATTATATACTATTGTTATATCGTATAGTTATATACTATTGTTATATCGTATAATTATATACTATGGTTATATCGTATAGCTATATACTATTGTTATATCGTATAGTTATATACTATTGTTATATCGTATAATTATATACTATGGTTATATCGTATAGTTATATACTATTGTTATATACTATAGCTATATACTATTGTTATATCGTATAGTTATATACTATTGTTATATCGTATTGTTATATACTATAGCTATATACTATTGTTATATCGTATAGTTATATACTATTGTTATATCGTATAATTATATATTATGGTTATATCGTATAGCTATATACTATTGTTATATCGTATAGTTATATACTATAATTATATATTATGGTTCTAACGAATAGTTATATACTATGGTTATATCGTATAGTTATATCTTATGGTTATATCTTATTGTTATATCGTATAATTATATACTATGGTTATATCGTATAGTTATATACTATTGTTATATCGTATTGTTATATACTATAGCTATATACTATTGTTATAACGTATAGTTATATACTATTGTTATATCGTATAATTATATATTATGGTTATATCGTATAGCTATATACTATTGTTATATCGTATAGTTATATACTATGGTTATATTGTATAGTTATATACTATAATTATATATTATGGTTCTAACGTATTATGGTTATATACAAATTTTATATCGTATAGTTATATACTATTGTTATATCGTATAGTTATATATATACTATGGTTATATCGTATAGTTATATACTATAGCTATATACTATTGTTATATCGTATAGTTATATACTATGGTTATATCGTATAGCTATATACTATTGTTATATCGTATAGTTATATACTATGGTTATATCGTATAGCTATATATATTGTTATATCGTATAGTTATATACTATTGTTATTTCGTATAGTTATATACTACGGTTATATTGTATAGTTATATATTATAATTATATATTATGGTTCTAACGTTGTAACACCCCCAAATCTTAACTCATTTGGAAAGGTATTACCGCCAGTGACCTCGGTTTTCCTCACCGAAGTCACCCCAGGCTTTACCGTTTAAATATAATCATGAAACACATATGATACAAAATCATAATAATATTCAATCAAAACCCGAGTCCCGGGATTACATCCCAATCCCAAATAGGACAACATATAGATTTTAAACAAAAGACAGCGGAAGTCGTAATACATAATTTAACAAATAACAGAGTAAATAGATTACAGCGGAAGTCTTTAAAATATTACGAAAAGGGTTGTGATCGTAGTGATCACCTGCCCAAGGATCTTAACCTGATTAAAAACAATAAAAACATCCAAAAACCACCGTTCATCTTCATAGTCGTTCTAGCCTTCACGGAACAACAACATATCTAATGTGTCGAAACTGACGGACGACACCAACCATGACGATGCAGATAACAAATACAATTAGTTAGTCTAAATGAATAGACTAGCAAGGGCACAAAGCAGAAGGTTCGAAGTAGTCGTATTAGGTTAGACTCATCGTCCCTCAATAATAACCGAGTACGCTAGTCAACCTTCATACTTCTACTGGAATAAACAAGAGGTATGCACAAGAGAAGATTCTGGAGACCGAGCCCCACAGCAATCAATCCCAAAAGAAGACTCCAAATGAAATGAGCCTTATAGGAAACATGACAAATGTTGGGGAACATTAATTAATTACACACAAGCGTTCAAAAACGAATTGATGTTTCGGTTCACGACCAACCTCACCGCTTAACGCGAATCCAGATTGGAAAGAGAACGGTACTCTGATCAAAGTCAAGACGAGCTTTCCTAACTGCACTACACTTAGCTGCACTACTCGCCCAAGGTATATTAATCATGTGCTACGACGGCACTTATCTTATTTAATTCCAAAACGCGCATTCACGTTTCAAGTTTTTTAGAATCTCATCCTCGCGGATATTTAGATATAGAGTAGGGACTAAATCCCATAGAGTGGCACCAGCTGTGTGCACCTTCCCTATACACGGACAGGGAATGGTCATGACCAAAGAGAAGTGTTGGGGCCTGGACATCCCATCCACTTGGTTATAAAAAAACGACTAGTACTCACAAGGAGATACCAAGTAGCATTCCTACGAATACTCGTTCTAACTAAACAGTTCAGAACTGTCCAAAATCATATCAAAGCCATCAAGGCCAACATCATAGATATATTTCAATCTAGATATATATATAATAGCGTTGTTCTAGCAGATATACAACCTATTATAATATCCATTTTAATTTCCAAAACAGTTTCACAAAACCGTTCCCAGACAAGAACAATAATCATCCCAAATTAATTAACAATTAAACAATTGATAATTAATGGAAATATGGAATGATGAGCAAGAGCGAACCGCCACTTGCCTGGAGTAGATTCGGCGATGAATCTAGACGAGACGACTACCGATGATATCCTTTCCGAGGATATGGCCGCTCGAATAATTTCGGATCAAATCTGGACAGGAAGGGTTTTGGGCTAAGCGGCCCAACAACAACACAATTCAACAAGGGGGACCCACTCTACTGTTCACCATCTTCAACCTTCACCCAATTCACAGCAACAGCAACACAGCAAGAACAGAGCACAACACGCAACACGAGCTGCACACCACCACGAACACCAGCCCCAGCTGCTCGCGGCTCGGCTCGGGAGGTTCGACGACTCCGACTAGGCTGGGCTCGCCGGAGGAGACGATGGAGCAGGGGAGGCGGTGCACAGGAGCTCACCGAGAACAGAACAGGGGAGAGACGAGAGAGGGAGATGGGTATCTGGTGCCCATTACCTTTCACTCCCAACACCATATATATAGCCCATAATTTACATCCTTGGAGAGCAAGGAAAGAGACAACCGTGATGAGCAAGCAAAGGAAACAACAAGTGGATCGGCCAAAAATCAAGTGGCCAAAGAGATAGAGTTGTCAGAAGCTTATCGCGACAACACTGTCACGCTCGCCGCGGGGTGCGGCACACCCTTTACCGCGGGGTGCGGTCAAGGCAAACTTTGCCTCTTTTGTCCGATTTGACTTTTGGTTAATTTTCTTAACCCCGGGTTAAATATATTTGTACATGATCGACAAATTAACCCCGAAAATACGTTAACTGTATTTTATATTACTCAGAAAAATATTACAGAGATCAAAACATATTACCGAATGTCTGAACTTCTCTGGAATTAATCCGACTTGTAATATGGGCATAAGAAAATTTCAAAATATCCTTATAAAATGAGGGATATTACATTACTACCCCCTTAAGAAAAGTTTTGACCCCGAAACTTGCATTAAACTAATGAGGAACCTGCCTCAACATCAACTTTACTATCTGAACTTAATATCCTTAATCATCACATCATCACACAATCTTATCTCCATACAACATACCAGGTAATAACTCTTACTACCTCGACAAGATCATGTCTACTTAGAATAATGGTCTTCCACAACCATCATTACGATATTATTACACCTTTAATAGGAGAACACACATTTCTCCTCCAATCTCCTCATAGACAAACCCAAGGTTACACATTAACTTCTTATAACTCAAATATTAAATCTTAGTAACCTCAAATCATAAATTCCTTAATTCCTTAAAGATATCTCCCACAATTCCATTACTCATTATTATCGGTTTTGGCCCTTATACCAAATTCTAACTTGGGATCCTTTCGATAATGACTTAACTTATTCCTTTAATCACTTTATAACTTGAACCTTCAAGATTCCTTAACTTCCTTAATTCCCTTAATGGTACCTTACACAATTCCATTACTTATCTTAAAGTAAGACTGGTCTTACGCCATCTCTAACTTAAAATCCTTACAAGAATAATTTAACACATCTCTTTAAACAATTTTTAACTTAACTCCTTTAAGATTCAAGAACAACCATAATATCTTATTCCTACGTTCCTCGAAATGTATCACATAAGATATTACTCCTATTTCCTCAAAGAGAATGATACCATAAGCCTTATAGATGACATACTCACAAGATGTCAATCTTAGACAATTCCCAAGAGTCATAACTCTTCATCCTCTGGAAATTCCACTTATCAAGTCCAACGACTCGTACTGTCTTAAATGACTTATTTCTAACTTAAAATCCTTATATTCATCACGCAATCTACTATCCATCCAGGACTTAATCGCATCATTTCCTTATATTACCTCAAACGAATCTCAAATAGATCTCCCCAAAGGATACCTATGATTTCGCACACTTGGCTTTTCCAAAAGCTTTAACCATTGGTCCTACATGGATCATACTTACTTATGATCCCGACCATCATAACTCCGGATTTCACAGTCTTACTCAAGATCGCAAAAGAGGAAACGAGTTCTTATAGAACTATTCCTTTAATCAACTTATTCCTTCACAATACTTTATCCACACTAATGCCTACAGCATGATTCCACTACTAGGCATTCCGGACTTTACACTAGTCCACCTCTATATACTTCTAGTGGAACAAAAAAAATCCCAAGTACACAAGTGAGATATAACTCTTAATCTCATTAACTCCACATAACCTATACCTCCAAATACTAGGAATATGATGTCTCAAGAAGAAACAAATCTTTCCATAACTTCTCCCAATATCCTTATTTCCTAAAAGATACTCATAAATGAACACTTTAGGCATCAGACTCTTCTAGCCTTGCCTTACGAGGCCTTCCTCCGGGTTCTCATCGGAAGTTCCCTCCGGATCTTCCCCCTCTCGAGGATCTTCCTTAGGATTTTCCTCGGGATTTTGCTTAGAGTTCCCTTGGAAATCGCTTCCATTTAAACGTCGTTATTACAATATTTTGTTGGCCTACCTTAACGGCTCAATGAACTCTACCTTAGGTTCATCCCACGAATTCTCATACGGATGCAAATCCCGACTGCATCGAGCATTCATCCTCCGTATTCATTTTCTCAACAATGAATGTCAACGACTATGACATCACACTTTAGACATCAAAACTCCTAAGAGTGATTCCTTAATTATCCCATATATCAATGTAATAAAATCACTTAGAATAGATCAACTTGGTAATTCTATAGATGAATTATGAACATAGAGCACAAGATTCATCTACACTAATCTCCCGAGCGTTCACACCAAATTACTCGGAGATTACAGTACTAGGATATTAGTACTATCAACTCAGGAAGTACATACTTGATACCTTCGAGGGGACTACTAGGTCCTTCAACCTCGAAATATCTCTGAGAAACAGGGAAATTTAACCTTGCTAGAGATGATAGAATCATCTCGGCACCTTTCGAGTCCTTTCAAAAGAATAGACAAACACCTATGTCTTACAACAACAAGAAGAAATCAGTCTTTCTAGATATAGAGGTAACTCCCATACCTCTCATATCAGACTAAAGAAGGCACGACTATGAACGGTGTTTTTATTTTCAAATTCTTTTCATTTTGAAAATTCAGAGCCTTCGAAAATATTTTAAACGAGTGAAAATATTTCAAACCGGACCTGTAACATCACCAGGCCAAGCTACCCCAGCCACATCACACACCCAGCCACCCCACGGTGTCGGTATTGATGCCGCCCGTGAGTTCACAAGAGCCGTTTGAAAACATTTTCAAACAAAACGAGTAAATGGTTCATGAAATCCCAAACCCATTTTAAAAACTTTCGGCTCTGATACCAAATCTGTAACACCCCCAAATCTTAACCCATTTGGAAAGGTATTACCGCCAGTGACCTCAGTTTTCCTCACCGAAGTCACCCCAGGCTTTACCGTTTAAATATAATCATGAAACACATATGATACAAAATCATAATAATATTCAATCAAAACCTGAGTCCCGGGATTACATCCCAATCCCGAATAGGACAACATACATAGTTTAAACAAAAGACAGCGGAAGTCGTAATACATAATTTAACAAATAACAAAGTAAATAGATTACAACGGAAGTCTTTAAAATATTACGAAAAGGGTTGTGATCGTAGTGATCACCTGCCCAAGGATCTTAACCTGATTAAAAACAATAAAAACATCCAAAAACCACCGTTCATCTTCGTAGTCGTTCTAGCCTTCACGGAACAACAACATATCTGATGTGTCGAAACGGACGGACGACACCAACCATGACGATGCAGATAACAAATACAATTAGTTAGTCTAAATGAATAGACTAGCAAGGGCACAAAGCAGAAGGTTCGAAGTAGTCGTATTAGGTTAGACTCATCATCCCTCGAATAATAATCGAGTACGCTAGTCAACCTTCATACTTCTACTAGAATAAACAAGAGGTATGCACAAGAGAAGATTCTGGAGACCGAGCCTCACAGCAATCAATCCCAAAAGAAGACTCCAAATGAAATGAGCCTTATAGGAAACATGACAAATGTTGGGGAACATTAATTAATTATACACAAGCGTTCAAAAATGACTTGATGTTTCGGTTCACGACCAACCTCACCGCTTAACGCGAATCCAGATTGGAAAGAGAACGGTACTCTGATCAAAGTCAAGACGAGCTTTCCTAACTGCACTACACTTAGTTGCACTACTCGCCCAAGGTATATTAATCATGTGCTACGACGGCAGTTATCTTATTTAATTCCAAAATGCGCATTCACGTTTCAAGTTTTTTAGAATCTCATCCTCGCGGATATTGAGATATAGAGTAGGGACTAAATCCCATAGAATGGCACCAGCTGTGTGCACCTTCCCTGTACACGGACAGAGAATGATCATGACCAAAGAGAAGTGTTGGGGCCTGAACATCCCATCCACTTGGTTATAAAGAAACGACTAGTACTCACAAGGAGATACCAAGTAGCGTTCCTGCGAATACTCGTTCTAACTAAACAGTTCAGAACTGTCCAAAATCATATCAAAGCCATCAAGGCCAGCATCATAGATATATTTCAATCTAGATATATATATATAATAGCGTTGTTCTAGCAGATATACAACTTATTATAATATCCATTTTAATTTCCAAAACAGTTTCACAAAACCGTTCCCAGACAAGAACAATAATCATCTCAAATTAATTAACAATTAAACAATTGATAATTAATGGAAATATGGAATGATGAGCAAGAGTGAACCGCCACTTGCCTGGAATATATTCGGCGATGAATCTAGACGAGACGACTACCGATGATATCCTTTCGAGGATATGGCCGCTCGAATAATTTCGGGTCAAATCTGGACAGGAAGGGTTTTGGGCTAATCGGCCCAACAACAACACAATTCAACAAGGGGGACCCACTCTACTGTTCACCATCTTCAACCTTCACCCAATTCACAGCAACAGCAACACAGCAAGAACAGAGCACAACACGCAGCACGAGCTGCACACCACCACGAACCCCATCCCCAGCTGCTCGCGGCTCGGCTCGGGAGGTTCGACGACTCCGACTGGGCTGGGCTCGCCGGAGGAGACGATGGAGCAGGGGAGGCGGTGCACAAGAGCTCACTGAGAACAGAACAGGGGAGAGATGAGAGAGGGAGATGGGTATCTGGTGCCCATTACCTTTCACTCCCAACACCATATATATAGCCCATAATTTACATCCTTGGAGAGCAAGGAAAGAGACAACCGTGATGAGCAAGCAAAGGAAACAACAAGTGGATCGGCCAAAAATCAAGTGGCCAAAGAGATAGAGTTGTCAGAAGCTTATCGCGACAACACTGTCACGCTCGCCGCGGGGTGCGGCAAACCCTTTACCGCGGGGTGCGGTCAAGGCAAACTTTGCCTCTTTTGTCCGATTTGACTTTTGGTTAATTTTCTTAACCCCAGGTTAAATATATTTGTACATGATCGACAAATTAACCCCGAAAATACGTTAACTGTATTTTATATTACTCAGAAAAATATTACAGAGATCAAAACATATTACCGAATGTCTGAACTTCTCTGGAATTAATCCGACTTGTAATATGGGCATAAGAAAATTTCAAAATATCCTTATAAAATGAGGGATATTACAAACGTACTATGGTTATATACAAATTTTATATCGTATAGTTATATACTATGATTATATCATATAGTTATATACTATAGCTATATACTATTGTTATATCGTATAGTTATATACTATTGTTATATCGTATTGTTATATACTATAGCTATATACTATTGTTATATCGTATAGTTATATACTATTGTTATATCGTATAATTATATATTATGGTTATATCGTATAACTATATACTATTGTTATATCGTATAGTTATATACTATAATTATATATTATGGTTCTAACGTACTATGGTTATATACAAATTTTATATCGTATAGTTATATACTATAGTTATATACTATTGTTATATCGTATAGTTATATATATACTATGGTTATATCGTATAGTTATATACTATTGTTATATCGTATAGTTATATACTATTGTTATATCGTATAATTACATACTATGGTTATATCGTATAGCTATATACTATTGGTATATCGTATAGTTATATACTATGGTTATATCGTATAGTTATATACTATGGTTATATCGTATAGTTATATACTATTATTATTTATTATGGTTCTAACGTACTATGGTTATATACAAATTTTATATCGTATAGTTAAATACTATGGTTATATCGTATAGTTATATACTATAGCTATATACTATTGTTATATCGTATTGTTATATACTATAGCTATATGATATTGTTATATCGTATAATTATATACTATTGTTATATTGTATAGTTATATACTATTGTTATATACTATAGTTCTATAATATAATTATATATTATGGTTCTAACGTATAGTTATATACTCGTATTAAAATTTTATAGAAAATTATAGTAGAAAAATGTCGAAAATACCAAAAAATTTCACTACAATGCGTTATATGCTTGGCACCAAATTGTAAAAAAAAAAGGGTAGGAAGACTTCGTTTTTTGGGCTTTTGGAGGGGCAAACGATGTCTGTTTTGGACGAATTTTATATGTACGGACTCGTATTGAAATTCTCTACATGATTATGAAAAAAGTGCAATTTTGAAAAAAAATTATTATTTTTAAACGCAACGGCATAGCGTTTAAACTGAACCGTTTTTTTTGAACCGATTTACTTTTTTAATTTTTTTTATATCAGCTTAAACGCTATGTCGTTGCGTTTAAACTGAACCGATTCAAATTGAACCGGTTCAGTTTAAACGCAACGATGTAGCGTTCAATTTTTATTTTTTTTAAACGCTACAACGTTGCGTTTAAAAGCGGTGCGAAACACAAAATTTTCAGTTCGGATCTTCTGCAGCAAGAGTATAATGTAAATATTATGCCTCCACTAACCTAATGCCATGTGTCATTATTTTTTAACTATTTTTTATTTAAAAAATATTAACAAAAACATTAACTCATATAGGAAAAAAAGAAGCCAAAAAAATAGGAAATAAAATTGGGTTGGTGGTTCGTGAATGAGAACTGGAGAGGAAGAGACGGAGAGGCTTCTATGCTCGATGGTGGTCTATAACACCCCCAAATTTCACACCATTTGAAAGCATTACTGCCGATGACCCAGAACGAAAACCCCGAAGTCACCCGAGGCTTTTCCAAACGATATAACTATCAAACCACAGTTACAAAACCAAATATCATAACTTTTATTAAACCATAGTCTCGGAATTACACATGATTCCAGACAAAACAAAATACATCATCAGAATCTTTACAGCGGAAGACTTTTAAAATAAAATAACTCTTCAAAACACCGTTCATCTTCGTAGTCGCTCTAGCCTTCACGGAACAGCAACACACTTGATGTGCCGAATCGAACGGATGACACCAGCCAACCATGCAAGGAATATTACGGTTGGTTAGTCTAATGAAAGACTACGCAAGGGTACAAAGCAGAGTGGTTCGAAGCAGTCGTATTAGGTTAGACTCATCGTCTCTCGAATAACAACCGATAACGATAGTCAACCACCATACTTCTACTGGAATACAAAAGGTATGCACAAGAGAAGATTCTGGAGATCGAGTCTCACAGCAATCAATCCCAAAAGAAGACTCCAAAATGAAATGAGCCTTATAGGAAAATATGACAAATGTTGGGAAACTTAAACAAACACACAAACACAGCATCACAGCAACGCATACGAGCGATTTACAACTAAGACGAGTTTTTCCTAACTGCACTAGCGCTTAGCTGCACTACTCGCCAAGGCATATTAATCATGTGCATACTCATCGGCACTTATCTTATTAAATTACCACACACACACACATCACGTTATAAGCTTTTAACATATATGTCTCGCCACTCGCGGGACACATATCGAACCGGGGTTTGTGACACCTGCAGAGTGCACCACTTCTACACTCCACTCGAGTATAGAAGTTAGTCACGACTCACCAATTATTATAAAGAAACGACTGGACCTCCATCCATCGTCCCTACGAATACTCGTGCTAACTACACAGTTAAACACACAACCAAATCACACAGAGCCATCACGGCCCAACCTGCACAAACTATCTATATCTATGCCCACCTGGCAATCACCATAGATTTAACAATCTATACACACAGATAAACACACAATAAAATCACATCAAAGCCATCACGGCCTACACCTGCACAATATATCTCTATACTAGCGTCAGTTCTAGCAGAATATACAACCTATTATAATATCATCTTTTAATCACATAAAGTTATCAAAACTGTTCCCAACATAATTAAGAATCATCCCAAATTAATTAACAACAAAACAATTGATAATTAATGAAAGTATGGAATGATGAGCAAGAGCGAACCGCCACTTGCCTTAGATCCGACAAACTCGAACAAGGCTTAGCAACGTCTAGTTCCTGGATCTGAAACTGGAGCAGATCTTGGATATTAAATCCCTAAGAAATGGCCCATAACAAGACCCTAAGTTAGATTCAATACACTTATATATGAATCTAAAAGAATACAAGAAGAAATCAAAGGAAACCAGCCAAGCCCAAAGCCAAACACACACGAACACATCCCCGGCCAAGCTTACCGCGGGGTGTGGTGGCCTTGGTGCCGCGGGGTGCGGTGGTCAGAACAGGGGCGAAGCTCGAGACAGCAGCCATGGCGGGAGAAAAATTACCCAATCGATTCCAAGCTTCGCTTTGCTTTCGATTTGATCTCCAAACACCTCAAGGCTTTACCCAACACTCAAGGCAACCTTCACAACCCACGAAGCCTCTCGAATCGAGCTCAAAACCGAGCTCACAGTTGCTCAACAATGGAGAAATAGGGGAAAACAGAGGAGAAGAAGGAGAGAAAAAGGAGAGAGCTTTCACTTCGGGTTTCGACCCCTTTTATAGCCCAAATCCTAGCCACCACCAAGGGGACAAGCCGGGGACAAGGGGACAAGGCGAAGGGGCGAGTTGCAAGCCCACTTGGACTGCCCAAAGACTGCCACAGTCGCCTCTTGCGTGAGGAAGACAACCGACTCTGCTTTCTGGCCCTTGCCGCGGGGTGCGGCAGCCTTGTCACCGCGGGGTGCGGTGGCCTTCGTTCTTGGTTCGTCTTATCCGGACACTAGGGGTTAAGTAAACACGTCATCCCGGGTTAATTAAACTTGTACACGAACGACAAATTACCCCGAAAGTGCATCAACTGTATTTTATATTGCTCGGAAAATTATTACAGAGTTCAAACAATTTACCGAATGTCCGACACTCTCTAAAAATAATCCTACGAGCTATACAGGAGTCGGAAATTTCCAAAATATCCTTAAAAAATGCGGGGTATTACATTACTACCCCCTTAAGAAAAGTTTCGACCCCGAAACTTGCACAAAGCCAAAGAGGATTCTACCTCAATCTTCCCAAGTAACCTCTTCGGTTTCTAACTTGGATCACAAAATCCGTACCAAAGGTACCACCTTGCTGCGCAACTGCTTCCATCTTCTGGGGTTAACTATCACCCCATTCTTCATTGATTATATGGCTTAAGAAAGTCACTTCTCTGATTCAAAAGTCACACTTAGACAATTTTGCATACAGCTCGATCTGTCTAGGGACTGACAAGATTATCCAAAGATGTCCCTTGTGAGCCTTCTTGCTCGGGGAATAGATCAAAATGCCTCAAACTTTACCCTGAATGGTAATCGATACATCTGACAAACGCTTGGTTCCAACCAAATATTTATATTAGCAAGAATATTGACAACAAAAGGTTTACAACCTTGCTGCATACTTAAACTTACTAACACAACTGTCCATGACAACAGACTGGGTAACACCCAAATTCACAACCTACAAACATCAGTAGAAAACTCTAAGCAAATGGAGCATCAGGTCCATCCGCCTCACGTATCGCGTAAAGACGTTGACCTTGACTTCCAGAAGCTACTGGGGCCTTGCCCTTATTCTGCGCAGTTGTTTGCATTGAAGGACTAGGAGCTTCCACCGGTTTATACTCAAGCCGGTTATTCTGATTAACAGTCCTTTGTTGTGACTCCATTCCTTTTTGCCTTTCCTGCCAACAGAACTTCTGCATGTGCCCAAACTTTCCACAGCCAAAGCATGCCCTCCTTTCCTTTTGACACGCAATGCTTTTGTGCCCAGCGGCACCACAATTGTAACACTGAATCAGACTCTGGTCCTGACCCGATCGTTGTGTCGACCCTCCATGAGTCATTTCTATCTTTGCCTTGCTTGACTTAGCAAAGTTAGACGGTGGCGCAGGACGTTTAAATCCACTCGCCTGAGATTGATCTTGAATTGACCTCTGGTGATTCCTTTTCTTGGTTGACTCTTCCAAAGTCACTTCCAACTTATAGGTTGCATCCACGTATTGCTCCAAGGTAGAACATCCGTGACGCACCATCAGTGGCTTAATATCTGGACCCATCCACTCATGGAAGTGCCAGATCTTCTGCTCCTCGCTGGTTACATCCGACCCATCGTATTGCAACAAATGATTAAACTTAGTCGCAAGCTCAACGACTTTCAATCCCTTTGTCTCAGGATGCATAAACTCCTTGTGCTTCTCGTCCCTCATAGCTCGGGAAAAGAAACGGTCCATCATATTCGTCTTGAACATTCTCCAGTTCACATCAGCCCTATCAGCCAACCCAGTATTCTCCCACCATTCACTAGCTTCTTCTTTCAACTGAAGAGAGGCTATTTGCACTTTCTCTGCCTCGGTGCACTCAACATTGCAGAATAACCGCTCCATGTGGGAAAACCAATGAGCCGCTTTGACTGGTTCTCCTTTTCCATCATAATGGTCAGGTCTCAAAGAGTTAATGGTCTTCAACACTCGACCATAATCACCTCTCTTCCTAACCGCCTCATCTCGGTGTACATAAACAGCTGGCTCTTCAAATCTAGGAACCACTGGAGGAATTGGCACAGCTTGTGCCTGTGGTGCGGCAGGTTGCCTAGCATCGGCAAGTACTTGCATCATAATCTCCCGAATAGCTGCAATACCTCCTGCATCAAAACCCATTGGAGCGTTGGCCGGAGCTTGGCCATTGCCTCCAGGGTTATTCTGTGACATAGACTCGTGTTCCTCCACAGAGTCTGGAACAATTCTTGCATCTGGTCTCGGGTCATTGCTCGGCCCAGCACCAGCATGAATAATGTTCCTTGTGTCCACCATCTGATTACCGATCAAAGTCCAAGTATTTTTCACATTAATATCTCTCCAAAATACTTAATGTAATAAAAGTCAACTCAGAGTAGATCAACTTGGTAAACTTCCACAGACGAACTCCAAACCGGAATATTAGATTCTACAACCTCAACTCACGACAAGGAAACTGAGAACTCAAGTCTAACTGGAGATGGCAAAGCCATCTCGACTTCTTCCGAGTCCTTCTGAAGAGAATAGAATACACCCCTAACTATGGGTGACAAACAGAGAGTCTTAGTCTTTCTAGACACAGAAGCAAACTTCCGTATCAGACTGTAGAATGCACGATTATGAACAACTTTTCTTTTGGAAATCCAGAGCCTTCGAAAACTTTTTCGATTCAAAACGAGTTATAAAATCCAAACCCGTTTTAAAAACTTTCGGCTCTGATACCAAATTTGTAACACTCCCAAATTTCACACCATTTGAAAGCATTACTGCCGATGACCCCGGACGAAAACCCCGAAGTCACCCCAGGCTTTTCCAAACGATATAACTATCAAACCACAGTTACAAAACCAAATATCATAACTTTTATTAAACCATAGTCTCGGAATTACACATGATTCCAGACAAAACAAAATACATCATCAGAATCTTTACAGCGGAAGACTTTTAAAACAAAATAAATCTTCAAAACACCGTTCATCTTCGTAGTCGCTCTAGCCTTCACGGAACAGCAACACACCTGATGTGCCGAATCGAACGGATGACACCAGCCAACCATGCAAGGAATATTACGGTTGGTTAGTCTAATGAAATACTACGCAAGGGTACAAAGCAGAGTGGTTCGAAACAGTCGTATTAGGTTAGACTCATCGTATCTTGAATAACAACCGATAACGATAGTCAACCACCATACTTCTACTGGAATACAAAAGGTATGCACAAGAGAAGATTCTGGAGATCGAATCTCACAGCAATCAATCCCAAAAGAAGACTCCAAAATGAAATGAGCCTTATAGGAAAATATGACAAATGTTGGGAAACTTAAACAAACACAGCATCACAGCATCGCATACGAGCGATTTACAACTAAGACGAGTTTTTCCTAACTGCACTAGCGCTTAGCTGCACTACTCGCCAAGGCATATTAATCATGTGCATACTCACCGGCACTTATCTTATTAAATTACCACACACACACACATCACGTTATAAGCTTTTAACATATATGTCTCGCCACTCGCGAGACACATATCGAACCGGGGTTTGTGACACCTGCAGAGTACATCACTTCTACACTCCACTCGAGTATAGAAGTTAGTCATGACTCACCAATTATTATAAAGAAACGACTGGACCTCCATCCATCGTCCCTACGAATACTCGTGCTAACTACACAGTTAAACACACAACCAATCACACAGAGCCATCACGGCCCAACCTGCACAAACTATCTATATCTATGCCCACCTGGCAATCACCATAGATTTAACAATCTATACACACAGATAAACACACAATAAAATCACATCAAAGCCATCACGGCCTACACCTGCACAATATATCTCTATACTAGCGTCGGTTCTAGCAGAATATACAACCTATTATAATATCATCTTTTAATCACATAAAGTTATCAAAACTGTTCCCAACATAATTAAGAATCATCCCAAATTAATTAACAACAAAACAATTGATAATTAATGAAAGTATGGAATGATGAGCAAGAGCGAACCGCCACTTGCCTTAGATCCGACAAACTCGAACAAGGCTTAGCAACGTCTAGTTCCTAGATCTGAAACTGGAGCAGATCTTGGATATTAAATCCCTAAGAAATGGCCCATAACAAGACCTTAAGTTAGATTCAATACACTTATATATGAATCTAAAAGAATACAAGAAGAAATCAAAGGAAACAAGCCAAGCCCAAAGCCAAACACACACGAACACATCCCCGACCAAGCTTACCGCGGGGTGCGGTGGCCTTGGTGCCGCGGGGTGCGGTGGTCAGAACAGGGGCGAAGCTCGAGACAGCAGCCATGGCGGGAGAAAAATTACCCAATCGATTCCAAGCTTCGATTTGCTTTCGATTTGATCTCCAAACACCTCAAGGCTTTACCCAACACTCAAGGCAACCTTCACAACCCACGAAGCCTCTCGAATCGAGCTCAAAACCGAGCTCACAGCTGCTCAACAATGGAGAAACAGGGGAAAACAGAGGAGAAGAAGGAGAGAAGAAGGAGAGAGCTTTCACTTCGGGTTTCGACCCCTTTTATAGCCCAAATCCTAGCCACCACCAAGGGGACAAGCCGGGGACAAGGGGACAAGGCGAAGGGGCGAGTTGCAAGCCCACTTGGACTGCCCAAAGACTGCCACAGTCGCCTCTTGCGCGAGGAAGACAACCGACTCTGCTTTCTGGCCCTTGCCGCGGGGTGCGGCAGCCTTGTCACCGCGGGGTGCGGTGGCCTTCGTTCTTGGTTCGTCTTATCCGGACACTAGGGGTTAAGTAAACACGTCATCCCGGGTTAATTAAACTTGTACATGAACGACAAATTACCCCGAAAGTGCATCAACTGTATTTTATATTGCTCGGAAAATTATTACAGAGTTCAAACAATTTACCGAATGTCCGACACTCTCTAAAAATAATCCTACGAGCTATACAAGAGTCGGAAATTTCCAAAATATCCTTAAAAAATGCGGGGTATTACATGGTCGACGACGTCGGTGGTGAGAGACTCGTTGGCGATCGACGATTCCGGCGGTAAGAGGCTTGAAGGCGGTGGTGTTCTGTTCGTGGATGAGGATGAGGATGAAAGAGGCGGCTAGAGGGCAACAGAAGTTTTGCTTGGAGGAGACGAGGCGACGGTCTACTGGTGGATACGAGGCGGCGACATGGTGGAGGGAGAAATCAGGTACAAATTTAGGATTAGCTTAATTGATTTTGATTGATTTTTATGGATTTCAAATTTTAGGGTTTAGTTCAATATGGGGGTTTTGAATTTTGGGTTTAATTTCAATTGTTTCCATTATCATTGATATCCTCTTCTCCATCAAATATCTCTATTGTGATTCAGAGTTCATAAAATGTATTTCTTTGTCTAATTTGCATTTTTGCTTATGGAAATACAAATTCAGTGTTTTTATTAGTGTTTTTTATATGTAGGTCTTGAGTAGATGCAAAAATATCTTCTCTTCTCTAATTTAGTTATCCTATTGTTATTTAGATTATATCATCTAGCCTTGTGAAAAACTAGAAGTTCACAAGGTGCCATTTCATAATACATCACTTGCTACAGAGGTTATATATGAACATTTCATAAGTTAAGTGTTTTACTATATATACAAAGTGAATATGCTAGACTGATTGGTTGTTATGTTGAAAATGTAATGCTAATGCTTAGCCAGTTAATTTCCCTTATTCTTACTATAATTAACTATTGAAAATGTACTGCTAATGCTTAGCCAAATATATCTAGTCATTTCAACCAACTGATTGGCGTGCCTATTTTGTGTGTGTGAAGAAAGCATACCCTTCTTATTCTTACTTTTGTTGGGATAAATCTTATAATGTACAGGTTTGTACAATGGAGAAGCTTTAAATTCAAAGAGTAATTTGACTAGTATTGACTAGTGACAATGTCTTGAACGAATTAGTAGAGTGGCTCTGTGCACATGTATGTACAATGAACGAATTGGTTGTTATGTTGAAAATGTACTGCTAAGATATTTCTTTCAATTTACTCAGAAAATGACACTAATTATATACATGCTTGAATTCAATTTGGAGGGTTTAGAAATGTCAAAGCTTAATTGATTTTTCTTTTCCTTAATTGAGTACTGATTGTCTAATGGAAATGTCAAAGCCTATTAGCTCAAATGGTAGAGCGGTGTGTATAGTTTATACACATAGGTGTGAGTTCAAATCCCACATAGGCTTCATAATTTTCTACTCGCCCCTTGAGATTAATAGAAACTGAAAACCAATTGCTCAATATATATGCACAATAGTAGAAGCTCTACCTCTAATGGCAGCAAATGTAAACCAAAGTATTGTGGCTGTAGCCTGTGGGCATAAATGAGGTTAGGAGAGATTGCTATCAATCAAATCTCTAAGTCAGAAGTATTTTGGCTAAGACCTCTAGTTTTGTACTTGTGGTCTATAGTTGCTTAACCCCATTGCAATATTTCGTTGATATTGGCCTCAGACAGCAACAATATTTGGTGTTCCTGGGTGAATAGCTACATCCTTCGAAACAAGAATATCTGAACAGAGCCCTCTAATCCTCATGATAGTGCTTTCTGGAAATCAATCCTTTCTATAAGGGACGATCTGCTGAAACATGGCCCTGGGGTTTATGTCCTTTCCATCATTCAAGGCAGTGATGGTAGATTCTCCTATGCACTCACCTACGAGCTTCTGAGAGTTCATCTTCCTAAGATTAAATGGAATGAGGCCATCTGGGGTAAGCTTTGTCTCCCTAGATGTAGTTTTATCACTTGGCTGGCATATCACCAGCGTTTTCCTACCCGTGCTAAATTGAAAAATTAGGGTATTATTCAACATGATCTCTGTGTCTTCTGCAATGCTGATGCTGAAACTGTAAAACTAATTTTAATGTAAAGTGTACACCGAACCTCTGTTAATGGAACAATGAAAGGACGAACGAAAGGATGAATAGGCAAAACTGCAACAATGGGACGGCTGAAAGTCAAAAGAAATAAACAAAACCCTTGTTTTGTTTGATTTGCTAAAAGTTAAAAGATAAATAAGGTAGTTAATATCTTTTTTTAATTTTTCTATGATTTCTTTTTAATGGAAAAATAGTTAAAAGATAATGACACATGCCATTAGGTTAGTAGAGCACAGTATTTATAGGGTCAGTCTATATGCAAACGAAACGCGGTCTATATGCAAACTGTTTTGTGCGTTAAGGCTAAACGTACAGGCTGGTGCGTTTAGGCTTAACGTACAAGGGACAAAACTGGAATAAAAGTGGAAAAAATATCCAGAATGACATTGTAGCTGTGCGTTAAGCCTTAACGTATGGCACTGTAGTTGTGCGTTAAGGCTTAACGCACATACAAAAAAAAAAAAAAAACTTTTTTTTGCCCCATAATCATGTAGAGAATTTTAATACGAGTCCGTACATATAAAATTCGTCCAAAACGGACATCGTTTGCCCCTCCAAAAGCCCAAAAAACAAAGCCTTCCTACCCATTTTTTTTACAATTTGGTACCGGGCATATAGCGTAGTGAATTTTTTTGGTTTTTTTTTGCATTTTTCTACTATAATTTTGTATAAATTTTAATACGAGTCCGTACATATAAAATATAATGAAATACTATAGTATATAAGTGTAACTATATGAAATATAATAAAATACTATAGTATATAAGTCTAAGTATACTAGATTTAATGAAATACTATAGTATATAAGCGTAACTATATGAAATATAATAAAATACTATAGTACATAAGTATAACTATATGAAATTTAATGAAATATTATAGTATGTAAGTCTAAGTATACTATATTTAATGAAATACTATAGTATATAAGTCTAAGTATACTAGACTTATATACTATAGTATACTAGATTTAATGAAATACTATAGTATATAAGTCTAAGTATACTAGACTTATATACTATAGTATACTAGATTTAATAAAATACTATAGTATTTCATTAAATCTAGTATACTTAGACTTATATACTATAGTATTTCATTATATTTTATATAGTTACACTTATGTAATATAGTATTTCATATAGTTACACTTATGTACTATAATATTTTATTAAATCTAGTATACTTAGACTTATATACTATAGTATTTTATTATATTTCATATAGTTACACTTATGTACTATAGTATTTCATTACATCTAGTATACTTAGACTTATATACTATAGTATTTTATTAAATTTCATATAATTAAACTTATGTACTATAGTATTTCATTATATTTCATATAGTTACGCTTATATATTATAGTGTTTCATTAAATCTAGTATACTTAGACTTATATACTATAATATTTCATTAAATTTCATATAATTACACTTATGTACTATAATATTTCATTAAATTTCATATAGTTACACTTATGTACTATAGTATTTCATTGTATTTCATATAGTTATGCTTATGTACTATAGTATTTCATTAAATCTAGTATACTTAGACTTATATATTATAGTGTTTCATTAAATCTAGTATACTTAGACTTATATACTATAGTATTTCATTAAATTTCATATAGTTACACTTATGTACTATAGTATTTCATTAAATTTCATATAGTTACACTTATGTACTATAGTATTTCATTAAATTTCATATAGTTACACTTATGTACTATAGTATTTCATTATTTTTCATATAATTACGCTTATGTACTATAGTATTCCATTAAATGTAGTATACCTAGACTTATATATTATAGTGTTTCATTAAATTTAGTATACTTAGACTTATATACTATAGTATTTAATTATATTTCATATAGTTACACTTATATACTATAGTATTTCATTAAATTTCATATAATTACAGTTATGTACTATAGTATTTCATGAAATCTAGTATACTTAGACTTATAAACTATAGTATTTCATTATATTTCATATAGTTACACTTATATACTATAGTATTTCATTATATTTCATATAGTCACACTTATGTACTATAGTATTTCATGAAATCTAATATACTTAGACTTATGTACTATAGTATTTCATGAAATCTAGTATACTTAGACTTATAAACTATAGTATTTCATTATATTTCATATAGTCACACTTATGTACTATAATATTTCATTGTATTTCATATAGTTACGCTTATGTACTATAGTATTTCATTAAATTTCATATAGTTACACATATGTACTATAGTATTTCATTATATTTCATATAGTTATACTTATGTACTATAGTATTTCATTAAATTTCATATAGTTACAGTTATAAACTATAGTATTTCATTATATTTCATATAGTTACACTTATATACTATAGTATTTTATTATATTTCATATAGTTACACTTATGTACTATAGTATTTCATAAAATCTAGTATACTTAGACTTATAAACTATAGTATTTCATTATATTTCATATAGTTACACTTATATACTATAGTATTTCATTATATTTCATATAGTCACACTTATGTACTATAGTATTTCATTGTATTTCATATAGTTACGCTTATGTACGTATTTCATTAAATTTCATATAGTTACACATATGTACTATAGTATTTCATTATATTTCATATAGTTACACTTATGTACTATAGTATTTCATTAAATTTCATATAGTTACACTTATAAACTATAGTATTTCATTATAGTTCATATAGTTACGCTTATATACTATAGTATTTTATTATATTTCATATAGTTATACTTATGTACTATAGTATTTCATGAAATCTAGTATACTTAGACTTATAAACTATAGTATTTCATTATATTTCATATAGTTACACTTATATACTATAATATTTCATTATATTTCATATAGTCACACTTATGTACTATAGTATTTCATATAGTTATGCTTATGTACTATAGTATTTCATTATATTTCATATAGTTGCACTTATGTATTATAGTATTTCATGAAATCTAGTATACTTAAACTTATAAACTATAGTATTTCATTATATTTCATAAAGTTACACTTATATACTATAGTATTTCATTATATTTCATATAGTCACACTTATGTATTATAGTATTTCATGAAATCTAATATACTTAGACTTATGTACTATAGTATTTCATGAAATCTAGTATACTTAGACTTATAAACTATAGTATTTCATTATATTTCATAGTCACACTTATGTACTATAATATTTCATTGTATTTCATATAGTTACACTTATGTACTATAGTATTTCATTAAATTTCATATAGTTACACATATGTACTATAGTATTTCATTATATTTCATATAGTTATACTTATGTATTATAGTATTTCATTAAATTTCATATAGTTATACATATGTACTATAGTATTTCATTATATTTCATATAGTTACACTTATGTACTATAGTATTTTATTATATTTTATATAATTACACTTATGTACTATAGTATTTCATGAAATCTAGTATACTTAGACTTATAAACTATAGTATTTCATTATATTTCATATAGTTACACTTACATACTATAATATTTCATTATATTTCATATAGTCACACTTATGTACTATAGTATTTCATTGTATTTCATATAGTTACGCTTATGTACTATAGTATTTCATTATATTTCATATAGTTACACTTATGTACTATAGTATTTCATGAAATCTAGTATACTTAAACTTATAAACTATAGTATTTCATTATATTTCATATAGTTACACTTATATATACTATAGTATTTCAATATATTTCATATAGTCACACTTATGTACTATAGTATTTCATGAAATCTAGTATACTTAGACTTATGTACTATAGTATTTCATTATATTTCATATAGTCACACTTATGTACTATAGTATTTCATTATATTTCATATAGTTACGCTTATGTACTATAGTATTTCATTAAATATAGTATACATAGACTTATATATTATAGTATTTCATTAAATTTAGTATACTTACCTCACTCTCCGTCCATTAGATCTGGGCCAATTCGATATCCATCTCCGTCCAACACGTACCACCCTATCCCACTCTCCGTCCATTATATCGTTAACGTAATTACAGATTTAAATCGAACTTTTTATTTTCATTCAATTTATCCACAACTTCAAAACTTGGGTATTTATGGAAAAAGAATTTCGGTTTTTAGCTTTATGAAAATTGGACGATATCTGGGCCAATTCGATATCGTTTTAGGTCAAACTTTATACGATTTCGAAGCTCTTCCCGAGATATTTCCAACCCTATAAATATGGCACCTTTCAATGAGTTTTCGGTATCCAATTTAATCCCAAAAGCTCAAGAACCCTAGCTCCGCGGCCGTGTCTGTTCATCGAAGAAATTCGTCGACCACCATCCACCGTTGGAGTCGCCGCTACCACCAAAAGTTGCATCTGGAAGTTAGCTTCCAAAGCCCCAAGCTCTCACCGCCGATTACCCACCTCTGGTCGCCGCATTAGCCAGAATTTTATATGTCCGTTTTTTGGGCTTTTGGAGGGGCAAACGATGTCCGTTTTGGACGAATTTTATATGTACGGACTCGTATTGAAATTCTCTACATGATTATGGGGCCAATTTTTTTTTTTTTTTTTTGTATGTGCGTTAAGCCTTAACGCACAACTACAGTGCCATACGTTAAGGCTTAACGCACAGATACAGTGTCATTTTGGGCCTGTCTCCCTTGGCCCATTTCAACCTGTGCGTTATGCCTTAACGCACAGGTGGTACCCCCGAATTTTTCGAAAATGCCTCTTCTGTCCCTTGTGCGTTAAGACATATCGCACCCCATCCGTACGTTAAGGCTTAACGCATATTTTGGTTTGCATTTAGACAATTTTTCATGTGTATATATCTTTTTCCTATTTATATTACCTCTTGCTCCAGAAGATCCGAATTGCAAAATTTTCGGGTGCAAACAAGTTACCCGTTAAAGAATGACTAGATCAAATGCTTATCATCTCGTTTACTGTTGCCTTTGTGAAATAAAATAGAATTACATAAGGTCACTTTCCTAATCTGGCGAAAACCCTCCTCTAAAAACCTCCCAGGTGCTGGCGCTGCGCTCTTTCTTCGTTAAGTAGTCTTCAGTCATTCTACGCCGGCGACGATGTTCGGAGCTTCCTCGCCTTTTGGAACGCCGTCAACGACGCCTGTTTTCGGCACTCCCGCTTCTACCCCAGCCTTCGGTACACCGTCCTCTACCCCGGCCTTCGGGGCAGCTACTTCGTTGTTCGGCACGCCGTCGACTACTCCTGTCTTCGGAATGCAGGCGACTGCTTCTACTCCGGCTTTTGGTACTCCTTCGACGCCGGCATTTTCTACCGGATCTTCTCTTTTCTCGACTCCATTCTCTCAACCGCAGCAGCAAACATCGCTGTTTCAGCAGCCGAATACCGGTGGCTTCGGATTCCAGACTCCGGCGGTGCCGTCGTTCTTATCTCCACAGCAACAAACCAGTTCGTTTCCGAATGTTCAGTTGACCACTCAGATGGCACCGGTGGCTCCGTTGCCTTTCTCTCTCGCCGAACGCGATATTCAGGTGCACGTTTATCCAGCTTTGAACCCTAAAATTGTGTTTTCTTGTTATGTATGGCTCCTCAACTTTTTTTAATGCGTATGTTTGAATGTTGTCAGGCGATTGTTGATGCGTACAAGGACGAGCCTGGAAACCCTAAGTATGCCTTCAAGGTATTTTGCGCAATGAAATCTGCCCCGGAAACTCTATTCAGTGCTTAGAAACTTATTTTAACTAATTTCCATGTAGAATGACATCTCCTAGCTTCTTCCGGTTTCGTTTAGCTAGAAGCAATTTTTGCTTGAACTGCATTGGAGTGTTGTTAACAGTGCTGGTTCTGTATTTTTGTACATATGGCTATTATCAACTCATACATAGGTTGCATCCATTCATAGTGGCATTGTATTTATGGTGTGTTATTTGTTGCAGCATTTGTTGTTTAGTGTAACAGAACCACAATTGTGTGTCAAACCAGCTGGTGTGGCAGATGTGAGTTCATTTCATCGTTCTTTTACCTGTTCTTTATCTTGTAATTTGGAGTTTCCCACACAGCCTTCATATAGTCATATTTTAGATTTTTCTGCTGAGCTTTTTTAATAGTTTGTGGTTGGCAGATTATGTGGGCAGAGGCTTTAGGTAAGCTTGAGGGAATGGACAGTTCCAATCGCGAGAGATTATGGCCACAACTTGTTCAGGGATTCAAGGATCTTTCACAAAGATTGAAGGTACCTGTTTTGACCTCAAACTGTGATGCATTATCCTGTTGTTTTTGTCTGAAAAATGTGATAGATTTTCATCATTCAGAAGAATGTTGGTTGCAAGGGGTTTAAATCTTTGAGGATGACCTAACATTGGGTGCATCAGAACATGCTGATGCAAAGCTCACAAGCGAATGTGGTCAATGGTCATAGCAAATTTTGCAAGGCTCCTGGAGATCTAAACAGAGGGCTCATTTGCTCAGTTCTTAAGAGTGTTTTTATCGCCATTATAAAATGTATCTAAATATGGGCTTCTCTTTTTACTAGGTTTGCTATCACTTTAGCTGCTTTTCTCTCTTCGCCTCTTTCTTCTCCTCCTTCACCTTCTTCGCTATGCAACCAGAATGATATAACCATATGCAGCACTGCACCTTAATCTTTGATATTGATGCTGGTTAGCAGCCCTAATCATTAATGTCAATGCTATTAGCATTTTACGATTTAATTGGTGTTTATTAGTGCTGAATCACTTGTCCATTTCTGCTTGTTTTCCATATCCTAGAACACTCGTCCTGTAACTGAACCCTTAAACATCACATCTGGTGTACAAGATTTTGCCAGTCCCTCTCATTTTGTTAGAACATCATTTTAATCTTCAATACCAACCATATATGTAGCTTCACCAAATTCTTCGGAGCTGCATCCGTTCAAGGAGAAGCTTTCAGCAGTTGGAGTTGTTCCAGTAGCACAGCTGGTCTCCTAGTCTTCTTAAGCGCTCCAATTTTCCTAGGCTGATGTAGGAATATATTCTTGGCCTTAAGAGGAATGTAAAATGAGGCCAAATTCTGTATTATCAGTTTTTCTATGTAATCTGTTGCAACTCGTTTATGTATTAATAACTCCTTTTGATGTAAATTATGATTCTTTTCATATATGTTTAATGCAGCTTCAAGATGAAGTAATTGTTTCTGATAGTGAGAGACTAAAGATGACTCAGAGTAATGTGAAGATGGTATCAGTTCTCCCTTACCCTTTCTGGATCTGCTTCTAGGCCTGGATTAGAATATCTTACCTTGTGTGTATATGTAATATATTTTGATTTAATTAAAACATCTTTTTTTATCGCCAGCTTCAAAGCCACTTTCAGGCTGACACTTTGCCTCGGATTGAAAGATTAAGGCAGAAGGAGCAGGGTCTGCAAAGGCGCTTGTTAAGGGTATGATTCACTAGATTTAGTGTCTCTTGTTTTGTATTTTTTTCTGCTTCTGGAAGTGTTGTTACTTAAATCTCTATTTATTTTTTCTATCATGATAGCTTATATATTTATACTTGTCAGGTTCTGACTCCCCAATACTTGGGGTAGATTTGTAACTTGCAAGTATTTAACTTTTAATTCATATTTCCTGGTTATGGAAAACAAAATAGGTGATGAGAATAGTGGAGGCATTGGAAGGAAAAGGTTGCCGATTGCCCCTCACAAAGGGTGAGGTTGAGCTGGTTGAGAAGCTGGCTGCAGTAACTCAACAGGTTTATGCTCTTGCTTCTTTGGCTCCATTTGGCTTCTAGTTATATGTATACGTTGTCGCTTGGAATGTTTATGTTTATGTTTATGTTTATACTCTGACAAGTTGATGCATCCACCAGCTGAAAGGATCTGGAGCAGAACTTTCGAGGAGAGTACAAAGCCTACTTGCTATATCTCGTATGCAGTCAAATGATAATGGTCTTAGCTTGTCTTTTTGTCTCCCGGGCTCAACTAAAATACATGAGCGGAGTCTCACAGATTTGCAGGAGGTAAGGTTTGAGCTTTGGAAACCGGAGAACTTTTGTTCTAAATTATTCAACGCATAATAGCATGAAGATAATGTCATTTTCCGTTATGCTTTCCTCTGCATCTCTACAGTTTGAGAGGTTAAGTCATCCCAGCTCTAATACTAATATGTATTCATTTCTTCTGCTGCCCCATTCCATCTGGCAGGTATTGCAGCATCAAACAGAGGCCATTGCAAAGCTTGGAAATGTTTTGAAACGGGATATTAGAGATATGGAGATCATAATGGCTGAGGACACTGAAATGGTTGATGATCTTGTGGAATAAGCGCTGAGATTCATCATTGCTCCTTGAATTTTTTTCGTAGAAAAGTTCCTTTTAACTTCTATAGGATAGGGGAAGCAAAGAGAACAAGTGAATTGATGAACTCCTTTTTTGCAAGATACAAAGCTCAATCGAACCATATATCAGGATTCAATAAGTCTGTAGAGGTTTATCATGGATTCATTGTTGAACTTCAATGCTTTTATGATATTCTTTGACCTAAAAGTGTCATGTTTGCTTCATAATTTAACATTCTACAAAATTTATTCCTAGTATCAGTACATGCGGGAAATGAGAATGTTTCTGTCAACCCCAACTATTGCTATAATCTTCAGCCATGATTAATACCAGAAGCGATGTCCATCCTGTAAATGGTCGTGTTCCCTTGCCTTTGCCTGTCTTCTGATCATACTGTTCCCACATATACCCTGTGCTCTGATGGTTGTCAACAATGTTTCTGTGACAAAGTAGTTTGTTTCAGATTGATTGTGCCAAGATAAGCAAATGTGCTCAAATTGCTGAAAATAATACAGACTAATACCTTATAAGGTTGCTTCTCAGTTTATTATAAATGATTCCTGCTTTCTGTTTATATGGACCATCAACTGCAGAATGCCAAAAGGGCATATGTTGCTGCTTTAGTTCACAAGAATATGGTAGTTATGAGCGTTTTTATTCAGATGGTTGTACCTCTAGAGTAATGATTAAGAGCAGAAAGGATCATGTAATTCATGTTGATCCATATGGGGCCTCTCCAGTATGGCGGGTCGTGCTCTGTGTTGTGTTTCATGTATAATGAACTGTGACATACCGGAAATGAACTGTCAAAGCAGAGCTTTTCAAACAAGTTGAAAAATCATCCACTTTAAATCTTTCCGATAAAAAGTTGAAAAGTCACAATAAGAATTAGAAGTGGCTGTCATTAGGATCAAGTTTATAGCTGTAGTGACTAATAAGGACGGATGAACTATAAATCAATATGCCTATTACTTGTGCAAAAGCAACAGTCCAAAAGGACATTACAGGTAGAAGCATTGGCAATGCATAGTATATCTGAATAAGGTACGTTTGCATTTTAAGTCCAGAAGCACATTATACAAACAAGAAACCTCACCTTGTTTTAGCAAGGGAGCGAATCCCAAAATCTGTCCATAGAATGCTCTTGTCTGACATGAGGTCAAGCTGTTTTTCCAGAATCCATGAATTCTGCAATAATCAGCTCATATACACAACAAATCAATGTCAGCAATCAGCATCTTGTGTTCATTTTTCTCTTGCCTTTTGGACCAAATTAAAAGATGATAAACAGTAATTTATCCCATTTATGACTTACAGCAGGAATGATTTTCCCCATAAATGGGAAAAGGCTGACATAACCAACTTGAGGAACCAGTTGCAGCTTGGGCTTCTCTAGAACTTCTCGTAGAAAATCCTTACTGGCATAGTTTCCATTCATCTTCACTCTCCACTGCAAGCGAACCTGCATGTGAACGTAGTGAAAACTTAATCAGATGCTCCTAATGAGGTCAGAGTTACACATTCTTTCAACAATTTCCAAAGAAATAAAAGAGCAACAAATGTCGAAAAGAGGTGTACCTTCTCTGTGTGATTCCCAAAATCAAAGTATGCTCCATGTTCCTCATCAAAATGCATCTAGGAGAAACCAGGATATCTAGAAATATCAAAAACACTTGCCGAGAATATGCCACAGGTATAAACAAGGAAAATACCACTAATGCAGTAAAGTTTTTAACAAGGTGATCAATGCGAGAAGGGAGAGTGAGTAAAGCAAGCAAGATAGGTAGGCCACATAAGGAACAAAAGAAGACAAACCCTGTTGAGAATTTCAAAATCAGCTAGCAATTTGACGGTAGAACCATATTCCTGCATGATCCGTACACCATGCTTTATTAATCAACCTATTGACTCGTAAATTCGTAATATATGCAGTCTTTATTTTTCACCTTTATGAGTTCTTTGTTGTCAGGTAAAATCTCGCCTATGCTATGCATGCAGTCTGCTGCAAGAAGCATCCAGAATCTTAGGTCCAAGTGACGCTCATCGTCATTAGGGTGTGAAGCCCGTGGATAGTCATCCAATCCAGAGGAGAGTGTCTACAGAAAGCGGAAAAGAGATCAATAAAACAGCTGAATGACAGTTCATTATGGCCAGGGGCCCACGGAAAGCATAATGGAATATGTAGGTCGTTCAAATTGACCTATATAGTATCTACAAAGATTATCAAGCTAGCAGAGATTGGTAACCTATACAGCAGTCCTGAATCAAGATCTGAGAAGACAGTCAAATGTCAGAAATCTGTCCTCTGACCAGTTAACATTCCAATTTAACCTCTTAGCTAGGCTGCATCAGCCAAAACCATGATCACAAAAAATCATCATGCTACTTTGTAACCACATTGTCTCCTCTTATGGTTCATTTTTACATTAACCTCTCCACTAAGATTTCAACTCACCAACTATGATTATGTATGATAATCTGTTTTGAACTGTTATTACTAGAGTTGTAAGCAATCCAGAGAACCAAGGCTCTGAATAATACATGAACACTTATGTACAGTTTAGAAAACATACACTTTCTAAATATTTGTTTCCCACAGACAAAAGTGACCCAATTTCAAGGACTCATCAGCCGAGTAGAATGCGTATATATGTGATGCAAATCCTACAAACTTTTATTTGCACAAAATTATAGTAGAATAATAGAAGAGAAAGCTGAAGTCAATCATAGCTGTCTTAGATGTTCCACCTTTGGATTGAGCTCACAACTTGTTTTGTTGTCTCTCCCGTGCCAATAGTAGCTGCCAGCTTCTTTTCCTGTAAACCAAGGTGGACAAATAGCAATTGAAACGACAATTCTAGTGAGCAGCCTGAACATTAATGTGACTGCATATGACCAAGTAGATGAGTTCCACTGTTACATTAAATCAAGAACAGATTGCATTGTGTATATTTTGTTGTCTTTCATCGGTAATCAAAAGAAGAAACTTAAGAAAGATAACTGGTACGATAGTACAAGGTTGAACTCACAATATTATGCTATGAAAATTATGTCAGAAGGTGTAAGGATTATTGTTATAGGTTATCAGAGCTTAAACTTTCATCAATGCAAATGCTAGACTTAAATTTACTCATGGATAATACCTAATATGTAGTTATTAATACAGCATAACTTGGCATACATGTGATCAAAATTACACACCATAGCATTACTAGGGGAGTAAAAAAGCATCACCCTTCCGTGAAAACAAAAAGGGTCACATTCGCAGTTCAGCCAGAATACCAGGTTAAACAACGCCACGGAGCCTGGGTCTTCCACCAGGAAGGCTTATATCACTTAATCTCGTACTGAAATTTATTATAGTGGGCATAATTACAAATCTAAAATTATCCTAACTTGAGGGCCCACACATACACTTGTAGACAAAAAAAAACTGCTACTGAAACTCAATTTAACATCACCCCAAATAGAAATGTCCCTGGTAACATTTTTTTCCAAAAGAAGAATTAGAAGAGGTTCTACACCTGATTGTGAAGTATTGAACCATTTGAACCATGCATCAAGGCGAACAGAGGCACGTTGCAGGAAGGCAGAAATCTCAGTGTTCTCTTTGGCCATAAACTTGTCACTCTTTAGGCCAGACAGTATATCTGAATGACAGAATTCGATGCTCTATTAAAGTATTAAGCATTTGTCATAAGAACCTTTTCACTAGAGCATCTTAATTAAGGTGATGGCAAATAATGAAATTAAATACAAAAACTACTAGCCTAGTTGCAATTTTCCAAGAAAATATGAATGCATTCTGTGCTTAAATACATTGACCATCCACTAAAATTTCAGCTAAAAATATAATAATTGCCTCATATTTTGATTTATGTAGCTACTCCTGGAATCATGAAAAACTGGTTGTTTTCTCTGTCTCTCTTTTTTCAGAAAATATATATTGTAGGAAAAATATGGATAATCTAAAACAAGAGAAAACTGAAAAATCTTTATCCTGACAAAAAAAATAACCAGGAAAGAATTATAAATGCCTATAACAAAATGCTTTATTTTCCAGGATGTGTACTCAAGACCTTAATTATTTAAACAGAAAAAGGACCCAGAAGAGAAAAATGTTACCATGTAAAACAAGAAATAGAGTAGGTGGGTTTCCATTTGTTGGATGTTGGATAACAAACTCCTCAGGGACTTTACTGGACATAGAAATATCTTATCTTAGTAGGTATAGACTAAAATGTGAAGTAAATAAGCAAAAGGAAAAATAACCTCAATGCTTCAGCACCCAAAATTTGCTCACGAGGAATCCAGCCATCAATGTTCATCAGATCCAACCAGTGTCCAAGGATGTCCAAACACATACGAATATCCCAACGCCTATATTCTCCCAATGAAACTTTTGTCAGAATGATGCTATAGAATACCACCTCTTGCACAATTATAAGCAAATAAATAAACATGTGGGTTGAAGCTAACCAAATGAGAAGCTGATGAAAACCTTCATCCCACAAAAAGCCTCTTGGAAAATAGGATCGGCTAGGAACTGCTGTGTACAGCTCAGCAGGCCAATATAAATTATAATCATGACGTTCAAACTGCAAGCAAGACAAGTCCTTATGAAAGAAAACACCAATGACAAAAGGTAGAGAAAGGTGTGAGCTAGTTTTGCTTAAACTTACACACCAGTTTTCCACTACCACCTTTTTCAGACTCATGTTTGAAAGTCCCATAATGCACTTCTGTTAAATTTCATCTTTACTTCTTTCCAGTCTTCAGAAGCCTTTTTTGATGCAAAGCAAAAGTTCAAAATAATTTTTTTCAGAGTAGTGCATTTACAGTTACGTTTCTTCAGTCCTAATCTAGCGTTACTTTGGAAAGGCAAACATAAACAGATTTTGGGTGAGATTGGCACTTTGCCCATAACGATAAATGGTTTGACATGCCAAGTTTGTAATACTTACAGCTAAGCGTTGTTTTCTCTAGTAGCAAGCTCAATTAACATAACATACTGATAATTACTACCTTCTTCCTTGCTCACAGGAATAACTGCTGCTATCTCACAAGCTTATTTTAACAAGACAAAAATAATCAGTAATGAATTATTTGATAATCTTAAAACATGTATGGTAAACTTACATTAGATCCGGGAAGAGAAATCTTTGACTGCCCATAAAAGTAGCCAATACCACCTAGCAAATTCCCAAATGCAGCCTTACCAACCAGCATAGCCTCAGAGTCAACCTGGGATTTAAATATAAAAAAATCTGTTACTTTCCAAAGAAAGAAAAGGTATCTATAATCACAAGTTAAGAATAATGGGTTAGACCATAAGTTTATTTATTCCGAGTCAAATATCACAAAGCTATTAAGCCCATTTTACACAGTACTGGGAAGCATTTCAAAGATAAAAGACAGTAGAAAGCAAACAATGGATATAGAGAAACAACTCTTATGTTGGATGTGAGGACAAACAAGTGATGACAAGTCTAGAAGTTAATTTATGACAACATCATTAGGGATCCAAACGATATGGACAAGCTGAATGTGCAAGTAAAAGAAACATCAGCATAAAATCTCTAATTTGCACCAGTAAAACATTCGAGTTCCCGTAAATGATTACCTTGCCAGTCAGATTGAAACATCTTTCAAATTTGTCATCAAATTCATTTTGCTTCTCTACAAGTCGATCAGTTAGAGCTTGACCTGAACAAAAGCACAATCTTAAATGAGCAAGCAATGAAATTCATGATAAATATTGCATTGGTACACTCTTAGATACATGATTCTACATTCACCTTTTCCATAACATAAATTCAATCAATAAAAGAGCAATAATTAATGCAAATGAAAAGACCATAAGTTCCACTATCATGCACAAGGAAATATCAACACTTCAGCATAACAAAGGAGAAAACCTGTGAGTCTGCTAACACGTTCTTTGACTCGTGAGCTCTTCAAATTAGTTCCTGACAGAAAAGCCACATCTGCCTTTAGAGGAATCTTCCCTATAATCTGGACAAAGATGGAGTCAACGAGGTATGAGACCCACATACAGATAAAAGACGCCTGAAGTCCAAACCAGTATCGTTATCCATGATCACATACCTGGAAAACTAAGACGTTTGGAGAATTAGTAGAGCTGTCAGGTAGCTCTAGATGATTAAACCTCCTTACCTGGATAAATATGAACAAACATGCTCAGCAATATTGAAGTTTATATTTTTGAAAAAACAGCAAAATGAAGTTAAGATTGTGCATAATGTTAATGAATTCAGATTTATAACATTTGGATGTTAATAACATAGCACTCACAAAAACAGCACATTATATTTTTAATTTATCAAAACCGATATCTCCCACAAAATTATGTGGTTTTGAAGAACAGGGTACAGTAGTAGTGAATATTGTAAGAAATGCTAAGATAGAGATATGTGATTGCGCCGTTGGGCTGTCCTTCCTCATGGTTGTAAGGGTAAGGTTCTAGGAATATGTACAGCTTGTCATTTACAGAAAATATCAATTCTAAATTTGTGCTAGAGCTAATTACATTCTTGTCCTCAATGAGTAGGAAAGATCTGTTCCACCTATTGGTGTTATACATCAGGAGCTACGTGCTTCAGGAGATCAGAGATTCAGAATGTCAAGAACAGCTAATATATACTTATAACAACTGTAAACCTAAGTATAAAATATAAGAAACTCGCTAAGTAATCAGATCACAGACTATATCCTCAAATCAGATATCTTGGTCAACAATTCCCCCAAATTAAATTCTAACAAAAATATAGCTGCCTCTTCAAACGTTGAACCACTTTTTAACATGATCCTTCAATAATAGGGAGAAAGAAAGTCTCACCCATATCAACAGCATCCAACATGTTGAATACGTCAGTCTGTCTAACAAGTCTAGCATGGGTTGGATAAGTGGCAGGATTATAAATGGACTATTATTAGGTCACGAAAAGCTTAAAATCCTGGCAGAAGGGTTTTCCGCTACACCATTCAATTAATAAACATGATTTTTAAACCATACTTGAGATAGGTTAAATCCAAGACATAGAGCCTCAATAAGCATCCTTTTTGCAAATTGCTATAGCAAACAACAAATTATTTATGAGCAAATGATAACATACTTGATCAGCTAAAGTTGCCTGGATTAGATCGGATACATTGTGAAAATGCGGTGTCCTAAAGCCAGCATAGTGAACTTGTAGGTTGTCCTGCAAATTGCGAAAAGAAATAACCTTTAGATAAGTGAATACAAACACACTAGGTGATTCCTTATAAAAAAAACACTAGATGATCAGAGGATTGTAATGTGACACATAGTTGCTTGTATAATAAAAAAGGTTTTTCAACTTGCATCTCATACAAGGGAGCACAGCACATATAGCAAGGACACGACACAAACAAATGAAAATCATAATATAAACTACATAGTAATAACTTGGAATCACCATAATATGTAATAAGAGAAGCTAAAAATTGTGACTGTTGCAAAACATACAATGATCCTGTGCTAGATGTCCAGAAAACAACACATCGGTGCTGAGGAGTACAGCTACCCGCAAATACTACAAAATACATCAACGGTGGAGACCATTTCTAATGATTTTAAGATCCTGACTATCTAATATATGTTTGTTAACATACCGGTGACTCTACATGCAATTGCCAGTCTCCAACATCAATTCGTGATCCAAAGGCTAACAGAGAATTCTTGTGAATGTCAATATTGTCCGCACTTGAGTGGATGACATTTCCTTCTTCATCACCCAGATAAAAGAAAAGGTGTGCGTTCCCCCATATTCCAATATTTCCACTTAAGCTGTGAATCAATCATGTAAAAAAATACAGCATAAATTTAGTTATCCAAAATCTTGAACTAAAAGGTACTATATGCAATTGAATTTAGCCACCAAACTCAAACAAAACATATAAAGGGTAAAACCGAAAAAGATAAATACAGCAGTTATATTAAATTTCCATACATTTATAGCTAGTTGAGGAAAAATGGCATGCAGTGGATATGTGCACAAGAAAGTATAGGGAATCAGATGTATACACAACAAGTATCATGAAACTAAAGAGTAGCAACAGTTTTGATATTTACTTCTTGCTTTGTGCATCAATTCGTACAGCCCAATCTCCTCCATATCCACTGTCCCAGTCCTTCGATTTTATAAAACTAGTCTCCAACATCAAATCATTGTCTACTATCCACTGCCGACCATAATCTCTACCATTATGATGAGTCCAACCATATGTACTAAGCCCATCACTATCTTGACAGACATGCCGAACAAAAAAATGTCCATCCTTGACAGCAATCCACATCAACCCAGCAATTAGAGATCGTGGAGTCCTGCCAATAGCAATTTATAAGCAACCGTAGCATATACTACTCTACTATAAGTTGAAAAGGAGGGAAAAATATGAACCAACTATTATGTACAGCAATATGCAACCAAATACACATTCCTTGAGCCCACCATTTGCTAAATTAAGATATATAAGGAGACCGAACCTGGATTCCTGATGAGAACATCATTGGATAAACAAAAGACATTAATTTTTTATCCCACAAAACCATTACTTCTCCCAATTTAATTTTGTCTTGTATGTCCTTCTCCTACTTATATAAGCATTTCAAATCACATTAACAATAGAAGTCAACAAATCATGTCACTCATCTAATGTCCTTTTTCCATATAAAATTAAATAGCCAAAAGTTGCAAGGCAAATGCCAAAAATATGAAATCCGAACACTTCTGTCAATATCTTTTGTACTTCTACTTAGAACATTGATCATGTGATGAAATTTCCAGAAAATAGAGCAAGTCAACATGCTATATATCATTCTGTTTTTTGGGGTCGTGAAGTATCATTCAGTTGCTACCGAAAGGAAAAATATTTCACCGCTCACTTATGAAGAAATATCGTATTTGGACGAGTAAATTAGGGAACTTAAATGCATAAAAAAATGATAATGATATCAAGATAATACAACCTCGAGCGAATTCCGAGATATACGTGAGGCCTGTATGTACCCCAATACATCCTCTCCTTATGCTCACCTTGAAACTAGAAGAAGCAAAAACACAGTTCACTGAGTCGAACACGCATAGACTAGGAAGACGAAGAGAAGTAATTAGATCGATTAATAAAATGCCTATTCCGAGACGGAAAAGTTGAAATCACAACCTGAGGAAGATCCATTAGCTTCGGTGCCGGAAACGGAGTCACGGCCCGAGGTTTCTGGTCGCAATCAATTGGTTTCCTCAAATACTTGTACGCAAACACCGATGAAATCGCGAGAGCGAAAATGCCAAATCCGAATACAGCTTTGACTCCCGTAGAACCGAGAGCTACACTTTTTTCTCTTCGCAGTTTAAGATTCCGCTTCCTTTTGTTATCGTGATCATCCTCGTCGCCATCGCCATCGCCATTGTTGGAAGATTTAGATCTACTTCGAGTGTTTCTCCTCGTACTACCAGCCATTTGCGCTCAAACTAGGAGCTTCCCAGGAAGACTTAAGAAAGACCCCGTTGAGAGCAGCCTAACTAACCGCGAGTAAAGATTATAAAGAATCCCAACACGGCAGCTACTTCCGCTTGTTTGGGTTGGGCCATTTATACTCTTCAACACGAGCCCATAAGCCATTTCGGCTTCTACTTAGCTTTCATTTGGTTAAAATTGGAGCCCATTAGAATTAGCTTAGTTTTGTCTTGCATGTTTTTTTTTTTTATATACAGTAAAAATTATACTAGAAATCATAGAAAATACAATTTCTCAGTCTATAGTATATTTACGGATGAGAACTAAAAGTTCTAAATTTACTTGAATGTCTTGCATGGTATTTATTTATACATTTAGACCCCAAAAAAATTAAAAAATTTATATAATTAATTAATATAGTAATATATACAATGAGTGACAATGTAAATACATAATTATGGTAATATAAAAAACTATGTATGTCCAAAAATAAATTGGAGAAGGAGATGTGTGTTGGGAAAAATGAATAATTCAAAGAAAAAGGAGTAATCTACTATATATATATACTAAAAACAAAATATACTAATGTCACATGAAGTCTTCACATTTTATTTGTCAGATGTCATTTTCTTTCTTTCTTTTACTTTTTTAAATAAATTTAGTTATATATTAAACATTTCTATCCTAAACCTATTATTAATATTTTCTTATTTAAATACAAATCAATTATGAAGATTACAAATCAATCGATTAACAAAATTATAACTCAATTATGAATATTACAAATAAATTACAAGAGATTAAAAATAAAAAAATGAACTGAACAACATGTGTCTTATTCAACAAAATATAATCAGTGAAATTTTATTTGAGTTTTCTTCCTATGGAAACTCCATAGCTTCTAGATTTTTATCAACATAAGTTGAGAATCAAAGTTAGTTTTTTATAAGGTACATATTATCTGATGGTGTAAAGAAGTCAAATCTACCAAACTATAGATCGCACATTTCATGTATAATTAAAAAGATTCAATTTTGCATAGATCAAAGTGAAAAATCAAATCTGATTCCCAGCATATTAAAAACAACAACAAAACGAATGAAACACACATTCACATCAGAGAAAGTAACACATTGTTTTGTAAAATTCTAAATTTATGATTGAAAAACTATATTTTCTCAAAATAATAAAGTATTTCATTTGTATCATTCTCAAGTCATAATCTATAAGCTGACTTGAATAGTACGTTCATAAAAATTATTGAATTGAACTAAGAAAATAAATCTATCATAACAAAATTATTCATAAAATTAGGGTTGAGCAAAAATCGGGCTGGACCGGAATTTCGGACCGGTTCTAACCGGTCCGGTCTCCGGTCCAAAGATTTTCGGAAATCCGGGTCCGGTCCGGTGTTTTTAAAAAACCCTAAAAATTTTAAGGGGTTTGAGATTTTTTTACATTTGAGGTTTAAGATTTAGGTTTTAGGATTTAAGGTAAATCATATTTAGATTTGAGGGTTTTTTCATGTTTAAAATTGACTAAATTATATTTAAATTTAACTAGAATATAAACCGGTCCAAACCCGGTCCAAATAGGACCGGTTCGGTCCGGACCGGATATTTCTGGTCCGGGTTCCGGTCCATCATATTTGGACTTTCGGGTTCCGGTCTGGTCCGGATCGGTCCGGTCTGGACCGGGTTTGGACCGATGATCAGCCCTACATACAATGAGAATTGAATTTAAACGAATGATTGAATATAACCCAACATGTAAATGCACACCTTTACTAAGGAGACTTTGTTGTAGTTTATCATACTTTGAATTTGTTATGATAATGTTGCTACAATGAGAATTTATTTTGAGTTTATACACTTAGCACCATAATTCAATGTCTGATAGAGCTGTATTAACAAAATATTATGCAACACAATTGAATAATTAATTGAGAAAAAAAGATTATGAGAATATTATATATGATCAACAAGTTCATTTTTATATATTTATGTATTTTTTCTATTGATATTGTCTTTTCATTATACTTTAGATTTTTCATTATTATATTATGATTATAAATACTTCAATGTGTCAAACTCCCCAAAACCATGGACTATAGATAATTTACAACAACATCATTTCAATCGTTAGCATGTATTTGTCTCTTTAGTGTCGTTTAGTTTTGACTCTTTAAACATTTAAATATGATAATTAATTTTGGTGTTGTGGAATTTTTACACTTCTCGCTACCATGCTATCAATGTTGAATTTATATCTTCTATTTATAAATCTACTATATATATATACTAAACTATAA
Organism: Rheum nobile; assembly: GCA_027886185.1. Lineage (NCBI taxonomy): Eukaryota > Viridiplantae > Streptophyta > Magnoliopsida > Caryophyllales > Polygonaceae > Rheum > Rheum nobile. The sequence goes on along the minus strand of WOAB01000292.1, from coordinate 2,101,919 downwards.
CATAACTACGTCACATGACACCCCCTTATTAAAACTATTACATGTCATTTTCTCATTTTCCACTTTTTAAAAATCAATCTTATTATATATCAAAGATTTTTACCCTAAATCTAACACTAACATTTTCCTAATGTAAATACAAATCAATCTCAAAGATTATAAATCAATTACAAAAATTACAAATCTAAAACTTCCACAACACTAATCAACTCATAATTCAACTGATTTGCACATCACTGGTGAGCGTCGATCTACACACTGTAACACCCCCAAAACTTAACCCTTTTGGAAATGTATTACCGCCAATGATCCTAGTGTTCCTTACCGAGATCACCCAAGGCTTTACCATTTAAATACAATTTATGAAATACAAATGATACATAATGATCAAAGCATTCAATTCCAAAACATAACATTGTCAAGGAAACATGAGTTACGGGATTACAACACAATCCCGAATAGGCTAACACAGAGTTTAAACCAAATACAGCGGAAGTCTTATAAAGTAGGGTACAGCGGAAGTCTTACAAAACACATTACAACCAAAGTCATTGTCCAAAAGATCTCAACCTGATTAACGAAATAACTTAAACATTCGAAAACCATCGTCGACTCCATAGTCCTTCTATTCTTCTGAGCTACTTTCTATCTGATGTGCCGAATCGAACGGATGACACCAGCCCACATGCAGAGAACAAAGTTCGTGGGTTAGTCTACTTGAATAGACTAGCAAGGGTACAAAGCATAAGGTTCGATGTAGTTGTATTAGGTTAGCCTTATCGTTTCTCGAATGATAACCGATAACGATAATCAACCTTCATACTTCTACGGAATAATAACAAGAGGTATGCACAAGAGAAGACTCTGGAAGACTGAATCATTACAGAAATCAACTCAAAAAGAGACTCCAAGAGATTGAGTCATTAAGGAAATATGACAAATCTAGAACGTTTAAAGAATCATACAGCAATGATTTAAAAGGTGACTGAGATGCTTCGGTTCACGACCAACCTCACCGCATACAGCGAATCCAGATTGGAAAGAGAACGTACTATGATCAAATTCGAGACGAGTTTTCCTAGCTGCAATATAACTTAGCTGCACTACTCGCCGAAGGTTTATTTATTATGTGCGTCGAGTAGCACTTATCTGATTTATATTTCAAACACACATCACTTTATTAGACTTTTACATATGTACCCCACCATTGGGATGACACATCTTAGTATACGTTTCGTCGAGAGTGACGCACACCGGAAGGTTTGTGACACCAGCTAAGTGTCCTGCCTCTACACACTTGTGAAAGAGACCGATCATGATCTTAGAATAGTACCAGGTGGAGACGAGCCACCCCGATACCAGATTATAAAGAAACGACCGGACGAAGTTCGAGTACATTCCTAACTAACAGTGCTAACCACACATATACATCACAATCACAGTTACAGAATAAATCCACATAAAGGCCCGAAAGGCGATCACAGATAATAGCGCTGTTCTAACAGATATACAACATATTATATGATTTTCAAAACAGTTTATAAATCACTTCCAGAAGAACACAGTAATAATCGTTCCAAATTAATTAATCAATTGAAATAACTGATAATCAATGTAAATATGGAAACGATGAGCAAGAGCGAACCGCCACTTGCCTTAATCCGCAGAATAGAAACAAGCCTAACGACAACGACGAGATTCCGGGCTCGACACGGGTATAGCTCCGACAGCACAACGACCTTCGAGTCGACCCATAAAAGGAACCCTAAGTTAGATCCGACATAACCACAGTACGAATCTAAAAATGACGCAAGAAAACGAAAGGAACGACGCCACAACGACGACTACCAAAGCCAAAAAGGCATTCTGGGCACTAGCGGCGGTCGTCGTTCTTGGCGGCGGTCGCCGTGAAGAACTCATACGACAAAAGCGGCGAGAAAACTCACCCAAAACACGAGCGACTCGGCCTCCTTCGACTTGCTTTGGTTTCTAACCTCCAAGGCTACCAAAAGCTTCACAAAGGCACTCTGGAAACACCACCAAACGACCTCCGGCAAAAGCTTCAGAAATCCGGCGAGGCACAACTCCGGTGAGGCAAGAATTTGGGAGAGCTTGGGCTGTGGATTGAGCTCAAAAACCCCTCCAGACACCTCCTTTTATAGCCAAATGCCAGGAAACACCATGATGGCTCTACGACGAGCTACTCCGGCGCTGCCAGAGCCACGCCGGCGACCTTCGGGCAAGGACCTCCGGACAACGACGACGGCGGGCACCGCCATAAATGCGGCGGGCGCCGCCATAGGCCTGGCGTCCCCAGTTAGGAGAAGACCCAGTCTGCTCCTCGAGCCTGGCGACGGCGGGCACCGCCATAAATGCGGCGGTCGCCGCCCCCGTGGCTTTGCCGCCTCCTCAGCTCTTAGACGAAAACGATATTAACCCGGGATAAAATTATCGTATGCGAACGAGTATTAAAATCCAAAGCACGTCGTCTGTATTTTATTTCACTGAGAAAAATATTACAGATACAGAGCACATTACAGAATGTCTCCAACTTTCTGAATTAAATCCGACGTACATAACGGGTACTCAGGAAAAATCCCAAAACTCCAGAAATAGCTTACAAAAATACGGGGTATCACACACATCTCTTGCCACTTCACCATCTTAGAATCTCGGTAAAGGCTTTCGACCTCTTAATTGACAAAAAAAAACTCTTAAAGTACTAGCCATTAACCATAACACAACAATTTAAATGCTTGTATATTTTCAAAAAGTGAGACTTATTGAAGATCATATATTGTAAAAACTTAACAAAGATTAGCGGCCAATTTAAAATTAAACAGCAGTTATACAAAATCAACGTAAACATCGAGGTAACTAATTACAACATATTTGTGGATATATATTTTGTTGTAAACTATTATAAAAGTTATAGACAATCAATAAATCATGGGTTAATTTGGCTATGACTATTTTTCTAGAAAATAATTAAAAAATATTTGATATGAGAATAAAAATACAATATTAAAACTAATTTAGAATATGAGATTTATGATTGTTTTTTTTGCTTTCAATTTCGTAATTCTCCATTTTAGCGTATTTCTTAATTAACTTGAATAATTTTAGACATTACTAACTTATTTTTCATTTTACCTAATTGATATGATACATCATGAGATTTGGTTATAACAACTATTTGTAAAAAAGAGAGTAAATAAAACGTATATGATAAAATCACAGATTACGAAACATGGCATCTACAACAAATACTTCCCAAATAAAATAAAACTCATATCAAAATTTATGTGGTTTTTTTAATTATTTTTTTCCTATCAGCACAATATCTAAATCAAAATTCATTTTTGTTATATTGATTTTTTTTTGTAGATTTAAAGTTCAATCTAAGCATAACTATCTTATCTAAATGATATATCATATATTCTAGAATAATTTCAATATTGCTTTATTTAATAGTTATCCCCAAAAAATGGTAGATATTTATTGTTTGTGGAACAACATTACTTCAAAATTAATTTTAATATTTTTAAGGGACTATGTATTTTTTTTTGGGTGGAAATTTAAGGGACTATGTATTATCATACCTTTTAGTTAATTTGTCTCACCTTTATATTTCAAAATTTACAAGGCCACCCTTTATATGAATGGTTTGAAGCCTTGACATTGTGCTATGTCATTTATTGTCACATGTCTACTCTAAATCATGCAACATCACTAAATTATATTTTTTCCTGTTATTATTATATAAAATATTTTAGATATGATCATGATTTTATTTTCAACATATATATTATTCACATTTGATCATAATTTCATATTAGATAGAATATATTAGATATTTTCAAATTATTATGAATATTATTTTATTTTATGTCAAACCCCTAGTGATTAGTAAATAGGACCAATGAAATTAATTAATTTGTGTAATTTTAAGTTTTATGTATTAATGATTTCATATAAACTCTCCAGTCTCGTGTAGGGTTGTTCATCGGTCCAAAACCAAACTGAACCGAATATCGAAATTTTATGGACCAAAAACCGAACCGAACATACTCGATTCGGGTTCGGTTTTATTCGGTTCGGTTTTGGACCGAAATAACCGATTTTTTTTGAAATTAGGTTAATTTAGGTTATTGAAGCGGATTTAGTGCACAAAACCGAATTAGACCAAATCAAACTTGGACCGAATCGAATAAGGTTGTACTAATTTATATAGAAATTTAGGATTTTATTTTTATTTTTAAAATATTTGGTTTTGACCGAACCAAAAACCGATATTATTTTTATGCGAACCGAAAACCGGACCGAATATAGATCGGTTTGGCTTCGGTCCGGACGGTTCGGTTCGGTTAAAAATCGAATAAAAGCCGAACGATGAACAACCCTAGTCTCGTGGATGATTATATATAATATTCAGTTTTGGACATTTATTTACATGAAAATTATAATTTGTACGGGTCATTTTGTTTAGCTTAATCTATTTTAGTTTTATTTATTTATTTATTATCATTAAGATAAAAAAACATAATTTGAATATCAACATTCTTAAAAGTTGATGAATATATGACCAATTTAAAATTTTAATACATATTTTCCCAATTAGAGAAGTTTTTATGGGCATATATTCATTTACTTTAAAAGGATGAATTTTACTAATTGAGGTTGAATTTTGTTATTTATTTTCGGCGACAAACCGCGCACTCCCAATTTTTCAACCTCACACTCCATCCTGGGCTGCACTAGGTGCCGCCCAGAAAAGGCCCCAAAAAATAGGTCTGAGTCTTGGGCGCACCTAGTGCAGCCCAGACAAACCGGGTTTTCGAAAACCCGGTTCAGAAGTTGGATTGCACCTATTGCCGCCCATATTTTTTTTAATCGAACCCGGTTTAGGAGTTTTATATTATTTTAAAAAAAATAGATTTTTTTTAAACTCGGTTTAACTATAGGCGACAATAATTGCCGCCAAAAAAATGTTCAAAATTTGAACATGGGCGGGAATAATTTCCGCCCAAAATTGATTTCAAAATTTGAACGTGGGCGGAAATAGGTGACGCCCAGCTTTGATAGGAAAAAAAAATCGATCTCGGCGGTATTTATTACGGCCGAGATCGTCTTCTACGAGAGAGTTGAAAGGCGAGATTCCGGCAAAAAATTTGTTTCAAGAAAAGAGAGTTGAAAGGGAGGTGAGAACATGGCGGATTCCAGCGAAATTGTATCCATTGACGAGGCTGAGATATGGGTTGAGGTTGCACGGGAGGAGAGATAGATGGCGGCGGCGGGAGATCTCGGCGGCGACGGGAGATCTCGGCGGCGCCGAGACACTGGACTCGACGACGGACTCAGCGGCGGCTTTCCGGCTTAGTCGGGGCGGAGGAGAGTCGCCGCCAGGGCAGAGCAATGTCGCCGCCGGGGCGGAAGAGGAGAGTTCTGGGCTGCACGAGGTGGTGCCCAGATCCGGGGACGAGGAGGGATCTAGGTTGTACGAGGTGCCGCCCAGATCCGGGGACGATGAGGGATCTGGGCAGCATGAGGTGCCGCCCAGATCCGGGGGCGATGATGTTGGCGGTGCCGGCGGCGGTGTCGTTTCGGGCGAGGAGGTTGTTGGCGACGAGGAGGATAGATTGCCGGCTAGGACCGAGGAGGTGGATATCGGGGCAGACAATGCTTTCGACGTCGCTCTAGCGGTTGCTATGGAGGCGGTGGATGAGTTGGCCGGATATCCTGTTCGTCAAAAGCGGAAATATGAACGGAGGCCGACCGAAAATGTATGTTTTATCATTAGTTTTAATTTGTTAAATGTAATTTCTTTAATAAATTTTGTACTGTAATTGTAGGTTTTTAGAGTTAGTTTTTGTTGTATTTAATCATAATTAAAAATGACATTATAGGTAATTGGCTCAATTTTGTTGTTAAATAAGATTAAATGTTATGTATAAAAAAACGATTAGTAATTTATTTATAATAGTTGTTTAGATTTATATTGCGTAGATTGTCCTAATGAAAATGAAAATATTTAATATATTGATTTTATAAAGAAAATAATTTTCTTTAACAATTGCTAAGGTATATGTAACTAAAAGTTATTATAAATATATAAAATAATAGTAAAATGAAAATAGTTATATTTCTTGTGGCAAAATAGGATGTATTGAGTAAAATCAAACGGTCGGATCGAGACAGTCGCCCTACTACTGCATCTGCTCGCAAGAGGAGGGTTGTGGGTGTATCGCAGGACACGGAGGTGCTTAGTGAGGACGATGTTGGTCCCGTCCATTCAGATGAGGAGGATGCCCCTACCACTACAGTTATTGAGGATCCAGACTTTACTACCGATCCTTCTACTATCCCTGAGGATCCAGACTTTACTACCGGCCCACCAGAGCAGGATCCACGAGAGCATCAGCCACCTCAGGAGGATTCACGAGAGCATCAGCCACCTCTGGAGGACCCACCTCAAGAGGACCCACTGATATGCGGCATATTGTATGGCATATCTAGGGATTATTAGCATGATTTAGAGGATGTTTGGATATGACTTGATGGTAATTCTGTAATCCGGAAGAGAAGACGAGAAGTGAAGAAATCATGGGATTTACAGAGGTTTGAAGTGCATTGAATAGTAGAAGAACAGTGTGCTGAATTCAATTGGTTCGTTCTCTTTACTCAGATATCAAAATGGAGTGATTCCAATTCTAGGAGTTAGATCTTGAAGTCTACTACAAGTCCTCAAAATATGAGAGCAATCCGAGTCGGGAATCAAAAGTTATGACGTTTGTACGGAAGTGTTGCAGCTGCTGGAATACCACCGCACCCGCGGCAACATCACCGCACCCCGCGGTGAGCCAGCAGAGAAGAAGGCGCGAAGTTCTGGAAGACCACCGCACCCCGCGGTGGGTATTGCCGCACCCAGCGATGACGATGCGCTGAAGACTTTCCCGGATTTATTTCCGGAATTTCTATTTCCTTTTTATTTTATTTCTGAAACTTTGTTTCCAAGTTTGTTATTTCCTTTTAGTATTTTTTTTCTTTATTATTTGCCCTAGTATTTAAGGATCTAACCTAGACTTTGTTTAATAGGAACCTAGTTGCCACCTTTCATAGTTTTTTCTCTCACAAACCCTATGGAGAACTAAAACTCCATTGTTGCAGTTGACGTTTTTGTGATACCCCGTATTTTTGTAAGGTTATTTTGGAATTTTCCCGAGTACCCATTGTGTACGTCGGATTTAATACAGAGAGTTTGAGACATTCTGTAATGTGCTCTGTATCTGTAATATTTTTCTCAGTGAAATAAAATACAGACGACGTGCTTCGAATGTTTATACGCGTTCGCGTACGATAATTTTCATCCCGGGTTAAAGTTGTTGTCATCCAAAAGCTGAGAAGGGCAACGCCACAGTGGCGGCGACCGCCGCGAAAGGCTCGAGGCAACAATGCCCTCGCCTTCCAGCTGGGCGCAAAGACCCGAAGAACGGCGACCGCCGTAATTACGGCGTCCACCGCGGCCCGTCGTAGGCAAAATTGCGGCGCCCGCCGTGATTACCCAGGGGTCATTATCCGTTGGTCGCCGGAGACGTCTGACAAGGCGCCGATTTAGCCTCGCCACGTCTCGTTTAGACCATCGCGGTGTCCACATGATCTGTGGCTATAAAAGGAAGAAGATTGGGATCAGATTCATGCACAAATCAAGCTGAAATCCTCAAATCTTCCTCTCGTCGGAGTTTGTGCCTCTCGCCGGAATTCTGAAGCTTTCGACGGTGGCCTTTGGTGTTGTTCCAGTAGTCCTTCGAGAAGCTTGTGGTTGCCTTTGGAGGTCAGAACCCAAACAAGTCGAAGGAGGCCGAGTCGATCGTGATTTGGGGTGAGTTTTCTCGTCATTCTGTCGTCTGAGTTCTTCACGGCGACCGCCGTGTTCTTCATGGCGACCGCCGTGTTTTTCACGGCGACCGCCGTGTTCTTCACGGCGACCGCCGTGATGAACTGCTGCGACCGCCGCCAAGAACAGCGACCGTCGCCAGTGCCCAGAATGCCTTCGTGACTTTGGCTTGGTTGGTTGTGGTCGTGGCGTCTTTCCTTTCGTTCTCTTTCGTCGTTTTTAGATTCGTACTGTGGTTATATCGGATCTAACTTAGGGTTCCTTTTATGGGTCGACTCGAAGGTTGTTGTGCTGTCGGAGCTATACCCGTGTCGAGCCCGGAATCCAGTTGTCGTCGTTAGGCTATTCTGCGGATTAAGGCAAGTGGTGGTTCGCTTTTGCTCGTTCGTTCCATATTTACATTAATTATCAGTAGTTTATCTGAGTAATTAATTTGGAATGAATACTCTGTTTGTTTGGAAACGGTTTTGATAAACTGTTTTGAAAATCATATAATAGGTTGTATATTTGTTAGAACAACGCTATTATCTGTGATCGCCTTTCGGGCCTTTATGTGGATTTATCCTGTAACTGTTATTGTGCTGTAACTGTTTAGTTAGCACTGTTAGATAAGAACGTTACTCGGACTCTGTCCAGTCGTTTCTTTATAATCTGGTATCGGGGTGGCTCGTCTCCATCTGGTACTATTCTAAGATCATGATCGGTCTCTTTCACAAGTGTGTAGAGACAGGACACTTAGCTGGTGTCACAAACCTTCCGGTGTACATCACTCTCGACGAAATATATACTAAGATGTGTCGTCCCATTGGTGGGGTACACATGTAAAAGTCTAATAACGTGATGTGTGGTTTGTAATATAAATCAGATAAGTGCTACTCTGACGCACATAATTAATAAACCTTGGGCGAGTAGTGCAGCTAAGTTATAGTGCAGCTAGGAAAACTCGTCTCGACTTTGATCATAGTACGTTCTCTTTCCAATCTGGATTCGCTGTATGCGATAAGGTTGGTCGTGAACCGAAGCATCTCAGTCAACTTTTAAATCATTGTTGTATGATTCTGTAAACATTCCAGATTTGTCATACTTCCTTAAAGACTCATTTCCGTTGGAGTCTTCTTTTCGAGTCGATTTCTGTGAAGGTTCAGTCTTCTAGAATCTTCTCTTGTGCAAACCTCTTGTCTATTCCAGTAGGAGTATGATGGTTGACTATCGTCATCGATTATTATTCGAGAAGCGATGAGTCTAACCTAATACGACTGCTTCGAACCATTCTGCTTTGTACCCTTGCTAGTCTATTCAAGTAGACTAACCCATGAACTTTGTTCTCTGCATGTGGGTTGGTGTCATCCGTTCGATTCGGCACATCAGATCGAAAGTAGCTCAGAAGAATAGAAGGACTATGGAGTCGACGGTGGTTTTTGAACGTTTTAATTATTTCTTTAATCAGGTTGAGATCTTTTGGACAATGACTTTGGTTGTAATGTACTTTCTAAGACTTCCGCTGTTTTTGGTTTAAACTCTGTGTTAGCCTATTCGGGATTGGGTTGTAATCCCGTAACTCTTGTTTCCTCGACAATGTTATGTTTTGGAATTGAATGCTTTGATCATTATGTATCATTTGTATTTCATAAATTGTGTTTAAACGGTAAAGCCTTGGGTGATCTCGGTAAGGAACTTGAGATTGATAGAATTCAGTGATCAACCATATCTCTTGTTGTGTGGATCTTTGTCAGGTGTGACGCTTTTCCCAATCATATTCACAACCTTTGCCTGCGAATCTGTTTACTTGTCTACTTGTTATTTGGTTACGAAAATCATACAAACCCCCCCTAGTTCCTAGTTGGTGACTTGCAATTACTTGAATTGATAATCTGATTCTCTGTGGGATTCGACCCTTACTTGCCCAAGCTACTTGTTTAGGTTTGTTAGGATTATTTTGTTTAGGTGTCACGACAACGCCTATCACCCACCTCTGCCTGAGCCAGCTCAGCAGTTTTCTTCTGTGTTGAGGAACTTTGATACGCACATTGCGGAGCTGATATGGAGGAAGGCGTTACTGGACCCTCCAGAGGACGTTGTTAGGACTTTGAGGGTTCAGACACGCCCTACACAGTTTGCGTTTTGGAGGGATTGTATGCTTAGAGGGGTCCCTGAGGAGGGTTCCTGGTTTTGGATTGCTCAGCAGACGGGGTTGACCGATTTGCTCGATTTTCAGTTCGACAATGCTGATCACACCCTCATTTCAGCGTTTGTTGAGCGATGGCATCCAGAGACGAACACCTTCCACTTTCCCTTTGGCAAGATAGGTCATACGCTAAATGACGTTATGATGATTCTAGGGCTGCCGATTGAGGGATTTGAGGTGACGTCACCATGGACCGGTCAGGATAGCGAGTCGACTGAGTGTGCGTGTTGTTCGAGTATATGTTTGGCATTGATTCGGAGTACAATTTAGATGAGGATGATGCTGACATGGTCTGTGACCTTAGGAAGGGCTGGATCAAGCAATTTCAGCTAAGGAGGCATGTGTTGAGGATAATTGAGGAGGGTGTATATCCAGAGGATATAGCAGCTGGTTTCTTGTGACACACCATGTCGGCTAGTATTTTCGTTGACAAGTCGACGAATGAGCTGAGGACTACGTTGTTACCTCTTTTTGTGGATTGTGAGCGTGTCGTTCATACAGCTTGGTCTCTCTTGCCTACATGTGCTATCACATAAACCTTTGTCGGAGGCTCAGCACCCGGGGGCCCCCACATTCATCATCACTAGAATCACCCTATTTATATACAAAAATTAGTATATTAGAGAGTAGAGACTAATTAATAATTAAATTTATACAAAAAATATGCATTATTTCTAAACAGTCAACATTTGAAAGACTTAGTACAGTTAATATCTAATCACTTTATACAAAAAAAAAAAAAAATATTACGTACCCTGAAGTACTCAGGAGAAATCAGCGACTGAAAATCAACTTCATCATCTAGAGACGTGGGCGCGCTCGAAGACGACTCCGCCAACCCCCTCCAACAAGGATCACTTGACGACGACATATATATAGCCGAAAAATTACAATTGGTTTGAAGTTTTTTTTTTGGTGTATTTCAATGGTGGTACAAATACTATTACATCTCCCATATATATAGCCGGCCACATGACCGTTAAGACTAAAACAGGATAATTCTGGGCGACACGATGTGCAGCCCAAATTGACCGTTAAATTTCAATCGTACACTCCCTGGGCTGCACATAATGTCGTCCAGAATTCGGTTTCAGTGAACCGGTTTTCTGGACGGCAAATCGTGCCGCCCATAAACCCTTTCCCATAAAAAAATCCGGTTCAATGAACCGGATTTTTTAAAAATCAAATTAAATCATAATTTAAAAACAATAAAAATTGAACCCATCTTGGACGACACCTAGTGCAGCCCAGAAAATCCGATTTTCTTGGGCTACACTACGTGCCGCCCAGAATGGAGTGCGAGGTTTAATAAAACGGAATGCGTCGTTTTTTCGCCTTTATTTTACCCATCACGTCATGGAGACTGCAAAGAAGGTCATGTTTAGGCATGTCAATAGGACATGTTCCGGATGGGGAGTAGTATCCCGTTCCCGTTTAGAAAAACACTCCCCGTCCCCATCCCCAGATGGGGAGTTAAAGTTGTATCCGTCCCCACCAAATCCCTATCCCCATTGAGAATTACCCGTCCCCGTTATTTTTTCCCAATTAATATTTATTTCAGGTCTTTCTGTGAATGAAAAAATTCATTCAGTTTCTCCATCTATAGTCAAACAAATTCCCCTAAATATTCCGTGAAAATTCAAGAGGAACAACAACAACAGGAACAACCTAAGGGGTAAACCCCCACCAACAATATCAATCATCTTCTTTAACAACAAGAACAATATCTGTTCCAGCAACAATAATCAACAACAAACAATTCCTCAGCAAAAGCAACAATAATCAACAAATCTAAATGTATCTTCATTCGATCAAAGGTACAAAATCTAGAATATAGTTCAACCTAAAACCGAACCTGGAATCTAAGCCTTCCCTGACGCTTATCTGTCTCGCTCCTAGTCCTAGCCATACAACACCAGATCTGTCTCACACATACCTCCCTCTCTTGCCCTCCATTCCCACCCCTTTCGCTGACCCGCCATTGATGAGATCTACTTGCTTATCTCCCATTTCTTGTTAACGCGTTTACAAGATATCCAAAGCCCCCGTTCTCTTCTATACATTTGACTGGGTAGAGCATAAAGGAACCCAGATCTAACCAATCTTATATCCCTAAACCCCTAAAACCAGATCGAGCGTTGATGGCTCCCAAATTCGAACAGGATGTCCCAATGTATTTGAACCGCCGGCTGCCTTGGCCGCCACCGGTGCTTAACGGCCGTCGAGGGTGCTTCACCATCATCGTTTTTCTTTCCCTCTAGCCTAGGGATGAAGATGACTTCTGTAAAAGAGGAAACAAGTAAAAGTTCAGTTTCAGAGTACGCTTGAGGGGGGGAAGAAAAAGGACGGAAAATAAAATCAAAACAAACATTACGGTGTAATTCATACACTTAACTCTTGGGCTTTATAGCCCACTACCTATTTAAGCTCTGCTTTTGGGTTTTGGTTTTGTGTTCTTACCGACACTAATTACCGCAAAAAAAGGGGAAGAAAAAGAGGGGGGAAGGAAAAGGATGGAAAATAAAATCAAAACAAACATTACTGTGTAATTCACACACTTAACTCTTGGGCTTTATAGCCCACTACCTATTTAAGCTTTGCTTTTGGGTTTTGGTTTTGTGTTCTTACCGACACTAATTACCACAAAAAAAAAAGAGTCTTATCGACTCTACAATATTAATTGTTACAATTTATAATGGAACTCCCACTTACTCTCAATCCATGAAACTATCCCATTTTATAACCTTTACAACTCACGTAAACCAAATTGTTCAACTAACACCATTACTTCTTGTTATCAGAAGCATTCTTTTCGTGTGGAACTGGCCTTAGACTTTTGGATCGAGTTTGTATTCCGAATGAGGTTGTGGTTGTGTGATTCCCGATGGCTATTCGAGACGGTGTATTTCCCAGGAATTTCGTCGCACTTCCCCAGGAGAGAGTCCTCCTGCTAGCATGCTCCCCGGCTACACGACGCTGCGTTAGTTTCATCTCACCCGCGTTTGTGTTTTACTCACCCCTTCCATGGATCTTAGGTTCCATTATGTTTAGTTTGTTTCTTTTTTATCACTATTTTCTCTTGTACAGTCTTTCATGTCGGTTTGCCCGGCTACCGAGTTTCTCGGTCTCTCGATTTACCAGGTATGTCTGGTACTTCGAATTCTTTCCTTATCGAAAAAAAAAAGTTCCCCATAAATATCCTCATTTAACCCCCACGAAATTTTTCTTACTCGTTATAAATTGTAACAATTAATATTGTAGAAAAAGGAAAAGGATGGAAAATAAAATCAAAACAAACATTACTGTGTAATTCACACACTTAACTCTTGGGCTTTATAGCTCACTACCTATTTAAGCTCTACTTTTGGGTTTTGGTTTTGTGTTCTTACCGACACTAATTACCGCAAAAAAAGGGGAAGAAAAAGAGGGGGGGGGGGGGAGGAGAAGGATGGAAAATAAAATCAAAACAAACATTACTGTGTAATTCACACACTTAACTCTTGGGCTTTATAGCCCACTACCTATTTAAGCTCTGCTTTTGGGTTTTGGTTTTGTGTTCTTACCGACACTAATTACCACAAAAAAAAAGAGTCTTATCGACTCTACAATATTAATTGTTACAATTTATAATGGGTAACTCCCACTTACTCTCAATCCATGAAACTATCCCATTTTATAACCTTTACAACTCACGTAAACCAAATTGTTCAACTAACACCATTACTTCTTGTTATCAAAAGCATTCTTTTCGTGTGGAACTGGCCTTAGGCTTTTGGATCAAGTTTGTATTCCGAATGAGGTTGTGGTTGTGTAATTCCTGATGGCTCTTCGAGACGAGGCATTTCCCAGGAATTTCGTCGCACTTCCCCAGGAGAGAGTCCTCCTGCTAGCATGCTCCCCGGCTACACGACGCTGCGTTAGTTTCATCTCACCCGCGTTTGTGTCTTACTCACCCCTTCCCTGGATCTTAGGTTCCATTATGTTTAGTTTGTTTCTTTTTTATCACTATTTGCTCTTGTACTGTCTTTCATGTCGGTTTGCCCGGCTACCGAGTTTCTCGGTCTCTCGATTTACCAGGTATGTCCGGTACTTCGAATTCTTTCCTTATCGAAAAAAAAAGTTCCCCATAAATATCCTCATTTAACCCCCACGAAATTTTTCTTACTCGTTATAAATTGTAACAATTAATATTGTAGAAAAAGGAAAAGGATGGAAAATAAAATCAAAACAAACATTACTGTGTAATTCACACACTTAACTCTTGGGCTTTATAGCCCACTACCTATTTAAGCTCTGCTTTTGGGTTTTGTGTTCTTACCGACACTAATTACCACAAAAAATTAGAGAGTCTTACCGACTCTACAATATTAATTGTTACAATTTATAATGGGTAACTCCCACTTACTCTCAATCCATGAAACTATCCCATTTTATAACCTTTACAACTCACGTAAACCAAATTGTTCAACTAACACCATTACTTCTTGTTATCAGAAGCATTCTTTTCGTGTGGAACTGGCCTTAGGCTTTTGGATCGAGTTTGTATTCCGAATGAGGTTGTGATTGTGTGATTCCTGATGGCTCTTCGAGATGGGGCATTTCCCAGGAATTCCGTCGCACTTCCCCAGGAGAGAGTCCTCCTGCTAGCATGCTCTCCGGCTACACGACACTGCGTTAGTTTCATCTCACCCGCGTTTGTGTCTTACTCACCCCTTCCCTGGATCTTAGGTTCCATTATGTTTAGTTTGTTTCTTTTTTATCACTATTTGCTCTTGTACCGTCTTTCATGTCGGTTTGCCCGGCTACCGAGTTTCTCGGTCTCTCGATTTACCAGGTATGTCTGGTACTTCGAATTCTTTCCTTATCTGAAAAAAAAAGTTCCCCATAAATATCCCCATTTAACCCCCACGAAATTTTTCTTACTCGTTTTCTTGTTATGATTCTCCAATTAATCTACATTGTCAAACAAAATATAACAATATAATAAGTGAGTTGTATTCAATAAAAAAACAAGTACCTAAAATTTCATAATACATGCGTACTAATATTTATAAATGTATATTACACCATTTATTCAAATAAAAGATCAATTACCAATTGTAAACTATAAATATGAAAAAAATACTGCAAGCTCCCGACTTCACCCATGAAAAGTTATCATGGGAAATCTCATCGAGTTTTCAAATGGGGATATTCAATGGGAATCCCGTGAGAAAACTCAATGGACGATACCACATGGATTACCAATGGAGATACTCGTGGGGATCCCTGGCGGGGACGAGGCAAGGAGTGGGGTAGGGGGCTCTATCCCCATCTCCGTCCTCATCCCCACGCGGGGATGTGTTTTTTACCCCATCCCTACCCCCGTCCCCATTTAAAATCCTCATCCTCGCACCCATAGCGGGGAATTCCCACGGATAATGGGGAATCCCCGCCCCATTGATATCCTTAGTCATGTTCTCTAACAATAATGTTATGGTAAATTTCGATAAGATAAGGGGAAAATCTATTTTTTTTTATAAGGTAAAAATTAGACTGGAAACCACAGAAGGATCGGTTTCTCAGTCTATAGCATCTTTGCCGATGAAAACTACAAGTTCTAAATTATCTCTAAAATCTTCTAAGGGACTTCACTGCTCCAGTTTCGCAATGTAGTCCGCAATAGCATTAGTTTCTCCGAAGACGTGACAAATCTGCATTGAAGAAAAAGTCGTAATACACAAAGGATATCAGAAATTAAGATTTCAATATCCCAAGGGCAGTGCCATATTTTGTTCAAAACGTTTACAATTGTAAGGTTATCGCATTCAATTTGGATGTTGTTAAAGCCTAGTCCATAAGCTTTAAACAAAGCATTCCTGAAATCAATGGTTTCTGTTTTTAGTGGGGTTGATAATCCGCACTTTTCACCAAAGATGGATAAGGATTCTCCTTTGCTATTTCGAATGATATAGCCATAACTAGATTCTCCATTAGTCTTACTGGATCCATCCGTATTTATTTTTATGAAGGTATCTAGTGGTTTTTTCCACTTCTTCTTTGGTCGTCTTCTGTTTGTATTACTTTTTTTTTCTATTTGACTTGTACTCAAGCAGTCTGGGTTCCATTTTTTTTTCAATTATGAATTTGGTTTTGGATGTAATTAGGTACATCTTTAATAGGATATATGTCATTATTTGTCATTTCCAAACTTTGTTGGTTTCGATAGAATCATATTCCCCATCAGGAAATAAGTAGTTTTAAAAACTCTGAATTATCTGATTTTTGTCTGATTTTCTCAATTAGTTCATATGTTTTTTTATTTCCAATGTTTAGCGATTTGATAATCCCAAGAGTAAGGAGATTAATCTTTTCAATGGTTTTCATAGTATGGTTACAAATGAATAAGATATGATTAATGTCTTTAATTTATGTACTATAGCGAATACAATCCGAAGAAATTGACACTCATTTTTCAGCTAGTCTTATTTGATAGTTATATTTATAAGACTTTTTTAATTATAATATTTTCTTTTACAAAAGTAATTTTTCAATTTTCAATTTTCAATTTTATATGATATAATGAAGCATGAAAGGTTAACAAAAACTAGTTTTTTTAAATAACTAGGGGACTCCCGCGTGCATGCGGGGTGTTATTTAGAGTTAGTTCATGTTATCGATTTTGTGAGATTTAATATAAAAATAGACCCCTTAATATATACTTTGGAATGAAACTAAGCAGGTTTCTTGAAGAATTTATTACACTAACAAATTATGCGTTTGTAAATTTTACCTCTATCTTTCACTCACCCTACAAATTGCATTTCATTTGAAGGAGTAATTTCCCTTCTTGTGTACTGATTTCAGTCCACGTATTATGTATAACATGATACAAACTCTTTCTCTCAAAACTAACCGCAATATAAAACCAAAAAATGTACCTCTAAAATCATATGAATACATCATGAAATACACATTTCTAAAGTTGATGGGTTGGCATTATCTGATGTAATGAATCAAAAATATCTCAACAACACAATCTAAAGAACCCAAAAAGATTTGACGCCGAAACTTGATAAATTTAGGCTAAGCCTCTTACCTGCCCTTCCAATAAGGCAAAACTATGTAGCTAACATGTTCATCTGCTTGAGTTGACCCTATGTGAGTTCGTTGACTAATGAACGGATCTTTGTAGACATCCATGAATGCAACAGTTACTCTTCTTGAGTGGCTGTTACACAAGTCCTGAAAGATGGGATTGAGTTTGCTCTTTCCAGAAGCCTAGTCAAGGACTTGGAATAAGATGGGGATAAGAATCATATTAGTGTGGAGAAACACAGATTTGCAAGGCACACATTTGAGAATGCTTACGACTTCACACAATGAAGCAATTATGTAAGCTAAAGCTCGTGATGCATGAAGATGAAAGGAAACTGATGTTAAATACCTTGGATGCTTAAGGAGCTTTTCACTCCTCCTTGTAACGTCATCGTCCAGATCGAAGTTTATTGGATGTTCAATAAGATTATGGTCATTGTACAATGCTTACGAATTCACTCCTCCTTCTCCGTGTATGACCATTGAGTTCTCCAGGTTCCATCTAAGAAAAAGATGAAAATTCAGATGATAAAAGTTAACACAAAGGGAAAGGGAAAACAAATGTCAACACTATGAGAAACCGAAGTATGATATGATGCACCGTAATATTTTTCTGTGCCAGCCAAGATGCATCAGCTAGATAGTTAACAGATGCCCTTGATGTATCCTCGCCAAAAATGAATGCACTTCCAAATTCCTCCAATTTATGTCTCAGAATAATGTTTAGAAAAGAAAATGGTGAAAAACTACATATCTTGGTTACTCCATGCCATGATGTTTAGAAAAGCATGTAATTCACCACCCTTGTCATATAAAAAATTGCCAAGAAAGATTCTATTGGAAATCCTTTGCCATGTATCCTATTAATGAAAGGGTGTCTCTCACAAATGTATCCCTGATAAAGTCAAGATCAAACAGATGAAAAAAGACAAAATATACTCAGTTCAAGAAATATAAAGAAAAAGAGAACAAAGCACGTGCAAGTTGCTCTTGCGACAGTACCAATGTACAATGATTCTATTCCCACCTAAATCTCCTGTAAAACCCACGTGCAAGGGCTAACGCACACCGCAGCAGAAAGTTAATATAACGTCACAACATGACCAGTAATGAAATGGGTCAGGAAATGCAACAAACCTTATGAACATCACCAATAAAGTGTGATAGAAACATGAGTGCTTCAGTCAAGTTATCTGTATATGAGGAGGAATAAGTACCTTCATTTTACATAGAGCAAAGTCTTAGATTTCATTTGAATTTCTTACAATTCACACCAGAAACCGACTCAGAATAAGCCGACTCTAGTTGTAGTGTATAGTTGTGAATTGCCCCTGTCACACATCTGTTTTTATGTCCAGAGTTGTCATGACAGTCTCCTATAGAATAACCAACATTGTCACAAAAAACTCACTAAGAAACCATATTCACAAACTAAAGATGTAATCACAGCAATCACATAAACTTACTGCAGTAATCATACTGACACTTGTAATCTGGGGTATCAATGTAGTGTAAAGCACTGCTCCAGTGGTAGCGGAAATGCATCTCGTCGGCCCATGAGCAAACTGCAGCTAGTTCGCCTTCAGCGGATTCAGGAAGCAACCCTTTTACAGCACCTAGAGCCTCCTCTGTAAGATAAGCCTGAACATTGCAGAATTAGATGTAGCCCCTTAACACTGGATTGGATATTAGAAACAGGATACAAGAATTAAATCCTTGTATTAAAAACACATATATGAAAGTTAACAAGGTTGGTGAAAATTAGGTCACAACATAATCCAAATTGGGTGAGAAATTCTATAACCAACAAACAACACATGTGCGTTTCGGTGTAATCTAGTTTAACATGAAAAGAATCGAATTGAACAAGCAATACCTCCGCAACTTTACAGGTGGCGTAGTGGCCATGTCTTCCCCATCCTAGGATTGCATGAATCAATTGCAGAAAAACAAGTCCTCTGATCCAAAAGAGTCCACTTGCGTCCATTGCTGATTGCAATCGTGATAGAGATAAGGGAGATGTATAGTTACAGTCGAATGGCCTAACAATTTAATAAAACCCAAAAATTTACAAGACAAGTTTGCAAAAAAGTTCAAGGTCTACTGACGGACGTTCCAGATAAAAACTTCATTTCAATTTGTCTCTGTTGAAATAGGATTTACCGGATAAGAATACCTTTGATTCTGAACAGTGGAGTCTTGGATATTAGAAATCCAGTTGAAATCCTTGGGAGAGAGATAGCAGATATTCTACGTAGTCTTCCCTATGTAAGAACAAATATTTATTTGAATGCCGGTGGAGCCAAAGAAACTGTGCTGTAAGAAATGAAAACATAGATTCTCACCGATGGAGGAGGGCTGTGAAAATGTTGTACTTACGTTTCTACATTTTTATACAACTGGATGCTGATAAGGGATAAAATTAGGGGAAAGGATAAGTGTAATACTGCAGAAAGCTATCCCGGTAAACTTCTCCATGTGGCGTGATACCATCACGTCTAGGATCGGTGTACTTATATGCATTCATTGTTACAGGACAAAATGATAAGCCTAGTGTGGTGAATATGCATTCATTGGGTATTAGACAAGACAAAATGATAAGCCTAGTGTGGTGAATATGCATTCATAGGATCGGTGTACTTATATGCATTCATTGTTACAGGGGAAGGGATAAGTTTACTTATATGCATTCATTGGGTATTAGACAGGACAAAATGATAAGCCTAGTGTGGTGAATACAATTATATTGTAGCAGTTGAGTGGCATGGTAAAATAACAATGCAGAAAACCTTGTTTTTTAAATGTAGGGGAATCATATCATAGTTTATAGGGTAAAAACAAGAAGACAGTCTTTCAAGTTTGGACATCTATGCTTGAAAAATCATATCAGGTGTACAGTGTAGAGAGTATGGCAAGTAAGCAAGCAATCTCACCAGCTATAGCCTTGGCAATTACCTTTTGGTAAAATGGAACACCAGCTTCACCAGATATAGCCTTGGCCACCAATGTCTGCAAAATCAAAGAGGTCATGCTTTATTGGATAGCCAAGGCGTAGATCATAAACAAGTAAAATAATTCCATTCACCTTTCCACAACCAGGTGCGAAAACATATCCGACATCGTATCATTTACTCTCAGTTTCCCAATCGCTTTACCTATAGTTTTGCGGTTTTGAAGATTAAATACGTCGAGCTTTGTCCTTGTAACAAAACCTTTTTCACTGACAACCTGAAAGTTATAGGTGAAGACATTTAGAAGAAGATAGAACATTCCAAGGAAAAAAGTTGGCTACTGGAAGAGCCGTCAAACAAATATATGTACGGGGACAAGGAGATGGATGTGAGGACCAATAGCTTCATAACCAAAATCATATCTTCATTTGGAATAACATCTATATCTTCAATTAGTCCACAATCAGATTCCTCCAACATCGATCGTCTTGGGGTTGAGAACTTGTTCGTCAGCTCCATAGCTTCTTGGTCTTTTACCTAACGTGGAAAAATGGATATAACAAAGAGAAGCATCAAATTATGGATCAGCTAAGATAACCATTGAAGACACAATCAAGCATATGCTTCTAGAATATTAGTCATAAAAGCCAACGTCAAATTGTGAACATTAAACAATTACAGAAGTTGGCAGCGGTCAAACAACTTGATTTATTTGTTTTTTGCTAGACAGGAGCTCCTGCAGCTTGGAAATTTGTTCGTCAAGGACTTCCTCTCCTCAATGAACTTGTTCCTGTATTTAAATAAGTGGTAGAATTAGCAAAGGAAATAGGACAATACACAAGGACAAGAACCATTTAACTTCCTACATCCAAACACATGTTATGAATTGTATAAAAGCACTATTTCTCATAAGGTAATACTGACCTTGCTGATGTAATTCTCTTCCTGTAGAGATCCTTACAGATAATGAAATATGTAGAAAGTAAAAAACACAAATCATCAACCACGAAAAACACATGGCAGTCTTGTCTATCTGCATTGGAGGTTGAAATCATGAAGTTCAATGAGCAAAGAACCAAAGTTTGGAAGGGAAACTAAATCCTTTTACTTGTAAAAAAAAATGGTAAGAACTTGAGTAAACATACATCAGCTGCAGCCATTGCTTCCTCTTCACCAACTCCTTGCTCCTTCAGTTCTAGTACTCGCCCTGCAAATAGTCGGGCAGGGACGGGATTGAAGCTGTTAAACCTATTCAACAAAACATGAACACCCAATAATTAGTCATCCATGAACCGGAAATATTTGTTTGAACGAACCAGAATGAAAAAAAAAACATGAACTGCAAGACAACAACTGATAAATAAAAGGTGAAATTGAAACACACATATACAAAGATTAAGGTATGGAGATACTTTATGGTGTCTTCATGCTTGGAATCTGGATGTTTTTGAAAGAACTTCTTCACATATTTATCCTCAGGAAGACATATAGCTTGGAGTTTTCCATTAGAACGAGGAAATGTTACAGGAGGAGCCCTGGAGAATGTAATTAAGAGTCAACAACAAATTTGGAAAATCCATTGAAGAATACAGAGGATTACAACCTTCAAAAAGTTTAAACTAAAGCAAGGAGATTAAGCAAATAATTTTTCACAAGATATAGTTTTTTTAAACATATATAGTAAATAGATTTGTATAAGCAAACAATTTGGTTATAAGATATATAAAGCATAAGCATAACATGAAACTAAGGTTTAATAGCTAAACATCTGTTTTATGATCTATCACTCTATTCGTCCAGCCACCGAGCCACATTAGTGAGGCTCAAATCCTTCCCTTTATACAAACTCATATCATATTCTGATTCATATTAGACGAATTGCTCACTTTTTACACTATCTTGAATGCAATAAGCATAGCATACAAATGTAAAGCTACATCTACAAACTTTATGAATGGAACTTCTACAAGCTCTTGCTACAAGAAATGCAGTAAAAACTAAGAAAAGATGATACCTTGTTTCTGAAAGGTGATCTTATTTCCACCAAAGGAAAACAATACATGTAATTGTTGATCATGCATGATTCAAGCATATAATACAAGCTCCATTAGGACCAAATATGATAGTAATCAACCATTAATTTGTTACTGCAGTTCTGAAATAGTTTTGCAATTATGTCTTCAAAACTTTTATCTATTTCTATATTCTGTTTTATGGTGTCTATTTAGTTTAATTATAATTTCTGTTTAAGGTAATTGTAATTTATGAAGAGCATCATCACCAACCATTCCAAAATGGAAGGTACATCTAATGCAGCTTTCCGTTAATCATATAAGTTTTACCAATATCTTCAATGCATATAAGTAATCACATTACACAGGCAACCATATGAGAAAACCCCAAGAAGTCAATATTTTGCTCCCAAATAAACAAGAAGATCCAGTTACACCGAGGCATGACATCTAAAACTCAAAACTTTGAGTGTATTTTGCAGTCGAAATGGCAGTTCAGTAAACATTTCAGCATGCGAGTACTATATAGCAGTTGGTGCAAAATGAAACCAATGAAATGGAAGAAAATGTACTTCCAAGAGGAAATTAAGTTCCATAGAAGATGAATGGTTCATACCCGGACCAGTTTTAGTACATCTTTGGCCTTGCTGTTGTTTGCGAAGTGATTCCTCACAGGCTACAGAAGAAGAACACGATATAAGTCGAAGAAAATAGAAGTTCTCTTTAAACCAAGGTACAAAAAAATTCCAATAGAGAGAGTATTCATCCTACCTGTAATATCTTATTTATTGCTTTGCAATAGGCAGGTTTGAGATTCCCTGAATGTGGAGCTCCAGTTTCATAATCAGCAATCAATTCTTCAAAGTTCATGTAAATCCAGTGGCATGAAATAGATTAGGCGAACGAAAAATATGATAACAATATACCAATAAATGTGCGTTCAGGCTTTATAAACATGTCTCCATATTTGTAATCGATAAACCCTTACTTGTCTCCACCATTGTCTAAGTTGAGTTCAACTTTGACTTCATTGGACCAAGGTAATACAAGGTATTTAATGTATTCATCAGTAAAATATTCACACAATCTAAAATTCACATGAAACTAGAACTATGTTATGTCAGTAAATTAAAGACGTAGATAGGTAAAGGAGGCAACCAAATGATACCTTATATCAGAACTTCAGAAGCTTGTGTCAGTAAAGTCGAAGAAGGCAGAGATTATGAAAGTGCTAAATTGTGGTGACATATAAATAAAACACAGGAAATGTGTTAGAACAAGAAAGACATGTAAAATGAAAACAACATATTTGCAAATGAATCTCCAACAACAACAAGAAACTGACATCAGCCAGAACACAACAACAAAAGGTATGAATATCAACAAAACCCAGTCCACTAAACACTACAATAATTGTGCAGTTTAACTAAATTGGGAAATTTATATTCACAAGTTAATCTGCAATGAAAAGAAAGGTAAGGATATCAGAAATATGGAGTTTATGAATTACGACTAAATAGAGACTGAGGGAACACAGTGAAAGTGGATGAATACAAGTGAATAAATACAGGCGTAGAGTTTTATATATATCAGGTACTTAGATAATATAAAAACTAAAGTGGAAGGGATAACCTTGCTTTTACTGCACACATAAGGAAAAGTGTAAGCAAGTGGTGTCTTACTAATAAGGGTATTACATGTATGCATAACACGTGGATGAGATGCTTGTAACACAGCTGTACACTAACACAAGAATCACAAACAAATCAAAATAAGTAATAATAAAGCTAATATTTTACTTAAGAGATATTGTAAGAAGTCGAAGCAGTTGGTGGCCTATTACTACAAGGCAGTACACAACCAGCAACCACGTGGAGTAGCTATACAACAACAATTCAATGCTATTTGGGAGGAGATAAATGAAGATGGAGATGACTTTTTTTTTCTTTTTTTTTTTGATAAGAATTCAAGATTTCAGGACAAACCCCTGAAAATTCGAGAGGCTGATCAAACGGCGAAACCAAACAACAACGACAAACAAACAACAAAGAAACTAAAACAAAGCAAAAAACAACAGACACAAACAAAAACCAGTAAACAACTAAACAAACAAACCAAAGGAGAACAAAGAGAAAGTCTTCAAACAAGGGTTGAAAAAACTCCAACAAGGTCGTTTGAAGCAGCCGGAAAGAAGAGATAAGACACAATCTGATGGCAATTCGTCAGTAGAAACCACCAGGGATCACACGATCACTGTAAAATCTCGAACCGAAACAACAGTCTCCCATAAGCCAAGGTCACCTGCACAGCCAAGAACCCACACCAACAATCAACAAAAACAACAGAAAGGAACAAAAGACGGGGGACAGAGGAGGACGAAGGACATATCTGGAGGAGGGGAAGGGGAAGACAGGGAGGGAGGCGGGGGGACCGAGGTCGAGCAGGAGGGCGAAGAGGAGGAAGGCGGCGGCGGGGACAGGGAAAGGAGGACGACGGCGGCGAAGGAGGCGGGGACGATCCGGGGGGGCGGCGGAGCGGGGGGAGAAACCGGATCGGAGGGGAGAAAGAAGGGATGCAGCGGGGGGGAGGTTGGGGAGGAGAGGGAGGCGGAGGGGGTTGGGGGCAGGGGGAGGCGGAGGCCGGGAGCACGGACAACGGGGCGGCAATGGCGGAGGCTCGGTCAGAGCGGCGAGGAGGGGCGGGGCTCGGACGGAGTAGCGGAGCCGGTGAGGCGATGGCGAGGAGGCGGGAGGGGTCGGGAAATAGCAAACCGACGACGACGCACGAACCGGGACCAGATCTGGGCTAGCCGGATCTGGGGATGGCTCGGCAGCTCGGCGACGCTGCTGGTGCCGGTGAGGCGGGTGCCATGGTGGTGGCGGAGTTCGTCGGGGCGGTGGCCAAGGGGGCGGTGGCCAAGGGTTTCTCATCAGCCCTTAGTTAGGGCCGGCGCTCCCCAGCTTCTTCAGAAAGAGAGCGTTTTTTTTATTTTTACTCCCTTCAGAATTTCCAGAAAGAGGGATGGAGATGACTCTGAAATGGAAGAAAAAAAACAAGTCTGAATTTCCTTGAAAACGGGACGACTAAAACAATGCACAGAACACAAAAAATATAAAACGACAAAGAATATTTCAAACATAAATAACGTTTTACATATGTCTGAAATCCCTAACTTTCAAACAAGTCTGAAATCCCTAATTAAAAAACCTAAATTCAAATCCCTAAAATTGGAAGTCCTTGAAATCTGGAAACCCCTAAAAAACCCTAAATCCTTGAAAAATTGAAATCCCTAATTAATAAGCCGTAGAAACCCTAAACCCCTAAAAACCCTAAATCCCTAAATTTGTATTGAAAGCCCTAAATTTAAGGGCAATTGAAGGGAAAACCCCTAATTTTAGGGGTAAATCGAAAACCCATATTTTGTAGGGCTAATCGAAAACCCTAAATCCCTAATTTTGTATATCGGAAATCAGAAGGAAAAAATTCAAGGGCAAATTTCTTAGAATTGGAGGAGATGAGCAGGATGTAATTGTTAACGGAAGTCCTGAGCGGAAGCGAGAGGAGAGATGCATACTTGGAGTCGCGTCGTCTTCCACCTTCAGCTTCCACAAGAACAGGAGTCAGGGTCGTCGTACTCTCCAGACTCGATATCGCGGCAAGAAGCTTCCCGCATCATCGGAATCTTCATCTCTCGCTGGAGCAGGCCACGCTTATGCCGCCGGTATGGGGACCATTGATGGCGATTTCTTCTCCGGGGACGACGACAACGGCAGACTTGAAAAATTGAGGTCCCGGGTGAGCCATGGAGAAGAGCAAAGAAGAGGCATAAAAGACATGGGGGGTTGTCATGGACAAGAGCAGAGAGAAGGCTGAAGGCATAAAAGACATGGGGGTAGGCTACCAACGGGGAGAGAGTTTTGATGTAAAACCTAAAAGCAAAAAAAAAGGGGAAAGAGGTGAGGAAAATAGTAGAGTAATTATAATTCAGATAAGACAAAATAATACTCCCTCTATCCCGAAATGTTTGTCCTAAAGTACAAAAAGCTCTTGGATTAAGAAAATTAACAAAGTATAATTGGGGACATGACCTGCTACAGTGAAAATTAACAAAGTACACAATGGGACATGACCTGCTACAGTGTAATCTGTGGTTATTTATCACAGATCAAATTTCAGCCAATGAGAAGGCTGATTTTAGGGGCACACGGATCACTTACAATTTTTGGGGACAAAATTGCCCTAAACAAAAGGGGACTTAGGGCATAATTGCCCTGACAAAATTGCCCCTAAACAGAGTATAAAAGGGGATTACAACTTTGGGAAATGAATTTACAGAATTTACATTCAAATTTACAGTAAAATTCAGAGCAAAATTAAGCAAGTAAACAGTCTCTACATCACAGCCTGGTGGTGTCATGGCCTCAGCTTTATGGGACTTAAATGAAGCTCCACTTCCAGATGAACAGTACATTTATGATGGAGAAGAGTTCGAAGAGGGACAGTCATCAGGGGACATGAAACAAGATAGTGAACATAGCTTTGATCTCAACCAGGAACCAGGAGATGAAGAGGGACAGTCATCAGAAGCAGAGCACAACACAGAGGCAACACAACATCATCAGCCAACACATAATACCAGGCTCAGTAGTGATAAAAAAATGCACATATTGAATGCTCTGCTAGCAATATCTAGAGAGGGACAATTATCACATGGTGCAATAAAGAAAGCTGCAGAAGAGTTCAAAATGTCAACAAGGTGCATAGGCAGACTTTGGAACACAGCAAAGAAGCAACATAATGCACAACAGAGGTACAATCTAAGCACAAAATATCACAATTGTGGTAGAAAAGGAATTCAAGTAGAGATGAATTCAATCATAGCACTGTGCATGGGAGACAGGTCATGCATTAGAGACTTAGCTAGCAAGCTTAGTCTTTCAAAGACCAAAGTGCATAGGATGGTCAAGCAAGGTACAATAAAGCCACATACAAATCCAATTCATCCTGGTTTGAGTGAGAGACATAAGAAGGCTAGGTTGGATTGGGTACTGAAGTTACTTTATGGGGATACAGTAGAAGAAAAATCAGTGTATTATCCAATGTTTGATTTTGTACACTTGGATGAGAAGTGGTTTTTTCTATCAAAGAAATCACAGAGAGTATATCTAGCACATAATGAAAGGGGCAAGTACAGAGCTGCAAATTCATCTAAATTCATTCCCAAAGTTATATTCACTGCAGTTGTAGCAAGGCCTAGATTTGATGCAGAGGGACAGTGCATTTTTTTATGGGAAGATAGGAATCTTTCCATTCACATATCAACAAGCAGCAAAAAGGTCATCCAAAAACAGAGAGAAGGGGACACTAGTTATAAAGCTAGTTGAATCAGTCAACAAGCAAGTGACAAGGAACATGTTGATAAACCAAATCATTCCAGCAATCAAGGCAAAGTGGCCACAAGATGGAGCTCAAAGAGTTATATTCATACAACAAGACAATGCAAATGCCCATATAACTCAAAGAGATCCAGAATGGCAACAGGTATACATTCAGGATGGATTCACTTTCATCTTAATACAACAGCCAGCTAATAGTCCAGATGTAAACATCTTAGATCTAGGATTTTTCAGAAGCATTCAGTCACTCATGCACAAGAAGATGCCAAAAAGTATTGATCATATGATAGAAGCAGTGCATGAAGCATTTTTTGAATTGGCCCCTACAACTCTAAGAGATGTGTGGATGACACTACAATTTGTTATGAATGAAATACTTAAAAGCAAGGGAGGCAATGAGTATGATTTGCCACATGTAAACAAGAAGAAATTAATGGCTCAAGGAAATCTACCAAGAGAGATCAAGGCACCTATGTGGGCTATCATAGAAGCATGGGACATAGTGCATGGGGGTGTACAACAAGCAGATCAAGCAGGAACATCAATAGCAGGTCAACAGAGTCAACAAGGGACAACAGAAGTTGAAGATCGAGACACTGAAGAAGCACTTGAAGACAGTCAGTTTATTTAGCAATATATGACAAAGATTGAACATTTTGTGTACAGAGCAATAACTTTTGTAATTTTGTAAACAAGCACAAGTAATGGCACAACAATGACATAGCTTTGATCTCAGATGTCCCTAATACCATCATAGACACAAACCCATTCACAATACCTTAGCATACACATAAGCATCAATCAGTCATTTGACTGTGTTCCAATGGCACACTAAGACAGTGAACATGCATGGAATGTATCTCAGTTTCAAGACTTCATCATAGATAGACTCAAGGAGAATAACACCACCAAACACAAGAGCTTTTAGAACTTTAGGACAAACATTTCGGGACAGACAAGGGAAATGCATAAATAATCTCAGATGTCCCCATAGCCATCATAGACACAAGACCAATCACAAGACCTTAACATACACATAGGCATCAGTCAATCACATGTGAAAGTGTTCCTATGGCACATTAAGGCAGTGATATTAAGGTCTTGCATCTCAGCAAAAAGACTTCATCATTGAAATGCACAAATAATCTCAGATGTCCCCATAGCCATCATAGACACAAGACCGATCACAAGACTCAACATACACATAAGCAACAATCAACCACATGTAAAAGTGTTCCTATGGCACATTAAGGCAGTGACATTAAAGGTATTGCATCTCAGTTTCAAGACTTCATCATTGAAATGCATAAATAATCTTGGATGTCCCCATAACCCTCATAGATACAATACAAATCACAGTACCTTAACATACACATAAGCATCAATCAATTACATGTGACACAGTGTTGCCATGGCACATCAGAAGTCCAGTGAACATAAAGGTTTTGCATCTCAATTATCATGCATCATCACCGATCACAACACAGAGGCAACACAACATAATCCAACATCAGAACAGCAACACCAAAACAGAACACCAAAACAGAGAATCAACTTAAACAGAATACCAATGTCTTAGTCATCAGAACATCAACAACAAAACAGAATACCAATGTCTCAGTCAACAGCACAACAAACTCATTCAACAACATGCATAATTCAGAGCAATAATCTCAGCAAAAATACCCATGCATAAACAACTAAAAAAGAGTGAGACTTGGCTAAAAATCAGAATTAGAGGCAACATCACCATAACCGGGGACGATTCATCTCACAACTTCATCGTCAGAGGAATCAAGGATGAAGATAATCTCAGGGGAATCAGGGAGGACGACGATCTCAGGGGTAGGAAAGAGCTCAACGAACTCAGGGGTAGCAGGGAGCTCAACGATCTCTGGGGGCTCTTCGCGCAGCTTCCCCTTCACAGTTTCCTCTGAGACAACAGGAGTGAATCCGTGATCCCCAACACAATCGCCACCCCACTCGCATTGTGGAGCTTGAGAGCAAGCAACAAAAAGTGCATCAGAAGTCCATGACCTATCAGACTTAAATATGTCCGAATCACCCATTTTTTATGCAAACAGAGAAGGGAACCCAGGGGACCGGGGTTTTCAAAGCAACGATCTCTGAGATTTAGGGTTTTTTTGGGCGGGTTTTGGGAGATCTGGGTAGATCTAGACGAGAAGCAAGCATTTTCTGTGTTTTGGGGGCAGTCGGAGCAGATTAACCGCCGGCGAGCAGATCTACAACAGATCGAGATCATTTTTGTCAGTTAGGGTTTCAGAGAGAGCTCAGAATAGAAGAGAGGGCTCAGACGAGAGCGTAGAGAAGGAGAGGCACCTTCTCTGGAGAGCGAGAAGTCAGATGAGAGCACAAAGGAGAACTAGAGGTGAAGAGAGCTCAGACGAGAGAGCTCAGATCTAGGGTTTCAGAGAGAATGAGAGAGCTCAAAAGAAAAGAAAAGAGAGCGGCGAAGAGTGAGACGAGAGAGTGAAGAGAGAGCTCAAAAGGGGGTATTTAGGGTTAGGGTGAGAAATGGGCTGGGCTGGATAGATTAGGGTTTCGGTAATTGGGCTGGGTAGATTAGGCCGGGTTAAATGGGTAGATTATGGGTAGGTTAATATGGGTTAGGGATATTGGGTTAGGATAAATTATGGGTTTGGGTTAGTTTGGTTAAAAAATGGATTTGGGTTAAGTTAATGAATTTAGGAGTAGTTTGGTTAATTTTGTTAATTTTATTAGTTTAATTAATTAATTAACATTTTAATTAATTAGGTTAATGAAAAATGGTTTATTAAGTTTTAGGTTATGAATAAAAATTGTGGATATTAATGGAGTTTGAGATGAATGAAGATGGTAGGTGAGAATGATTGAATGTGTAAGGTAAGGATAAAATGCTGTAAAAGATGGAATGAATAAGGGTAATATTAGAAAGAAAATATGGATAAAAAATGAAAATAGGATAAATAAAAAAGGACATCCAAAATGAAAACAGGACGAGACGTTATAGTAAGATAGAAGTGCTTTTATAGTAAGATAGAAGTGCTTGTAAATATAAAGTCAAACAATGTCTAAAGCCAGCCAGCCAGCCAGCCAGATGAGATCCAAAGTCGAAAACACGCAAACTCACTTCTCCGTGCTCATATTCTCCCCACCTAACACTATGATTGGGAAATCAGTTATAATTCTTTCCTTCCTAGTGGGGTTTCTCGTTACCTTGTCCTTGTTCGTCGGCTCAATCGATTTCCGGGAACATGTTTTCCAGTTCCTCCAGCAGCCGCCGCCTTTGCAGGTGGAGACGCCGGTTGGGAGCTCTCAACCGTCGTGCCGGAGCTTTTCGCCCCTAAAGGTGTACATGTACAACCTCCCTCGCCGGTTCAACGTCGGGATGTTGAATCACCGGAGCTCCGACGAGAGGCCGGTGACTGTGGAGACGTTGCCTCCGTGGCCGAAGAGATCGGGGCTCAGGAGCCAGCACAGCGTAGAGTACTGGATGATGGCTTCGCTGTTGTACGAGGGAATTGGTGGTGATGGTGACGAGCAGAGGGAGGCTGTTAGGGTTTTGGATCCCAAAATTGCTGATGTGTTCTTCGTCCCCTTTTTTTCTTCGTTGAGCTTCAATTCGCACGGCCACAATATGACGGATCCGGCGACGGAGGTGGACAAGCAATTGCAGGTAACCTTTTTGCCAGGCCATATTCAGCTTGTGATGCTATTGCTAGTTCTCTCGTAATTACTAATCTAGAGCAATTAAGGGATACGTCCGTACCGGCTAGGGTGTTAGTTCGCTGTTTTACCTTTTCATTCATCTGCAATAATGCGCATAATGCTTGAGCTGCTTAGAAGTGGTGAAGGAATGCGAAGAATCTAGCTAGTGGTCTTAAACTAAGTACAATGGGGAAAGAATGTTGCTTGACAACTTCCATTGTTGTTCATTGTGCTACCAGCTTGGGCTTTCATACTTTCCATATTGGTTTTCCACTTTTAAGTTCTTAAGCTGCAAATCATGTTTGTTTCTTATAGCTTAAACTTGAAAATGCGTCTTCATTCCGCTTGCTTAGACTTTTCTTTGTAGTTTAGGTAGATATTGTTGATTTCTTGAAGACATCCAAGTACTGGCAGACATCAGGGGGCAGTGATCACGTTATTCCTATGCACCACCCTAATGCTTTTAGGTTCTTGCGACACGAGGTGAATGCATCCATTCTTGTTGTAGCTGATTTTGGCCGTTATCCCAAAACCATGTCCAACTTGAGGAAGGATGTAGTTGCCCCATACGTGCATGTAGTGGATTCATATACAGATGATGAACCTCAAGATCCCTTTGAATCTCGCCCAACACTAGTATTTTTCCGCGGAAGGACAGTCAGGAAAGATGTAAGCATTTTATGTCATACTCCATAATTTCTCTCGTCGTTGTCCTTAATTTGTGGATCTAGTTACAGGACTAATAATAGTTATCATGACACAGGAGGGCTTCATCCGTGCTAAATTGGCAAAAATATTATCAGGGTATGATGATGTCCGCTATGAGAGCAGCATTGCATCTGAGGAAGGCATAAAGCTGGTAAGCATTTTTGTCTTGCGAGAATAATGATCAGATTCTACTGTTTATCCTTTGCTAAGAATGATGTTTGCACCAATTCCTATACCGTATGCTAGCATGGCTACCTCCAAACATTTCTATGAGTACCACGTGGATTTTCTGAACATGTTTTACCTTGTATTATGCTCTTCTCTTTATAGTCAGCGAACTCGCACTTAATTAATAGGACTCAACTTTGTGTTTTTTGGTCGAAGAACTTAATTATGGTTGCATGATAAGGGAATGATTCATCACCTTTTCACTTGTAAGGCATCTTTTTGACAGTATATAGGGTGGTCTCATTTTTCTTTGGAGGTTTGTTACTGGTCACCTTTTGACTGAGTCCATATCCTCTGTTCATACCAGTCAACAGATGGGATGCGGTCGTCGAAGTTCTGCTTGCACCTGGCAGGAGACACCCCTTCATCCTGTCGCTTATTCGATGCTATAGTGAGCCATTGTGTTCCTGTTATCATCAGTGACAAAATTGAGCTTCCGTACGAGCATGAACTCGACTATTCACAATTTGCAATCTTCTTCTCCGATAAAGAGGCACTCAAACCAGGTTACATTGTAGAGCGGCTCAGGCAAGTAGCAAAAGAGGAGTGGCTTCAGATGTGGAAGCAGCTGAAAGCAGTCTCACACCACTATGAGTTCCAGTATCCCCCAAAGCAGGAAGATGCTGTTAATATGCTATGGAGGCAAGTTAGGCATAAACTCCCAGCTGTGAAACTTGGTGTACATAGAAGCCGGAGGTTAAGAATACCTGATTGGTGGGGTAGTGGGAGATAGTATGTATTACCTCACTTTGTTGCTATAATATCATTTCCCCCCCTTCAGTCTTTGTTACATGATGTTGTATAGTTCATATTTAATACGAGGAAGAGAGGGATGTTCTGGTGGGTATTTCGGCGCTGTTAACGTGATTGTGAGATATTTGGGTCACGATGAGTGTATTCCTGAAAACGGCTATATTTTTAAGGCATTGTTAATTCCGTCAACAATTTACATAATTCTATTCTTTGCGCCAGATTCTCTGACTTACAGTAGATGAAAGTAAGATTGTGCAGAAAATAAGTAGTTCAGATTCCATGAAAAGAACATTGACCTTCTTCTGGAGAGTGTGGGACTTCCACCCCTTGAGCCACTGGATCAGCTCACTTATCTTTGAAGTTGCTATTTAATCTCCATAACAAAGAAAAAACATCTTCAAACGAAAAAAATCACAATGACTATTGGAGAAAGCTTATACTAAAGTTTTCAGAAGTCTTACAATTAGTTATGGAACTTGGTACGTTTAGAAGCTCGTGTAGTTTAATGGCACTAGAGCATTATTCTAGATTGGACCTAGAAGTGAGTCATATATATAAACTATTGTTCCTGCATACTAAGCGTTTCCATATAGTTATAGAATAGTTTTACTAACTCACCTATGACCTATCCTTGATCTGGGATATTCCACAATGTATCCACCGGGATGAAAATGACTCGTCAAGCCAAGCATATTTTGAAACCATCGGCAACAATACTGTGCATATATGCTGTTCTTATTCTGCATAATTTGAAAGTCGCCAAAAGACCAGATACAAAATTGATTGTGGCGCAAGCCATGTTGCACTCCGAAGAAAATTAATATCAAACCAAAATCTACTTATAAGTCCATGCACGGGTAATACATATATGCAATTAGATTCGTACAGAGAAACAACCATTGACTTATATTTCAATCCAAGAAGAGAGCGAGAGCCACATTCAGCCACTCACTCTGGCTGCTCGGATTCTTCAGTTTCCTTCTCAGTGGCGGCGATTTCTGGTTTACGGAAGAAGCTATCAATTCGGCGAACCCTTGGTGGGGCCGGCTTATCGCTGCTAGCGCGAGATCGAGGCTGAGGCTTGGAAGGGCGATCAAGATCTGGATCCGGCTGAGGGAGAGAATCGAGCAAAAAGTCACTGGTCGGGCGGTGCCTTTTCACGGCGACTCTGAGGTGTTCGAGTTTCACCGTTTTTCGCTTCTTCTCCCCCGCCACCTCCGCCGATCGCTCAGCGAGGAATTGGAGGAAGAGCTCGGCGGAAGATGAGATGAGAAGCAGAGCTTCGGACGTAATTTTGTTGATCTCCTTGTCCAACTTCACGATTTTCTTCACACGACCGGTTGGGAACGGAGGTTGAAGGCTCTTCTCCATCTCTTCTTCTGCCATTTTCTCCAACGAAGGGGCTAGGGTTTATGAATTGGGGTCCCGGAGTATTTAGCGAAACAATTTCCCGCTCTCACTTCGCACCAAACGCCAAATTTCGCGCTCCCTTAAATTGAATTAAAAAATATATTGAGTTAAATCTTCTGATTTCAGAATTGAAATGATAAGCACATACTTCATACTACTTACCTATACCTTACACGAAATTTGTTTTTTTGTTTTTTTATATTTGTAAAAATAGTATGTTTTATTATATGTTTAATTGATATAGAAATATATAGTTAATGACTATTATAAAAATAGATAAATTTTTATATAAAAAATGACTAATCGACTAAAAATATTCAAGATATAAAAAGTTACATTATATAAAGAGAGATATAACTCTCTATAACTTTATTAATAATAAAAATTGACTAAGTAGTCATTTTCTAATATAATAAAAATATATAGACATATGTAAATACTTAATATATTTATGAAAAAGTAGGAAAAATATATGTAAATACTAAATATTTATTTTAATATTTTTAAAAATAAACTTATGAACCAATATTATATGTGGATGGGCCGTAATAGTAACAGCTAATTTGAATTGTTTTATGGGCTTATTATAGGCCCAGTTGATCGACTGCCAGTTAAATAATTTGGGCCGGTTTGGGCTCGTATGGTTCATGGCCTAATAAGCCCAATACAAAGCATCAAGATCCAGATGCTTCTAAAGCCTAAGTTGCCTAACGCGGAAACCCTATTCTCAGCCATTTGTCATTTTCGTCTTCTCTCACGCTCTTCCGCTCTCTTTTTCTGTCATCCTTCGCAGTCTTCACCTCTTGCAGATCCATGGCGATTTCTGTAAAAAAACAACATTCGCCGTCTGAAATTACTTCACCTTCTTCAACCTTCGCCAAAATCTAGATCGAAATTTGTTTGGGTTGTGTTTGTCGTTGTCCTTCTCTGTGAAGCTTCAACCTCTGTTTTCTTAAACCTTTGCATAAATCAATTTCCAACCTTCGCCTGACGAAACCTTCGCCGATTGTCTCTCCCGAGCCTGTAAATCCCGACCAACCATCACTCTCCTTCGCCGTTTGTCTTCCTCTGCTTTCACAAAGTTCAGATCCAAAACAAATTACCTTGAAGAGATCAGTTTACAGATCTAAAATGGAAAAAGGATTCTCGACACTGCCTTCGCATTTTCGCCGTTCGTCTAGGAGGTTTAAGCGATAGAGGATTCCACCACCGCCAGAAGATCTATATTCCACCACGCATGAGTTCCTCTCACTATCTCTCTTTCTTTATTCTAGATTTTTCATATGTTAATTAGTTTATAGATAGGAAATATGATACATAAACCCTAATTTTATGAGGTATGTGACAGATTCTTGTACCATGCAAAGGACGCCAACCCTAAGTATGAGCAGATCTGGAGTCTTAAATGTAAGATCTCTATATATCTTTATTTATCTTCATCTATGGATACCGATTCCTTTTGAAATGCTCAATTGACTTGTGTTCTATAAAAATTGAGTAAAACATATTCAGTGGGATGTTGATTTTAAATTGAACCTCATTTTTTTGCTGCTTAATTACTCTCTGACAACATTTAAATTTTCATTGCATATGACTAGACCTGATCAAACCCGGATCCAGGTGGGAATCGGGCCGGGCTTTGGACAAAAAATATGTCCGGGTGGGCGGGACGGATCCGGGCAAGCCAAGGAAACGGGCTAGGAAGGCTTCCCAGATCCGCCCGGACATCCGGATCCGGGTAGCCCGCGGGTCCCATTTAGCCCGCGAGACAAGAGAAATATGTCGTAAAATGAAATATAAATATAATTTAACGCACAATACCCATTGAAAAATGTCTTTTTATTACAAACGGTAAACATAGTTATTGCTACAAACTTGTCATAACAAATTTCCACACAAAATAACACAACATTACACAATTAAGCAATATTCAAAAGAAAATGGAGCTGGTTGTCTGTTTTTGTTGCCTCTAGCGTAGTGCATACATCACACAATCACATCTTAGGTGAATCTTCTTCGTCCTCAAACTCGTCATAACCAACATTGCCAATTTGAAGTGTCTTATGTGTATAAATATTAGGTTGTTTAGGGTATAAACATTTATTTATTTTATATAATATTTTCATGAATTTTATTATATAAAAATATTTTATTTTAAAAAATTAATTCGGGCTTCCGGGCGGGCTATCCGGGCTAAATGGGATAATATCAGTGTCTGTATCCCGCCCATATAAACGGGTGGGCCGGGATAAATGGGATATTATCAGTGACCATATCCGCCCATTTATGACGGGCGGACCGGGCGGGCGGGTCAGCCCGTGTTTGCTCAGGTCTACATATGACTATATGAGGACATCTGCACGTGTGTGAGGATTGCAACTTCAACAATGATGTTTTGTCGATCTATCATCAAGGGAATAAAAATGTAAGATACATGTATGTATATCTATTTAATTACATCTCGCGTTCCGGTGTTTTAAAAAAAAACTGGCTCCCTTATGTTCATTGTTTTAATTTCATTAGGTATTGATTTTCGGGTGTTTTACAACTTCAACAATGATGTTCTGGTGTTTTACAACTGGATGAATCAATTTTCATTTGGGATTTTAATTTCATTCGGTCTTGATTTCTTTTTACTGGTTTATTGTTTTAATTTTTTTTCACATAAAAACCTATGTGTTTTTTTGTATTAATGTTTTTGGATTTAGTCTCAGCCATGCTTTTTTTTTATTAAACTAATGAATTGATTGAATCATATACGGATTAAAAAATTGATTTTAGAAGAAAAAAATCTACTTTAACAACAACAAATTATAGATAAGAAGCCTATAGAAAAGTGTAATATTTTTTGACGCTGGTAAGATATTATGGGCTTCTAGGCCCATTAAATTTGAATACAACAGATTACATTTTAAATAAGTGTTATAAACTTAATGGACTTATTGGCCCAATTAAAAAGTAGTACAACAAACTAAAAATTGATTTATATATTTGTTGTTTAAAAAAAACTAAGTAATTTTCGACAAAAAAAAATTAAGTAATGAGCTTATTGACCCATTACCTATTTAATAGTATTAATTGGGCTCATAAACCAGAAATAACAATATCAGGCAAACTCAATTTGTTTAATGGGCTTTAAATTGGTTTCTGAAAAAATATGTTATATATAAATATAAGAGTATCTTAAATAAGTATTGATTTCTTAAACAAAATGACAACTAAATTTAAACGGGCTTCTAATTATTTCAGATCTATTTCATTCTATGTACTTGGCTTATTGGCCCATTAAATTTTAATGTGTATATATATAATTTGTAAGTCCGGCCGAATATGTATATGTAAAATTTAATACAACCGATTAAAATTAATATTGCTTCATAAACTGTAATGGGCTTTTAGGCCCAATTAAAAAATTGACAAAATTCTATTTGCGGCCCAAACCTATATATCTGGCAAATATTCGAAGATATGTAGTATATACTTTTAAATGGATTGATTGGTCCATTTAATACTTAATACTTGTAATTAGGCTGCTAAATTTTAATGGGGTTATTTTGGGTTTTAGACCCAAATTTAAAATTATTTATATGTAAAGTCTGGCAAAAAAAATCGACCCACTCTGCTATATATAAAATTCACTACAACCGACTAAATAATTTGTTATATGTTTTTTTTATAAAAAAAAGAAAAAGTAATGGGCTTATTGTCCCATTACATGTTTTATACTATATATTCATCACTTGATTATATTAAATGGGCTCATAGACCCGAAAAAATATTATAAGCCCAATTCCAATTGGTTTAATGGGCTTCACATTGGTATCTGCAATCTACTATTTCGATTTATAAAAATAAAGAAATCCAAAGCTTCTAGATCCATCTATACATTTGCAAACCCTATTTCTTTCCTTATTTCATGTTGCCATTTCGCTCTCTCTCACTCCTTTTTTGAGATTTAAATATTTTCTTTCCTTCTCAAACCATGAAGATTTCTATTTACAACTTCAACATCTCTCTCTCCTTCCTAAAAGGACTCTGCAATATTCAAGAACCATGAAGATTTCTATTTACAGCTTCAACATCTCTCTCTCTCTCTAAATAACCGCAAACCCTCTCTATTTGCTTTTACAAAGATTTCAGATCCAAAAAAGTACTTTCAAAACCATGGTGTAATTTCTTCGTACTCATCAGATCCAGTATGTTTCTTTCGGATCCAAAAAAGAAGAAAACATGCAAAGCCACCATCGCAATTTATAAAGCGATCTAGAGGATGATGACCAGATATGGAAGGTGGATGTTGTGCCAATCTATGTCGAATGTAAGCAATCTCTCTCTCTCTCTCTCTCTCTCTCTCTCTCTCTCTCTCTCTCTCTCTCTCTCTCTCTCTCTCTCTCTCTCTCTCTCTCTCTCTCTCCATCTTTGCCGACCCCTTTGGTTTGAAATCCTCCACCCGTTCTACTGAATAATATTGATTTTTTTGTCATTAAGTATATGAATCAAAACAATGATTTCTTATGAGTCGTTCTATTCTGGTTCATTGATTTTACACCTTGTAAATAATATAATTTCACATAGATTCTTTTAGAAAAAGACTGCATGTTTGTTTAGATCTGTTTTTTTGTTTCATTCTTTTTTGTTTAAGTCTGATATATGTTCTTGGCATGATTTATTTTTCATAACTGTATGGCATGAATTGATTGATTGAAGACAGATGCCAAATTTATTGTTTCAGCAACTTTAAATGGCTTATGTACCCATTGAATATACTATATGTATTAATGACAGTGAAAGAAACATATGGGCTAATACGGCCAAATAAATTTTCTATAACTTTGTATGTGCGGAACAAATAGTTAATTTGTGATGTAACTTCGTCTTAGGTTTATTTAGGTTTTCTTCATTAGTTATCACAATCTATTAACCTAAACCCTAAAGGACTCAAGTTTTTGATTTTTTTAGGTTTATTTATGAAATCATTCATCATTTCATAAAATTTTGCTTTCTGCAGGCCTTTAATAAATGTTTATTCTTTTTTGCCTATAATTAGATAATATTTTCCTTAGCTGTCTGTTTATGTTTATGCAAGTATGATTTATAATTTGAAACTCTATAATCATATATTAAGGAAAACTATGAGTGTTGAAATATATATGTTGCAATGTATGTATGAGAGACAATACCTTTTTCTTAGATCTGTAGGCAATGTTGTTGTCGTACAATATCTGATTTCAACTTTGCAATTGTTTCCTATCTCTCATTGCATGTGATCACGTGAGGTGTCCCTGATAACAACACTGAATATTACATTGGGAATGTAAATTTCATTCTGCATATAGTATGCAAGGTAGTCCTTGTGACATTCCATTTTAGATTTTTGTCTTACTTCTTAACTTATATTCAAATTACTTACTTTTAAACTTTTGCAATTATAGATGCTTCTCAACTGGAAATCAGATAGCCACAATATTAAGGTCACTTTGGCTCATATGTCCAAGGTAGTACTTCTGACATAAAAACTTAGCCTATATGTATGATCTTATACTCTAGTGTGATGACTGATTCGATAAAATTTGCATTTACAGGTTTGAACATATAAAATCAAAGATACATCTCCTACTCTGATTCAATGTCCAAAAAAAGGTCATGGTTATTTATCTTTACAATTATCATCATACTATATTAAATTACTAAATCTATTATGTACTTAACTTATTTTTTATATTCTAGGAATTCCATGTGGGATCAGACTCGGGCACTTAATATGGAATGTTATTAACCTAAATTGAAAGACCTAAAGGTATGCCTCCTATACTAAAATTTAGACTTCCTCATTTACCTGTATTGTAATTACTGATTTGCGACAATCTTTGAATTACATGTTTACAGATTTAACTTCCAAGATACAACTCTTAATCTACATTAAGATATACAATAATGATGTGTCCTTGCCTCCTGTGTCAAGCCAAGGTGTCAAAGGAGAGGCCTTGGATCTAGTCTTGGTTGGGAAGTCACGTCTGAACGTCTCAGTTGATGAAGATGATGTTGAACGCGTTGAAGAACGCAATGTTTGGTGGTGGTGGTGATCACGGCGGCGATGGAAGCGAGTTGGTGGAAGTATGGATAGCGGTGACGGAAGCGATTGAATAGAGGGATAGACGACTTGAAGGGACAAGTCGTTGATGTCGTAGCGTCGACTGCGGAGGGGATAAGCTCGATGGAGATCGAGTGGTTGCCGTAGCGTCGGTGACGGAGTGAATGGGGATGAGAGGGATATGGGTGACGTCCGATCAAGGGAAAGAGGGATTAACACTCGACTTTAAACCTTGAACTTTAACTTTGAACGTGTGAAATAAAGAGTACAAAGTAAGGTATAAATAGGGAAGGGGTCTCGACCAAGACCTAATGGGCTTGGGTCGAAACGAGCCTAAGGGCTAGCCCATGCAAGTATGCAAAAGGCACAAATCCTAAAAGATAAAAGGAAACTATCTTAAACACTATAAATAAGGAAACTATCTAAAACGTTGCAAATAAGGAAACTATCTAAACAAGCTGGAAATACCAAATATAGATATCGTCTGTAAAAGAATGTGTGAAACTCAGTGACGCGGTGAAGGCTTTGAAGTGATCATCGCGTGAGACGACGACATGTCAAAGTCTTCAGAAGAACGCGTTCTGTCACTCTCGATGGTGGCAAGGACGACGAGTCTGGGCTTGGTATCTGGGCTTCCTTGGCTGGCGACGGTGTGTGTAATCAGAGACGCGACGGCGGCAGTGATGGCCTTGGACCTGGACTTTGTCACTGGGCCTTGTGAGCGTAGGCTCATGACTTCTTCCTTGTCTTGGGCCGTCATGGGAGGCAGGGTCACATTACCCTCCCCCACTTGGTTGTGAAGAGTCCCCGCTTCACCATCATCAAACTCGGGCTCAACATATGGAGTCAAGTCGGCCACGGTGGGAGCTCGAGCTGATAGGCATTGTCCCCTATGGCCTTGACCACGCGGAAGGGACCATCTCCACGCGGTGCCAATTTGTGCTTTCGCCGCGAGGGAAATCTCTCTTTGCGAAGATGCACCCAAACAAAGTCTTCGGGGGCAAATACGATGCGGCGGCGGCCTGAGTTCTTCTGTGAGGCATACTGCGCGGCCCTCCTCTCCAGCTGCTCCTTGGTTTTGCGATGAAGTTCTTGCACCTGCTCGGCGCGGTTGGAGGCAGTGACGTGCACTGGGTCACGTAGTGGACGCGGAGACAGATCCAGCGATGTCAATGGGTTGAGGCCATACACCACTTCGAAAGGTGTCAACTTGGTCGCCGTGTTCCTGCATCTATTGTAACAAAACTCGACAATTGATAGTAAGTCCTCCCAACGCTTAGGGTTGACTTTGAGCATCGTGCGAAGGAGGGCTCCTAGAGTTCTATTGGTGACCTCCATTTGGCCATCGATT
This sequence comes from Rheum nobile, assembly GCA_027886185.1. Taxonomy (NCBI): domain Eukaryota; kingdom Viridiplantae; phylum Streptophyta; class Magnoliopsida; order Caryophyllales; family Polygonaceae; genus Rheum; species Rheum nobile. The sequence continues at coordinate 2,060,155 of WOAB01000292.1, read as the reverse complement.
TGGGGGTGGTAGCTAGTCGAGAATAGGAGTTTGGTCTCTAGCTTTCCCCAAAGAGTTCTAAAAAAATGACCAACAAACTTAGAATCTCTGTCACTAACAATGGTACGCGGGACTCCATGAAGACGCACCACATGCTCAAAGAATAAATCAGCAATCTCACTAGCACTATGGGTGGTCTTACAAGCTATAAAATGTGCCATCTTAGAAAATCTATCTACGACCACAAAAATAGAGTCTTTACCTCATCTAGAGAGGGGCAAACCCGTGATGAAATCCATAGACAAATCTTCCCAGGGGGCACTCGGAATGGGCAAAGGAGTGTAGAGGCCGTGAGGACTAGACTTAGCTTTGGCTCTCTGGCAAGTCACACAACTCCTACAAAACCTAGTCACTTGGTGGGTCATGTTAGGCCAAAAGAAATGCTCTCTCAGCGCTCTAAGGTCTTCCTAATCCTAAAGTGTCCACGACTCGTGTGTGTTTCTTCAATCAATAGGAGCCTAATGGAAGATCTAGAAATGCATAGACGACTAGCCTTATACAAATATCCCTCAGAAAGGTAAAACGTCTCAAACTCACGCGATCTCAGGCAGTGCTCAAGAATAGGGGCAAAGAAAGGGTCACTAGCATATAAATCTTTAATCAAAGCAAAACCCAAAATCTTAGTTTGCACTTGAGTCAAGAGAACATACTTGCGAGACAGCGCGTCAGCAACGATGTTATCTTTCCCTTTCGTGTGAACAACGACATAAGGGAATGTCTCCAGAAACTCCACCCAGCGAGCATGGCGGCTATTGAGGTGAGCTTGGCTCTTCAAATAGCTCAGCACGGCATGATCACTGTGGATGACAAACTCACGCGGCCAGAGGTAGTGTTGCCAAGTCTTCAGCACGCGTACTAAGGCATAAAGCTCTTTGTCGTAGGCGGGGTGACGTGGCTTAAATATGCAGTGCAAATATCGTTGAATGGCCTAGTCAAAGTAAAAGTCCTAACAAACCTACTAAACAGATGTATAGCAAGCAAGTAAGGGTCGAACCCACAAGGAGGAAGTAATTAATCTATGTGTTTATAAGCATGCAAAGTAACAAGGGGGGTTTTGATTATCAAACGGAGCAAAGTAAACAGGTTTAGTTGACTTGAGAATATGATTGGGGAAAGTAGTTCCACTAGAACGAGATCCACAATACAGAGATATAATTTGATCACAGAAATCTATTAAATCCAAGTTCTTTCACTATTCTTATGGTTGTTCCCACCTTGATCTTAAGTACTACCAATTCTCACAGTTGTTGATAGACTTATCACAATATCAATGGAAGAAAACCTTACCACTAACAAAGCAATAGCAATACACACAAGGATATAGGATACATGCAAATAGAAGAAAACCTTACTACTTAACATGCAAATAATTCTCACTCACAATTGCACACTCGTATTCCACTATATGCAACAATCGTGTTTGCTACTAGATATGCACTCGTATTCCACTATATGCAAACTCTAGTAATTTGATAAATATTACTCAACCTAGTTGGCCAGACTATGAAGAATAACGATAAATCAATAATCAATATCACCAAGAGAATTAAACCAACACATATAAGAATAAGAATAAGGAATAGAAATCTCACAACCGAATCAATTGTATTGCTTCAAACGTCTAGTAGAACAAGGGTGTTTAGTTCTTCATCCAGATGTAAATGAAACCCTAATAGAAAAGTAAATTGCTGATAAAAGTAAAGTAGTAGTCTATGTGCCTCTTAACCTAGGAAGAGGTCTTAAATAGGTTTTGGAAAATAAAGTTAACCTAATGCAAAATAACAAAGGAAATAAAATAATAGAAAATAAGGAAATCCGAAACAGCAAAAATAAGGAAATAAAGTCTTCTGGCCGCGAGGCGCTATGTGCCCACCGCGGGGCGTCAGTCTTCTAGTTGCCTTCTCTGAGATCCACCGCCGGGTCACGGTGGCTTCTGGCGCGGGGCGTCAAGTTACACCGCGGGGCGTCAAGTTACACCGCGGGGCGGTGAGTTCCACCGCGGGGCGGCGGTGCCTTTTTTAACTTCTGCGATACTTTAGTAAAAACGCCATAACTTTTGATTCCCAACTCGGATTGCGCTCATATTTTGAGAACTTGCAGTAGACTTAAAGATCTAACTCCTCGAATTGGAATCACTTCATTTGGACATATGAGTAGAGAGAAAGAACCATTTGAATTCAGCACATTGTTCTTCTACTCTTCAATACACTTCAAACCTCTATAAATCCCATGATTTCTTCACTTCTCCACTCTAACTCCATAATCCACGATTGTGCTCTAAATCCATCCAAATGGCGCCTCAAACCTGGTAATAACCCCAGATATGCACTACAAAATAGCACCGATCATGGGGTAATTGAGAGTGGCTCCTGTGAGCTTCTCACTAAAGTAGGCAATTGGCCTCTTTTCTTGGTGCAGCACACCACCAATGCCTATGTCAGAGGCATCACACTCTACTTCGAAGTGTTTGGAGAAATCTGGAAGCTGGAGCAATGGCGCTTGCCATAACGCGGTCTTCAAGGCGGAGAAGGCGCGTTCATGGGAATCCTGCCACAAAATTGTGCTTCCTTTCTTGGTGAGCTCGTGAAGTGGCGCGGAAATGGAGGAAAAGTCGCGTATAAAACGTAGATAAAAGCCCGCGAGACCGAGAAAGCTTCGCACTTGTGTCGGAGTTATAGGCGTGGGCCAGTCCCTGATGGCCGCGATATTTTCCTCGTCAACGCGTAAACCATTGCTACTAACAATGTAGCCTAGAAACTTGGTTGACGCGGAGCAAAAGGAACACTTCGCCAGATTGGCGAATAGGTGCTCTTGGCGAAGACACTCTTAACACTTGTCGAAGGTGATCGGCATGGTCTTCGAGGCTCCGGGAATACACTAGTATGTCATCGAAATAAACGACAACAAACTTGCCAAGGAAAGATCTCAACACGTGGTTCATCACGTGCATGAATGTGCTGGGCGCGTTCATGAGCCCAAAGGGCATGACTAGCCACTCGTAGAGCCCATACTTGGTTTTGAATGCCGTCTTCCATTCATCACTTTCTTTCATTCTGATCTGGTGATAACCACTCTTCAAATAAATCTTGGAGAAGAGTGTCGCGCCATGAAGTTCATCAAGCATATCATCAAGGCGGGGAATAGGGTGCCTATACTTGACTGTGATCTGGTTTATGGCACGGTAATCAACACACATTCTCCAGGTACCATCTTTCTTGGGCACAAGGATCACAGACACAGCACAAGGGGAAAGAGATTCCCTTACGTACCCGCGATCTAGCAATTCTTGGACTTGGCGTTGTAGTTCTTTGGTCTCTTCTAGACCAGCTCTATAAGCAGCGCGGTTGGGCAAAGAAGCACCTGGAACAAGATCAATCTGGTGCTCAATGCCTCTCAGGGGAGGTAATCCTTGTGGCAACTCATCTGGGAACACGTCTTGGAACGCAGCAAGCAACTTCGCGATCGATGATGGTAAGACCGCGTTCTTCGACGATTCTAGTATGCACGGGGTTGGAACAAGTAGAAAACATGGCACTTTGCCAGTGACACATGCAGTGAGGTCACTGGGCCTGGCCAAAAGAACGTGTTGCTCACAGGTTCCTTGCAAAGGACGCGCTGGGGGCACCGAATGATGTGGGGCACTTGGTGTCCCAGTTGTGGTGTTGTGCTTCTTCTTGCTATCGCCTGAAGGAGATGAAGTGTGACCAGATTGGGGCATAGTGGATGCGGTCTCTATGGCCTTCTGGCGATTGCGTTCGACCTGGTACTACAAGATCTCATGGGGAGACATTGGATGCAAAGTGACGCGCTTCCCGTGGTAATTGAACACATAAGTGTTCAAATACCCGTCATGGAGCACGCGCCTGTCAAATTGCCATGGGCGCCCAAGCAAAATATGGGTGGCGTCCATTGCAATGACATCACAAAGAATAGAATCACAGTATTGGCCTATAGAAAAAGAAATTAAACATTGGCGAGATACTATGTTACCTGGCCTAGAATAAATCCATTGGAGGGCATAAGGTTGTGGATGAGGCATCGTAGGCAATTTGAAGTGGTTGACAACCTTCTCATTCACAATATTTGCACAAGATCCGCCATCAAAAATAAAACTTAAGGAAGTTGTTTGGACTAGAGCCCTTGTGTGGAACAAGTTCTCTCGTTGATCGCTTAAGTTGGCTTCCTTGACGGTGAGGAGACGACGCGTCACCAAGATCAATGGTGTGCCCGCGTGCAGAGACGTGGGGTCACAGTCATACGCGTCTTCATCCTCCTCTGCATTGTCTTCAGGGATCGCATCAAGTGTGGCCTCCTCGTCCTCACAAGACTCGTAGCCGGCAGCGGCTGTGGAGAACAACACTTTGCGAGCATTGGGACAATCTTTCTTATAGTGGCCTCTTTCATCACATTTGTAACACTCAATATCACACGCGCGATCATTGTTCACTGGCGCCTGTCTTGGCGCGTTCTGTCGCGGCGTGGTGGCCGGTGGCACGGTCTTTGCTTTGGGGGCGTGGCATTAAGCGCGCGATCATTCGAACGTTGGTACGCTTACACAGAGGGGTTGTATTCACCATGAAAATGCTCGATTTTTACCTTGACATGGGGTCACTGGTATCGAGGCTGTTTTGGGGCTGGGTTGAACGCGTTGTGTGGGGCAGCGTCATAAAGAGGGTTGTTAATGGCGCGCAATCCATGTGGTCTATCGCGTACAACGTGGTGTCTATCGCGTTGTTCACGGACAAAGTCATCCCTAGGCGCGTAGGCATCATCGCGTTGACGTCTTCGTGGCTGGGGATCAAAGTTGTCGCGTCGATTGTCTTGCTGCTGAATATTGCGACACTCGCCGCTAATGTCAGAAACGCGTTCTCCTCTGGGTCGGAGACGCGGCGAAGGTATCCAATCTGAAGGGTGATCCTGCAACTCAATGGGATCTCCAAGAGGTGGATGGAAAAAAATTGGATTGACCATACCTGAGTCCTCGATCTCTTTGTCATCATACTCATCGAAGTCGTCTTGGACATTGGGTGTGATCGACGTGTAGCCATCGTCAATGCGGTGTCCGGACACTTTGATGTCGTAGATGATCGCGTACATCATGGCTGCGTTGCTGAGTAGGGGGTGTCCTCAAAGGATCATCGCGGGGGGAAGCTCCACGATCGCGGCGGCTGTGTCTTCGTGGCGTCGCATCGGCTTGGGCAGCTTGATGACGTCGGCCATTGCGTGGTGTAGAGGCTTGCACACGGCGCTGTGTTCTTCGAGAGGCATACCTGTCATCAAAATTGTAAGGTTCAGAGTACTCACCTCGATCATCCTCGGCGTCGTGGTCGGAGCCATCGTCGAAGCCAGCAGGTGTGGCTCTGGGGACATAGCGGTCCGCGTGGGAAACGAAACCTTGGCGACTCTCGATGACACTCTGCATTCTGTTGAGTTGTGGTTGATGTTGAGACGTCGAATGCAGTTTGCTTTTGCCTTTGTTGACTCTCGTCTTCGATGGACCCGCGTTAGTAGCTCCAGGTGGAGGCGGCACGTCCATAGCACTTGGGGGGTAGGAGTCGGCACGATGGGTGCCACTGGTGGTCGGGCTTTCATAGTCGCGATCTCTTGTCTTAGAGCCTGGATCAAGGTTTGATCTTCGGACAATTCCATGATTGGATCGCGTTGTTGGTCTTGTGGTGGTTGGCCTTGAGGTAGAACCAACTGTGGGGGTTGATCTCGGTTTGTTGTGTCGACTTCGCGGTCGTCTTGACTGGATCCAATCTGCATCGTGCCTATAACAAGATGGCCAGACATGGGAGTAAAAACGAACCAAAAGCCAACAAAGAACAACAACCAAGCAAATCACTAATCAAGTCACAAAGTTCACGTAGGTAGGGCTTGTTTGGGCTCGCCGTGAGGGCGGATTGGCTTGCACAAGAGTTGGTGTATCAAGCAAGTTGCAATCAAACAAACAAGAACAAATTGAAACCCTAAACAAACGTAAACAAAGCAACCAAGTATCAAGAAATCACCTTCTAGGAAGCTACCTAGACGATGGAGAGATTGAGAAGATGAGCTTAGACCTGGGTGAGGGAGTTAGGGTTGCCTTATTTTGGCTTTACCTAACTTTGAAAACTTTTTTTGTTTGATTTTTTTTTAATATCTTTTTGATATCTTTTTTTTTTAATATCCGAGATCTTATCTTTTGATCTTTGCGGATTGCAAAAGGAAACAAAATAAAAAAAAGGTCTAAGTAACTAGAATATCACAAGTGTGATCTTTGTAGAGAGAGAAAAGATAAGATAAGATTTTGATGATATCTTATAAGGAAATTGGTAAACTTAACTAAAAAGCAAAATCAAGCAAACAAAGAAACTCTATCCACGCATGAACTAAGGAAACAAAATATTCAAGCATGCAAGATAACAAAATTACCTAACACACCAAAACTTGGGAAGGAAGAAAAAATTTCGGCCAAGGTGTGACCTTGTAGAAACCGAAGGGTCAGCAAAGATGGAAAATTTCTGGTTTTTCGTGATCTTTTTCTCGCGAGATAGTACGAAAGCAGAGATGGGGGTCAAGAAAAATTGTGAACAAAATTGAAACTTGAGTTTGTGACTTACAAGACTGCTGGGCTCTGATGTCAGTTGATGTGTCCTTGCCTCCTGTGTCAAGCCAAGTTGTCAAAGGAGACGCCTTGGATCTAGTCTTGGTTGAGAAGTCACGTCTGAATGTCTCAGTTGATGAAGATGATGTTGCACGCGTTGAAAAACGCGATGTTTGGTGGTGGTGGTGATCACGGCGGTGATGGAAGCGAGTTGATGGAAGTATGGATAGCGGTGGCGGAAGCGATTGAATGGAGGGATAGACGACTTGAAGGGACAAATCGTTGATGTCGTAGCGTCGACTGCGGAGGGGGTAAGCTCGATGGAGATCGAGTGGTTGTCGTAGCGTCGGCGGCAGAGTGAATAGGGATGAGAGGGATATGGGTGACGTCCGATCAAGGGAAGGAGGGATTAACACTCGACTTTAAACCTTGAACTTTAACTTTGAACGTGCGAAATAAAGAGTACAAAGTAGGGTATAAATAGGGAAGGGGTCTCGACCAAGACCTAATGGGCTTGGGTCGAAACGAGCCTAAGGACTAGCCCATGCAAGCATGCAAAAGGCACAAACCCTAAAAGATAAAAGGAAACTATCTTAAACGCTATAAATAAGGAAACTATCTAAAACGTTGCAAATAAGGAAACTATCTAAACAAGCTGGAAATACCAAATATAGATATTATCTGTAAAAGAACGCGTGAAACTCAGTGACGCGGTGAAGGCTTTGAAGTGATCATCGCGTGAGACGACGACATGTCAAAGTCTTCAGAAGAACGCGTTCTGTCACTCTCGATGGTGGCGAGGACGACGAGTCTGGGCTTGGTCTCTGGGCTTCCTTGGCTGGCGACGGCGCGTGTAATCAGAGACGCGACGGCGGAGGCGATGGCCTTGGACCTGGACCTTGTCACTGGGCCTTGTGAGCGTAGGCTCATGGCTTTTTCCTCGTCTTGGGCCGTCATGGGAGGCAGGGTCACATCAAATAAGGTCATGGTTCTATCTCTTGAAACTTAACATCACTATTGTACTTTATTTTATAAATGCATGCAGTACTTAACTGTTTATTCTTGGTATAGGAATCGCATGTGTGAGCTCGGGTTGGACTCAGAATTAACAAAACCAATTATTGGTATTGCATAAAAATAAAATACCTAAAGGTATGCTTTCTGTAATAATCCTCATATTACCATAGGAATAGCATGGTGGAATGTATGTTTGTATAAGCATATGATAGAATTTCCTTAAGACGTGAAGGGTGATAGGTTTTAACCTAGAAATGTTTGAACCAATTTACAAAGTAGTAAATGGGTTAAACATGGTTAAACTTATAAGTTTGAGTACTTAGTAGGGAGGTCGTCCCTCTAAACCATTATCAGTCAAGTTTCGGGGTCGAAACTTCTCTTAAGGGGGAAGTGATGTAATACCCCTCAATTTTAGTAAGGGTATTTTGGAAATTTTCCAACTCCCGTATTATAAGTCAGATTAAATTCAGAGAAGTACGGACATTCTATGCAATGTGCAACCTCTGTAATATTTTTCTGAGTAATATAAAATACAGTTAAGGTATCTTTGGGTTAAAAGGGTCGTTCGTGTACGAATATATTTAACCCGGAGTTAATAATATTTTTACCCCTTGGTAAAAACGACAAAACGGGGGCAAAATTGGCCTTGACCGCACCCTGCCGCACCCGCGGCGAAGGCCAATGCCAGTGGCGGTCACGAGTCGGCCACCGCACCCTGGCCGCACCCCGCGGTGGCAGTTGTCTCCTTGACAGCGTTGCAGTGCAACTTGGCTGAGGCAGAAGTAGCCTTGTTGAGTCACCTAGCCTATGCCTATAGGTCGGGGAACCTCATGGTTGATGTGTTCAGCTCGTGAGCAGCCTTGTGGGACTATAAAAGGAGGGAGGAGGCAGAGAAGAGGGTCACAAACCCAGCTGCAAGTCATCCTCTTCCTCAAGAAAACTCCATTGTTGCTCATAGTTCAAGCTTTGCTTGTGAGTGTGTTCGAACCCCTTTTGAGTGTTAGAAAGGTGTTCCTAAGTGGTATTCTAAGGCATAAGAAGGTGGGAGATCAAACCAAGAACAAATCAAAGTCGAACGAATTGATTTGGGTAAAGTTGCTCCCCGAAAACTTCGAAGAACTCTCGCCTGCTGCCTTCACCGCACCCAGCGGCACGAGACCAACCGCACCCGCGGCGAGCTTACCTGGGTTGTGTGTTCTTGGGTGTTTGGGTTCGGGCAAGGCTTGGTTCCTTCGATTCCTTTGTACTTCTTTTAGATTCATATATGTGGATATTGAATCTAACTTAGGGTCTCGTTATGGGTCATTCCAGAGGGAATTATTGTCCAGGATTTGTCCCAGTTTCGGACTCGGAAACCGTTATCTCTAAGCTTGTTAAAGCTTTCGTCTGATCTAAGGCAAGTGGCGGTTCGCTCTTGCTCATCATTCCATATTTCAATTAATTATCAATTGTTTAGTTGTTAATTAATTTGGGATGATTTACTGTTTTCGTTGGGAACAGTTTTGATAATTGTTGATGATTTTAAAAGATATTATAATAGGTTGTATATCTGCTAGAACAACGCTATTATAGATATAAATGATTAAAACATGATATTATACTAGGTTGTATATCTGCTAGAACAACGCTAGTATAGATATATGTTTTTGATGTTGGCCATGATGGCTATGATGTGGATTATTACTGTGTTGAACTGTTTAGTTAGCACTAGTAGTTAGGAACGTTGGACTCGTTGAGGTCAAGTCGTTTCTTGATAATTATTGGTTGAGAGGGCATCGGAGACCCTGACACCAACTGGCGGATCATGATCGTCCTCTATCCGAGTATAGAGGTGGTGCACTTAGCTAGTGTCACAAACCTTGGGAAGGATTCCCTTCGATATATGTCCCTCATGACGAAACATATATCTAAAAGCTTATAACATGATGTGTGTTTTGGAATTAAATAAGGTAAGTGCCGTTGTCGCACATGATTAATATACCCTTGGGCGAGTAGTGCAGCTAGGCAATAGTACAGCTAGGAAATCTCGTCTTGACTTTGATCAGAGTAAAGTTCTCTTTTCAATCTGGATTCGCCTTGGGCAGTGAGGTTGGTCGTGAGCCGAAACATCAAGTCGTTTTTGAACGCTTGTATGATATTATTAATGTTCCCCAACATTTGTCATGTTTCCGATAAAGCTCATTTCGTTGGAGTCTTCTTTTGGGATTGATTGTTGTGAGACTCGGTCTCCAGAATCTTCTCTTGATCGTCTTTTCATAGATTTCAGTAGAAGTATTGTGGTTGACTATCGTCATCGGTTGTTATTCGAGAAACGATGAGTCTAACCTAATACGACTACTTCGAACCACTCTGATTTGTACCTTTGCTTAGTCTTTCAGTAAGACTAACAAACCGTAATTGTTCTCTGCATGGTTGGTTGGTGTCATCCGTTCGATTCGGCACATCAAATAAGTTGTCATCTCGTGAAGGCTAGAACGACTATAGAGGCGAACAGTGTTTTGACAAGTTTATTCAGGTTAAGATCCTTGGCGGGTGATCATTGCGATCAAGACCCTTTTGTTGGTTATTTAAAGTCTTCCGTTGTGTTAAATATGTTTTGTGTAAAGACTTCCGCTGTAATGAACCTGATTTTGTATTTTGGTTGCATTTCGGATTATGGATGTAATGCCGAAATAATGATTTTAATCGAAGGTTATGATACTTTGTATCATAATTGTTGTTTGATGATTTATATCAACTGGTAAAGTGATAAGCACTACTTTATAGGGCTTAAGTAAGAGTCATTAGAGGTTTTATTGGTGCCATTCGGGTAGATTTAGACACATTCATGTGTATGGCGTTTGGAGGCGAAGTTGGTGTATTTGGAGGTGTTTGAGCTATTTTGGAGATCATATGAGACACTGAGGAGGAAGCCACCAGTAGTAGACGCCAAGGAGTTATGAAGTATTGGCGAGGAGGTGCTGAAGACACGCTTTCGGGAGCTGAAGAGACAAAGGAGGAAGAAACGAGTTCACGGCGACCGCCGCCAATTCCCATCCAACAACATTGGCTACGATGTAATTACGGCACCCGCCGTGGAAAGACGGCGCCCGCCGCGATTACGGCGCCCGCCGTGGAGGATGCAGCGCCCGCCGTGCATGTCTGAAGTCCGTCGTGCCGTTTCCTTATTTGCATTATTTTATTACTTTTTATTATTTCATTTTAGGTTAACTTAGCTTTATTTCCTTTAGTATTTAAGGGTTGAGAAAAGGCTTGTTTGCCTATCTTGGATTCTCTCTCGAACCCTAATTAGTTTTTACGTATTTGCTATGAAGAACTAAGCCTCCTTGGCTTAGTCAGACGCTGAAGCTTTCGTTTTGATTCAGTTGTGAGATTCTCGTTCTTAATCTATTGCATGGTTTTTATCTCTTCTCTTGCTTAAGTTGCTTATGATTGATATTGATAATCTCTAGTCTGATCATCTAGGGTTTGTTGTTATTGGTCTATTGCTAGATCTAGATTGTTACTGGTTGAGCATATCTATTTCAGAGTAGCAACTGCATCGTACTAGTATCTGGTTGTGCTAGTCTTATGCAGAAGAGAATTGATTTACATTCTAGGATAAAAGCTGGTTGTTTTATGCTAGAATTGTATCCAACTATTTTCCTATCCATAAAGCTGTTGTTAAACTGAATCTTGATAGTTTCAGGGTTGTTTAATTAGTTAGTACTAATAGTATCTGGTTGTGCTATTAGTTATATCTGAAAAGGAATTGGAATCACCATTGCATGAGATTTTGAATGAGTATCTATGATCAACTTGTCATACGAATTATGGATGTTGTTTGACTAAGTGCTTTTCCCCATCACTGATTTCATCATATTTTACTTTGTTTACTTTTGCATGCTTAGGTTACTAAAACTCACAAAACCCCCATTTGGTTACTTTGGTTTGACATACAAATTGCATATTAAGATAGAATTCGCCTCCCTGTGGATTCGACATGTACTTACCTAGGACTACGGTTTAAGGTTTGTTTGGATACTTTATATAGCAGTTTTTAGAACGACAAAAACCTGTTATCATAAAGCCTTGGGTGACATTGGACAGAACGTCTGAGGTCACTGGCGGTAATGCCTTCAAGGTTATAGATTTGGGGGTGTTACACTTCCAATACTAAAATTTTGACTATGTTTATTGCTCATTAACTTGTATTGTTATTACTGATTTGTGACACTTTGAATTACATGTTTCAAGATTTAAACTCCAAGATACATCTCTTACTCTGCAATAAGGAAAATAATAAGGTCATGGTTCTATCTATTTACACTTAACATAAACTATTTTAATTTATTTTATAAATCTGTTCAGTACTTAATTGTTTAATCTTGGTATAGGAATCGCATTTTTGAGCTCGGATTGGACTCAGAATTAACAAAAACCAATAATTGGTATTGCATAAAAATGAAAGAACTACAGGTACGCCTACTATCTTCATCTTTAGGTATATTTAAATTGTGATGACCTTTTGCATAGAGTAGTTAGTAGTTTAGTTGTATGAAAAACATAGAGTAATACTAAATCATATAAGTGAAGACATGTATATTTAATTGTAAATAAACACATAAAAACATTACAAATCAAACAACATAAACCAAAACATTACCTTTTAATTTCGATGTCTTTAAGCAGTTTTTGTCTTACACGTAAAAACTGCTTCTCATCAAAGCCTCCAGTGTCCTTCCGAACAGCTTCTTAGTTTTTCTGTGCTATGATAACCCTTACCTGTATGCAAATCCACACACAAAACTCCTTGTGACATCTTATAGCACATAAGATATATATATATATAAACGATTAATTAAATGGTTTTAGAAGTTTTGAATATATTATCATATCTTATAACTTAGGGTTTTAGAAGTTAACATAAACACAACATTCCGTATATATAATCTGATGTATTATAGACGACTGACAATATATCAATACCAACAAAAATAATCTATTTTTTGTATTTTGTAATCTGAAATTACTTTTGTAATCTATGAACAAACCATATGAATAGACACTACATGCAGACATTTCCAAATTACTTTTTCTCAACCCATTTAAACTAACAATAATATATTATTTAACAAAAGCCTATTATATTATATAATCGAAATCAAACGAACAGACCCTATGTCATGGCACAACAGGTTGTAGAGGAAATTGAATAGTTTAGCGAGAAAAAATCAGTATTGAACTAAAAACAAATTCTATTGTAATATCAATCATAATTATGTAGATAGTAAACAGTCAAGTTCTTTGAATTCATTGTGCACGTACCTGCTAAATGACGCCAACCGATTTGCTATTAGTCTTGTGCAAGACACCAGTTTTTTGTACTGTAATTGTGGGAGGTGCTCTACTTTTATATCATCAAATCCTTTGTCTTTATGCTGTCAAATCATGCTGAATATTTGATATCGTAATAATATTGATTTGATTTGATTCTGCAGATATTACATTGCCTTATTACTGCCATATCATGCTGAATATTTGAGTTGATTGTACAGATATTACATTGACTTTATACTGCCATATCATGCTAAATATTTGATTTGATTGTGCAGATATTACATTGCCATTATGGATTGCAGATTAGAAAAAATCGTGCTTGGGGATATTGCAGATCGTGAAATTGGATAAAATCGTGATTGCAGAAATTTGAGCCATTTATTTTTATGTATGTGTTATCTCATTTGTTTTAGTTTTGAGCCATTTATCTTTATGTATGTGTTGGCAATGCAGTTTTTTGGTTAGTTTTGAGCCAATTTTGCAGCAGCGGCTCTATTTTTTTTGTTCATTTCATTGCTTTTACCAGGTTTGTGTGGTATAAGTATTATTGTTTAGCAGGTTTGTGTGCTATTTCTCATAGCACATTATGTTTAATTTTTTTGCTATTTGTCATAGCACAGCAGGGCTACTCATATTTGTGTGGTAGTTGAGCAATTTGTTCAATTTTTTTGCACGGTTTTGCAACCAAATATGCTTATCCAAAACTGCTAATATTACGGATACATACAAATTTGCAGGTTTTGTTTTTGGCTAAAAAAATCTTTTAGTTTGTACGATCTTAAATTGCCCTTCACGTTTATTTTGTAATATAGTTTAGGAAATAAATTGTTATAAAAATATAATGGTTGATCATTGATTTACGACTTGGAAAATAATTTATTATACAAATATACTGGCATATCTTTGATTTAAGGGAAAAAAAACACCAAACAAAAAAAAACGGATTGAGCGCCACATGTTCAAATTACTATCGTAATGCCACGTGACAAAAAATATTTGGTGCATTGTAGGAGTGCCACGTGACTTAGTAAGTATTATGTTTTAGTTATTATTTAGTAGATTAATAGAATCAACATGAAAATTGATTAGATGTTTTTCTTATTATTTTTTCATTATTTTATAATAATTTTACATAAACAAAAAATCCAAGAGGATGAAATTTGATAGAATTTAAGGGTTCCTCAAAAGAGAGAGGGTGTTGCAATCTCCATACTTCGCTCATGTATATACTAAAGAATATACCTAAATCTCACGTGTTAGTAGCACGATCAATTCATCTATGTGTTCTAACCATCATATGTCACATTATCCTATCTTTAAAAAAAAACTAACGTACTTTTCGTGTCAGACATAGATTTTTACGTTATATATGTTGAATAAAAAATATTAATAAATATAAAAATTAATATATATTTTTAAAAACAAATCAAGATAAGGTTGATATCAAAATCAAATTCAGATCATAATTCGTATCTCAATCATCCTTATAATTAAGAATTTTTGGATTTGTATAAAATTGGAAATTTTGGATTTGTGTATTATTAGAAAATTTTAGATTTATAATCTTTGTGATTAACTTGTAATCTTTTTTCTTGATTTATATATAAATTAGAAAGAAATTAGTGATAGGTTTAGGATCAAAAAACTTTGATCTATAATTAAATTTATTTAAAAATAATGAAAAATTGAGAAAATGACATATGATGATTTTAATGAAGAGGTGTCATGTAATTAGGTTCTAATGTAGTATATATAGTAGATTATAATAGTGATTCGATTTAATTATATATTTTATTTATCATTAGGTTCAAAGTATATCTTCAAATTTTGCGTGGACCCTTCTGATGTAATTTGTTAGTTGTTTTAATATAAATACAATTTTAACCCTTACCTTTTTTGATTTTTTTATTATTTGTATTCTAAAATATCCATTTTTATTTGAATAAATTTCAAAATCGTAAATCTACGTACTTAACAGATAGTGATCTCAATCTATATATTTAAAAAACGTAATTCTGCATTTATAATGATGATATTTTATTATTAACAAGAAAATAAAAGATGATGCATGCAAATACAAACACGATTTAATAAACTCCGTATCTCTACACCCCATCCCACTTAAATATGATATTTGAATTAAATACAAACACGATTCTTTTTTAAAAAATTTAATAGATTGACTACTATTTTATTGAACCAACCCAACTTTACAAAATCTTTAGTTTTTTTTAAAAAAAGAAGAAGAAATAGATATTTATTATTGAATATCAATTTTCGTAAGTCAAGAGATAGCCTATGGGAATTGTCAAAAAGTAATATAAACGGTTCAGACTATGAAGATAATCTAGCAGTCTGATGAGTCGCTAATGTATCTTTACGATTTACATAAGATAAAAAAACAAAAACAAAAGAAGTCAAAAAAAGATATAATATCTTCATATAAAACATGGGCGTAAGAGAGTTGGAAATGTCAATCTTACAGACGTGAAATCATCGTCTGGTCATCTGACTCAATATGAATACAAGAGAATCCCAAATCAGTAGCAATTCTTAAACCGAATTACACGGCCTTAGCCCAATCAATTTCTCAATTAAAAAACATACCAAATGCAGCCACAACTAACAAATCTCTCTTGAAATCACGAAAAACAACACCAAAACTAATCCATTCATCAGGAAAAACAGCTGCATCAATATACCTTTTTTGTTTAGGTTTCGTTGTTGTTATTTAATTAAAGTTATCAGTCAAATTTGATAGAGATGTAATAACTTATTTAGATAATAATTATTTACTAATTTCACACAGATTCGATTCACTTTATATTTTACAATGTTTTAGAATTTTAAAATCTAATTTATAGGTAATAACCCTTTATAATTGAGCCTCTCGAAAAAAGCTTACTTTAATATGATTAATAAATTGATTTAGTTTATATAATACATTTTGCTATTATTTTTATTTATTGTACATATTTATTTTATATGAATAAATTTAATTCATCGCTAATATACACATATAGAGCACGAGGTCTATACTAGTTATATATTAATACGTATACTTCATATCATGTCACTTTATTAAAATTTTCAATTTTATTTAGTTTATTATTATGTAATTTTTTTAAAACATAATAATTTCCATTTTAATTTATATAAATTATTGTATAATATATAATATTTTCAATAACAATTAATATCAATTAATGTAAAAAACAAAGTAAATATGTGACTTTAAGCATGCAAGTTTTACTATTTTTTCTCTATAAAGAAATAAATTATCTCTCTCTATATACATTTTATTTATAACTAGCATAGTGTCCGTGCCATGCACGACATTGGATTTAATAAACGTTTTTAATACAAATATGTTTCATGGTACTAAGAAAATGGTTAGTTTTTATACATTAGTGATTAGTTAGCCATTTTTTTTGTTCTATTATTACAATAGTACCATTTACGCTTTGTCATCAATTGAATATTGTATATGTCTACGTGTTAGTAGTAGGTCTTCCCTTGGACACATGTCGCTTGCATAATTGACCTTTACACATTCCTCCTTCCATAGCCTCCCTTATTCCACCGCCTTCTTGTAATTATAAATGGACCGCTCTGCCTTCACAAACACCACTCACTGCCTTTTTCGACTTCAAATTTCCTTCTATCGGAGTTGAGTTTTCTCAGATTAAGAGGGCAATCAAGCATGTCAAGGTTACAATTCATTGCCTCGCGCTCACCGTGGTCGTTCTCCGCGGAATAATCCGGCAAATTCGGCACCCATATTAGGATTTGGAGTTGCTTCATACCAGACTCACTCAAACCTGTCGCATCCTTGAAGAGTCCAAGGATTCCGTCTCGGACTCGGTGAAGCAAGAAGCGAATGTTATTCCAATTCTTAATTTAGCTTAATCAACAATTGATTGTAGTCACAAATCAATTCAAATATGATGTACAGATCTTCACCTTCTATATCAAAAAATTGAAGATTTGGCTTAATCTTAGTAAGGTTTGCAAAATCCAACTAATTACCTATGTTGAGTGCTACTTTGAGTTGCGAAAGGCTCATCGTCATCTTCGGTTGGTTGGTACGGTCTAGATTTGCTTTAACTTTTTTCGTATTTAGTTTTTATTTTCCATTCATTTTGTGTCTGTAAATTTTCCATTGATTATATAGTATGGCAACACAAGCTAAACAATGAAGTGAGAGGAAGAAAACGATTAAAAAGAGAAGCTTCACTTGTCTGCAAGTTTGCAACTAGAAGGAATTGAAGAGTCATTTTATGTGGGAATTATGGGTATGGATTATGAAATATTTTTTTTCTTTAATTTTTATAATAAATACAAATGGGCCCAAAGAATTAAGTGTTATATGAAATATGTGTTACACTTGAGGTCAAGAATATACACTTAGAGATTGAACAAAGGATATGCACTGCTTGAGGTGAAGAATGAGTTGGGCTTGCTCCACCCTAATTATAAGACTTCTCTTCTTATTGGATATTAGGTCTTTGCATGGACAATAATATTATAAATAGGGGTGACAATAAAAGAGTTGAGATTTGTATACTAGGAGAGCACAATTTATTGTAATTACCTAGATAAAAAATAGATTCATTGTATAATTATAAAGCTTGCCCATTCAACTCTAAATTGTAGAATGATATGTATATATATTCGTTAAACTTCCAAACAAGAAAAGTCCATTGATGAGTTAATTATGTATTTGATTCTAAAGTAGATAATATATTTTGTACTAAATACTTATCATATATAGTCTTTTAATGTCTTCATCGTAATCATATATTGCCACCCCTCTTTATTACAACTAAACACACAAAATCTCAATTTTAAGAAATACAAAATTTACTAAATTCTATATTCCTGTGTGAAGCACGGGCCAATGAATAGTACTATATAAAAGACAACAATAATTGAAAAATTATCATAGTGGTAGTTTAAGCCAAAGTTGGATGTGATATAGAAATCATATTTAATAATATAGTCATAACTAATAACTCTCCTGATAAACACTAACTATAAACCAAAATCTATAAAGTCAACATTAAGTATACTATAACCCAAAAATTCGTTTTACAAGCCGGCCCTAGAAAACGCTCCCAAGGGAGCGTTTCCTGGAAAGCCCCTCATGGCCTTCGGCCACCGGAGACAGCCTCACCGGCTCCCGCCCCACTGGCATGCCGCCTCTCCTAGCCTTCGCCGGAAAGACACCGGCCCTAGCAAATGCTCCACCGAGCCGCCACGACCGACCGTCGCTACCATCCACCAAATGCTCCACCGAGCCTCCCTTGCCACCACTCCGACCGAGGCCTCTGCAAACCCTCAAACCGCCGCCGGGAAGGCAAGATATGGGGTCTTATTCCAGATCTGAACCACCTCCGAGCCTCCACCTCCCCGTCACCACCTCTCCCCCACCACCCTTCCACCGCCACCACCTCCTTCCCCGCTTTCACCTGGCCTGCACTCGAATGCTGACCTTGCGTGCGACGCCGTTCTCGGCCACCGGAAGGGAGATTTTCGGTATGGGTTTCGTCGCCACCGTGAGAGAGATCTCGGCGAGGGCACCCCGGCTCACCGCCGACACCACCGACCACTTGAAGAAGATGAGATCTGACCCCCTCGGCCTCTCTGCATCCCTCGACCCCTGTTTTGAAAATAAATAAATAAATTGATTCTTGGTTGCTTTGTGGTACACTCATTGTTGCTGCTGGTTTTCCTTTAGGTTTAGTTTTGAGATTGTTGTTTCGGTTCGAGATAAGACAGTGATCGTGTGATCCCTGGTGGTTTCTATTGACGAAATGCCTCCAGATTGTGTCTTGTTTCTTCTTTTCGGCTGCTTCAAACGACTTGTTGGTGGTTTCCAACCCCTGTTTGAAGACTTTCTCATTGATTAAGCCTTGTTGGTTTGCTTGCTCGGTTGTGTCTGTATTTTGTTCTTTGCTGTGTCTGTTGTTTTTTATTTTTGTTTTGCTCTTTGTTGTTGTGTTTGTTGTTGCTTTGTCGGGTGTTCAGACGCCGTTTGTTCGACCTCTCGAGTTTCCAGGTTTGGTTGTTCTGGATTCTTGAATTCTTACTTTATCAAAAAAAAAAATTAAGTATACTATATAAAATCAATTAATTAATTTTAAAAATAATAATTAAGATTAATGTAGATAAAAAATAAACTATTAATATTTTTTGTGAAGAAGATAAAATATAATCTTGATTAAAGAAAGAGAAAAAAAACATATTTAGCAAATACGATATAATTTAGTGGTATGATTTGATAGTAGTTAAATAATTTGTTAGTAAAAATATTTTAATAAATTATAGGTATTATAAAAAGACGGTAGATTTATTTTGTTCTAAATGGTTATGTAAATCTTATAAAATTTAACTTTATAAAACACAATGAATCCAATCTAATAAATTTGTTTAATTAATTAAAATTTAATATATAATTAAATCAAATTTATTCCCATAATTTTTTTCAAAAAACTCGATGATGTGGTGGATGATGGTTGGATGATATGATAATGACACGTAGATTTATGACCATAGGCCTTGGTAACAATTTTTAAAAAAAGAATTTTTTAACTTATTTATATAGAACACATATTTAGAAAGACGGATACGTATAAAAGTAGGGAGGAGACATGGACCATGGTCATTGTTTAATCTCTAACCATTTCAAACGTGTGATCTGGGCTGTCCAATGCTAAAAGATCGACAGTTCTTGTGCGTTCTCATGCCATCCCATTTTTTCATCTATAACCATTCCACACACGAGATCTAGACCGCCCAATACTAAAAGATCGACAATTCTTCTGTGTTCTCATTCCTCACATAAGCAGTCATTCTCACCTAAACCACACCCTCATTTCAAACCACCTGCCTAGATTTGAAATAAGGGAAACCAAAGAGTTCTTTCATAAATTTTACTAGATTCAAAATAAGGCAACTTAAGAGTTCTTTCATAACAACTTTGATCACAAATTTCCTGCTACTATATACGGTTAGTTATTTCATAACAACTTCGACCACAAATTTGGTTTTTCTCCTTAGTGTCCATGAGCAAGTTAACATAAAAAATTATCTTTAAATTATTTTATAAAAAAGAATAGATAAATCCTTAACAAAAAAATTAAACTAATAGCTAAAATAATTATTATAAAAAATAACCCTAAACAAAAAAATTAAACTAATGACTAAAAATAATTATTATAAAAATAAATTTTTTATAGGCACACACTGTTTTTCATGTGCACGCACTAGAAAAAACCTATTATATATATGCTTCCTAATTATATAAGGAAAAAAACCGTCTTCTATTGAGGGACGGTTATACCACGCACGATCCAGCTTCAAAAATTACAAAAACAAAAGGAATCACCTACTATCTTTCAAATACATCTACACATAATTTTTGATGAGGTAGCAACAAAATCCCACTTTTAATCCATCTTAAATGCGGAGGTGTGTGTTCTTCCTAACATGACTTGTCCATTCCAAATTGTAATCACATGAAAGTCTATCCAGGAGAATTTAACAGCTTTCTGGGGTTTTGGTTTTACAGGTTCCACAAAAACGCTGCCAAAAGGATTAAGCCTTTGGTTTAAGGGCCATCCTATGTAGAAGCTGTCACATGAGTGATGAGTGGTTTGCAAGATTCAAAACAGGATTTTCCTCTGACCATAGCAGATGTCCCGCCACCTGAAGAGCAATTAAGATGTTGATGTATATCACATTCAAAAAACTTGTCTAATGTTAATGTTGATCCTTGATGTGCTGATGTACTCCAAGAAGCATCTATCTTCCTCAATTGAGAAGAGTGTCTCAAGAGGGGAAATTTCAGCATGTGTTTCATCAGTAAAAATCCGTGGCACTCCTGCAAATCCAAGCATACAAGCAAGAAAGAAATCACCAAAAACATGTTATAAATGCAACGGCCAATAGCTAAGAGGCTGGAAAAGGAAGCCACTATAAGGGTGTTTCAAGAAGTAATACCATGAAAGCATTCCCTTGCCTCACCGGCCATTAGTACTGCGTCACCACTTCTAAGGAACATAGCTATAGGCTGATCATCCCTAGATTTTCCTCCAAGGAGAAAAATTGCTTTGCATCCCAAGCTGAAACAAGATTCCACCCACTAGTATTAGATTCACTAAGCTATTATATGCTAATGCAAACAATTTGTCTAGTGTGAAATTTTTTAAATAAAAACAACAATCATGTGTCATGGGCACCTTAAGCTTACTATAGGCTTACTCCAATCAGCTTCCATATCATCTAAGTGTCCTCCAAGAGTGTCACCTGGAATCAGAAAATGGAAGGCTTCCAATAAAATCTTATAATCTTAACAAGTCACAAAGAAACCTATAGCTTACAGTCCCACACTGACAATAAATGCAGGGCACCAATAGTCTGAAGCAGAATGACTAATATCGGAGGAACTTGCATGTACCTAATGCAAAGTAGTTCACAATGGCGGCTTCAGGCTTGAATTCCTCCGCTGCTGGCATAGCAGGGACAGCCAACTTTTTTGCGGTCATTGAAAGCCTCTCAGGAATCTTGTTATGTGGAAGAGAAACATCATAGTTGCGCTGCATCAAAACATACATTAATGTACAAGGTCAGTCACAGAAAGCTTTGACATCAGCATTGGCCAAAAAATTATGCATTTTTGCACTGATGGTTGTAGTGTAAAAAGAAATAACAGAATATCAAATAAGTTTTGGGTTGGAACAACCTTGGACCAATCAAATTGTAGGCCAAGCGTACTCCATCTTAACTTCCTTAGTAATACTGTAGCCAAAACTGTTTTTCCACAAGTTCCCCTGGCAGGCATATCAGCCTCATCATAGAATTTCCACCACTGAACCCCTTGAATATTACTTGATTCTTTGGGTAAGGCTTCCTCTTCGACAAGAACTTTTCTCTCGTTAGCGGCAGACAATACATTGTATACAGGGCCGTAGAATGGATTGTGATTGGTCCTGTTGGGAGGCTGTGGGAAGCTGGTCAAGCTCTCCCTTATCCACCAGCATTGTTCATCAATGCTCAATGCACCAGGAATGAAATAGAACCCTGCACCATTTGAAATATGTAGTAAGGCACAATACCACCTTCATATTTGTAAGCCTGGTGCACAAAACAGGAAGGAAAATTAAAATATCGCTATGTAAATTCTCCAAACCATGAACTTATGTAGCAAACTGTAGCATACTCAAACTTCTTGCTTGGCAGTACTTTCGGGTTAGTATTTATTTTCAAATTCAAGAATTATCAATTCATAAGGTAGTAGCAACCCATTATTGTCAGTCAATGCAATTTGTACCAAAATAAGGATAAATGACTGAAAATATTATCATCCCTTCTCATTAATTTGTACCAGACTACAAGCTACAGTGGATTTATGAATCCAGCGAACATGCGATCTACTCATCAACCGACTTTAATCTAAAGACTTCATGGTGAATTTTTTTAGGGTAAATAAACAACTTTTAAGTGGATGAAATCCGGAATTCAGATACCAGGCCGATTTCCGAGACAGAAAACAGGGTGATCGAACCCATCTCTATGGAACTTGTAGATCCCAGGAGGAGTTTCGCCTGTGTGATCAAATGACTCCAAAATCGATCTGAAATCGACCACCTCCGACAGATCCACTGCCCTAGCTTGTTTCTTTCTGTACAGTGAACCAATAAAACACTCAAAACCAAAACTGCAAAAATTGCAAGCGTTACGGAGAGAAGAGGGATGCTACTTTTTGGAGTTTTGGTCGTAGTAGAGCTTGTACTTCTTCTCCGCCCGCCTGAATGCTGTCCTCTCGGCGTCGTCCGTGCCGCCACCGTCGTTTCTATACATTTGCTCCGACGATGCGATAGTTAGGGTTTCGGCATGAGTAAACGGCGGCGAGTAGGAGTGTCAACCGTCGTTCAGCTTAAGATATCCCTTCCCTTTCTGAGAACTCATGTCTGTAGCTGGAGCGGGCTAACCCAATTGTTTAGGCCCAATAGGTGAGCTTTCATATTCCCGCCCACGGCCCATCCACACAATTGAGAAATTTCGGTAACATGCGCCACCTCATAAGAGAAGAGTATGGATAATTTGGAAACATTGGCCACGGACCACGGCTACAGAACTTGCTGGATAATTTTCTTCTCTCCGGTTCTCCTGCTTCAGTTCAGAGGAAAATCAAACTCTCGTATGAATCAATTTTCATAGAGGAGAAACCTGCGACAAGAGGAAGGAAGAGCCGTTTGTAGTTCAGATACAGAAAGAGAAAGAGAAAAATGGCGTCCAGAACGGCGTTGAGATCGGTGTGTTTAGCGGAGCCACGGGGAACATTTCGTTGCAATCCCACCACCGCTAACACCAGCAGACCTCTCTCCGTCTGTATATATACTTCTCTAAATCCATTTGGAAGATGTGGTGCTCCTTTAAAGCTCGATGCTCTGAGATACTGCTGTCGAATAGTTAGGGTTCCGAGTTACCATCGTGGGTTTCTGGTCAATCGCTCGCACGCCGACAATCACTCGCCGACTTCTTCTTCGTCTGGCGACGATCAGGATCCCCCACAAGAAGCTGTTCTTAAGGCCATTTCAGGTTAAGTTTTGTCTTTGCTTTTCTTTTAGTGCTCTTATTGTATCTTGTGGTGGAATTTGGAGTCAAATGATAAATATTTGAGAACTGCGGTCCTTGGGGCCTATGGCTAAGTTGAAACATGTCTCCTACGTACTTGGAAATTGCGGAATTTGGTATTTCATGGAATTGAGATGCTAAGGGATAAAAATTATGGGCGAGTTTATATGTTTGATTAATGCATTCTTCTGTTTCAAATTGTGAAACATACTGAACAGTATATGGGATTAAGGGCTTTGTTCCAAGGGGGATATATGAGTGAACCACTAAACTTCCTTCTAAATGCATCCAGAATGGTACCGAGTTTGCTGCCAAAGCAAGCCTATGTCACGTCTTGTGCGTGACACTACTGTGGAGTAATGGTGTTTATAAGATAGCTAGGCTACTATGCATGCTCTTTCTGTCAAGTTTTAATGCCTTTTATTGTTGTTCACAAGTCACACTTGCATCATACTCTGTTTTACCTAAAGTTGTGCATTATACTATGGTGTAATGGTGGTTATAAGATAGCTAAGCTACTATGTATGCTGTATCTGTCAAGTTTTTAATCCTTTTATTGTTGCTCACAAGTCACACCCGCATCATACTTTGTTGTACCTAAAGTTGTGCATTCCTACTTAACCATGTATCTGCGAAGTCACTCATTTCTGGAGTCCCTTGTATAGTTGTATTGGAGCAAGTAGGTGCACACTGCACACTGATACTTTCTAAAGTAGATACAAGAAATTCTGTCGTGAGTTGTCAAAGAAATCAAATCCAAAATGTCATCTATCTGATTCTATGATATCTAATTGATCCAACACTTTTTTTTTCCTGGAACCATCCAACTATTGATGAGGCTAAAATTGTTCACCCAGTGCGTAATCATGTACTGTCACTATATTTAGAGATATACAATGTTCCATTGGATAAATAGTCCATTACATCATCACTTTAGTTCTTTTTAGCAAATTTGAGTGTGTATATATAGTGTGAACCATCCAACTATTGATGAGGCTAAAATTGTTCACCCAGTGCGTAATCATGTACCGTCACTATATTTAAAGATATACAATGTTCCATTGGATAAATAGTCCATTACATTATCACTTTAGTTCTTATTAGCAAATTTGAGTGTGTATATGTAGTGGGAAACTCCAGCGGAACATCCCCCATCAATATTCTCATGATATTTGTTGTTATAAATCTGTCTTCAGATTAAGATTTAGAAGTAGTAGTAATTTAATATAACTATTTAACTATAGCAAATTAGCTTCTCATAAAATAGTTAGTGCTATGATGTCAAAGCAAATTGTGATTTAAGCATAGTTATCCTATTCATTGCTTATTACAAAGTTATCTTTTATGGCTATATTGATATTATAATTAGTTCTTTCTCCCTTTCTTCTGCTGGTTTCAGAGGTCTCAAAAACAGAAGGAAGAGTTGGACAAACCACAAATGTTGTCATTGGTGGGACAGTAACAGATGACTCTACAGATGAGTGGCTTACTTTGGATCAAAAGGTATGTTGGTATTGAAATTCTGATACTTGAGTTCTCAATAGAAGTTTTATGGAGAATATATAATGTTTTGTAATAGATTTCCTTTTAGGCCAAACTTTTTTTTGGGGGGTCAAATTTAGGCCAAACTAAATAGGAGGCTGCATGTAAGATGTCATATATGATTGTTGTACATGGGAAACTTCTGTTTAATTGCTATAATGTCAACATTATTCTCTGACTGATTCTAGACTATTTATTTTGCAGGTGCATACTTACCCAACTGTTAGAGGATTTACTGCTATAGGAACTGGTGGTGATGATTTTGTGCAATCGATGATTGTGGCTGTTGAATCTGTTCTACAACAACCAATCCCAAAGGTTCGTTTCTACTTCCTGAATTGTTGATCAAAGTACTTCATATTATAATAAATTAGTATATACTATAATTTCTCTATAGCTCCTATAAATCTTGGTTACACTACCTTGGGTACTGGATATAATTTCAACAGAAAAATTGCAGTTCTAGGATATCATGTACAGTATGCTCAAACATAGGAAGTAGCCCATGAAATTATTATACCAGCTGTGGGCTGTCTCCTTCAATACTTGTGCAGTTTTGTACATTGATTTTTGTACTGCTTCCCTGTAAATGAAAGCGGAAGGGGCATGAAGAATGTGCAGTTTCACTAGCCAATATATGACATGCTTTTCATACCTGATTTAGGGTCGTGTGAGGCAGAAGCTATCATCTAGAGGAAAATATGTATCTGTCAACATTGGACCAGTGCAAGTCAGTTCTAGCGAACAGGTTTGTTTATCTGGCATATCTATCTCTAATGTTTGATCTATGGAAGTAGTTGCTACTTGCTAGTATCCATGTCAAGGGTATTGCTTAGTTGAGCTTGTTTAGAATTACATTTTGGCTAAGACCGTAACTTCTGTCTTGTTGCAGGTACAAGCTGTTTACAACGCCATGAGAAGAGATGACAGGATGAAATATTTCCTGTAAGCCTCTCCTTTTTTTCCAGTAATTGCACGTAATGTAAAGAAGCTGTGTTATAATTCTATATCTGCCTACTTTTTCTTACTTGCCTCTTCAATAAATTTTGAAGTCAAATCGATGTCGGGTGTGTGGCATCTTTATCGGTCTTCTCTTAAAAACAGAAACCATTATTTTGCAGCTTCATGCACACCAAACATACAGAAGGAGAAATATTCTATTACTCCCAAGTCCCAATAATTTTTATAGAAAATCTGTCACTAGCACTATCAGAAGGATCTGGGGATTTGGAAGTGCTATAATCTTATTGCATAAGCTTGGGGCATCAGGGCAGCCGCCAGCAGCAAAATATCCTCCTTTGGGTCCGTAAATTGTCATATCATCCCACTCGCGAGCTGTTCAGCTCTAACAGCATGAAAATCTCATAACGACTGTGCGGAAGTGCATTACTATTTTTTTGGTATTGAACAAGTACTTACCTTTTGCATTATATGCACGTGTTTGGTAAATAAACTTCCATCTTCAAACCGAAGCATGTCAATTCCGATTTCCGAGTAATGAGATAATTGAGACAACAAGTTAATGAATGGGCTTTTCCACTGGGTGCATGGGCCTCACTGTCCGTCGGCCCATTCTGTATGTAGGTTCGAGTTTGAAGTCATCCTTTCCAGTATTCCACCGAGTAATTCTTTGAACATTCAAGTAGGTCGATAGCAGCACGGCAAGTGGTGCAGGCGTAATTGACTTCTCAAAGAAAGCAAAAGTGGAGTAAATGCATTGCATTCAATTAGCTAGGGTACGTATAACATTACCACAACATGTCCCAACAACTCTTTTTTTCACAACTACCTACTGTTATCCAACATTAAATCCACCTCCGCTCCCCGCCTGTCAAAATCCAAGTATTTATACTACGTTCGAACCAGTGACGGATCTAGAACTTAATCGAAGGGGTGCGAGTTTCGTATATTTTTCACTTCATAAATTGACATTTATATTAATTGTTTTAAATTTACAAAAAAATATTAGATTCACCTTTTGCAATTTATTAATTCATGCAGTATATACTCTATTTTTTAGCGTTTTGAAAATTTATTTGAATAATGTAAGATTTTTAATTTTTGTGTTAATAAAAAATTAAAACATGAAAAGAAAAATAATAAAATAAAAGAAAAATAAATATGCTTAATAAACACAAAGATTTTAATAAAGTAATTAAGCTCAAATTTTAAACAAAAGTAGAAAAAAGGGTTTGGGGGAAGGGATTGAAGATTTGAACCCATAACCTTTAGCTTTTTCCACACAAGTTCCAAGACAAATACCACTAGGTCAATGAATTTTTCTTATCATTTACTTATCATTTTATATATACATAATGAAAATTTAAAATTTTAAAAATGGCTTAACCAAAAATTCGACATATTATAAGAGATTTACCGAGGGAAACGGGGATTGACACCCCCTAGCCCCCTGTAGATCCGCCCATGGTCCGAACCACAATTTACTACTACTACTACTTGTATTGGTTTAAAATAATATATATATATATATATATAAGAGCCGAAAATAGCAATTATTGCACTCTTGGTTTACTGAAAACTGAAAATAAGGTAGATTGCGACATGAATTGTTGGGTAGATTACTACCTGAGAAACGGAAAAATATGGTCAAACTTATCATGGAACAACTTGATCTTATCCTGAGTTACGTGTCGCTTGAAGATCAGCTTGAAATTGTTTTCAAGTATTAACAAATAAAGGAGTTTAAGAGTTTTGCGCATTTTAGGATGAGTAGGATTGTAGGAATAACTTAATAACTTATGGGGTGGGGTTATTCTATGCCTCTAAGAAAATATTACTAGAAGCTAGCATAATAACGGAGGTGTGGGCCTCATGACATCCCTGTCCTAAGTCTTATAGTAGAGGAGTGTGTCAAGGAAGGATTTGATGGTCCAAATTCTGAATAAATGCAGCAACAGAATTCAGGGTCACAGGCTGAAAACTTTCCACTGCTATAAAGGTTTCGATCATACAATACATAAACTAGTAATTTAGTATTCCATCTGTTCACAAATAATAATTGTGATTTCATCCATCGGCAGGACTATTAAGAAATTTATTACGTAGTATTACTACAAATTTTCTCTAAGAATTATAGTTTACTAACTACTCTTTTCGATCTAAATTAAGTGTCGTTTTAACATTTTAAATTTGATCTATTTTATATGTCGTTTTAAGATTTTTAGGCAATTAATTAAGAGAGAGTTATGAAAATTGTTGTTGGAATTTGTTTTTATTGACCATTTTTATTCTAAACTCTTCAATCATTGACTCAAGAGTGTATTAATTATTTATTGTATGAGAAGATTGAGGAAAAACGTAAGATTCAATGCGTATTTAATATTTTTTTTAAATATTGTGTCTTAGGCCAAAACGACACTTATTTTAGATTGGGAGAGTGTTCATTTCTGGTCAATAAATTAGAAAATTTTACATAAAGAAAAACAATATGTATAATTTTCAATACCAACCCTCGTAGCTCATTAATAAATACTCATCCGTATAGAAAGATTGTCATTTTAGCCCAATTTTTTTGTAAAGAAATGATTGATATTTTAGGTGTTTAGGTATTAATTTATTGGTGAGTTACGAGGTTTGACATCAAAAATTGTAATTTTTGCCTCTTTTTTATACAAATTTTCTATGTTTATTGGATACAATTAAAATGAGTTATTAAATAATTATATTTATGAGAATGAAGGGTAATCATTATATTTTTTAATAAGTGTGTCAAATCCTAAAATGACAATCTTTTTTATAGAGAGGAAGTATTAACTTACATTTCTTAACAACATTTAAAGTATAAAAATGAGTAATTACATTTGGGGCTTGATCAAGTGAGAATGAGGCTTATGGTATAAAATGATAATGAACCTCTACTATTGGATGGACTTCCATCCAAGGGTGGAGATAAAAGCTTCATTTAAGTGGTCAACTCCGGCATTGACCATTTTTTTTTATTTTCGGGCCCAAAATATAATTTTTTCGGGCGGAATTTTTATTTTCTGGGCCAAAATTTTCTATGCACATTCCTTGCAAAATTTATGCACATTCTAACATGATTTCATGCACTTTTGACCGACGTAAAAGCGGTCAACTTTTTTTTTACGGGGCCAATTTTTTTTTTTCTTTGGGCGATTTTTTTGTATCCGGCCCAAAATTTTCTATGCACATTTAGTGCATAAGTTATGCATATTCATGCAAGATTTCATGCACTTCTAACTGTTCAAGTTTTTTGCCTCCTAAAATGTTTATTTTCGGGGTCCAGATTTTTTTCCCGCACATCCAGTGCAAACATTATGCACATCCAAGCCATTTTGCACGCACATTCAAGCCATTACGTGTGAAGTGCATACGCCTATGCATGTATGTGTATAGATAATGGCTTGTATGTGCACATGATTTGTACTAGCATATACAATGCAAACATTATGCACATTCAAGCCAATTTGCATGCACATCCAGTGCAATACGTGTGAAGTGCATACATCTATGCGTGTATGTGCATGAATAATGGCTTGTTTATGCACCTAATTTGCACTATGAGTGCATATATCGGGTTTGTGTTGAAAATGTGCATGAGTTTTAGACCGTGTGTGAATGATTATTGAAGTGCATGTACGTGCATATAGAATAGAATACTTGTGTATTTATTTTTGTACTAGATGTGAAATTCATTTAGTTTTTAACATGCATTGCTCTTTTTTTCAAAAATACATGAAATTCCGAAGAAATGTGCATAACTTTAATAAGGAACGTGCATAGAAAATTTTGGCCCAAAAAAATAAATTTTAGACCCGGAAAAAAATAAAAATTGGTCGGTTGACTGGCAATGAAAGTTTGACCAAGGGCTCTTTTAATAAAAATTAGTTTCAAATTCTTGAATTTGTCTTGATCCAAAGACTATAAGAGCATCTTCAATGATGGTATTTGGAGTATCATAAGCCAAAATTTAAAAGTAAATAAAAATAAATGTCAGAAATTGGGATAAGAATCAAGATAAAAAATAAAGAAGAGTATCACCTGCATAATACTTTTTTATTGATTATATTTTTTATTTTTTTCCTTTATTTAATTAGATATGATATTTCATCTTGATATCATTGTAGATGCTATAAGGATATAGAATTCCATTACATTTAGTGCTACTAGGAGAGTGCTACTAGGAGGGTATCGAATTCCAATTCCCAACCACCTTGGCTTGGTAGACTGGCGCGGTTGGAGAAACCAATTAAATGCTGTACGTTGAGCTAGCTAGCTGTCTTCCCTACTCTTTCTGCATCAGTGGCTATAACAAGAAGTTAAGAAGACCGTACGAGAAAGATATATCAAAAGGTAGTAATCAACTGCGGAGCTAGATCTAACTCTCAAAGTTGAAAATATGAGATTGAAATCAGGCGGTGCAGTGGTGGTGGTGGTGGTGATGGTCGTGATGGAGTTGGGGACGGCGCAATCAACTGCGGAGGAGTGCAGGAACACGGTAACGGCGATGTCGGGGTGCCTGCCATATGCGACGGGGAAAGCAGCAATTCCAACGGCGGATTGCTGCAAGGTGGTGTACACGACGGTGCAGCACAACAAGGATTGCCTCTGCCAGTTCATTGCTCTGGTCCACCAAGGCAGCCCTGCGATCACCAAACTTGGCGTCCAGGAGGCTAAGCTCGTTCAGCTTCCCTCTGCTTGCAACCTCAAGAATGTTAGCGCCAGCAATTGCCCCAGTACGGAACTCTCTCTCTCTCTCTCTCTCTCTCTCTCTCTCTCTCTCTCTCTCTCTCTCTCTCTCTCTCTCTCTCTCTCTCTCTCTCTCTCTCTCTCTCTCTCTCTCTCTCTCTCTCTCTCTCTCTCTCTCTCTCTCTCTCTCTCTCTCTCATTTATTGATCCATTCATGCATGACATGATCCATCCATCCATGTGTATGTTGCAGAACTTTCCCCAAGCTCAGCTCCAACCGCCGGCAATTTGAACACCACAACTACTGGGAGTGCTGGTGCCGGGTACAAGCTGCATGTTGCCCTCCCCATCCAAGCTCTCGTCTTGCTTGCCATGACGGCCTTCCTCTTCCCCTTCCCGGACGGCGCCCTGCGTTTCTGAAATTCATGTCCTCTGCCTCTGCTACTCTAGTTATTCATGATTTCTCCTAGTTTATTTCAAGCAGACTAGCAGTTATGATTTAGTTTGGATGTATTTTCAGAATGGGGTTTATCTTATCTTATATTTGGCTTCTTTTAATTTCATTATCGGTGTTGTTTCCTCCTTATTTGACTGTCAAGCTTAACCCAATAATCCAACTTAGTAGCGGGCAGTGGCTGACACTAATTCTAAGCATGTTATTTGGTAAGTATGAAAAGGAAATAGAGACAAAACAGAGGAACAGTGAAATTTCAATGGATTAGATGTGAATCTTGGCCTCTTTTTCACTTCTGAACGCACAATTGGTGTTTGCACTGCACCTTGTAAGAAACTCATAATTGCTGATATTTAGAAGCAGAGGGCGAGCGCAATTTGTCTATGTTAATCAAACCTAGACATCATATTTCTTTCAACAAGCAGGATTAGCATAGCTTCACACGGATTTTGATTATTTATATTGGTAAATTTCTCCGGTCTGAGTCATAATTATTAGTTTACATGGCTCTCACTTTCTTGTTTAAGAAATAAATCCGTTCATGGCAAGATGGAGGACCGATGAATCTTTAAACAAGTAAAATCGAGCTTACACAGGAAATGCTTTTAAATCCTGTGTTATATATTAGTAGAAGAACAAGACTTGCAACAAGAATGTCGAGCCTAAGTAATCAATTATGGATGTGAAGCGTCCTGTTGAGTTATCCCCCATATATACCTTTTAAAAAAACTATTCTCCAAAATGGCCGAGTAAACATATGATAACATGTCATGGAAGATCAATCTCAAGCATAAAGTCTGCATCTGTATTTAATAAATTGTCTTCAGTTCATAGCATGAGAGGACACAAAAGCGTTTGTTTCATGAGCTTCCCCTCTATTCTAGACACTGATGAGGAGTTACAAAAAAAAACTATGTAAAGAGACAAAAGGGTCGTAACAGGAGGTCTTTGCTGGTCTGTACGTGGTTAGATTTGCAATCACTTAGCAATTAAGCCATTCCTCCACTGGTTGCCGTCCTGATGATCTGAAACAAAGCTGCCAGACAACAATAAAGCAAACATAAGTACGATTTTTAGTTATCAATATCATTTCAGAATAAGGATGAAACTTAAGGAGCTGAAAACAAGAGGGCAGGGTCACTTTGTCCAAACTCCTTAGACAAATTTCAGTGTAAATTATGCATTCATTAAGCACACGACACAATTATTACATCAACTGCTACTTTTCACTCCTACCTCCATTTGCCGGATCAAGATATAGGGAATTTATATTCACAAACCTGAATCAAATGCAGAATAATGATCATGTTTATTCCAATGATGGGTGATAATTTGGCAATTACGATCTCTAAAGTACAGAAGTATGCATATCAAAGCAAGTATGAATTTAACATCGATCGTTTAATATAATGATAGGAATCACACATGGGGTAGGCAGGATAAAAACTTACAAGATCCAATCACAACGAATACGAAAAAGCCCAAGAGCACAGGACCGACTGGGTAGTCATTTTCCTTCTTGATGGATGTTTCAGGAACAGCACCCCTCTTGGTGATGTTCTTCTCAAATTTGTGATTCTTCCTGTCAGCAAGACGTCTAGATGTTGTCTACAGAATCCAGAAAAGAAGTTAGCATCATAGCTCATCAATCAATGATCATTTAGGCAAAATAAAAAGAGGGATTGACAAAAAGAAGGCTCTACACCCATTGGAATGCATGGTCCTCTATCTCCCATGAGTGATGCGGTCAAGCTTGAGAGTGTGGATCAGCAAATAGTAAAATGTTAAAATCTGTTTTCCTATGGAAATATATTACCTTAAACTCATAAACCTTAATCCATGAGAGGGCATTGTGGAAAACTTAGGCCTACGCTTAGCAGACCAACTGAAACTACAACTCATACCTTTCTTTCAATCCAATTCATACAAACAGATGCGTTGGATCAGATTTATCCTAGGAGGTCACATATTTCATGTTGTGAATCAACGTTCCTTTCTCGCGTCACTACAAATGCATCCTTGTCTAATTGACAGTACTAATAAGGAATTACAGATCAATGAAACCATGAGAGTACATATTTATCGCTGTAACAGATCAATTAAAAACTGAAATTTCCGCTTGCAACCAGATCAGACAGCCCACGAGTAAACCTCAAGAACATGTCTCAGCCATTCAAATTAGCGTACAAGAATTGCTATCAATTTAAGGAACGGACAACGCAATCAGATTCCAGAATTTTTCGGGAAAAAGAAGAAGAGAGATACCATATTCGGTGAAGAGATCTGATTAACGGGATGATGTAATTCCCCCCGCTTATTGTATGGCCTTCCGGTCGAACTCCGAACACGGTCCTCTCTCCCTGTAGAATGTAGAAATTTTAATCTCGCCGTGAAGTCAATTGTGCCCTTTTTCCCGATTTATATACTGCTCACGCCTCACGTAGTCACGCTCACCATGTTGAACCACGTCACTTTGCAACGTGGCGTCAGAGGAATGGGTGATAATTGTCCAAGTAGGCTGACACCTTCTTCTCTCTTAAGCGAATGGGCCCACTAGTCTCTGACATTAACGTGACGCCCACTAACAGGGAATTAGTCAAACTATCACAACCTAACTAGTAACTAATGTTCTACCAAAAACTAGTAACTAATGTTTAATTATTATTTTTTTTTTTGGGGGGGGGGGTAATTGATACAGTAGTATTTACGGAGTAATAGATATTGTTGGGCCTGGTGTTTAGCCCATTTCTGCGGGCCAATTTTGAATAATACCGGTCCAAGAAAATAGAGAGAAGAATCGTTACCCTCACCGAGTCGCAACCATCATCTTTCTAGTTTCGCCACTACTACACCACCTTCGACACCGATCGGTCTGGACTGGCCAATCTTTTTCAGGAGAGAAGACCCAGGGCATTCACAACATCGCCGGTGAACTTCATTCCCCCAGGTTCAGTCAGGTAAGGCTTTTAATTCCCTTATCTTCTTCAATTTTCAAATTGATTTAATGGGAGTTCGTCTTGCCTGTCCCTTATCCTCGTAATCATCAGTGATTTATGTCTTTGAGCAAACGCAAGGAAGTTCTTGTTCATAGCTGTTCTAAGTAGGCTAATTGTATCCCTGGATATAATTGTCAGATATTTATTTGATGCTAACACCGCAAGTAAGTTTCTATGTGTTGAATGACATGTTTCGGCTTTGTTGAATCTTTAGTGTGTTTAATCAGGGAATAACGTGCGGAAATAAATAAAGATTCAAAATAATAATAAAGTTTTAAAACGAATACTTGTATTATTAGAGTTGTACAATCTCACAAGTCTTATCTCCACCTATACCCTAAGTTAAAGAGTTTGAGTGCAATCACCTCTAACCAACACAAGTACAAACGAAAACCAAAGCAATAACTACCAGTATCTTGCTTTATCTTTTCGATCTCAGTTCACAAGAGCTCTGGATGACAATAGCTGAGATGTCTTTCCCCAAGACAATTATCATCTATATATAGAGTCTAACAAAGATCCTATTACCAAATATCACACTATAAGCACATATGGTAACTATGACAAAAATCGTTTCCAAATAAACTCTAAATCTGATAAACATTTAGTTTTCATCTATAAAGTTTCCTAAGACTCAATATATTCTTCTTCTTCTCCAAGTAAAACACGAAATCTTGTTTCCTTGTATAATCGAGTCTGTCTAGGAACAGCTGGCGTATCTCTGTGTTCTCGCATTGTTCCTCAGACACGGCGTTTCCATAAAAGAAACTTTCCTTGTATAGGCGCCACGCGCTTTCCAGCTTTCCCAATTATTTGCGCGGACATTGTTCCTTGTTGTCACAGCTTTCCAATGTGCTCCTCTGTTTTCTCTTCTTCACTGTTTTTCCATTGTTCCTTTATCCTTTCATGAAACCTGAAACTCATACGAACAACACAAAACCATAAAACCTAATGGTGTTTATCATCATCAAAACCAGAGGGAACTATCAAGGTTCCAATAATTTCCCCCTTTTTGGTTATGACAAACCCATTCAAAAATTGTTCAATCAAAACAGAGTAATAAGCAAAGTAATATCTATCAACATGTATCTCACTTTAAACGTATAAGCAAAAATTTTATATCAAATGAATAATTGCAATTCATACCTCCAAGTTGCATCATCGTTCCCCCTCAACACTGGCACCGTCCAGAAATTCTCAAAGAATTGGGAACAGTTAATTGTTACCTTTCTTAATCTGAGTTATCACACAATTTCCACACTTCCCCCTTTTGGCATCATCAAAAGACCAAAAAATTTGCCAGTGGAACAACATGACTAAGCAACAGTTACCAGCAAAGACAAGTTCATTCATAATGCAGGGAATTGATTACACAAAGCAAGGAACAATCAGGCAAACAACCACAAAAAAATCACAATGCAAACACTTAAACAAGATAACATATAAAAATTTCAAGAGAAGAGGGTCAGACGGGCTGGATAAGGAAAGGTGTCCACTCAAGACTCAGAATCCTCCTTCTGGGCCTTGTCTTTGTTGAGGAAATACTCAAGAAGCAGAGATAAGATGTTTTTGATTTCACGCAACTCAATGAGCATCTGACTTTGCACTGAAGCACCTTTAGATCCTTTGGAAGTTCCATCTCCAGCTTCTTTCTTCAGAATATCAGACACAGGCAGAGTTCCCTTTGTGTCGCCTTGGAACTATATCTTATTTACGTTCACCATGTCGAGCTCAGTGACCATGGGAACTTCACCTTCTGCTTTGTAGAACCCTTCTGCTTGCAGAATCAGTTTGATGACGTTGGGTTAAGCAAGGGAGTGAGTTTTGGCACTACACTTAGCCATGTGCTGTAGAATGATTTGTGGAAGGTCAATCTTCTCCATGTTCTAGAATCTATCCAGCAACAACAAATCAGTGGAGGTGATGGTGTTCCTCTTTTCTTGCCTGGGAACCACAGCCTTCATGATGATGTGGTGGGCGATTCGCTGGGGCAGAGTGAGAACAGACACATGAGTGGCTGAGATTTTCGACTTAAACAGCCTCTCAGAGCTTGCCTCATTGGCCGCTTTCATGGTGTCGGCGTTTTTCTCAGAAATTTCGCCAAACCCCTCAGCAGTGACAGCCAACAGACGACCCACCTTTGAAGTAGTGAAGGACAGCGTTTCCCCTTGAATTTTTGTTGTTCCCACCATTGTAGCACTGGTGTTGAGCTGGAAGGAACGGTAGAACTCCTTGACTTGGTCTGGATTGGCCATGACACTATTGGAGAGAAATTATTCCCAGCCTTGAAACTTGATGCGCTCCAAGACATCAGTGAAGTTATTGGCGATGAGGAATCCATCTGGGATGAGGAGATGGAGAATGATTTTCTTCTCATCAACAGCCCTGTCTTCCAGCTTAGCCTTCTTCTTGGGCTCAGACTTGGCCTCGACCTTCTTTGCAGATCGAAGCCTTGTCTTGAGAGTGTCCGGAGTGGTCTCACCGGCGACAGATTTGGTCGGAGTGGACGCTTCAGTGGAGGCTCTCAGTTCCCCTGTGATCACAATATCAGGGTTCTCCTCTTCTTCCTCGTCGGCGGCGCCAACGGAGTGCTTTCTTTTGCGACTAGGCGCCACTGTTTCCAGAGGTTGGTGACCCAGCTCAGCCTCCATATCAGCCATGGCCTCCTCCTCTTCAACTCCTTTGGATTTGGGAGGAGATTCCACTTCTTCTTCAGGCTCAGAGATTGTCACCATTTCTTTGGAGGTGTCAGTTTCTGGGACCGGTTCCACGGATGGCTGTTCCCCCTTAGGCTGTTCCTCATTGAGTTCGGCGATTGAGGATGTAGATTTTTTGGCGATGTCCACCACAACAGCCATGGAGGTGGAGACTTTGGATTGTGGAGTCATAGCCGCCTGGAGAGCTTCGATGGAGTGCTTGAGGGCCGCGAGTTGTTCTTCAGTAAAGCTAGAGACATCAATGGCGGGGGTAGAAGAAGATGAAGGAGTAGACATGGTGAAGGGGTTGTGTTTGAGAAAGAAGGGTTTTGAAGGTATTTAGGGTTTGAGGCGGCAGAGAGCAAAGGGCAAAGGGCAAAGGGAGAGTGGATTCAGAGATTGATGGAGAGAGTGAAACAGTGGTGAAATCGGTTTGAGGTGAGGGTTACGATTTATAGAGGGCAAGAGATTTGAGAAACGAAACGAAAAGGGAAGGTGAGGATAGGCTTACCAAAAGTCTCGCCATTGATATCTTTGAAATCGGCAATCAGATATTTTTCTCTCTCCACTGGTAACGGTCATTTTCCTCTTGTTTCTCGCAATCACACTGTTCCTCGTTGTAGAGCCATCAACTCACCATTGAATGCAGGCGACGCAGAGAGCAACGGCTACCTGCAACTCTCAATGTTCAGTAGATTGTTCCCGTTCACTATTCCCTTCGTAGTTCCCCCTTAGACAAATCCCATACAAAAGACTATGAGTTCCTTGAGTGGATGGAAAGGCTGGTTTGGATATTTTATGGGGTTCACACAAAATTGCAAAGATATATCCAAACAAAAATATAGGTAGGGAACAATGACGATTCAGATAATGATTCTCAGTAAAATAAGGCAAACAAAGAGAAGTTCATAGGGAACGTTTACCTGGATCCAAACTAGGGACGGCTGTGCAACCAATTATCATTTTGGCTTGTAATGAGGATTCAGATAAACAAATTGGTTGCTTTGGGCTTGAAGGAAGATGTTATCAAGTAAAAATATAGCATATATGATCAAGAATAGAAGTTGCGAGATGTTTTTGATATAGTGTAACACAAAGCACATAGCAAGACGAATAATCAAGTCAATTGCAAGTAACATGCCACATATAAGTTGTTCCCTAGTTTATAATTGATCGATCTAGCCAATCACTGAGGGAATAGTGGATGTGGAGTTCCTCAATTTAGAGAGATCATCCCAAGGAGCATTCTCAAATACTCAAAGGGTTTTCTATTCAGTGTTTTGGTGAAGATATCTGCAACTTGTTCCTTTGTCCTACAATGATCCATTCTAATGAATTTTTTCTCAACATTATCACGAAGAAAATGATGACGAATATCAATATGAGTACGTGAATGATGGACATGATTTTTGGAGATATTGATAGTACTAGTATTATCACACATAATGAGAACAATGCCAAGAGACATACCAAAATCCTCCAATTGTTGTTTAAGCCATAATACCTGGGCACAACAAGCGGCAGCAACAACATACTCAGATTCAGCGGTTGAAAGGGCAACAGTGTTTTGTTTCTTTGATGTCCAAGAGACAAGGCATGGACCAAGGAACTGTGCCGTCCCTGATGTGCTTTTGCGATCCACGAGGTGGACCAACGAAGTCAACATCGGTGAAGCCCACAAGTTCGAATCCACTGTTCCTTGGATACCAAATACATAAGTTGTCGTTCCCTTTCAAGTATCTCCGGATTCGCTTGACCTCAGTTAGGTGTGACTCCTTAGGATTTGCTTGGAATCTAGCACATAGACACACACTAAACATAATGTCTGGCCTACTTGCCGTTAGATAAAGTAAGGAACCAATCATGCCTCTATACATTGTAGCATCGACATCTTGTCCATTCAAATCTGCATCAAGTCGAGTGTTAGGAGAAATAGGAGTATCAATAGGTTTAGCTTTATCCATACCATACTTCTTCAATAGTTCCTTGATGTATTTTTGTTGATGTATTCTTGTTCCCTCAGAGGATTGAATGACTTGTAATCCGAGGTAGAAAGAGAGTTCTCCGATCATACTCATCTCAAATTCACTGCTCATGAGATCTTTGAATTTTTCTACAAGGGCAGGGTTAGTGGAACCAAAAATAATATCATCAACATAGACTTGGACTACGAGAATCTCACCTTTGTGCTCCAGGAGGATCAGTGTCTTGGCAATGGCTTCACGTCTGTATCCATTGGAGAGAAGGAACTGTGTCAGCCGATCATACCAAGCTCTGGGAGCTTGTTTGAGCCCATGCAGTGCCTTGTCCAGAGCATACACATATTCTGGATGTTCCATGTCTTCAAAGCCTGGAGGTTGTTTCACATAAACTTCCTCTTGAAGATAGCCATTGAGAAAGGCTGTTTTGACATCCATTTGATATAACTTGAATCCTTTGAAGGCAACATATTCGATGAGGAGTCGAATGGCTTCCATACGGGCTACTGGTGCATATGTCTCATCATAATCGATCCCTTCTTGTTGGTTGTAGCCTTGAGCAACTAGTCTTGCTTTGTTCCTTGTCACAGTTCCAGAGTCATCAAGCTTGTTTCTGAAAATCCATCTAGTACCAATGGCATGCTTGTGCTTTGGAAGGAGAACAAGTCTCCAAACTTTATTTCTTTCGAATTGATGTAGCTCTTCTTGCATAGCAACTATCCAATCTGGTTCCTTGAGTGCTTCTTTGATGTTCTTTGGTTCTACAAAAGAAATGAAGGCATAGAAAGCACAAAAGTCGTAGAGTTGAGAGCGAGTATCTCGTTCTTCATATGGTGTGAGAAGATTGTCGATTGGATGGCTTTTTTCAATTCTGGAGCTTGTAGATGCTGGGAGTGGAGAGATAGGAGAAGGATATGTAGTTGTTGTAGTTGTGGGAACAGTGACAGGTTCTGAAGGAGTTGAAGTTGTTCCCCGGATTATAGGTGCAGCAGCGTTATCTTGTGTGTCTTCCTCCGAGTCCTCCACAATTGCATTTAGCAATTCTTCTTCAATTTCAGATGTATCACCACTAGAAGTTCCTGTAGGAACAGTGGTGACACCAGTGTCAGCATCTTGGGTTGTTGCTGAGGGAACTACAGGTGCAGGTGGAGCGATGTTGATCGTAGTTCTGCTATCTGTGGTAGTTCCCTGAGAGCCTGGTGTGCTTCCACTAGGAGTGGGTGCACGGTTCTCTATGCGTGGGTTGTCACAGTGATTGTTGTTGTCATCATCATCATCTGAGTCTTCTCGTTACATCCTTGGAAAATCATGATCCGTTGTTGTTGGATTGATGGAATCACTCACAGCTTTGGAGTGTTCATCGAAGACTACATGAATACTCTCTTCAATCTTCCGGGTTCGCTTGTTGTAGACTCTATAAGCTTTGCTTGAGTTAGCATACCCCAGAAAGATTCCTTCATCGCTCCTTGGATCGAATTTTCCCAAGTTGTCATTTCCATTGTTGTGAACGAAACACCTGCAACCAAAGGCTCACAAGTGGGAAACATTGGGCTTGCGTTCCCTGATTAGTTTATATGCAGTTTTATTTAACAATGGTCTAAGAATTGCACGATTAAGGATATAGCATGAAGTG
This sequence comes from Rheum nobile, assembly GCA_027886185.1. Taxonomy (NCBI): domain Eukaryota; kingdom Viridiplantae; phylum Streptophyta; class Magnoliopsida; order Caryophyllales; family Polygonaceae; genus Rheum; species Rheum nobile. The sequence continues at coordinate 2,019,583 of WOAB01000292.1, read as the reverse complement.
TTGATCACCTCAGCCCAGAATATTCGAGGAAGGTTGCTTGCAATGAACATTGTCCTTGCCATGTCCTCCAATGTTCTGTTTTTCCTCTCGACTACTCCATTTTATTGTGGTGTCCTAGGAGCAGAGAAGTTATGAGAAACCCCATGTTCCCTGCAGTAATTAAGGAACATGGAATTCTCAAACTCTGTTCCATGGTCGGATCGAATAGAGCTTAGCTTGAGACCCAGATTTGTTTCCACACCCTTGATGAAGGATTCAAATGCCTCGAATACCTGTTCTTTAGAAGAGAGAAAGATTGTCCATGTAAATCTAGAGTAATCATCAACAATAACAAAGACATACATGTTCCCTGCATGACTTCTTATCCTCATGGGACCACAGAGATCCATATGGATCAGTTCCAGAGGACGAGAGGTGATAACATCCGGTTTGCTTTTGAAAGAGGAACGTGTTTGCTTTCCTCTTACACAGGCTTCACAGACTCCATGGATTTCAAGTTTGACATTTGGAAGTCCTCTAACCAGTTCCTTCTTGTGGAGTTTGTGAATGAGTTGTAAGTTTGCATGTCCAAGCCTTCTGTGCCACAGTTCCGTCTCTTCAGCTAGAGACGCAAAGCACAGTTCCCTTAAAGGCTTGAATGTTGTGTCAACAATGTACACATCGTTGAATCTGACACCTTTCAGCACAATCTCCTTGGTTTTTCTATTCCTCACGTGGCAATCTTTGATTGTGAACATAGTCTCGTTGTCTCCTTGATCATAGAGCTGAGCTATACTTAGCAAGTTAAAACCAAGTTGATGAACCAGACTAACCTCTTTGATTTTGATGTTTGAATTCAATATAGCTTCTCTTGTTCCCACTATCTCTCTGCAGCGTTTATCTCCAAGGGACACGGTTCCCTTAGAGTATTGTTGAAGTGAGGTAAGGTGATCTTTATTTCCTGTAATATGGCATGAGCATGCGCTATCAATGAACCACATGTTGTTCCCCCTCACTTAATCCTGCATAAAGAGAGTTAGTGTTTAGCGACCCAGGCAAGCTTGACTTTACCTGTTCGTTTAGAGACAAAATAATATTCTCTAGGCTTATCATTGCATAGTTCAGGAGAAACATCGTAATCATTTAAATCGACATTATTACTTCTATTGTTCCTTCGCTAAGTATGCTCTTCAGTGAACCTTTGTTTCTTAGCACAATTTTTCACAACATGGCCGTTGTTCCCACAATGCCAACAGATCTTGTAGTAGTCTCCCATGGCATACTTGCGATTTGGGACAAGCATCCTACGTTGTTTGGTTCTAACATGGTCAGGTGTGTTAGGCAAGTTTCCGTGGGATTGGATGAGATACATCTTATGGGCAGGTTGACCTTGATACCATGCTTGGTCTTCACTCAACCCACTATCTAAGGTCTTCACACGCTCTTTTAGATAAGAATTCCTCTCCCTAGCATTTTGAAGTTCTCTATCCTTCATCTCTCTAATCTCAGGTATGGATAACTCATGTTCCTCACTCTCTTGTTTCTCTCCTTTGTACCACATACCATACTTGGGCTCAACAAAGGTAACTCTTTCTTCCCTAAGTTTTTGCTCAACCAGGATAGAGTGAATTTGATCAATCTGAGCTTTCATCTGAGATAGGTCTCTAACAGTGCTAAAGGAACTATGATCACTGTGAATAACATTACTTTCAACATAAGGAACAACACAAGAATTTGCAATTTTAGATAAAGATTCATTCAATTCATTGCATTTATCCTCAGCATTACCTATGTCGTTTTTGTAACACCCCCAAATATTTCCTTGAAAGTATTACCGCCAGTGACCTCAGATTCCACATCCGAAGTCACCCAAGGCTTAACCAATTTATACAATATATAAAACACACTGATAATATGAAATATCATAATCTTTATTGAAACCAAAGTCTCAGAATTACATCCGTAAATCCCAAATACAACTGAAATACAGAATACGTTTAATACAGCGGAAGTCTTTTAAATAAATAACATAAGGTCTTGATCGAAGCGATCATCCGCCTAGGATCTTCAACCTGGATAAAACTCTTAAAAACTCCATCTGCCTTCATAGTCGGATTCTAGCCTTTACGGAACGGTAGTTTACCTGATGTGCCGTATGAGACGGATGACACCAGCTAACCATGCAAGGGAAAATAACTGGTTGGTTAGCCTAATGAAAGACTATACAAGGGCAAAACAGAAAGGTTCTAAGGTAGTCGTATTAGGTTAGACCCATTGCTTCTCGAATGAAAGCAGATGACGATAGTAAACCTCAATACTTCTACAGGAATATACGAAACAGAAAGAATAAGAGAAGACTCTTAAAGATCGAGTCTACTGAAAATGTATGAAGAGAAGACTCCAAGAGATTGAGTCTTATCGGAAAGTATGACAACTGTTCGGAAACATTATAATTTCACAAAAGCGTTTAAAAAGACTTGTGTTGAATGACATGTTTCGGCTTGATTATGGCTGAGGACAGGATTACCAGCTTCTTTATGCATGGGGTTTGAAGTACATGCTCTTAGATCCACAATCTAGTGTTCTGTCATCTAAGTTCTTGGTCTCGTAATCTGGTAAAAAACTGTGGATCGTTTTGATTGATCATGCTTAATGTCCAGTGTACTGTTTGTGTCTCTAGTCAGTGTTGCAACTGGACAATTTGTGTCCAAGGATTTACATTGATTGCAAGCTCTCTTTAAAGTTTCAACAATGTATCACAGATTGAATTTCCCCGAGCTCCTACTGTGTGTGTGGCTTTACTTCTTTTGAACTCAAATATATTGTTCTTGTCACCGCATGATCAACTCCTGCCTCCTAGTGGAAAGAGTTAGGATTTAGCAGAAAAGGTAATTGCGAGTAATTACATAACAGTATAATTAAGCTGTAGATACAAGATGTCTTGCTCGATTGCATCTCTAAACATCGCTTTGATCATATCTCTCCCTATTTCCAAGTAGAGATCGAGTGAGAAAGATTAGGCCAGAGAGCATGGCATATCTGAGTGAAGATAAGTTGGATAGCCGGTTTTATGAAATTTCTGGTTAATTTGGCCGGAGGTAACATGAAATTAATTTAATTAGATTCCAAGAGCAGACAAGCAAGTCAGCCGTGGCCTTAATTGGTGTAACATAAGCTAGGAAGAGTAGGCTAAGGAATCCGAGCTGACTTTCTCCTCACGTAACCGTGCAAGTGCAAGCAGCCCTTTTGATGCATTCTAATTTGTTTCATTAATTCTTTTCTTGCAATCGAAGTCTCCCTTTCCTGATCGATAACACGTACACTATATATACATGCAGATCGAGAGACATATGCCCTTTCAAATCAAAACGACATCTTCGATCTCCAGCATTAATATTTGAGTGTATTCGCACAGGTCCGATCAAGCTAATTAGGTATTAAATCGCTATATATATATATATATATATATATATATATGGGGCAGCACAGCCACGACTGGGGGCCAGTGTTTGTGGCGACGGTGCTGTTTGTGGCGCTGACGCCAGGGCTTCTGTTCCAACTCCCAGGGGGGCGTCGTTGCATAGAGTTCGGGACGATGCACACCAGCCCCCCTTCAATCCTTATCCATGCCCTCCTCTACTTCGGCCTCATTTGCATCTTCCTCATTGCCATTGGCGTCCACGTCTACTCCGGCTAGCCACCCCTATCTACATTCCTCATCATTTTCTCATTCTCCTTTTTTCATTTACTTCGCTTTTATCTGCTGGTTATTATGCTTTTTTTTTGTTAATCTTCGATCAGTTCCCTCGCCCAGCCAAGCAAATCAATTTGCGGACGTTGATCGTATACACAAATTAATTTTCAAGGACTAGCTTCTTCCAAGTTGTGTAATTTGCTTTTATTTGAGTGTTACAAGCCCGTACGTGTATTTGGATTTGGGACTGAACTTCTGGATCTTTAGTATAAAACCATCAATTAAAATAATTATAAGCAATTACATCCGAATAGACGCTAAAATGGGTGCCACCTACGTACTGTCACATGGCATCCGGGCGATTAACAAACGTACGTTTGCTTAATTGTTCTAGTTTAGCTTCTTCTTCACTCTTCTATATAAGCTTTGTATTACTCAGTCTGTAAGCATAATCACCAATTCTAATAGCAGAAACTCTTCCACAATACATTTTTGCTCTGTAACATGAAACTTGAAATTCAATTATTATGTGGCATTGCTTTCGTGCGATTAGACTGGTTAAAATGTGATAAATCCGCGCTTCGAAATATGGAAAAACAAAAAAACTCTATTTCAAAAGTACTATGATTGTTCAGGCATAATCCTAAATGATTTATACATGAATATGGCAATAGCTTCCCATTTCACTTATAAAACGGATAAATATCTGATTAATAGAAAATTGTATTCTCATGTATAATTTGAAGCAAAATGCTAATGCAATGGCTACGTGAAAAGATGTAGACGTACGTAAAGAGCGAGCGCGCAATATTAAGTGCAAGGAACGTACGTACTTTTGCAAAATATATGTAGAGTATATGTCATATGCAGAGCTACGAGCTTAGCTGGCACTTAGTCGGTTAGTTAGCTTCTTAGATCATAAGCTAGTGGGCCCTAGTAGGTTGTTAGTTTGTTAGTTGTTAAGCGTGTATATATAGTTGCTTGTAGTCCTCAGTTGTTAGACTTACAGAAATCAATTCTCCCTTTCCCAGAAATATCTAGTTTACTCTTTTCTTCGTTTCTCATTTGTCCAAAATCTATAAATATATAAAGTAGACTAAATGTGCAATTAATGTTTAATAAATATGATAAGTTATCTCTTATTTTTTTTGTTAATCTTTCATTACAAACTAAATAATCTAATATAGTTCAATGGTTAATAACACTCTCATAATACAAGAGGTCTAGAGTTCAATCCGCATTCTTAACAACTTTGGTTTACTAATTTATCTTTCATTTTTTTTTTTTATTAATTAATTACTCAAATCTTTGTATCTATCTATTTATCTATCTATAAATATATAAAGTAGACATTTTGCCCATTTAATGCCTCATAAATTCCATCTCATTTTATTTTTACATTCCACTAGAAGTCAAATATTCTATTTTATTTCAATGGTTTAGTGAAGAGACTTCATAAAACAAAAAGTTGAAAGTTCAAATCTTCTTAGAAACAATTTGATTTTCGATATTTTTCCAAAACCTATGAAGTTATTTAATTTTTTAAATCAATCACTAAAATCTATAGTAGTTGACAATTATCTCAATAAGTAAACCTAAAAGTAACATAAAAAGTAGACCTTTTGCTCATTTAATGCCTCATAAATTCCATCTCATTTTATTTTTACATTCCACTAGAAGTCAAATATTCTATTTTATTTCAATGGTTTAGTGAAGGGACTTCATAAAACAAAAAGTTAAAAGTTCAAATCTTCTTAGAAATAATTTGATTTTCGATATTTTTCCAAAACCTATGAAGTTATTTAATTTTTAAAATTAGTCACTAAAATCTATAGTAGTTGACAATTATCTCAATAAGTAAACCTAAAAGTAACATTAAAAAAAAAAAAAAGAGAAAACAAACCTAAAAAGGAAATACGAATACATTTATTGTCTTCTTCATACCTAAGGAAACAATGTGAGATTTCTACCAAAAAATAGACAATTTGAGGTGGTTTGGTAAATGCAATTGAAAATTTTAAATCACAATTAGAATATATATTTTTATTTGTTTTATCGTCTTTTTCATGCCTAGCTAAACAATTTCTTTTTTTACTACTCATAGTTACATATATAAATCAAAATATCTATATAACATAAAATACATCATTAAATGTAAAAAAATATATCAAAATTAAGACATTACAAATCCAAATAACATAATTCGAATATAAAACATTGTATCCACTTGAGTACCAAAACAAATATTGTATCCACCTTATCATGATTAAATTACAAATTATTTTAATAAATAGTTTAACTAATCACTTTAAAATTAAAATATTGCTTACCTCATTCAAGTTAAAACATGTCAATATAATCTTCATAAAACTCTCAAATCCACTACCAACATTCAAACTTAAACACCTAATTTTAATGCATATATTGAATTTTTCATACTTATTGTAATGTTTTTTTTTCATAACTCTTAACGACTACTTTTCAATTTTGATATTACAAACCCACTTTAGTTCTAAAACCCTTCAAATGTTTTTGTGTAAATTGGAATAATTTATAAAATTAAAATCAACGAATAGTCAGCAACTATCGAATTCAATAAAGGGAGAAAACCAAGTTAATGGAAGCTTATTTGACAGGATAAGTTTGCCGCAAACGTTATTTTAGAAATGTAACTGATTTGAAAAATGTGTAACATATTCCCCTATTAAATTGTCTATAATAAATAATAATTTGTGTGTCACTTAAGAAAAAATATTATCAATAAAAGTATACATTTTGGAAGAAGTAATTAAGAAGAGGATTAGAACATGAAAAGTTATCATCGAATTGCAACATCAAGAAATTGAAAAGTTTATTATACTAATTGGTGATATACTTTAATCAATGATAATTATGTTAACCTTAGTAACGTTCGGGTCATTCAAACTCACTTGGACATCAACTTTGACGGAAAAAATGTATTTAAAAACGCTTGCATGGTCGTTCAAACTCACTTGCACATAGCTTTTATACGAAAATTTATTTTATTTTTTACAGAAATGAACTCATTTTAGATATTAGATTAAAACATTATTTCAATTTATACTAATATATTTTGTTGTGATCGTTACATCTTCATTACATGTTTCTAATGTCAATTAATCACATTTAAATTATAGATCGTAACTTCTTCTTTTCATATTTCAAACTCCTAATTGATTAGAGACTGGTTTAATGTAGATGACAAATGAATATGATCATAAAGATTTTTTTTTACCTCTACATAAAGGTCATACGGATACAAGACATCCATTCTAAAAAATAAAAGATCTCAATCCACATTTCCATTTTCTTATGATTTTCTTACACCTTATTCCTATAATTGCTTGGATTAGATTTTTATACGATTAGTTTATTGATATCTATTTTATGACTTGTAATTGACAATTTGTATGTTTTGTTGTTCCCCATTTTATGAATTGGAATTTGATTGATATTTATGTATTTTTTGTTGATATTTTGTTCAGTGGCGAGTATAATCTCGATCTCTTGAGCACATTATCAGAATCCTCCTGGACTACTGATGTTCATTCACATGAGCCAAATTAAACGCTTAAGCTATTTTATTAGCTCTGTTTTTTTTTTCAAAATACTTTTTCCCATAATTTTTTTAGCTTCAACCCACAGTGATGATATTTAATTAATTATTTTCTTAATTTTTTTGTATAATAATAACTAAGTCAATTATTACTACTCTTTAACAACTTTAAGACTAAAAATATACATATGTCAAATGTAGATTTTTGGGTGGTTTTGCATTCTCTGAGGTCATCTCATACCAATATCACAAAGTTGTATATGTAATCAATTGGTAAACATCTATTGGTAAATAAAAGAACAATATGTTTTTATTCTTAAATGAGACAGTTTTAACTGATCGCTGAATTATTTAAATGGCTACATGCAATAATTATAATTAAGTTACTAAAGTGACATACATAATTGAGATCATGAGTATATTAATGATTATCGTAGTCGATGGTATTGTCCACTATAAATGAAGGGTTTTTTACAATATATGTACTATAAAAAAGTTAAATTTAACCTATATTATAATATTATTTAATTATCTAAAATTTTGATGCAAAATAAGAGATTCATTGAATAATAGCTTAAGCAATAAGCATTTTTGCTTGCTATATGTTTACTAGATACTCCATAGGAGTACAAGTTTGTATTCATATATAAACATAATTGATCATTAATTATTGTTATAATATCCTCTATCTTTGTGACTCATGCATTTGTTACTTTTGAAACATGTAATCCCTTTTAATAAATAAATATAAGTAATAAAAACTATGATCATAACTTCTTAACAATATTTTATATGTCAATTAATTGTCATATAACTTAATCGTTTGATAACCTTTTCAAATGCATGTTCATATCTTAAAAAAAATATTTTGTAAAGAAGACATACAAAATCAAATATAATAGATCATGACCTACTAAAGCTTATTACCATGTACAATCAAAGTGAGACAATGCTATCACGAGTAAATAAATTTCTTAGTTTCATACGATATTTGAGATTCATCTAAGAGTTGCAGATAAAATGTTTGATGTACTTAAAACCGTTTTAAACATGGTGATTGAGAAAATAAGAAGGCAACATATTCTAAATTGTTATTTATTCTCTACAATAGCATCTAAGTGTGTCTTTGTCCATAAAAATGACAAATTCTCCAACTTAGTTTGGTGAACAAAAGTGAGTTGTTATTAGTGTACTTGCCAAACTAAAATATTCAAATTTATGTGAATGTTTGTGTTGTTAAAGCTAAAAATGTTTAAAATAAATATTTTAATTTCTTTTCTCATTTAAAAACAAAAAAAAACCAATAAAATTATTATATATATATATAACCTATGACCCGTAGGTAGCACGGGTATGCCCTCTAGTATAAATTAAAACAAACTCGAATTAATCGAGTTGCGAATATATAACATATATTTTTATTGATATTGAGAGTACTGTATTATATATAATTAACGTAACGCATTTTGGATCACCCCAATATCGACGGATCACCAATTAATGCAGCACTCCTCGAAAACACAGCAACAGCAGAGGGCAGCCAGGCTGCAATTATGGATCGTTCATTTAAGCTCATGACACCGTACGTACCAGTATTTAATGAAGATATAATAAAGGCGGCGGCGTATGTACGTACCAAGCCCTGAAGAAGGAAGGAGAGCGGCGGGTGTCATAGGGGTAATCGTAGGAGCCATAAGTCTGCGGCTGCGGTGGACCGGGCCGGTAGTTATAACCCCCTGGGCCTGGCTGTGGAGGCGGCGGCGCTGGTGGGTCTGTGAGGAACCCTGCAGCTATTGGTGAGATTGGGTTATAGCCACCTGCTGATACATCCATATATTAATTAACCATACAGCTACATATATATATATATAAACTAGTAATTAATTCGTATATGATCGAATTGAAATTGCAAGGTTGAAGTATTGGTAAGAATTAAACTATAATTAAGGAGAGCTAGGCGCGCCGACATGATTACCCGCTGGAGGAGGAGGATAGGATTGATGGGAGATATGTTGGTAACTCATATTCTTCGATCAGGCTAGGCTAGGCTAGGTTTCAACAAGTTGCCAAGTTAATTTGGGTGCAATTTTATTAAATACTAGTCCCAACGACGCGTGTGCATAATCGGACGTGTGTGTAGAACAATGGAAGTCGTGCCATGTGTAAAGGAGTAAGATGTTGTATGACACGAGGCTTTATAGTTGAGTTTTCTAGTATTGATTTGGAACCTAGCTTGCAAAGCCAGCGCACCTATGTAAGTGGTAATGAATGCAAGTTCATCCCGTGTCGTTAGTTAGAACGGAAGAGAGTAAGTTGAGCCGTTGAGGACGGGCGTGAAGGAGGAGGGGAGATGGGGGACCCACATGATGGAGCGCCGGGGACCAGCAGCAGCAGCTTCATTATGTGGTGGACTCGATCGATCAGTATCCCAATTCAGAGCGGCTAGCGCGCTAATCGATCGAGGAACGTACACTAATGATCATCATCATCATCCTAATTAATTCCTAATCACTCACCTACCTCCATGCATGCGTCACTTTCTCATTTGGCTTGTTAGGGTTCCCCCACCCCCTATGTACTTGCGTATGTATGAATACAAGTTTTGTGCTAGCTAGCTAACTCGATCTAGTGTTGTTCACATCTCCCAATTACACTTATGTACCAAAAATTGTCATTTTAATTTGGAGCAAAACTTCACTTTTTATGAATTTAAACGTGGAAGTCAATTGTAAATCTCATATCGTAATTGTAAAGAATTCAAATTTTTATGTGTTACGTTATCATCAATTAATTTTAAAATAAAAGATCATTGAATTTATGTGTTAAGTTTGAGGGTCAGGCTTGTATATCAAACAAGAATTTTGAAAGAAGATCATCGTAATTGTTTAAGGATTCAAATAAATCCAATGAATTAACAAAATACAGACTAAATAATAGTTCATACTAGTGCACATTTAATATAACCCTAAGTTACTCGGTTTAAATCTTTTGACTCATTTTGATGTCTCAAACGTATGTGTCTCATTTATTTTAATTGGTGAAGAAATTATAAAAAATACATGCACTTGTTTAATAAAAAATTAAAAAATTTATGAATCAATCGTATTAAACTATACATACACGGTATACACCTATATATATTAAGTAAATAATTATTATTAATCCAAGCCAATCCAAACAAGTAATTAATTAATATTAACATTCACATACAAAAAAGGTAATTAATATTACAATTATTTAATACTAATTTAAACCCTCGTGCCATGCGAGCCGACTTATATTTACGAAATAAAATTTTAGTATACGAACAAACGTTATATGAGTACAAATTAATGACTATGTGATTATAAAATATATATACATGAAATGAGAATATATTGACATGTAGTAATATTAGATTTTTTTCAAACATATACATACTAATAGAAAGAATGTGATTGAATTTATATATATAAATATTATAGGAAAAAAATTCACTCTAAATATATGTAAAAATTACGATTGTACATGTTACTTAACTCAAGAACATTTTATTGTTGTATATTTAGAGTGAAATAGTATCCGAGATTGAAGTTATGAATCGAAATATACTATTTTTTTTTCTTCAATTTAATATGTTAGCACTGTAACACCCCGTAATTTTAAGGGTATTTTGAATTATTTTTAAATTTTTCTTATGCCCGAATTGCTAGACGGATTTAATTCAGTGAGTCTCGGACCTTCTGAAGAGGGGTCTAAGCTCTGTAGAATTTTCCGAGCATTATATAATACAGTTGAGGTGTTTTCGGGGTTAATGTATCGTTAAAGTACGAATATATTTAACCTGGAGTTAAGAAATTTAATCCAAACCAAGTTCGGATAAGAATAAATGAAGTCGGCCAGAAACCGCGATCAACCGCGATTGACCGCGATGAACCGCGACCTGACGCGATCGGCCGCGATCGCGGTAATGCCTTTTGCTGAGCAGTGTCGTCTTCCTCGCGTGGCGGTTACTGTAGCTCTGTTTTTGGGATATTTTTGGGCAGGCCAAGTGGGCAGCCAACTGGCCCTTCGCCTTTGTCCCCTTGTTCCCTTGGAGGTGGTCGGATTGGGCTATAAAAGGAGGTGAAACCCGAAGCCAAGAGCTCTCTTCTTCTTCCTTCTTCTTCCTCCTCTGTTTTCCTCTGTTTTCTCCATTAAAACCGAGCTTGTGAGCTTCGTGTGTGGGAGATTTCGAGTGTCTCTTGAGTTGAGAAGGTGCTCTTGAGTGTTGTGTGAAGCTTTGTGGTGTTGGGAGATCGAACCATAGACAAATCGAAGGCAAACAAATCGGTTTGGGTAAGAAATTCTCCATTGTTGTCTCGCGAGCTAGCCACTGTCACAGCACGAAAACCGCGACCGACCGCGACCTGCCGCGATCGCGGTATGTGTGTGTCCGAGTTGTGTGTTTTGTGGTTTGGCTTTGGGCTTTGCTCGTTTCCTTTGATTTCTTCTTGTATTCTTTTATATTCATATATAAGTGTATTGAATCTAACTTAGGGTCTTGTTATGGGCCATTTCTTAGGGATTTAATATCCAAGATCTGCTCCAGTTTCAGACCCAGGAACTAGACGTTGCTCTGCTTGGTTCGAGCTTGTCGGATTTAAGGCAAGTGGTTTTTAATTAATTTGAGATAATTAAAATCTGATATTATACTAGGTTGTATATTTTGCTAGAACCGACGCTAGTCTATTCTAGATTTGTGCAGGTGAAGGCCGTAAGGGTCCTTGATATGATTTATTGTGTGTGGCTTAGATTATTAAATCTAGGATGATAGTTGTTCAGGTTGAGCCGTGATGGTTCTCTGTGTGATGTGTTTGCGTGTTTAACTGTTAGTTAGCACAAGTATTCGTAGGAGCGCTTGGATCCGGTGTGTTCCATGGGCGTTTCTTTATAACTGTTAAGGGTAATTAAAAAACCCAATGCGATAGTAGAAAGTTTGGACTCTGTGAGGTTCATTCTTTATAAGGGCAATCAAGACCCAATGCGATAGTGAAAGTTTGGACTCTGCGAGGTTCATTCTTTATAAGGGCAATTAAGACCCAATGCGATAGTGAAAGTTTGGACTCTGTGAGGTTCATTCTTTATAAGGGCAATCAAGACCCAATGCGATAGTGAAAGTTTGGACTCTGTGAGGTTCATTCTTTATAAGGGCAATTAAGACCCAATGCGATAGTTAGAGAATTGGATCCTGTGAGGTCCAGTTAAAAGTTTATAACGTGATATGTGTGTGTGTGGTCATTTAATACAGATAAGTGCTTGTCGCACCTAATTAATGAACGTTGGCGAGTAGTGCGACGTAGCGCTAGTGCAGCTAAGAAAAGCTCGTCTTTCCAGGCAAGTGGTTTTTAATTAATTTGAGATAATTTAAATCTGATATTATATTAGGTTGTATTTCTGCTAGAATCAACGCTAATATAAAAGATATACTGTAATCATGTGATTTGTGATATGTGGAACTGCTTTTGATGTGATTTGTGATATGTGGAACTGTTTGTGATGTGTTTGTGTGAATTGTATGCCATGAGCCTTTGCTTAGTCTATTTATTAGACTAACGCTTGTATTTTATTTATTGGTAACGTCATGGGGGTGTCGTCCGTCCGTTTCGGCACATGCAGATATGTTGCTGTTCAGAGAAGGCTAGAGCGACTATGAATATGAACGGTGTTTTGTTTTCGACAACTTGTCTTGTCGCTTTGTGTTTAAAACGATTTCCGCTGTGCTATTTTGTATTTTGTTTATAAGTCTTCCGTTGTAAATTCTGATTTTTGTATTGATGATGTATTTGGGTCGTTTTAGGAATCGTGTAATTCCGCGACCATGTGGTTTAATAAAAGTTATGATTTTAGTATCGTAACTGTGTTTTAAGTCAGTTATGACGTCGGAAAAGCCTGGGGTGACTTCGGGGTTTACGTCCGGGGTCATCGGCAGTAACGCTTTCAAATGAGGTTAAATTTGGGAGTGTTACAGAAATGGTATCAGAGCTAAAACGTTTTCCAAGAGCTCTGAATTTTTCAAATAAAAAGCCGTTCATAGTCGTGCCTTCTACAGTCTGATACGGAAGTTGCTTCCGTGTCTAGAAAGACTAAGACTTTCTGTTTGTCACCCATAGTTGAGGGTGCATTCTGTTCTCTTCAGAAGGACTCGGAAGGAGTCGAGGTGGTTTTGCCATCTCCAGTTAGACTTGAGTTTTCAGTTCTCTTGTCAGGATTTGAGGTTGTAGAACCTAAGTATTCCAGTTTGGTATTCACCTAGGAACGTTACCAAGTTGATCTATTCCAAGTGACTTTATCATGATAAGTATTATGGAAAAGATATTAATACTTGGGATTTGATCGGTAAACAGATGGTGAATACAAGGAATACTATACGCGCTGGTGCTGGGCCAAGCAATCCAAGGCCAATCATAAGGGACGACCTGAACCGTGTAGGAGAACACGAGTCAATGTCACAGAATAACCCTGGAGGCAATGGCCAAGCTTCGGCCAACGCTCCAATGGTTTTTGATGCAGCAGCTGTTGCAGCTATTCGGGAGATAATGATGCAAGTACTCGCCGAGGCTAGGCAACCTGCCGCACCACATGCACAAGTTGTGCCAATTCCCCCAATGGTTCCTAGATTTGAGGAGCCAGCTGTTTATGTACACCAAGATGAGGCGGTCAGGAAGAGAGGTGATTATGGTCGAGTGTTGAAGACCATTAACTCTTTGAGACCTGACCATTATGATGGAAAAGGAGAGCCAGTTAGAGCTGCTCATTGGTTTTCCCATATGGAGCGGTTGTTCCGCAACATGGATTGCACCGAGGCAGAGAAAGTGCAAATAGCCTCTCTTCAGCTGAAGGAAGAAGCCATTGAATGGTGGGAGAGTATCGGCTTAGCTGATAGCCCGGTATTGACTTCGTCAATGTTTAAGACCAAGATGACGGACCGTTTCTTCTCTCGAGCTATGAGGGAGGAGAAGCATAAAGAGTTTTTATATCCAAAGACAGAAGGATTAAAGGTGACAGAGCTCGCCACTAAGTTCAATCATTTGCTGCAGTATGCAGAACCGCAGATAATCAGTGAGGCTCAGAAGATCTGGTACTTTCATGAATGGATGAGCCCAGATATTAAACCATGGATGGTGCACCACTCATGCTCTACTCTGGAGCAGTACGTGGATGCGGCCTACAAGTTCGAGGCAACTCTAGAGGAGTCTGCCCGTAAGCGGAAGAAGCAGGTTAAGGAAAAAGGTGGGCAGCAGGATTGCCAAGCTGGTTCGTTCAAACGACCGGCATCGCCTACTAAGTTTGAGAAGTCTGATCGTGCTAAGACCGAGACAACTCATTTTGGCTCTGCCAGGGGCTCAGGTTGGAGCAACAGACCATATCAGTGTTTCAATTGTGGTGCTTTTGGGCACAGGAATTTTGATTGTCAGAGTAAGAAGAGTTTATGCTTTGGTTGTGGAAAGGAAGGTCACATGCAAAAGTTCTGTCGTCAGGGAGAGCAGAAAGGAACGGAGTCGCAGCAAAGGTCTGCTAATCAGAACAACCGGCTTGAGTATAAACCGGTTGAGGCTCCGAGTCCTTCGATGCAGACCACTGCACAAAATAAAGGGAAGGCCCCAATAGCTTCTGGAAGTCAAGGTCAACGCCTTTACGTGATGCGTGAGGCGGATGGATCTGATTTTCCATTTGCTTAAAGCTTTCTACTTTTGTTGTAGGTTGTAGATTTGGGTATTATCCAGTCTTTTATTATGGATAATTGTGTTAGTAAGTTTAAGTATGCAGCAAGGTTGTAAACCTTTTGTTGTAAATATTCTTGCTAATATAAATATTTGGTTGAAGCCAAACAGTTGTGTAGCAAGGGTGTACCTTTGGTACAAGTTTTGTGCTCCAAGTTAGAAACCGAAGAGGTTACTTGGAAGACTGAGACGGGTGTACTTAGATACTTTCCCTACTTGTTGTCGGCCTTGATAATGCAAGTTTCGGGGTCGAAACTTAAAATAAGGGGGTAGTAATGTAACACCCCGTAATTTTAAGGGTATTTTGAATTATTTTTAAATTTTTCGTATGCCCGAATTGCTAGACGGATTTAATTCAGTGAGTCTCGGACCTTCTGAAGAGGGGTCTAAGCTCTGTAGAATTTTTCGAGCATTATATAATACAGTTGAGGTGTTTTCGGGGTTAATGTATCGTTAAAGTACGAATATATTTAACCCGGAGTTAAGAAATTTAATCCAACCCAAGTTCGGATAAGAATAAATGAAGTCGGCCAGAAACCGCGATCAACCGCGATTGACCGCGATGAACCGCGACCTGACGCGATCGGCCGCGATCGCGGTAATGCCTTTTGCTGAGCAGTGTCGTCTTCCTCGCGTGGCGGTTACTGTAGCTCTGTTTTTGGGATATTTTTGGGCAGGCCAAGTGGGCAGCCAACTGGCCCTTCGCCTTTGTCCCCTTGTTCCCTTGGAGGTGGTCGGATTGGGCTATAAAAGGAGGTGAAACCCGAAGCCAAGAGCTCTCTTCTTCTTCCTTCTTCCTCCTCCTCTGTTTTCCTCTGTTTTCTCCATTAAAACCGAGCTTGTGAGCTTCGTGTGTGGGAGATTTCGAGTGTCTCTTGAGTTGAGAAGGTGCTCTTGAGTGTTGTGTGAAGCTTTGTGGTGTTGGGAGATCGAACCATAGACAAATCGAAGGCAAACAAATCGGTTTGGGTAAGAAATTCTCCATTGTTGTCTCGCGAGCTAGCCACTGCCACAGCACGAAAACCGCGACCTGCCGCGATCGCGGTATGTGTGTGTCCGAGTTGTGTGTTTTGTGGTTTGGCTTTGGGCTTTGCTCGTTTCCTTTGATTTCTTCTTGTATTCTTTTATATTCATATATAAGTGTATTGAATCTAACTTAGGGTCTTGTTATGGGCCATTTCTTAGGGATTTAATATCCAAGATCTGCTCCAGTTTCAGACCCAGGAACTAGACGTTGCTCTGCTTGGTTCGAGCTTGTCGGATTTAAGGCAAGTGGTTTTTAATTAATTTGAGATAATTAAAATCTGATATTATACTAGGTTGTATATTTTGCTAGAACCGACGCTAGTCTATTCTAGATTTGTGCAGGTGAAGGCCGTAAGGGTCCTTGATATGATTTATTGTGTGTGGCTTAGATTATTAAATCTAGGATGATAGTTGTTCAGGTTGAGCCGTGATGGTTCTCTGTGTGATGTGTTTGCGTGTTTAACTGTTAGTTAGCACGAGTATTCGTAGGAGCGCTTGGATCCGGTGTGTTCCATGGGCGTTTCTTTATAACTGTTAAGGGTAATTAAAAAACCCAATGCGATAGTAGAAAGTTTGGACTCTGTGAGGTTCATTCTTTATAAGGGCAATCAAGACCCAATGCGATAGTGAAAGTTTGGACTCTGCGAGGTTCATTCTTTATAAGGGCAATTAAGACTCAATGCGATAGTGAAAGTTTGGACTCTGTGAGGTTCATTCTTTATAAGGGCAATCAAGACCCAATGCGATAGTGAAAGTTTGGACTCTGTGAGGTTCATTCTTTATAAGGGCAATTAAGACCCAATGCGATAGTTAGAGAATTGGATCCTGTGAGGTCCAGTTAAAAGTTTATAACGTGATATGTGTGTGTGTGGTCATTTAATACAGATAAGTGCTTGTCGCACCTAATTAATGAACGTTGGCGAGTAGTGCGACGTAGCGCTAGTGCAGCTAAGAAAAGCTCGTCTTTCCAGGCAAGTGGTTTTTAATTAATTTGAGATAATTTAAATCTGATATTATATTAGGTTGTATTTCTGCTAGAATCAACGCTAATATAAAAGATATACTGTAATCATGTGATTTGTGATATGTGGAACTGCTTTTGATGTGATTTGTGATATGTGGAACTGTTTGTGATGTGTTTGTGTGAATTGTATGCCATGAGCCTTTGCTTAGTCTATTTATTAGACTAACGCTTGTATTTTATTTATTGGTAACGTCATGGGGGTGTCGTCCGTCCGTTTCGGCACATGCAGATATGTTGTTGTTCAGAGAAGGTTAGAGCGACTATGAATATGAACGGTGTTTTGTTTTCGACAACTTGTCTTGTCGCTTTGTGTTTAAAACGATTTCCGCTGTGCTATTTTGTATTTTGTTTATAAGTCTTCCGTTGTAAATTCTGATTTTTGTATTGATGATGTATTTGGGTCGTTTTAGGAATCGTGTAATTCCGCGACCATGTGGTTTAATAAAAGTTATGATTTTAGTATCGTAACTGTGTTTTAAGTCAGTTATGACGTCGGAAAAGCCTGGGGTGACTTCGGGGTTTACGTCCGGGGTCATCGGCAGTAACGCTTTCAAATGGGGTTAAATTTGGGGGTGTTACAAGCACGATGTTATTTGTCAATCTTCCAACAATATGTTACTGATGATATGTTTAGATCTATATTCTTTTTAAAACTTTTTAAGTTTGTTGATAGAATATTACTTTTGTTAGCATTTTTTTAACCTTTTGTAATATTCAATTCAGGTTTTAGACATTGAGATGATATTATTGAAAATAAAATCATATTAATTTATTCATTGTTTTATTATATATATATGTTGGGCACTTATATTTATTCGTAATTATTAATATACTAAATTAACTCAATTGAAGAATCAAATAAAACCCAATTGAATTATATTTCAAATAGTATATTGATATTTTCATACATATTTTATATTCATCATCAATTAATTCAAGTTCATAAATAATTTGTAATTAAATCTTGAAAATGTGAAATCTATCAAGTGAAGATCTTATTGCTATCAAATTTACGTGGGTTTTTTTAAATTTCAAAATGTGAATGTATTGTAAGTAAATAAAAAATCATTTAAAATATATGCTATCTAAAGGTTGTTACTAATTAACTTACGTGAGTTCACTAAATTTGTTGCTATGTCAATATACTAATTAACTTACATGGGTTCACTTAATTTGCTAATAGTTTGTCACTAATTCTTGATATTTACCAAAAAAAACATTAAAATATATGGTATCTAAAGTTAAGTATATAACCTAACCTTATACAATAATTAATATTTAAATTAATTAATTAATTAATTTTTTGATGATGTTAAATGTCAATTAATATTATTGTTGCATTACAAAAATATATGTATCACATTTACATTTTCGTCAAATAGAAAATTACGTTAACATTTATTGGAAAAATAAGTTCGTTTGATGAGATTTTGGTCAAGATTTGATAAGATTTTAAAACTTAGAGCTAATTAATTTGCAAATCTTGTTAAGGTCTTTTTGTTAATTTATATTTTGCTGATTATTTAATATAATAATAAATACAAAAATGAAAAAAATAAAATTTTAACAACTTGGACCTAAAAACACTCTGGTGACTTAAAAAGAGCCAGTTTTAATATAGATATATAGATTGATGGTTAAATTTATTTACAATGTTATTTGTCACTTTAAAGTTTGGTTGGTTTTGAAAGTAATTGTAATCTAAATACTTACATATAAATTTTGATTTGATAAACGGTTTTTATTTAAAGTGAAATAAAAAATTAAAAAAAAGAAGAAGAAAGGAATGAGAAAATAACAGTATTTTATGCACCAAGCTTGCTGCCTAATTTAAGACGTATTATATGGTTAAAAACCGGATTACGTACATGAATCATCGTATAAGGGCATCTTTAACAATGGGCTCTTATGGAGCTTTTGGAGGGGCTTTTAGCCAAATTTAATGGCTAAAAGCCCTTATGTAAATATTGGATTTTATCTATGGGCTTTTAACTTTGTATTAAATTATATTTTAACCTCTTTCTTATATTAAATTATCAATATATCATTTATTATATTAAATTACAAAATTGATTTACAATGTTATTTTCATATAAAGAAATTAGATTGATATTTATTTTATTTTAAACCACCAAAAATAATAATAATATGATTTATTTTTACTTAATGATATCCAAAGTACATTAAAAAAAACTATCAAACATATCCATGATGGGTGTCTATAGATAGAGAAAAATGTAATTAGAATTATGATATGTTTTTTATTTTTTATTTACATGTATTTTTTCCAGAAAATATTTTTTTGTAACAAATACCAAATGGAAATGCGCCAATCTTAACGCGACATGTGGCGCTGACTGAAAAAAGAAACAATTTACTCTCATTTGCATTTGTAAAAGTAGGTTCCAAGAAATGTACTTTTTTATAGACTATTCCAAAGACTTTTAGCTCATATTGCATTATTTTAATCTAAAATTTCTAAAAGCCCCTCTAAAAACCTTTGATAAAGATGGTCTAACATTTTTTTTTGATCGAGGAGCATGTCAGATAAGTAGATAACTGATTGATAAGAGACAAATGTGTTGTATATAAGCAAGTTTAATGTTTTACATTTGTTTTGAATTGCATTAGTTGTAAAAAATTGTTTAAAAGTTTGTTAGGTGAGTGTGTTTATTAAAAATATTAATTTATAAAGCGTTTTTTTAAGTAGGATTTCAAATTTGAAATTTGAGTGTTATAATGACTTATAAGTAAAAATAAATATTTTTTAAAATAAACTCGTTATAAAACATAGCCTTATCCAGTTCATATTTGGAATTTGATTGTAATTTACCATTATCCAAAATATAATTGCTTGTATCTTTATCAAATTTGACTTCATATCCGACATGTTGTAATAGATTTATAGTTGTAGTGAATAAGTAAAAAAAAAATCCTATATGATATGTAGGGCTGAGCACGGGCCGACCAAACCGAAAGCCTGAACCGACCCGAAAAACCCGAACCGAACCCACATGACTTCGGTTCGGGTTTCGGGCCGCGTTTTTTAAAATTTCGGGTTCGGGTTTGGTTCGGTTCGGTTCGGGCTCGGGTTTTGGCCTGTTTTTACGTCTGAATGCTGTTTTAGCCCGAACCGAATCCGAACTTTCGGTTCAGTCTTTGGTCCCATTTTTTTAGGGTTTCGGGTTTTTCGGGTTTTTCGGGTTGGGTTTAGGCCCGTGCTCAGCACTAATGATATGATATCTAATGATATGATATGAAATGGCATACGGATTAGATAGTTATCACAATTAATACAAAGTAATTCTCTATGTGGAACCTCACCTAAGGGTTGGTCATGATGTCTTCAGTAGGATGACTTCTGATGCGAGTTGATCTCCTGGGAAGTTCTGCTATAGGATTTGTATTGACAACTATGGGCAAGGAAATAGGAGAAGGTGCTGGAATAATAGTGGTTGCAATCTCTGAAGAATTATCTGGTGCCTGATCACTATCTGTGTTGTTTGTAGGAGAAGACACACTTGATTGTTCATGACCAAATTGGGAAGGTTGAGAGTCAACTTTAGTGAAGAACTCATCATGTGCTGGATTCACCATAGGTAAACTATGATGTGAAAATTGTAAAGTAGAAGGTTGTGCAGGAACTTGTTCTTGCAGCTTATAAGGAAATATATTTTCCTGAAATACCAATCTCTTGACACAAAAAATCTTGTGTTCTCAATGTCATACAGTTTGTAACCTTTCTGCCCATTTGGATAACCCAAGAACTGTAACACCCCCAAATAACCTCTTGAAAGTATTACCGCCAGTGACCTCAGACGTATTGTCCGATGTCACCCAAGGCTTTTCCAGTTGATATAAATCATTAAACCACAGTTATAATACAACATATCATAACTTCCATTAAAACCAAGTCTCGGAATTTCAGCATAATTCCAAATACATCAAAATACATTATCAGAATTATTACAGCGGAAGTCTTAAATACAAAACATAGTTAACACAGCGGAAGTCTTAAAATAACAACAAAAACATCGTTCGCCTTTATAGTCGTTCTAGCCTTATCGGATCCGCAATTTATCTGATGTGCCGAATCGAACGGATGACACCAGCCAACCATGCAGAGAACAATTGCGGTTGGTTAGTCTAATGAAAGACCAAGCAAGGGGTACAAAGCAGAGTGGTTCGAGTGATCGTAACCGTTTACTATCATTGTCCCTCGAATAATAACCGACGGAACGATACATAACCCGGTACTTTCACTGAATGAATATTAAATAAGATATGCACTGAAGAGAAGACTCCCAAGGAATTGAGTCTTATCGGAAATATGACAAATGTTGGGGAACTTAATTAATCACAGTATCGCATACGAGCGATTTAAAAGTTAAGATGAGTTTTCCTAGCTGCACTATCGCCTAGCTGCACTACTCGCCGAAGGTATATTAATTATGTGCGACTAACGACACTTATCTTATTTAATTCCAAAACCCACACCACGTTATAAGCTTTTATGTCCACATCGCAGAGTCCAAGCCTCTATATCCACATCACGGTTGGTCATGACCAGAAAGTTTGGCATATGGTCTTGATCGCCCTGTTATTTGCCAAGTTATAAAGAAACGAATGGACCTCGCAAAGTCCAAGCGTTCCTACGAATACTCGTGTTAACTAACAGCTCAACACAGTAATAGTCCACATCAAAGCCAACATGGCCAACATCATAAACATATATTTATACTAGCGTTGTTCTAGCAGATATACAACCTAGTATAATATCATCTTTTAATCAATTATTAACAAAGTTGTTCCCAACGAACAATAAATTAGTAAATCATCCCAAATTAATTAACAACTAAACAATTGATAATTAATTGAAATATGGAATGATGAGCAAGAGCGAACCGCCACTTGCCTTAGATTAGTCGAGCTCGAACAAAGCTTAGAAACGTCGGGTTCCTGGATCTGGAACTGGGATAGATCTCGGATTAAAAATCCCTAAGAAACGACCCATAACGAGATCCTAAGTTAGATTCAATATCCACAAATATGAATCTAAAAGAATACGAAAAGAATCGAAGGAACCGAGCCTCGCTCAAGACCACAACTCCCAAGAACACACACACACGGACAGCTCGACGCGGGTGCGGTGGAGCTCTTACCGCGAGTGCGGTGGGGTCACATTGGCGAAGGCTTGGACAGCAAAGTTCAGAAAACTCACCCAAATCGATTCGTTCGGCCTTGATTCGTTTGGGGTTGATCTTAATACTCCTTACACCTTCAAATACTACTTGTGAGTACCTTTGTAAACATTCAAAGGGGTTCGCCTTCTCAAACAAAGCTCAAAAGCTTGGTTTCAATGGAGATTTTCAGAGGAGGAAGATGATGCTTTCTCCCTCTCTGATTTCGACCCCTTTTATAGCCAACCAAGAGCTCCCCCAGCAGGGAACAAGCAGGAGACCAGCAAGGAAGGCTAGGCGAGGCTAGGCCTGACAACCGGCGCCACTTGCAGGGGAAGAGGATAACGCTGCCGAAGAAAAATATCCCATCGCGGGGTGCGGCAGGGTGCGGTGGCGCCCAGTGACCGCCTCACCTGTTTGCTTCAGAACTGGTCCTCGCCGCGGGTGCGGCCACTTGACCGCGGGGTGCGGTCAAGGCCATTTTTCACTCTTTTGTCCGTTTTAATCTTGGGTTAATTATCTTAACCCCGGGTTAAGTATATTCGTACACGAACGACTATTTAACCTTGAACATACGTCAACTGTATTTTATATTACTCAGAAAAAATATTACAGAGATCAAACAATTTACAGAATGTCTGAACCTCTCTATAAAATGAGTTGGAAAAATTAATCCGACTTGTAATACAGGAGTTAGAAAAATTCCAAAATATCCTTATAAAATGAGGGATATTACAAGAACACTGACTTCTGTGACTGACAACCAAACTTGTCTCTCTTTTCTACACTAGATTTCCCAAAACATAAACAACCAATTACCTTAAATTCTCATAACTAGCAGCCTTCTGAAATAGCAGTTCAAAAGGTACTTTCCATCCCAATACTGAGCTTGGCATCAGGTTAATCACATGAACATCAGCTATAATACATTCGGCCCAAATATTTAAATTTTGTTGCTATGTCAATATACTAATTAACCTACATGGGTTCACTTAATTTGCTAATAGTTTGTCACTAATTCTTGATATTTACCAAAAAACCATTAAAATATATGGTATCTAAAGTTAAGTATATAACCTAACCTTATACAATAATTAATATTTAAATTAATTAATTAATTTTTTTTGATGATGTTAAATGTCAATTAACATTATTGTTGCATTGCAAAAATATATGTATCACATTTACATTTCCTTCAAATAAAAAATTACGTTAACATTTATTGGAAAAATAAGTTAGTTTGATGAGATTTTGGTCACGATTTGATGAGATTTTAAAACTTAGAGCTAATTAATTTGCAAATCTTGTTAAGGTCTTTTTGTTAATTTATATTTTGTTGATTATTTAATATAATAATAAATTGAAAAAAATAAAATTTTAACAACTTGGGCCTAAAAACACTCTGGTGACTTAAAAAGATCCAGTTTTAATATAGATATATAGATTGATGGTTAAATTTATTTACAATGTTATTTGTCACTTTAAAGTTTGGTTGGTTTTGGAAGTAATTGTAATCTAAATATTTATATATAAATTTTGATTTGATAAACGGTTTTTATTTAAAGTGAAATAAAAAAAATAAAAAAATAAAGAAATGAGAAAATGACATGTAATTATGGTGGATCCAAAAACGTTCTAAGAGCTTAAAAGTGAAGAGCTTTAATATATAGTAATAGATAGATAGATAGATTTAAAGTGAAATAAAAAAATTTTAAAAAAGAAAGAAATGAGAAAATGACATGTAAATATGGTGGGTCCAAAAACGTTATAAGAATTCAAAAGAAAATAACTTTAATATATAGTAATAGATAGGTATAGAGAGGAACGCTCCAGTAAAACGGGAGTTATGGTAAAACGAAAGTATTAATCTGGAGCATTGGATTGATGATGAATTGATGATGGATGGTTGGATGATTGAGTCTTACAATAGATATGGTAGGGGTGTAACCATCAAATCTAATCTAATAAGGCAATTATTTAATTTTTAATTAGGAAAAGATAATAAATGAGGTTGTTAGATAAGAGAGAAAACACAATATTTTCTCTTTTCTAAAATCGCCTCATTCTACTGATACATTTTCTTCTTCTTCAACGATTTTTCAGCGTTCATGAATATCGATCACGTCTTTATGAATATCGATGAATGTGAATATCTCCACTTAAAACATGAATATCACCACTTGATTTTTTCAGCGTCCTAATGCTTTGCAAATTCGTAGATTTGTAAAATTGTTCTTGTTGCTTTTGTCATTGTTTCTTGAATATCGTCAATGTTTGTATGAATATCTTTGTTTAATATGTGGATATCATCAATTAAAGACATGAATAACACAACTTAAAATATGAATTAATAATATATGAATAACATAATCAATTACATCATGAATATCATTCTATATCGGTATGAATATCACTACGTTTCACCATGAATATCATAACCCAAACAAAAAATATTAACTTCACACTAACACAGATAGTTATACACAGAAAAATGTACATGAACATCAGTATTGATTACATGAATATTAGAAATGACAAACATGAATATCGCTATTACACAATGACTTGTGTTTTATTATACGAGCAGAAAGCTTCAAACGTCTCTTCGTCATTGCAACAGTTAGGCCTGAAAACAATGTTGAATATCAACAACATCATAGTGAATATCACATCATAAAATTTGAATATCAACTACTCAGATCATGAAATATTACATATAACATGAATATCAAAAGCATTTGTATAAATATCACATCAAACAATTTGAATATCAATTGCAAACAGTACAAACAACACCATCAACAAGCAATTTGAATATCACATATAAAAACGTGAATATCAATGATCAATAACTCATACAACACCATCAACAAGCAAAATCTGAATCCATGTGAATATCAACATTATTATAATGAATAACATCACAGAGAAACTGAATATCATATATACAAACTTTAATTTACACATGATAAATAACGAAATTGAATATCATATATACGAGCTCGCCGCCGCCGCCTCGTTGTCCGTCGAAAATCGTAGGGTGTGTGTGGTCTCTGTGCGAGTAGTTGTACTTAATCTTTCCTACGTGTAGTTAACCATATATTTAAGAAGATACATTGAAACTGAATTTTCATGAAAATAAAAAGGGAAAATTGAACAGGATGCAATGGACCCGATCCGATCAATTTCCCCGGAATTTGTAATGAAGAAGAAAGAGAGAGTTTACCTGATCCACGCAGGGCTAGATCTTGGTGAGATGAGCATTGAGCCAAGTCAACTGAGAAGAAGAAATCAAATCATGAATCATTAATCAGAGAAAATTAAGAAACGACGTCGTTTATGGACTCTAAATCTCCAATTGTTGATAGCAATTTAAGCAAAAGAAAGTTTCAAATCCCTCTAGCTCTCGGAGAAGACAATCCAGGACGGCTAGTGCGGTGGAGGGAGCAGCTTTCTAGAATCTTCCACCGTCATTCTATTTTTTGGTGGCTCTGATGGCGGATAGTATCCTATATAGGCGCCTCCCAAGCGAGATTCAGATCCGTCTTCCACCAAACCTCCTCGGCGCTAGACCACCGGCGACCCACCGACCTGCCCACGCCCAGATCCACTGCCACTCGACCCACCGACCTGCCCACGCCCAGATCCACTGCCACTCGACCCACCGACCTGCCCACGCCCAGATCCGCCTTCCACCAAACCTCCTCGTGGTGGTCGTTGTCGACGCCACTAGGGTTTCAGTGTTGGATCTGGTCTGTGGAGATGGTTGAGGATTTGATCTTCCTCTTCCTCCTACAATAGAGATTGTGAATACGTATAGAGAGAATCGGTAGTGAGGGAGTAATTTTAGGAAGGCTAACCGTTCTGATTTTGCATAAAGATTTTGCATATAAAAAAAATTCCAAAAAAAACAAATTTGCAGTAATTGTGTGCATGACCCACATAGAGAATAAGCAACACACGGGATCAAATCTAGGCCCTCAATTTCATTCTCATCCAATGACTTTAATTAATACTATCGTTTTACTTTAAGATTCTGTTTTACCAGAATCAAATTCTATGTATAGATGTACTATATATATATTCAAGATTACCCTCGATAAAAATAACTCTTTATTTTTCCCACAAGATACGAGAATATATGGCTTATATGTCAGTATGTCACCATGAAAAAACAAAAATAGTACATAAATATGAAATATATGAATATATATAATGACCAAATCTCTAAGAGTGATAATTTTGTTTAGATAAAAGGTCGGAAACATCTTATTTTATTCAATATCAAGTTCCTTCGAGACAATAACCGGCCGAGTAAAGAATATAATAATATAGATATCTACTGTCTACAGACATTATCAATACTCCAATAGAGATAAAGGGTCATATATATATATATATATATAAGAATGTCACCAAAAACTTTAATTTGTTGAATTGGTCAGACATGTACCTATACAAAAAAAAGTTCATATTATTCATCTACTTAAAACGTTATTGAGCTCTGTTCATTTGTAGAGACTCCCACATTAATATTCCCGTGATTCTGCTATATCTCTTATTATATATGTACAAAAGTATTTCCAAGTTTCCATTTGTTGCAAACTTGGATATGAGAATATGGTTAGACCGTTAGACGACGTTGAAATCAATACTAGCATAATTTCGATTGTTCCTTTTAGAATGACCACTTTTTGTGTGTGTTTATGTGGTCATACACGGCACTAATTATGGTTATTTAAGTAATTATGCTAAAAAATCATTAGTTAGCCAAAAGAGTCAATGCCTGGGTACCTTGACCGAGGAAATGAAAATAAGGCTGGGAAGAGGCTTCAAAGCACAAAAAAGAAAGAAAATTATAAATCCTTCCAAAGACCCTTGGAGTCTATTTGAATTTATCAAAATAATGTATTAAAATTATACTCCCTCCGTCTCTAAATGTTTGTCTCATGGCCAATCTTGATACTATTCACAGTTAAAGAAAATCTTCAAGATTTCTTCCAATATACTCCGTCCGTTTTGAAAAGGTTGTCATTTTAGCACACATAATTTTAGTATAGAAAAGATTATCATTTTAGGTGTTTATGTAATAATTTATTGGTGAGTTACGAGGTTTGACATTGGAAATTGTATTTTTTTACTCTTTTTATCGTCTCCGCTATATGCACTGCATTGTTTGCCCTTTCGCACTACAAAACTCTACGCAGAAACCTGGCGTACGCCAGATTTCTGCGTAGAATACCAAATTTCTCTACGCAGGTATCTGGTTAGAATATAATTGTTGGAGATATGGAGTTTTTTTTTTTTGAAATTTGCCTCATAGCCAGATCCTGGCGCAAAAAAAAAAAGTTTTTTTTTTCTGGACGCAACCAAGTGAACAATATATTTTTTAAAATCTGCATTTGACTCTAGTAATAGACGTTATCAAGTAATCAAGGTTACATGACAATAAATTCGTTTGTATCATGAGATTTCAATATACTTTTATTCATGTATATTTCTCCATCAATTTGTTTGATATTATCTGTTTGTTATTATTATTCTCGAAAATCACATATAACTATGGTTATATCTTATAGTTATATCCAATTTGGTTATATCTTATGGTTATATTTCATAGTTATATCCTATATTATATCATATAGTTATATACTATGGTTATATTATATAGTTATATACTATCATTATACCTTATAGTTATATCCAATTTGGTTATATACTATGGTTATATCATATATCTTATAGTTATATAACTATATGATATAACCAAATTGGATATAACTATAAGATATAATCATAGTATATAAGTTATATACTATGGTTGTATCATATAGTTATATACTATGATTATATTTTATAGTTATATCCAATTTGGTTATATTCTATAGTTATATACTATGGTTATATCATCTATCTTACAGTTATATAACTATATGATATAACCAAATTGGATATAACTATAAAGATATAATCAAATTGGATATAACTATACTATATAATCATAGTATATAACTATATGATATAATATATGATATAACTATAGAATATAACCAAATTGGATATAACTATAATATATGATATATGATATAGCCATAATATATAACTATAAGATATAATCATAGTATATAACTATATGATATAACCATAGTATATAACTGTAGAATATAATATAGGATATAACCAAAGTATATAACTATAGGATATAACAATATGATATAACCAAAGTATATAACTATACGATATAACCATAGTATATAACTATAAGATATACCCATAAGATATAACCAAATTTGATATAACTATACGATATAACCATAATATATAACTATAGGATATAACCATAAGATATAACCAAATTGGATATAACTATAAGATATAAGTATATAGCTATACGATATAACCATATTATATAACTAAAGAATATAACCATAGTATATAGCTATAGGATATAACCAAATTGGATATAACTATAAGATATAATCATAATATATAATTATAGGATATAACGATATGATATAATCAAATTGGATATAACTATAAGATATAACCAAATTGGATATAACTATAAGATATAACCATATTATATAACTATAGGATATAACCATAGTATATAACCAAATTGGATATAACCATAATATATAACTATAAGATATAATCAAAAGATATAACCAAATTGGATATAACTAAAATATATAATCATAATATATAATTATAGGATATAACGATATGATATAACCAAATTGAATATAACTATAAGATATAACCATAGTATATAACTATAGGATATAACCAAATTGGATATAACTATACGATATAATCAAATTAGATATAACTATAAGATATAACCATAGTTATATGTGATTTTTGAGAATAATAATAACAAACAGTTAATATCAAACGAATTGGTGGAGAAACGTACATGAGTAAAAGTATATTGAAACCAAATTGGATATAACTATAAGAATATTGCGTAGAAGATATAACTATAAGATATAACCATAGTATAACTATAAGATATAATCAGAGTATATAACTATATGATACAACCATAGTATATAACTTATATACTATGATTATATCTTATAGTTATATTCAATTTGGTTATATCATATAGTTATATAACTATAAGATATATGATATAACCATAGTATATAACTATAGAATATAACCAAATTGGATATAACTATAAAATATAATATATGATATAGCCATAATATATAACTATAAGATATAATCATAGTATATAACTATGAAATATAACCATAAGATAATACCAAATTGGATATAACTATAAGATATAACCATAGTTATATGTGATTTTCGAGAATAATAATAACAAATATATAATATCAAACAAATTGGTGGAGAAATATACATGAATAAAAGTATATTGAAATCTCATGATACAAACGAATTTATTGCCATGTAACATTGATTACTCGATAACGTCTATTACTAGAGTCAAATGCAGATTTAAAAAATATATTGTTCACTTGGTTGCGCCAGATCCTTGCGTAGGAGACAAATTAAAAAAAAAAAACCAACTCCCTATCTCCAACAATTATATTCTACGCCAGATACCTGCGTAGAGAAATTTGATCTTCTACGTAGAAATCTGGCGTACGCCAGGTTTCTGCGTAGAGTTTTGTAGTGCGAAAGAGCAAATAATGTAGTCATATAGTAGCAGCCCTTTTTATACAAATTCTATATGTTTATTGGCTACAATTGAGATGAGTTATTAAATACTTATAAATTTTAAGAAAAAATCATGAGAAATAAGGTAATCATTGTATTTCTTAATAAGTGTGTCAAACTCTAGAATGACAATCTTTTTATACGGGGGAGTATAAGAAAAAACATAGTCATGTGTGATCTTATTTGATTCGTCTTAACGAGTACTTTGATAATATTAAAAAATTATAATTTTTATTAATATATAATTAAAGATATTAACGATATAAAATATACATCGATAAATATGTCCTTCTCCATGGGACAAACTTTATGGGACAAAGAGAGTATTAAAACATCAATTTAATATAGATAATAAATTTTACTATATTAAAATAAGAATCGAAACGGACGAAAGCAAATTTTATAGATGTGTAATGTGAACTTTTGACTGATTGAGAGCACGGCTGTAATTTAACACTCACATTTATGACAGATCTGCTAAGCGACAACTGCGGTGGTGGTCGGCAACTGTCGGCCGGCCAACTGGGAAGACCAAACCACCCCCACCCCTTCAAATATGTACATTGATGTTATATGTAAGCATTATTTTAGCATTTTGTACACGCTTTGGTGTATTAAGGGACTGTTAGGATTTCGCCTAAAATATATTTTAATGTATTAAATTATATTATTTTATATTAAATGTCATGATTTAATATAATTTAATGCATTAAAATGCATTTTTGTGATTATCCAAACAAACCCTAAATGATGGTATATTCTTAGGAAATTATTTTATGTGAAATCAAAACCTGTGAATTTGAATTCATGGAAATTGATGCTCGTTTGGTTGGTAAGTAAATTCTCATGAATTTAAATACCGCATGAATTGATATCAAATATATGTGTTTGGTTGACATTTTATTTTTGAAAAACCCAGATATTCTAATTCATGTGATTTTCAATTCCTGTAAAACACATTAATTCCAATCACCTAAGGAGGGATAGGTAAGATTTCCTTCTCTCATATTTTGCATGATTTAGATTTTAACCAAACATGATTTACCAATTCCCATGAATTCAAATTCCCATAATATAATTTCACATGAAATAATTTTCTAGGAATTACACTTCATGTATTCAACCAAACGAGCACTTGATAAATTATGTTTGGTTAAAATCTAAACCATGTGAAATATGGAAGAATAAAATCTTACACCCCTCCCTATGTGATTGCACTTTCTATGTTTTGTAGAAATTGAAAATCCTAGAAATTAGAATATCTTGATTTTTCAAAAACAAAAAGTCAACCAAACACGTATATTTGATATCACTTCCCAAATTATTTAAAATCATGGGAATTTACTTCCCAACCAAACGAGCACTATTTAGACGTACAAATATCTTAATAAAACAATAGCCAAATTTCGTACGCGCCAAGCGCGTTTATTTTTACAATGTGTATGAAGTTTGGAACCATGAATAGTTGAGTATTAGAACATAATAATTTTATAATATATTTTTAAACTTATTTTATTTAAGCCCATTAATACCTATGTTCTTTTAAGATTAACTGAGTGCCAATGAGCCAAGATATTTCTTTGACTCTTAATAAAATATTTTATTGTGGTATTTTGACTCTTAATACTTTATGTGAATACTATATATGATAATACAATATTTTGTTAAGAGTTTAAAACCATCTTGGTTCATTTACATCAAGTTAATGGGCTTAAATAAAATAAGTTAAAAAATATATTATAAAATTTTGTTACAATTCAATTGATTGATTCCAACACTCATTTGTCTTGGTTCCAAATTTCATATCCATTGCCAAAAAAAAAAAAAAAGATCCGTTCGATTGGGTTGAAAGATGAGATGAAAAAGGATATGGAGATGAAGTTAAAGCAAATGTATATTGAGGGAGAGGGTAACATTAAGCATTAAAGAAGAGATAAAGTGAGAATTTAAGTATTTACTCACTTAATCCCTTGTAGTCGAACGGGCCCTTGATATATTTTGTTGAGCTGGTGTGCTCGTGATTGGCGTAAGTTACTCAATAGCCTACATATGTCGGGTATTTTTTTTATTAAAATATTCAAGTATGTGTGAAAAGCTAAAAAAAACTAATAGATATAGCTTTTTGAATGTTTATTTTACTGTTTTGTTTTTTTTTTCCCTAAAAGTTGTACGTGCTGCAATTATACATAGAGATAAATTCTTCGATCTTTAGCGTATACATAACTCAAGAAGTTATATAATTAGGGATTGTTAAGAGTTTGAAAATGGCACTAATATTTTTATTGAGTTAGGGTCAATTTAAAATTTCAAAATTAATGTGATTTAATAAATTATCTCAAAAATCCAAACAAATCCTTATTGGTAGGGGTATTCGTCCGGCCCGGATCAGATTTTTTCAAAAGTCCGGACCAGACCTATTCGGTCTGGTCCAGTTCCGGTCCGGTTTAGACCGGATTTTATTTAAAAAAATAAATAAATCAAATTCTTATTTAAAATCTAAAAAAAATATCTAAAAAATATATATACTCCTAACTTATTAAAAAAAAAAAAATATCTATAAAAAAATACATATAAATCTCCAAAAAAACATATAATTTTTTTTTTAAAAAAAAAAATCGGTCCACCGATTCAGTCGGATTAAAAAAAAATCATGGACCGGAGACCGGACCGTAATTTCACCGGTCCAATCCGGTCTTTTCCGGTCCGGTTTTCTATTCCGGTCCAATATTGAACAGCCCTACTTATTGGAATAGCCATCGTGGTGATGGTGGGTGTCGTATTGGGCCATTGCCTTTTGGTGGAGGGAAGTTTGGACACGATCGAATTGATGATGTGACAGTGAGATCGTCTCCGTTGGGAGGTTTTAGTTTTCTCACAACCACCATTAATATTTTGTCACAAATCTTATGTAACCTAAGGAATATTAAAGTCATACAATTATTTACTTTCAAAATGATCAATAATTTTAGTAAGAGATATTTATCATTTAAAGTTTTATTGTTGAGTTACTATGTTTATTCAAAATTATACATATTCCTTTTTCTTATATAAATTTTCTTTATTCATTGAAATAAATAAAACAAAAAGTTAATACCCTGTATTTTTTTAAAATTATAATAATAATTAATTTATTAATAGTAATATCAAATGTTAAAATGACAATTATTTATAAAAACAAATATTACAATATAGGATTTTTTGTACTTATACAATATAGTGCCAGAATAAATTCATAGTAACTGCTAAAGCCTAAAAGTATTGTTTGACTATTACATTATAACTTTATTATTTATAAATATATATATATTTATAAATAAATATCAAAAACTACTTTCTAATAAAAAATAAATCCTAGATAACACGTGAAATAGAAAATAGCAACCTTCCCTTTCTCTTTAGTATTCTTAACGAAATCTAATAAAAGTTTATAGAACTTGCGTTATTGTTATGATAAATTGTTTTGAGATATTCCTTGATGTGCACTTAATTCCGAGTGCTCGGAATAAAATAGCGCCTTCACCCAAACCGAAAGAGATCATCTTTCCTTCTCTCTCTCCTCCCAATTTCGTTCCTTTGCCCTGTCTCTGTCTGTCGACGATTTCGACCCAAACGGAGGAATACAATTGCAATAAAATGGCGGGCACATCGTGAAAACCATAATATCTTTTGAATTGCTCTTTCAAATCCAGTTTATGAAGCCCCGGGCGGGCTGTGTTGGGTACGATTTTGTTTTGCAATTAAATTGGTCATTAAGGATATAGATGAGTATCCAGGCGTTAGGCCTTCTCGTTCTCTCTTTAATCTTTATTCTTTCCCTGTGCCGGGGATTTTATATCAGGTGTTCCCCGGCTGTATGTAATTACATGTCTGTTTCCAGATTGCCAATTGCAACAGCTAAATAGGGAAAGGCGCGATTTTTCTTTTTTCCTTTTTGTTTCTTTTGAAGAAGGAAAACAACAATTGTCATATCTTGTTTTCGCAGTTTTAAAAATGGAGGTCCTGGTTGTCAAGTTGTATGATCCCTGATGCGAAAAAAACTTGAGCTTTATGACTTGTTGCATCTCTCGTGCACCTTAGTTCCATGGAATGCCCTATGTCTAAATGTAAGAGTTTATACCTTCCTCTCTTTCAAAATTCAAATAGTTTTGACCTATATGGTTGGTGTCATCGGAATTCGTTGTTGAGCAATATCATTTACTGGCGAAGCGCTTCTATTTTTCTGTATTTGGTTTGAATTCGAGTTTGTTGCCTTCTCGTTACAATTAGCCGTTCTGCGGTTGTGGTTAAATTAGGTCACGGAAAAGGGCGGGGTATTATTGTCTGTTCTGGAATTGAATTGAAAGCCTCCAAAGGACTTCTTTTGCTTTGTTGTGATCCGGTCTTAATCTTCCGATTTGAATTCTCAATTGTAGATTAACTAACTGCAACGTAGTACTCACCGCAAACATTGAATTATGGACATGGCAGACGGTGAAGAAAATTTGTTCTCAGTCAGCGATGCTAAGGTACAGTTTTCTTAATCTCCTTTATATATTCCTGGCTTGTTTTCTTCTACTTTCAAGCCTGAAATTTAGTTCAGTAAAAAGCTTGTGTCTGCTGCGAGATGTATGGAATATAAAGGAAAATAATTTGCACTTGTGATCATTCAAAAGTTTCACACTACTGAAAGTCCCACCTCTTAATTTCAGTTTTTGTAAATGCCATATCCTGATGTCCATACATGGTGGAAAAAAGATTGATCCTTCACTGATGTTAAGTTCAGACGTAATTTCACCTTTTGTTATTTTCTGATCGTTAAATTGACATATTATCATGGTCTGTCCAGCTAATTTGTCAATGTTTTGCTGTACAGTTACACGGAGGAATGTGCAAGATCTTATCTGATGTGTACGGCAGAATAATGAACATATTTCCTGCTATAGAAGCAGCACGCCCCAGGAGTAGAACGGGAATCCAGGCATTGTGCTCTCTTCACATAGCACTTGAAAAGGCCAAGAATACCTTACAACATTGCTCAGAATGTAGTAAACTTTACTTAGTACGAGTACTCTTGCCTTCAATTTTAGTGCTATTCAATTGTTTCCTTTGGTTGTGTTTTCTGATTATGTGAAAATGATGAACATCCTTTTATCACAAAGTGGAACTCTCGACTTGATTTAGAGGTCTTGTGAAGTAATTGTTTTTCTATTTCTGGTCTAAATTGTATATATTATGCGCTGATAGTTTATTAACAGTAATTCATTCCTATCTTGCAGGCTATTACAGGAGATTCTGTCCTCTTAAAGTTCGAGAGAGCAAAAGGTTCACTCATGGAAAGTCTTAGGCGTGTTGAAGACATTGTTCCACAGTCGATTGGCTGTCAGGTAGTCCTTGTTAAGTTTCGGGTTTACCCAGTTTTAATGTTTTCAGTTTAATTGCATGTGATCAAGTGGTAATTAAATTGACTGATTTGTTCTTGTTGCCTGACTCTGACATCTGAATGGACATTTTTGAAAAAAACCAATGAAAATTTTGTCTTGTTCTTGCTTGTTTTCTGTAATGTTCCGAGTAATGGTTGTATAATCCGTAATACATACTCTCAAGTTTCAACTTCTATGTGCCATAACTGCACAAGATCAATATATAACTTATCTTTAGTTGTCTCCTTGTGACCTGAGGGAATAAAAGAGATGCCAACACGGGCTACAACTGATAATGTTGCAATTGTTTCAAATCCCGACTCTCCCTGAACTTGATGAATTAGCCTAGCTTTGACCAATTGAATGCAACCTATCACAATCACTTGTTAATGAATCATATAGATGTGTGGCTTTTTCAATTGCAGATCTTGGACATTGTAACTGAGCTAGAGGGGACTGTTTTTTCTCTGGAACCATCAGAGAAGCAAGTTGGGGATGACATTATTGCCCTCTTCCAGCAAGGAAAAAGATTTGATGATAGCTACACTGACTGCAATGAATTGGAATCTTTTCACCAAGCTGCCTTAAAACTTGGGATAAATTCTTCAC
This sequence comes from Rheum nobile, assembly GCA_027886185.1. Taxonomy (NCBI): domain Eukaryota; kingdom Viridiplantae; phylum Streptophyta; class Magnoliopsida; order Caryophyllales; family Polygonaceae; genus Rheum; species Rheum nobile. Next base: position 1,983,658 of record WOAB01000292.1, on the reverse strand, counting down.
GAGCCGCCCTTGTGGAAAGAAGAGCTCTCAGAAAGCTCATAGAAAGAGCACGTATGGAGGAAGATAAGCGGAAAGAATCAATAGTGGCTTATCTCCTACATCTTATGAGGAAGTATTCCAAGTTATTTAGGAGTGACTTAACAGATGATAATGATTCCCAGGGTTCTTCACCTTGTTCACCCACCGTCCAAGGCTCTTGCGAGTATGGCAGTGATGCTGCCAGCAATTGTCGGGCCTTTGACCGGCAGCTTTCTAAGCTTAGCTCTTTTAACTTGAAGCCTTCTCTTAGTTTTAGACCGAGTGATAGGAAACCAGGAGACATACCACCCATTCCACCTGAAGAGCTGAGGTGCCCAATTTCATTGCAGCTCATGTATGATCCAGTCATTATATCTTCGGGGCAGACATATGAAAGGGTTTGCATTGAAAAGTGGTTCAGTGATGGACACAGTACGTGCCCTAAGACCCAGCAGCAGTTATGTCACCTTTGCTTGACTCCAAACTATTGTGTTAAGGGGCTCATTGCTAGTTGGTGTGAGCAGCATGGTGTTCAGGTGCCAGATAGCCCACCTGAGTCTCTTGATCTGAATTACTGGAGGCTTGCGTTGTCTGATAGTGAATCCGCACAGTCGAGGTCAACAGACAACAACAACAACAACTCCTGCAAATCGAAGGCGGTAAAAGTGGTCCCGTTACAGGAGAGTGAAACTGTTGAAGAGCTGCTTGATAATGAAGCTGTAAGTACTACTGAACAGGACGAAGAAAGTGAAGGCAATGAGTTTGATACATGTCAGAAGTTTTTAACTGTGTTGTGTGGAGAAGACAACTTGAGAAAAAAATGCATAGTGGTTGAACAGATTAGGTGCTTGCTGAAGGATGATGAGGATGCCCGAATATATATGGGTGCACAGGGGTTTGTTGAAGCACTGATGCAGTTCCTGAAGTCATCTGTTTATGAAAGGAATGCATTAGCTCAGGAAGTTGGTGCTATGGCTCTATTTAACATTGCCGTCAATAACAACAGGTTATTTTTGTTAACGACATTTAAACATTTGTTGTACAACTTTTTACGTGCTTACTTGTCTGCTTATGATCAGGTCATTTGTTCTCCCGTTATTTAGCTAAATGGCATTCAATACCATGTATTGTGGTCTCGTGTAATGTGTGTATCATTATGATGATCTAGTTGGCTAGTCCTGTTGTATCAGTTAGATTTATCCGCTGGCTAGAAAGGGAATTGAAGCTCAGAAATTTATGCTAGTTTTGCTTTGATAGTACTGAAACCTGAATCAGACAAAATGGTATCTGCAGTGGTGCTTCCATGAATTTTCTGCTTAAATTTGACTAGTTGATTGCTAGCTTTGTTCTTATTTATGGTTTGGAATTATTACTTCAATTTGACCCCAAAGTGTATTCGAAATAAAAGGTACGGCTGTAACAAATGTCACCGAAACAGCCCTTTATTTGAATTCCTTTGTTTTCTTGTGTACAGAAACAAGGAATTAATGCTATCAGCTGGGCTTGTTCCGTTGCTGGAAGAGATGATTGCTGAAGCGGAGTCACATGCACTGATAGCTGCCCTCTCGCTGAGTTTGTCTTGTCTGGAAAAGGGGAAGCCGATTCTGGGGTCATCAAGCAAGGTGATTCCGTTTCTGATGGATCTCCTCCAAGGTGCAGCGGAGCCACAATCCAGGCTAGACGCCCTTCACGCTGTCTTTAACCTGTCCACTTGCCCCTGCAACATTCCAAACCTTGTCCGGTCGGGCATCATCACGGGGCTCCATTCCCACCTGAAAGAACCCCGTGATGGCGCTTGGACTGAGAAGTCAATAGCCGTGCTGGTAAATTTGGCCACGAGCAGTGCCGGGAAAGACGCCATCATATCAAACCAGAGCCTGATCGGTGAGCTGGCAGCCATACTGGACGTGGGTGAGGCCATGGAGCAGGAGCAAGCTGCGGGGTGCCTGCTGATGCTCTGCATTGGGAATGAGCAGTGCACGGAGATGGTGCTGCAGGAAGGGGTGATCCCTTCACTGGTGTGCCTGTCAGTGAACGGGACCCCCAGGGGCAGAGACAAGTCCCACAAGCTTCTGATGCTTATCAGACAGCATAGGCAGCCCGAGCCCGAGCCTGAGCCTGAGCCTGAGCCTGAGCCTGAGCCTGAGCCCGAGCCCGAGCCCGAGCCCGAGCCTCAGTCCCTCACTAAATCGGCTTCCACAAGGATGCTTGGGAGGACATTTAGTTTGTTTAGAAGGAACCGCAACTACTTGAGTCGCAAGTGACCCGACTCTCCCCATCCAGTTATGTAAATAGCTCTTTGTGTTGTGTATGTTGTGCCCCCTCCCATCCATCTGCCTTGCCCTCTTCTTTTTTGATGCTCAAGAACGTCCACACTTATCAACCTCGTCTTGTATGTAATGGGCAGGCAGGGCACTTGTATTTATTGCCCTTCGAGTCTGGACGGCTATAATCCAACAAACCTGTAAATTATAATTTTACCTGCCTAGTAAATATGCTACTTCACTTGTACAAGTTCATGCCTTACCTTCTTTGTGTAAATGAAACAAGAATCAACAAAATAACGCGCGACGGCTAATTGTTGTACCTGAATTCTCTCTTCTTAATTCTTATCATCAGTTGACTCTCTTCTTAATTCTTATCATCAGTTGACTGTAGATTATTATTGCCATTTCCAAATTCCAAAAGATTTTTACAGCAATGCAAGGATAGCAGGCTTCATTGAAGAGTGCTGCCACCAAAAAAAAGGATCGCAGGCTTCAGAATTGATCCCCGCCTGGCTAGGCTTCTTGTTATACGTCCTTGTTTTTGCACATTAATTGTTTTATATTGGAAAATTTTGGATTTTTGGAGAAATCATTTCCGCAGTCTTCTCTAAGATTCTTCCGTGTGATTATTATAAGACTAATGCCTTGTATATTTTTCTTAGAACTAATAATTTAAGGCTTCATTTGACACTAATATTCAGAGTAACGATAATATGAGGTGTAAAATAGGAGTAATCTTAGTTATTAGATTGTAGGAACGAAGAGTTAAGATTAAAACACATGAAGTAGTAAACTTGTAAATATAATAAAAAAAATTAATTTTAATTTCCGAAAAAAATTCAAAAAATATATGTATTTTTTTAAAAAAAAATATTTTTTCCCCAAAAAATATTTTCTTATTTTTTCACAAATATTTTCCCTAAAAAATTAGTACCATATACTTTAGTATTTTAATTATGCACTTTAACATATTATTCATGCACTTTAATATATTTACATATATACTTAACTTTAGATTACTAAATATGTACTTTAATATACTTACACATGCATTCACTTAATTTGGAATATTGAGCATCCATTTTAACATAATTACATATGCACTTTTTAACATATTAAATATGTATTTTAACATATTAACATATGCATTTTTAACATATTAAACATACACTACTTATAATGTGCACTTTTAATATATATGTTAAACATTCACATTTACATATTACATTATGCACTTTATCCTATTAAAAATGCACTCTATGTGACCATTAAAAATATGCTTATATATACACTTTATATTCATTATAGATGCACTTTTGATGCTTATTTATGCACTTGATGTACAATACAATTAAGCAAAATATTTTTTGAAAAAAAACCAAAAGAATAAATTTGAAAAAATATTTTGGAAAAAAGTTATTTTCGAAAAAAAGAAATTCGGGAAAAAACAATTTTCGAAAAAAAATATTTTCGGGGAAAAAATAATTTTTGAAAAAAAAAATCAAAAAAATTGAATTTAAAAAAATATTAATTTCAAAAAAAATATTATAAAAATAATAATATTTAAAATTTTACCACTCTAATCTTATCCATCTATCTATTAGATCTAATAATCCTAATTATTTCTCACTTTATACTATAAAATTATTATAAACTTAAACCTTACTCTTAATATTCATAATATTCATATACTTTGTAAACAAATATATATGACGCATTTACTTTATCTCGATCATTAGAAAATGGTGAAACGAATTCAAAAAGCAAATAAGAAAATATAGTTTTTTTGCATTTAATGGTCAACGTTTTTTTGTAAGAAAGTTTCCCCATGAGAGTAACCCTCCCCTAGCTAATACATGCAGGTAGCAGAACTGAGATTGTAGATCTAATCTAATCTAGTCTAACCACGTGAAAAATTATTAATTACCCCTATATACATTATTTTATATGTGAACTAATCAATGGCGTGCCATATCCGTGAAAGGTGGAGCTTATAGTATACATAAATAAATAAATTGTTACGCTGTCGTTGATCTGATACAAGTACTTACGGATTACCCTATAAATTCTATCAATGATTTATAATGTATAATATAATAAGATAAAAATGATCATTAACTGTCTTACGAAATTAGTTTTCTTTTTTAGTTTTGCAAGTATGAGACTCTGAAAAATGTCTATTATGACTCGACTCTCGAGTACAACTATACATGCGCTATCTGTAAGATTATGATTGGATTACAATTCGTAGTGTAAACAAGTTGCACCTCTCGTCGTGGAGAAGACACCGGAGATCAAGAATGCTTACAGCAGTACTCTAGATATGATATGTTTAATAATAGCTCTGATGAGCCTCTAATCCACGTTGGCTTGTCAGCTTGTGTAAGGAGTATCGTATTGATTAAAGATAGTTTCTTTTTTAACATCTTAAGGTGGTCAAGTAGCCTAATATTTCTGTCTTGTATGAGATTTGTTTTATTTTTTTATATTAAAAAATAATATATTAAAATTATATATTTAATTGATATAACATTATGTAGGTAGTAACGGTTATAGAAGTAAATGAATGATAATATAAAAACGAACTAATTGAATACAAAATATTAAAGAGATTGACAAAATATTATCGAAAGAGATACGAAACTCTCTATAATTTTATTAATATAAACTCTCTATAATTTTTCATGTCTTCCGAAAAACAAATATGGTGGCCGACTTCATCGCAAAGACGGTGCAACAGAGTTTCTTGGAAGATATTCGAGCTAGTCTAGATTTTGTAATTCTCATCCGAAAGGATGCTATAGACTGAAAAACCGTCTCTTCTGTGGTTTCCAGTCTAATTTTTACCTTATTAAAAAAACAGTAAAAATTGGTTAAGTAATTTTGAAATTGGGATAGCCATATCCCTAACATCAACTATACTAAAATGATAAAACATAATCAAAATGTTCATCATATACATGAAAATGAAACCCTAAACATAAAATCTCGTAAGATGTTCAAAATTGCTAGAAATTATTTAAAAAAAACTTCCTTGTATACTATATTGGTTGTAGTATTAGATCTTTTTTATTTTTTGTCGTATATCAAAATCTACAAACCTTTCTTGCTAGTAACTCTTGATGATGCAACAAAAAACTAATCATGAGTGAAAACGGGACGTGAAAGATACAAACTGACATTTGCAATAGAATGGTCCTAACTCTTGTTATCGTCATAGCAAAACAGACACTCAAGGAAAATTGTCTTCATTGAAACTTAAACGGGTATGAAGTGTCTGATAATGTAATCATGCGAGGAATCAAAATTGTATATCCAATATTGTTGCCTGAAATATTCTTCCTTGTTTGACATGAATGCCGAGTTGTGTGGTTATCAGTCTTTTTCCTAATTCTGCTTTTGTAATCTTTGTGATTAACTTGTAATCTTTTTGCTTGATTTGTATTTAAATTAAGAAAAAAATGAGTAATAGGTTTAGGATAATAATATTTTATTTATGATTAGATTTATTTTGAAAAAAGCAGAAAATGACATGTGACGGTTTTAATGATGGAGTGTCATGTGGATGTTTTAATGAGGGATTGTCGTGTGGCGTAATTAAGTTCTAGTTTAGTAGATTAAAAAAAATGGATTTATATATAATTAGGAAATTTAAGATTTGTAATCTTTGTCATTAACTTGTAATCTTTGTGTTTGTTTTGTATTTAAATTAGGAAAAAATGAGTGATAGATTTAGGATAATAATCTTTTATTCATAATTATATTTATTTTAAAATTTTGAAAAAAAACATAAAATAACATGTGACGGTTTTAATGAGGGAGTGTCACGTGACGTAATTAGGTTCTATTTTAGTAGTTATATTGTAGATTAGGAAATTTTATATTTGTATATAATTAGGAAATTTTTGATTTATAATCTTTGTGATTAACTTGTAATCTTTGTGCTTGATTTGTATTTAGATTAGAAAAAAAAAGAGTGATAGGTTTAGGATAATAATCTTTGATTTATAATTACATTTATTTAAAAAAAAATTAAAAAGCAGAAAATGACATGTGACGGTTTTAATGAGGGAGTGCCATGTGGCGGTTTTAATAAGGGAGTGCCATGTGGCGTAATTAGGTTATACTCTAGTAGATATATAGTAGATTAGAAAATTTTGGATTTGTATATAATTAGGAAATTTTGGATTTGTATATAATTAGGAAATTTTGAATTTGTAATCTTTGTGATTAACTTGTAATCTTTGTGATTGATTTGTATTTATATTAGGAAAAAATGAGTGATAACTGATAAGTTTAAGATAATAATTGTCTATTTATAATTAGATTTATTTTAAAAAATTGAAAAAAGAAAAAATAACATGTGACGGTTTTAATGAGGGAGTATAATGTGACGATTTTAATTAGGAAGTGTCATGTGGCGTAGATAGGTTCTAGTTTAGTAGATATATAGTAGATTGGAAAATTTTGAATTTGTATATAATCAGGAAATTTTGGATTTGTGTATAATTAAGAAATTTTGGATTTGTAATCCTTGTGATTAACGTGTAATATTTGTGCTTATTTGTATTTAAATTAGGAAAAAATGAGTGATAGGTTTAGGATAATAATCTTTAACTAATAATTAGATTTATTTAAAAAAATAAAATAAAAACAGAAAATGACATGTGACGTTTTAATGAGGGAGTGTCATGTGGCGGTTTTAATGAGGAAGTGTCATGTGGCGTAATTAGGTTCTAGTTTAGTAGATATATAGTAGATTAGAAAATTTTGAGTGATATGTTCTAGTTTAGTAGATATTCAAGTTGCCACGTGTCGCGCTCTTATTTTTGAGTGATATGTTTAGGATAATTAATAAATTTTGAGTGATTTGTACATAATTAAGAAATTTTGGATTTGTAATCTTTGTGCTTGATTTGTATTTAAATTAGAAAAAAAGTGAGTGATATGTTTAGGATAATAATCTTTGACTTAGTTATAATATATTTTTAAAAAGGGAGAAAACGACATGTGGTGGTTTTAATGAGAGAGTATCATGTGAGTCTGTTGTAACTCTATGATTCAAGATATATATCCACCAGTTCACCACTTTAATTTATAAAAATAAAATTAAGATAATGAAAATCTCAAGCTGGAATCAAAAGATTTTTGTAATATGGTTGAATGCGTTTTGGCAATTATAGATGATTACATATTTGATTATGTACAAAAATTATAGGGCTGAGAATATTACTTAGTAATTTTTTAGAAAGATTTATACTATAAATTAGTATAAAAATTATTTGGGAGAGTGTGCAAATCCGGCTATTATAGGTAATAATTATATTTTCTTTAATTTTTTTTAGTTTTTTGACAAAACTATCAAAAAAATAAGAGCGCGACACGTGGCAAATTGAATATAGTGACACTACGTGACAAAATAAATTTTGGTTTATTGTGGGAGTGTCACGTGGCGCAGTCAGTATTCTGCTTTAGTATATATATAGTAGATAAAAGATTCGGATAATATAGGTACGTACCCATACGCTAGTTGTGTGATGTAATTCGATCTCTCAGCATCTATAACACGTGCATACGTACGTCAACTTATATATAGTACGTTCCGATACCAATTCATGGTTAAATTAACGATCACAACTATAGAATTAAGGGGCTGGTTGCTTGATTATCTGTATGGATCGATGCATATATGTAATAAAGCAAATATACACTACCGTTATTAATTTATTTATTTTGGTAGAAAACACAACCCTTATTAATTTTTCGACCAACAGATGTAAATTATTATATTTGATCAACAATCCATCGTCTCAAAAATCTAATTACATGCACACTGGCCTTGGTGCCTTACTAATCAATATAGCTATTCAAATATCTATTTTATTTAATTTTATTGTGAAACACATATGAATATATACATATAGCTTCGATGTCTATATATTTAACATAGCTAGGTTTGGTATATATATATAAGATATAACAGGATGATTAAATAGTGTTAACATATATATATAAACAAATTTTTGACATGTCATACGTACATAATTAGGCAATTTTAGATGATTATAGATTTGATTATGTGTAAAAATTATAGGGATGAGATTATTATCTAGTAAATTTTTAGAAAGATTTATACTATAAATTAGTATAAAAATTATTTGGGAGAGTGTGCAAATTCGATTATTATAGATAGTATTTTTTTTTTTGATTTTATTAGTTTTTTGACAAAACTCCCAAAAAAATAAGAGCGCGACACATAGCAAATTGAATACAGTGACAAAATAAATTTTGGTTTACTGTTGGAGTGCCACGTGACTTATTTGCGTTTAGTAGTTATATCATAGATTACAAAGTTTACGGATAGAAATCAAATAGAATTAATAAAGACTATCAAATAATGAATAATTCATTGCTGATATCTTCAATTTGAAGCATTACGCTTCCTAACGCTTGATTTTCACACAGGTATATCGTTAGTCGTCCCATTCCCATTGATTTTTAAGTGTTTTTTCATTGGTCGATTTGATAAACATTGGTCAATTTTTTATAATTAATTAAGTGATGATTTCCTTTTTCTTCTCAAATGCGAAAACTGAGTACATATTACATATATATGACCAGTTCCAGTAGAGACTAAACTCATCTATCTGGCTTCTACGTAACCAATCTCTTTGAGTATTCTTTCTCCCTTTCCTCTCCAAAAACCAGAGACAGTTTATTTTTTTATTAAAAAAGAAAAAGAAAGAAGAGAAAATGTTAGCAGCCAGATTAACAACCACCCCAATCAAGTCAAATCTCACAAATCCACCGGGTCAACGGAGCTTGGCCGGAGCAAGAATCCCGGGCGCCGGCGGTGGAAGCTTGATAGGGAAGAGGACCGCCCAGCGGAGCAGTAGGAGTGCAGTGAGGGCTGTGATCAGCAGCGGTGACAGAGCAGCAGAGTCTCCTACACCCGCAGCGAAGAAAGCAGGGGTCAACGGCAGGGAAAAGAGTGGGTCTCCCTCGAACACTGCTTCCCCGGCGGCCGGGAAGCAGGTGACGGCAGCCGTCTTCATCAGAAACAAGCATAAGGAGACTCTAATTGATAAGGTTGAAGGGCTGCAGCGATGTTTTACTAATGCTTTTGGGCAGGGCATCTTGGTTCAGCTCATCAGTGAAGACATTGACCCTGGTCTGTTTTCTCTTCTTTCTCTTGATTTGATATTAATCAATCTTGCGAACTAAACTAGTGTAGAAAGATAAGTATGATTAGTTGGGTTGCACTGTGCTGTTCTAATCTGTCTGCTGCACTACAAATCAAGGTTTTTTTTAATATGTTTGAGCACAGAAACAAAGGCGGGAAAGAGTGTGCAATCAGCTGTGTGGGACTGGGCACCAACTTTAACAGAAACCCCTCACACTGTTAAGTACGGTGCTAGTTTTAGAGTCCCCGAAGACTTCGGAAAGCCTGGAGCAATCCTTGTTACCAATTACCACAAAAGAGAGTTCTACTTGGCCGAGATCGTCTTACACGGCCTTGATGAAGATCCTATGTACTTCCCCGCGAATTCATGGATCCAGCCGCGTGATCTTAATCACGAAAGCCGAATCGTCTTCAGGAATCAAGTAAGACCCGGTTCAAAGTTTTCACAATTAAGTTTGATCAACCAGCGGAGCTGATATAACATGCTGCTGCTGTAAAGGCATACTTACCATCACAAACACCAGCCGGTATCAAAGATCTTAGACACGAGGACCTTGCCAACATCAGGGGAAGTGGAAAGGTGGAGAGGAAGTTACACGACAGGGTTTACGACTACGCGCCTTATAACGACTTGGGTAATCCTGACAAAGGGGAATTGGCCCGGCCCGTCTTGAGTGGCCCGGAGAGGCCTTATCCTAGGCGTTGTCGCACCGGCAGGCCTCTCATGAAGTCTGGTATGATATTCACCACCCACTTATACGTAATTATTAGTGCTTTGGCTTCACTCACGTTGTGCTTAATTAAATCTAATTGGAGCAGATCCGGATTGCGAGAGCAGAGTGGAGAAGCCAGCTCCTATTTATGTTCCTCGTGACGAAGCTTTTGAGGAGATCAAGCAGGCCACATTTTCAGCTGGGAGGCTGAGAGCCGTGCTGCATAATCTGATACCGCAAATTGCAGCTACTCTGTCAACTTCAGATGTCTCCTTCAATTGCTTTTCAGATATAGACAAGCTCTACAATGACGGCTTTATCTTGAGAGACCAAGATTCCGCAGGCAAATATAGGCTTCCTATTCTCCAAGGACTTATGGATAAAGCTTTCAGCATTCAAAACAAGTTGTTCAAGTATGACATTCCTGCTATAATTAAGAGTACGTGCATTCTACCGTACAATCTCTTTCTGAAACAAACAATTCATTTGAAATTCCTGTTCCTAACACAATGCTTGATTCCCAGGAGATAGATTTGCGTGGTTGCGTGATAATGAGTTTGCTCGCCAGGCCCTAGCCGGGGTCAATCCAGTAGCCATTGAGCTTTTGAAGGTGCGTATCATTTAAAAACTGATAATGTAATATCTATGCATTGCTTGAAAAGACAAGGTTCATCTAGAGATTAATTCTCATGCTGCGCGCCCACAGGAGTTTCCAATTGTCAGCAAACTGGATCCTGAGGCTTATGGGCCACCAGAATCGGGGTTCACTAAACAAGTACTTGAGCAAGAGATGAATGGAAAGAGTGTTGAAGAGGTGATCCCTTTAGTGTTTAGGACTCGTAACTCAAACTCAATCATTCGTGTGGCGTTTCTGACTCGTCAACTTTGGCATTTCTTTGTGTAGGCTATCAAGAGAAAACAATTGTTCATGGTGGATTATCATGACTTGCTCCATCCTTTTGTGAACAAGATCAACTGCTTGAAAGGCAGAAAAGCGTATGCCACCAGGACTATCTTCTACCTCTCTGATTCTGGTGTGCTCAAACCAATTGCTATCGAGCTTTCGCTTCCTCCCACTGAGTCGTCACCTGGTTTTAAGCGTGTTTACACCCACGGCCATGACGCCACATCCCACTGGTTCTGGAACCTAGCCAAAGCTCATGTCTGTGCAGTTGATGGTGGTGTCCATCAACTAGTAAGCCACTGGTTAGTAACTAGAACTAGGATCCGTTTGATACAAGTGATATGACTTGGGAATTGGGATCCCCTTTAAATGCTGTCTGTCTCGATCTCAGGATGAGGACTCACGCGTGCATGGAGCCTTACATAATCGCTGCAAATAGGCAGCTAAGTTCAATGCATCCGGTTTTCAAGCTGTTGCATCCTCATATGCGCTACACTATGGAAATCAATGCGCTCGCCAGGCAGAGCTTAATAAATGGAGGTGGGATTATTGAGGATTGCTTCACCCCAGGGAGGTATGCCATGGAAATCAGCTCAGCTGCATACAAGAGCTCTTGGCGATTCGACATGGAGGCTTTGCCTGCAGATTTGCTCCGGAGGTTGCTCCTTAATTTCAATGCATATGCTACCTTCTAACCCATTCATAATCATCATGCATCTAACAGCTATATATATATATATATATATATGTAATACGTGGGTTCCAATTTGTACAGGGGAATGGCAGTGGAAGACCCTTCATCACCTTGTGGCATAAAGCTTGTGATTGAAGATTACCCTTATGCTGCAGACGGGCTGCTGGTTTGGTCCGCCATCAAAGAATACGTTGACTCGTACGTGGCCCACTTCTATTGGGAGCCTAACTCAGTGACCTCGGACCTTGAGCTGCAGGAGTGGTGGAAGGAAATCAAGAACAAAGGCCACCCGGAGAAGAAACACGAGCCATGGTGGCCAAAACTCCAGAGCAAGGAGGACTTGGTGGGCGTTCTGACGACCATGATCTGGATTGCGTCGGGGCAGCACGCAGCCATCAACTTCGGGCAGTACCCGTTCGGAGGCTACGTCCCCAACCGCCCTACCCTGATGAGGAAGCTCATCCCTCAAGAGGACGAGCCCGAGTACAAGAAGTTCCTCGTCAACCCTCAGCAGACGTTCCTCTCAGCTTTGCCAACTCAGCTCCAGGCCACCAAGGTGATGGCGGTTCAGGAGACACTGTCCACGCATGCAGCTGACGAAGAGTACTTGGGGCAGGGGAATGGGTTTCATAAGCACTGGACAAATGAGGAGCAAGTGCAGAGCATGTTCACAACATTCTCTGCTAAAGTGCAGGACATTGAGAGTATCATAAACAAACGCAACCAAGATTCTCGGAACAAGAACCGATACGGGGCGGGTATTCCTCCTTATGAGCTGCTCCTGCCCACATCCGATCATGGAGTCACAGGGCGTGGGGTTCCAAACAGCATCTCCATTTGACCACGACTCCACATCCATCTCATCAAACTCACCAATTTTCACTTGCGATTCTTATATATGTTCACAAGACAATAAAATCTGGATGGTTAGGCGTTATGTATCATGTAGCAAAGCCATTTAAGAGATCCGGATGGTTAGGGATTTGCCAATTTTCACTTGCAATTCTTATTTACGCTTTGCCGTTAGTCCTTTTTAATTGCAAAGAGGTGTACGCGCGTGTTTGGCATGGGGCAAATCACCTCAAACTACAGAGGGATACAACAAAGGCTTACCGGCGGGGAAAGCCCTTTTTCGTCTTCAAATAACTAGCTAAATTCTACCAACATAATTTGGTTTTCCAATTTTCTTCTGTCTATTATCTAAATTCAGACGCAAAGATAGTATTTGCTCTGCTGAAAAAGGTTTTGTCTTTATGAACTTGGAATGTTTGGGCCGAATTGGTTTCTTAGACACAATTTCCAGATTTTTTGTATTGGACATGCTGTTTTTTCCAGGCGAAAAGCATTGATATTGATACTGAAATGGATAAGATGGACATTAACTTGTGATCCAGAGAATAAAGATATCCATTCATAGAAACATTATTGTTGATCTGATCTAATAATCCATTTAATGCACTCCCAAATACTATCAATGCCTCCATAATGTGGGTGGTCCATTTCTAACAACACAAAAGCTACAACATTCTGCATAATACAAGTACATTTTGAGAGTCACCATTTACCAGCAACAAGAAGGCAATTTGAACAAGGTGGAGGGCAGATGACCAGTTCTCCTTATGTAGTCTGCCTTCTCCGAGGTCTTCACCGCCTTCTCGTTCAGCTTCGCCTCTGCGTTTGCGCGCTTCTCTTCAGCTATTCTTCTTGTTGCAGCTAGCTTGTTCGCGTACTTCTCCTGTGCTCTCGCCTTCAATCTCTCGGCTTTCACCTTTAGAGTAATGCACCATTCAGACAGAGTAGTAAAAATAGAAAAGCTATTCATTTGGCTAAGTGGGTCGCACAGACAAACAAATTAATGAAGCAAGTGGGTCTATACCTCCACTTTCTTCATCTCCATTTCAGCCTTCCTTTTCTCATGGTTTTCCCAAGCTTGTATCTTCACCTCTTCACGCTTGAACCTATGCACATACACACCTAACTGATCTCTTGCACAATCAATGATTTGATTTATTATGAAGCCAAAGATGAATGAGGAAGGCCAGCTACCTTGCCATGTACTTGGCACGCTCGGCCTCATCCCAGGCCATTGCTCTTGTTTCCAAGGGATTCGTCTTCTTAGCCAACTCAGCATCGCCGCTATTGTCGTTTCCCTGCACCACCCCGGTACCGTTACTCGCGTCTTGCGCGTCAGCATTGGTTGGTGCAAGAGGAGAAGAGTGGCCCCTCACGTTCACATTGCTGTCTACTATGGTGGTTTCTGTTTGGGGGCGCTGCTGAGGCCTCATAGGAGTGGATGCCCCTGAAGCGATAGGGCTCCTCCTCACTGGAGTTGTTGCTCTAATTGGAGTGGCGGTCCTTGATGGCTCTTGGCTAGCAATCGGGGTCATCTCGGTCCCCATATCCCTCACGCACACCGACCTAACTTCAAGGCTCGAGGTATCCACCGTCTTATTGGATTGCCAATAAGACTCCTCGCAGTCAACGTTTTTGGTCTCCACTTCGTATGGATATGAAAGGGATGAGCCAGGAGTGATGCCATTTTCTCCCTTAACCATCTCATCATCTCCACTCGAATACCCGTTTTCCTGATGAGGAACCGGGGCTATAAGTCGTGTGTCGTCAGCATTCGAGTTCCGAGGCTTGGAGGGTTTATTACAAGAGTTCTTGTCTCTTGACAGACCAACCAGCCATTTCTGGGCATCATCCCACTTGGAGGGCGTTGGTTTAGTTTTCCCCAATGCTGCTCTTGGGTGATGATTCGAAGATGCGGCAGCGCGTGCCGGTCCACTGCCTTTGTGGAACTCAAAATTGATGCTCGAAATCTCCTTGTCCTCCACAGATCTCATTTTCTTTCTTCTTCCTCCCTAGCTACTCGATCGATCCGATCTAGAGGCAACAAATCAAACAGAGGACATGAAAAGAGGCTATTCTTAGTACACTGGAATGAGTTTCCTACTTCCTTTGAAACTTCTGCAGCAGTAAGAAGGTATGCAAATTGGTGAGCCGATTCGCCACAAGACCTAGAAAATATCACCCGCCCAGTCGCCCACCAAACTAAGATTATTTTGGTCCCCAAAGCTCTACACCACACCCATTTTATGAGTTTAAGTTAAATACAACCAGAAAATCACAAATTAACAAACAGATATCAGGAGGGTCAAGTGTGAAACAAGGCACCAAACCAAGAGTTCTAGCAGAGGAAGTCACAACTTAGCTGGCATTAGGATAACCAGAAGCAGATTCCATCTGAACTTGGTATACCCTTCCCCCCACAAAAAAAGGCATATATAATTATATGAAGAAGAAAGATTTTCAATCAGAGCTAATCAGAAATCACCCGAAGCCCATATAGAGATCTGTCAATAGAAATAATACCTTGGCCATTCAGAACGAAACTAGAAAGTCATACAAACTGGCGATATATGTTCTTTCAACTTCCAACGAAGTTCCAAAGTAGTCAAATCTACTAGCTTTCAATCAAAAGCCTCTGCTCTGCACCCAATAAAATCTTCAATCTACCAACAGAAATGGAACAGTAAGAAATTGAGAGCTACATGCTACCAAACACCATTAAATCTTCAAAGGGTATTATTATCTTACGCTTGTGCAGAAATCAGCAGCCAAGATAAGGGGAGATGGGGTTTTGCAGAGTTCTGGAACTGAGCAGAGCCCTTCCCTCAAGATACCATATAATTTGAGGGTATCCTCTCTCAGTTTTATTTATTTATTGGTGGTGAATAATTTACCATGGAAAATGAAGTTCAGATCCGGTGAACACTGGACATGTTTGTTTTTTAAGCATGTGTGAACAGCTATTTTAAACCCTCTCAAAGCACATAGTTTGATAAGGGGATGGGTGCAATTGCATGGTCAAAGTGGGAAAAAGATATTAATGTTGCAACGGCTAAACAAGTTATTGGGTGATAAAATATACGGAGTAGTACAGTAGTGTCATGGGAGAAAGCGTCTAGTTTGTAGAGTGAGGGGAAACGAAAAACTTTCATCTTCACTAACTTCGAAGGTTTTGTAGGAGAATATCTTTTGTCTGTCACAACTCACAACCTAACATAAGTAGAAAGAAACTAGCCAGTAAAAAAATCGAGACCATTTAATGTACATTAATACAGTGTAGCAAGGTTTATGAATTTTGTACACGCTCCTTGGTTTTCAAAGTGCCACAATACAAGTGTACGTAGCTAGAAATGTAAATTTTGTAGATGCGGTAAAAATACTAAACTCCACTACTACTCAGTTAGCCAAGGATTTACCACTTGTGCATTTACAGCACCGAGTCCACCCCAAAAGATGCCCCATGATTGTTCTCTGGAACGCAGAGCTAGATGGAGAATACTTGGACTGGACGTGCATGTGAGCTTCAGAAGACTGCCACGTGGAGCACAGTAAAACGGGTCCCACGCAGATTGAAAGACATTTTTTTAAAAAATTCAGATTGAAAGACATTGATGTTCAAGAGCTTGGAACTTGGAAGATATTAGGGTATTTAGGGCTACCTTGGGCCTCTCGCTACTTCACATCTAATACTTATCCCTAATTTAGGTTATTTTATGTAATATATTTTCTTAATCTTGTTTTGTATTCCTACTTATAACAATTTATTAGAGAATATATCTTTTAGATATTATATATCTTTATTTCCTTATTCTCTTATTTTTTTTAGTTAGTTTGTTAAGATAGATTTGTATCTTTTTGTAACCATATATATCCAATTAGATCAACGAGATCAACAATGATTCATTCCATCAAATTATCTTTTTCTCTAAACTTTATCATGGTATCAGTCTGGTAACGATCTTGCCCTAATCCGCCGTCGCCGAGCATCCTCGCTGCCGTCGAACTGTGCACGCTCTCTCCAAGTCTTCCGCTGCTTCAACTCGTTGTTGTTGTCGTTTGTTGCTGTCGTATCACCATGTCGGATACCGTAGCCAAGACGTTCGCCATCGACTTCTACTCCCCGTTCTATCTTCATCCCTCCGATCATCCGAGTCTCTCTATTTGCCTGGTGATCTTGAAGGGTGATAACTATGACGAATGGATCATCGCCATGCGTAACTCTCTTCGTGCCAAGCGTAAACTCGGATTCGTGGATGGCAACATCAAGCGGCCGGCCGCTACTGCCACGGACCACCCAGTTCTAGACGACTGGTTCATGGTCAATTCCATGCTCGTCGGTTGGGTCGTTCACTCCATCGACTCCTCTCTCCGCCCCTCTATCACCTACTTCGACACCGTCAAAGACTTGTGGGAGGATCTTCGTCAGCGTTTCTCTGTTGGCAACGGTCCACGCAAGTTGCAACTTCGATGCGAGATCGCTCGGTGTCGTCAATCTGGCCAGAGTGTGGCGGCATACTATGGCGTCCTGAAGAAACTCTGGGACTAACTCAGCACTTACGTGCCTCCTCGCACCTGTACATGTTGAAAGTGTGAGTGTCAACTCAACTCATTCTTGTCCACAAAACGAGAGGAAGAACAAGTCCATCAATTCTTGATGGGTCTTGATGACGGGTCATTCGATACTCTTCGATCTAACCTTATGGCTCAGGATCCGCTCCCAGGACTCAACCGTGTCTACTCTCTCGTCATTCAAGAGGAGCGGCTCAAAACTATCGTCTCAACTCGGGACACTTCGACAGAGCACGCCGCCTTCGCTGCGCGTCAGTCCGCTCCTACGTCTTCCTCCACCGATTCATCCACGAACCGGAAGGCCCTTGTCTGTGAACATTGCGGCCGCAACGACCATGACAAGGCCACGTGCTACCGCTTACACGGCCTCCCGGATCATCTCAAGGAGAAGTGCGCCGCCCATGCCGCCGCAAAGAAAGCCGTTGGACGCAATACCCGGCAAAAGCCTGCTTCGGCTCCTCGCACGGCCGCTACCAACTCTGTCCAGCAGCAGTCCACGGCTTCTGGCAACTCCAACCTCTCCTCTTCGGACCATACGCCATTCGAGCATGCGTTGTCCAAAGATCAATGGGCAGCCGTCATGCATATGTTCAACTCCATGAAGTCGGTTTCTTCCGACCATTCTGGTATGTCATTATCCTGGATTCTAGACACAGGCGCTTCCTTTCATATGACAGGCGACAAAGGTCTTCTCAAAGATCTTGTGGAGGTCGCCCCGGTATCTATCAAATTGCCTGATGGTAAATTTTCTTCTTCCACTACGGAAGGAAGCATATATCTTGGGAATTTACGTTTATCTCATGTTTTATATGTTCCTAATCTGAGCTGTAATTTGCTCTCTTTTGCTCAACTATCACGTGCAATTGGCCTACTGGTTCTTTTAACGGACAAATTGTGTGTTCTTCAGGAAATCAGTTCAAGGACAGTGATTGGCGTGGGTAGGCAACACGGTGGGGTCTATTGGATGCAGACACTCGGCTCTAGGGCACTCGTCTCTTCGGCTCAATCTGCACCGGCATCTGCGTCACTCTGGCACTGTCT
Source organism: Rheum nobile (assembly GCA_027886185.1). Lineage (NCBI taxonomy): Eukaryota > Viridiplantae > Streptophyta > Magnoliopsida > Caryophyllales > Polygonaceae > Rheum > Rheum nobile. The sequence continues at coordinate 1,965,417 of WOAB01000292.1, read as the reverse complement.
TCTCGACCACCTTTCTTCTACAACTTTGTCAAAAATTACAGTTCTTAGTTTAGCTAGAAATTCTTTAGACAGTATTACACCTTGTGATATTTGTTTTAGAGCAAAACAAACTCGTTTGTCCTTTCCCATTAGTGATAATAAAAGTGACGCTTTGTTTCAATTAATCCATTGCGATGTCTGGGGACCTTACAACACTCCCTTTTTTAGTGGTGCATCTTACTTTCTCACTATTGTAGATGATTTTACACGAGCTTTCTAGGTTTATTTTTTTAGTTCTAAGACAGAGGTTGCTCGCTTGTTCAAGAATTTCTGCGCCATGGTCACTCGGCAATTCGGCACTCATGTCCGGCGTGTCCGGGCCGACAACGAAACCGAGTTTCTTCCTCTACGGCATTTCTTTGATGAGTAGGGTATACACTTTGAAACATCTTGTGTATATACTCCTCAGCAAAATGGACGCGTCGAGCGCAAACACCGGCACCTTCTCAATGTCGCTCGAGCCCTAAGATTCTAGGCCAATCTGCCACTCTCCTTCTGGGCTGAATGTGTCTCGACCGCTGTGTTCCTCATCAACTGGACTCCGTCACCTACACTGGGTGATCGCAGTCCCTACGAGCTTCTCTACGGCCGCACCTAGGGGTGATCATCGGTCCGGAACCGGACCGAACCGAAAAAACCGAAGACTGAAACTCCTAAAAAACTAAACCGAAAACCGAACCGAATTATAATGGTTTGGTTCGAACCGAAACCGGTTCGGTTAAAAAACTGAAAAACCGAGTCACTGAGGGACAGAGGAACCGAAACAGGTTTGGACAATTGGACGTATCAAAGCTTACCAATTAATTCCTATTTTTCGACCCAAAGAAAAACTTACCAATTAATTCAAACCAACCCATCAAAATTATAGCTTGGATGTAGCAGAATTTAATAACTCTTGAGACTACTAACTCTTGAGACTACTATTTGTTTGTATTCAAACAAATATTCTAAGTCTCGAAAATACATCGAATGTATTTTATACCACTCAAGGAATTATTTCGGAGATCAAGGTTGTTACGGAAAATCCTAACTTCTCCGAAAACAAAATAATTACTGAACGAAGGTTAGAAAAAATTACCCAAATATCCTTACTAAAAATGAGGGGTATTACAGGATGGGCCTAATAAGAATGGCAGCCGGCCCAATAAGTTTTTTTTTTTAAAATTCGGTTTAACCGAACCGAAATTAAACTGAACCGAATCGAAACCCAAAAATACCTAAACCGAACCGAACTATTTCAGTTTCGGTTTGGATCGGTTTTTTCGGTCCGGTTCGGTTAAAAATTTTGGTTTAACCGAACCGTGCTCAGGCCTAGCCGCACCCCACCATACAACTCTTTTCGAGTGTTCGGATGTTTGTGTTTTGCCTCTCAACTACCTCGACAACGTGACAAGTTCGCGTCTCGAAGCCGCAAATGCATATTTATGGGCTATCCTCATGGCAAGAGCGGATGGCGTCTTTACGATCTCGAGAGTCGTCAATTCTTTGTAAGTCGTGATGTGACTTTCTTTGAAATGCACTTTCCATATGCTGAGCCATCTGCGCCAGTCGGTTCGCTGCCCCAATCGCTGCCTGTCCGACACCCCGCAACCTTCGACGACCCGCTGTCCATCTCGGCCACCGATCAGACAGCTCCAGCCGCGGCTGCTCCTCTTTCCGACGTAGCTGACCCCTCTCTGGCTGCGTCAGAGTCCTCACCAGCAAGGGGGAGCAGTTCGCAAATGCCTCTTCCAGCGAACTTGCCTGCACCTCAGTCGACTCGTTATAGTGTCCGTGAGCGCCATCCCTCCGTTCGACTGCGTGACTTCGTGTGTCAGACCGTTCTGCACATAGACCCCCCCCCGCTTCCCCCATCTCACCCACGCCCTCTTCATTGTCCTCAGGTACGCTTTTCCCTATAGATGTGTTCGTTAACTGTGCTAATTTTTTTCCTGCCCATACTCGGTTCCTCGCAGCTGTCACTTCAGGCACTGAACCTGCGTCATTCACCGAGGCCGTACGTCACCCTCAGTGGCGTGAGGCTATGGCCCTGGAACTCCAAGCCCTTGACCAAAACGGCACCTGGAAATTCTCTGCCTTACCCCCGAGGAAGAAACTGATAGGCTGCAAATGGGTTTATCGCATCAAGTACAAGTCAGATGGGTCTATCGAATGCCACACGGCTCATCTGGTCATTCTTGAAAATCGCCAGGTTGAAGGTGTTGACTTCACCAAAACGTTTGCTCCTGTTACAAAGATGGCTTCCGTTCGAGTCTTCCTGTCAGTTGCTGCTGTCCGTGGTTGGACGCTACATCAAATGGACGTGCATAATGCTTTCCTGCACGGCGATCTCAACGAAGAGGTGTACATGAAACCTCCGCCAGGCCTTCTTCGAGTGCCCCCTGGTCACGTATGTCGGCTCCAAAAGTCCCTGTACGGCCTTCGTCAGGTGCCACGGAACTGGTTCGCCAAACTCTCGGCTGCCCTTCGTGATTTTGGGTTCCAACAGAGCTATGCAGACTACTCATTATTCGCTTACAGTCGTGGTCCTCACACCCTACATGTGCTCGTCTATGTTAATGACTTGATTATTACAGGAAACGATGCAGACCTCATCTCTCGCTTCAAAGGTTACTTGAGCTCCCGCTTCCACATGAAGGATCTCGGCCTCCTGAAGTACTTTCTTGGCATCGAAATCGCACGCAACTCATCTGGTATATTTCTTTCCCAACGAAAGTATACCCTTGATATTTTGACAGAGGCCGGCTTATTGGCAGCAAAGCCGTGTCCCTTTACGATGGAGCAACATCACCAACTCGCTACGGTTGATAGTCCATTGTGTGATGCTCTGGATCGCTATCGCCGCCTAATTGGGCGCCTCATCTACCTCACCATCACACGTCCCGAGCTGTCATATTCAGTCCATACACTTGCTCAGTTCATGCAAGACCTGAAGTTGGCTCACTGGCAAGCTGTCGTAAGGGTCCTACATTATCTCAAGGGACATCCCGGTCAAGGACTTCTTCTTTCTGCACGCATCTCTCTTCGTCTTACGGCCTTCTGCGACTCTGACTGGGCATCGTGCCCACTAACTCGTCGCTCCATCACAGGGTACTTCGTCATGCTTGGTCAATCTCCTATTTCTTGGAAGACCAAGAAGCAAGTCACTATCTCTAGATCATCTGCTGAAGCGGAATACCGGTCCATGGCCTCTACTTGTTGTGAGCTTATTTGGTTGAAGTCCTTACTCCACTCTCTTGGTGTGTATCATCCCTCTCCTATGTGTCTTTTCTGTGACAGTCAGGCCGCTCTACATATTGCGGCCAATCCTGTGTTTCATGAACGAACCAAACACATTGAGATCGACTGTCATTTGGTTCGTGATCATATTCAGACTGGCAATGTCGTCACTCATCACATTTCCTCTAGCAATCAGCCAACAGATTTGTTTACCAAGGCGCTTGGAAATGTCCAATTCAATCATCTTCTGCGCAAGTTGGGCATTATTGACCTACATGCTCCAACTTGAGGGGGAGTATTAGAGAATATATCTTTATTTCCTTATTCTCTTATCTTTTTTAGTTAGTTTGTTAAGATAGATTTGTATCTTTTTGTAACCATATATACCCAATTAGATCTACAAGGATTCATTCCATCAAATTATATTTCTCTCTAAACTTTATCACAATTCAAAAAAGGTCCCACGCAGATTGAAAGACATTTTTTTTAATGAAAATGAAAACAGAAAACACTCTCTTTTGTCTTGAACCCCAAACCCTAGTTATCCCTGCGCCGTCACCGGTGAACCTTGACAACCTTGCCTCCGAACCCCTGGATCTCCACCTCCTCAACCATGATCTTGAGCGCAGTAAGCTGGATCGAGAGAGCCCTTCGATTCTGTATGCAACCGCTGCGTGGAAAAAAGATGTTTCATCTCTTAAGGTGAACCTGTGCTTTCCCACATCCGAATCCTTAACCAATTGCAATCTGCAACTCGCCTTCGAGAATCCCAATCATCATCGTCCTCTTCTCGGTCCTCTGGGCGACCGCATGTTGCAGTGGCGATGGTCGGGCGGTACTCAACTGAGACGCTTGGAGGTTGAGGTCGGGTGCTGCCTTCGTCCTCCGATTCTTGTCCCTGCTGCTCGAGAGTGGATTTGGGGCAACCTTCAACGTCATCCCTCCTCTGTGGAGGGATCTGTGATCCAGGGCTACATAGACAACTTCCTAGAGCCGGTCTGGGATCCGGGCCTGCTAAAGGTTTGGATTGCGGTCATCGGTGGAACAGAAGCCCTTTGTGAGTCTGTGCTTGCTATGAATCTCAAGGTTCTTTACCTCCATCACTGCTCTAAGGGGAGGCTTTGGTACTGCGATGGATACATTTCTCTTGCTTTTGTTGATCGAGAGAAGATCTGTTATGGTCCACCGCTCAACTCCTACCGTTCTGGGAGTGTCTGGAAGCTCCTGCACAGGTGTATTCTTTCCTTAACTCTCTCTTTATTGCTGCTGCTTTGTTATGGCTGCTTTAACCTTATTTATCTCTACACTCTTGCTTGGAATGTGTTACATTTGAATAAGTTTGTCTCCACCAGAATTTATTTGTTGCGTTTTGATTCTTTAGACTCTGAGATGAGGCAATATTGGCTTTTTACTAATGGATTTCACATCCAACAGTTCGAAGATCAACCTCATCTGTTGAACCTTAACAAACTCTTGAACCCTGACCTTCTGAACAATCATACTAGGAGATTTAAATCTCGGATTTATGATCTCTTGGGACCTAACAATTTCTTGATCAAAGTTGCTGAATTGTTTAAATTAAATCATTTACATCTTTTTAGATATCTTACTGAACCTCCTATTATTTCTAATTATATCTCTGAAATTATTAGCCTTTGTGCTGCTTGTTTGTATGGATCTACTATTATTAACGTTGTTTGGATCTACAATTATTAATGGTTTGAGTTTATACTCTCCTTGGGCATTGCTATTCATTACCATAATGAACCGTGCTTGAATGCTTTGATTAATTTTAAAGACCATTTGTACTGGTATGGTTATTACTAGACCTGTCAAAAACCGACCCAACCCGAAAACCCGACCCGACCCGAAAGGGCCCGAACCCGAACACGACCCGAACGTCACTAGGTCAAGAAGGACCCAAACCCGAAGGACTCGAACTTGACCCGAACGCAAATCCGAGCTCGCGGGTCTCCTTTATTTTGTATATTTTATTTCATTTATATTAAATATTTTAATATATTTTATTAAATAATAATATAATATTAATTATATTATTATAATTATTTTATTAAAGTTAAAAATCATAATAATAATCATAAAAAAATGGCAAGTTCGACCCGCTGGGTCAACCCGACCCGCCCGACCCGGAAATTTTATCAACCCGATCGACCCGAACCCGACATGACCCAAACCCGACCCGTCCGACCCAGTTGACAGGTCTAGTTATTACCATGACATTTGGAAACTTCTTGTCTGTCTGGTCCTATCTGTGTTGGTACTACAGATTACTAGCAGGTATTTGGTGTTTAAAACCTGATGTGACCCTGCCCTCCATGTTAGCTACAGAGGAGGAAGACGCCATGAGACATCCGCCTTGAGACTCCTCTACAGCTACATCTATCCCGAGCTAGATTTAGGAGACTTTCTATTTCTAGTTTTTACGATTGCTAGACATTACTTCCTTAGTACTTTCTATTTACAATATTTCTATTTTTAGTAGCTGCTAGTTCTTGATGGTTTCCATTTATGTTAAATGGGCCGCCAGAGTTAGTAACTAGAGAGTCTGGCCCATTAGGTCAACTCTCTAGTATAAATAGGGACTCTTGTCTTCCCTTTCAGTTTACGTCAATTTTAAGCCTAAGTTCAAGTCGAGTTAAACTCCTTAACCCCGTGCCCCGACGTCAACAAATTAACGCGTTCCTAGTTGAATTATCCTGGCGCGTTAATTATCTATCTTTGTGTTTCTAGTCGAACTATCCTGGCGCATCGATTTGGTTACCCATCATCTATCCGCACCCAAACACAAACCCTAATTATCCTCTACCTCTCGGCTGCCTCCACCCTCGCCTCCCTAGGGCTGCCGCCGATCACTACCACCTCAACCTCCCTTCCGCCGCGCCTCCTCCGTCACCGTCGCACCACCACCAGGCCGCCGGTCCTCCTTCCGCAACCCTACAGTCCGCTGCCCCCTTTCATCCATTTTCGAAGAGTTGTTTCGCCCCAATACGCATTCAAGCGATCCTTGACAACAATTTGTGGTCTTTCCATCGGACAAGGTCACATCAACTGGCATTAGAGCCTTCGAGTCGCGTAAGTCGTTTCAACTCTTCATTCAATCGCTCATTCGTTTCCGCAAATCAATTCCTGTATATCAAAAAAAAAACTAGATCTTGTTCTAGGAACCCGAAAAAAAAATCTGCATTATGAAGTCGAAAAAAATCAGAAAAAGCCTAGGTTTGTTGGTTGAACAATTCGGCCTTTATCAAAAGCCTTAATTTTTTTTTTTCTGGAGCAAAACCGAACCCCTCACACAGTTTTTCTGCAAAATCTGGTGTTTTGCTTGGTTTTTGTTTGTGTTTGAAGCAGATCTGCTTGCATATAGGCTTAGATAGTTCATTTACGACTTCGTTTGCCTTGTGTGCGCCACAAATCTACATATTCGCAATCTCCTTCTCTTCCCACTTGAATCACTGCATTTTTTTTATTTTTTTGTGCTGTGTTGCTGTTCGTGTGCTGAATTTATGTGCGTTGCTGAATTTTCTGTGCACAAAATTCTGTTTTCTGTGTGTTTGATGAACTTCTGTGCGTTTCTGCTGCACTTGTGTTGTGCGTCTTGCTGTTGTGCTGTTCGTATCCACTGTGCCGCACTTTTCTGGGTGAATTCGGCACTGTAACATTTGTAAACAGCAGATGTTCGCTGCTTTCAAAAAAAAAAACCGAGACCACGGAAGCCAAAATAAGGCAAGTGCGTCTCTACGTAGCACGAAGGGAGAACCCGGTCTTGATTCCGGCACCTTCAAACCCGTTATCACAGTGATTCATTTACCATCCTCTCTATCATTCACCGTCTGGGTTGCATATCTTGGTTGACTGTGTTGTGCTTGCTTCTGTGCTTATATCCTTACATATCTACTTTCAACATTTTCTTTGTTGAGCATTGACTGGATTTTGTTGCTGTTTGTGTGAGTTGCTTTAGCCTGCTCGTAACCGCCCACACGGCCAGCCAGATTAGTTATCCGAGTGATTGCTTGTTGAGTTTGGTTCTGCTTACCTATTTGTTGATTCTCTGTTGCGGTTGTTGTTCGCTTTGATTCTATGGTTTGCCATTTCTTGCTGTCAGGTACCATGTCAGCAGGTGATACAACCCGTGAGACAGGCGCATAGACTGTTGAACAACAAACGCTCCGAGAGCTGCTTGCTAGAGACAAAGCAAGAGACGCACAGTTCACTGAACTCCAGCGTAAATATGACGAGCTCTTAGCCCTGGAAAAGGCGAAGAGTAAAGCCTCGATGCTTCCCTCAACATCGACTCCAGGCCAACTGAAATGCCTCAAGTCATAGGATGTGATCCAGGAGGAAGACCCTACACTTGTAGAGGCAGATGACGATGCCGTCGAGGTTGACCCTGCCGGCGTCTTTACAACCGATGTTGATGGCGATGTGGTCGGTACTTCCGATCACCATGATGACTATGCATACCACTCTGCCTTGGTTACGAGATGCGTGTTGAGTGTCAAGGAGGAAGCCCTTAACGAGCACCGAGAGAACTTGTTTCATGCTCGGTGCAGCCTTCCGGATGCATCGCTGAGTGTGATCATTGACGGGGGTTCTTGCTGTAACATTATCCATGAGGAGGTTGTGCGCCATTTCAACCTTCCGACTACACCACAACCCACTCCCTCCGACCTCCAGCGGATCTCTGAAGGGTCAGGTAACACATTTTCTCGCCCGAGTCTTATTTCATTTTCTGTTAGTCCTTACAACGACACTATGCAATGTGATGTTACCGCTATGGATGCAACCCATCTGCTTTTGGGTCGTCCATGGCAATATGATCGTCGCGTGCTTCACGACGCATATTTGAACAATTACATGTTCAAATACCACGGGAGGCATGTGACTCTCTTACTCATGAGCCCGCAAAACATTTTACAGGATCAGGCCGAGTGCCAACGCCAGAAGGCTCTGGAGGCCGCCGGGCTTTCGCCTGCAACGGCATCCACCGCGGAGACCTCCAGACGACAACTCGGTCGAGCTCCAGAACGAGTCAAGGAACCAGACAAGAACTCGGCCAACAACTCGGCCAAGTTCTGGACCGAGTCATGGCGCCAGACAACAACTCGGCCAACAACTCGACCGAGTTCTGGCCTGAGTCAGGACGGCAGTCAACAACTCGGCCAACGACTCGACCGAGTTGTGGACCGAGTCAGGATCCCAGAAGACAACTCGGCCCTTCACTCGGCCGAGTCGGCGTCTTCAGCTCCTCTTTCTGCGTCTTCGCCTTCTGCAACTTCTGGCAGGACTTCTGCACCGCCAGGTATGCGTTCGACCCCTGGTATTTCTTTGCGCTTACCATCGACGGGTACAGGTGTAGCGTCTCCTACGGGGGTTACTCGACCACATCTTTCTGTCCTACGTAGAACCTGTGAAAACTGGGTTCTACTGGCTGGTCACAGCGAGATCACGTCGGCACTTCAAGGCAAGTTCCTTTGTTTTCTTGTTATTCCTCGCCTTTGTGCCACTACTACTGTAGAGCCTACACTCCCGCCTGCTATGTTGTTTGTTTTGCAGGACTTTGATGATATTCTGCCGGACGAGCTACCGCTAGGCCTGCGACCAGTGCGTGGTATTGAGCACCGGCTAGACTTCATTCCCGACGCTTCTCTGCAGAACCCGGCGAACATTGATGATGGCACGTTGGCTGAGCACATTCAGGAGCTACACAGGAGGACACGCACTCGGCTGGAGCGGCGTGCGCTGCAGTACTCTGCCCAGAAGAACAAGGGCAGGCGACGCTTGATCTTCGCCCCGGGCAACTTGGTTTGGCTTCATTTGCGGAAGGAGCGACTCTCTTCCGACCGCAAGTCTAAGCTCGACCAATGGGGTGATGGTCCCTTCCGAGTCGTCAAAGCAATTGGAGACAACACCTACCAGCTCGAGCTCTCGGACAAGTATGGGGTGCATCTGACGTTCACTGTCGCTGACTTAGCACCATATGTTGAACCCAAGCCTGGTGAGCGTGAAGCGGGGATGCTTCACAACCAAGTGGGGGAGGGTGATGTGACCCTACCCTCCATGTCAGCTACAGAGGAGGAAGACGCCATAAGACATCCGCCTTGAGACTCCTCTACAGCTACATCTACCCCGAGCTAGATTTAGGAGACTTTCTATTTCTAGTTCTTACGATTGCTAGACATTACTTCCTTAGTACTTTCTATTTACAATATTTCTATTTTTAGTAGCTGTTAGTTCTTGATGGTTTCCATTTATGTTAAATGGGCTGCCAGAGTTAGTAACTAGAGAGTCTGGCCCATTAGGTCAACTCTCTAGTATAAATAGGGACTATTGTCTTCCCTTTCAGTTTACGTCAATTTTAAGCCTAAGTTCAAGTCGAGTTAAACTCCTTAACCCCGTGCCCTGACGTCAACAAATTAACGCGTTCCTAGTTGAATTATCCTGGCGCGTTAATTATCTATCTTTGCGTTTCTAGTCGAATTATCCTGGCGTATCGATTCGGTTACCCATCATCTATCCGCACCCAAACATAAACCCTAATTATCCTCTACCTCTCGGCTGCCTCCACCCTCGCCTCCCTAGGGCTGCCGTCGATCACTACCACCTCAACCTCCATTCCGCCGCGCCTCCTCCGTCACCACCGCACCACCACCAGGCCGCTGGTCCTCCTTCCGCAACCCTACAGTCCGCTGCCCCCTTTCATCCATTTCCGAAGAGTTGTTTCGCCCCAATACGCATTCAAGCGATACTTGACAACGATTTGTGGTCTTTCCATCGGACAAGGTCACATCAAAACCTACAATTGGCTTATCAGCTTTATTGAGGTGGATTTCTACTCCTCTCTGAACTCTAAACTTCATAAATATGCTCATTATAACTTGATTTTTCTGATTTGCTTCCAGGATTTCCTGTGCTACTTCATCTCACAAACCAAGAATTCGAACAATGGAGAATATCATCAGCATGCCTACAAGCTTTTATGGAGTTTTGACTCGACGAACAATCATTCTCTGAACCCTTTATGTGTTTTACATACTTCTTTAACTATGTATGATGCTTATTGGAACAAAACTTGCCATATACCGGCCTCATACATCTGGAATCCTTTTTGGAGACACTAGCAAATACGAAAACATACCTAGAAATGGGCAGATTGGAAACTGAGCAAAAAAGTTTTGAACAAACATAATCTGAACAAAATTTACTACACAACTATATCCTTATTACACGAACAAATAGGTTTGTTGCTCATACTGTATATGTGCACATACTCCCTAGTGAAGGGCCCCTGTGTACATATATCTCGTTATACTGGTTCCCAAGTTGATAGGCTTGCCTTACACCAATGGAATTTCCCAATCAAGAACAATCGAAAACATATCCTCTCTAGGGAGAACAAAATTCTCATGTCTTTTAAATCTCTCATACCTACGGAAAAAACAACAAATAGAAACGACATTAAGCCCCCTAAATGTCCTAGGATATGGGGCAAAAACACAAATAGGTTTTTATGAAGATCACAACCTGGAATTGCCGCGGAATCGGGAAGAAAACTTTTTGGATGGATGTTGAATCTTTCTGCAAAATTGAACGACTACAACTACTTGCACTCTTTGAAACAAAAACAAATAAAGAACCAAATGAAAAAGTATGGAAAAAAGCGGGTTTTGATCAATTCTACTGTGTCCCAGCTACGGGTTTCGCGGGAGGCATTTGCGTAATGTGGAAGACCTACCAACTTACAAATGAAATCCTTGAAATTGAACAAATTGAAACAAGATTCATTAGTATTAAGTATACAAATCTGCTCACGAACAAAAAACTTATGATAATCCTAACTTATGCCCCACCAAATGATTCTGCAAAGAATGTGTTCTGGAACGAATTTATCTCCTATATTAAAAACTGCTCTCTTTCGTGCATTATCATGGGAGATCTGAACGAAATACAAGACCCTTTCTGAAAAATTAGGTGGGTTATTACCACCTTTGACAAAATTTGCAAGATTACATCATTTTAAGAATGAATGTGAACTCTCGGATACCCTTATTCAGGGAAACATCTATACCTGGCGAAAGAACAGCACAGAAATAGATAACATATATGAAAAACTGGATAGGGTACTTATTCATCACCAGATTCTTCAATGGTATCCTGATATCTGTACTAAACATTTTGCTTTTTTTAGTTCAGACCATTGTCCCATCTCTATCGAGCTGGATTCAGCAGAAGCTTTCAAAAATCAACCGTTTAAATTTGAAAAAAATTGGATGACTAGAAAGGATTTTAGAAACGTTGTTAAACAAGCTTGGAGAACTAACTATCATGGATCTAGATTGTATAATCTTGTATCGAAAACAAAATTACTCAAGAAACATGCTAAGATCTGGAATAAAAGTACCTTTGGAAATGTTTTCACACAATTATAAACTATAGAAAAATAGCTTTCTGAAATCCAAACTGAGATCTGTACTCACCCAACAAATGATCTCATTAAAAAACAAACAAGAATCATAGAAGAAAAAAAAGAAAAACTTCTATGTTTCCAAAAAATTTACTGGAACCAAAGAGCTAAAGTAAAACACATCAAATATAATGACACGAATACTAGCTATTTTTACAAAATAGCAAGTGGAAGAAGAAATAGAAAAATTATAAAGGAAATCAAAACACAAGAAGGAACAAGCATCACTGGAGAAGAAAACATTAGAAATGAAATCAGAAATGATTTCATTAAAAGATTCAGAAGTGAGGATATGAACCAGAGACTATTCCAGGAAAGTCTCGAATTAATCCAGCCTGAAATCTCTACATAAGACAATCTGGAATTAATAAGAAATGTATCCAATGAAGAAATTAAGAAGGCGGTCTTTAACATTGGCTCAGATAAATCACTAGGGCCGGATGGCATAGCAGCAGAATTTTACCAAAAATATTGGGACATTGTAGGTCCTTCTGTTATCCAAGCAGTTAAAAGCTTTTTTTCTTTCTGGGAAACTGCTTAAACAAATAAATCACACATTCATCTCTTTGATCCCAAAATGTGATAATTCGAACTCTACTAATCACTATAGACTCATAAGTCTGTGCTCTATAATTTATAAGATTATCTCAAAGATCATAACAACTAGACTTAAAGAAACCATGGAAAAATTAATACACCCCCTTCAGGGTGCCTTTGTTGCTAACAGAGTCATTCAAGATAATATCTTGATTGCCCATGAAATATTTCACTCTTTTAAATCGAAAAAAGGAACTGAATGCTTTATCGCCCTAAAGCTAGACATGGAAAAAGCTTATGATAGAATCGAATGAGATTTCATTATTAAGATAATGGAAAAGTATGGATTTCATGAAAAAATTATCAACTGGATAAAAGAATGTATTACAACGGTATCTTTCTCGGTACTTGTAAACAACGGACCCACAAAAATATTTAAACCATCAAGAGGACTTCGACAGGGAGACCCCCTTTCGCCTTTCTTGTTTATTTTAGGATCTGAATTCCTTGCTAGAAAACTCCAAAAGGCTTCAGAAAGAACTCGAAATCCTCTAGGATTTCAAATCAATCAACAAGGAACACGAATCCCGTTTCTGGCATTTGCGGATGACATTGTGATCTTCTCAAAAGCTAAACAGGTAAACTGCAAAGAAATCAAGGATATTATTGATGAGTACTGCAAAATCTCAGGACAAAAAATAAATTTTCATAAATCGGTTTTTCAAGTTACAAAAAAAGTTACCAATCAAAAGAAATTAGCATTACAAGGTACTCTCACAATCACAAATATGATATCTCTCAAAAAATATCTAGGTTGCCCTATCATTAATGGTAGAGTTAACTCGAACACCTTTGCTGACCTCTTAGTTAGCACCCAACATCAATTATCTAAATGGAAATCAAACTCTCTTTCTCAAGCAGGAAGAACAACACTAATAAGAATCAATATGGCATCAAGACCTAACTATCTTATGCAAAGTTTTATGTTACCTACACACACACATAATGAACTTGACAAGTTAAATAGATCTTTTTTTGGAACAAAGACAGCTCCTATAAATCTCTTATAGGCTGGGAAAAATATGTAAACCAACTCATCAAGGAGGTCTTGGTTTGAGAAAAGCTAAACACATGAATAAAGCCCTACAATTTAAATTACTATGGAAAATCATAGCAGAACCAAATAACTATTGGGTTAGAGTTGTCTCTGAAAAATACTTGAAAACAAACCATATATTTCATTATGAGAAAAAAGGAAATTGCTCTTGGCAATGGTCCAAAATGATTGAACTCATGGCTGAGTTCAAATCTGGACTAATTTGGCAAGTTGGTAATGGCAAGACAATCAAATTCTGGACGGATAACTGGGTTTTGAACACCCTTTTATGTGATACCATAAACACACAATCAATCCTGAATAAAGATGCCTTGGTAGCTGAATTTATGTTGCCAAATAAAACCTGGAATAAGGACTTATTAGAACATTGTTTACCATATGATTTAGCCAGAAAAATAACCTCGATCCCAATACCCTTAAATGAGATCCATGATAGAATGTACTGGAAAACTAGCAAAAATGATTGGTTTTCTACAAATTCTGCTATGGAACTAATTAACAAAAACAAGAGTTACACTGCCTATGATTCTTCATGGATCTAGAAGATGGACACATATCCCAAAGTTAAAAACTTTGTCTGGAAAATAATAAAAATCGAACTCCCAACAAAAGCTAGGTTAGCAGAAAAAGGTGTAGCAACCCCCCCCCCCCCCGGGTTGTATACGTTGCAATGCTCATTTGGAGGATCTGAATCATCTCCTTTTTCAATGTAACCATACCATAAAAACAATCGAAAAAATGAATTATGATACCTATGACATCATCAGATCCCTAAACATAGAAAACAAAAAAAATTAATGAAATCATTGAAGAAATTCGACAAAAAACTGATAAATCACAATTCATAGAATTAATGGTCTCTTGGTGGGGCATTTGGTTTTATAGAAACCAACAAAGCTTTGGAAGAACAAACGATGATGCCGACTCCATAAAGGATGTACCAATTTACATTAAGAAACAAATTGAGAACTGGAATAAGACGAAGAGCTGGAACCCTGACTATTTAGCAGAAGACAAACAAAAAACTCATAGAACGAACATTGTTAGACGACCAACAAAAAAATGAAAAAAACCACCGGACAATATTGTTAAAATCAACACAGATGGATCCACCAAAACCAATGGTGAATCTAGTTTTGATTACATTTTCAAGAACAATACGGGTAAACCAATTTTCCTCTTTGGGGATAAATGTGGTATCTCAACCCCCCTAAAAACAGAAACATTGGCAGTAAGAAATGTTCTGGTAAAGGTCTATGAATTAGGTATTACCAACATTCAACTTGAATGCCACAACCTTACCATTGTAAATGTTCTTAATCAAATCTGACACTGTCCATGGGATATTGAAATGTTAATTTCCGATATCCTGTGTGTTTTACAACTGTTTTCTTCAGTGCAGATTTTCCACGTCTTCCGAGAAACAAACGTCGTGGCCGATTTCATCGCGAAGAAGGTCCAGCAGAGTTCCTTGGAAGATTTTAGAGATAGTCTATAATTTGTTATTCTCATCCGTAAGGATGCTATAGATTGAGAAACTGGCTCTTCTGTGGTTTTCAGTCTAATTTTTACCTAATCAAAGAAAAAATGGTATATTTTTTTTCTTCTTCTTAACGTTCCAATAAGAGTGAACGAATATAGGCGCTAAATTACTAATAAAATATAACTAATAAGGAAGAGCTTCACATAAGAACAATATATTAGGAGAGAACTAAGAAATTACCTGGACCGTTGATCACAAATCAATCGGACGGTTGGGATAAAAGAGCTTCACGTGAATGAATGTAATAGATTCATGTATTTCAACGTTACAGAATGCGAGGGATTGCAAATTTGGAAGGCTAAAAACACGCTTCGCTGTGTAATTTCGATCTTCAACCGTCTCTTATTAAATGCCTCCCATTCCATTTCTTCTTCAATTCCTTGTCACCAAATCACAAATTGAATTTCAGCGAGTGACACTCACGTACTCACATTTGAATTCTTCAAGCTAATTCCCATGGCGGAGCCTCTTGGATTCCCCCGCCGGAGCCGGAAACTCTTCTTCTTCTTCTCTCCGTCCACCGCCGATTCTGCCTCTGCCGTCTTTCTCTGCCGCTCAATCGTCGCCGTCCTCTTAATCGCCTTCCTCTTCTGCTCCATTTGCATGCCCTTCTCTTCGACTTTTAGGGATTTCGTTTTCTCAACTGATTCCGTCACAATCGAGGTCAACATCTTCTCTTTCTTTGTAATTGTGTTTGTTTCAACTCTTTGATTGAGTCTGTTAACTGAGACTACTTGATCTTCCATTAACCATTGCTTCGATTTCGAAGCACAACAGCTTGTTTTGTTTGATTAGTAATAGTTAATTACTAAAAATCATTTGCTTAGGTCTACATACTTGATGCATTGCGTAGTATAATGCTCTAATTTTTTGGCTTGTTTGGTTGGGGTTGCTATTGCTTGGGATCGGCTGTTAGGGGGGAGAAGTGGTATGCGTTGGAATATTGATTTTGATTTTCATTGTTGTTACCTATTTTCTTTTTCAAATGAACAGTTAGCTAGTTGAATAAACGTGAAAATTTAAGTTTTGGAGAGAGAAAGAGAGGAGTTCGTCGAATGGAGAAGATGAAGCAGATCTGCGAAAGGGAGCGGATCGGAGCAACGCCGGCGACGACCGCAGGGGCAGAGAATCGGACGGATCTACGGCCATTTGAGAGAAAAAGTCCATGAACTGTCATTTAAGTATCCTTGAACGTTTGTACTGATGTTCTTGAACATGCATGTAAAAGGCTGGAAACAGTTGAGAGAAAAAATCCATGAACGGTCATTTAAGTATCCTTGAGCGTTTGTACTGATGTCCTTGAACATGGATGTAAAAGGCTGGAAACAGTTGAGAGAAAAATTTCATGAACTGTCATTTAAGTATCCTTGAACGTTTGTACTGATGTCCTTGAACATGGATGTAAAAGGCTGGAAACAGTTGAGAGAAAAATTTCATGAACTGTCATTTAAGTATCCTTGAACGTTTGTACTTGTGTCCTTGAACATGGATGTAAAAGGCTGGAAACAATTGAGAGAAAAAGTCTATAAATTGTTATTTAAGTATCCTTGAACTAATTGTTTACTGTCCATGAACAAACTTGAACGCTACATTTCTTTCCTTTTCTTTTTTTTTTTAGGTTTACGCGCACCTATTATTTGTTACAGCTAGCTTACGTGGATGAATGTGATTTGTTCTTAGTTCTCTCTTAGGAAATGGTTCTCACAAAAACCATACCCTAACTAATAATATCTAAATATAGTTTTATTAGTCTGGATTGGACCGAGTAAAATTTCACGTTCAGTCGAGTCTGCTCCAAAAACCGACCCGGTCTGGTCCGTATATTAGAGAAGGTTTTGTTTTAGTTCAAAAAAAGAGGTGTTTTTCTTACCTAGGGTGTATCGCTTGGTAATTGTTATGGTGGAATGGTTGTTTGCTTTGGTGTTGGGCATGGGAAGTGGTACAACAGTGTATAGTTTTAGGAGTCCTTGTTGTAGTTGCAACTGAACAAACAAGTACAGTGCACAAGTAAATTCAATGCCGGCAGCTGAAACTTGAAAGTTCCTTTGATTACATTATCATATGCCTCCCTTTAGTGTCTTGTTTGTCGTTTTACACTGCACCTGATTAGTTTTCGATCTGCATAGCTGGCCTACATGGGTTGAGTTTGGGCCTAAATTTATTCCGTGTTTTTGTCGGCCTGCTCAGATTGGCCCAAATACAAAATAATCCTCTTTGCTTTTTCATAATACTTCAGGATACCTTATAACATGTTTGGCCCAATCGCGGCCCAACAGCCTATCCTATCATTCTCACTAAGCGACGTGCTAAGTCCGGTGCAACGGCGGCAACCACCTCGGCGCTAAGCGACGTGCTATATTACGAATCACAAGCTTCTCCTTTTCATGGCCACAGCCACAATTATTGTGGCCGCTGCAGCATTTCTGCAATTCTAAAGATGATATTTGAAATATCATAAGCCAAATTTCAAAAAAAAACAAAAATAAATGTCAAATTTTAGTTTAAAAATCAAGACAAAAAGTACAAGAAATTATCGAGTCATGATACTCCCTTTTTATTCATTCAAAACTTCTAAATTTTATTTATTTATTTAATTATATATGATACTCCATTCAAATATCACTAATTCATATGCTCTGAGTATTAGTTCGGCTGTGATTTTGGGTAGGTGGTTAGAGTGGGAGGTTGCAAGATGTGTGAAAGAGGGATTGGCAAATGCTATCTACTTTTTGCATAGTCTAGTTACTGCAATACAAACTCGGAATCTATAGTTACTTTCCTATAAGAGCTATTTGTATGTCTAGTACAAGGCAGAGATACATAACAAGTTCTATGTTTTCACAGTTCACCAAACTTGGAAGCAATTCGGCCGGAACATGGGCCTAGATAGTAGATATGCCCCAAAACAATAGCACAGAGATCCGTGTTTGAAGCCATGACTAGCCAAGGTTCATGTCAATCAATGACGACACTCGTACCGTGGCTTCGTACGTACCTTTTACAGAAGCCACGACTCACGACACAGAAAAGTGGGTTGTGACATTTTAACAAAGACCCAGAATATGCATTAGAAAACCTGATATAATAAATACAAAAAAAATAGTGATTTGTATGCATTGTAAATACAATTTATTTTTTAATTTGTATGTATTTAATTGTACAGAATTTATATAATTGTATGCATTCTAAATACAAAATACGATATAATAGATTCAAATAGTCATATCGTGTGGAATGAGTTTTAATCTAGTTTTCACATAATACTAATGAAAATTATCCACAAAAAATAATTTCTATTTTGATATTTTGTAGTACTCAATTTCTTAATTATATTCGTATCTTATATTTAGTTTTAGTTTTATTTTTCCTATTAAAAGAATCCAACTAACCCACATTTCTTTTACAGTTTTATCATGTACTCTTCTTCCTCTTTCTTGTTAACATTGCTTCTTCTTCTTTTTTTTCATTTTTACTCATAACTCCAAAATTTTAGTATTTTACTATTTCTAAAAAAATTAAATTTTATTTTTTAGAAAACTAAGTTTATTTTATAATTTTAATCAAAGTAATAACTTTAGACTTCATATAAAGTCTATCATATATTTTTTCACATTCAATTCATAATTTTGATCAAATTATTATTTATAAAATACAGTTTTAATATAAACATTAAACACCAAAATTTGTTTGTTACTATATTTCATTAACAATGTTTTATAAACAAAAAAACTTTTTGATTTAAAATTATATTTTTAATACTTTATATTAATCATACTTTTACAATATATTATTCTCGTATTAGTTATGAGGTTTATACTAGACGACATGTATGAATCACTTACATGATCACTAAACTTTGTATATATACGTGTTGAAAATATATTAAATTAATACATAATAATACGAATTTAAATAACTGGTCTACACTAATATACCTTAAAATGATTAGGAAGTATGCAACAATTGTCACAATTCCATAAAAGCAACCATTATGAAAAAATAAATTTAACTAACCCATCTTTAGTTGGCCTCATCAATCACAAAGAAACAATTTCTTATGTACAAGTTATCATACAATAGAGATTTTTTTTATCAATTATTATCATATCTCCTCTGGCACGCCTCTTTTTAGGTTTTACACACGTCTCCTCCTACCAAACCCAAAACCTCTGGAAGCTTCCACACAACGAAAAAAATAAATCAATTTCAATTCACCACCTGCCAAAAACTTGTTTCACCTTCTTCTTCCAAACGCCCAAATTCACAAGCTTTGCTTCCATGGAAATCCAATCAGCAGCGCCCCTGTTTCTTCTAGCCTTCCTCCTCATCTACCTCGTGGCCTACACCAGAGTGTTCCGAACGTGGTCCCCCAAACAAAAGGCGGAAGCTTCAAGCTGTTTGATCTCCCTCTTCCATGGCACCCCCGCAGTTGTCCTCTCCACCTACGCGCTCCTCTTCCACACCCCCCAAAATCCACTCTCCAATTTCGCCTCCCCGAACACCCCCTTCCAAGACCTAGTCCTTGATTTCAGCATCGCCTATTTTACCATGGACTTGATCCACTATCTGATCCTCCTCCCCGGCGAAGTCCTCTTCATCGCCCACCACCTCGCCACCTTGTTCGTGTTCGCCACCAGCCGCTTCCTAGCCTGCCGCGGCGGCGCCGCCCTGCTCGTGCTTCTGTTTCTGGCGGAGGTCTCCAGCCCCTGCCAGAACGTGTGGACGCTTGCTGCCTTCAGGAAGGACGATGACTATGGAGCTGCTAGGGTTTATGGGGCCATATCCCCTGTTTTCTTCTCGCTCTACACGCTCGCCAGGGGCGTGCTTGGGCCCATTCTGGTTTTTAGGATGTGGGATTTTTACCTGCGCGGGGGTGGATATGGATTGGTGCCCACCTGGGTTTGGTTTTGCTGGTTGCTTGTCATCTCTGCTGCTATCATGGTTAGTCTTGTCTGGATTTCTAATCTCTGGATTGTGTGGATTGGTGACCAAGCAAGGCACAAACACAAGCTCTCTAAGGTGGAATAATACTCTCTTCTTTTAGGTAGTTTTTTTTCTTCTGTGTTATGATCAAAGTGATCTATGTACAGCAAACTTTAAAAATTGCTATTTGTTGCCACATGTTTACTATTACTTCTATTTTAAATGGTATCAATGGGAGTACTCGTGAAAAATTCAACACATCATGTAATTGCAGTTCCTATTATCAACTAGTGAAGATCTGCTGAATTAAGTACATTATAAATACTTTCTTTCAAGGATTAAAGGCCTGCCTGCCTGATGCTGTGTACATTTACTCATAACTGAGATGGGAGTAAATGTAAGGGTGACCTTCATATTTGGATGATGATGCTTTTGTATTTTTACTCTTCTTATGCAATTCTTCATCACTTAACTGTTGCCTTTTACTTAAGCAAAACACATTTTCCATCCACAAAATGACTGGTCCCATGGCTTTGTGAACCGCAAGGAAATCATGAGGTCCTAAACTCAAATCCATAAAACAAGGGCAACCTGAAGAACTAATGAGTCCTGCAGAGTTTTGTATTTCTTTTTAGCCCGTTGGAGAGGCAGTTTCAATACTGGTGAAGCTGAATTCATAGAACCCATCAGCCTCTTAGTATTACCTGGTGAGTTAATGGTTCCACTTAATTCGCCACTGTAACCTTGGCGTAGAAATTCACTTGAACATGCACTGATTGTTGGACTCTCAGCACCGAGACACGTAGTTTCAGAGCTATCTTCATGTTCAACATAGCAGATAAACTCAGAATCACCTACTCTGAATGAAGTTCCAGGGACACTCCCAATACAGCAGTGCAATTTTAGATTGGCTGCTCAGTGCCTCTCGATTTCTGGTCTTTTTGGCAGGAGACAGTGGCAACAGCAGATTGCATCTCTGATTGATCAGAAGCTTGGATGATCCACTTTCAGGGTGTTGCTTGAGGAGGTCCAGAGGGGTCATGCCATTGGAATCAGTTACGTTTAGATCAATGTCAACCAAATCGCCTTGTATGTGGTCACAAACGGCCAAGTGAAGCACAGTTTTGCCTTGGTCGTTTCTTGTGTTTATGTGATCTTGTATGTGGATGATGTTAGTACCGCTGACTAGTTGCTTTATGAGCTCCAGATGTTGATCAATCCTATAAACCCAGGGACGTGGAAGCCAGCCACTGCCATGTGAAGAAATGTTTCTCCTTGCTTGTTTGTCAGTAGTAAAAGTGAAGCTGAGGCAGCAAGTAAGGCCTCTACAGCAGGCAGGAAGCCGTTGTATATGCAGTGCTGTTGCCTTGATGATCAGTGGAGTCGATAATGCACTGTAAACATATGTTAATCATGATGAGCTTGAGTCAGCAAGTCACAAGACTAGGGGCATACGGAGGTGCCTAAGCCATTGTGACCCTCACTTTGATGGTCTGCTTGGTAAATTCCAGTCCACCACACAATCCTGGGCCAGGGCCTTGCTCTGGTATACAAGCAAATTCGTTGCTTGCCAAAGCGTGTAGACTGTGTAGTAAACGAACTAATACAAATTCGAAAAACAAGCAATCTTTGTGTGGCAAATTGTTTTCATTAAAAGTAAAGCTCGAAAGACATCATTTAAATGTAGCCATTCTGTAAACAGTACACAAAGGAGGCAGGCACTGAAAGAAGGTAAACTAGGGGGGTAAAACAGTATTTGAGGCATTGGAAGTCCTGAACAACTCAACTCAGTCTAGAAGCTAGAAGAAATCAACAAAAGTATAGTCAGGAAAAAATCCCAGAAAGGGAGCAAGTACTGGAATTGCATCTTTGCTTTTTAGTTTATCATTCAGAACT
The DNA here is from genome assembly GCA_027886185.1 of Rheum nobile. Lineage (NCBI taxonomy): Eukaryota > Viridiplantae > Streptophyta > Magnoliopsida > Caryophyllales > Polygonaceae > Rheum > Rheum nobile. Next base: position 1,943,661 of record WOAB01000292.1, on the reverse strand, counting down.
AAACCAAACCCGTTGCAAGGAAGATTCATTGTATGGATCACTTCCTCCTGGACTTCTTTTTCGAAGACTTTGATGCACCAGCACCTTGCGAGGGCCCTTTCGAGCCACTTGCTGCATTTGATTTGGAGGCTGAAGTACTGGCTTCAGAACTATTGGCACGTGAAGCAGGATCAGCAGCACCTACATCATGCTTTTCCCTGACAACGGCACCCTGGGAACCTCTCACATGAGCTGATCTCTTATCCTTTCTCTTCGGCCTGTAAGTAGACCTCTCCCTCTTCGGTAGCCACCGTTCTGGGTCAGCTGGAGGCCCAGGGTTAGCAGGGTCAAAACCCTTGGGATACCTTGGCTTCCTCTTCCTCTTTTTCTTTGTCTTATCTTTAGCCTTATTCTCTTCAAGATCCCTTCCACGCGGCCCAGTCTGACCGAGCTTTGCACCAGATGTCCCCTCCTGCTCCAACCTATCCACATCAATTTTGTTCAAACCCGAAAGCGGCTCCAGCTGTTTTTTGTATGTTTCTGCCTTGCCAACATCCACATGAGCAGCTGTCTTCACCAGTCCTACCAAAACATCAACACTCTTAGAAGATTTTACTAGATCCTCGTACAGTTTAAAAGCCTCCTTTTCTCTCCCATACTTGACCTTGAAGGCAGCCGCCTCTTGCATTATGATGCCAAGCTTGCCCTCTTCAGTCATGGCATTCGACCACCAATGGATTGCAGAATCAAACACAGAGTTTGCACCCTCGATATCTCCAGCTCGCTCTTTGAGAGCCACAATGGTGGCAACAGTGCCAGGCATGTGCTGAATATCAGGTATTCTGGATAGGGATTCAGCTGCAATCTGAGGGTGGCCAGCAGCAGCAGCTACTTGGGCCTTGGTAAGGAGCAATAGCTGCGACTTCTCAGGTAGCTTCTCAGCAAACTGCCCCAAAACTTCTTCAGCTTTTCCAGCCTTGTTTTCTCTGACCAGGACTGCAGCTTGAAGCAGCACAGGCATCACACTTTCAGGGAACATGAGTTGCAGTGCACTAAGAAGCTCCAGTCCACATTGTTCATTAAATGAGCAAAAAAAACAAAATAAAAATAAAGAACCAACAAGTTTCTTTAAATAAGAGGTACCTGCTCTATCCTGTTTGCATGGAGAAGGAGCAGCACCCGATTAACATAAATTGTCTCCCTCTGCTTAACTGAAAGTTTTGAGTCCAGACCACGTGCAAGTTGGAACTGACCAGCAGCTACCTTCTCTACCAGTCGATCAAGTTTCTTTAAGCTATCAGAGACATCCTTTGGTCCTCTCAGAGCAATGAGGTTATTGATTGCAATAGAAAGTGACGAATCATCAGCTAGATTACGCTTAATAATATCCAAATAAGCCTCAAGAGCTTCTGATGTCTGCCCAAGGATCTGAAATAAGAGCCAACAAGCGATACACATCATTTATTATCACTGAGACACTGAACACTACAGTTGATAGTTAAATGCCATATGGAAGTTACCTGTTGGACATAAGCCAATTGCACAGCTATTGGAGCCAATTCCACATCTATATCATCATCAGCAAAGTTGTCTTCCATCAGTGTTTCCTGACCCACTCTAGAAGAAGAAAAGGAAGCAGATTAATGAAATAATATCAAATGATTCCACACTTGCCCGATTAAAACGATCTTACGTTAAAATGATTACTAAAACCATGGAACAACTTCTAGTCAAATCTTACCAATAGCTGCATGCAGAAAAAATATACTCATATTCGGGAAATCTTAATAGATATCAATCAAAGAGAAAATGAACTTTTATATCACCTTCGAGCAGAGAGTAACATCTGTTCAGCCTCTTTGTAGTCATGTCTGTCAATCAAAGAGCAAGCAGTGTTGTACGCCAACTCAAAGCTACTATTTGCTTTAATCCTATATGCATCCAATACTTTTTGTACTTCTGTAGACCTCCCGGCAGACACCAAACCCGCAATCAAGTTGATCTCTGAGGATTCAATCCTTGATTTTTGAAGTGCTTGATAAATTTCCACACTGTCATCCATCCTTCCCAGACGGTACAGTATCTGGGACTGTAGCAGCATAGCTTCATTATTCTTCTCTTGGCCTTTCAAGGATTCTAGAGCTTCCTCTAACTTGTTTTGCCTGTATAAACAATATGCCTATTGGAAAAACATTTAAAAAAAAAAGAAACCACTAAGTAAATCTCACAGCCCCCAAAATATCTGTGCTTTTATTGTCTTATACATTAGCATCATTTGGGAACAAGTTCACATCAAGCAAATAGCATCAAATAAATTTAAACAAATAACATAATTAATCTACAGATTCACATGTCACCTGACACAAAAATCCTCCAAAAGACAAAGAATGAGTAGATTGTATATTGACAGACACGGGAATTACCAACATGATGAACTAAATCACCTCTACCATTCTAGAACAATGCAGGCAGCTGCCTGGGTTTGAAATTTTGCATTTTGTATCTTAGTGATGAAGCATAAGGCTGGCAAAAAAGACAAACAGGATGTATTGCTACCATTATCTTGCCAAGTGCCCAGAATAAAACTTCCATTATCTGAATTTCTCATTCTCGTCCATCCAAACTAAAATATAAGCAACACCAGCTTTATTCTATCACCTCCAGATCTTCAAATTTACCAGCCATTACAGATCACATTTCAAAAAACAAACAAAATTCAGTGGATTTAGTTGAAACACCAAGCAAACACATTCATAATAAATATTTCAAACCTTTAAGAAATTCAGGTCAATTGAGATCGTTTTCGACGAATCAATCACTTTCAAGGCTTCATCGATGTTATCGGCCCTAACTAAAGCCACAATTTTACACTGAATTGCATCCTCGTCGCCTGGATCAATTGCCAACACTGCAGAAATAATCGGAAAAACGAAGAGCGTTAGAACACTACAAGAAGTAATTCCAAGTAAGCCAGAAGAGGGAAACGACCTTGATCTGCTACTTTGACAGCCTGTTCATACTCGGACCGATCTATGTGGCGATTAAGAGAAGTGAACAAATGTTCGATGGCGATGGGAAGCTGTGCAGAAGGAGTCTTCGGTTTCTCTTTCGCCTTGGGCGCCATTGTTGAGAACTTTCGCTTCCTTTCTTTCTCTCGTTCTCTTCCCTATTGGATTGAAAATTTGAAATGATGTGTTCCGTCATGTACTTACCCCTAGGGCAAATGAGGAGTTTCAATGGAAGATCCTAAAACGCGTCGTTTGAACTAAGTCGTCCATGACGTGAGAAATGTACGAATAGGCACATACATACACAAATATTAACATGGGAATGGATACATATATACATAAATATTAACATTATTAACGTGAGAAATGTGCAAATAAGCACATACATATAAAAATATATAGACCTATAGATATAAAATTTGTGCACATTTTAAAAGTATAATTTTTTTACATATATTCATGAATGTTTACTTGCACAAAGTTACATAAATATGGGACCGTCCACGATTTTGGAGGCCCGTGTGAGAATTTGCTTAAGGTCCTTATAAAAATTTAAGGATGTTTATAGTTAATTAACCATAATTTTTGATTATGTATTTGTTTAATCATACCTTATTTTATATCAAATTAAAATAATATAAGAAATAAAATAAAATACCTACAATATATACATTCAATATAAGTTATTTAAAAACTATTTTATCTACCCTAAGCATTCCTACAATAAAAAAATAAAACATTAAAAAAATAATAAGAAAAAAGTGAAATATTGTATTATTGTAAAAAGAAATTTTAACTAGTAAAAAGAAAATTAAAAAAAATATTTATAAATGTAGAAGACATATGAAAAACAAGGAAACTTTACAAAAATATATCAATTTAAAAAAATTCAATATAGTAAAGAACAAAAAATAAAAAGAAGTCCATACATTATATTGAGCCCACTTATAATAATCAATATATTATATTAAAATCAGTGTTCTAAAAATCTCTGCCTAGGGCCGCCTAGGCGCTAGGCAGTCATTCCCTGCTAGGGGTGTTCAAAACATGACTGGACCGGATCAGTGAAATTATGGTCCGGTCTCCGATCCAGATTTTTTTCTTAATCCGGTCCGGTCCAAACTCGGAAAAAAAAAATCGATCCGGACCGGTTATATCGGTTTTTAAAAAAATAAAATTAAAAAATGTATATATAAGTTAGGAGTTTAAATGTTATTTTTTTTATAGAAATTTTCCTTAAGTTAATAAGTTATGAGTATAAATGTTTTTTAGATAATTTTTTTAGATATTAAATAAGAATTTGATTAAATTTTTTTTTAAAAATAATATCCGGTCTTAGACCGGACCGGACATGTCTCTGGTCCACACTTTTGAAAAAATCGGATGAACACCCCTATCCCTCGCCTAGGGTCGCTTAGGCGAGATGAAACTTTTGTTGTTGTGGAAACAACAATATCTTAGGAGATCACGGATGCATAGACCATAGTTTTGGATTATGCTTTGTAAAATAAGGCTCATAATAAAATATCAAACTTCATCCCAACATAGTTTTTTAAACTTTAATGGATTTGAGAGAACATATTAAAATAATCATATGGATAATGTATAAAATTTGTATATATTTGAGAGAACATTATAAAATTTGTATAAAATAATCATATGGATATATAGACATATAGGTATAAAATTTGTACACATTTTAAAAGTGTAATTTTTTTTACATATATATATTCATGAATGTTTACTTGCACAAAGTTACATAAATATGTAGGGGTGTTCATCCGGTTCGATGGACCAGATTTTTTCAAAAGTCTGGACCGGAGACCAGACCAGACCTATTCGGAGACCGGACCGGTTTAGACCGATCCTTATTAAAAAAAAAATCTTATTAAAATCTATAAAAAATATCTTAAACAAATATCTAAAAAACATTTATACTCCTAACTTATTAAATTAAGAAAAATATCTATAAAAAACATATAAATTAAGAAAAACAATTTTTTTTTTTAAAATCCGGTCCACTAGTCTCGATCGGGTTTTTTCCGGATTTGGACCGGACCGGACCCGGATTAAGGGGAAAACCTGGACCGGATCGTAATTTCACCGGTCCGGTCTTTTCTGGTCCCATTTTGAACAGCCCTATAAATATGGGACCGTCCACAATTTTGGAGACCCGTGCGAGAAATTGCTTAAGGTCCTTATAAAAATTTAAGGATGTTTATAGTTAATTAACCACAACTTTTTGTTATGTATTTTTTTAATCATACCTTATTTTATATCAAATTAAATTAATATATTGTCATAAAATAAAATAAAATACCTACAATATATACATTCAATATAAGTTATTTAAAAACTATTTTATCTACCCTAAGCATTCCTACAATAAAACATTAAAAAAATAATAAGAAAAAAAAAGTGAAATATTGTAGAATTGTAAAAAGAAAATTTAAAATTTTAACTAGTAAAAAGAAATTTTAAAAAATATTTATAAATGTAGAAGACATATGAAAAACAAGGAAACTTCACAAAAATATATATAATTTTAAAAAAATCAATATAGTAAAGAACAAAAAATAAAAAGAAGTCCATACATTAATTGAGTCTCTTTTAGATTGGAAGAGATAAGAAGCCTCACATATTATATTGAGCCCACCTAAAATAATCAATATATTATATTAAAACCAGTGTTCTAAAAATCTATGCCTAGGCGCTAGGCAGTCATCCCCCGCCTAGGGTCGCTTAGGCGAGATGAAACTTCTGTTGTTGTAGAAGCAACAATATCTTAAGAGATCATGGATGCATAGACTATAGTTTTGGATTATGATTTGTAAAATAAGGCTCATAATAAAATATCAAACTTCATCCCAATATAGTTTTTAAAACTTTAATGGATTTGAGATAACATAGTAAAATAATCATATGGATAATGCATAAATTTTTAATCAGCTTAGGCCCCCGCCTAGCCGCTGAGGCGCTAGGCCCCCCCACTGCCCAACTCCCGCCTAGCGACTTTTAAAATATTAATTAAAATCTAATTACCTCTCATACGTATCAACCTATGAGGTATGCCACGTGGACAAATCTCAATGTATAATTACAATTTTATACTTCTCTATTTTTGATATTTACCTATTATATTTCTTATATATTTATTTTTGTTACCTAAAACAACTTACCTTAACTATACGAATACTATCAACTCAAAGATTATTTATATCTTTTTACCTTATTAGTTTCTACTCATTTGTAAATAAATTTATTTATAATATATATTTACTTTATTAGTTACATTACTTCTTATAGTTTTAATATTTTAATTTTTATAACCGATGACATACAATTGAAAAATATATTTGGAAATATATGATTCATGTTGCAAAAGTGGTTATTTTTATTAAAAAATATTTGAAATAAATATGTGATATAATTTAATCATTTTTTTCCTTTTAATTAATTATACATAATTAATCATTCATATTACTTTAAGTCTAATTTACATTTTTTCTTACTCAGTTAATTGTGCAATTCTTAATTTATTTATTTAAATTTGCGTATATACATTTAAGTCTAATCATACAAAACTTTATCATCATATGTGTCAAGAGATTAAACTTATAATCTTTCAGATTAGTTTTCTTAAATATTTAATTTTTAAAATCAAACCCGTACAAAATACGAGGACATATACTAGTTAAAAACAAAAGAAGAAAAATGGATTTTATAGGAGTCGAACTTACAAATTTTGACCACTCAACTCCACGTACTACGTACCGATATACCAAGTATTCAAAAACTATTTTAATACCCTACCATAATATATATATGGGCCCCTAGAAATATGGGGCCCTGTTTCATTGGGCTCTTTGCACAACTCAATAAATTGGCATGTATACGGGAAAAAAATATATATACACAAATACATTTTATTCTAAAGTGTACAAGTTTTTGTTTATATATATTGTTGGATCGTTAGAGTTACGTCTGAGGGAACAAAAACTTTGTTCCCACAGAAGATGCAGCGTAATAATATAGCAGGAAAGATAAAGTAACGAACTCAGGATATATAGTGGAAACCCCAATCAGTCAAATAACTAATCAAGGAAAAATCACTACCTTCAAGCTTCTCGATTGAGAGGATTTTGAAGCGTCTACTTGTCTTATTGATTTCTTGTTCGATTACACTTGTAGCTTGGACTCCAAACCCTAGACTTTCCACCTTAGTTTGAATCTCTTCTACAACGGTGAATACGAACTCAACCCTCTAAGACTCACAAACACTTCACTCTCTTTTTCTTCTCAATCAAATGCTCTATGTTCGTTGTCGTACATAGAAATGAATCTCACACTCCTATAAATACAACTCGACTAACACAATCGTAACAAGATAAAAGTATCTTTCTAAACTTGGTAACAAGAAGATATTAAATGATTTGAAGAATATTATCTTAACCGCCTATATTATCTAAGGAAGGAATTCCTAAGATAACATAATCGGATAAAGATAAAATCATTCTCTCTCCAAATATATTATCTTAGGAAAGATTTCCTAAGATAACACAATCGGATTCTCTCTCCAAATCTTCCCATCGGCGAGATCCTTCCAGCCAAAATCCTTATTCCTTGACCGTGTGATCTTCCAAGATATTTCCCATAATCTTCACGCTGAATATCCTTCACTCCATTCGCAGCTTTAAGTTGTTCGTCATTGATATTTCCTTGAGAGGTAACAAAGCATGTGGAGATCGTTTTGTTCCCTCTACAATCCTTCGTTGCAATGGTTCCCTGTGACAACTGTGGGTTCCTGAAACACTTGGTTACCAGATTAGTTGAATGTTTGTTACCATCAAAACCTAAAGAATTCAACAAATTCTCCCTTTTTGATGGTGACAAACATCCTTGACAATAAAACATACATATGAGATAAGGACAGTTGTAGAGAAAAAGTTTCCACGCTTAGACATAATAGTTCCCCCTTAGTCCAGCAACTATGAAAGCATGATTTGTTCCCCCTCAACTAAAGCTATCAGTCATTTTCCCCATTTTAGCATCATCAAAAACATAAGTAAATAGCAGAAAGCAAAAAGAGCACATCAAGATAAGCAGACAACCCCTTGTTCATTAAAAAGAACCAACCAAACTTAAACAAAGTGCACAGACAACATCAAAATATGCAAGGGAAACAAACAAAATCAACATGCCAATCAAGGTAAACACATGAAGCAGAAGCAAAGAAGAGTAAAGCAGTAAGGGGATAGATGAGCTAGGGAACAAAAGACAAATTAAGTACCACTGGTGCTTGCAGAGGGAGCCGAAGTATGAATGGCAATTAAAGCACGCACTTCCTCCAACAGAGATATTGCGATAGACAAACTCCTCACGGCCCTTTGTAGATCAAGTTCATCTTTTTGTTCCCCCTTAGAGTCTGCACCTTCAAACTCCTCTTCATCTACACCAGCTTCCATCTCAAGTTCAACCTTGACCCATCCAACACCTTCTTGCAACACACACTACTTCTTGTATAGGATACTAGCATTCAACCGCCGGTAGAGGAAATATTCATTGGTCCCCTCTTTGTATACCTTGTGGTGTTCTAGTTTTTTTTTTTTTTTTTTGGGGAACAACACACGGGAGTAATAGGGCAACCTTGTTGAAGTCGCCATATAGATAGGAGGGGAGAAACCACGAGAATCCTTTTTCATATCTTTTCAAGTACTAAGGATAATGTTCCAAATCCTCTTCTTTCCTTATTTTTCCAAAGATCACAACCAATAAGACATCTTCCAAAAATAAATCTTGTGAAAGATTCTGTCCAAATCCATGAAAGCCCATAAAATTTCAAGCGCACCAAACATCATGCAACCAACACACCAATCCTTAATGCACATAACACATTCCAAGTAGTTGCAAGCCATCATTACACATCATACATGTCAAATCCCAGCCACAGACCACAAAGGTGACGATTCGTATTCTCGGCTTTCCGAAAAAGTAGAAGAGTGTGATGTGGGGGTAACGTTACCAGAGAAGGTACAAAGAACATCACACAAAAACATATACAAGAATTTTTAATAATGTTTAATCATGAATGAAAGGCTCCCAGATGTGGATGATAAGAGGGGCTCATAGGAAGCATCAAGCATGATGGCTAGGGTAAGCTGTAGAGTCAATAATCATTTGGGCTTATAATGAGTGATCAATGCATCAAGTTGACTCTTTTGGACCGAAGGAAGGCTGATTCATGTATTATAATGATAGCATAGATGATCAGGGATGAAATTTTGCACATACGTGAAGTATTAGCACGAGTCTAATCAAGTTGTTCAATTAATGATCAAGAGGATGAATGCATATCAGGACATGATGATTCGACTTTCACATTTTACCACGTAATTTAGCCAATCATCGAGGGAACATAAGAGATAGACAATTAGTTTAGAGAGACCATACCAAGTTCCATACGGAACTGTTCGAAAGATTCCCTATTCAGTGCCTTGGTGAAAGTATCAGCGATTTGATCCTTGGTTCCGCAGAAATTCATGGACACCAACCCTTTCTCCACACAGTCACGTAAGAAGTGATGTCTTATCTTGATATGCTTGGTACGTGAGTGTTGCACAAGATTCTTAGAGATATTTATTGCACTAGTATTGTCACAAAGAATGCGAATAGAGTCAAGAAGAATACCATAGTCGTTGAGTTGTTGTTTGAGCCATAGGAGTTGTGTACAACAGGCAGCGGCTATGTATTTGGCTTCTGCAGTTGATAGAGCAACTGAATTCAGCCTCTTTGACCCCTATGAAACCAAGCACGGCCCAAGGAACTGAGTCATTCCAGATGTAGATTTTCTATCCACTTTGTTCCCTACGAAGTCAGCATCTGTATATCCAACTAGATCGAAGTTTCCGCCCCTTGGATACCACAGACACAGATCGTTTGTTCCCTTTAAGTATCTCAGAGTCCTCTTCACTATGATTCCTCATAGACATGATCAGATTGGGATGCGTCTTCAAATCCGGGTGTTTGCTCCACATAGACCTCCTCCTTGAGAACTCCATAGGAAGACCACTTGCGATAAGTAGGGTACGCGACATGTCTTCTAGAGTCATGTTCTTCCTTTCCACAACACCATTTTGCTGCGGAGTCCTGGGAGCTGAGAAATTGAGATTAAAGTCATTGTTCATGCAGAGGGATAGTAACTGAGAGCTCTCAAATTTTGTCCCATGATCAGTACAAATTGGATCCCAGAGACTGTCCTACACTCCTCTCAACCGACTTGAGCCAAGATTCAAATTCAGCGAATACTTCGTCCTTTGATGACAGAAAGATAGTCCATGTGTACCTGGAATAGTCATCAACAATAACAAAGACATAGGCATTCCCCCACGGTTCCTTGTGCGCATAGGCCCACAAAGATCCATGTGGATTAGTTCCAGAGGACGAGTAGTGCTTACCTCTTTCTTTGACTTGAAGGAGGACCTTACCTGCTTACCTTTGGTGCAAGCATCACAAACTTCATTTCTCGTTGCTTTGATCTTAGGAAGACCGTTCACCAGTTCTTGTCTATGAAGTTTGGAAAGAAGTTGAAGACGTGCATGTCTGAACCGCTTATGTCACAGATATGTTGTCCCAACAATGGACGACAAACATAGTTCCTTCTCAGGGATGAAAGCAGGATCAACTCTGTAGACGTTGTTATCGCAGATCCCTTTCAGTAGAATTTTCCCTGTATTTATGCACTCAACATAACAATCATCAGTAGTAAAGACTACCCTATTTTTCTTGTTTTGACACAGTTGAGCCACACTAAAAAGATCAAATTTGAGATTATTCACGAGTGTCACATTATTCACAGTAACATGGTTAGAAAGCCTTATCTTACCGAGACCACAAACTTCTCCCTTACTCTTATTTCCAAAGGTTATTGAACCTCCGGAGGCCTGTTGAAGTGAGGTGAGCCATCCTTTGTTCCCTGTCAGGTAACTTTAGCAAGCACTATCGAAATACCGGGAACCTTCCTCACTTCATCTTGTATAGAAAGAGTTAGTTTTTACGAACCCAGACAAGCTTAGGCTTTCTGGGTATGGGAGCAACATATTTGATTTCTGGAGGTTTAGCATTCATCTTCTCCCTAGCAGTACGAGCAATTTATTCATTGTGTTTCTTCAGAAGGCACTCTTGTTTGTAGTGACCAGAGTGACCACAGTACCAACAGATTCTTTGACATGTTAGATCAACATACTTACTTTGTCTAGGCCAAATTGATTTCTGAAAATCAATATTATTGGACTTACCGTTTTGAGATTGTTTCAGCCAAATAGAATGAGCCTTCTGTCCATGGTACTAAGCCTTGTTCTCATCAGTCGAATTTGAGCAGTCTTTGCCATTGTTCCCTCTCGAGGAACTTTCCCTTTTTTCTTGTACTGACTGTTTTCCTTCGACTTTAGGACTTTTAGATTTGGTGTCATCAACATGAAGCTTAGGTTGATAACCAATTCCAAAGCGAGGTACTTCCTTCTTTTCTGTAATCTTTTCATTCTTGGCTGCAACAAACACAATACCTTTTGGCTTTTCCTTCTGTTCCTCACTGAGTTTAGATAGATCACTAGACAGTTTTGCATTGTCAAGTTTTAACATTAATGACTCGGACTCAAGTGAGGAAACAGAGGATTCTAGAGATGTGATCTTCTCAGTGAGTTTAGCACACTCATTGCAGGGACTTGGAGAAGAGGATGAACCTTTCTCAAGTTTGAACACTTTTTATGTCCAACCTTTGTTTTCCTCGATCAAACTTGAGACCTATTCATCCTTTTCTTCAATCTGCTCACTGAAAAGACTATTCTCATGAATGAGTTTTTTAATGAAGAAAATTAAGTGTTCTTTAGACTTACATTTCAAGCTTGAGATGCGTTCAGATTTATTTACCTCATCCTTATGCAGACTACCTTTTGATTCGTCAAAGTCTTCTATGGCCATCAAGCAGACATCCCTGGAGTGTGATGATTCTTCATCATTTGAGTCAGAATCACCCCAGGTTGCGACAATTGCTTGCTTCCCTTCATGAGCCGGAGGAAGACCTGCCTTTTTCTTGAAACAGTTTTTGGCAAGATGTCCCTTGTTTTGACAGTGGTAACAAACGACATCCTTCATGCCTCTGTTCCCTTCAGAGGAACTCAACGTATCCTTGTTTCGAGACCATATCTTCTTCATAGCTCTAGTTATGGGTGTTCATCCGGTCCGGACCAGATTTTTTCAGAAATCTGGACCGGAGACCGAACCGGACCTATTCGGTCCGGTCCGGTCCAGGACTGGTTAGACCGGATTTTATTTAAAAAAAATAAAAAAATAAATTCTTATTTAAAATCTATAAAAAAAATCTAAAAACATATATACTCCTATCTTATTAAATTAAAAAAATATCTATAAAAAATACATATAAATCTCCCAAAAAACATATAAATAAATTTATTAAAAAAATTAAAAAATCTGGTCCACCGGTCCGGACCGGTTTTTTTCCGGGTTTGGATCGGACCGGACCGGATTAAGGAAATTATCTAGACCGGACCGTATTTTCACCGGTCCGGTCATTTCCGATCCGGTCCATTTTTGAACAGCCCTAGCTCTAGTGATGAGAGCCACATCTTCATCACCGTCCTCATCTCCATCTTCAACTTGAGACAAGTCAAAGGCACGTTCAACCTTCAAGGCGATACTTTTAGCCTTCTCTTCTCCCTTTTTGTTTATCTTGTGGTGATAGACAGATGCGTTGCTTTCAAGCTTGGCAACCACCTCTTCCATAGTGAGAGTCTTGACGTCAGTCCGGGAGTAGAGAGCGAGAACAATCGCATCCCACTGAGAGTTGAGGCCTTGTATGAAGTGGTGAGTGAGCTTCCAATCCGGTATTTCTTCATCAAGAAATTCCAATTGACCTACAATCCCTTGAAACCTGGAGTAGAATTCTTGAATGTGTTCATCCTTTTCTTGAGAGATTTGATCGTACTCTTTCATCAAGGAGAGAATCCTGTTTTTCTTGACATCTTCATTTCCATGATGGAGACGTCTTAGAGCATCCCAGATCTCCTTAGCGGTCTTATAACCGATGATTTTCTTGAGATCAGTGGGGAGAAGAGCCATGTGAAGGATCTTCTTGGCTCTGCAGTTCTTCTCCAGCTTCTTCCAGTCATCATCCGTGTAGTCAACTTTTGGCTTAGGCTGTAGCGTCCTTTTCATTTGTAATAGCTATGGGGCCAACTTCAATGATCCTCCATATCTGTCCATCGAGGGAACAAATATGAGACTCGATTTGTTCCACCCCACCAATCATATTCTCCAGCCTTCAGAAGTGGAGGCTTCCAGAATGAATCTCCAATAGCATTGCTTGACGACATCTTTCCTGCAAAGTCTTTAACGAAAACAATCTAGAGCACCAGGCTCTGATACCAATTGTTGGATCGTTAGAGTTACGTCTGAGGGAATAAAAACTTTGTTCCCACAGAAGGTGCATCAGAATAATATAGCAGGAAAGATAAAGTAACGAACTCACGATGTATAGTGGAAACCCCAATCAGTCAACTAACTAATCAAGGAAAAACCACTACCTTCAAGCTTCTCGATTGAGAGGATTTTGAAGCGTCTACTTGTCTTATTGATTTCTTGTTCGATTACACTTGTAGCCTGGACTCCAAACCCTAGACTTCCTACCTAAGTTTGAATCTCTTCTACAACGGTGAATACGAACTCAACCCTCTAAGACTCACAAACACTTCACTCTCTTTTTCTTCTCAATCAAATGCTCTATGTTCGTTGTCGTACATAGAAATGAATCCCACACTCCTATAAATACAACTCGACTAACACAATCGTAACAAGATAAAAGTATCTTTCTAAACTTGGTAACAAGAAGATATTAAATGATTTGAAGAATATTATCTTAACCGCCTATATTATCTAAGAAAAGAATTCCTAAGATAACATAATCGGATAAAGATAAAATCCTTCTCTCTCCAAATATATTATCTTAGGAAAGATTTCCTAAGATAACACAATCGGATTCTCTCTCCAAATCTTCCCATCGGCGAGATCCTTCTAGCCAAAATCCTTCTTCCTTGACCGCGTGATCTTCCAAGATATTTCTCATAATCTTCACGCGGAATATCCTTCACTCCATTCGCAGCTTTGAGTTGTTCGTCATTGATATTTCCTTGAGAGGTAACAAAGCATGTGGAGATCGCTTTGTTCCCTTTACAATCCTTTGCTGTAATGGTTCCCTGTGACAACTGTGAATTCCTAAAACACTTGGTTATCAAATTAGTTGAATGTTTATTACCATCAAAACCTAAGGAATTCAACATATATGTATGAATTTTCACTTAACAAACCCATACACTTATCTATGTACATACATGCATTACTTATGTATATGTCCATTCACACATTCTCACATTAATAATTTTTTACACCCAACACTTTCTCTTATTGTTATGTCATTTATGTAGTCCCTTTCAAATTTCAAGTAAGGAAAAATAAATCCAATCACTTGAATCCAAAGCTAAAAGTTAAGGATTTTAAAGATCAAATATTTTGACCTAAAAAAAAGATTAAATATGCCATTAAGGTTGTACTTACTATTTTACTTTTCTTAAAAATATTTAATAATGTGACATATTAAAGGATGACACATCGGCCTAATAAAAAGATAATTGAGACATACACGTAAAATTTCTCTTTAATATATATTCCCTCCGTTCCAAAATAATCTTCCCATTTCATTTGTGTACACTATTCATCGTTGAAGAGAATCTTTAAAATTTTTTCTAATATATAAGAAAAAACATAGTCATGTGAGGTCTTATTTGATTCGTCTCAACGAGTACTTTGATAATATCAAAAAATTATAATTTTTATCAATATATAATTAGAGATATAAACGATACAAAACACGCATCAACAAGTATGCCGAAGTCAAATGAGAAGATTATTTTGGGATGGAGGGAGTATAACTTATTAAACTAATAAAATAACTACAATCTTACTTTAATATATATAACTTATTAAACTAATAAAATAACTACAATCTTACTCTCGAGAGCACCAATAAATCTTAAACTTCATAACTTGTATAATTATATTATTTTCTTACTGTATTTTATCATATTTAATATGGACTAAGATATGAATAATCAATCATTTAGTTTCAAGTATATATATTTATAATAAGCTTTGATCAAAATATATTGTTTTTAATTAGGACTATACTTTTTTCTAACCGATTATTACTAAATAAATCATTCTTACTTACTAATTAGTAATAAACAACTAAAATACTAAAATGTAATATAAGTAGTAT
The DNA here is from genome assembly GCA_027886185.1 of Rheum nobile. Lineage (NCBI taxonomy): Eukaryota > Viridiplantae > Streptophyta > Magnoliopsida > Caryophyllales > Polygonaceae > Rheum > Rheum nobile. The sequence continues at coordinate 1,928,328 of WOAB01000292.1, read as the reverse complement.
GAAATAAGACTTTGTTTCATGATTGGATCCATTTGACATATTGGTATCACTTACTAATAAACTATATTACATATTGGATTTTTCGAACAAAAAAGATAAAAATAAAATACATATTGGATTTAGCACAGGAATTGAAATTCGTCGACCAAACCAAGCACCTCCACCTTTATCAGGGCCCGATCCGCCGGCGAATCATTTCGAGTCCCCGCTTTTGAGAGGAAAAAAAATTGTAAAAAGAAAAAGTCGATAGCAAGTACGAGTAATTTGGACAATAAAAATCTCTGTTTTTATCCTATTATTCTTCCTCTTCTGGGATCTCTTTTCTTCGCGCATCAGCGAGAGAGTGTGTGTGGGGGAGAGAGGGGATTTTTAGGTTTCGCTGATCTTAGCGGGAGGCATCCAAGGGGCGTTTCTCTCTCCTCTTCTTCTACCTGAAGGTACTCAGGTAAAGAAAAAAAGAAAAGAAAAAACTCATCTTCCTCGGATCAGCTTGAGCTCTTACACTTCCTTAACCATGAATAGGTTGTTCTCTCTCTTATCTTCTTTTTCCTTTTTATTTACCTATTGAATCTTATTCTGGTTGCTCATTTTGTAATTGTTTTTCCTTAATTAAGGGTTAATTCGTGACAGAAGCTCTCTCTTCTCGTATTTTAGATCACTTCCAGATCTTGACGATAGTTGACTCGGTGAATTGATCGGCAGTTTTGGGTGTTGTTAGCTAATTTGCAGGGCGTAATATGTGGGTATTTGCCCCTAATTCTCTATCCGGAAAGCAAGAAGATTTTCGAATTTAGCTGATTTGAAGTGGGGTAATATGATGATTATCAATCTATAGAATGGAATTTTCTTCTTGTGGTCTGACCTGTTTAATGTTTATCTGATCTGTGTGGCTGGGATTCCAATTCAAATAAGCGTGTCTTTCAGTTTCCCAGTCTGATCCAAAAAGGTGATTATCGACTTTTGAATCTCTTGCAGATGAAAATAGCTGGATTCTGATATTGGAAACTTGTTCCTTGGTTGAATTATTCAGGTCTGTGGTGTGCTAGTGGGATAGAGTGCAATCGGAACGAGTTCCGGAGTCCTTGGGGACATTCAAACTACCAGTTTGTTTGTTGGTGCAAGCCGAGATATGATAAAGCAATTTCTTGGTAGGCTTCCTAAGAAGTCGTCTAAATCTGCTGCTGACGGTCAGGATGCAGCTTCATTGGGCAATTCCAATGGATCAAGGAGCAGTGATGCAAGCAGCAACAAGTTAGAGAATGGGAAGGACGCCGGCATTATGGGTCATAATTCATCTTTGAGTGCCGGTTTAAGCAACGGGAATAAAGTTTCTCAAGTGGTGGATCTAAAGCCTAGCAAGAGCTTAGCTGCTGATTCCTTCGAGGCATTGCCTAACTTTCGGGAGGTCCCAAACTCTGAAAAACAAAATCTGTTCATAAAGAAGCTCAATCTGTGCTGTAATGTTTTTGATTTCTCTGATGCCACAAAGAACTTGAAAGAGAAGGAGATCAAGCGCCAGACATTGCTTGAACTTGTAGACTATCTTAGTTCTGCTAACGGGAAATTCACTGAGGTTGTAATGCAGGAAGTCCTAAAAATGGTGTCAGCAAACTTGTTTAGACCACTCACTTCCCAGTCCCGCGAAAACAAGACTTCAGAAGCTTATGATGTGGAGGAGGATGAACCGTCCATGGATCCTGCATGGCCTCATTTGCAGATCGTGTATGAATTATTTCTGAGGTTTGTGGCTTCATCGGAGATGGATACTAAGCTTGCTAAGAGATATGTTGATCAGAATTTTCTGCTCAGGTTGTTAGATCTTTTTGATTCAGAAGATCCTAGAGAGAGGGAATACCTAAAGACTATCCTGCATCGCATATATGGAAAGTTCATGGTACACCGTCCATTCATTAGGAAGTCAATTAATAACATCTTTTATCGTTTTGTTTTTGAAACTGAGAAGTTTAATGGGATTGCTGAGCTTTTAGAGGTTCTGGGCAGCATTATAAATGGGTTTGCTCTACCTCTCAAGGAGGAGCATAAATCATTCCTCGTCCATGTCTTAATCCCCCTCCACAAACCCAAGTGCTTACCTGTGTACCATCAACAATTGTCATATTGTATTGCCCAGTTTGTTGAGAAAGATAGCAAGCTTGCAGATATTGTGATAAGAGGTTTGCTGAAGTTCTGGCCTGTCACAAATAGTCCAAAGGAGGTTATGTTCCTGACTGAGCTTGAAGAAGTGTTGGAAGCAACTCAGCAACCAGAGTTTCAACGATGTATGGTACCCTTATTTCAGCGTATTGCCCGCTGCATAAGCAGTTCCCATTTCCAGGTGACTGCCTTACAAATTTCTCAACTGTCTATGCCAGAGTGCTTTTGTATCACACAACTCAAATTTCTGCACTAACTATCTTTCCTTTGACCTGATGATATTACTAAGAGGTGCTGATAGACTTTAACTAGTAATCATTTTGATCTCAGCTTCCAGTTTTACCTCGCCTTATTTGGCATCGGCTGATTTTAGTTGCTACTTTTAGTGAGAACTTTATCCGTTTTGTTTATGCATTGCCCCCCCCCCCCCCCCCCCCCGAAAGGGGTTAATTTTATTGGTTTCAGAGAATTTCAATACTATTAGTAGTTTTATGATGTAGAAATGAGCTGACAACGAGAGGGATTAGATCTTGGAAATATACAGGAAAAGGGTAAGAAAATTTGAGGAAGTAATTAGTGGGTTAGTATTATACTGAAATGAGCAGAAAGAAAGTATTTTCAATAATTTTCCTAAAGATCTCTTCCATCAAGACCTTGTTTTGGTATGATTTTGACATTTAAAGCAAGTATACCAAGTGAACAAGCTTGTGGTCTATATAGTTACTTCCGTTGTCAATTTGAGGCTACATGCATCATAGCAAGATAAATTTCCTTGTGTTCCTAGTTATTTGACCTTTATGTTCAATGGCGAGGAACTGACATGTAGTTTGCTTCAACAGGTAGCAGAGCGTGCATTGTATATGTGGAACAATGACCACATTGACAATTTGATAAGGCAAAGTCGCAAAGTTATTCTACCTGTTATCTTTCCTGCATTAGAGAGGAATATGCGTGGTCACTGGAACCAAGCTGTGAAGAATTTGACACTGAATGTGCGTAAGATCTTTTCTGACTCTGATCCTGAGCTTTTCGGGGAGTGCTTGCGCAAGTTTGAGGAGGATGAAGCAAAGGAGCAGGAGCTCAGAGCAAAGCAGGAAGCTGCATGGAAACGCCTAGAAGAGGTGGCTGCCACTGAGACCTGAACACAACCGAAATCAGACCTCTCCTAGTAAGTTAGCTAGCTATTCAGGCGTTTGCTTGAATGAAGATATGTTGTTTCATCTTCTGTTCAATCATCTCCGTTTATTTGGGTCGGTGACTTGAGTTACTGTATGTTGAATTTATTTCAGAAGTGTTGGCAGAGATTATTGCCCCCCTTCCTCTCCTTCCCTTTCTCTCCATTTTCATTTTTGTTGGGATTTGAATGTTCAGGCTACTTCTCAGCATAGACAGCTGCACTCCCGCTGGACAGATAAACAAACCCAAAAGTAAAAATCTGCTTAACGTATGATTTTCCCTTTTCCCCGGAGTTTTTTGAATTTTTGTCTTTGAAGTGATGCCTGGATATATCTGTTGATGACTAGTTTGCTGGGTTGAGTTGAAAATTTGTAATTATTTAGTATCTGTGAGTGCTTTGTCAGGATTTATTGAACTTCTTCCATTTGAAGCAGCTATGTATATCTTTTGATTGGTTCCCCGGTTGATGGACACATCTTATAAATATGGGTATGCAATAGTGCATTACATTGAAAGAATTCTAGTGTTTTAGTCCAATGAGTTCATGTAACAATCTGCGATTGTGGAGCGCCCAATATGGGGTTTGGGTTGTGTTACAACTTACAAGTGGTTTGTATCATCAATTTTTATTTTTTTCGGATTAGAAGTCACAGACTAAATGGATCAATCGTTTAGCCACATAGCAGTATAGCACTTAGAAACATTGGTAGCAATGTTTTCTGGTGCTCTTTGAAATTATCCAATACAACTCAAAAAGTGATCTTGGAGTTGACTCACCTTTTTTTTCTTATGAAGGCTTGCTCTCAAGTTGAGTAGCCTTTTAAACTCTATACAAGGAGAAGATGGCAAACAAATAACGTTAGGTCACCGATATCATGTTATGAGGCTTTTAAACTCTTACTCTTCTTTTCTGCTTTCCCATAATTACCAAAATGTAGTAGTTGGTGCTCGTTTGGTTAAAAGAGACAAAGTATAATTTTCTGGAATTTACTTCCCATTAAGTAAGTTCCTGTGATTTACAATTTCTAGGAATTAAAAAATTATGTTTGGTTAATATTTTAATCATGTGATATTGAAAATTATATTTTATTTGGTTAGAATGTAAAGTTTGCAGAAATTACTACTATAATCCTATAAATATAACGAGAGAAGAAAATTTTGAGAGAGGATAATATTTTGAGAAAGGATAATTAGGTAATTTAGGGATTAAAATAATGAGAGAATAAAATCTTACCTATTCTTTATAGATAAGTGTACTTTCTGCATAATGGAGGAATTAGAAATCCTATAAATTTAAATACATGGAGTTTTACTTTACTTCGTGGAATATTTAAATTCCCATGAATTTACTTTCAAACCAAACAAGCATCAACTTCCTACCACTGAGCTCTTACAGATAAACAAAATGTAGTTGTTTGTTTAAAACAAATTAGTATTTATCAATTGACTCTAGTGAGAGTAATTTATAAGTTTACAACTAGATGGATTTTTTTGAAGAGGACCGTAGGCAAGTGCCAATTTTATTATAATAGAACCACCCAACGAGAAAGACGAGTTTAGGATTTGTCACCACAGGCGGATTCCTTGTCAATTGTCATTACAAAATAAAAAATATCAAACTTAATAATTATGACTGTCAATTCCTCTACTAACCGTATTGGTACTAAATATTCACTATTTTTTTTGCCAAGATCTTAAGTTTAACTTATGGGGGTTGGAGATATGAGTATTTTATAAGCCACAAATTAGAGAAGAATATTAATTTTTGTAATCATAAAATACCTAATCTTTATTTTCCTATGTCATTCATAAAACTTTGGATATATTTATTAATTTGACTTTTTCCCCTCAGTTTGTTGGTTGTATTACCACCAGAGTGATTCGTTTGACCTGTTTCAATACATTCATTCCCATAAAAAAAAGAATTAATTGGACTCCAATTTTTTTTTTCTATTATAGGTTTTTTTTGGGAGCTTTGGAATCTTATAATTAAAAGGGGGAGAAATTCCTGAGTCACAACTCACAAAGGACAACCACGAAGCAGGCCGAATGGAGTGAATTCGCCAATTCCTCAAACCAGGAACAAGAACCACAAGCTCTCAGACCGTTTTCTTCTCTCCTCTCTCGCGTAAGCCTTACTCGCTTGTAAGTTTCGCCTGCTCTCGCTCTCTCCATCTGGATTTGTCAGTTTTTTTGTTCTTCTTATGTTTGAGCAACCATTCATTAGAACCCTCAATCCCTGTGCATGTGCCGATTTAGGCATCTCTCCTGTTGTTGTTTTCAACCTTGATTTTGGATTTCTAGTAATCAATTTCTCTTCGGCTTTGTTATCTTCGTAATTGCGCTTCAGATTGATCGGGGGTGTTGTTGTTTTTGGGTTGTGGTAGCGATTAAAACAACAAAATGTGCCGGAAAAACGATTAAATTGTTCGTGTTGTTCTCCCTGCCTGTTTGTTTTGCGGCCGAGGGTGAATATTTGGTGTGAGGAAGATCTACGAATTTTGCTATGATCTTATTAGATATGAAATGCTTTTCTCTTTTAGTATGTGTTGTATTTGTACATTTACCGATATTGGGCTTCTGAACTTCTAGGTTATAAGCTCGATTGTTCGAATATAGTGCCTGGTTTGGTGAACGGATTTGCTTGGAAGTTTCTGCATGAAGAAGAGCCATACAAATAGTTAGGGTTTGATTTAAACCCCAAGTTTCGAATTTGTTACTCCGTATTAGTGAAGTGGTTACGCTCCACAGTCTGCATTCTAGGAGCGTAAAGGTTGAATTTTTCCTTTTCAGTGGATTGTTGTAGTATGGTTTCTGGCACGACAGACATGTGAGAAGCTTCTGCTTTGGATTTGCTGGATGATAAGGGTAGCCTTGGAAAGCTACCTGGTTTTGCTTTGGCTGGTCGTTCCGAACTTTGTTTGAAGAAGTCTGGTCTGGCGTATACTACTGTTTAGTGGACTGAAGCCTGTTTGCTTTTGAAAAAATGTTTAAACAAATTCTTAGCAAAATTCCGCGGAAATCTTCCAAGTCGTCTGAGCATCGAGACCATAGGGGAGTGGATACTGCGGGTTCTACTGCATCGACCAGTGTAAAAAAGGGTGACCTGGGTAGTAACAGGTCTGGGAAGCACAATCATGCATCTCCGGGCTCCCATGTTAGTCCAAAGGCAAATCAGAATCAGGCAAATAAAACATCTAAAGGTGTGGATTCAAAGATGAATGGTATATCAATGTCATCTTACGAGGCATTACCGGGTTTCAAGGATGTTCCAAACTCAGAAAAGCAGAACCTGTTCATTAGAAAGCTTCACATCTGTTGCGTTATATTTGATTTCTCTGACCCAACAAAGAATCTGAAAGAGAAAGAGGTGAAGCGCCAAACATTGTTAGAACTAGTGGATTACGTTTCTTCGGCGAACACAAAATTTTCAGAAACTCTAATGCAGGAAGTTGTAAAAATGGTTTCATTGAACTTATTTAGGTCTCTTTCTGCACAACCACGAGAAAACAAAGGCATTGAAGCGTTTGATGTTGAAGAGGATGAGCCCTTAATGGACCCTGCGTGGCCTCATTTGCAGATTGTCTATGAGCTCTTTTTGAGACTTGTTGCCTCTCCAGAAACAGATGCAAAATTGGCTAAAAGATTTGTTGATCACTCATTTGTTTTGAAGCTACTAGATCTCTTTGACTCTGAAGATCCCCGAGAAAGAGAATACCTGAAAACAATCCTGCATCGCATCTATGGGAAGTTTATGGTACACCGGCCTTATATTAGGAAGGCTATAAACAATATATTCTATCAATTTATTTTTGAGACTGAGAAGCATAATGGAATTGCTGAACTTCTGGAGATTTTGGGCAGCATTATCAATGGATTTGCTCTGCCACTCAAGGAGGAACACAAACTCTTTCTTGTTAGGGCACTAATTCCTCTGCATAAACCCAGGTGCTTACAAATGTACCATCAGCAGCTTTCTTACTGCATAGTACAGTTTGTTGAGAAAGACTGCAAACTTGCTGATATTGTCATAAGGGGCTTATTGAAGTATTGGCCAATCACAAATAGCTCAAAGGAAGTTATGTTCCTCACTGAGTTGGAAGAAATTCTAGAAGCTTCTCAACCTCCTGAGTTCCAGCGGTGTGTGGTTCCATTATTTCAACAGATAGCCCGTTGCTTGAATAGTCCGCACTTTCAGGTAGTACTTTATTTACTGCATCTTATTTCCATCCATTATGTTTCTCATTGCTTATATGTTTTCATTATCAACTGTGGAGTTCATAATTTGCATTGAAAATACTCCCTTGAGGAAGAATACATGTCGAGTTAATTAGGTAGAAGGGTGTAGATTTAGGAGGCTATGTTGTCAACTTGCCACCTTAGGAAGAGAGTCAACCTTTTCCATTTTGTATAAGCACAAATAGATGGAGCTGAATAATAGACAAGGGGCTCAAGTGCTGAATCAAAATATCTTTGGAGCAACTCAGCTCATAGTAGTATGAGCTTTGATCAAACAATCAACCCAAACCAATACTCAGAAATAGGATAAATTTGTCACCTGTTCATGTATGGAGGAAAAAACTTTCTTTTCTGTATTTGCCAAGTGCAAACATATATCCTCACTTCCACTCTACTTGAAACTATCCACCTCTCTTAAAAGCCCCAGGGGGTGCGGCCACAAATTCCTGGGGTAGTACTACCACAAATTCCTGTGGCAGTTTTACTATTTGGAGAACGAGATTCTTTTCTTTTCTTTTCTTTTGTTAACCACAAAGAACAATCTGAACAAAGTAATGATTCTTGTACTGTTTATATGCATAATCAATGACTATGAATAATTAGTAAATTGAGATTCTGAATTGATTATGTTGCCCTTTTTTTCACCCCAAGGTTGCAGAAAGAGCACTGTTCCTTTGGAACAATGATCACATAGAGACTCTAATCAGACAAAACCTCAAAGTTATACTTCCTATTATATTCCCGGCACTGGAGAAAAATGAGAGAAGTCACTGGAATCAAGCTGTCCATAGCTTGACTTTAAATGTTCGCAAGATTTTCTCTGACCTTGACCCTGAACTATTCGAGGAGTGCATGCTCCAGTTTCAAGAAGACGAGTCAAAGAAAGAGGAAATTGGAACAAGAAGGGAGACCACATGGAGAAGGTTAGAAGAAATAGCCGTCAAGAAAGCTGCAAGCAACATACCTGTGCTTGTCTCCCGTATCCCTCCTGCTCGAACTACGTCAGGTTAGTTGCCAGGTAGAAGTTGCTACTTGCTTGTGGCCTGATTTTCTCAACCGAGGCGTTGGTTTGTCAGTTGATGAATGATGGTGCAGTTTCAAGGAGCTTTGTGCTTCAAAGTTGTTTTCTCGCTGTAGTGTCTTGGTCCTGGATTCGGCCCAATGTGAAAACATCAAACCAACTAGATATCTGTGATATTTATTTATCATAATTTGCAAATTCAGGTTAGCAAATATATAGTATAAAAGCTTGTTTTATTGAGGTGCATCTGTTGCAAAAACATCTCTTTGTAGACCTTGTGTACATCGATTTGCATTCGAACTATGTTTCTTGTCCCTCTCTAGTTTACGCTGTCAGCGCACAGATTCTGCTAGATACCAAGTCCCAGGTTCCAAACTCAGATTTGATTTCGGAAGAAAAGTTTCTGGCTATAGATGGAGCTTAGATTTGAATGGCCAGTTATTGGGAAGGTTGTGAGTTGTGACTGAATTTAAGTGAGTGAGCCACCTGCTTCTTCTAGCTTCTTGTTTTGTTTTTTGCAACTCTGATATGGATATAAAAAATGGGCAAGGGATTCAAGCCTTTTGCAACTCTGGAGGAAATCACGGCTGCACAGCACGTGAACCTGATATGGGATTCTTCAATTTGCTACTCTAGATCTAGCGAGTTGATGGAATTTAAACAAAAGGTTTAAGCATCCCTTGGCCTCAAGTGAGGTGATAAATTCAGTTTTGAAGCTATGTATGAAAGTCTTACAACTCGGATACTACATTGAAAATGAAGCAATAAATAACACATCTGGCAAACAAAAACTTGGTTGAGAGCAAGAGATGGTATCATGGTAGAAGTAAGCCATTGCCAATCTGATTACAGTACTAGACTCACTTGCCAAACAGAATGTTGAACACATGCCTAGCAGGCCCCCTCTTCCCCTTGACAACTTCCATGACACTCTTCCGATCGAACTCGAACCCCTTCCCCCTCATCACCTTCACCATCTCCCTCGCCTCCTCCTCCTTCACCAACGCCTCCAACACCGGCGTGTAAGTTTCGGCTTTCGGCTTCATCCCCTTCCCAACCATCTCCACCAAATGCTTCCTAGCCTCTTCCACCATCTCCTCATCACCCCTAACCAACCCCTTGATGAGCACTGTATAAGTATATGCATTGGGAGCTACTCCTGATGCCAGCATCCTCAGGAACACCTTGAGCGCCTCTTTAAGCTGGCCCGCATCCGCATACGCCTCAATAACGGCAGTGTGGGCCACCACGTCGGGCATGGTGCCCTTGTCCCTGATGATCCGGAACAACTCCAGCGCCTCGTGGGTCAGGCCGTCCTTAGACAATCCGTCGAACATCTTGACTGCATTCTGTATGAGCCCCTCCGTGCGCATCTTGTGGAACACTTCCTGCAGGTTTTTGGGGTCCTCCGCCTCTTCGATTGCTGGCTTCTTATTGAACGGATCATACGGCGGCGGCAGAGTGGATTTGTCGGTCACATTCTTCTGCGTTGCTTGTTCGGCGTCGGATTCGGAATCAGAGTCGGGCAGGGAGAAGTTGACGAGATTGGGGTTGCGGTTTCCGGGTTCTGTGGGGTCCGGGGCGGAGGTAAATGGGTGGGTCAGAATCCGGGTGTTGGGGGGAAGCTGAATTGAAATGGCGGGTCTTGAGATGAGAGAAAAAGTTGGTAGTGTGAGCCTGGGATGGGGAGTAATGGGGTTCGAAAGTGGAGTTGGAGAAAGAGAAGTGAAGCGGCGGAGAAAAGAGAAAAGCTTCAAGTGAGTAGGAGCGGCAAAACGGCGAGAGAGGAGAAGGGATCGACAAATTGCCATGGCAGAGTGAGTGAAGAAGTTCTGGGGAAACGATAAACAGGGCAGGGATCTTACAAAATCTAAATGTCAAGTCTGTGATTCAGCAGCTTCCAACTCAAGATGAGGCTAATTTAATTTGTGAAGAAGACTGTTGTGAAAGACTTCTTCGGAGACGTGTTCAAAGCCGTTCCGGAAAAGTAAGCTTTTTTATAGACCAAAAGATTGATAACGAAAAAAGGTTTCCACTTTAGGCATTGTGACGATCAAATTGTTGCCCTATATATAGTCGAATACAGTGATGCTGGTGAAACAGAAAACAATCAATCGATCAATTCTTATGGTATCGCAGTTTGCATTCTACATATCAGAAACTTTGCACTCAAAAGCTTATATAACACAATTGTACGTTTTCCTACAAATTTACTTTTTGCGGAAATTATACAACACCACTCCTTATTGCTTAGCACTCTCCTTTGAGAGGATAATCCTTGTTTGCAGTGGGAACAAGCACCAAGGGCGACTTCTTCCTAGTAGCCAACCCAAATATCTCGGAGAGATCCATCTCCTGAGCATGGACCCCGGGGGGCAACTCCCAGTCAAAGTGAAACAAGAGGCGAGCCAACGCAATCTCGACGGTGGCCAACCCAAACGAGTAACCGGGGCAGCCCCGCCTTCCGCCTCCAAAGGGAAGAAACCTGAAATCCCGACCCTTGAAATCTTCGTCTTCCCCCGCCAAGAACCTCTGGGGGTCATACCTCAAGGGGTCGTCCCATGACTCTGGGTCCCTCCCGATGGCGTAGGTGTTGATCAGGACCCTGGTCTTGGCGGGAATCTCGAAACCGTTGAGCACACACCGGTCCATGGATTCCCGGGGCACCAGCAGGGGAACGGGTGGGTGGATCCTCATTGCCTCCTTTATGGTGGCCTTCATGTAGCCCAGCTGCGGCAGATGGCTCTCGTCCACGCTTTGCTTCCCAGACGCCACCCCGCGCACCTCGTCTTGTGCTTTCCTCATGGCTTCGGGGTGTCGAACCAGTTCGGTCATGGTCCACTCTAGCGTGGATGACGATGTATCCGTGCCCGCCACAAACATGTCCTGCTCACTCCAAAGGATTTAGCTTACTTAGCTGACATCAGTTAAGGTATCTAATTCGAAACAAATACTGCTGAATTTTAATAAAGCACGGCACCGGCATACAAGTAGATTGATTGATCAGCATTCAGCATTCAGCACTCAGCAGTACGTGGTGGTTGGCAGATGCAGATGGAAGAATTTATTGCAAGAGAACATAAGAAATTCAAAGCCTCATCTTCAATTCATCAATTAACGCCATCCCCACCTCCTCACTAGTTATTGCTAATGTAATGTCGACCATGCAGATTAAAATCGAGGACAAAAACGCTAGACTATAGTACTCCACTAAACTATATACGTGAAAATGATTTTACTTGTATACGTGGGGTCGTGCTTAATTAGATGGTGTACTTGATTAGGCTAAATAATAGTGGAATTGGAAAAGAAGAATAGTAAGAGTTGAGAGAGAGAGAGAGAGAGAGAGAAAGATGATACCAGAACAAGAGCTTTGAGGTTGTCATCGGAGATGGGCACTTCCAAATCCTGACTCTGCTGCACCCTCAGCAGCACGTCCACAAAATCCTCTTCCGACGAGCTCTCTGATTTCTTCTGCAGATGCTCTTCGATTATCTTGTCGCTCACCGCTCTCAGATCCCGCAAGTTCTTCTCCAGCCTCCTCGTGTACCCACTCACCGAATTCACCCACCCCCAATCCGGGTAGAAATCGCCGATGCAGAACCCCGCAAACAGCGATTGCGTCTCCGTCAGCACCTCCACCAGCCCCTTCTCCCCCTTGTCTTCGAATCTCCTCCCGAACGCCACCCTGCACAGTACGTCGTTCGCCAGATTGAACACCAACTCGCTCAAGTCCACTCGCGACCCCGACCGATTCCACAGCCCCTCAAGCAGCCGATTCGTCTCCTCCACTCGGATAATCTGGAACGAGTTGACTCGCTTCGAGCTCAGCAACTCGGTCACGCAGATCTTTCTCGCCTGCCTCCAGTAAGGGCCGTACTGGGAGAAGGTGACGTCGGAGCAGCCGAAGGACAGGTACTGGGCCGAGATCAGCTGCGGCCGGTTGCAGAACACGTGGTCCTGGCTCTTCAGCACCTCCCTGGCCAGTTGGGCCGACGAGATCACCACCGTAGGCACTCGGCCCAGTTGGAGGTACATTATTGGGCCCACGTTCTGGGCCAACCCCGCAAAGGTGTGGTGCGGCATTTCCGTCAGGAGGTGGAGGTGCCCGATCAGGGGAAGCCGCCCCGGCGGCGAAGGTGGAAGCAGCTGTTTGCGGCGGCGGCGGCGGAGGAGGAAGGAAGCCGATGCGACGGCGATGGTGGCGGTGAGGAGGAGGAAAGGGAGGTTGGAGACCTGATCCATTGGTTAATAAGTATGGGTTTTTTTGTACGTGAGAGATCGATGAAGTAAGTTTATGGGGTATTACTTTATATTGTAGGAGGTTCGGAGTTGGGATGACTGTACTGTATGCAATAAATTCTTCATAATGTTACAAAAGTAATAATCTAAATTCTCCATCATTATCTTGACTAAGATATATATCTATCCGACCAAAAAAAAAAGATATCTACCTAAAAATCAAATGGCAATTCATTGCCCTCAACGTTGGTTAAATTTAATTTGGGCAAGAAATATTGACCAAATTTTATATATATAGGCAATGGTTAAATACACGCGTTTAACTGTTTAAATGGATGCGAAACTACACGCTTAAGATAGGCGTGTGGTTTTACACGCTTAGCTTAAGCGTGTAGGGGTATTATTGGTAATTTGAAAAGATAGATCATTGATTCCACGCATGAGACCCAAAACCACACGCGTATCTTAGGCGTCTGACCATACGCATAAGCTAGGCGTGTGATCATACGCATAAGCTAGGCGTGTACGTTATAGCCGTTGGAAATTTCCCAAACGCTTAGCTTAGGCGTGTACCTTTATAGCCGTTGGAAAATTCCGTTGGTGCGCTTAACGGATATATTTCTTCCTATTTATAGTCGAAAGTCTTTCCATTCCATGTCCCAGAAACTGAAATTGTTTACTTTCAATTTTAAAGATGTATCATAGTGGTGAGGATAGTAGTGACGAACAAAACGAGTGGGTTCAAAGTGAAGAAGAAGCGGAGGAGGACGACAAATGGATGGAGTCCAAATTTTTCTTAGACGTGGAAGACGAGGAAGCGGACGGCGATTGGGACCCTAGCGGCGAATTTGTGGTTAGTGTTAAAAAAAAATTGCTCTTTCGTTCATCAGTATTTTAATTCGTAATTAGTGTCTTAAATATTACACTTAATTTTAAAAAAAAATTGCTCTTTCGTTCATCAGTATTTTTATTCGTAATTAGTGTCTTAAATAATGCACTTAATTAGGTAGTCAATATTTAGCATGAATTTGTAGTTATATAATTGAAAATCACATGTAGTGTAACATAGTGATGTAGTTATGATGAGTTGTAGTTAATATAAACCGCTACATTTATAGGGGAAAGACTATACAGAGCATTTTATTACCGACCTAGTGTGGGATAGTAAGGAAGAATTGTACAAATGGGCGAAAGAAATAGGAAAGGAGTTTGTGATAGCTTTGGTGAAGCGTAACTCAAGTCGGTACCAAATTAGTATAGTGTGTGATAGGTTTGGGCCTTGGAGATCGGGGAGGCCTTCGGTGAACGAAAAGAATCCAGAGTTGCCGGTTCCTAAAATCCGAAAGTCGAGATCCAAAAAGTGTGAGTGTAAGTTTGAGATGATGGGTGTTCGCATGAAGAAAGAGGCATGGACGGTTGGTGAAAAGTGGGTCTTGGGTGTGATTGAAGGTCGGCACAACCATAAGCTACGAACTAGCTTTAAAGGCCATGCATTCATGGGTCGAATGACCGAGGCGGAGCAGCTGTGCGCTAGGAGGTGGGGAGACGATCGTAAGACGCCGAATCAAATTGTTTCGGAATTGAGGCAAAACTTCCCTGGAAATGTGACTTCCAGGAAGCAAGTGGCCAACTTCTTGCAGAAGATGCAATACGAGGATCGGGGAGAGTTAACGGTTACGTAGTGGTCCATAAGATTTATGGTTGAGCAGAAATACATAGTTCATCCTTTGAGGGATGCAAAGACTGATGAGGTTGCAATCTTATTTTTTGCTAATTCGGAGTCGCTGCGGTTGTTGAAGAAGTTCCCGTACGTGATAATCATTGACGCGACATACAAGACAAACAAGTAAGTCCTAAATTGTAATAATGTGTAGTTTGTGACATAAATTGTTATAGTATTTCATTTAAAAATGTGTATTGTATTTTGAAGTGTTTTCCATAGATATGGAATGCCACTTGTGGAGATTGTTGGTTTCACCAACACTCATAAGACGTTCAACATTGCTTATGCATTCACCCGGGCGGAACAGATTTACCATTACACGTGGATAATGAGGAAAGTTCGAGCATTGTGTTTGGATTTGGGAGTGATGCCGACTGCAATAATGACAGATTGTGAGAAGGCCCTCATAACTGCTATCTAGAGTGTTTTCGGCACCGAAGTTCAACACCTCTTGTGCTGGGTGCATATAAAGCACAACATCGAGGCACATGCCTCGTTCATCTTGAAGAAGAAGAAGGAAAGTGTTGATGCCTTTGCAAACCAATGTTGGACACTTTTTTGCTCAGCTAGTGAATAAAGATATGAAGAGAGGCTTGCCGTATTACGGACATCTTGGAAGAAAGGCCTTGTCGGATACGTGGAGGACACATGGCTTATTCCATACAAGACGAGCATAGTAAGGGCGTGGACGGATCATCATCTTCACTTCTTCACGAGGACTTCAAACAGGTATGACGTTCACAATATGTTGTTTTTTGTACTCATAGTTGTTGATGTCGTACTAACGTCATGTGATTTGACAGGGTTGAGGGGATGCACAAGGTTTTGAAAGATATTATTGGCTCTAGTAGAGGGGGCTTCAACAGAGTAATCGTGAGGATTCACCATGCCATCATCCTTCAAATAGATCAGATTAGGGGGAGCATGAACCTTTCACTTTCCAAACGACCAACGGTTTTCGATGATGCATCGATGCCGGCTGTTGTACGAGCTACTTTTTCTAGGCTCTTCTACCAAGTGTCTGATAGGTGCTTTGATATGTTGTTGGGATATTACGATATCTTGAAGAAGGGGGAGTTCTAAGAAGAATGCAACGACCATTGGGTGAGAGATTGCCTTGGGTTGCCTTGCATGCACAGTATTGCAAGAGCCATCATTTCAAGAACACCTCTCATTCCGTCAGACGTTCACGAGTTCTGGAGGGACTTGGAATGGGAAGAGACTCCAACCACAACTCTTGGCCCTTCTGCCTATGTTCGAATGAACATTACAGAGATGAGACTTCGTGAAATGTTTGCCAGGTTAGAGGTTGGGACATTGAAGAAAGGCACGGCATTCCTACTAGGTGAGTTGTACCACGACTTGGAGCATCCAGAAGAGAGTACTTTGTTGGAGCCGACGGGAATCAAGTCAAAAGGAAGGCCAAGTGGTGCTAGGAACAAGGAGAAGGTGGATGAGAAGGCGGAGAAGAGGGATAAGGGCTTGTTTGAGCATAGACGGGATGAGCTCCACGAGAATGAGAAGAAGGCGGGGCCGAAGACAAAGGGGAAGGGGAAGGCAAGTGCGAGCACTGGTAGAGGCCCATGTCATCCTAAAAATCAAGCAAGTGATGCAGTAGTGATGGACTTTGACGACTTGCAATCCCAACCCATACTAGAAGAATCACAACCAAAAGATTTGCAGTGGCCTCAAGAACCTATTTTTCCCCTTGTTCATATGGGGGTGAACTTTGGGATTGACAATGTGGATGACTTTTGGATTCCGTACATCAAGAATGTTAGAGATGTACGTCCCGACAGACATTATGGATATCGGTCGATGGCTGTATTATTGGGGAGGCAAGAGCAGGAATATGCCAACATCTGACGCGAGATGGTAGCGGAGTTGCTTGACAATCGAGAGCTATACGAGCCGATACGTTGCCGTCTTTGACAAGGGTCTTGGGAGGATCTTATCTTGCAAGTGAACCATTGCAGAAGCCCTTGCTCAGAATTATACTAGCTTCACATGCCATTGATGAGTTTAGTGTTTGCCACACTCTATCAGGTTGGTCTCGTCTTATTAACGTGGAAAGTTCCGACGTTTTACTTACCGTTGAGGAATAGGACATCAAGCATAAGACCTCCAGACAAGATTCTTGCCATGGCACACGTAGGCAATCATGATCACTTCATACCGGTAAAGGTTTTTTCTAATAAAATATTTATGAAATTAGGTTACATTGTTTTAACTACTAAAATAGTTTGTGCGTGTATATTTAGGTGGTTCTTAAGGAAGGGTCGCCAATACCGCACATTCCTGGTTCGTGGCGCAGAAACGCAGATCGAAACATTCTGTGGTGGACAACAAAGTTTGAGTTGAATTTGAAGATGTATCGAGATTACCGCATTGCATATGGTCGGGCACCAGATCCTTTTATGTATGTGGGAGACGGATCTGTTCATGTACTTGATTGATTATACGAGTATGTAATGTAATATTTAGACGGCTTTGATGTGTTCGTATTATTAATTTGATGTGTTTTAATTTACGCACAAGTAGTACAAACTCGCTTTTTTATCTCGATTTAATGGGTCTATACTGGCGCATAGTAGTACAAAACATAACAAATCACATCCCTTGTTTTGCTAATTCTGCTTGATTCATTTTCGATGTCCCTCTTTCGCTAATTCCGCTTGCTTCCTACAAAACATAACAAATGGTTACTTCTATCTTTCTAACACCTACGATGTTTATTTGTTAATTTTCGTAAACAATACCTACAAAGACCCTCATTCTGCTTGATAAGTTGTTTTCTTTCCTTCCACAACTCCATAATGACCTCGTATGCTCTCGCGTCGTATGGTGGATCGAACCACGCAAAGAAATCACATCCCCTTTTATTATCAGGTTTGTGGACATCGTACATCCCCAATTCAGGTCATCCCCAGTACCTTCTTCCATACTACCACTGTCGGTCACAAGTGTGTATGACCGCCTTCAAATTACAAAAGCAAAATCTCTCTCCCGTACTTGAACTCGAACTCGACGAAGAGGCCATACTTGTAACACCCCCAAGCCAAGCTACCCAGCCACCCAGCCACCCAACGGTGCCGGTACTGGTGCCGCCTGTGAGCCCATAAGAGCCGCAGCTCTATCACCCCAACCCGGCCCAAAGGCCCAGCCCAACGGCTGTCTCCTATGTGGCCCACAGCCAACACAAGCGGGTTGTTGCCAAGGGGAATCGAACCCCCGACCTTTGGCATATCTCCCCTTTCCTGAGAGATATGTCACAAATTGTGCTGCAGCACAATTGGTGGCAAGGGAGCGTAAGGCTTATTGTCAAAGCGTGAGGTCTCGGGTTCGAGACTCACGAACAACCTCCCAGCCATGGGGATTTGGTTGGGGTACATGGGCTGCGGCCCATGGATAGAGAAATGGTTGGCCCAATAAGGTCGTAGCCCCTCTCATTCAAAGTGTACTTTTATGTAATACCTCGACAGCTTAGCAGTCCGGCCCATCACAGAGCTGCAGCCCATACACCCCAACCCTTCACTAGTAGCTCCAAGCCCAAGGCACAGCTATTTCTAGTAGATTGTTGGTGAGTCTCGAACATGAGACCTCACCCTTTAACAAGCTGCCAAAGCATCACTTGTCACCAATTGTGCTGCAACACAATTGGTGACAAGTGATGCTTTGGCAGCTTGTTAAAGGGTGAGGTCTCGTGTTCGAGACTCACCAACAACCTACTAGAAATAGCTGGGCCTTGGGCTTGGAGCTACTAGTGAAGGGTTGGGGTGTATGGGCTATAGCTCTGTGATGAGCCGGGCTGCTAAGCTGTCGAGATATTACAATACTAACTTTTGGAGAATTTTAAAACACAATTACAGAGGAGAAGGGTGTACAAGGCTTAGGACAACATCGTTCGTATTTGTAGGGCGAAATAGACTCGTTGGAAAATGGCCGTTGGAGAACGACTGTTACCAAACTACACGCCTAAGGTAAGCGTGTAACTACACGCCTAACTTGAGCGTGTGGCTACACGCTTACCTTAGGCGTGTAGTTTGGTAACGGTCATTTTACAACGGCCATTTTCCAACGTATCTTTTTCGCCCTATAAATACGAACAATTCATACAAACAATTACACCTTTCTCTTATCCTTCTCTTAGCTAATTGTGTTTTAATTCTCCAATAGTTAGTATGGCCTCTTCGTCGAGAAATGTGATAGTAATCAACGACGACTCAAATTCCTCTGTCGTCAAAGAAGACAACAGCTACACCTCTGATGATGATGCTGGAGATGTTGGAAAATCAGCATTAGAAAGAGCTGAAGCTATGCAACGTGATTCTCGGAAGAGTTTCATTATTGTACTAAATCTAACCATGCTCTACCCAGAATATCGGGTGGTAAGCACCACATCCTTCATTATTTAAATTTATGATTCGGTTTTCTTCATAATATCAACTTTAAATGCACTTACTGATATGCAGAGTATCCCGAGGCATCATGCTTTGAAATTCCTGAGTTCTGCAACAACAACGGAAGTTAGCTTGGATTGTGGCAATGCTCTTTCGCATGCGTGTATCGCAACGAGTGGGAATCGATACAGATTTGGCAACGGCTGGGGGGAATTTGTAAGATGGCATAGATTGGAAATCCATGACGCATTAGTGTTTGAACTAATATATAGGTCGGCGTCCCCAAGTTACATATCTAGTAACCATATTCAAAGCTTAGGGATATTATGTTTATTTTGTTATGTACGTATTTTTCGGATGACATGTACTACTACGCATTAGTAAAATAAATTGTGTTTTAATTCATGACATGCCCCCAATACTACCAAAAAATGCTTAATGGGTCCAAATTAGGCCCAATACTACCAAAAATTGCTTAATGGGTCCAAACTAGGCCCAATACTACCAAAAAATGCTTAATGGGCCCAAACTAGGCCCAATACTACCAAAAAATGCTTAATGGGCCCAAACTAGGCCCAATACTACCAAAAAATGCTTAATGGACCCAAACTAGGTCCAATACTACCAAAAAATCCTTTCTCGTATTACATAAGTATACTAACATGATATAAGTTCCTATTCCTTTTCCGTATTACATAAGTATACTAACATGATATAAGTTCCTATTCCTTTCTCGTATTACATAAGTATACTAACATGATATAAGTTCTTATTCTTTTCCCGTATTACATAAGTATACTAACATGATATAAGTTCCTATTCCTTTCTCGTATTACATAAGTATACTAACATGATATAAGTTCTTATTCCTTTCCCGTATTACATAAGTATACTAAAATGATATAAGTTCCTATTCCTTTCCCGTATTACATAAGTATACTAACATGATATAAGTTCCTATTCCTTTCCCATATTACATAAGTATACTAACATGATATAAGTTCCTATTCCTTTTTCGTATTACATAAGTATACTAACATGATATAAGTTCCTATTCCTTTCCCGTATTACATAAGTATACTAAAATGATATAAGTTCCTATTCCTTTCTCGTATTACATAAGTATACTAACATGATATAAGTTCTTATTCCTTTCCCGTATTACATAAGTATACTAACATGATATAAGTTCTTATTCCTTTCCCGTATTACATAAGTATACTAACATGATATAAGTTCTTATTCCTTTCCCGTATTACATAAGTATACTAACATGATATAAGTTCCTATTCCTTTCCCGTATTACATAAGTATACTAACATGATATAAGTTCCTATTCCTTTCCCGTATTACATAAGTATACTAAAACGAGTTAATAGGGTTTAGGGTTTTTAAGTTAAAATAACACCCTTAAGCTAAGCTTGTGACCTACACGCTTAAGCTAAGCTTGTGACCTACACGCTTAAGCTAAGCTTGTGACCTACACGCTTAAGCTAAGCTTGTGACCTACACGCTTAAGCTAAGCTTGTGACCTACACGCTTAAGCTAAGCTTGTGACCTACACGCTTAAGCTAAGCTTGTGGCCACACGCTTAGCTTAAGCGTGTGGACACAAGCTTAGCTTAAGCGTGTATTCTATTATGCATGGGGTTATTATGCATGGGGTTATTATGCTGATTCCATATACTTTCTCTCTAAGTCTCAACGACTAGAATTAATGAGCTCCATTTTATACTTATTTGTTTTTCGATGTTAATCGTTTTGTACTGTGTCGATTTTCTTATAGTTGTTCATACATATTTTTATGGCTCGGTAAAGTAATGTTGCTTTCTCGTATTACATAGGTAAGCATCAAACCACATAATAAACATGAACAAACATACTAAACCAAATAAGATAAAATAGATAACGTTTACAGAAACACTCCGTACATATGAATCGTGTCTAATCCAAAACATATAAACTAATGTGGCTCGCAGCCACTACCTTCGCCAAGTTCCGTGACAGAATCACGAAACATCTGCGACTGGCGAGGTGGGGGTGGGGCCATGGGTGGAGGCTGCCCAATCAGCATAGCCAGCCATAATCTCGCGTGTTGCTCGAAAGTCCGTGTCACCGCCTCGGGTGTGCATAAGTATGTGCGGATATCAGCAGCAACCACCTGAATACGCTGTGACGAGGCTAAAGATGCACAAGCAAATGTCGTTGATTAGCCTTATCAAAGTAAATTATCCTAACCAACCTACTAAACAGAGTATAGCAGACAAGTAAGGGTCGAATCCCACAGAGAAGGTATGATGTAGTATGCAAACGTGAATGACGAGTAACAAGTAACTGGGGGGTTTTGTAATCAAGAGAGCAAACAAGCAAAGTAAACAAATTTGGTTTATGTAGGAAGAAAGTATGATGAGGGGAAGTAGTTCCACTAGACCAAAATCCACAGTACAGAGATAGAGTTTGATCACTGAAATCTATTTCATCCAAGTTCGTTGATTTATCCTTATAGTCGTTCCCACCCTGATCGTAAGTACTATTGATTCTCACAGTTGTCAATAGACTTATTACTATGCCAATGATAAAGCACAACTGATTCTCACAGTTGTCATCGTACTTTATCACCAACACATCAATAGCAATGCATACAAGGATATAGGATACATGCAAGTAGAAAGACGTACAAGTACTCACTCCCCTACTTAACATGCAATTGATTCTCACACACAATTGTACGTTCGGAACCCCTATACGTACAATTGTATTTGCCACTAGACTCGGAACCCCTATATGCAATCCTAGCAATTGATAAAACGTATTCAACCTAGTTGATCAGGCTAAGAAGAACAACAAGAAATCAATATCAATATAACCAAGAGAATCAATCCAACACTTATAAGGATAAGAACAAGGAATAGAAATCTCACAAATACATCAACTGTACTGCTTCAATCGTCTAGCAGAACAAAGGGAAGTTAGCTCTCCATCAAAAGGGATGAAAAACTCTAATTAGAAAACTATGTCTGAAACAATAATGTGTCTGATGATGATTTGGAGGCTGTGGGAAAAGAGGTTAAATAGAGTTAACCTAAATCCCCAAGATCACAAACCATATCTTACAAGGAAATAAAATAATAAAATAAAGGAAATCTGACTAATGCATAAAAGGAAATAAAGTAAAATAAAATAACTCTGGCCGCGAGGTCATTAAGCGCTGCCACCGCGGGGCGGTGAAGATCCACCGCGGGGCGTCGAACTCTCCACCGCTGGGCGGTGGCTTACTCTGGCGTGGGATCCATTCTTCACTGAGAGTCATTGCCGGGTCGCGGCGAGGATCGCCGCGGGGCGGTGAACTCCAATCCTCCAGCTCTCTTCTTCTTCTCTTTATCTGCTGCTATCCAATACTACCAATTGTTGGTAGCCTTCTCCATAAATGCTCCAGCAGCTCCATCTAAGCTGCAAATCCTTGAATTTCTTCACTTCTCTCCATAACATCTGGATTGCAGACTTAGCACCAAAACTCATCCAAATTATGCTAATATTTGCTAGTAAAGGTGTATGAAATAACACCTATCAAATTCCCCCATACTTAGACCTTTACTCGTACCGAGTAAACTAAAGAAAAGCTCACCCTCTCATTCAACACCAAGGCC
This sequence comes from Rheum nobile, assembly GCA_027886185.1. Taxonomy (NCBI): domain Eukaryota; kingdom Viridiplantae; phylum Streptophyta; class Magnoliopsida; order Caryophyllales; family Polygonaceae; genus Rheum; species Rheum nobile. The sequence goes on along the minus strand of WOAB01000292.1, from coordinate 1,905,727 downwards.
TCAGGAAGTACAAGAAAACGTGACACTAGCAACTACAACATATCAACGATAAGCTCCAGACAACCAAAACAAGTGATGCAGAGATTATCTAATCCTAACTCCAATCTAGCTCCTTATCGCTCCATGAGTGGCCTACCCGACAGTCCTTCTTTGACTCCCTTCTTATGACGCCTTCACCAAGATATGAAGAGGAATCCTAGAATCACTCTTATTCTTTTACGCTCATCTTGCCTAGGCGTCCTTTCGGGTTTTCACCTAGCCACTCATTTCATTTTACTAGATATCTCACCAATACTCACATCACTCCAGTCCACTTTTGCCATGGTCTATACCAGTCGGACTACCTGCTTTTTACCTGGACTGTCCTTTCGGGTTTTCAGTCCATCCCAGGATTTTGATTGCCTTTTTATTTCTTTTTGGCTTTTTCGATTTTTTTAAAATCTGAAAACAGAAACGGAAACAACAATGCAGAAAACGAATGCAGAAATAAACTATGTACACTAGCTAGCAAGAAAGAAAGTCTATATCCCTCCCCCATACTTAAACCGAACATTGTCCTCAATGTGGAAAAGAGAACATCAAATGGTAAGGGAAGAAGAAATAAACTCACTATGGACCAGAAGGTGGTGGTGGGTACATCCCAAAGTAGTCCCTCATATGAGCGTCCATAGTGTCCAGGCGCTCATCTATCTCTGCATGGAGCTGGGTCTGCCAAGTCTGCAGACTGGTCTCTACTCGGGAATTCCACTGACCCTGACGCGTGGAGAAAGCGTCCCATCTAGCGTACATCTCCTGCCATGGTGCGACAGGTCCGTACATAGACGAATGCTCCTCGAATTGTGAAGAACCGGGGTCGTCCCCCTCTACAGGATCAGCGGCAGCATATCCACCACTAGGGCCCTCTCCAAACGGACCTGAAGGAGCAACGGTAGGGACATCATCGGCCGGCATCCTGCTATCGCTCTGAATCCACCAACCCGCATATGAAGGCGAGTACGTGAACTCCCGCGGCACAGTCAAAATATGGCCCTCATAAGATGCCCAGACCAAATCGCCATCCAGCCCCAGTGGCTTCATCATGGAGCACACCTTCATGTGTGCTAAATCATATACTGCGCAGGGGACCGGCCGAGGAATCTGATCGCATGCAATCACCTTGGCACAAAGGAGTGTAATAAGACCACCCCCACAAATATCACGCGCCTCGCCATCACGAATCCTCTTTAGGGAACCCAAGAAAAGGGTAGCCCAACACGGCGTGTACTCTACAGTCCCCAGGATGCTCATAAACCACTGGAAGTCCTTCATGGGTACCTTTCCATCATCCGCATGGCCGAATAAATCTCTCATCATCACCTTGTGGATCAACCGCAGACACGGATTCACCAATTTGGAATTCACTTCCTGACCCTTCCTGAAACTCCTTCTTGTGGCCGCACGCCAGAAGTCCATCATCTCGGACTCATGAAGCCCACCAGACCATCCATCAGTTGGGTCCTTCGTAGTACCCAGGGCTTCATTCACCACCTTCTTAGACAAGGAATACTCGTGCCCATTGTATTTGAAAAGAATCTTGCGCAAGTGCCCGTCCCCCGAGTTATTGGTGATCTTCACGAAGGAAGCAATAAACTGATAGCACAGCTCGGGGTACGCGGGGGCAGTCTTGTCCAGAAAGTTTCCTAACCCACATTGTGTCAAACACATTGTCACACAAGCGAGCAAACCCATCTGCTCCAGAGTCTGCTTGTGGAAGAACTTCGAAGCCAACACCTTCCTTTCCTTCACAATGTTGTACACCTCACTCTCATCCCTAGTCGACACTTTCTTCTTGCCTTTGGATGCCATAAGTAGGAAATTGAAATGCTCAAATCAAAAGGCAGACAAGGAACACTCACAATCAAGCAAACACGGATCCTGAAGAGACTTAGCGCGGGGCGGCAGGGTCGCGGCGAGAAGCTGAGAATAGGCACCGGGTCGCGGCGAAGTCGGCGTGGGGCGGTAGCAACAGTGACACGAGGCGGAACTACGGCGGCGCGATGGAGTTGTGTTTGGGCTTGGTTGTGAGGCTAGACTCCAATTTGGGGATTGAGGGCTAGATTATGCTCAAGGTCGAAAGGGGATTCAGGGAGAGAGAGGGAAAATAGATAAGGGGGCTAAAGGGAGGCGTTGGAATGGGGGTTAGATAGTGGGTTATGTCAGGAAAGGGGAAAGGAAAAGGGATGCTGGGCCGGTATTGTACCATGGCCCAAAAGAGAAATCTTGGCCCATAAAGAGGCACAATCCGTCAAAACCTTAGTGACCACTTCAGAAATAAGCTTTTACTCACCCGTTTAAGGTTTTTTCGGGGCCCATTATTCTTGCTTTTTTTTTTCAAAGAGTTGAGAAGTTATACCTGACCGTCACCGCGGGGCGGTAAGGGGGCGCCGCGGGGCGGTGAGAATGGCTACGAAAATAATCTAATAAAAGAGAAAAATCAAGGAAAAACTAACATGGGTTGCCTCCCGGACAACGCCTTGGTTATTGTCGTTGGCTCGACGTACTGCAAATCAACTACCATCTCGAATAGGATCCCTTTGGAATCCTCCAACTCGTCTCTTCCTGTGGAGACCTCTCATGGAAGGGTTTGAACCTTAGACCATGTTCCCTCTTTGCCAACCACTCCATGTTCATTCTCTTTGGAGTGTCTCCCTCATACTTAGAACGATGCGGGGGTCGATACGGCTCAATCTGAATATGCTGTACGTCACTGGATAAAGGCTTATAGCCTTGTATGGTTAGTGCAGGGGGGAAAGTGCCCATATCATCTAGCAAGACATTATCAATATGCAATTCATGCAAATCATGCAACTCAATAGGTCCATCAGGAGTGGGACACTCAACTGTGGTCTCTACTGTATCAATTTTAACATTTCCATGCACAGAATCATCAATATCATTAATACAGAGAGGAGCGGGTAATTCAATGGAAGTGACATTATGAATGTCATGTCTGAAAATTATTCCATCAAATTCCATAGTCAGGGTACCACTATCAACATCAATCTTAGTCATGGAAGTTTTCATAAAAGGTCGCCCTAGCATAATAGGGGCAACTTGTTCATCATATCCATAACAAAGAAATCAGCATGAAATATCAGGGGACCTATCCTAACAAGGACATCTTCTACAATACCCTTAGGGGGCATACAAGAACCATCAGCAAGTTGTATAACATTATTAGTATCATGCAAGGGTCCTAATTCCAATTTTTCAATCAATGAATAGGGTAGGACATTAATTGAGGCACCCAAGTCTAGCAGTGCTTTCTCAAAAAGATGCCCACCTATAGTGATAGGAATTGTAAAAGTACCTGGATCCTTGCATTTCTCAGGCAGACGTTTCTGAACCACCGCTGACACTTGTTCACCCACTGGACTCTTCTTCTGGGTCTTTTGTTTCTGAGCCCTCTTCACCGTGCATAGCTCCTTTAAGAACTTGGCGTATCGCGGGATAACCTTAATAAGCTTCAGCAGGGGGATGTTCACCTCACAGTTCTGAAATGTCTCGAACAGATCCCTGTCGTCGACAACTCTTCTAGCCTTTAGCGCCTCAGGAAAAGGTGTTGGGGGCTTCTCTGAACCTAGAGGAGGGAACATGGGCCGAACGTAATTATCAGCATAGGTGTCTTCAGCAGAAACAGGTTTTCGAGGATCAGGTCACGGCGAGCCCATTGCGGGGCGTAAGTGATCGCCGCGGGGCGGTGAGGTCGCGGTGTCTTCCCTGAGCACAGACGCCGGGTCGCGGCGAGGGTTGCCGCGGGGCGGTGGAGTCGCGGTGTCATCGACCGTGGAGCGCTCAGTGACTTCTTCCTCCGGATTCTCGTTCTCCTCTTCAGCAATAGGATCAACGACCGTCTTACCACTTCTTAGCGTGATAGCACTCACGTTTTCTCTGGGGTTCACAATGGTCTGGGATGGCAGGTAGTTTGAGGCCCTTTGGTTAATCTTGGTCACCTCATCGGCTAACTGGCCAATCTGTCTTTCCATGTTCTTGATACTCGACTCAGTGGCTTGCACATGTGTGGCAAAGTGCTGAGTCAACGTCTTCAGCAAATCCTCTGTAGAAGCTCTAGAATTTTGACCTTGAGGTCTCTGTTGGTATTGAGCTCTTTGCTGGTACTGTTGTTGCTGAGCTGGCTGGTATTGCTGTTGTGCCGGCTGCTGACCGCCCTGAGGGTCACTCCATCTGAATCCTGGGTGATCACGGCCTCTCTGGTTGTAATTCGGCTGTCCACCATACTGTTGTCTAGGAGCGCCGTAGCCTCCTACAACATTGACTTCGGCAACACCGTCCTCTTGCAGCTGAGGACAAGCCTCGGTGTGGTGGGCCTGATTAGAGCAAAGACCGCATGCTCTGGCGTGTTGAGGGGCATTCTGATTTGCTATCTTCATAACTATCTCCTTCAACTCGGCCAACTCAGTCAACACCGGGCTTGGTCCTGCAGGGGTCACATCATTGACCGCCTTCCTCTGGTATGTCTTCCCGAAATTCCGGGTGCTCTCACTCATTTCCTGGAGTCTATTCATGGCGTCATCCGGTGTCAGGTTCAGAATACTTCCACCGCATGCAGCATCAACCATTCTTCTTTCTTGGTCCAGCAGACCATTGTGCAAATAGAGAACAAGATCTTGCTTGGCATACCCGTGGAATGGGCAGCTGGAACAAAGCCTCTTGTACCTCTCCAAATAATCATAAAGTGTTTCATCACCAGCATGCTCGATGTTGGCAATTGCCTTTTTCAAAGCATTCGCCTTCTTCGTGGGAAAATATTTGTCCAGGAACGCTTTGTGAAGCTTCGTCCATGTATCTATGGTTCCTGGCGGCAGGTGATAATACCAATCACTCGCAGAGTCGAGTAGAGAAAAAACAAAAGCTCTCATCTTGATTTGATCTTCGGTCACGTTCCTGGTTTTCATGGTCATGCAGACATTGTGGAACTTGCCCAGGTGAGAAATCGGATCCTCTCCACTCAGACTGTGGAATTTAGGGAGGTAAGCAACAACTCCCGACTTCAATTCAAAGTTCACCCCTTCTCCTAGTGCAGGGATGACAACAGCTAGGGGTTGAGCCCCAATATTCAGCTCAGTAAGCTCTCTTAGAGTTCCAGTTCCAGCCATTGCAACAACTGGGGTAGTAACAATCTCAACGGTCTCGGTCTCAGCGGTTTCGACCTCTTCTTCCTCTCCTCTTCGATTGCGCAGGCTTCCAAGAAAAGATCTTTCAATCTCTGGATCCAAAGCTAGAAGGGGAGAGTCAGTACTACGGGTGTCGACCATAAGATAGGTCTCCACCAACAATCAATCATGAAAACACACAACAAACAAAAACCTTCCCCGGCAACGGTGCCAAATTTGACGAGGCTATCTTATGATCCACACTTATCAAGTTCCATAGTGAGTTTATTGTTCTTTTACTATCACGCTGCATAGAAAGTAAGTAATATTTGTCAAAATATTGCAAAATACACAATAATAGATCAATCATTCAAATAATTCGACAAAAGTAAGCGTACCGCGACTGCGTCAACGGCTGGAGGGACGTGGATAGGGCCGACCGAACGATCAAGTCTGACGAAACCGGGATCGACCAATGGATGAGAACACTCGTCATACCAATCTAAATAATCGGCAGACATGTCCCACCCATGTGTCGCAACCGATCCGTGCAGATCAATCAGGGGTCTCGGTTCTACATCCCAAGCCACTAGAAGCTCACCCGCAAAACTCAGCTTGTATCCCTTAATTTCCGCTTTCCTGACGACCTTGGCGGGCTGAATGGGCAGAACTGGGATTGGCTGCATGAGCCCAAACTGTCTGAGGACTCTGTCCGGGTGGTACGGCTCCTGAACATCGCTAATGCGCAGTATACCGCAAAATCTGGCAGGCGCTACCTCAGGAGCCTCGAAGTCCAACCCCACCCAAGGGGTCCAAGTAACCTGTAAAGTCAAAAAGACAAAGTCAATACATATATACTTTTTAAAATTAAAGACTAAGATATCGAAAATTACGTGTACTATTCTACCTCCTCGTATCTCATGCGGTCCAGTATGCGGCGTATGGCGATCAAACGACCGGTGTCTCTACTGTTAGGCACCTACCGCGGCACCATGAACAACTCCTCCAAAGGCCTGGGGGTTCGTGACATATTGTTCCCGAAAATGTGGGAAATATGCCCAAACCCAGCACTATAAATGAATAAATAAGGCCATTAATGACCGAAATATTAAAACGTAACTTAATATTTCACTAATCCATCCAATATCTTACCCTAATCAGAATCCCGCAAGATGCAATGCCTTGTGCTCCATGCCTAGACGCCTCTCCCAAGTTGCGGTAGACGTAGGCTAGAATCCCAGCTCCTCGTGCAGTGTCGCCGGTGACGTCGTGGTCAAACAAAAGCGCCAACCACTTGTGCTTCGCGGCGTTAGTCGACTTGTCCACCAGGACAGTCGAGCCGAGAAGCAACAAGAGGTAGTACGTAGCAATAACGCCCTCGTCACGCTTGTCACTGCTCATCCACTCCAGCGGTCTAGTCTCTAAATGCGCCAAAGGAATACCACCAGCTGTGTTCCATCTCTTCACCTGCTCCTGATCAACATCCAGATCAGCACATATGCGCTGTCTCACTGCCAGATCATCGAGGCGTGGAGTGTAGCTCCTCCCCCGTATGGGAACCCGTAAGATCTGGTGAATATCAGCAAGGGTGATGGTCATCTCTCCGAAGGGCATATGAAATGTGTTCGTCTCGGGATGCCATCTCTCCACAAATGCAGAAATCAACGCCGCATCCATGCTGCATGCTATGCCTAGTGTGCGTAGACCGGTAAGCCTGCTCTGCTCGGCCAGCCTAAACCACGTATCTGGCTCAGGGCAAAAAAAAGGCGGGGAATGAGAAAATGGAATATCGTCCGTACTCAACTCCCGCGTCGGTAATGTAGGCTCCACAAACTCAACATACACTACCCCATCATGCGGCTCCTCCCCAACAGGATGATCATCAACCGTCATGGGCTGAGCTGCCAAGTCCTCATCGTCCTCCAAATACTCATCATCAGCGGTCATAGGCGGATGCGAAGATACCGCACTGGACGACAATATATCAGCCCTCACAAGAACGGTGTGACGACGAATAGACTCCGAAATACCAACACGCCGGGTGCGGTCAGCAACAACAGGTGTCGGCTCCGTACGTCCAGTAGGGGTGAGGGCCGCCAATATTCTCTAATTTTTTGGATACTTATTTGATTAGAGACTAATTAATACATTTAGGGACTTATATGATTAATTTTAGAATTTATTATACTTATTAATTTATAAATATACTATACGAGCAAATAATTCTAATCTATAACTAGCTAATTTATAACTAATCCATAAATAATAAATAATACAAAAGATAATAGCTATATAATTCTAATCCGAATTAATTTAAAATGTAAATGATAATGTATTCTAATCCAAACTATTTACTAAATTATTCTATTTCAAATTAACTAAATTATTCTATTCCACATTAAATCAAATCTTAAGAAATATATTTACGAAAACAATTACGAAAATTATGATCAATTTAAAATTAAAAATAATATCGCTCGTAGACCGATCAGACTCGATACAGGCGCCGTCAGAGCCTCAATCGGAGTCGCCCTCGGTTGCGCTCGGTCCCTAGCTCCACCTCCCCTTCCACCTCGGGTCCGAGCTCCGCCGGAAACCACCAAGGCCTCCTCTTCCTCCTCCTCCTCCTCCTCTACCGCCAGCCAGGAGCTCCTCCCGCCACCGCTCGCACCACCACCAGCCGCCTCCGCGCCGCCACCGCTCGCACCGCCGCCAGCCGTCTCCGCGTCGCCGTGTGTTGCCACACCGGAGCTCGTCGTCTTCGGGCCAGTCGCACCGGCGCCAGTCGCGTCCAGATTTTCGGCCGCCGCTCCGCCGCCGGTTTCGGAGCTCTCTCTGACGCCAATCAAGTCGCCCAACCCAGCCCAATCCAAATCCATGGCTAATGGAAACAATCGAAGGAAATGGAAGAAGACGAATCGTGGAAAAACTTTCGATTTCGTTAGGTCTGAACTCACGGCGGGAGGAAGGAGACGAATCGTCTTCTTAAGCGTGTATATACACGCTTACGTTAAGCGTGTATATACACGCCTAGCTTAGGCGTGTGCTTTTACTGTACATGGGCTAGTTATTGGGCCGGCCCAATAACTAGCCCGCCAAATCAGACGCCTAAGCTTAAGCGTGTAACTACACGCCTAAGCTAGACGTCTGATTTGGCTTGGGCCATGAGCTAGTTATTTGGGCCGGCCCAATAACTAGCCCATGTATTAAACGCTTATGTTAAGCGTGTGGGTACACGCGTAACATAAGCGTGTAATACATACATGTTTTTCAAAATGACAAGAATACCCCTACACGCTTAAGCTAAGCGTGTAAAACCACACGCCTATCTTAAACGTGTATTTTCGCATCCGTTTAGACATATTTTCGCGTGTATTTAGCTTTTCCGTATATATATATGGACTCTATATAAATCAACCTATTAGATCTTCGGCTATACTAAATATAAGTCTATTATTGTGCAGATAAATGAGGGTGAATCTAATGAACAATATGTAGCTTCCACAAAGAAGCAATGAAAAATGATTTAATTATATATGGATTATTCAGAATTCAGGATTCTCCCCTCTTAATTTGCTTCTCAACTACCATGACAAAGCACAAACATTAAAGGAGGGGTTTGAAGCGTACACTTGATTTAAACTCGCATATGTAATTGTGAACAAAATTAGGGAGCATCAAGGAAATTGATAAAAACAAATATCCTAAAATTAAGAAACCTTTTATTCGGAGAGTTATAGTAAAATATATTGAAATGAAATTACATGGTTAATCAAGATGCAGAGTGATAGTAAAAGTCGACACCATTTGGGTGGACATTTTTTTCAACTTATTCCCATCCAAGCAAGCTCCCCGGCCTGCAGGTAGTAGTGTTAGCAGCATTTAGTACAAATTGGATACGTTTCTGGGTCGCAGTCGCAGCAATTACGCCGAACACCCTTGATTTCACAGGGTGTACACTCTGCAAATCAAATGCATATATAATCAAGTCCAATATATATATATATATATATATATATATATATATATATATATATATATATTGGACTTGATTCAGCAGGGTATCATATAATTCAGCAGGTCTGAGTCGGCACTGACCATGTGGGTGCCTTGTGACTTAGCCATGTTGTGGCTAAGGCACTGAGATGGGCTCATGTGTTTGCCGGTGCTGTGTTCTGATGCTTGTTGGGCCTGTTCTCTGTGGTGTGCTTAATGTGCCTCTTTTGTTGATGGGTCAGACGACTCATAAGTGAAACACTGCATTTGCACTTATCTGGAGCTCTCCTTCATCGACTAAGAAGACGATGACGTTTTGGCACTTTAGGGCTTGAGTACTTAAGCTCTCTCTGAGCCACTGTATCCGTCACCCTCTGGCATATTCTCTGTGTGACGTTTGGAATCCTTGAGAGCTTTTGCTCCCTCCAGAGCTCTGAGCTCTCTGTGGCTTCCATGGCATCTCGTTTGAAAGCTTGAGACCACAAGAGAAAGAAAGAAAGAGACAGAGAGGCTTGAGAGATTGAGAGAATCATGTGGAGCTCGTTGGAGGCCCTTGGTGCAAGGCTTTTCTGAAAGCCTTGCGGTGTCCCACTAGGGGTTCTTCTTCTCTTTCTCGTATTGTTTTCTGTTTTGCTTTGTGCCTTTCTTTCTTCTTTGTTCTTGTCTTTGCCGCTTGTCTGCTTGCATGTAACTCGAACTGGCTATTGGCATTTGTTGCTTAGTGGATTGGGCGAGTCTCCCCTCTTGAGGCCCCGCAGACATAGGACCTTGGTCCGAACTGCGTAAACAACTCTGGTGTTCACTTTGCTCTTTTTCTATTTTTTGAGTTTTCGTCCTTAATCGCTTTATCTTTTACGAGCAATCGAAGCGGATAGAGAATTTGTGATTACAAATTGGTATCAGAGCTTTGGCTTTTGATCTGGCTTTCGCTGAGTTTTTTATGTGACAAAAACGTTTTTAGGGTTGGTGTTTTCTCTTCTTTCTTGTCTGAGATTCTGTCTTTTGCCATTTCCAGTAAAAGGTCGCTTTTAAGTGACCTTTGGGACCTGGAACTAAAAGGCGATTGGCACAATTTCCAGATCTGGAAAGGAAGAAACTTACCCTTTCTTTTGTTGTCTGTCACTTTATTCTCTCTGCTCTTGCTCAGAAGGGAAAGTGCTTTGAGTGGCACGAAGACTCTTGGGGTCCTACAGACTCTCTCTGTGCTGTAAATCCCTGTTGTTCTTACTCTGTGTCTTTTGTTCTTCTTGGACGAAGCCCTCTGTGTTTTTCCTTTGTCAAAAGGAATAACACTCTGTAGAGGTGTAAGCTTTATCCTAAGAACTTAAGATACTCTGAGAGTATTGGTTCCTTGTGTGTTTCTCCATTTAGTCTTGCTTATTCCTTTCTTCTTGTTTCTTCTGTCTTATTCACTACTTGTGTGTTGTGATGGCAGAGAACTCTGTAAGGGTTAAACCCTTCGATGGAACTTCTGAATTTGTCATGTGGCAAGTCAAGATGAAAGAGTTCTGATTAAGGAAAAGTGTTGGAAAACAGTGAAGGGCACTTTGCCTGCTGATATCACTGAGGAAGCTAAGGCAGAAATGGATGAACAAGCTCATTCAGAGATAATGATAAGGTTAACTGACGACGTGGCTCATCAGGTTGTAAGTTTTTCTGATACTAAAACCCTTTGGAAAGGATTAGAGGATCTTTACTTGACTAAGTCTTTGCCTAGTAAGATATCTTTGTTGTGTCGGCTGTTTACTTTCAAAATGGATGTTAACCTGTCTCTAAATGAAAACTTGGACAAGTTCTTGAGGATGACTCGTGAACTTGAAAGATGCGATGACAAAATTAAAGACACCCACCAAGATGTGTTGTTGTTGAGCTCTTTGCCTTCTCAGTTTAAAACTTTCAAAGATGTTATTCAATATAGCTCTGAAAATTTGACTAAGGAAAAGATAATTGAAGCTATATTAGAGAAGAATGAAATCATGAAAGTGTTTAAGTCTAAAACTGACAAGAAAATGGATGCTAAGACTGAGGTCTTAATGGCTAAAGGAAAGACTAAGAACAACAACAAGAAGTCTTTTTCTAAGAAGGAGTTCAAGAAAAATGACAAGCATGATAATGATAAAAAGGATAACAAGAAGTGTTTCTACTGTGGCAAATCTGGACATTTTATCAAAGATTGTTTGAAGAAATCTAAAGATGAAAAGGATAAAAAGACCAATGAATCTGCTGCTTTGTGTGAAACTCATGATGATGATCCTTATGAACTTCTTATGTGTGCTTCTCTGTCTGTTGTGACTCATGACTGGATTCTAGATTCTGGGTGTACTTTGCATGCTACTTTTGATAAGTCCTTGTTTGAGTCCTTGCATGAGTGTGATGGAGGTGAAGTGATGTTGGGTGACCACACTTCACTGCCTATCAAGGGTATAGGTAATGTTCCTCTTAGGATGTTTGATGGTAAAGTCAGGCTCCTTCAAAAGGTTAGATGGGTTCCTGACCTGAGAAGGAACCTAATGTCAGAGTCTGTCTTTGATGATTTAGGATGCAATATTAAATATTAATACTCATAATGGCATAAGAGTGGTCATAAGAAATGGCTTCACTCTTATCAAGAGTGTTAAGAAGGGAGGACTATACCATGTTATAGCTTCTCCTGAACTTAATTTCTCAAAACTGAGTATTAGTATGAGTTCTGAACTGTCAAAGCTTTGGCATGAAAGATTAGGTCATATTGGTATGAATGGCATGCTTCATATGTATAAGACTAGTATACTTGCTAAAAAGCCTATTGACTTGAGCTTCTGTGAAAATTGTGTTTTTGGGTAAAAAAAGCTAGTCATAGCTTTAACAAGTCGACAATATGTTGCTGAAAAACCTCTTGAATATGTGCATTTTGATCTGTGGGGACCTTCTCAGGTTGATACTATAGGGGGTAGAAGATACTTCATATCCTTTATAGATCATTTTTCAAGAAAACTGTGGGTGTACTTGTTAAAAACTAAAGATGAGGCCTTTGAGACTTTCAAAAACTGGAAAGTTGTTGTTGAAAATGAATCAAACCAGAAACTTAAGTGTCTTAAAACAGATAATGGCTTAGAATTTTGTAATGCTGCTTTTAATTCTTATTGCAAAGAGTATGGGGTCAAGAGACATCTCACTGTACCTGGCACTCCTCAGCAGAATGACACTGCTGAGAGAATGAATAAAACCTTGCTTGAAAAAGCAAGGTGTCTATTCATAAGTGCTGGAATGAAACCTTCTTTGTGGGGAGAGACAGTTACCACTGCCTGCTACCTCATAAACAGATCTCCATCTTCTGTGGTGAAATTCAAAACACCACAAGAGATGTGGACTGGGAAGAAACCCAACTTAGAACATTTGAAACTTTTTGGTTGCACTGCATACTCTCAGATATCACAAGGAAAGTTGCAACCTAGAGCTCTAAAATGTGTTATGTTGGGTTATCCTGAAGGTGTTAAAGGTTACAAGTTGTTGCTTATTCAACCTCATGGTTACAAAGTAATAATTTCGAGAAGTGTGACCTTTAATGAGTCTGAATTTCACTTTAAATTGAAAAGGACTAACAGTTCTACTGAGGATGCAGGTACCTGGGAGCACCAAACAAGGTTTTATTTGCCACATGAAGCTAGCCTAGAGGGTGAAAATGAATTTGACAGTGGTCAAAGTTCTTTCACCGAGACACCGATGATGTTAATAATGAGAATGACCTAGAAACAGGTCATGCAGATGAGTTGATCCATGGAGATCAGAGTGCAGATCATCCTCCTCACCAATTAGGTGGGGAAGTAGTAAGTAATCCTAATCCTATTTCTGTCCCTGAAGTTGGTGAATCTTCTTCCTCTCAAACTGTGAATGAATTGCCTGGATTAAATGATTACCAACTGACTAGAGATAGGACTCCTTGGATTGTGATTCCTAATAGAAGATTCATGAGTAATTTACTTGCTGAGCATGCTGATCTGAATGTGATTGAATTTGCTTTCCTTGCTTCTGAAACTGTTATGAGTCCTTTCACCCCTGAGACATTTGAAGCTGCTATAAAATGTATGCATGCTAAAAACTGGATGAATGCTATGAGGGATGGAATTCAGTCTATGATAGTGAACAAAACTTGGGTGTTAGTTCCTAAACCTAAAAATGCTAGGATCATTGACTGTAAATGGATTTACAAAGTTAAAGATGGTGCTCATCCTAGAGATCCTCCTAGATACAAGGCTAGACTTGTAGCTAAGGGGTTCTCACAAAAGGAAGGGCTTGACTATAATGATATATTTGCCCCTGTTGTTAAGTATAAAACTTTGAGACTTCTCTTGGCTATGACTACTGTGTTTGACTGAGAACTTGAACAAATGAATGTTAAGACTGATTTTTTGCATGATGACTTGCATGAAACTATATATATGAAACAGCCTAAGGGCTTTACTGATGAGACTAAAAATGAACATGTGTGTTTACTTAAGAAGTCCATCTATGGTTTAAAGCAATCCCCTAGACAGTAGAACATAAATTTTGATTCATGCATGAGAAACCTTGGCTTTACTAGAAGCAATTATGATACTGTAATAACCCAATTAAAATAGAAGGGTAAAATAGTAATTTTAAAGTGGTGAAAATAAAAGTTTTGAAATTTATTTTATCTCTTTTAGATGAATAATTTAAATTTTAATGAACTTAGGTTCAAATGTGAATTATGATAATTTTTTGGTACAAATTATCATATAATAATAATAATAATATAATGTTAAAATAAATAAATAAGTATAGCAATGGTAGTAACTTTAAATTTTAAATAATAATAAAGGATATAAGAATTATTATGTTATCCATAAAGGGATAAAGTGATAATTGTCCTAAGTAAGTTATTTATGTAAGCTAAGAATGGTTTAAATTATGATTAACTTTATGTTAATTATAATTTAAATAAAACTTATGAAAACTTAACCTATAATATTTAAATCAATTTAATAAAGTATTGTTAAAAGATTTAAGCATGGTTAAAGTGACTAGGAAAATTACATAAAATTATTTTAGCCTAAGTTAAATTTGTTATAATTTAATTTTGGGGTTAAAATAAATATTATAATTTTTATAAATTATTTGGGCTGAAATTGTAATTTATTAATTTTGGGGAGGGCAGATTTGCCACAAATTGGAAACTAGAGGGCCACGCGCGTAATTTCCGAAGAAGTCTTTCTTCTTCCTCCCCACGCCCAGCAGCAACCCGCAGAGCTTCATTTTTGGCCTTCAATGGCGGATTCCGGGCGAGATTCGAGCCCGGAAAATTCAGTTAATGCATGGGCATTTAAGTTTGGTCAATCCCGCATCAAATGGTGGGATTGGATCGAATTAAAAGCCCCGAATATTCCCCAATTTGATCCGGGATCAACCGCGCGTCATTTAGGGCTAAATCGGTTTAATGCAAAATTGGATTAATACACATTGAATTGGGAGGACATATTGCCGGGATATTGTCAATGGAGTTTAAGGCTTCGAAACCCCTATAAATACTCCCCCGGATTCATCCCCAATTCATCCAATTTTGAGCTTGAAACCGAAGAACCCTAGAAATCCCGTACCGAGCGGTTGTGAGTGAAATTCGAGGCTCATTCGAGTCGATTACGGTACCCGTAGAAGATACCACGAGTACTATTCGAAAGCCCCAAGGTTGCGCCTCCGGAGGACCACCTGAGCCGCCCCAATTTGCCCAAGTTCCGGCGAGGTGCTGTTCGGCCGCGTTTGGGTAATTCAAACCCGATTTCGGGTTAACTTTTGGATCCGATTTGATTTTATTTGGCTTAATTTGGATTAGATTAATTAATCTAAATTAGGGTAAATAATTTTAAGATTATTAAAAAATATAAAAAAAATTAATTTAAATTTTCGATTTTATTATAATTTTATCTTATATTATGAATAGATAATTATTTGGCTATTCATATGAGTAAAATTACGACTTAGAAAATTTTAGGTTGATAAATACATTATTGTATTAATTTATTTATGCACTGATTATTTAGAACATATGATTAAGAAATTTTTAATCATATAGACAATCGTTTAATAAAAAAGCCTAAAATTTGAATTATTTATGGTTAAATAATTCAAATAAAAACCGAGACTATGGATTATCTCAAATTTTATTATTAAATGAATTATCTAATATAATTCATTTATTTTGATTTGGGTACATCTCGGATTGGCTTTTGGAACGGAATCAAAGAGGAGGTTAAATGCTTCTGCAAGCAAGCGATTTCGTTTCATCGACCTTCTTTAATATAAGGCAAGTGACGGTTTGCTCTTGTATTTTATTCCATGTTTATCTTAATTGACAATGAATCAGTTGTCTTAATTAAGTTGGGATAAAAAGTCTAAATTGATGTTGGGAACCTTGTGTGTATAAAATGTTAAAATGGAACCTTATTGCTAGGTTGTATGTATGCTAGCTATAACCTTATATATATATTATGATAGGTTGCTAGGTAACATTGTTGTGATAATTGTGAAATGCTGCTATTTAAATTATTAGATAACACGAGTATTCGTAGGAACACTAATGCCTCGCGAGGGTTAGTCGTTTCTTTATAATTTCGGTGTTAGGAGGATTATTGTCTTAATGCCTTTGGTCATGATCGTGCCCTTATATTATATAAGCGGTGGTGCACTTATCAAGTGCCAAACTTCCAGGATTTTGTCACACTCTTCCTCTTTTTAAGAGGTTGGATAATAAGATAAAAGTCTTGAACGTGAATATACGTTTTCGAACTAAATAAGATAAGTGCGGATTTGCACATAATTAATGTACCCTCGGGCGAGAAGTACAACGTGGAACCCGTCCAGACTCTTGTTAGAGTAAGTCCTCTTTCCAATCTGGATTCGCATTGCGCGGTGAGGTTGGTCGTGGACCTAAATAATCAAAGTCGTTTTTTTGAACTTGTGTGAAAACTTAACGTTTCTAAACAATTCTTCATATTTTTCCTAAAGACTCAATTCCTTTGGAGTCTTCTTTTGGATGCATATCTTCTTCTATCATTCCGTGAAAGTTTCCGGTTATATATCATTCCTTCGGTTATTATTCGAGGGACAGTGATAGTAACCAAATACGATCACTAGAATCATTCTGCTTGTACCCTTGCATAGTCTTTCATTAGACTAATCAACTGGATTTTATTCCTTGCATGGTTGGCTGGTGTTATCCGTCCTATATGGCACATCAGTGGTTGGTCCCCGACGATTTGAAGTAACCAATCGAAGAGAAGGCTTGCAGTTGAAGTTTGCGTCTTAGATAATTATATTTTAAAGTGAGTGTGTGTTTCAAAATAAATGTATTGCTTTAAATTAGTCATGTAATTAGGATTTTTTTTAAAGTTTTCCGCTGTAAATTCAATACCGTTTGTAAACTTTCCTTCTCAAGTTATGAAGGAAATTTTAATAAAAGATTGAGTTCTATATAAAAGTCTTTCGCTGATTCCTTTCATTATCTATTGTTTATTACACTAGTGGAAAAAAGGCTTTTTACCACGGTATTTTGCAAATGTTACCACGGTTAATGAACCGTGGTAAACTTGGCCGTGGTACATGTTTACCACGGTTGCACATTTACCACGGTTGCATATTTACCACGGTTGTTGAACCGTGGTAAATGGGACAACCGTGATAAAAATGTAACGATTTATGAATCGTAGTAAATTCTTCGAACCGTGGTAAAATTGTATAACCGCGGTAAAGTTAAATCGTAGTAAATTTGATCGAAATGTGGTAAATCATTACAACCGCATAAACCGAGATAAATGTGCACCTCTTTTAATACCTAATTTATAATACATATTATACCATTACACATCATTGTCAATTATTAAAATGGATCAAATAATGTCAAAAAATATCATACATCAATGTATTGTCATAAATTCAAAAGGATAAAGTCTCACAAACATAATTTGGAAAACTTGGTTGACTAAGTTAAGTGCAAAATGTTGCAAAAAATTATGAAACGCTGCAAAAATGTTCTACATACTAACTAATCTATGAAACACTCCATTCCAACCCCATTTCACCTTATCTTTATGCCTCATAACCTTTGCTAGAAGAGTATCTTGTGCTTCTCTAGCAGCGGCTAATTCCATTTCCAGCTTTGATATTGTTCTCTCAAGTGTTGTTGTGGTCTGTTGTTGAGACTTGTTCAGGAACACTCCCAGATTCCTTGCTCACAAAATTCTGTGCATAATTTTAATCCACATCCTAGGATCAAAAGCTACCACTTAGCAAAGCAAGCAATTTATAAGACTTTGCTACCTGGCAAAATTTTAATCCAGTTACAAATCCAAATATGAATTCATAGAGTTCCTATTGTCAAGTTTTTATGTAACTAATTTTGGCAAATTGAATTAGCAAACACTATGCAGTCATCCTAATTAAGCATCTAATCCTTGCTTTTTCCACTTATTGTTTCTGGGTTTATCTCAGTAGTCAGCAATTGACCCTCTCCATATCCATTCCACAGTTTCCACCGACACAAACATGAAGATTCAGCAATATGCAAAACACGTCAACCAGTAAACCAAGTAATAAAAAACAGTAATTGAGTAATTTCCACCAATTAACAGAAAAATAGGGTCAAATTGGGAAAAATCACAAGAAAGAAGGAGGTGAAAAAATTGGAAGTACCTATTAGTGAAGAACATCCCAGCACAGAAGCTAACAACGCAGAGAAAGATTGCGAATTTCCGAGACAAGACATTTTTGGGAGGCGTTTCGATTCCTCCCCGTGCTACTTCAACTCTGCTTTTCACCGAGACAACACATCAAAGTCTGTTATTTGAAAAAGAAAAAAAAAAGGATATCTAGAAACAATACAAATGAGACAACTAGACCAGGATTGTCAGGGTAGTTGGAACGGCCGGAATTGTCAATTGCCATGGGTTTGGATCTCTTCTCCTTTCTTCCTCCTTTTAAAAGTTATACTCCCATGAGACAACTAGACCTATACAAATGAGACAATAGTCTTGAATCATAATCTATTTTACAGAACAATTGAGTAAACCTCAATAACCATTCTTGAAATACAACTTTCTACAATATTATAGTGAAAATTCTCAACAATGCTTGTTTCCTTACTCAAAACAGTAATGAACATTAAGAATTTATCAACACCATGGCTTAGTATCACTTCTTGATAGAACATAAATCAACATAGTTTGAAAGAAAACTCAAAGTCAGTACAAAATAAATCACCTGCAATGGCTTCCATGAACTATTTCGTTCCAGAGCGAGCAATGGTACCAAGATTGTTGACCAAATCTGGAAGCAACAATTTCTTCCATCAGTATACATTACATGAAAACTAACAAATCAAAAGAACACAAATTTATGACTAAAAAGTTTACTAGAGTGACCTACCAGATTTGTTCATCCCAATACCATTGTCAATGATTGTCAGTGTGTTGTTGGTCTTGTCGGGGACAATGTGGATGAAAAGCTCCGGCTGGCCATCTAGCTTGCTCTTGTCTGTCAAGCTCTCAAAACGGATCTTGTCCAAAGCCTGTAACAGAATAAGTAACAAAATTGGTCACAAACTACTCCAGTAAATGAAAAGTTTGGCCTATTAGCAGAACATGAAGATTGAAGACACGACAAAGTGAATGCTAAAATACTATCAAGTATCAACAATAGTATAGAAATACAACACATTCATGTGAGTATATAAGATCATATATAAGGAATCATTGGGTTAAAGCATATGCACTGGAGGCCATGCTAATGAGATAATCCACATTTTTAAAGCTATTGAATAGTAATGGAAATGAAATAATCAAAGTACTAGAAAGGCATTAAACGTTGAACTTTGTTTGAATGTCAGGGTAAGTCATACTATAATAATATTGTATTTTACAAGTCAATTGAGCTCCCATAAAAGAAGGTGCAATGATGGCTCCACAAATATTATTGCAAGGTTTATAGTGCTACACGAACATAAACACTGAAGAACACATCATCTAGCAGACTTCACACCAAAATACAAAATTAATGGCAGAAATTTGGTTACATTCACAACACTGTGCACTCAATAGACTTCATTTACTCAATACAGACAGATCGATGCCAACTTTCACATTTACTTAATGGGGGATAATACAACGACTAGAATCAAATGAAATACAGGAAATATAGCGATCGTTGTATAAAGACGAAACAAAAACCTAGCTGAGAACGGCAAATCGTTCAGATCCAACCCTATGAAAACTCGAATCATTCAATCTGGAATAAAAATTAAACAAAAGCTAGAACAACAGAGTGAGAGGGTGAGAGGACTTACATCAGAGGAGTTAGTGATGAGCTCACGAAGGAAGATCTCCTTGTTGCTGTAGAAGGTGTTAATGATCAAGCTGAGAAGCTGGTTGATCTCGGCTTGGAAGGCAAACGTCTTTGTATCCGCCATGGTCACTCTATCAGAATCTCCAAAAACAAGGTTCGTCCTTCGGAGATCAAATGAAGCGAGAAGGGGATCAGAGCAAAGTTAACAGGAGGCGAAATATATTGGTGGAGCAACGATTGATATTCAGTTATGGAACCCTAATCGTCTAACTGGTTGAAGTCGTAATTCCAGATTGAAGACGATGAAAATGGGCTTTTTCACCCAGTACACATATTTACCTCGAAAAAAGACGGCTAATTTACTACGGTTATTTTATCAACCGTGGTAACTTAACATAGAAAAAGCAACCGTGGTGTTTTTGTTGTTAAATTATTACGGTTATTTGATCAACCGTAGTATTATTGCAGTTAAATTAATACGGTTATTTGTTCAACCGTGATAATTTTAGGCAGCAAAAAATTTTACCACGAAAAAAACGCAACCGTGGTATTACGGTTGTTAAATTAATACGGTTATTTGATGAACCGTGGTAATTTCACCTATCTAACATATTTAACTCGGAAAAAAATGCAACCGTGGTAAATCAATCGTAGTCAAAAGCCATTTTTCTACTGGTGTTATTTATTTAAGCATAATTGTTCCGATTAAAGCCTATGATGGATTTGGACATTAACGTCTGAGGTCATTGCCGTGTGGCACTACCGACATAAGTCGGGGGGTGTTATAGATACTTGCTTATATTTTAAAGGCATGAAAATCACTTAAATTTTGAGAATATCATGGACTATATCCCCTTTGGATTTCAATGAAAAATAATTATTTTCATTTTTGTAATGATCAGTGACGTTTATACAAAAAATGAGATAATTTTGAAAATCACTACAATTTGGAGAATTTCATGGAATCCCCTTTGGATTTCGATGAAAAATAAATATTTTCATTTTTATAAGGATCGGTGACGTTTATACAGAAAAATGAGATAATTATGAAATTCACTAAAATTTGGAGAATTTCATAGACTATCCCGTTTGGATTTCGATGAAAAATAATTACTTTAATTTTTGTAATGATCGGTGATGTTTACATAGAAAAAGTGAGATAATTTGGAAAATCACTAAAATTTTGAGAATTTCATGGACTATCCGCTTTGGATTTCGATAAAAAATAATTATTTTCATTTTTGTAATGATCGGTGACGTTTATTAAGAAAAATGAGATAATTTTTAAAATCACTAAAATTTGGAGAATTTCATGGACTATCCCCTTTGGATTTCGGTGAAAAATAAATATTTTCATCTTTATAATCATATGTGACGTTTATATCGAAAAATGAGATAATTTTCAAAATCACTAAAATTTGGAGAATTTCATGGACTATCCTCTTTGGATTTTGATGAAAAATAGTTATTTTCATTTTTATAATGATCGGCGACGTTTATACTGAAAAATGAGATAATTTTTAAAATCACTTAAATTTGGAGAATTTCATGGACTATTGGATTTCGATGAAAAACATTTTTATAATGATCGGTGACGTTTATACAGAGAAAAGAGATAATTTTGAAAATCACTAAAATTTGGAGAATTTCATGGACTATAATACCCTTTGGATTTCGGTGAAAAATAAATATTTTCATTTTTATAGTGATCGGTGACGCTTATACCGAAAAATGAGATAATTTTCAAAATCACTAAAATTTGGAGAATTTTATGGACTATTCCATTTGGATTTCGATGAAAATTATTTTTATAATGATCGGTGACGTTTATACAAAAAAAATAGTTAATTTTGAAAGTCACTAAAATTTGGAGAATTTCATGGACTACCCCCTTTGGATTTCGGTGAAAAATAAATATTTGTAATATTTATACAAAAAAGGAGAAAATTATGAAAATCACTTAAATTTTGAGAATATCATGGACTATATCCCCTTTGGATTTCAATGAAAAATCATTATTTTCATTTTTATAATGATTGGTGACGTTTATATAGAAAAATGAGTTAATTTTGAAAATCACTAAAATTTGGAGAATTTCATGGACTATATACCTTTTGGATTTCAGTGAAAAATAAATATTTTCATTTTTATAATGACCGGTGACGTTTATACCGAAAAATGAGATAATTTTCAAAATCACTAAAATTTGGAGAATTTTATGGACTATCCCCTTTGGATTTCAATGAAAAATATTTTTATAATGATCGGTGACGTTTATACATAAAAAATAGTTAATTTTGAAAATCACTAAAATTTGGATAATTTCATGGACCCCTTTGGATTTCGATGAAAAATAAATATTTGTAACATTTATACAAAAAAAGGAGAAAATTATGAAAATCACTTAAATTTTGAGAATATCATGGACTATATCCCCTTTGGATTTCAATGAAAAATCATTATTTTTATTTTTGTAATGATCAGTGACGTTTACACAGAAAAATGTGATAATTTTGAAAATCACTAAAATTTGGAGAATTTCATGGATTATCCCCTTTGGATTTCGGTGAAAAGTAAATATTTGTTACATTTATACAAAAAAGGAGAAAATTATGAAAATCAATTAAATTTTGAGAATTTCATGTACTATATCCCTTTGTATTCCAATGAAAATAATTTTTTTCATTTTTGTAATGATCAGTGACGTTTACACAGAAAAATAAGATAATTCCGGAAATCACTAAAATTTGGAGAATATCATGGACTACCCTTTTGATTTCGATGAAATATAAATATTTTCATTTTTATAATGATCGATGACGTTTATACAGAAAAATGAGATAATTTGGAAAATCACTAAAATTTAAAGAATTTCATGGACTACCCTCTTTGGATTTCGATAAAAAATATATTCTTTTATTTACGTAATGATCGGTGACGTTTACATAGAAAAAGTGAGATAATTTGGAAAATCATTAAAATTTTGAGAATTTCATGGACACCCTTTGGATTTCGGTCAAAAATAAATATTTTTATTTTTATAATCATGTGACGTTTATATAGAAAAAATGAGAAATCAATGAAAATCACTAAAATTTGGAAAATTTTCATGGACTATTCTCTTTCGATTTTGGTGATTTTTTTTTTTTTTCATCTTTATAATGATCGGTGACGTTTATAAGAAAAAATGAAATAATTTTCAAAACCACTAAAATTTGGAGACCCCTATGGATTTTGATGAAAAATAGTTATTTTCATTTTTATAATAATCGATGACGTTTATACAGAAAAATGATATAATTTTTAAAATCACTTAAATTTGGAGAATTTCATGGACTATCCCCTTTGGATTTCGATGAAAAACATTTTTATAATGATCGGTGACGTTTATACAGTGAAAAGAGATAATTTTGAAAATCACTAAAATTTGGAGAATTTCATGGACTATACCCTTTGGATTTCGGTGAAAAATAAATATTTTCATTTATATAATGATCGGTGACGTTTATACCGAAAATGAGATAATTTTCAAAATCACTAAAATTTGGAGAATTTTATGGACTATCCCCCTTTGGATTTCGATGAAAAACATTTTTATAATGATCGGTGATGTTTATACAGAAAAAATAGTTAATTTTAAAAATCACTAAAATTTGGAGAATTTCATGGACTACCCCCTTTGTATTTCGGTGAAAAATAATTATTTGTAACATTTATACAAAAAGGAGAAAATTATGAAAATCACTTAAATTTTGAGAATATCATGGACTATATCCCCTTTGGATTTCAAGGAAAAATCATTATTTTCATTTTTGTAATGATCAGTGACGTTTACACGTAAAAATGTGATAATTTTTAAAATCACTAAAATTTGGAAAATTTCATGGACTATCCTCTTTGGATTTCGGTCAAAAATAAATATTTTCATCTTTATAATGATCGGTGACCTTCATACCGAAAAATGAGATAATTTTCAAAATCACTAAAATTTAGAGAATTTCATGGGCTAATGATCAGTGACGTTTATAATGATCAGTGACGTTTATATAGAAAAATGAGATAATTTTCAAAATCACTAAAATTTGGAGAATTTCATGGCCTATGCCTTTTGGATTTCGATGAAAAACATTTTTATAATGACGGGTGACGTTTATACAAATAAAATAGTTAATTTTGAAAATCACTAAAATTTGGAGAATTTCAAGGACTCTTCCCTTTGGAATTCGATGAAAAATAAATATTTGTAACATTTATACGAAAAAGTAGAAAATTATGAAAATCACTTAACTTTTGAGAATATCATGGACTATATCCCCTTTGGATTTCAATGAAAATTAATTATTTTTTCATTTTTGTATTGATTAGTGACGTTTACAAAGACAAATGAAGTAATTTTGAAAAATCACTAAAATTTGGAGAATTTCATGGACTACCCTTTTGATTTCGATGAAAAATACATATTTTCATTTTTATAATGATCGGTGACGTTTATACAGAAAAATGAGAAAATTTTGAAAATCACTTAAATTTTGAGAATTTCATGGACTATCTGCTTTGGATTTCGATAAAAAATAATTATTTTCATTTTTGTAATGATCGGTGACGTTTACATAGAAAAATGAGATAATTTTTAAAATCACTAAAATTTGGAGAATTTCATGGACTATCCCCTTTGGATTTCGGTGAAAAATAAATATTTTCATCTTTATAATCATATGTGACGTTTATATCGAAAAATGAGATAATTTTCAAAATCACTAAAATTTGGAGAATTTCATGGACTATCCTCTTTGGATTTTGATGAAAAATAGTTATTTTCATTTTTATAATGATCGGTGACGTTTATACTGAAAAATGAGATAATTTTTAAAATCACTTAAATTTGGAGAATTTCATGGACTATCCCCTTTGGATTTCGATTAAAAACATTTTTATAATGATCGGTGAAGTTTATACAGAGAAAAAATATAATTTTGAAAATCACTAAAATTTGGAGAATTTCATGGACCCCTTTGAATTTCGGTGTAAAATAAATATTTTCATTTTTATAATGATCGGTGACGTTTATACCGAAAAAATAGTTAATTTTCAAAACCGCTAAAATTTGGAGAATTTCATGGACTTTCCCTTTTGGATTTCGATGAAAAACATTTTTATAATGAGCGGTGACGTTTATACAGAAAAAATAGTTAATTTTGAAAATCACTAAAATTTGGAAAATTTCAAGGACTTTTCTCTTTGGATTTCGGTGAAAAATAAATATTTATAACATTTTTACAAAAAAAGGAGAAAAATATGAAAATCACTTAAATTTTGAGAATATCATGGACTCCCCTTTGGATTTCAATGAAAAACAACTATTTTTTCATTTTTGTAATGATGAGTGACTTTTACAAAGAAAAAATGAGATAATTTTGAAAATCACTAAAATTTTGAGAATTTCATGGACCCCTTTGGATTTCGGTGACAAATAAATATTTTCATTTTTATAATGATCAGTGACGTTTACATAGAAAAAGTGATATAATTTGGAAAATCATTAAAAATTTGAGAATTTAATGGACAATGCCCTTTGGATTTCAGTGAAAAATAAATATTTTCATTTTTATAATTATATGTAACGTTTATATAGAAAAAATGAGAAATCTATGAAAATCACTAAAATTTGGAGAATTTCATGGACAATCCCCTTTCGATTTCGGTGAAAAATAATTTTTTTCATCTTTATAATGATCGGTGACGTTTATACCAAAAAATGAGATAATTTTTAAAACCATTAAAGTTTGGAGAATTTCATGTACTATCCCCTTTGGATTTCGATGAAAAATAATTACTTTCATTTACTTAATGATCGGTGACGTTTACATAAAAAAGTGAGATAATTTGGAAAATTATTAAAATTTTGAGAATTTCATGGACTATCCCCTTCGGATTTCAATGAAAAATAAATATTTTCATTTTTATAATCGTGACGTTTATATAGAAAAAAATGAGAAGTCTATGAAAATCACTAAAATTTGGAGAATTTCATGCAATATCCCCTTTGGATTTTGGTGAAAAATAAATATTTTCATTTTTAGAATTTCAGTGACGTTTATACCGAAAAATTAGATAATTTTCAAAACCACTAAAATTTGGAAATTTTCTAGGACTATCCCCTTTGGATTTCGATGAAAAATAAATATCTTCATTTTTCTAATGATCGGTGACATTTACATAGAAAAAGTGCGACAATTCCGAAATTTACTAAACCTTGGAGAATATCATGGACTATCCCGTTTGGATTTCGATGAAAAATAGTTACTTTAATATTTGTAATGATCTGTGACTTTTACATAGAAAAAGTGAGATGCTTTGGAAAATCACTAAAACTTAGAGAATTTCATGGACTATCCGCTTTGGATTTCAGTGAAAATTAAATATTTTCATTTTTATAATGATATGTGACGTTTATATAGAAAAATGAGAAATCAATGAAAATCACTAAAATTTGGAGAATTTCATGGACTATTCCCTTTCGATTTCGGTGAAAAATAAATACTTTCATCTTTATAATGATCGGTGACGTTTATACCGAAAAATGAGGTAATTTTCAAAACCACTAAAATTTGAAGAATTTCATGGACTATCTCCTTTGGATTTCGGTTAAAAATAAATATTTGTAACATTTATACAAGAAAAAGAGAAAATTATGAAAATCACTTAATTTTTTAGAATTTCATGTACTATATCTCTTTGGATTCCAAAGAAGATAACTTTCTTCATTTTTGTAATGATCAGTGTTACACAGAAAAATGAGATAATTTTGAAAATCACTAAAATTTTAAAAATTTCACGGACTACCCTTTTGATTTCGATGAAAAATAAATATATTCATTTTTATAATAATCGGTGACGTTTATACAGAAAAAATGAGATAATTTGAAAAATCACTAAAATTTAAAGAATTTCATTGACTATCCCCTTTGGATTTCGATGAAAAATAATTACTTTCATTTACGTAATGATCGATCACGTTTACATAGAAAAGTGAGATAATTTGGAAAATCATTAAAATTTTGAGAATTTCATGGACTATCCCCTTTGGATTTCGGTGAAAAATAAATATTTTCATTTTTATAATCATATATGACGTTTATATAGAAAATTGAGAAATTTATGAAAATCACTAAAATTTGGAAATTTTCATGGACTATCCCCTTTGGATTTTGGTGAAAAATAAATATTTTCATTTTTATAATAATCGGTGACTTTTATACCGAAAAATGAGATAATTTTCAAAATCACTTAAACTTGGAGAAATTTCATGGACTATCCCCTTTGGATTTCGATGAAAAACATTTTTATAATAATCGGTGACGTTTATACAGAGAAAAGAGATAATTTTGAAAATCACTAAAATTTGGAGAATTTCATGGACTACCCTTTGGATTTCGGTGAAAAATGAATATTTTCATTTTTATAATGATCCGTGACGTTTATACCGAAAATGAGATAATTTTCAAAATCCCTAAAATTTGGAGAATTTTATGGACTATCCCCTTTTGGATTTTGATGAAAAACATTTTTATAATGATCGGTGACGTTTATACAGAAAAAATAGTTCATTTTGAAAATCACTAAAATTTGAAGAATTTCATGGACTATCCTTTGGATTTCGGTAAAAAATAAATATTTGTAACATTTATACAAAAAAGGAGAAAATTATGAAAATCACTAAAATTTTGAGAATATCATGGACTATATCCCCTTTTGATTTCAATGAAAAATAATTATTTTCATTTTGTAATGATTAGTGACGTTTACACAGAAAAATGAGATAATTTTGAATATCACTAAAATTTGGAGAGTTTCATGGACTATCCCCTTTAGATTTCGATGAAAAATAAATATTTTTAATTTTATAATATTCGGTGACATTTATATAGAAAAATGAGATAATTTTCAAAATCATATGTGACGTGTATTTAGAAAAAATGAGAAATCTATGAAAATCACTAAAATTTGGAGAATTTCATGGACAATTCCTTTTGGATTTCGATGAAAAATAAATATTTTCATTTTTATAATGTTCAGTGACGTTTATATAAAAAAATGAGATATTTTTTAAAATGACTAAAATTTGGAGAATTTCATGGACTATCCCCCTTTGGATTTCGATGAAAAACAAATATTTTCATTTTTATAATGATCGGTGACGTTTATACCAAAAATGAGATAATTTCAAAATAACTAAAATTTGGAGAATTTCATGGACCATCCCCTTTGGATTTCGATGAAAAATAATTATTTTTATTTTTATAATCATATGTGACGTTTATATAGAAAAAATGACAAATCTATGAAAATCACTAAAATTTTGAGAATTTCATGGACTATCCCCTTTGGATTTCGGTGAAAAATAAATATTTTTATTTTTATAATCATATGTGACGTTTATATAGAAAAAATGAGAAATCTATGAAAATCAGTAAAATTTGGAGAATTTCATGGACTATCCCCTTTGAATTTCGGTGAAAAACAAATATTTTCATTTTTATAATGATCGGTGACGTTTATACCGAAAAATGAGATAATTTTCAAAATAACTAAAATTTGGAGAATTTCATGGACCATCCCCTTTGGATTTCGATGAAAAATAAATACTTTCATTTTTATAATGATCGGTGACGTTTATATAGAAAAATGAGATAATTTTTAAAATCACTAAAGTTTGGAGAATTTCATGGACTATCCATTTTGGATTTCGGTGAAAAATAAATATTTTCATCTTTATAATCATATGTGACGTTTATATCGAAAAATGAGATAATTTTCAAAATCACTAAAATTTGGAGAATTTCATTGACTATCCTCTTTGATTTTTGATGAAAAATAGTTATTTTCATTTTTATAATGACCGGTGACGTTTATACAGAAAAATGAGATAATTTTTAAAATCACTTAAATTTGGAGAATTTCATGGACTATGCCATTTGGATTTCGGTGAAAAACATTTTTATAATAATCGGTGACGTTTATATAGAGAAAAGAGATAATTTCAAAAATCACTAAAATTTGGAAAATTTCATGGACTGTCCCCTTTGGATTTCGGTGAAAAAAATATATTTGTAACATTTATACAAAAAAGGAGAAATTTATGAAAACCTCTAAAATTTTGAGAATATAATGGACTATATCCCCTTTGGATTTTAATGAAAAATAATTATTTTTATTTTTGTAATGATCAGTGACGTTACACAGAAAAATGAGATAATTTTGAAAATCACTAAAATGTGAAGAATTTCATGGACTATCCCTTTTGGATTTCAATGAAAAATAAATATTTTCATTTTTATAATGTTCGGTGACTTTTGTATAGAAAAATGAGAATTTTTTTAAAATCACTAGAATTTGGAGAATTTTCTGGACTACCCTTTTGATTTGGATGAAATATAAATATTTTCATTTTTATAATGATCGTTGACGTTTATACAGAAAAATGAGATAATTTGGAAAATCACTAAAATTTAAAGAATTTCATGGACTATCCCTTTGGATTTCGATGAAAAATAATTACTTTCATTTACGTAATGATCAGTGACGTTTACATAGAAAAAGTGAGATAATTTAGAAAATCATTAAAAAATTTATGGACTATCCCCTTTCGATTTCGGTAAAAAATAAATATTTTCGTCTTTTTAATGATTGGTGATGTTTATATAGAAAAATGAGATAATTTTTAAAATCATTAAAATTTGGAGAATTTCATGGACTATATCCCCTTTGGATTTCGATGAAAAATAATTACTTTCATTTACGTAATGATTGGTGACGTTTACATAGAAAAAGTGAGATAATTTGGAAAATCAATAAAATTTGGAGAATTTCATGGACTATCCCCTTTGGATTTTGGTGAAAAATAAAGATTTTTATTTTTATAATCATATGTGACGTTTATATAGAAAAAATGAGAAATCTATGAAAATCACTAAAATTTGGAGAATTTCATGGACTATCCCCTTTCGATTTCGGTGAAAAATAAATATTTTCATCTTTATAATGATCGGTGATGTTTATATAGAAAATGAGATAATTTTTAAAATCACTATAATTTGGAGTATTTCATGGACTATCTCCTTTGAATTTTGATGTAAAATAGTTATTTTCATTTTTATAATGATCGGTGACGTTTATATAGAAAAATGAGATAATTTGGAAAATCATTAAAATTTTGAGAAATTTCATGGACTTCCCTTTGTATTTCGGTGAAAAACATTTTTATAATGATCAGTGACGTTTATAAAGAGAAAAGAGATAATTTTGAAAATCACTAAAATTTGGAGAATTTCATGGACTATCATTCCTTTTGGGTTTTGGTGAAAAATAAATATTTGTAACATTTACACAAAAAAGGAGAAAATTATAAAAATCACTAAAATTTTGAGAATATCATGGACTATATCCTCTTTGGATTTCAATGAAAAATAATTATTTTTATTTTTATAATGATCAGTGACGTTTACACAGAAAAATGAGATAATTTTGAAAATCACTAAAATTTGGAGAATTTCATGGACTATCCCATTTGGATTTTGATGAAAAATAAATATTTTCATTTTTATATTGTTCGGTGACGTTTATATAGAATACTGAGATAATTTTTAAAATCACTAAAATTTGGAGAAT
Source organism: Rheum nobile (assembly GCA_027886185.1). NCBI lineage: Eukaryota > Viridiplantae > Streptophyta > Magnoliopsida > Caryophyllales > Polygonaceae > Rheum > Rheum nobile. The sequence continues at coordinate 1,875,581 of WOAB01000292.1, read as the reverse complement.
TTCATGGACTATTCCCTTTGGATTACGACGAAAAATAATTACTTTCATTTACGTAATGATTGATGACGTTTACATAGAAAAAGTGAGATAATTTGGAAAATCACTAAAATTTTGAGAATTTCATGGACTATCTCCTTTGGATTTCGGTGAAAAATAAATATTTTTAATTTTGTAATGATCAGTGACGTTTACACAGAAAAATGAGATAATTATGAAAATCACTAAAATTTGGAGAATGTCATGGACTATCCCCTTTGGATTTCGATGAAAAATAAATATTTTCATTTTTATAATGATCGGTGACGTTTATATAGAAAAATGAGATAATTTGGAAAATGATTAAAAAAAATTCATGGACTATCGCCTTTCGATTTCGGCGAAAAATAAATATTTTCATCTTTATAATGATCGGTGATGTTTATATAGAAAAATGAGATAATTTTTAAAATCATTAAAATTTGGAGAATTTCATGGACTATCATCCCTTTTGGATTTCGATGAAAAATAATTACTTTCATTTACGTAATTATCGGTGACGTTTACATAGAAAAAGTGAGATAATTTGGAAAATCATTAAAATTTTGAGAATTTCATGGACTATCCGCTTTGGATTTCGGTGAAAAATAAATAATTTCATTTTTATAATCATATGTGACATTTATATAGAAAAAATGAGAAATCTATGAAAATCACTAAAATTTTGAGAATTTCATGGACTATCTCCTTTGGATTTCGATGAAAAAATAAATATTTTCATTTTTATAATGATCGGTTACGTTTATATAGAAAATTGAGATAATTTTTAAAATCACTAAAGTTTGGAGAATTTCATGGACTATCCCTTTTGGATTTCGGTGAAAAATAAAAAATTTCATCTTTATAATCATATGTGACGTTTATATCGAAAAATGAGATAATTTTCAAAATCACTATAATTTGGAGAATTTCATGGACTATCCTCTTTGAATTTTGATGAAAAATAGTTATTTTTATTTTTATAATGACCGGTGACGTTTAAACAGAAAAATGAGATAATTTTTAAAATCACTTAAATTTGGAGAATTTCATGGACTATATCCCCTTTGGATTTCGGTAAAAAATAAATATTTTCAATTTTATAATCATATGTGACGTTTATATAGAAAAAATGAGAAATCTATGAAAATCACTAAAATTTTGAGAATTTCATGGACTATCTTTTTCGATTTCGGTGAAAAATAAATATTTTCATCTTTATAATGATCGGTGATGTTTATATTGTAATACCCCTCATTTTAGTAAGGACATTTTGGTAATTGTCCCAACGCTCGTACTGTAGTCGGATTGTTTTCAGAGAAGTTCGGATTATTTCTGTATCGTGTTTGATCTCTGTAATATTTTCCTGAGTGGAATAAAATACATTCGACGTATTTTCGGGTCTTAGAATACTCGTTCGGGTACGAATATATTTAATCCGGAGTTTATACCCATACCTTTTCCCGGGTAAATAGACGTGGAAAGGCATTTTCCGCGATCGCGGCGAAGGTTCCGCGATCGCGGAAAAATGGGTCTCAGAAAAGCTGGCAAGTCTCGGTCGAGGCTTTCGTTCCTTCGATTTGGTTCGTTCCTTATTCGATTCGTATCATTTTAAATGTCGAATCTAACCTAGGGTTTCGTTGTGGGTCGTTTCCGTAGGAATCTGTAATCCGAGTTCTGTTCTCGTTTCGGACCCAGAAACCCGTCTTCGTCAATCGTTCGTATAATCTAAGGCAAGTGGCGGTTCGCTCTTGCTTATCATTCCATATTTTCATTAATTATCAATTATTTAATTGTTAATTAAATTGGGATGAATTACTGTTTTCGTTTGGGAACAAATTTGATAAATGATATGATTAAAATACAAATATTATATAATGTTGTATATATTGCTAGAAACAACGCTATTATATCTGTTATTGCCTCGATGGCATTGATGTGGACTATGATGTGGTTTTAACTGTTTAGTTAGAACGAGTATTCGTAGGAACGCTATGTACCTTGCGAGGTCTAGTTGTTTCTTTATAACTAGTGCTAGGAGGATTATTTCCCTAGTACTCTCTTTGGTCATGACCATACCCTTACTCAGGGTTTGTGCACACAGCTGGTGCCGATTCTCGGGATTTATTCCCTTCAATATCTCTCGCGATGAGATGATATTTAAAAGCTTATAACATGAATGTACGTTTTGGAATTAAATAAGATAAGTGCCGCTATGCACATAATTGATGAAGGGCGAGAAGTACAACGTGGAAACTCGTCTGGACTTCAATCGGAGTAAGTCCTCCTTCCAAATCTGAATTCGCATTACGCGGTGAGGTTGGTCGTGGACCCAAATGGCCGAGTCTTTTTAAACGCTTGTGTGAAATTATAATGTTCCCGAACAGTTGTCATACTTTCCGATAAGACTCAATCTCTTAGAGTCTTCTCTTCATATGTTTCCTCTAGACTCGATCTTTAGGAGTCTTCTCTTGATCATTCTACTTTGAATCATTCTGTAGAGGTATTGAGGTTTACTATCGTCATCGGCTTTTATTCGAGAAGCGATGGGTCTAACCTAATATGCCTACCTTAGAACCTTTCTGTTTTACCCTTGTATAGTCTTTCATTAGACTAACCAACCGGGTTTTATTCCTTGCATGGTTGGCTGGTGTCATCCGTCTCATACGGCACATCAGGTAAACTCCCGTTCCGTGAAGGCTAGAAACGACGATGAAGGCAGATGGAGTTTTTAAGAGTTTTATCAAGGTTGAGATCCTAGGCGTGTGATCGCTCCGATCAAGACATTTGTGTTATTTATTTAAAAGACTTCCGCTGTATTGAAACCTAATATGTATTTTGGTTGTATTCGGAATTGTGGATGTAATTCCAAGACTTTGATTTAATCGAATGTTATGATATTTCGTATTAAATGTTGTTTTATGATTTGTATAAATTGGTTAAGCCTTGGGTGGCTTCGGATGTGGAATCTGAGGTCACTGCCGGTAATACTTTTAAGGTTATATATTTGGGGGTGTTACATATATAGAAAACAAGATAATTTTTAAAATCACTAAAATTTGGAGTATTTCATGGACTATCCCCTTTGGATTTCGATGCAAAATAGTTATTTTCATTTTTATAATGGGTGACGTTTATACAGAAAAATGAGATAATTTGGAAAATCATTAAAATTTTGAGAAATTTCATGGACTATCCCCTTTAGATTTCGGTGAAAAACATTTTTATAATGATCGGTGACGTTTATAAAGAGAAAAGAGATAATTTTGAAAATCACTAAAATTTGGAGAATTTCATGGACTATCCCCTTTGGATTTCGATGAAAAATAAATATTTTTATTGTTATAATGTTCGATGACGTTTATATAGAAAAATGAAATAATTTTAAAACCACTAAAATTTGGAGAATTTCATGGACTATCCCCTTTGGATTTCGATGAAAAATAATTACTTTCATTTACGTAATGACCGGCGACGTTTACATAGAAAAAGTGAGATAATTTGGAAAATCATTAAAATTTTGAGAATTTCATGGACTATCCCTTTTGGATTTCGGTGAAAAATAAATATTTTCATTTTTATAATCATATATGACGTTTATATAGAAAAAATGAGAAATCTATGAAAATCACTAAAATTTGAAGAATTTCATGGACTATCCCCTTTGGATTTCGGTGAAAAATAAATATTTTCATTTTTATAATGATCGGTGATGTTTATACCAAAAAATGAGATAATTTTCAAAATCACTAAAATTTGGAGAATTTCATGGACCATTCCCTTTGGATATCGATGAAAAACATTTTTATAATGATCGGTGACGTTTATATAGAAAAATGAGATAATTTTTAAAATCACTAAAGTGGAGAATTTCATGGACTATCCCATTTGGATTTCGGTGAAAAATAAATATTTTCATCTTTATAATCATATGTGACGTTTTTATCGAAAAATGAGATAATTTTCAAAATCACTAAAATTTGGAGAATTTCATGGACTATCCTCTTTGGATTTTGATGAAAAATAGTTATTTTCATTTTTATAATGACCGGTGACGTTTATACAGAAAAATGAGATAATTTTTAAAATCACTTAAATTTGGAGAATTTCATGGACTATCCCCTTTGGATTTCGGTGAAAAACATTTTTATAATAATCGGTGACGTTTATACATAGAAAAGAGATAATTTTGAAAATCACTAAAATTTGGAGAATTTCATGGACTATCCCCTTTGGATTTCAGTGAAAAACATTTTTATAATAATCGGTGACGTTTATACAGAGAAATGAGATAAATTTGAAAATCACTAAAATTTGGAGAATTTCATGGACTATCCCCTTTGGATTTCGGTGAAAAATAAATATATTCATTTTTATAATGATCGGTGACGTTTATACCGAAAAATGAGATAATTTTGAAAATCACTAAAATTTGGAGAATTTAATGGACCATTCCCTTTGGATTTCGATTAAAAACATTTTTATAATGATCGGTGACGTTTATACAGAGAAAAGAGATAATTTTAAAAATCACTAAAATTTAGAGAATTTCATGGACTATCTCCTTTGGATTTCGGTAAAATTTTAATGATCAGTGACGTTTACACAGAAAAATGAGATAATTCCGAAATTCACTAAAATTTGGAGAATTTCATGGACTACCCTTTTGATTTGGATGAAATATAAATATTTTCAATTTTATAATGATCGTTGACGTTCATACAAAAAAATGAGATAATTTGGAAAATCACTAAAATTTAAAGAATTTTATGGATTATCTGTAACACCGCCAAATCTTAACCCATTTGGAAAGGTATTACCGCCAGTGACCCCAGTGTTCCTTACCGAGATCACCCAAGGCCTTACCGGATTAAATACAATTTAAGGCATACAATGATACATAATGATCAAAGTATCCAAATCAAAACATCAATCAAATGAAACATGAGTTACGGGATTACAACCCAATCCCGAATAGGCCAAACACAGAGTTCAAACAAAGTACAGCGGAAGACTAATAAAAGATTTTACAAACAGGGTTGTGATCGTAATGATCACCTGTCCAAGGATCTCAACCTGATTAAAAGCAATTATTAAAACATCCCAAACACAACCGTCGTCTTCATAGTCAATCTAGTCTCCTCAAATCTTCACTCTATCTGATGTGCCGAATCGAACGGATGAAACCAGCCCACATGCGGAGAACAATGTTCGTGGGTTAGTCTACTTGAATAGACTAGCAAGGGTAAAAAGCAAAATGGTTCGAAGCAGTTGTATTAGGTTAGACTCCTCGTCCCTCGAATGATAATCGAGTACGCTTGTCAATCACCATACTCCTACTGGAATAAACAAGAGGTATGCACAAGAGAAGATTCTGGAAGACTTAATCTTCACAGAAATCGACTCGAAAAGAGACTCCAAGAGATTGAGTCTTTAATGAAATATGACAAATCTGGAATGATTACAGGATCATACAACAATGATTTAAAAGTTGACTGAGATGCTTCGGTTCACGACCAACCTCATCGCACACAGCGAATCCAGATTGGAAAGAGAACGTACTATGATCAAAGTCGAGACGAGTTTTCCTAGCTACACTATAACTTAGCTGCACTACTCGCCCAAGGTATATTAATCATGTGCACTCGTGCACTTATCTTATTTAATTCCAAAACGAGCATTACGTTATAAGCTTTTACATCTCCACACAAGAGATATCGGATCTCCTCACAAGAGATATCAGATCTCCTCACAAGAGTTATAGAAGGGATGAACCCTGAAAGATTTGACACTAGCGAAGTGCGCCAACCCTGTGAAAGGGTATGGTCATGATCAGAGAGAAAGTACTGGGGATGAACCACCAAGTACCAGTTATAAAGAAACAGTTAAACTCCCTCAAGGTACATAGCGTTCCTAGCCACTAGTGCTAACTAAACAGTACAGCACAACAACAGTTACTGGATAAATCCACATAAAGGCCCGAAAGGCGATCACAGATAATAGCGTTGTTCTAACAGATATACAACCTATTATATGATTTTCAATATTTTGTTTTTCCAAAACAGTTTACCAAAACCATTTTCAGACAAACAGAGTATTCATTCCAAATTAATTACTCAGATAAACTACTAATAATTAATGTAAATATGGAACGAATGAGCAAGAGCGAACCGCCACTTGCCTTAATCCGCAGAATAGTCTAACGACGACAACTGGACTCCGGGCTTGACACGGGTATGGCTCCGACAGCACAACGACCTTCGAGTCGACCCATAAAAGGAATCCTTCGTTAGATCCGACATAACCAAAGTACGAATCTAAAAACGACGAAAGGAAAGACGCCACGAAGGCATTCTGGGCTCTGGCGGCGGTCGCCGTTCTTGGCGGCGGTCGCCGCATTCATCACGGCGGTCGCCGTGAAGAACACGGCCGACTGAAACGAGAGAAATCTCACCCCAAAACACGAGCGGTTCGGCCTCCCTCGACTTGCTTTGGCTTCTAACCTCCAAGGCTAATCAAAAGCTTCACAAAGGCACTCTGGAAACACACCACAACACCTCCGGCGAGCACAAGAAAACCGACGAAACTCAACTCACTTTGAGGGAGAATTTTGGTAGTGATTCGGGGTTGTAGATGACCCAAAACCCATGCCCAAGCTCCTCTATATATAGGCAAACCCCAAGGAGTACCCAGCAAATCCTAAGACGCGGCAACCGACGCAACGGCGCGCCTCGAACGACGCCGGCGACCGACGGGCAATGCCCACTGGACAATCACGGCGGTCGCCGTGATTTTGCCTGCGGCGGGCACGCGGCGGTCGCCGTAAATGCGGCGGTCGCCGTAAATGCGGCGGTTGCCGTCGCTAGGCCTGTCGCGGCCAGCTAGAAGCTGACACGCTGACTTCTCGGGCCCAACCACGGCGGTCGCCGTTTCTCCCTTTTTCCGCCCATTCAGCTTTGAACGAACATGACGTTAAACCGGGATAAAAATTATCGTACGCAAACGACAATTAAACTCCAAGGCATGATGTCTGTATATTACTTCACTGAGAAAAATATTACAGATACAGAGCACATTACAGAATGTCTCAAGCTACCTGAATTAAATCCGACGTACTAAACGGGTACTCGGGAAAATTCCAAAATTCCCAAAATAACCTTACAAAAATACGGGGTATCACACTATCCCCTTTGGATTTCGGTAAATTTTTTAGGGTTGTTATAATGGATTGATGGTATGATATGAATGATTGGTAAGTATTAAGGGTACGAAATCTGTATTAAGGACATAGTTTATTTTTGGGAATCAATAGGGCATTCCAATTTCATATATATACATATATATTATAGTTACAGATATTTTACAACAAAAATATGAAATTTAGGAATTTTAAATCTAAGTCTAATTTTTCTTTCTATTATATTTGTCACCTAGAACAAACTAAAATTTTCTTCATGATTTCCCCTAAAGGGCCGGCCACTTTCAAGATCTTAATTCCATGAGAATTCTAGAAACATGTATAATCACATGTTTACTTTCTTTTGATGAGTTAATCTAGAAAATTCTAATCTAAGCATCCTAATCCCTTAACAATTCTAGATTCTTCCTTAGCCTCTATAAATAACGTGATCCCTCCTTCTTTTGAATGATGATGCCGGCTGCCTCCTTCTCTTGATTTCCCTTGGCAGCCACCTCTAGCTCCCTTCCATCATGCCACGGCCAAGCTTCCATACACCACCATGGCCATTTCTTCTTCCCTTCCAATCGGCCACCTTGGCCCTTATATTCCTACAAGTCTTCCATGGCTCACAAGAAATCTCATGTCATTCAAATCAAGCTTCCATCCTTGATTAGGCATCTCTAAGGTATGACTCTTCCTTTGAAATTTTTAAATATAAGTTGAATAATTAGGATGTTCTTGAGTAAGAGAATGATATTTAGGAAGTGAATAATGATCAATAAGAAGATAGATGATGTTGGGAGATAGCCTAAGAAGATTGAATTTGGAGTTTGAAAGTGAAAGATGAACTTTTGGGTAGAATCGAAACTTCTGTAAAATTCTGGGTAAAATCGGTCATTTATGGAAAGTTGGGATTGACATCATAATTTAGGGAATTTCGTTACGAGTATGAGGAACTTGACGGATCTCGATTTGGAGTTATATATCAAAAGTTATGAGTGATTCTGTAATGTATTGTAAAATTCAGGAAGTCGCTGCAACTATAGGAAATTTGGATTACCGGGCCGCAACAATGATCTTACCACGGAAATTGTTGTCGTGGAACGTCTTTCAGGCAAGTTATATGCGAATGTTTATATGCTTTGCAAAAATATAGATTATCTGTATATGCAGTAATACCATAATTAGTGTTATATATGATGGTTGCATTTCATGGGTTATAATATAACTATATGATGAAGTTCTTGATATTATTATATGATGAGATGATACTGTTAAGGAATATAGGATATGATATGATTCGATGATTAAGGATATAGATATGATTGTGTGTTAAGGTTATAGGATTGATGATTATATGATATGATATGCCGAGGTTTGATATGATTATATGTTGGGAATTGATATGAAAATATGTCGAGGTTCACAAATTATATGTTGGAGTTTATGATATAACTATGTGTTAGGATTATATGGTTGATGGTAATGTATGGTTGAATGGATAATGTCTTTAAGTATGATATATAGTGGTTGATATTGTCGAAATGTGTTATATGGTGGGATAATGTGAGCCTGTGTGGCTAATGAATGTCTGATGAGTTGATATGGGCCTGTGTGGCAAAAGAATAGGATGACGAGTTATTATGGATCATTGGGATTAATTCCTGTGTTGAAACGTTTTTGATGTTTATAACGTTATGTGTTTACAAGTTTGATAATATGTTTATGATTTCGCCTGTGTGGCAACTATTTGATAAATGTTGATGATTTCGCCTGTGTGGCACCTATGTGATAGTGATGTTTTACGGGTAAGGATGTTCTGAACTCGCTTGATTTTGATGTAGCTATCCCTTGTTACCCCCGGAGTTAGGTTGGGTATGCCAAGGGGGCAACTTTACCTGTGTAGGGAAGGGTCGGGTTGTTTGGCCAACGATGCCGCCCCTTGCCACGGGTAGAGGTTTGTGTATGGTTTTATAATGTGTTTTTGTTGATCCGCTCCTCGACATTGGGTCCCCTATCCGGGAGGGGAGGTTCGAGAGAGTGCTCTACCTTTCTAGGGGAGGTCGGCCACCTGATCAGTGTGCCGTTCCGACCAGTTGGTAGAGGTAGTGTAGGAAGAAGGTACCTTCGTGTCCAAAAGTTCTTGGACATGTTTTCGGATGATAATGTGAATGTTTTCTTGAACGTTGTGAATACGTTAAAGTTTATCTTTCATTATGTTTTCTTTAAAGAAGTATACCCGGGTATAGATTTTAAATATGGATTGAAATCCCGATGATCTGTAATATGGTTAGGTACCTGGGGAAGTTGTTGTGATATGATATATGTTTCTGTTGGATATTTATAGGAATGATTATAATATTATTAGCAATGTGATAATTTATGGGTTAGTAGGATGTTTATGGAAGTTACTGTAAGGGATCTGTGATCTAGTGAGGTGTTCATGAAAATTATTGTGGTATGATTGATAAGGTGATGAATTGTGTTATTTATTGGGTATAATAGGATTCATGACGTACCGGTTTGAGAATTCTTAGGTTATTTATAGAGTCTATCATGATCTGTGAGTTAAATTAGGTATTTATCAGTATACTGTGAGGATCTGTAGAATATTATGGGGTTCAGCGGAGTATTTATGAGAATTACTGTAATTAATAGATTAATTGAATATTTACTGGGTACTTGGGAGATATTATTTTTGATTCGAACTATAAGGCGTTATGTAGGTCAGTTAAGTACTTATGGATTACTGAGACAATCTGGGGTTTAATAGGTATTAATGGAAATATTGTGAAGTATTCTGAGGTATAGTTATATGCTTGAGGAATTATTGTGAGGTGATATATATATAGGTTAAGTTGTTATGTAATTTGGGTATTTAGAGATATTACAGTAATGTGATATGTGAGTTTGAGTGGGAGTAAGATGATTTATTATGTTTATTGGGATTATAGTGATATGCTGAGATTTAGATGGATATTTAAGAGAATTATTGCATGGATTAGTTGAGGTATAGTTTGGTGTATGATCTATAAGGTGATTGTTTGTGGTTTAATTAGATGTTCATTGGGAATTACTATGATAGGATGTTATTTTGGGTTGTCCGGTATTGTGATATTTAGGTAATTTGTTCATTCGTAGGAACGCTATATACCTTGCGAGGTCTAGTCATTTTTTTTTTTATAACTGATATTAGGAGAATTTTGCCCTAGTACTTTTGGTCATGCTCATACCCTTATTCAAGTGGTAGGTGCACTTAGTTATTGCTAACATTCGGGATTCATTCCCAAAGATATCTCTCATTTTGAGATGATATGAATTAAAAGTTTTAACATGAATGTACGTTTTGGAAGTAAATAAGATAAGTGCTTTTACGCACATAATTAATATACCCTCGGACGAGGAGTATAACGTGGAAACCGCCCGGACTCTTGTTAGAGTAAGTCCTCTTTCCAATCTGGATTCGCATTGCGCGGTGAGGTTGGTCGTGGGCCCAAATAATCAAGGTTGTTTTTGTGAACTTGTGTGAAAACTTAACGTTCCCAAACAATTCTTTATATTTTCCCTAAAGGCTCAATTCATTTGGAGTCTTCTTTTGGATGCATATCTTCTTCTATCATTCCGTGAAAGTTCCGGGTTATATATCGTTCCTTCGGTTATTATTCGAGGGACAATGATAGTAACCGGATACGATCAGTAGAACCATTATGCTTGTACCATTGCATAGTCTTTCATTAGAATAATCAACCGGATTTTATTCCTTGCATGGTTGGTTGGTGTCATCCGTTCTACACGGCACATCAGTGGTTGGTTCCCGGCGATTTGAAGTAACCAATCGAAGAGAAGGCTTGTAGTTGAAGTTTGCGTCTTAGATAATTATATTTTAAAGTGAATGTGTGTTTCAAAATAAATGTATTGCTTTAAATTAGTCGTGTAATTAGGATTTCTTTAAAAAGTTTTCCGCTGTAATTCAATACCGTTTGTAAACTTTCCTTCTCAAGTTATGAAGGAAATTTTAATAAAAGATTGAGTTCTATATTAAAGTCTTCCCCTGATTCCTTTCATTATCTATTGTTTATTATTTATTTAAGCATAATTGTTCTGATTAAAGCCTAGGGTGGCTTTGGACATTAACGTCTGAGGTCATTGGCGTGTGACACTACCGACATAAGTTGGGGGGGTGTTACAGATACTTGCTTATATTTTAAAGGCATGAAAAGCAGTTCTCCTTTGTATATGCTTCTGTATGTGGATGACATTATGTTAATGTGCAATTCTAAGGTGATTATTTCTGGTGTGAAAAAAGACTTAAAAATGCATTTTGACATGAAAGATCTGGGTGTTGCTCAAAAGATTTTAGGAATTAAAATCACTAGAGATAGAAAACAAAAAAAAATCTGGTTGTCTCAATGTGATTATGTTCTAAAATTTTTGAATAGGTTTAAAATGCTTGACTCTAAACCTACTTCTATACCCTTAGGAGGGCATCTTGAGCTCACTAAGAAGCACTGTCCCACCAAACCTGATGAGATAGCTAAAATATCCCAAGTTCCTTATGATGTGGTTGTTGGATCTGTTATGTATGCTATGCTTTGCACTCGACATGACTTGGCTTTTGCTATTAGTGTTCTAAGTAGATTCTTGTCTAATCCTGGTGATGTTCATTGATCTGCTATGAAATACTTGCTTAGATACTTATGTGGCACTAAGGATCTTTGTCTTGTCTATTATGAACATGGATTAAGAATTGAATTGCATGGGTATGTTGATTTTGACTATGCTAGTAATGAAGATAATATGAAATCAACTATTGCTTACTATTACACTTGGGCTGGCAATTGTATCTCCTGGAAGTCACAACAACAATCTGTTGTTGCTTTGTCTTCTACTGAGGCAGAATACATTGATGCCACTGAAGCAGCAAAAGAAGTCATTTGGTTGACTGGTATTCTTGGTGAAATCCAAACTGTCCCATTTATGCATGTTTTGCATATGGATAGTCAAAGTGCTTTGTATTTATGCAAAGATCATGTATATCATGAAAGGTCTAAACATATAGATGTGAGACACCACTTTATTAGAAATAAGATGGAAGAAAAGGTCTTGGAGGTAAAGAAAGTAAAGGGGGACTTTAATCCCGCTGACTTTGGTACAAAAATTGTCATTGCTGACAAGTTCTCATTTTGCAGGAATTTCTTGCACATTTGGGATGCTACATGAGCTCTGAGGGGCAGAGTGGCCGACGATGGACTAAAGACGATGAAAGACCCTTCCACTACTGGTGACACTGGCAGACATTTCAACACAAGGATTATGAGGGCATTTGTTATTGCATCAATCATATGTTGTAATAATCATTAGCTTAAGTTTCGTTATGTAATGCAAGCACATAGGCTAGGTAGAGGCTAGGACTAGGGGAACAAGGCTCGAGCAGGTCTGAGTCGGCACTGACCATGTGGGTGCCTTGTGAGTCATGTTGTGGCTAAGGCACTGAGATGGGCTCATGTGTTTGCCGGTGTTGTGTTCTGATGCTTGTTGGGCCTGTTCTCTGTGGTGTGCTTAATGTGCCTCTTTTGTTGATGGGTTAGACGACTCATAAGTGAAACACTGCATTTGCACTTATCTGGAGCTCTCCTTCATCGATTAAGAAGACGATGACGTTTTGGCACTTTAGGGCTTGAGTACTTAAGCTCTCTCTGAGCCACTGTATCCGTCACCCTCTGGCATATTCTCTGTGTGACGTTTGGAATCCTTGAGAGCTTTTGCTCCCTCCAGAGCTCTGAGCTCTCTGTGGCTTCCATGGCATCTCGTTTGAAAGCTTGAGACCACAAGGGAAAGAAAGAAAGAGACAGAGAGGCTTGAGAGATTGAGAGAATCATGTGGAGCTCGTTGGAGGCCCTTGGTGCAAGGCTTTTCTGAAAGCCTTGCGGTGTCCCACTAGGGGTTCTTCTTCTCTTTCTCGTCTTGTTTTCTGTTTTGCTTTGTGCCTTTCTTTCTTCTTTGTTCTTGTCTTTGCCGCTTGTCTGCTTGCATGTAACTCGAACTGGCTATTGGCATTTGTTGCTTAGTGGATTGGGCGAGTCTCCCCTCTTGAGGCTCCGCAGACATAGGACCTTGGTCCGAACTGCGTAAACAACCCTGGTGTTCACTTTGCTCTTTTTCTATTTTTTGAGTTTTCGTCCTTAATCGCTTTATCTTTTACGAGCAATCGAAGCGGATAGAGAATTTGTGATTACCATGTGTCATATGGTTGGGCTAGGTGGGCGTCATAGATTGCATTAAAATATAACATTTTCAAAACCTATAACGTCAGGGAGGTTGTGTTATATACTCGCATATCACCTTGAAAACGGTGAGTTAAGTAAATAACCTTTTGACAAACCTTTTTTTAAACTAATGGACCCTTAGTAAAAATGGACTCATCTCCCTCTCTCTAAACCCTACTCCCTATCCCTTAAACACTATCTCTTAAACCCTTAAAAACTAGTAGGGGTCCATTTTATTAATTGAAAATTCTTAAAGGACCAATGGGCCCAAAACCCTCCCTTAAAAATCAGTCCAAATCTTCTCTCAAACAAACCACTTGAAAATGGGCCAGATTCAGCCCACAAATAATGGCGGGCTGGGCTCAACCGTAAACCCTCCTTCCCCCTCTCTGAGAAGATTTGCACGTTTACGGCCTCGAAAGGAAATCTCCTATCTCCCTCCCCTGAGTTGAAATTGAGATTAAGTTCATGGATTTTGGTAATCAAATTTGGCATTTCCAAATTTAAATACTTCCTCTGATTTTTTTAACTTGTTTGATGTCCTGTTCTTAATATATATTATCAATCTAGCTTCTTTTTTCAAGATACCACAATTAATCTAGCTTTGAGCATCTGAAATTACAATCCGAGATGTGCAATTTGTCTGCTCTTGTCCAACTATATGAATTTGCGTTACTTTCACAAACTTGTTATTAATCTGCAGAAGATAACAAACGAGAATTTGATTGCAAGCAACAGAGGGAAACAGTACAATAGTATCAATCAAAAGACCGAATAACAACTCCGAGGAATTAAGGAAGGACACTTAACTATAATCTATACATCACTGCATGATATCATCATAGAAGTGTTTCTTGAAGTGCTGAATATGAGCCACTTGCAAGGAGACATACACAATCACGGACCCGGGCTCTTCTCTCCCAGGCAACAGCAACGAAACCCCATCGAAATTGTGGGTCCCTGGGCTCAAGTGAGCCTCCTTTCCCCATCCAAAGTCCAGGCCACACACAGGTATTGACAGCCAGCTAATCACCCCAGGGTTGGGGTTGATGTACGGCTCATCTGTGCTCCGGAGGGCCCGCAGCTGCTGGCAGATTGAAATATCATCTATCCCCTTGAGGAACTCTATGTTTGACCAGATACTCTCCTCTGTCACGCCCTCGATTGCTTCCCTGATCTTCCCGCAGGCTGAGCCCAAGGGCATCGAGATCATCTCCCCCGCAACGCTTCTTGCACCCACCACGAACGCGGTGTTGCCAAAGTACTTGCGCGGGAAATCACTTAGTCGGAATCGTGCATCGATCCCGATTCCCAGCGCTCTTTGTTCCTTGCTGTCATGCCCTCTCACCTTACAGCTGCACCTCCATATGTGGGCCGCTAGGACTTCGTAGCGACTATAAGGACGGCGACGGTTGTCAGTGTCTACATTGGCAGCTCTCCTGAGCTTGTCAATTTGAGCCTTTGTCAACGGTAGCATTGCCATGTCTGTCTCTTTTGGCGGCTCTGAGATGCTCTGCTGGCTTAGTAGTGACGACAGCTGCGACATCGTCTGCTCCGACCGGTGGACTTGTTTTAGTGGCTCTCCAGCTCTCAACACACTACGATCATGACAAGGAAGCACCTCCAATTGCTCACCCCGAGCAAGCCTAAAATTACAAACAAAAAGAGCCACTCATTTATATATAATCATATCTTAATTACTCGCTTTATGGGGAGTATCTTCTACAACCTACAATCTTAAAAGTTTTAGCTAGTATCATAAAACTGAAATTAAATTTTGTTTTATATTAAAATTGTAAAATAATCATATTTTAATTATTAAAAAATATAAATGAAAGCATTTTGATACTAAAAACTTACGAATATAAAAATTGATTGATATCACTATGCTTTAGTGATGTACCTAAGAATGTAGTGTAGGTTGTAACTTGTAAATCACCCTAGCTCACTCGCTTTATACCTTGTTACTTTTATCACATACAACATATAGTTGCAGCATAAGACTCTTATTAATTATTGCATGATGCTGATGTTGATATCTGATCACTTTTCAACTCATGATAATCAACTATTGGGCATTAATTAACTTGCTTTTTATAGATATAATCCTCGATCTATTCCAAATGGACAATTAACTCTATTTTCACTTTATAGTGTTTGCATATATATATATATATATATATATGCCAACTTAACAAGTTTTCTCATCTATTATACTAGATGCATATATATTTGGGAAATTAAGCATAAATTAAATTGGTTTTTTCTTTTCATATGGTGTTAACCTTTTCTTCTAAAATTAAGTTATTTCATCTGCTTCTATTTACACGGTGGAACTATATATCAAAGACTATATTTTTACTTGTAAATTAAATTATTAGAATTTTCCTGAACACATGTGATCACTTAACCATGGTTTTATAAACTTCTCATAGCTAGCTAGGCGAAATCTCATCTACTAAGTTACTAATTTTTTAACCTAGCTAGCTCGTCATATGGTAATGTATTATGCAGTAAGTCAAGGGCCGGGATACTAATATATACTGCCTTTTGAGATTTGAGAATAGCTAGAGCAACGTACTTTTCAAAGCTAGAAAACAAATTTGAAGTAAGAAACATTAATAAAACTGGAAAGTCGTGGAAAGAGATTGTTTGTAAAAATATAATGGAGACGTGGATGACCTTGCCCAATCGGTGATGAAGTAGAGCAAGCCAGAGCCATCAGCGACAGCATGCGAGATCATGATGCCGAGGCACATCCCACCGCACCTCAGATACGTGATCTGAGCCAAGTACAAGGCTTGCTCATGGACCGGCTTCCCGTGGTCCACGAACGGTATCAGGTGCTGGAACTTCTGTGTGACCGAGAAGTCCCCGAAATCCTCGAGGCGGCTGCTGGACTCCGCCTCTATAAGCTCCACCCCCTTGGCGTTGCAGTGGAGCTCGAGCCGCCCTCCTTCCACCTTGCTCAGCCTTCCGGCCAGCGGGTAGTACGGAACCAGGGCTCGGCTCAGGGCTTCCTTTAGGGTTTCCATGATGCCCGTGTTTGCGAGGGCCCCGTCGTCTTTGGGCTTGTAGAAGTAGACGGTGGGCACGTACGCGGCACCCGCTATCTGGTCCAGCTCGCTCAGGGTCACTACGCCGCCCCATGTAGCCTCCGCTGGCTTCACGGTGTGCTTGCTCTTGATCTTCACATCCGCCATCTGTGTATTGAATGACAGGAAAAAAATACCTAGAAGATTAATTGTTATTCAGAAGTAATTAGTTATATGAATTAAGCTGGTGTTTTCACTTTCTTTCGATCTGCAGGTTTTAAATAAAGGATCGATTAAGCTAGGTGGTAGCTAGCTAGGTATGATCACGTACCTTTGCATGCAAAATAGAATTAATTAGATCTTTGTGGTTTGCTCGTTGCTAGATCGAGCTAGGTCTAAAAATCCAACTTAATGCTGGAAGTATAAGATACCAGCTAAGTACTTCAGGAACTAGCTTATATAATTGGCCTTGCACGTCATAATTAAGTTTTTAAGAATAAACGTACAAGTATTCAGTTGTCTGCGAATCAAGGACATTCGAATTGAAAAAGAAACTATTATTATTGTTTAATGTGATAAAAAGATAGAGGTGTCGGCCGGTTATGTATTTACCAAAACTAATTTTGGTACGGTTAAAGAGTGTTACTTTTGAAAATCGTTCCTATCTTTACAACCCCTCCAACAATTATATTCATGACTTCGTCACTGAACGTAACTACTTACATACTGTATTAAATTAATTTCCACCAACCCTTAAACGATAAACCTAATCTAATTAATAATTTTCAAACCCTTCCAATCCAATCAAAACCTAAGTGCGCGCAAACCACCACGCAATTTGAATCATTAAGAAAATCCTTACCTACTTACGATGTTTTTTTTTATATTATAGTTTATTTATGTAATTAAGTCCTCACCAACAATGGAATAAGACAGTTGATCCTGAATAAGTATCGATCGGATATTAATTATATTGTTGCGCGTCCAAATACAATTCCAGTAATATATGGTACGGTGGCATGCATGCATGAAGAAGCGAGTTATTGATCCCGTTTGTGACTAGTCAATATGCGTCCAGTTGTTGTTGTTGTAGGTAAGATCTTGAGTTGGTGTTGAGCACGACTTTTACCTAATATATCTATTCTATAATTCTGCCGTTGTCGATCTTTGCTCACCACGTTATTTTTTTTCTCTTCTTAATTATAACAGTAATTGACTGTAATTTAGGGTCCGTTCGGTTCGCAAGTTAAGTCGATTTAAAGTGATTTAACTGAATTTAATTAAAAATTTAAGTCAGGATGATTGAACTTACTTACAAAGTCTGTTCGGTTCGCCAAAAATTTAAGTCGATTTAAAGCAACTGAACTTACTTAAAAAATTTAAGCTAAGAATCTTGACTTTTTTTTATTTGAGGTGACTGAACTTAACAAAAAAATATTCAACCCCCAGTTCACTTTTATTGAATTCAGTCATCTATTTCAGTTCAGTTTCAGTCTAGTTCAGTCGTCAACTTAAATTTTACATTACAGCTTCAGTTCAATTTTGTATCCAGTTCAGTTTCAGTTTAATTCAATCATCTATTTCAGTTCAGTTTCAGTCTAGTTCAGTCGTCAACTTAAATTTTACATTACAGCTTCAGTTCAATTTTGTATCCAGTTCAGTTTCAGTTTAATTCAGTCTATGCGAACCGAACAGATCCTTAGTAATCATTTATCTATTATTTTAATTTATTCTCTATATATTAAAGTATAAGGTTAATTTCAAGTTATTCGTGGTTAGGTTTGCATTAATGTGGTTATTTGCAGAATGTTTCACTTGTGATCGACTTCATCACATTGTGGAACTCATGCTCGTTTCATAATTCAAGTCTCTAGCTCGCAGCTACTGTGCGCGCAAATACATGCACATTCACATGTTGACTAGCTAGGCTAGTTCATGCCACGGATAATCACGCGCTTGACGTACATACACATTCGAATTTCGACCTTAATTGCAGTATATATGAAGTTGTTGCACTTCTCAAGTAAACTTCGTTGCATGTATTTGGTCATGAAAATTAACCATATATTATTTAATATATATGGTCTCCAGAATAGTATAGTTTGTGAACAATCATACTACTTTTTTTTCCAAGGCACTAGACCATATATTACATACAACGGTTACAGGTTTAGGGCCGACCCACTTATCCGTCCGGATCGGACCCCGTTCAGACTAGAATCCTTGTCCAAACCTGCATTATTTGACGGACAGGTGGGCCAGACTGGACGGGCCAAACCCGCGTTTGCTCACGTCTACTAGCTAGCTAGTAAATTTCATCATAGAAGAAGGCCTTGAACGCCTTGACATGAACTGGTTGCAAGCACATAGCAACAAGAGCCGAGCCGTCCTCTCGACCGGGCATAATTATGGAGATTCCCTCCATGGTGTGGTCACCGGGGGCCATGTGGGTCTCCTTCCCCCACCCGAAATCCAACCCATACAGCGGAAGCGTGAACCAGCTCGACACCATGAAGTCCGGGTTAACGTACTTCCCTTCAGTGGTGCGTAGGCCCCGCCACACACGGAGGTCGTCTTGGCGCTTCAAGTAGTCCAGGTCCGTCCACACGTACTTCTCCGTCACCCCCTCGATCGCCAGTCTGATCCGCCCGCACGCGTACCCAAGCGGCCTCGAGTTGAGCTCCTCCGACGAGCTCGTGGCCGCCATCATGATCACCGCGTTACCGAAGTACTTCCGTGGCAGCGGCGGCCTTAACCGGCTGCGCACGTCGATGGCTACGCCTATTGAGTTTAGCTTCTTTCCCCCCTGCCCTCTGGCTTTGCTGGCGCACCTATTGGCACGTGCATGTACGTTAGTCCGACGTACGTCGTACACTCAAATAAAAACTATGATAATGTTAAGAGATTATCAAAATGAAAGCGATTAAAAAAATGGGACATATATTTTCTACTTTTAATTTGATTTTGGTTTTTGTACGTTTTTATACGTAATTGGCAGTTTTAAATTATGAAATGTAAGACAAAATATTCGATAAAAAATCGAATTTTGTTTACTCTAATAAATAATACGCCACAATTGAGAAATATATATTAAAAAAATAAAGGCGAGGGAGCTAGGTAACAAGTTATAATTAATAAATTAACCTCCAAATGTGGGCGGTCAAGGCCTCTACGCGACTGTAACTACGAGGGGTAGGATTATTTTGACTGGCCAGCGTGGCCTTGTTAGCCGTATGCTTGAGCCTGTGCAGCTGCGAGCTGGTCAAGGGTAACATGACCATGGTGGTCAAAGGACTACTCATCATGATCGAAGGTGGTTGTTCTCCTGGGTCAGGCAGCAGTGTTGGCAAAGAAGAGAAGATAATAACAACAAAATGAAGGAAAGTGAGAGAGAGTTTTCTTCAGGAACTGCCAATGTTCACATCTTCTATTGATCAAAAGGAAAATGCTCTTAATAAGAGCTACATAACTGCAAAGAAAAGGAAACTAACATCCACTCATCCATGACTAACATTCAGCCTAAGATCGTGGACAACAAAATGCAACTGAATTTTAAGCAAATGAAAATGCTAAATAAAGGCTAACAAACTTGACTAAATTCTCCTAGAAAGTAGCTAGCTAACTTGACTTGACCGAGATGTTTGGATCACATTTCAACACCTCCCCTTAATGCAAACTCTCGCATGCCAATCTTTTCCATGAAGAACTGGTGCTTGGCTTGACTTAAAGCTTTAGTGAACAAGTCTGCATCTTGGTCGTTTGTTCCAACAAACTTTAGTACAATCTTCTCCTCAGATACCAGCTTCCTTATGAAGTGATATTGCACATCAATGTGCTTTGTCCTAGCATGGAAGGCAGGGTTCTTTGTCATTGCAATGGTTGATTTGTTATCACACCATAGCTCAGTAGCTTCTTCCTGTGCATAACACAAATCTTTCAACAGCTTCCTTAGCCATAGTGCCTGCCTACCAGCTGATCCTGCAGCCACATACTCTGCTTCAGACGATGACAAAGCCACAATATCTTGCTTCTTTGAGCTCCAAGTAATGGCACCACTTCCAAGGCTGAACACTGATCCAGAGGTGCTCTTTCTGTCATCAACACACCCTGCCCAGTCACTATCTGTGTGACCAATCAGCTTGCATGATTCAACCTTCTCATACCAGATTCCATACTCCATTGTGCCTACAACATACCTCAGTATCCTCTTTGCAGCTCCCAGGTGCTGTCGAGTTGGATTATGCATGTACCTTGATACTACACTCACACAATAGGCAATGTCAGGCCTTGTGTGTGTGAGGTAGTTCAAGCCTCCTACTAAGCTCCTAAATACCTTTTCATCTGCCTTCTCTGTGCCATCATTCCTCTGCAGTTTCTCATTGGTATTCATAGGAGTAATTGCTGCTTCACAGTCTTCCAAGTGAAACTTCTTCAGTAGATCTTGAGCATACTTTCTTTGACATAAGAAGATACCTCTTTTCCTTTGTTTCACCTCCAGACCAAGGAAATATTGCAGAATTCCTAAGTCTGTCATCTCAAATTCCATCATCATTGATGATCTGAATTCCTCAAGCAATTTCTAAGAAGAGCTAAAGTAGATAATGTCATCAACATAAAGACATACTACTATAAACTCATTCTTACCTTGTTTCTTCACATACAAGGTTGGCTCATTGTCACTCCTTTCAAACTCATTCCTTAGAAAGAATGTATCAATCTTACTGTACCAAGCTCGTGGAGCTTGTTTCAATCCATACAGGGCCTTATGCAGTTTGTAGACCTTGCTCTCTTCTCCTTCTTGAACAAAACCTTGTGGCTGCTCAACAAAAACTTCTTCTTGCAAGTCACCATTAAGAAAGGCAGACTTGACATCAAATTGGAAGACTGGCAAGTTCTGCTGTGCAGCTAAGGCAAGAACAATTCTCACAGTTTCAAATCTTGCAACTGGTGAGAATGTCTCCTCAAAGTCTTCTCCTTCCACTTGTGCATATCCCTTTGCCACAAGCCTTGCCTTGTGCTTCTGAATGCTGCCATATGTGTTAAACTTAGTTCTGAAAACCCACTTCACACCTATCACATTCTTTCCAGCAGGGAGCTCAGTTAACTCCCAAGTTCCATTCTTCTGAATAGACTCAATTTCTGCTTTCATTGCACCTTGCCATTCAGTCTCTTTAACAGCCTCAGAGAAGCTCTTAGGTTCAGTGACAATTAAAGCAAAATCACAGTTCTCATACAGCTCAGACAAGGATCTAAATCTTCTTGGTGTGGAGTCACTAGAGCTGCTTGATGAAGATGAGTTTTGACTTGATGAGCTTGAAGGAGAGGGACTATGATTGTTCACTGGTGTTGCTGGTGTTGAAGGTGTGCTTGAAGTCTGCTGAGTTCCTTCTGCCACAGTTGACTCTTGTACAGGACCATCAAAGGTAATGGTCTTCAAGTTACCTGAGCAATTCCCTTCTTGCTTCCAACACCACTCTGCATCCTCATTGAAGACCACATTTCTGCTTATGATCACCTTGCCACTTAGAGGATCATATAGCCTATATGCTTTCGATTGGGTTGCATAACCAATGAAAACACACTTCACTGACTTCTCATCAAGTTTGGCTCTTAAATTGACTAGAGCATAAACTATACAACCAAAGATTCTCAAATGACTTACTTGTGGCTTCTTTCCTCTCCAAGCCTCATAAGGAGTCTGGTTCATGACAGCCTTTGTTGGTGAGATGTTGAGGATGTATACTGCAGTGGCCACAGCTTCACTCCATAGCTCATTTGGCATACCTTTTGCTTTCAACATGCTCCTAGCCATCTCCACCACAGTTCTATTCTTTCTCTCTGCAACACCATTCTGCTGTGGTGTGTATGGTGCAGTCAATTCCCTCTTTATACCATGATCTTCACAAAATTCAGTGAACTCCTTTGATAGGAATTCTCCACCTCGATCAGTCCTCAAGGCTCTTACTTGCTTGCCACTTTGCTTCTCCACCAAGCTCTTGAACTTCTTGAAGTTCTCAAAAGACTCAGACTTGGTTTTCTGAAAATACACCCAACTCATTCTGCTATAATCATCAGTAATCATAAAGAAGTACTTACTTCCTCCAAGAGATTCAGTCTGCATTGGACCACATAAATCAGCATGAAGCAACTCCAAGCATTCACTAGCTCTCCATGCTTTTCCACTGGGAAATGAGCTCCTTGACTGCTTCCCATAGATGCAGCCCTCACATAGCTCGAGCTCTCCAATCTTTGGCAGGCCATTTACCATGTCCTTGGTGCTCAGCAACCTCAAACCTTGGACATTTAGATGTCCATATCTCAGGTGCCAAAGCTTAGCATCAGTGTCACCTTTTACTATCAAGGCTTTCTCATTCCTTGCAGACAATGTGAGAGGAAATACCTTGTTCCTCCCCATAGGAACCTTCATCATGATCTCCTTTGTCTTTCTGTCTTTGATGAGGCACAATTCATCTTCAAACACCACAGAGTACCCTGAGCACAGAAGCTGACCGACACTTAGCAGATTGTGTGCTAATTGTGGTACATACTGCACATCATGCAGTAGCTTGACCTTGCCTTGATCAGTTTTCATTGCAATTGTGCCTTTTCCCTCTACTTCAATTTGCTTGTCATCACCAAGCTTCACCTTGCTCTTCTTGGACTCATCAAGTTCCTTGAACATTGATCTTATGCCAGACATATGATTTGAACAACCACTGTCCACATACCAGACTTCTCTTGTATCACTGCTGGCTCCATTCTTGGCCAGAAGTAGCCTCTTTTCTTGCTCCACCATTTGAGCTAAGAACAACTTGTCTTCCTCTTCTACAAAGTTGGATTTGAGATCACCCTTTTGCTCACTTTGATCTCTTTCCTTCTTCCAGCAGTTTGCCTCCTTATGACCTTGCTTCTTGCAGTAATAACATTTTACTGCACTCTTGCTTGACTGAGGATGATGATCTCTTCCATCACTTGACTGTCCTGCTCTGCCACGACCTCTACCTCTGAATCCACCTCTGCCTTTTCCTCTGAATCCATTGTACTGCCCTGATCTCTCCTTAAAGGAATCATCCCTTGCCTGGAATGCCTTCTCTTCTTTCTTCTCAATGGATCTGTTGAGCCTTTCTTCATGAGCTTGTAGTGACCCCATCAACTCATCAAAGGAGTAGGTCTCCATATCCTTTGATTCCTCAATAGCTGTGACAATATGATCATACTTGTTTGTAAGACTTCTCAGAATCTTACCTACAACATGCTTGTCATTGACATCCTCTCCGTAGGATCTCATCTGTTGCACAACACTCGAAATTCTGCACAAGTAGTCCTGCACTGGCTCCTTGTCTTTCATGAGAGATGTCTCGAACTCTCTCCTTAGTGATTGCAACCTCACAGTGATCACCTTCTTGTCACCTAGATACTCTTGTTTCAAGGTATCCCATGCTTCCTTTGCAGTGGTAGCCGAAGCAATTCTGGGAAAGATCTCATCATCAATTGCTTGTTGAATCATGAACAAGGCTTTGGCATCCTTCTTCCTTTTGTCTCTGAGAGCTTGATCTGGCTTGGCTGGCCTCTCATCAACGAACCCTTCATCAACTAGGTTCCACAGTTCATGAGACTTGAATAAGGTCTTCATCTTCAAGCTCCAGAATTGGTACTTAGTGCCTTTGAAGATAGGCAAATTCAATGTCCCATTGTTGTTCCCTCCCAGATTCATTGTTTCTCTCTTAACCCGTGTTTCCCTTGTGTTTTAACTCTCTTACACTCACACAATCCTAGAATCGAAACCCGGATTGCTCTGATACCAATCTGTTGGCAAAGAAGAGAAGATAATAACAACAAAATGAAGGAAAGTGAGAGAGAGTTTTCTTCAGGAACTGCCAATGTTCACATCTTCTATTGATCAAAAGGAAAATGCTCTTAATAAGAGCTACATAACTGCAAAGAAAAGGAAACTAACATCCACTCATCCATGACTAACATTCAGCCTAAGATCGTGGACAACAAAATGCAACTGAATTTTAAGCAAATGAAAATGCTAAATAAAGGCTAACAAACTTGACTAAATTCTCCTAGAAAGTAGCTAGCTAACTTGACTTGACCGAGATGTTTGGATCACATTTCAACAAGCAGTAGAGGGACCATCACTGGCGGAAGAGGCGGAAGCGCAACCGACTCCTCATTAGGGCTTTGGGGCGTCCTCGGTGGCTCTCCCGCTCTTAACAGCGCCCGATCATGAACCGGCACCGCCTCCATTGGCTCACCTCGAGCAATCCTATCACATTAACTAACTACTTATATTAGTAATTAATTAATCATGCATGCGCGCCGGCCCACAACATATAATTAATTACCTGGCCCATTCCCTGAGGAAGTGAAGGGAGCCCAGCCCGTCGGCCACCGCGCGGGAGACGCTCATTCCGAAGCTGAAGCCGCCGCACCGGAAGAACGTAACCTGCACGAGCAGAGCGGGTTGTTCATGGAGCGCCTTCCCGTAGTCAACCGTGGGAATAAGGCCCCGAAGCCTCTTTCCGTCGGAGAAGTCCCGGCCCAGCTGCGCCATGTCGATGGGGGTCTGGGCCTCCGCCAGCTCAGCTCCCCAGGTGGACTCGTGGCACCGGAGCTCCATCCTCCCTCCTTGGGTGCGGTGGACGCGACCGGCGAGGGGGTAGAAGTGGGCCAGCGCCGTCGCGAGGGAGCGCTTGAGGGTGTGGACGAGGGCGGGGCCGTCGTGGGTGGAGGGGGGGTACAGGTAGACGCAGGGGACGTAGCCTCTGCCCACGATCATGTCCCATTCGGTCAGGGCGATGGTGCCCGTCCACGTGTTTCCCGCTGGTTTTATCAGGCTTTTTGATATGATTTGCACTTCTTCCATTGCAACTAATTTTGAGTTAATTGGTATGTAGCTAGCTACACCGATGCACGTACATATATGTGTTCAATTCTTTCAGGTGACGAGTAGTTGATCGAAGATTGTTTGATCACTGTACGTACGTATGTATGGAGCGAGACTATTGTCCGAGTCACAACTCGTTTATTCAGTAACTCAGTTAGTTATTTGAGTTAGCTTGTTAGAATGGTAGTCGGCCCCGCTAGCTTAGCTTGTAGTTTGTTAGATTAGATTGAATTTGTTTTTTTTAGCTTTTATTAATTTTATTCTTAAATTAGGTTCGGGTTTAAACTTAATTTTAAAACGGGTAGAATCTTCGCACCCGCAATTTCTTACGGCGCACCCCACTTTGGACGCAACAAGGATGCGCCCAAAATAGGGGTAATTTTTTTTTAAAATAAAGTTTTAATCTTGGGCGCAACAAGGATGCGCCCAAGATTAATAAATATCTGAACCGGGTTTAGTAACCCGGTTTAGGTTTAGCCGATTCATGAATAAAAAAATAATAAAAATCTGAACCGGGTTTAGTAACCCGGTTTACAATTAATTTAAAATTTAAAAAAAAATCAAATATTAAAAATTGAAATTAAAAAAAAAATCAAATATTGAATCTGGATCTGGGCGCTACGTCGTCGCGCCCAAGTAAATGTTCTATTTACTTGGGCGCGACGACGTAGCGTCTCCTTCATCGTCTTCCTTCTTCGTCTTCATCACCTTCATCTTCTTCATCAATGGCGGATTCCGGCGTCGGCGAAGATTCCCAGGGGAGAGCGGCGGTGAGATCCGGCTTGAGGAGGGTGGGTCTTCCTTCGAGATACCGAGGACAGCGGCCGAGAGCGGCGGCGGCGAGAGCAGTGGTGAGGCTAAGCGCCGACGGCTTGAGGCAGAGGAGTGCTCGGCGGTTGCGGCGGCGGATCTGGACAGAAATCCAGAATTCACGTCCGATTGGGCGACGCTGGCGGCGGCGACGGCCGATTACACGACGGGGGAGCTGACGGCCGAAATTCTGGCATCGGCGACGGACGATGTTTCGGTGACGGCAGCGGCGGCGAGCGAGGTTCCGGTGGGGTCGGAAAATGCGTTGGAGGTTGCCGCGGCCGTTGGTGTCGAGGCGGTGGCCCAGGTTGGAGAGGCGAGCCAACCCAGATTGCCCCGAAAATATATTCGTCGTGAATGACACGAGGTACGTATTTTTTCTTATTAAATTTTATATTTAATAATATATATAATTAATTTCTAGAAATATTTAGATTTGTTAGAAAATATTGGAATTACGTAAAAATTAGTATAATTATATTATTAGAATAAATTAGTATATTACAATTGCATATAGGTGAATTGCATATAATATAGTAGAATTGCATAAATTGGAAAAAATAGGATGTAGTCGAGAGAATCAAATGACAGATGCGGGGGGGTCGTATGGTGGAATCTCGACCCGTGATTGCTTTCGGTCGCAAGAACAGATACATCCAAAACCCCCCAAGCGCAAGAGTAGAGTCCGGAAGGATACCACTCCAATAGCAGAACTCGTTATTGTAACGTTATCCGATCCGTTAGCGCATCCTCGTCCTCACGTGTGTTCACCTCCGGCTTCGCAGAGTCCCGTCCTAGACACGGAGGAGGCGTTTGCCGAGATAGAGAGCTTGGACGACATTGTTATGGAGGAGCCCGTCCCCCCTCCCGCACCCCAGGAGGCCGTCCCCCCTCCCGCACCCCAGGAGCCCGTCCCCCCTCCCGCACCCCAGGATGCTCCACCTGCCATAGAGGCCCCCCCGTACGGGCTTGAGTTCCCTGATGTGCTACAGAGCTTCACGACTCACGTTGCGCATCGGATTTGGCACGCTCCTCCTCCGCCTGTACCGTCCCTCTCCCGACGTTTGAGGGCTTATACTCGTCCGGCCGAGTTCAGTGAGTGGAGTCGATACATTCCGGACGAGGTGGTTGAGGGTAGTTGGTATTGGCTGGTGCAGCAGTCCGGGTTGGCCGCTCTCCGAGATTTTCAGTTTGCTAGGGTCGACCACGTGCTGATATCAACGTTCGTCGAGAGGTGGCACCCTGAGACGAGCAACTTTCATTTTCCGTGGGGAGAGATTACGATCACGCTTCATGACGTGGAGAGGATTTTGGGACTGAGGATAGATGGGTTTTCATGCCGCGATCCTATAGTTTCTATGGACGCCGACCCCAAGGAGATTGACAAGGCGCTTAAGGCGCTGGGGGCGGAGATTTTTGGCTACATGTTCGGCGTTGGGGGTGAGATACAAAGGGATGCCCTTAGAGGTCGGGTTTCGGCCTTTGATTTTGCTGAGCACCTGCTTCACATGATACGGGATGAGGACGAGGCTCACTCGATAGCGGCGGGATACCTATGGCACGTTCTCTCCTATAGCATTTTCGTGGACAAGTCCACGAACCAGCTGGTGGTGAAGATGCTGCCGTTATTCGTGGATTGGGACCGAGTGGTTGGCACGGCTTGGGGGACGAGGGTGCTTGCTTTATTGTATAGAAACTTTGGCGAGGCTTCCCGGGGAGAGGTAGCAGGCATAACAGGGTACACCTATCTGCTTCAGGTAAATGAACTTTATTTTCTATTTCGTTGCAGTAATTATTACATTATTTAAATTATTATTAACCAAACCTATTATTTATTTTGCATGTAGATGTGGATATGGATGTACTTTGTATATTTTCCGGGGAACCCTAACCCCCTTCCCGGAATGGGCGACGACGAGCGATGCGCTGCTCGGTATTATATTCAGCGCTCCGCGCTGCGTGATATCGACACCGGTCGGAATTATCGGCGTATTTTGGACGAGTATCGGCCCGAGGATGTAAGCACCCTAATGTTTTTATTACTTATTGGTCATCTATGAATAAATTGCTATTTTATTGTACTTTTTTTTATTGAAGGTACGTTGGACGCCGTATGGCAGTCTAGATTTTGCTGGTGCTTATAGGGCGTCGACTTACCGAGGGACGATCGCATTCACGGACGTCGAGGAGCCGTACATGCCTGATCGGGCGGTGCGACAGTTTGGACGTCGGCAGAGCAGGACAAGCATGCTCTGTCGACATATCACCCCTGATTTCCCGAATCTGATCAGCAAACATATTGTCGATTTGCTGCACGAGGGTCTCCAAGCCTCCAACCGACGATTCAATATCGTCCTTCAGCATAGAGTGCTGACTCTCGACCCTGAAATTTAAAACTCAAGTTACGCTTAGTTGCATATATTAATTTAGCTTTTAGATGATCGCTTATTAATTTACATGTTTGATGATCTTGTGCCGAAATGGAGTACAGTGTCACACCATGCACATACTAGCATCTTCTTGTATTCAGCAAGCCATACCCTCTTCACGTAATCCATCAGCCAGGGTAGCTTTTTCCACTTTTCCGTCAAGTATTCAAGTCGCTCATTATACACATCCTCAGTGGGCGACCTTAACAACCAACGAATATTACCACTAAAATGGTCAACATTGGGGACCCATTTCATAGCAACACCCTCCACGTTGCGGTTCACATGGACCCTACACAACAGATGCTTCGTGTTGGGAAATACTATATCCACGACTTTCACAAGACCGAGCTCTCGATCTGACATGATCACCTTGGGTTCCTGTCCCCCGAGAATGATCTTTAGGCGGTCCAACGCCCATGTGTAGTGCTCCGTCGTCTCATCATACATGAATACGATCGCAATACAAAATGTACGGTTGGTGCAAGTGAATCCAACAAACTCCAACAAAGGCATACCGTACCTATAAATATACAAATTATAAGAAATAAGGTATGCAATTACATATTCAATAAGGTATGCAATTACATATTTTAGATCTAATAATAGCGATAATTGAACATATTCATACTTGTTCGTCTTGTAGGTCGTATCCATGATGACGATGGTGGGGAACAAACTCAACAAATGTATAGCTCCGGGGTGAGAAATAAAAATATCACTCAAAACCTCTCTCCCTTCTTCATTGCGACGCGTCTCATAGCTTGTATAATAACGTCTCGCGTCTAGAAAATCCAGCATGTATTGCGGCACCGTCAAATTGCCCCTACATTTCAGCCTCTCCAGACTCTTGTAATTGTAGAGTTGGTTCCTTGATGTCAAGCATTTGAGATCCTCGTGTAGAAATAGACTCATAATAGCCTTCGGCTTTATTCCCGAGGCTGACAAAACTTTCACACGCTCTCGTTGTTCCTGCGAAAGCCTCCCAGTAAATGCATGACCGATCAAACTACAAGAAAGCTCATGGTCATGCGATCCACAAGCGACAAATAATCTCCAACGGTCAGATTTGAGCCAATCTCCTTTCACAATCACCCCATGCAACTGAAACGGACACTCACTCTTCTTTGTCCTCGCATTATATCTCCGTTTAGGGGTTGCCTCAGTACCGTCACCCACCTTCTTCTTCGCCGCTCTATTCGGCCCAGACTTCTCACACGACAGTATGACCTTTCGGTTAGGCCATGACTTACTTATTACAATCACCATATGCAACTCCAAACCTACGTTCTTAGCCCAGCCGATCATACTATCTTTATCACTCCATTCTTTATCCGTAGTAAAATGAGTAGAATAATCCACTGGCGAATATTCACTATCACTACAGTCCTCCTATTTATGATAAATAAATAAATTATAAATTAGGTGTTTTTCTAAGGGCGTTTCTTACAACGAATGTATACTTTACTTCATGAT
This sequence comes from Rheum nobile, assembly GCA_027886185.1. Classification (NCBI taxonomy): domain Eukaryota; kingdom Viridiplantae; phylum Streptophyta; class Magnoliopsida; order Caryophyllales; family Polygonaceae; genus Rheum; species Rheum nobile. The sequence continues at coordinate 1,845,477 of WOAB01000292.1, read as the reverse complement.
CAATTAAAACACCTAAATAACAAATTACTTCGCACATAAACTTTCAGAAAATTATTTCACAACTATATAATACAATACTGAAAATACAACTATATTATCGTAAACATTTTAATCAACTATATTATCGTAAACATTTTATACAACTATATTATCGTAAACATTTTAATCAACTATATTATCGTAAACATTTTAATCAACTATATTATCGTAAACATTTTAATCAAAGTTCTAAACTACAACAAACTACTGTAAATTACTACATTTGAAATAAACTTTGTAGTAAATATATGTTTACCCGTAAATTATCAAGACCGGGTGCGTCATCCAAGTGCTCAACTGGACTAAGTGCAGCATCCATCATCGACAAAGACATTATCTTCAATGGATAATGTCTTTGTCAAGGAATAGTTGCATATATATAGCAACAAGATGGATAAACCCCAAGAAGTTACCGTTGTAAAACGGTAACTTTTTGGACGCATCGTGGTTGCGTCCAATAAATTGCGTCTAACATTTCATTTTTTTTATAGCCTTTTTTTTAAATATTTTTTAATTTTTTTTATCGAACCCTAAAAAGTAAACCGGTTTAGTAATAAACCGGTTTTTAATTAATTTTTCGAATTTCTCAAAACCGGATACCAGCTCTTGGGCGCATCAAGGATGCGCCCAAGATTAAAACTTAAAAAAAAAAATCCATTTTGGGCGCAACAAGGTGCGTCGCAAGAAATTGCGGGTGTAAAAAATAATCCCCTTTTAAAATAGGCTGGTTGAAGGAGTTTCGGGCTAAGTCGATGTTCAAACAAGTGACTAATTCATATTTATTTTGTTATAATTAAAAAACACATTTTAAAATAAAAAATAAAAAAATATATGAGTCGCTGAAAAGTTGAATTTAAAAACTAAATATATGAGTCGCTGTTTCATGTATTTTTCTATTTTTTTATTTTAAAATGCAAATTTTAATTATATAAAAAAAAAATCACCTCAACTTTGTCTTTAGTCGTTGTTCTCTGCGGCGACTCTTAAGAGAAGAGCCGTTGTTTTGTACAGCGACTCACCCCGAAGCTCCTCAGCCAGCCTATTTGTCTAATTCAAAAATAAAGTTAATAAAAATGCCAAATTTAGAAAAAAAAAATCGATTAGATTAGTTAGCTTAAATACCTTTTATAGCTCTCTGGTTTCAGTTGACTGATTACACTCACAATTTCTCATTCTCTCTCATTTTTCTTCCTCTATTGGATCTTCAAAGTATGTATATTGATCAAGTTGTTGGCGTGCAACTTGATTTTGGTTGCAATTAATGTTTGACTAATTTTACTTTATATTTGGTAGAAATTAATGTTTGACTAACTAATATACCTCCTTAATTAATTTGGTGATTTGTGAGCGCTAATTCACTTGTTTGGCTGACCACGTACTTTAGAAGACGGAAATGGTTAACCACCTACCTACCTAGCCACTTACCGAGTAAGGTCTCTTCTGGACTAATCATTATACAAATTAATGAACGTCACGAATAAAAAATAGGAGCAGATGTGGCAGCCGCGCCGTTAACGTACGTGCCCGGCCACCCTTCTTTTAAACTCTAGCCGGCCTTGTCCACTAATTAGTTTCAACCCTACCTAGTCGGGTACGTGCGCCAACCGGATTTATGACCCGCCTTCTCCACAACCTTACGCCAGCTCCGGCTCCGCTCCTCCACCACCCAGGCGGCCCATCTCAGCCCTACCGACCTTAAATGATATATCTGATGATTGATATTATGATGAAGAGCTCGTTTGATTTGAATTTACGGATGTGATAACGAAGAAAAAAAAAACGAATCTAATTCAATTTAATATTATTATGATGTATTAATTAAATTTTTTATTTTGATTTAGGATTTTTAAATTTGTATGTCAAGCAAAATGAGTCATTTTAAAACACATTCTAGAAGTGGAGAAACAAATATCTTCATTATAGGCTAAGAGATAGAAAAAAAAAATATTTTATCATTTTAATTAGTAAATAATAACATTAATAGTGAATTAACTAGATTCGTTTTATTTTTATTATCGTTTTCATAATAAATTAAACTAAAATGGACCCTAATTATTACCATGTGATAAAATAAGATCCAGTTTTAAAAGTTTAGCTGAGATGCATTAGCATAATGGAGTACAAAATAACTGACTAAATGAGATTTACAAAAAAAATCTATTTTGGGAATAATATTCATGTCTACTCTCCATGACGCATGTCTACATATGCGTGTAAATATTTCAGCCGTTGACTAATAAAAACTCCATCGACCACTCCTTAATCTATATATCTATCTGTTTCATTTAATATATAATTATTACTTACATGTACGCATATATGATGATACATGACGTCCCTCCAATAAATTTATATTTTCTAATATATAATTCATAGGATATACGTGCAAACATCGTTACAGCGCTGAACAGATATACGGAGTATATGCTTTCGACCCTCCTCACAGTCTCAATTATACATGTTTTATCGAAGATTAATGTTTCATTGATCCTTATTTTTACTATCTTCAATACCTTTATATACGAAATAATTTGATTTGTGTGCTCATTCTCAAGCACTTGCAGCTATAATGTAGTTCTAGGATCGAATACGTTAGAAATAAGGAAACTGGGCCTCAACGATCAGGTTCAGTTTCTTACGCAGTGGAATAAAAAATTCTAGTAAAACAAGACACATTTTCTTACACTGAAAACCTTTGATAATCAATTAGTTATCTAGGAGAAAATTCATTTAAATAAGTCTACTTCTGTATTGAGGATTCGATTACAAGAAGATCAAGACAACACACAACTTTATTCTTAAACACTCTTAAAAATATAGTCCTAATCAACCAAGTAAACAATCACAATCAACTTACTCAACTCTTTGCTAAAAGCTTCTCCTTCCAACACACACTTCTCTCTTTTGATGCACTTAATAATCTTCGTTTTTGCACCTAAAACTAGAGAAAACGAAATTGTTATTTAGAATCTTTAGAAGAGTGTTGAGAAAGCTTTTAAAAGATCTCAACAACACAGCCGAAATTATAAATAAAATTCGTCATAAAATCAGAATGGATATTGTTTGATATCTTTGATAACAAACAATATCTTTTCAAGAATATGCACAACAACCTACAACTAACAAATGTAGATAGCAATCTCTTAGGTTGTACAAAGACACTCTTCATCAGCATAGACAAATCACGTTCCAACTCTTCAGATGTTTCATTAACATTCGTCAGTTCCTTAGCTCAGTTCCCTTTGCGGTTCCCAACACTTACTCTTCTTGGATTGTTGATTTCATGAAGTTGCCAATCTAAACTCGTGAAAATATTAATACAACATTTGTTTGTCATCGTCAAAACTAGAGAAATAAAGGATAGGAACTTGCCAGAGAACTGGCAAGAAAACTTGCGTTCAAAAAGTTCCTTTCAGAATCCATTTGAAGATTCACGGGGCTAAACCTTTAAGAAGATTTACACAAAGAGAAAGACTTCACTTCACTTTGATTGCTAAGAACAAAAGACTTCATTGAAGCATAAGGATCTTCTTTCTTTTCCAAACCAACAACCTTTCTTGATATGTAATTATGACTAATTAATATTCTAATCTAATCAAGTGGTTGGTAACTTGGTTTTTTTTGGCTCATTTGCAAAAGTATACCACTTTTGTTATGAAATTTGCAAAGTGGGTATTCTTTTTTTGGATATTGCAACAATATCCTATTTTAATTTTTTTGGATTTTCTTTTGTCTTTATATTTTGTGACAAAAATACATTTTCAGATTTTGTTAATTTAAATTTAAAGGGAAAAGAAAATTAAAAAAGGGTGCCGTCGTCTTCTCCGGTCGTCTTCTCCGGCGATCTCCCAGAACTCGGTCGTCTTCTCCGGCGACCTTTCAGAACTCGGTCGTCTTCTCCGGCCATATCCCCCCGCCGTCAACCGCCTCCCCCACCTCCTCACCCTCCCAAACCTACAGATCCCTCTCCCAAACCCCGCCGTCAACCGCAACTGCACCCAACAAACCCTAATCCAGCAAAACCAACACGAACCACCACGAAACCAACAGCGAAACCAACACAAGCCAACGAACCCGACGAACACGAACCCAGCGAACCCAAACCACCCAACGAAACCTAACCCTAACCCAGCGAAACCAACGAAACCTAAACGCCCAAATCGATCTCTCCCACAAATCTGAAATTGAAATTGAGGATTTGTGGAGATTCATCTCGTCGATCTCTCCCAGATTCATCTCGTCGGCCCGATTTCTGCAACTCGCTTCGATTTCCGCCTCGATCTCGTTGGCTCGATTTCTGCAACTCGACTCGATCTTCCTCCTCTCGTCGATCTTCCTCCTCTCGGCTTCGACTTCGATTTCTGCAACTCGATTTCTACAACTCGGCTTCGACTTCGATTTCTGCAACTTCGACGTCGATCTTCCTCCTCTCTGCAACTTGACTTCGATTTCTGCATCTCGTCGATCTTCCTCCTCTCGGCTCATCCACCTCATCTTCCTCTTGGAGAAGACGATCCACCCCCGCCGTCAACTCGGCTCATCTTCCGACCTAAGGCGGTCCTCTTGGAGAAGACGATCTCCGGCCCGATCTCTGGCCAAACCTAAACCTCCCCCACCTAAATCCCCAGATTTCCGGCCAGATTTCCGCCTCCCCCACCCAGATTTTAACTTAAAAGAAAGAAAAGGTAAAGTTAAATTGCCTTTTATCTTTTTTTTTAAGAGTCAAAAATATGTGATTTTACTATTTTACCCCATTTGGGTATATAAATGGATATTGCATTTATATCCCCTAAAACAATACCTCTTTTGCAATTTTGAAACCGAAATGATACATCTGCTAACATTTTTTCGCTTTTTTTATGGTGGAAAGGTTGGTAATCATTTTTTCATAATAAAAAAACATTTTCAACGACCAATAGGTTGAGTAGTACTATATATGTCTCCATGCGTGTTAACTGTGCTATAAGATACGGATCGGAGTATATAATTAGGTAAATGACATTAATTAAATAGTTTGATCCTAATAGTTAATTATAGTTTGGAACAATTCAAAGTTCATATTAAACCATGAGAAGCCTAGCCATTGAAGCTATGAATTGAGAGAGAACCGTTTGCCAATGGGTGACCAACAGCCCACTAATTTTTATTTGTCCCCAACTATACACATCTCTAGTGGAGTTGGGTTTCAAAGGCTCCACAAGGGCCAGGGCAAATCTTTGAGCTCTTTAAACACTTATTAAGGATTTACAGACCGTCCACCAACAAAGTCCTAACGACTGGTAGCGGAGATCGAACACGGGTCTTTTTGAACCTCATGCGTGTCTCTTACCAACTGAACCAACCTTTGTTGGGCATCTATACACATCTCTCTCTATATATGCTTATGACATTGTGTTAACTTTTTATTTATTCATATCTTTATTTAAAATATAAATATTATAAAATATTATTTCATTAATCATTATATATAGGCCTATAGGGTAAGTATTCAATTATCAATTTAAGTTGTTCTTCGAGTCTTTTTTTGTTTGAAATATGCAAACTATGTCTAATTTGAAAACTTTTATTTAAAAATTAACACTATTAGCTCCTATTTTAACTAATTTCAACATTATATATTAAATCATGAAGTTTAAATCTTAATATATAATAAAACATATGTATTATAAGAGGTACAATATAAACATTATTTAATATATATAAGTAAAGATATTTAAAACATATCAATTATATATATTAATAAAATATCAAAAAAAACAAGTTCAATATAATTTAATAAATTATGCGCGTAGCACGAACATATACTACTAGTTATATATATATATATATAGGCCTCGTTCGACAACTCCTCCTTTAATCATTATAATATATTATAATGGTTTAAAAAAGCAAGTTATGTTTTGGCTTAGATGATAAATAAGCTATTATATATTTTGTCTTTTCTATTCTTTTAACCCTCACGGATCGCGACCCTTTGTCCCGGCCAAATTTCAAACTCATTCTCCCTCTTAATACCTTTTTGATAATCTATTTTACAAAATAAGCCCCTGATAATATATAATATCATGTAAACGAACAGAACCATAATAACTATATAAGTCATCGGTGATTAAATAATTTCATTGAATTAATTCATTGAACTGATAATCTCCCTATTTTAGTCATTTAGCAAATATTGTACCAATTTAAGTGACAAAACATTCATAATAAATTAATTATCCATCGACAATCAAATACATTTGAATCTCATATATATATATAATGTAAAATGCAATCCTAGGCCATTAATGATCATCTTATTTATTATAAGTTTAAAATATTCACAAAATTATACAAAAATTAAACATCTATATATATATATAAACATATATACTAAAGTAGCACTTCTCTCAATAAGTTTTGTATAATTTAATTTACATGAATTGTTATTACAAATTTAAAATATATTATATAAATTACAAATTTACAATGTACTTCAATATATAACATTTTATTCTAATATGTGTTGATTATATATAATATCTATTTATCTATCTATATATAATATAAAATGAATTCTTGATAAATAATGTCTATTCAATTTATTATAGATTTAAAGTAATTTTGTTTATCAAACTCTATTATAGTTTTGAAAACTAATGGCCCATCCATTTATTATTACATGGAGTAATAATTTCCTAGACGTATTTTCTTTCTATCAAAATCCCTTTAATTTGTGAGTTTGTTGTTGTTCTACTTTTGAATTACTAAGTTTGTTTTTGTCAATTTTAACTTATTACTATTCAATAACAATTCATACTTCTCAATCTCACCAATTAAAAAATACCCAATAGTAAAACAATCGTGTAAAACGCATTGTGCCATATAATGCCAATTAATATTCTCAACTGCTCTCATTAATTATTATATTGACCCAAATAAGACACATATATTGCAAATATATCATTCAACCCTTTTTTTTTTAAGTAAGAATTCGAAGTGAAACTTTGAGAGGCCAGAAACTGACAATCGGACTAACCGGCAATACAACAACAAACAAGAGAAACAAAGATAAACAACAAAAGAAACAAACTAAAGCATGATAAAGCAAAACAACCTAGAAATGAGGTGAGTAAAGCACAAACAACTGTTGTGCCACCGAAAGAATGGTCATCCTCTACCATGCTGGAACTACAACTCGATTCATCATCTAGACAAACTTCATCATCCAAAGAGTGCATCTCAACAGAACGGGAAAAAACGGGACAAAAACAAAAAAAGAAAGGAGGTTGAAGGCTGAAACGAAACTGAACCAAAACCACTAATTTTACCCTCCTCCTTCTCACCCCCAAACCAACCACTGTAAACGAGATTTCGAATCCAAAATCTGAGGAAACGAAACCCCCAACAAGAGGAGAACAGGCTTGAGAAGGAGGCGGGAGGGGGGTCGCCGGCGTCTTCCCGGCGAAGGTGAGGAGAGGCGGCGTCTTCTCGGTGAGGTATCTTCCCGGCGAAGGCCCAAATCTTCTTCGACGGATGCCGGAGAGGCGCGGGTGCCGGTGAGGCGGTGCGGGATCGGGGGCTCGGTCAGAGCGACGGGGGTTAGGACTTCTACAAGGCTGCAGCCAAGGGCTCGGTCGGAGCGGCAGAGGAGGGGGTCTTCTCGTCAGCCCAGCCAAAAGCTAGGGACGGCTCCCAAAGGGAGCGTTTACTCTCTCTCATATCATTCAACCCTTGTTAACATTCCCATTTGCTAACCATACTTTTCTACTTCTTTTTATTTACATCATCTTTTCTCATCAACTTTTTTAGTGTTCCTTACAAAACAGTGAATATTATTTCAATATATTACACTATAAATATATCAACTTTTAAGGAGCTAATAAGTGAGATTGACTCATATAAATCTCAATATATTACAAAATAATGAATATGCATGCCATCAAGTTTAATTATTATAATCATAATGTGAATGTTACTGAATAGACACTTCTCAATCACCCTTAAAAAATAAAATAATGAAATTATAATTAGCAAGATAACCAATATTTTCTAATAACCATAGTTACCGTTAGTCAAAAGTATATATAAATATAAATGTGCTAACGTACACGTACAATTAATAACATACATATAAACATGCAACAATTAAAGAAATTAAACACCACCATACTACCAACATTATTTTAAATTTGAAAAACGTCTCATCCATGAAACAATTGATAATTAAGTTGTCAAAAATAATGATAATTATTTTATGCCCATAAAGTTTTTTAGTACAAGTATAGATAAATATATTAACATTTTAGTATAGTTCTTATATTATTTAGGGTTTATTTTATTTTTTCTTATGTTTTAAGTCAAGTGTTATGTATTTTTTTTTAAATTATTTAAAATTTACTGTTAGCATAAAAAATATAATTGTACATATGATTGATTATTTTTGTTTACATGATGTTTTTCTATTTATAATTGAAACTACATTAAAAATATATTAATGTTTTTAAAGGAACTAACATTAATATGTTTAGTATTTTATATTGTGTCTTAAACTAAATACTATATAAACTTATTTTAAATAAATCAAAAACAAATTAACTTATAAAGAATGATGAAAAATCCCATAGTATAAAAAATTTATCATATATGTAAAACATGATTGAAAATGTCTTACCCTCCCCCCGGAAATAAGGTGAGTAAAGCACAAACAACTGTTGCGCCACCGGAAGAATGGTCATCCTCTACCATGCTGGAACTACAACTCGATTCATCATCCAAAGAGTGCATCTCAACAGAACGGGAAAAAACGGGACAAAAACAAAAAAAGAAAGGAGGTTGAGGGCTGAAACTAAACCGAACCAAAACCACTAATTTTACCCTTCTCACCCCCAAACCCACCACTGTAAACGAGATTTCGAATCCAAAATCTGAGGAAACGAAACCCCCAACAAGAGGAGGACATGCTTGAGAAGGAGGCGGGAGGGGTGTCGCCGGCGTCTTCCTGGCGAAGGCGAGGAGAGGCGGCGTCTTCCCGGTGAGGCATCTTCCCGACGAAGGCCCAAATCTTCTTCGACGGATGTCGGAGAGGCGCGGGTGCTGGTGAGGCGGCACGGGATCGGGGGCTCGGTCGGAGCGGCGACGGTTAGGACTTCTACAAGGCTGCAGCCAAGGGTTCGGTCGGAGCGGCGGATGAGGGGGTCTTCTCGTCAGCCCAGCCAAAAGCTAGGGCCGGCTCCCAAAGGGAGCGTTTGCTCTCTTTCATATCATTCAACTCTTGTTAACATTCCCATTTGCTAACCATACTTTTCTACTTTTTATTTCCATCATCTTTTCTCATCAACTTTTTTAGTGTTTCTTACAAAACATTGAATATTATTTCAATATATTACACTATAAATATATCAACTTTTAAGGAGCTAATAAGTGAGATTGACTCATATTGTAATATCTCTCATTTTTATAAGGGTATTTTGGTAATTTTTTCAACTCTTGTACTTCAAGTCAGATTAAATTCAGAGAAGCTCGGACATTTGATAATATGTTTGATCTCTGTAATAATTTTTCTGAGTAATATAAAATACAGTTGACGCCTTTTCGGGGTTAAATAGTCGTTCGAGTACGAATATATTTAACTCGTGGTTAAGATAATTAACCAAAAGGTAAAACTGACAAAAAGGGGCGAAATTGGCCTTGACCGCACCCTTGCCGCACCCTGCCGCACCCGCGGTGAAGGCCAATCTGTGAGGCAGTCAGTGGAGGCCACCGCACCCTGCCGTACCCCGCGGTGGGATATTTTTCTGCAGCGTTATCTTCTTCCCTCTGCTCCTGTCAGTGGCGCCGGATGTCAGCAAGTGGCGGTTCCCTCTTGGTCGGGGGCTGGTCGGTTTGTTCCCCTCCTTGGTTTGGCCTATAAAAGGGAGAGAAATCCAGAGAGGAGAGTGCACAGCTGAAGCATCATCTTCTTCCTCCTCTGTTTTTCTCCCAAACTCCATTGTTGACTGAGCTTGCAAGCTTCGCCGGAGTTGTCGCCGGAGTTCCCTTTGAGTGGTTTAGGTGCCCTCAAGTGTTGTTTCAAGGGTTTAGGGTGTTTGGAGATCAAACCATAATCGATTCAAAGGCAAACGAATCGAAAGTGGTAAGTTTCCCCCGTTGTCGCTGAAGCTCCTCTGCCTCTGAGATCCCACCGCACCCGCGGCAAGCGCCCCACCACACCCGCGGTGAGCTGGGTCCGTGTTGTGTGTTCTTGGGTGTTGTGGTCTTGGGAGAGGCTTGGCTCCTTCGATTCCTTTCGTATTCTTTTAGATTCATTTATGTGGATATCGAATCTAACTTAGGGTCTCGTTATGGGTCGTTTCTTAGGGATCTGGTATTCGAGATCTGTCCCTGCTTCTGACCCAGAAACCCGTCATCTCTAAGCTTTGTTCAAGCTTTCGTCGGATCTAAGGCAAGTGGCGGTTCGCTCTTGCTCATCATTCCATATTTCAATTAATTATCAATTGTTTAGTTGTTAATTAGTTTGGGATGATTTACTGTTTTCGTTGGGAACAATTTTGATAACTGTTTGTGATTTTAAAAGATATTATAATAGGTTGTATATCTGCTAGAACAACGCTATTATATATATTTATATGATTAATTACAGATATTATAATAGGTTGTATATCTGCTAGAACAACGCTATTATATCTGTTATTGGCCTTAATGGCTTTGATGTGATTATTACTGTGCGTTAACTGTTTAGTTAGCACAAGTATTCTTAACGTTAATGTGAATTATTACTGCGTTCGTAACTGTTTAGTTAGAACGAGTATTCGTAGGAACGCTATGTACCTTATGGGGGTTTAGCTGTTTCTTTATAACTAGTACTTGGTGGATTTTTCTCCAGTACTCTCTCTGGTCATGACCATGCCCTTACTCAGGGTTGGTGTACTTCGCTAGTGCCAAATCTTTTGGGATTTATTCCCTCTGATATCTCTTGTGAGGAGATCTGATATCTCTTGTGAGGAGATCCGATATCTCTTATGAGGAGATTTAAGAGCTTATAACGTGATGATCGTTTTGGAATTAAATGAGATAAGTGCCGTTGTCGCACATAATTAAATATACCCTCAGGCGAGTAGTGCAGCTAGGAAATAGTGTAGCTAGGAAATCTTGTCTTGACTTGGATCAAAGTAACGTTCTCTTTCCAATATGGATTCGCTTTGAGCGGTGAGGTTGGTCTTGAACCGAAACATCAAGTCGTTTTGAACGCTTGTGTGTCATATTTATATTCCCCAACATTTGTCATGTTTCCGATAAGACTCAACTCGTTGGATTCTTCTTTTGGGATTGATTGCTGTGAGACTTGGTCTCTAGAATCTTCTCTTGATCATGTCTTTTCATGTATTCCAGTAGAAGTATGGTGGTTGACTATCGTCATCGGTTTTAATTCGAGAAGCGATGAGTCTAACCTAATATGACTACTTCGGACCACTCTGCTTGTACCCTTGCATAGTCTTTCATTAAACTAACCAACCGTAATTGTTCTCTGCATGATTGGCTGGTGTCATCCGTTCGATTCGGCACATCAGATAAGTTGCCGTCCTATGAAGGCTAGAACGACTATGAAAAAATGGGACAAAAACAAAAAAAGAAAGGAGGTTGAGGGCTGAAACGAAACTGAACCAAAACCACTAATTTTACCCTCCTCCTTCTCACCCCCAAACCCACCACTGTAAACGAGATTTCGAATCCAAAATCTGAGGAAACGAAACCCCCAACAAGAGGAGGACATGCTTGAGAAGGAGGCGGGAGGGGGGTCACCTGTAACACCCCCAAAACTTAACCCTTTTGGAAAGGTATTACCGCCAGTGACCCCAGTGTTCCTTACCGAGATCACCCAAGGCTTTACCGTTTAAATACAAATCATGAAATACAATGATATAAAATGATAACCTTAATCATATAAAACACGAGTCCCGGGATTACATCCCAATCCCGAATAGGACAAACACAGAGTTTAAATGAATTACAACGGAAATCTTAAACAAGGCACAGCGGAAAACTTTTAAAAGATATTACAAAAAGGGTTGTGATCGTAATGATTACCTGCCCAAGGATCTCAACCTGATTAAAAGAAATTATTAAAAACGTCGGAAAACCACCGTCGACTCCATAGTCCTTCTAGTCTTCTCATCTACACTCCATCTGATGTGCCGAATCGAACGGATGACACCAGCCCACATGCGGAGAACAAAGTTCGTGGGTTAGTCTACTTAAATAGACTAGCAAGGGTAAAAAGCAGAGTGGTTCGAGTGATCGAAACAGTTTACTATCATTGTCCCTCGAATAATAACCGAAGGGACGATACATAACCCGGCACTTTCACGGAATAACAACAAAGGTATGCATGAGAGAAGATTCTGGAAGACTTCATCTTCACAAAAATCGACTCGAAAAGAGACTCCAAGAGATTGAGTCTTTAAGGAAATATGACAAATCTGGAATGTTTAACAGAATCAAACAACAATGATTTAAAAGTTGACTGAGATGCTTCGGTTCACGACCAACCTCATCGCATACAGCGAATCCAGATCGGAAAGAGAACGTACTACATTCAAGTCGAGACGAGCTTTCCTAGCTGCACTATGACTTAGCTGCACTACTCGCCAAAGGTTTATTAATCATGTGCACTCGGGCACATATCTTATTTAATTACAAAACACACATTACTGAAACACATTAATGTTATTAAGAGCGGCACACAGCTTAAATCTCAGGGTGACAATCATGTCAACCCAAATTAAAACACACACAACCCACACGCGGGACTTAACATTATTATGCCGAGAAACAACGGCGATTATTATTACACCGGGTGACCTTACGTTCACCCTGATTGCACTATACAGCGCTTACAGTTTAATTATGTGCTTAACTGCACTTATCTTATTAAATTACAACACACACACACACAGTGTTGAGGCTTTTAAGAATATTCCGAGAACACGGAAGTTATTAAGACACCGGGTGATCTTACGTTCACCCTGATTTGCACTGCCACAGCGCTTACAGTTTATTTTACAGGGTGACAGTTACGTCCACCCCAATGCACTAGCTAAGTGCTTAAAACACAGGACTGCAATTAAGCTCATCCACTGGCGCTAGCAAGGCGCTTAAAACACTTCAGATCCTTACATGTGGATAAGAAGCATAGGTCATGACCCTTAAATTTTTCGGCAATAACCCCGAGGAATATTATGATTTAAAGAAACGACAAATCCTTACTTGGATTAGCGTTTCCACGAATATTAAATTATAAAGAAACGACTAATCCTTACTTGGATTAGCATTCCTACGCACATTAAGTTATAAAGAAACGACTAATCCTTACTTGGATTAGCGTTCCTACGAACACTCGTGTTAACTAAACAGTCTAACACATCAATTAATCACATTAAAGCCATCCAGGCAAATAACTTAAACATAGAGATAATAGAAACAGCTAATCCTTACTTGGATTAGTTTTCCTATTAATCCACATAAATGCCCGGAAGACGATCACAGATAATAGCGTCGTTCTAGCAGATATACAACCTATTATATGATTTTTCAAAACAGTTTATAAAACCAATTCCAGACAAACACAGATAATCATTCTAAATTAATTACTCAGATAAACAGCTGATAATTAATATAAATATGGAACGATGAGCAAGAGCGAACCGCCACTTGCCTTAGTCCGTAGATCTGGAACAAAGCAGAGACAACGGGATTCCGGGCTCGACACGCGTATAGCTCCACTAGCATAAACACCTTTGAGTCGACCCAAAAAGGAACCCTAGGTTAGATTCGACAAAGAATAGTATGAATATACGAAAGGACGAAAGAAATCGAAGGATACGAGACCCGATCGAAGGTCTCGGAAGCCAACGCACAACTCCCGGGCAACTACCCTTCACGGCCGGCCACCAACAATTGCGGCGGGCGCCGCCACCATCACGGCGGTCGCCGCCACCATCACGGCGGTCGCCGTCTCAAGCACGGCGGGCGCCGCTCATCGGCTTCCTCCACGGCGGCACCAAGAACTTCACGGCGGTCGCCGGCCACAACACGGCGGTCGCCGTTCCTGGCGGCGGTCGCCGTCTCCCTGGCGGCGGTCGCCGTTCCTGGCGGCGGTCGCCGTCTCCCTGGCGGCGGTCGCCGTCGCTGAACAGAAACTTAAAAACGGACGAGAAATCTTACCCGCGACGCTCGATTTGGTTCGCCTTTCGCCTTGCTTGGCTTCTAGGCTTCTAAGGGCCTTCCAAGTCTCCTTTGGCCACCGAGAACGACACCAAACGAGCCTCCAACGATCCACGAGAGCTTTCCGAGAGAGAGAGCGTTTTTCTTTGGGAACGTTTTTTAGAGACAAGAAATGGACAGCGTAATGGCGTTTTTCACACCCTTTCAAGCTTCACCCATGCCCTCTATTTATAGACAAAGATGAGGCTTGTTGGGAGCCAAAAAGCCTTCCAATTGTGCCCTTGGGTATTAACCCATGGTTAATCCATTTGCACCTCTTGGGCAATAACCAATTGGGTAGAGATTGGTATTAATCTTAACTCGCGATAACAAAAGTCGTACACGAACGAGTATAGACTTCCAACAGGTCTTAACTGTATAATTCTTCACTGAGAAAGATATTACAGATACAGAGCACATTACAGAATGTCTCCGACTTTCTGAATTAAATCTGACGTACTAAACGGGTGTTCGGGAAAATTCCAAAAATTCCCAGAATAATCCTTACAGAATTACGGGGTATCACATCACCTCCCCCTTAAAATAAGTTTCGACCCCAAAACTTGCATTAAGCCAATGAGGATACTACCTCAACACCAATCTTACCACTTGGATCCAACATCCTTAATCACTTCATCCTTGAAATGGATCACACGAGATATCATTCTTAATTCCTTAGGATATCATTCTGAAAATGATTCATCCGCCTTAATGCTTATGGCACAAACTTACGCATGAGAGATAGCTCCTGATCTCTCCGAACAAAACTCTACAAGTTCATTCCCTTTCCTTAAGAAATCTCGGAAGAACTCAGCGTATGAGATAACGCTTACCACAGTACTCCTTCGATGTATATAGACAATTCTCCTTACTGAATCTTTAATACATCGGGATCATCAACATATCCTTAACTGCAACCTTTCCTCTTAACATGACCGCTCCACAACTTAATCTTCCTCAAAGATTTGCACCTAGCCTTGTAGATGACATACTCTATGTATGAAGGAGAATCTTAGGAGTGGATTTAGATTTAAACAATAGAGTCGACCTTTGGATTAACCACAAGGGAACGAACATCTAAGTTGTCCACAAAACTTCACCACCATAAGTCCGACAGTCCTTATCCTTACTTGGCATAAGCTATTCTCGACACTTACGAGGTTTCGTATGAACAACTAATTCGCGATGATAACACATTCAGAAATTTTCCAAAACACGGAAACACTTCATTAAAATCCAAACATTACATTAATTGACAAAAGTCGATCAGGCAGATCTTAACACCACGGAGATTACCGACACACGTCGTTACTCCTTAATCTTAAAGAAAGTCTTAACACAAATACAACTTAATGGATCAGGGTTCTTCTCCGTTGGCTTGACTCATTACAAAGAGTCGTTGCCCTTGGCCTGAAGACCCCATAGGCGCTTTGCCTTTACTACGAGCCATAGACTGCTCAGGAGTGGATACCACTGGCCTTGGGTTTTGCCCACCACCAACATTTGACGCCTGATAAGACTGCATTGGTCCCTGACCCTTCAGTCTGCAGTACGTTTTTATGTGGCCTTCTCTTCCACAATTATGACACATCCTCTTGTCCTTTTGGCAAACAAAACTTTTATGCCCTTCTTCACCACAATTGTGACACTGAATTGCTCTGTCGCTCCAACCTGAGCCTCTGGCAGAGTCTGACTGAGTTGTCTCGGTCTTAGCACGACCAGACCTTTCAAACTTGGTAGGTGATGCCGGTCATTTGAATGAACCAACCTGGCGATCCTGTTGCCCACCCTTTCCTTTAACTTGCTTCTCCCTCTTAAAGGCAGACTCCTCCAATGTGACTTTCGTCTTGTAGGCTGCATCAACATATTGCTCTAACGTAGTACAGCCATGACGCAACATTAGAGGCTTGATCTCTGGATTCATCCATCCATGGAAGTACCAGATCTTCTGCTCCTCGGTTGACACCTCAGGTCCAGCGTACTGCATCAAGTGATTGAACTTAGCTGCGAGCTCAGTCACCTTTAACCCATCAGTCTGCGGGTACAGAAATTTCTTATGCTTCTCCTCCCTCATAGCTCGGGAAAAGAAACGATCGGTCATCTTGGTTTTGAACATGCTCCAATTCAGCTCGGGATGTTCAGCCAGACCGGTGCTCTCCCACCATTCGCTAGCCACATCCTTGAGTTGAAGAGAGGAGATGTGCACTTTCCCAGCCTCAGTGCAATTAATGTTCCGGAGCAACCGCTCCATATGTGAGAACCAATAGGTCACCCTGACCGGTTCTCCAGTACCGTTATAGCTGTCAGGCCTCATTGAACTCACGGCTTTTAACGCTTGCCCGTAAGTTCCTCTGTTCCTAACAACATTGACCCGAGGTACTTGCTCCACTGACTCCTCGACTTCAGGAATAGCCTGAGGAACTGGACCACCTTGTGCTTGTGGTACAACTGGTCGCATAACATCTGTGATTGCCTGCATGACAATTCCTCGAATTGCCTCCACTGCTGCAGCATCAAACAACATCGGAGCGTTGGCCTGAGCTTGGCCATTGCCTCCCTGGTTATTGTTAAAGACAGACTCACGCTCTCCTGTTGGATCTGCAACCTTCCTTGCATTTGGTCTAGGGTCATTACTCGGCCCAACACCAGCACGGATAACGTTTCTTGTGTTCACCATCTGTTTACCGATCAAATTCCAAGGATTTTATCACGTTAGTATCTTCTGATATACTTATTGTAATAAAATCAACTTAGAATAGATCAACTTGGTAATTTCTATTGATGAACTCAAACCGAGTTACTAGGTTCTACAACCTTAACTCAAAATGAGAGAACTAGGAATTCAAGCCTTATTGGGTATAGCAAAACTACCTTGGCTTCTCCCGGTTCCTCTGTAGAGAATAGAATGCACCCATATCATACGGGGTAACGGGGAAGGAATTAGTCTTTCTAGATATAGAAGCAAACTTACTATATCAGACCATATAGAAGACAGGACTATGAACGGTATTTTCAAACTCTTTTCACTTTGAAAAAAAAAATCAGAGCCCTTCTTAAAGCATTTTAAAAAACGGATAAATGATTTATAAAAATCCAAACCCGTTTTAAAACAACCTTTGGCTCTGATACCACAACTGTAACACCCTCAAAACTTAACCCTTTTGGAAATGTATTACCGCCAGTGATCCCAGTGTTCCTTACCGAGATCACCCAAGGCTTTACCGTTTAAATACAAATCATGAAATACAATGATACAAAATGATAACCTTAATCATATAAAACACGAGTCCCGGGATTACATCCCAATCCCGAATAGGACAAACACAAAGTTTAAATGAATTACAACGGAAATCTTAAACAAGGCACAGCGGAAAACTTTTAAAAGATATTACAAAAAGGGTTGTGATCGTAATGATCATCTGCCCAAGGATCTCAACCTGATTAAAAGAAATTATTAAAAACGTCGGAAAACCACCGTCGACTCCATAGTCCTTCTAGTCTTCTCATCTACACTTCATCTGATGTGCCGAATCGAACGGATGACATCAGCCCACATGCGGAGAACAAAGTTCGTGGGTTAGTCTACTTAAATAGACTAGCAAGGTTAAAAAGCAGAGTGGTTCGAGTGATCGAAACCGTTTACTATCATTGTCCCTCGAATAATAACCGAAGGGACGATACATAACCCGGCACTTTCACGGAATAACAACAAAGGTATGCATGAGAGAAGATTCTGGAAGACTTCATCTTCACAGAAATCGACTCGAAAAGAGACTCCAAGAGATTGAGTCTTTAAGGAAATATGACAAATCTGGAATGTTTAACAGAATCAAACAACAATGATTTAAAAGTTGACTGAGATGCTTCGGTTCACGACCAACCTCATCGCATACAGCGAATCCAGATCGGAAAGAGAACGTACTACATTCAAGTCGAGACGAGCTTTCCTAGCTGCACTATGACTTAACTGCACTACTCGCCAAAGGTTTATTAATCATGTGCACTCGGGCACATATCTTATTTAATTACAAAACACACATTACTGAAACACATTAATGTTATTAAGAGCGGCACACAGCTTAAATCTCAGGGTGACAATCATGTCAACCCAAATTAAAACACACACAACCCACACGCGGGACTTAACATTATTATGCCGAGAAACAACGGCGATTATTATTACACCGGGTGACCTTACGTTCACCCTGATTGCACTATACAGCGCTTACAGTTTAATTATGTGCTTAACTGCACTTATCTTATTAAATTACAACACACACACACACAGTGTTGAGGCTTTTAAGAATATTCCGAGAACACGGAAGTTATTAAGACACCGGGTGATCTTACGTTCACCCTGATTTGCACTGCCACAGCGCTTACAGTTTATTTTACAGGGTGACAGTTACGTCCACCCCAATGCACTAGCTAAGTGCTTAAAACACAGGACTGCAATTAAGCTCATCCACTGGCGCTAGCAAGGCGCTTAAAACACTTCAGATCCTTACATGTGGATAAGAAGCATAGGTCATGACCCTTAAATTATTCGGCAATAACCCCGATGAATATTATGATTTAAAGAAACGACAAATCCTTACTTGGATTAGCGTTCCCACGAATATTAAATTATAAAGAAACGACTAATCCTTACTTGGATTAGCGTTCCTACGCACATTAAGTTATAAAGAAACGACTAATCCTTACTTGGATTAGCGTTCCTACGAACACTCGTGTTAACTAAACAGTCTAACACAGCAATTAATCACATTAAAGCCATCCAGGCAAATAACTTAAACATAGAGATAATAGAAACAGCTAATCCTTACTTGGATTAGTTTTCCTATTAATCCACATAAATGCCCGGAAGGCGATCACAGATAATAGCGTCGTTCTAGCAGATATACAACCTATTATATGATTTTCCAAAACAGTTTATAAAACCAATTCCAGACAAACACAGATAATCATTCCAAATTAATTACTCAGATAAACAGCTGATAATTAATGTAAATATGGAACGATGAGCAAGAGCGAACCGCCACTTGCCTTAGTCCGCAGATCTGGAACAAAGCAGAGACAACGGGATTCCGGGCTCGACACGCGTATAGCTCCACTAGCATAAACACCTTCGAGTCGACCCAAAAAGG
The DNA here is from genome assembly GCA_027886185.1 of Rheum nobile. Lineage (NCBI taxonomy): Eukaryota > Viridiplantae > Streptophyta > Magnoliopsida > Caryophyllales > Polygonaceae > Rheum > Rheum nobile. The sequence goes on along the minus strand of WOAB01000292.1, from coordinate 1,826,050 downwards.
AACCCTAGGTTAGATTCGACAAAGAATAGTACGAATATACGAAAGGACGAAAGAAATCGAAGGATACGAGACCCGATCGAAGGTCTCGGAAGCCAACGCACAACTCCCGGGCAACTACCCTTCACGGCCGGCCACCAACAATTGCGGCGGGCGCCGCCACCATCACGGCGGTCACCGTCTCAAGCACGGCGGGCGCCGCTCATCGGCTTCCTCCACGGCGGCACCAAGAACTTCACGGCGGTCGCCGGCCACAACACGGCGGTCGCCGTCCCCAACACGGCGGTCGCCGTCCACAACACGGCGGTCGCCGTTCCTGGCGGCGGTCGCCGTTCCTGGCGGCGGTCGCCGTCTCCCTGGCGGCGGTCGCTGTCGCTGAACAGAAACTTAAAAACGGACGAGAAATCTTACCTGCGACGCTTGATTTGGTTCGCCTTTCGCCTTGCTTGGCTTCTAGGCTTCTAAGGGCCTTCCAAGTCTCCTTTGGCCACCGAGAACGACACCAAACAAGCCTCCAACGATCCACGAGAGCTTTCCGAGAGAGAGAGCGTTTTTCTTTGGGAGCGTTTTTGAGAGACGAAAAATGGACAGCGTAATGACGTTTTTCACACCCTTTCAAGCTTCACCCATGTCCTCTATTTATAGACAAAGATGAGGCTTGTTGGGAGCCAAAAAGCCTTCCAATTGTGCCCTTGGGTATTAATCCATGGTTAATCCATTTGCACATCTTGGGCAATAACCAATTGGGTAGAGATTGGTATTAATCTTAACTCGCGATAACAAAAGTCGTACACGAACGAGTATAGACTTCCAACAGGTCTTAACTGTATAATTCTTCACTGAGAAAAGTATTACAGATACAGAGCACATTACAGAATGTCTCCGACTTTCTGAATTAAATCCGACGTACTAAACGGGTGTTCGGGAAAATTCCAAAAATTCTCAGAATAATCCTTACAGAATTACGGGGTATCACATCACCGGCGTCTTCCCGGCGAAGGCGATGAGAGGCGGCGTCTTCCCGGTGAGGCATCTTCCCGGCAAAGGCCCAAATCTTCTTCGACGGATGCCGGAGAGGCACGGGTGCCGGTGAGGCGGCACGGGATCGGAGGCTCGGTCGGAGCGGCGGGGTTAGGACTTCTACCGCTTAATCCTTGGCAGAACATCAATGGCGGTGACAACAATGATCCTTTATTTTTACATGCCTCTGACAGCCCTGGATTGCATCTTGTTTCACAGGTTTTCGACGACACTGGTTTTTACGCCTGGAAACACTCGATGATGATTGTTCTTTCTTCCAAGAACAAATTAGGTTTTGTGGATGGTGAGATTCCCAAACCTGCCCGTTCTTCTCCGATCTACCGCCGCTGGGAGAGATGTAATAACATGATCATTGCTTGGATCCTCAATGCTTTATCCAAGTCAATCTCTGCTACGCTTCTTATTTCTGGCGATGCATGCCAAATCTGGCTTGATCTTGAATTCAGATATTCTCAAGTCAATAGCGCTCAGAAATTTGCAATTGAACGCACAATTTGTACAATTTCTCAATCCTCAGACTCTATCGCTGATTACTTCGCTCGAGTTAAGCAACTCTGGGATGAGAAGGATTCCATGAGGAATTTTCCACCTTGTTCTTGTGGACTTGCTAAGGATGTGCGCAAAGATGTCGATGAACAACGACTTCTTCAATTCTTGATGGGACTCAACGAGTCTTTCTTCATCGTTCGAGGTAACATTTTAATGAGGTCTCCTGCTCCTACGATTGATCAAGTGTATTTTATTCTCATTCAAGAAGAAAAGCAGAGAGAGATTCATTCAGCTACTCGTCCTCTTCTTGAATCTTCTTCACTAAATGTTTCTTCTGGAGATTCTTCTGCCGCCAATGCTTCTTCTGGTTCGTCTAATCCCCCTAAAGGGAAGAGACATTTCTGCACTCATTGCAAAAGAACTGGACACAAGATTGATCGTTGCTATAAATTGATGGGTTATCCTCAACAATCTCGTTCTTCTGCCTCTGCTAATTCCATTCTTGATCATGAGATTTCCGCTTATGATGCTAGTGTTCCTGGATTAACTTTCGATCAGTATTCTCAGTTGATGAGGCTTCTTCAGAATTCTAGATCTTCTTATGCATCCGTGAATCTTGCTGGTATTGCTTGCTTCTCTCCATCATTTACCACTACGTCTTCTTTATTTTCCAAGCATACTTGGATTATAGATTCAGGAGCAAGTGATCACATGACTTACAACAGAGCTTTCTTTCTTGAATTGCATACTCTGTCTAAGCCTGTGTCTATATCTATGCCTACTGGTCAAAGTTTGCTTGTCACCATGTCTGGCAGTGTCAGGGTTTCCTCTGAGTTGATCTTGCAAGATGTTCTCTACGTTCCTCAGTTTAAATTCAGTATGCTTTCTGTGCACAAATTAGCTAATCAACTGGGTTGCACTAATTGTTTCAATTCTGGTGTGTGTTGGATGCAGGGCCCTTCTCTGAGGCAGCCTCTAGTCCTTGGTAAAGTGGTCAATCGGCTATATGTGTTCACTGCTGTAGAATTTGCTTCAACTTCATCCACTCACTATGTTCCTACTGATATTTCCTACGTTTCTAGCATATCTAGGAATAATGATGCCTTACTATGGCACCATAGGCTTGGTCACTTGCCTTTGTATAAACTGAAAGCAATTTTTCCTTCCATTTCTAGTTCGGAATTGCTAGCATCTTGTGACATATGTGCTAAAGCAAGAATGCAAAGACAGACTTTTGTTCATAGTTCTATATCCATCACCTATGCTTTTCAAATGATATATGTGGACACTTGGGGTTCATATAACACTGTAACTCATGATGGTTATAAGTATTTCATTACAGTTGTTGATGATTTTACACGTATTACTTGGACTCATTTGATGAAAAACAAGGCATCTGCTTTTCCTTTATTACAATCTTTTATCCATCTTGTTGAGAAGCAATTCAGTAGCACTGTCAAAGTGGTCAAATCAGATAATGCCTATGAGTTAGGCAGCAGCAAGGAAGGGGCTGCTTTCTTTTCTTCAAAGGGTATTGTCCATCAGACAAGTTGTGTCCCCACTCCTCAGCAGAATGGAGTCGTTGAAAGAAAACATAAGCATTTGTTAGAGATTGCTTGTGCTTTTTTATTTCATTCCCATGTCCCTTTTGCATATTAGGGTCATTGCCTTCTAACAGCCACGCATCTCATCAACAAGTTTCCATCTAAAATCCTAAATGATGAGTCTCCTTTTCAGAAGCTTTTCCATCGCCCTCCACCCTATCATTCTCTAAGAGACTTTGGTTGTTTAGCATATGCTTGCACTCCTAAACCTGGCAGAAATAAACTAATGCCAAGAGCTTTTGCTTCTGTGTTTTTAGGCTATCCTTATGGTACTAAAGGCTACACACTTCTTAACCTTTCCAGCAAAAAGGTTTTCATATCTCGAGATGTCACTTTCCATGAGAACATCTACCATTTCTCCTCTTTACAATCTTCTACAAGACCTCCCATACCTCTTCATGTAGCTGATTTTTTTTAGCCTTTCAACCCTTCACCTTTACCTACTCCTTTACCATCTCCACCAGCAATATCTCCACCAACAGCATCTCCACCTTTACCTATTCCATCTCCTTCTCCTTTACCTAATCCATCACCTCCTTCTATTTCTCCTACACATTTGCCTAATCCTTCACCTCTTCAACTCTTACCTTCACAACCTTTAAGAAGATTCTCTTGATCTTTTCTCATTTACAGGATTATTTTTGCAACTTTGTGCATTCTGATCCTTCGTCCTTTCCCACAGACTCTATTTCCTTTTATTCCTTTTCTTCCCATGGTCAGGCTTTGGTCACTTCTCTTGATAAGTTTACTGAGCCTTGTTGTTATGAAGAGGTTGTACAGTCTAAAGCATGGACTCATGCTATGAACCTTGAACTTGATGCTCTTAAGGCTAATCAGACATGGGATGTTGTTGACCTTCCTAAGGGCAAGAGGCCTATTAGCTCGAAATGGGTCTACAAATTAAAGTTCAAGGCAAGTGGCAGTTTGGAGAGACACAAAGCAAGGTTGGTCATTAAAGGCTGCACTCAGAAGGCTGGTATTGACTTCAATGAAGCATTTTCTCCAGTTGTTAAGATGACAACTATTAGAGCATTAATGATCACTGATCACTGCTGTTAAGAAAGGTTGGCTACTCTCTCAACTTGACATTAATAATGCCTTCCTTCATGGTGATATTGATACAGAGGTTTATATGAAGATGCCATTGGGGTTAGCTCATCTTTTTCCTAAGAAAGTTTGTCGACTCAACAAGTCTCTCTATGGTCTCAAGCAGCCTCCAGACAATGGTACAGTAAGCTATCTGATGCTCTACTCTCTCAAGGTTTCTCTCAGTCACTCAATGACTACTCTCTTTTTCATCGTAAGTCTGGTGCTTCTACTGTGTTTCTAGTCATCTATGTGGATGAAATTTTGATTACTGGAAACGATGTTGCTCAAATTGATTCCTTGAAGCAGTTCCTTCATTCTAATTTTAGCATCAAGGACTTGGGTGGCATCAATTACTTCCTTGGAATGGAATCTTTACAGACTTCAAGAGGCATTGTCATGACTCAATGAAAATTTATACAGGATATTCTTAAGGAATTTACTCCTAATTCTTCCAGAGTTTTGGCTAGTCCTCTGGATTCTGTTAATAAGCTCAAGATTGATACAAGTTCTCTCCTCTCTGATCCTACTCCTTATCGCCGCCTTGTTGACAAGCTCAATTATTTGGTCAACACACGACTGGATCTGGCTTTCACAGTTCAACATCTCAGTCAATTTATGCAGCAACCTTCGACATCTCACTGGAATGCAGCTCTCCATACTTTACAATTCAATGAATTCACTCTCAAAGTTCTGTTTCTCTCTCTTGTTACTTGTTTCTCAACTCTCAACTCTCAACTCTCAACAAAACTACATATTATGTATGCTTATATTGCTATATTAATTTTCCGTGAAAATAATTATTTATACGCAAGTATATATAAATCAACAAGCCTAGCTATTTGCTTCCTTAGTTAAAGACCCGATGGCATGGAGCTAATAGTTATACAAATCTACGTTCCTACCACTATGATCGATCAGATCGAGTTAGACATGAACTCACAAGTCGACCTAATTAGGCTCAAAGTAATATAACGTACATCTCGTGAATGAGACAATTTGGCATCTGATCGAGCAATTTCAAACGCCTCAGCCATGCATGCCAGATTTGCACATGTTTTTCGTTACATACCCATCAATGGAAACTAGCTACTTACTATTTCCGGAATTCAAAAAAAAGAAGGAGAAGGCTTATACATATAAGTATAAAAATGTAAAAACTGTACCGAGAGATTGAAAATATTCCACACAAAATGAAACAGCTCGTAGAAGAGTACGTATGATCACAAAAAAGAAATTATCATTAATTAAGTACACTTGAGATGAATCAATATAACTTACAAACCAAAATGAAATAACTCAAATACGTACACTTGAGATTGGAAATTGATCAAATACCAAATGCTGCATATAATTGTTCAACTATATGCATATATATAATAATTTAATAAACCCCCCCTAGATTTGACTTGTATCATTTTCAGTAAACTTCCTTCACCAAAGCTTCAAACTTGTTCATGGAAGAAGGGGGCAAAGCCACAATCAATTTGATGCCGTCCTTGACGTCGTTGCCGTCTGAGAGGAACATGACGACCTCCTTCACCGGGTACCCGATGGGCCCGGTGTGGGTGGGCACGCCCCACCCGAAGTCCGTCTCGTAGAACGACAGCCGGGCCCACGTGGTGATGAGCAGCACCGAGCTCATCCACGGCCTCGCCCTGGTCAACTCGTAGTAGTCAATCGCCGACCTCATGAACCTGTCGTCCACGCCCTCTATGGCCTGCTGCACGCGCCTTGTAGCGTGGGACAGCGGCTTACGCGCCAGCTCCCCCTCGGGGCACGTGCACGAGGTCAGGGCGATGGCGTTGCCAAAGTAGCCCTCCGGCAGAGGGGGGCTGAACCTGGACCGCCCGTCCACAGGGAACACCAGCTTCGACGGCTTGGAAGAGGAGGAGGACGTCATGAGGGCGATGGTGCGGGCCCACCACACGAACGCGGAGAGGGCCTCGAAGGTGGTGCAGCGGTTGAGGGTCTTGTCTTCCATGGCTTTGTACTTGACCCTCTCGAGCCACTTGGGCCCGAAGAGGAATGTTCTGTATTCGAGCTGCTCCTGTTCGTTTCCGTTTGCGTGAAAGGAAGGCGAGATTCCTTGGAATTCAGGATGCTCGAATTCGATCCTAGGAGGGGTTCGGGATTGGAGAAGGTTGCGGTCCAGGAACGGGGGTTTGGAGAGAGGTAGGCCGCGGGCGATCTCGCCCCAAGCCTTGACGAACCCGGTTCCGCTTACGCCGTCAACCATCGCATGGTTCAAGCTCAGCCCCAGAACAAAACCTCCACATTTGAATTTTGTCACCTGTATAGTACACGGTAATTAACACACGTTCACCACGTAGGCAAAATGCTGGTCTCACATTCACCGCCACCAAGGAACATAAATATTGCCGGCCCCACATATCAAAATACAATGATTTATGAAACATACAAACGTTTTGCCGGCTTATCGGCTGGATTTTGGATGATCGAAACGACACATACCAAAACGGGTAGGGACCACAGGGCGCATAAATAAATCCTCCATATCTTCATTAATCTAGCTACATCAATTCTACTATACATAGATCTTCAGTTTTGTGAGCATTAAAAGCAATAATGATTAGTTTCTCATTCTAACAACCCGTTACAGTATTAAATAATGTTCGATTTTCTTTTCATACTCCGTATATAGGAAAAATGATGCATCGATCTTCTAACAAAAATGATCTCAATATTTTTAACACGTGCAAATTAAAGGACACTGTATTGAACACCAAAAAGTAAACTATATTGAATGCAAACTAATTTTACATAACCTATCCTTTTTTTTGGTCGATTTACATAACCTATCCTAGCCACCAAATAGGCTACGGTATGTACGTACTTTCTACCCGATGTGCATACAACATTCAAATGCGGTAAAACAACTCGATCCGCAAAGCTTAAGGATCCTCACAGACTAATTAAGCAACATGCAACTATGCAAGTATAATATTTCATGTTACATGCAAATATAATTTCCGGATACGTAATCAATACAGTAATTAAAATTGTGTAAATTAATTGGTAAAGTAAGAGTAACAAAGCTAATATATATAATTAGAATGCAAACCTGGGCCATGAGCAAGGGTATGTCCAGAATACTCTTAGGGTTATCAACAGTGAAATCATAGACAAATTTGGTCAAAATAGCGAGATTAGGGTTGGCGGGATCACCCATCTCGTCCATCCTCCAATCAGCCTCGGCCTCCACGAAAACGGCCCCCTCGGCCGTGCACTCCACCGTGAGTTTCTCCTCGCGGCTAACCCTCAGCCTCCCGGCGAAGGGATAGTACTCCACAAGGAGCTTGGCCAAGGCCCCCTTCATCACCTCACACGCCTTCTCGTTTCCCTTCTCCGTTGACTTGTAGCAGTAGACGGTGGAGACCACCATCCCGAGGTTCTCCTCCAGACTCGTCAGCAAGAACAGACGATCCTTGATGTCGTCTTCGTTCAGCGGCCTCCCGTTAGGGTTTAGCCGGATCTTGTTCTGGTCCAGGTTTGATAGGAAGTACGGCCCACTTGGCGTCTCTTTCGCCGGAACCACCAAGCTCGGTTGCCCTCTTTTCACCCGGAGGCTCAATACATGTTTTGCAATACCGTTGCACCCTCTGGTCATGTTGTTCCTTTTGATCTACGTCTTGTATTTTATTTTTAAATGTTTTTTTCCACCTTGATCGAACAGAAAAGAAAGATTAAAGAGATAGAGAGAGAAATTTATGTTGTATGAGACAATTCTCAAGTGTTGTTGGGGATTACAATATATATAGAGAGAAAGAGATGATATATGGTGGTTAGCTCGTCGTGATATTCCGATCACACAGTGCAAATCATGGCTGTCATGACTAGTTCAACAGCTGCAAGTTGTACAACGATTTCCCACTTAATTCCTTTTGTTCAGGAAAAAACGTGGAAGATTTTTCTTTAATTTTATATAAGTTTATTTGCTTAATCAAACAAATTTTTATTTTATTATTTTGTGGTAGGTAATCTATTAAAAAATCAAGTTTTGGATTATATATAATTCTATGATTAACTTTCAAGATTTTCCAAGTATATATGACGTCATAATCATTTACCTTTGCCTCATAAACCACACCGTACCCCTCCCCCTAGCTGTGAATATATATGTAGGCTAGAGCATTTAGTACGTATAACTCACGTAAATTAAATGGTGCTTTAGTTTATTACAAATACAAAAACCGATTTAATTATATAAAATTTGAAATACATCGTCAAGTAACAAAAGTATATACTATCATGTTTTGTTGGAAAAGGTAAATTTCTATTGATGTAAGGAAAAACAATAGATTTCATATTCTCTTCAAGTACAATATAACTGGGTATATATCATTTTCTTATACTAACCTAAACAAGTGAACAATTCATGTTATGACAAATTACATTACGTACGGTACGTTTGTATTTAATTAATGCTTAATTTTAGAAAACATTGTCTCCACATCTATGCATAGTTTCCTGTATTTGTCTATTGTTTCTTGTTGGATTTGACAATAGCTAGGCATTATAAACAAGTAACCCAAAGGGCTGGTGTATAGTTTTTCTTTTGGTAACGGAGCTAGAGTCGATCAATAGTCTCAAACTTTATTCAAAACAGAATAAGGCTGGTGTATATTTTGATGAAGTCAAATTAGCTTCCATAATTAAACTTAACCTAAAGAATGCAAATTCGACCCCATTAGTCTTCTTGACTTACAGTAAATTCAAGTCCTTTATAAATGCTCACTGAACTCGACATATCGGAGATTTTCACTAAATCATCTCCTCGCTTTATTTTCTTCGTCCGAAAAGCACTAGAAATAATTAATATAATCAATTACTTCGTAATATATGTGTTTTTTTGGTCGAACTAATATATATGTTTAAATTAACTAATATAATAATATACTGAGTTAGGTGATGGGAGAAAGTCAATTTTGACATTTGACCATTCAATTATTGGTAGACATGTATTAATTAATCAGTGATATCATAGCCTGTTGGATTGATGCTAATATGTAGTTGGTGGTAGTGAAAATTTATATGGCCGAAAATGCGATGTTTCTTTCACAAAATTTTGCTCTTAACAATATATATATATATATATAATTCGTCTCTAGTTCTCATCTTTCTCGAGTATCTAACACCCAAAAAGGCATAAATGACGTCATATATATTTGATTCGAAAGCATCTATGAAGAAATTCGTACGAGACCTCGACTATAGGGAGATCAGACTCATCATTATTTAATTATATAACTAGCTCCGATCCTAATGTGACTTACGTTTAAATCATCTAGTTGTTAAAATCATATGATCCATTATCATATTGCTTATGAATTAATTGACATGGTATTGCTACCTGCTACTACGTTCCTTTTAATTAAACGCGCGAGGGTGATGTTATATCGTCCATCGATCTCCATCGCTATAGCTAGGGTGAACAAACTTATTATATTCCTCTATATCCGTACTTACGTGGCCGGTAATCTTCGAAAATATTTATGTCAAAAACTGTGAGAAGATTACCATGAACAATTGTTTAATATAGTTATAGCTAGGATCATATGATATTATGTATATTAGAATAATGTCTACCAATCCTGCTGCTATTGTAACTTAATTGCTTGAAACAGGACTATAATATTTATACATAATGTAGTGCCACGTCAGCGTAGAAACTCTTATTTGTTTTTCTAAATATTGTTATGTTTTCATAAACCTATATCAGCCCTATGTTTTTCCAACTTTTTATCTAGAGGATCGAAGGAAAAGGAGGAATTAATTAAGAAAAATGTACGTACGTAGATGTTGGAAAGTAATCTAAAACGGTGGTTAATTCCATTGGCTTATTAAACAAAATCTGCCTTTTGTAGCCTTGTTAGTCGTTAGACCTGGATAATTACTTAACCCGAGGTACGTGAACTCTTCCACAACATTATTCTAATACACTGCCTCGTCCCTTTTTTATCTTTCCATTTGAAATTGGCATATTTATCGATACGAACTTTGTATCGTTAATATCTCTAATTATATATTAATAAAAATTATAATTTTTTGATATTATCAAAGTACTCATTGAGATAAATTAAATAAGACCTTATATGACTATATTTTTTTCTTATATATTAAAAAAAATCTTAAAAATTTTCTTTAACTATGAACCGTGTAAAAAAAAAATGAGAAGATCAGACCGAGGGAGTATTATGGATAATGTCTACCAATCCTGCTGCTATTGTAACCAATGGAAAATGGTTAACGCCAATTAATAAGAACAGTACGTCAACGTGCTGGTTACATATATTATGGACGCACATACATTTATTTTTAAGTAACAACCACGTAATCAATTCATCAACATACGATATATTGCTTAAAGTACGCTAGCTAATAAGAACAGTCAACATGTTGGTAGGTATATCCGGTACCTCTACAATCCAATGAATCAAAATATATAATAAAAAAAGGGTTTACTTTTTAACGCATAGGTATTTTTGTTATTTAACGCATAGGGCTGACACATAACGTGTGGAATCTTTTACCACGTTACGTGCCGCCACACGTTACGTGTGGTTATGATTCACACGTAACGTGTGGTTTATAGTTAATGTAGCGGTATTTATGGCCTAATGTAACAGTTTTTATAACCTAATGCAACGATTATGATTAATTGTAATCGTTTTGATTATCTATTATAGCGGTTTTATGATCTAATGCAGCGCTTCATTAGATTTTAACCGCTATATTAGATCATAACAGCCGTTGCAATAGATAACCAAAACGATTGCAATAAGTAATTATAACCGCTGCATTAGGCCATAAAACCGCTGCATTAACTACAAACCACACGTTACATGTGGATCATAACCACACGTAACGTGTGACACTATTTTTATCTCACGTAACGTGGTGGGCCATGTCACACGTTACGTGAGGACCCTATGCGCTGAAAGACAATTTTGCCTATGCGTTGAAAAGTAGACGTGTAAAAAAATGCAAGGTTCATACGCGCGAATGGATCATATGTATAAGTCTTTCTTGATATATAAAGAATAAAAAGGTTATATATGGTTTCGACAAAAAAAAAGGTTATATATGTTTATAATTTTTTTTAAGGGATTGAGAACGAAGTAATGATATTATTATAGGGTGTATATTATATCGTTAGTGTGTAAAATTAATAAAAATATCGATTAAGAAAAACCTGTATTTCTAAGTGTTAGTTTAGTGAGATTTTAAACATTTACTTATAAAATTATATTATTAATATATCGGTTACAAACAATCAAACAAGTAAAGTTAATTATCAAATCTAGTCGAACACATATTTTAGATTACATAGACTTCTAAGTAAGTAAATGCAACCTAACAACCTAATGGACTGTTTGTTCCTATACCATAGATATAGGGAATGGGGTTGGGAATGGATGAAACCGGTTTTGGTGTTTGGTAGAGGTAGGTATGAATATGAAATTGATTCCAAGGTATGACTCATACCCACTCATAACACTACATCTCATACCCACATAAAACTAGAGATATGACCCAAATCTAATTTTACTCTTCATTCCATCTCTCCAAAATTATACCAAACACAAACTCTTAGGAATCACTCAATCTCATTCTTCATACCCAACCCGATTCTTCATTCCAACCCGATTTCTATTGTGATACCAAACGAGCCCTAAGTAGAATAAATCGTAGCACAAAGTACTCACAAAATTTGTACCTTTGTTCTTCCTCTTCATGTATGCCTTGAAAACTCATAATTAAGCCTAATGCTAGACATCTAGTATATATGGTCTTAGGATAAGATCTTCAACTTTCTTTCTTTAAGTAGATCGATCAACACATACCAATACCAACTAAAGATCTTGTTTCAAATTAATCTTAATTCCATAAATATAAGATACTTTAATCTCTTTCTCAAAAATATAGTTTCCATTAATAAGACTTAGTCAAATTTTATCTAAATCTTAATCTTTGTGGTTCAATACTTTAGAATATCTTCTTTCCTTATTTGACTAATCTTCAATCGAAGTTTCCAGTGTTTCTTTTCTCTTCGCTAATGCTTCGTTCTTTAGCATTTTTGATCTTTACAGATGGCGCACGCTGCTTTCACTCTGTTTCGCTCATCGTTTATGTTCCCTTATTGACTCTTTATTTGTATACGTACTTTTCTTATTTGCTTCACTTTATTTCTATGATTTTCAATTTCGTTTCATCAATCTGAAATTCATAAAAATAAATATATTATAAAACCTAATAATATTTATTATCACCAAAATCATAGAAAACGGCGGTACGACGTAATATATATGGACTAGCTAGGATAGCACCAAATTTTAAATTTTAATTACTTATGTTTATATATATATTCTTCCCCTATTCGTTATAATACGTTTATTATATAATATATAGTATATAAAACTGTATTGGGTTGTGATGTGTAGTTTACAGCTTGGCAAAATCTCACAATGAATAGACTTGTTATTGTGTTTTATTTTTTGGTAGAATTGTAGAATGGAGACTTAGTACTTTCCAACGTGTCTCATCCCGCGCAGTTTGTATAATTGTGTTCCCCTACCACTTATTAATTATTATTTTATCAAAAATAACTATATATTAAGATAATGAAATCCTCAGTTAACTTTAATTCAATCGTATCCACCTGCTAATCGAGAGTCCTTATTTATTTATATATATGGCATCATGCCGAGTTGTAGGTACGTAATACGTACACTAGAGGGAGAATTAACTTTCAGCTATATACATATCTTTGTGTAGTTACATGCGTATATATCCCTTGATCTGCATGTATCTTATTCTTAGTGCATGCTATGATGTTCCAACCCTAAAGAATTAAAGATGTATCCACATGTATGTTTACAAGAAAGGGCCATAATATTTGACCAGAAAAACAGAAAGGGCCATATTCATATATAAAGGAGAAAGTCATGTATGTCGATAAAAGTATATTTGATATACTATAATAATTGCAATTAATGGTATAAAACTAATCATAGATAAAAGTATATTTGATATACTATAATAATTGCAATTAATGGTATAAAACTAATCATAGGTAAAAAAAAAAAATGAGAACCAGCATGCCAACTTTCATTAGCTTAAATTATTCTCTAACAGAGTGTTAAGTTCAATCGAAAAGCCAGAATTGAAAAGAGAGAAAAATGGAGAACAAAGTTTGATCCTAGCAAGAAAATGAACCGGTTTATTTTCACCCGTCGAACATGACTCCACTCACAAGAAAGAAAATGTCTTTGAAGCTTCAAAATCTGATCAAGAAGCCAACCATAAGTCCCCTTCCACAAGCTCTTCTTCCGTAATTTCGAAACCAGAGCAAGGCAGTCTGACTCCACAATCACATTCAACAAACCCCGAGCCAGACAACACTCCAGTGCCCAGAACACCGCCTCTGCCTCGCAGAACTCAGCCTCCACCGTACCCGAGATCACCTTCGTCCCCAAAAACAGAACCACCCTAGCCTCATTACGCACCACACAACCGATACCATTCCCATCCGCTTCCGAGCAAGCAGCATCGTAGTTAATCTTCACACGCCCAGCAGGCGGCTTACTCCATCTCATCGGGCAAACAGGCGAGATACCCATTTTCAGTTACAACTTGCTGGAATTGTAGCAGGACAGAAACTCTTTGCATTCGCGCACCACCACCGCAGGAGAATCCATCGAGCCTTCGAAGATACGCCGATTCCTGGATCTCCACACTCCCCAACAAATCACTGCCCATAACTCAATCTCCTCAGCCTTCTGATGGTGGCAACAATAGTCAAGAAGCTCCAAGACAGAACACGCACCCGAACCTCCCGAAATCAAACCAGGTAAACTAGGACGTGTAATGCATCCTCCACCCTGCCACAAGACTCGCAGTGAATCAGTGATCATCCGACGTGACTAACTGTTTCCACAAGTTCTGCTTCGTCGGCAAAATATCTCTACATGCTCTCCAAATGAAAGACTTCACCTTGGGAGGAGCCTTTAACTTCCATAATTTCTCCCAAACAAACTCCACTTCAGTCCCCGACGAAGAAGAAGAAGAATTTTTAACATCAATTTCATCTTGAACGATCATGTGATACGCCGAACGAACCGTAAAAAATCCATCTTTAGCATAGTACCATACCAGTTCGTCCGGAGAGAACGGGTCCGAGAGTCTCATTTTCAGTATCAAATCTGCATCACAAGGGAGAAAAACCTCCCGAACAAGCCCAGGCCGCCAACATCTCGACTCCCAATCAATGTAATCTATCAATCTCGTACTTGCTGCAGCCCGACCCGACGAGATGGCCTTAAAACCTTTAGGACGAGGGATCCACTTATCCTTCCAGATGTCGATGTTGCACCCATTCCCAACGCTCCAAAGGAGGCCACGATCAAGAGCTTCACGCCCAAACAACAAACTTCTCCACGTGAAACTAGGCGAGTACCCGATGGAAGCAGACATAAAATCCGAGTGAGGAAAATATTTGGCTTTGAGTAGCCTTGCCAAAAGGGAATTCGGCTCCTGTATTAAGCGCCAGCCTTGTTTTGCAAGTAAAGCTTGATTAAAGCTAACCAAATCCTGGAATCCTAGTCCACCCTTAAACTTTGGCAAACACATACGCTTCCATTTGAGCCAATGAATCTTGGAAGAATCCTTTGAATTGCCCCACCAATAATTACACATGATCTGCTCCATCTCCTTGCATAACCCCTTAGGAAGTCGAAAGGAAGACATCGTATAATTAGGAATAGCTTGGGCCACCGCTTTAATAAGGACCTCCTTACCCGCCCTAGAGAGATTCTTCGTATTCCACCCACTAATCTTCTCCATGATCCTCTCCTTAAGCTGCCCAAAAATAGTCTTTTTTTATCTACCCACCATCATAGGCAGACCAAGGTAACGCTCATGCTTGTCAACCTCACGAACCCCAAGAGAAGACTGAATTGCACACATCAATTCATCATTAACATTTTTACTGAAAGATAGCTCAGACTTAGCTAAATTAACCTGTTGACCCAACGCATCTCCATATACACGGAGGGTATTATCAATTTTCATGCTCTGTTGACAGGATGCTCTAGCAAATAAAATACTATCATCAGGGAAAAACAAATGAGAAACCGAGGGCGCAGTTCTAGCAATCCGAATACCATGCAGCCGACCATGAGCTTCACTATACCGCAGCATCCCAGACAAACCCTTTGCACATAACAAGAAGAGAAAAGGCGAAAGTGGATCGCCTTGCCTCAGACCCCGAGATGGCACAAAGATTCTGGTCGGTCGACCACTAATGAGTGTAGAGAAAGAGACTGATGACACACACCTCATAATCAACAAAACCCATCCATCTGCAAAGCCCAGTTTACGCATACAATGCTCCAGAAAAGACCACTCCACTCTGTCATATGCCTTAGCCATATCCAACTTTAAAGCAAAATAACCCTTCTTCCCCTTCGTCTTCTTCATATAATGAAAGATCTCAAAAGCCAAAAGCACATTATCAGTGATTAATCTTCCAGGGACAAAAGCACTCTGACTCTGAACTACCAAAAATTTGCAAGACACTGAAGGATCCCATCCCATGGATGAACTTTGAATTCCAAGCAAGAAAAAGGCCCACCCAGGCCCAACAGACATAATAGAGCTGCCCGGTATACCAAAGCCCAACCCTAGCTAGCTAGGTCCCACATGTGTCAATTGAAATTGTATATTTATGCAAATTTATTTGACCAACCGTTAGCCAAATTTTGACCGATATATTCTTCTTCTTGAATTGAATGTAAATATATCACTACTAAACCAAACGAATAATCCGGGTTGGGGAATATTAACTTTGCCCAAGGAATACGGAGTATAATACATACATCCAGACGCATCCTGCCTTTTCCTACCTACCGAAAACATGAAGTTCAGTTTCACGATTAAATAGAAGTCCTTAATTAAAATGAAAAAAAGCAATAATCAAGGTAAATTAAATACAAGAAGATAGAAAATAATCAAAAAACTCTTAGAGGAGTATGTTTTAATGGGCAGGTAGGTGTTTCCGGCGAAAGACCAGCTCCGTATCCAAGCCGAAGCCGTCGACCTTCCTGACCCGAACCAAGTCGGAGTGGCTGAACAGCTTCACCAACGGCTTGACGCTGAAGAGGTCGTTAGCCGAATACTTATCCCCGCGCCTAGAGAGCGCCACGTGTAAGACGCAAACCCCGCCGGGCCTCAGCGTGCGCTCTATCTCCGTAACGAACTTGTGCGGGTAAAGCGCGTGGTCAAAGACGTTGGAGAACTCGAAGTCAAAGGTGGCGTCATCGAACGGCTGGTGGTGGAAGTCGCCTTCGATAACCAACGGCGGAGAAGGCACGAGGTCGATCCCGACGGAGTCGTTGACGCCCACGCGCTTCAAGGCCTCGACCTCCTGGCCGACCCTGGCGCCGATGCAGAGGGCCCTGGAGGAGGGCCGGAGGAGGCCCGCTTGTTCGAGATCCGAGAAGAAGCGGGTGAAGACCCGGATCTTGCGGTCCCAGTCGCGGGTCGTCCATATCTCCCGGAGCTTGGGGTTGAGCGTCTTGTTGAGCTGCCGCTGAATGTAGTATTGGTAGGAGGTGTAGCCGGGTCGGATCCGGATGCCCGAGTCGACGGCGGGCGGCTTCTGGAGGGAGGTGATGACGGCGAGGGGGATCATGACGAGGAAGAGGGACAGGATGAACCACTTGATGAGGACCACGCCTGTTTGCTTCATAGCGCGCTTAATTGCGTTCCAATTAATTAATTTACATATACCCCGTATCAATTAAAGATCGAAATTAAACAATGAAAGGGATCAATTAATTAAGGAAGATCAAAGTAAGTTATGAGGGGATGAATTCGACGTACTGTTCTCTAGGAACTGTCTCCCTCAATCCCTCACGCTCAGATCCATCGAGGAAGGGCGCCCTGATCGACTTTATTTAAACACTCGGTGCCAAGGGCGCATGCAAGCCTTTACGTGGCGGTTTTCCCACTTTTATTTCTCTTTTCTTTTCTTTTCTTTTCTTGTTTATTAGCATAAAATAAACATGCATGATTATCAATATAAGTGAGGAAGCGTACAATTACCAACTCCTATAACAACATATCTTATAAAATACTCCGAACTAGACTAATAATCTAGCATTCGATCTTCATATATCGGTAAAAAAGGAGAGGGCGGAGAGTAATAAATTATATTGATTATTGCTAAAGCTAGCTAGCCAATAATGAAAAATATTCCAAGGAAAATGATTGATAGGCGACCGAAGATTCTTGCAATTATGACTACTAACAGATGTATTAATTGGCATCACATGATTGTTATCAACATCGATATATATGTTGTACGTACTAGAACGAATCTAGAGTAATCTGTTGCTAACAACGGAATAATATAATATAAATAACGGTTTTTCGGTTTTTTCGCCAGATAACCCTGAGGTTTCGGTTATTTCACGCGATACCCCACATTTTTGCATAATTCACGTAGTAATCCTGAGGTTTATTTTCTTTTCGCCAATTGCCCAAACGTTAACCATGTAACAGTTTCCGTTAACTTTTTTGAAAGAAAAAAAAAACAAAAGAAAGGGAATCACCTCCCTAGACCGAGACCCGACTTCTTCTCCTTTGAGTCTTCTCTCTTCCTTCGAGTCTTCTTCTTCTTGGTTTAAGCAAGGCGAGTCATCGGCTCCAGCGAGCACGGTTCGAGCGCCGGCGAGCAGCGAGCAAGGCGGTTCAAGAGCCGGCGAGCAGCGAGTAAGGCGGTTCAAGAGTCGGCGGCTCCTCCATCTCCAGCGAGCATGGTTCCATCTCTACTTCGTCGTCCCAACGTCGGCGGGTATGTAGTTTTAATCTATTTAAGGGGATTGAAGGTTTTAAAGAATTTTGGGAATTTAGGGCTTAGAGATTTCTGAATTTGGGGCTTCTTATGAATTTAGGGCTACGACTCCCAACTCTGTCCATATGGAAGTGAAATGATCCATTTTTGGGTGTGTTCTTGTGCACAAATGAGTTTGAAAGAATTATGGAAACTTCGGATAATCTATAGGAGTGGCCTAGAAACATAGAGATAAACTTGTAACCATGTGCACTTCTAAGTTCTGCAGGCTTGTTCCATCATTATTGTGCATTGATCTATTTTTTTTTCATATTAGTGTCTCCATGTTGATTTGGTTTTGCTGCATATTATTTAGATAGTTGTCTTTATCAGATCAGAGTTGCTACTTGCTACAGATGAACTAAGCTCTGCTTCCCGGATTGAATTGTTTGTGGTTTAATGAGACTGGCATAATTAAGTGATTGCTTTTGACCCAAAATTTGCATAATGACATATGTTGTTGAAGTGGCAAGTGTTAGTATTGAAGTGTGTCCAAGATTTGACAAGCCTAAAATAATGCAAAAAAATTGAAATGGCTTTTATGGGTTCAATGAATATTGAATAGTTATATAAGGTTTTTCTTGTCTTCTTTATGATTCCCAATAAACAAATTCTTACCTAGATCAATGGAAATTAGTGGTTCTGGAATACAATTAGTTAAATAGGAATGTGTCAATAGCATCAAATCATCAGTTGAGGAGTCCTATAGTAGTTGACTACTACGTTGTTGCATAATGTTTGTTACTCTTATATATGCAATTTTGACTCTATTATTATTATGTTGTAGATGCTTTTTCATAATCAACATTCAAGCATATTAGCTTAATGGTATAGCAACGTGCTTTAAGTACGTGGATGTGGGTTCGAGTCCCACATAGGCTAATCTATATCTCATACTAATATTATTATGATCCTAGTTGTACTACAATCTTATACTAGTCGGTCTCTTCATTACCATACTTCATGTGTATTAGTCAATTTCTCTTCAACATTCATAATTTGAAGAACCATGACAATTCAAGCATACTTCTATTAACAAACAAATCGTTGTATTAGCCTATGTAGGAGTCGAATCCACATCTTGTGCATAAGCACATGCTCTACCATTTGAGCTAATAGGCTTTAAAACAAGCTTGTCTTTCATCCGCTTCATCTATAACACAAGTAGTAACTCGTGAGTGTAATAAAGACAAAGATAGTTGTAGTTTCAAATGAAGGTGCATCAATTTAAACCCAATTTTAAGTGCAACCTTTGCCAATATCACCGAATACAAGACAAAGCAAGGCATATAAAGCATGCATCAGTAACTCGTACGTAGAATCAGATTATTTATGGATTATAAGCAAATATAAAAGGGTAATTATCCACATGACATATACAATACATGAGAGAGATTTACAATACTATTTATTATTAATGGACCATTTGCTTTGTTTAGTTTTCAAATGAAGCTGTCTACACTAAGTACCCACATGGTTTCCCCCATACCAATTTAGGGGTGTAAAACTACCATTACTACAGCAGAATTTGATTGGTTCTTATCTATCAAATAGGCTGAAGTTTTAATCTTGAAATGCAAAATACATGACTTGTTTTATCATATATTTATTTGGAGGTATTGTAATCTATTAATGATTTCTACGTCAAAGCTACTATTGTGGATCATATTGTAAGTTGAAAGTCATTACATTTCATATTAGCATCAAGCAAACTATAATTTCAAAGCTCATAGGACTATATAACTGATTTAGCAAAGGTTACAAAAATTAACCTTGTAGCTGGTGCATGGACTAGCTCACAGGATCATAAAATATAGATGTGAGCTCAAAGCATCCATAAATATTAATTAGGATATTGAAATAATGTGAGAGGTTATCATCCAACAACAAAATGAGTCTAGATATAACTTTATCTTTCATACTAAAATTTAGACATACCATCTTTAATCTTCCTAAAATCATATTGAATCACCAACAATGACACCTTAAGGCTCTAGCTAGCATTAACATAGAATTTGACACCATTTGATCAGGGTTTGTAGATAACCACAAAACAAGGAAGCAAAGCTCTAGGATTGAGCAAATATAGCTCATCAATATTCGAATAAAGACAAACTTTTCAAGCCAAAGAATCAACCCAATTTGTCTATTTTTTTCTTTACTTACACAAATGAACAATAGTTCTCTCTTTTTCTACATCTCCACATAGATTATCCGAAGTTTTCATAATTCTTCCAAACTCACTTGTGCACAAGAACACACCAAAAAATGAACCATTTCACTTCTATATGGACACACTTACGGAGTTGTAGCCCTAAATTCATAAAAAGCCCCAAATTCAGAAATCCCTAAAATTCTTTTAAAACCCTCCAATCCCTTTAAATGGATTGAAGCTACATACCTAGAGAAGCAGGCCGACGTTGGGACGATGAAGGAGAGCTCGGACCGTGCTCGCTGCTCGTCGGAGATAGAGGAGCCGCCGACGCTTAAACCGCCTTGCTCGTTGCTCGCCGGCGCTCGAATTGTGCTCGCTGCTCGCCGGCGTCGTTGCCCCGTCTTGGTCGAACGAGGAAGAAGAAGATTCGAAGGAGAAGAAGACTCGAAGAAGTGAGAAACATGGTCTCGGTTTAGGGAGCCGATTCCCTTTCTTTTGGGATTTTTTCCCTTTTTTAAAAAAAAGTTAACGGAAACTGTTACATGGTTAGCGTTTGGGCATTTGGCGAAAATAAAACAAACCTCAGGGTTACTACGTGAAATATGCTAAAATATGGGGTACCGCGTGAATTAACCGATACCTCAGGATTACCAGGCGAAAAAATCGTATAAATAATATATACTCGTAAAATCAACGGTTCGAAGTATGTCATCTATTTTTTTAAAGCACAACAAAGGTGGATGAGTGTAAACGAAGTGTCGGTGTTCACTAGGGGTGTTCACCGGATTTTTTCAAAAGTCTGGACCGGAGACCAATTTAGACCAGTCCTTATTAAAAAAAAATTTTAATTCTTATTTAAAATCTAAAAAAAATATCTAAAAAATATTTATATTCCTAACTTATTAAATTAAGAAAAATATCTATAAAAAAATACATATAAATCTCCAAAAAAATATATAAATTAAGAAAAATATATATTTTAAAAAAAAATCCGGTCCACCGGTCCGGACCGGTTTTTTTTTCGGGTTTGGACCGGTCCGGACCCGGATTAAGGGGAAAACCTGGACCGGAGACCGGACCGTAATTTCACCAGTCCGGTCTTTTCCGGTCCGGTTTTCTGGTCTGGTCCCATTTTGAACAGCCCTAGTGTTCACAATTTCTTATATTGTTATTCTTCCACCTATTAATGGAGCTTGATTTTCTTTTTAATCTAGTTAATGAGTATTCGGTAAAAAAATATCAATCTAGCTTAGGAAATAATAAATTAATTTGTAGCTTAACTTTTTCATCTTTTTAATGTGACTTCCCCTAAATTATTGAAGACTAACAAAGTGAATTTTATATTTATTTCATTTCAGCTTGTAATACCGAACACTAATTATATTTTTTAAATAATTAAGCTAATAAATTCAATTATAGTTAATCATTCAGCTTCAGCTTGAACTATTTATTTAGCTCCAACTCTCATTTCAGCTGTATTTATCCAATAAAGCCTATATATGCTCATGGATGATCCGCCTATATATATCGGAAATATTCTGTACACTCCATTTTTTTTCTGGGTACACTACAGTTTGAAATGCAGAAATCTTGCTTAAGCAAGATTTCTGCGTTTCAAGGCAAAATGTACCCAAAAAAAACGTTTCTGTATAAATTTGAAACGCAGGTATTTTGCTTAAGCAAAATACCTGCGTTTCAATTTTTATTTTTATTTTTAACTAAAACGCAGGAATCTTGCTTAAGCAGGATTCCTGCGTTTCAAAGATCTGAATTTTGAAAATATTACAGTTTTGAAACACAAAAATCTTGCGTTTCACTAAAAAAAATCCCAAAATTGCACTTTTTTCCATAATCATGTAGAGAATTTCAATACGAGTCCGTACATATAAAATTCGTCCAAAACGGACATCGTTTGCCCCTCCAAAAGCCCAAAAAACGAAGTATTCCTACACTTTTTTTTACAATTTGGTGCCCAGCATATAGGGCATTGTAGTGATTTTTTTTGGTATTTTTGGCATTTTTCTACTATAATTTTGTATAAGATTTTAATACGAGTATATAACTATACGTTAGAACCATAATATATAATTATAGTATATAACTATATAATATAACAATAGTATATAACTATACGATATAACAATAGCATATAGCTATAGTATAAAACAGTATGATATAACAATAGTATATAACTATAGTATGAAACTATACGATATAACCATAGTATATAACTATTCGTTAGAACCATAATATATAATTATAGTATATAACTATACGATATAAAATTTGTATATAACCATAGTACGTTAGAACCATAATATATAATTATAGTATATAACTATACGATATAACCATGGTATATAACTATAGTATATAAATGAACGATATAGAAATAGTATATATATAACTATACAATATAACTATAGTATATAACCATAGTATATAGTTATATATTATGATTATATCTTATAGTTATATCCAATTTGGTTATATCTTATGGTTATATCCTATAGTTATATACTATGGTTATATCTTATAATTATATCCAATTTGGTTATATCTTATGGTTATATCCTATAGTTATATACTATGGTTATATCTTATAATTATATCCAATTTGATTATATCATATCGTTATATCCTATAGTTATATACTATGGTTATATATTATAGTTATATCCTTTAGTTATATACTATGGTTATATCATATAGTTATATAATATGGTTATATCTTTTAGGTATATCCAATTTGGTTATATCATATCGTTATATCCTATAGTTATATACTATGATTATATCTTATAGTTATATCCAATTTGGTTATATCTTATGGTTATATCCTATAGTTATATCCTATGGTTATATCCTTTAGTTATATACTATGGTTATATCCTATAGTTATATACTATGGTTATATATTATAGTTATATCCTTTAGTTATATACTATGGTTATATCCTATAGTTATATACTATGGTTATATCTTATAGGTATATCCAATTTGGTTATATCTTATGGTTATATCCTATAGTTATATCATATGGTTATATCCTTTAGTTATATACTATGGTTATATCCTATAGTTATGTACTATGGTTATATATTATAGTTATATCTTTTAGTTATATACTATGGTTATATCCTATAGTTATATACTATGGTTATATCTTATAGGTATATCAAATTTGATTATATCATATCGTTATATCATATAATTATATACTATGGTTATATCTTATAGTTATATCCAATTTGATTATATCATATCGTTATATCATATAATTATATATTATGATTATATCTTATACTTATATCCAATTTGGTTATATCTTATGGTTATATCCTATAGTTATATACTATAGTTATATATTATAGTTATGGTTATATTGTATAGTTATATCTAGTTTGGTTATATCTTATGGGTATATCCTATAATTATATACTATGGTATATAACGATATGATATAACCAAATTGGATATAACTATAAGATATAATCATAGTATATAACTATAGGATATAACGATATGATATAACCAAATTTGATATAACTATAAGATATAACCATAAGATATAACCAATTTGGATATAACTATAAGATATAATCATAATATATAATTATATGATATAATCAAATTGGATATAACTATAAGATATAACCATAACATATAATTATAGGATATAACGATACGATATAACCAAATTGGATATAACTATAAGATATAACCACAGTATATAACTATAGTATACAACCATAAGATATAACCAAATTGGATATAACTGTGATACCCCGTATTTTTGTAAGGTTATTTTGGGAATTTTTGGAATTTTCCCGAGTGCCCGTTTAGCACGTCGGATTTAATTCAGGTAGCTTGAGACATTCTGTAATGTGCTATGTATCTGTAATATTTTTCTCAGTGAAATAAAATACAGACAACGTGCTTCGGATGTTTTTACGCGTTCGCGAACGGTGATAGTTATATACTGTGGTTATATCTTATAGTTATATCAAATTTGATTATATCGTATCGTTATATCCTATAACTATATACTATGGTTATATCGTATAGTTATATATATACTATTGATATATCGTTCATTTATATACTATAGTTATATACCATGATTATATCGTATAGTTATATACTATAATTATATATTATGGTTCTAACGTACTATGGTTATATTCAAATTTTATATCGTATAGTTATATAATATGGTTATATATTATAATTATATATTATGGTTCTAACGAATAGTTATATAATATGGTTATATCGTATAGTTTCATACTATAGTTATATACTATTGTTATATCGTATTGTTATATACTATAGTTATATGTTATTGTTATATGGTATAGTTATATATTATTGTTATATCGTATAGTTATATACTATTGTTATATCGTATAATGATATATTATAGTTCTAACGAATAGTTATATATTATGGTTATATCGTATAATTTCATACTACTGTTATATACTATAGCTACATGCTATTGTTATATCGTATAGTTATATTGTATAGTTATATACTATAATTATATATTATGGTTCTAACGTATAGTTATATACTCGTATTAAAATCTTATACAAAATTATAGTAGAAAAATGCCGAAAATACCAAAAAAAATCACTATAATGCCCTATATGCTGGGCACCAAATTGTAAAAAAAAATGTAGGAAGACTTCGTTTTTTGGGCTTTTGGAGGGGCAAACGATGTCTGTTTTGGACGAATTTTATATGTACGGACTCGTATTGAAATTCTCTACATGATTATGGAAAAAAATTGCAATTTTGGGGGAAAATTTTTTTTTAGTGAAACGCAAGATTTTTGCATTTCAAAACTGTAATATTTTCAAAATTCAGATTTTTGAAACGCAGGAATCCTGCTTAAGCAAGATTCCTGCGTTTTAGTTAAAAAAAAATAAAAAATTGAAACGCAAGTATTTTACTTAAGCAAAATACCTACGTTTCAAATTTATACAGAAATACTTTTTCTGGATACATTTTGCCTTGAAACGCAGAAATCTTGCTTAAGCAAGATTTCTGCGTTTCAAACTATAGTGTATCCAGAAAAAAATTGTAGTGTATAGAACCTTTGCCATATATATACGTATTTTTCAGTATACTGGGCCTCCTCAGACGTGCTACTAGTGGGCTGAAGCAAACTTGAAGCCCCGTAAACTAAGAATAACTCAATAACGCTAACGACCCCAAATAGGCCCGTTTTTCTCATGCATCAGCATGACCTATGTATGCATCCCAAATTCCCAATGCAACTTACATGAGAACTTCGTCAAGAACTCGCACAAGCATTGCGAAATTTGCTTCTTACAAATTTTCAGTGTTAATTTTAACGATCCTCCAAACATTTCTTCTTTATTGAACACGAACATACCAATTAACCATTATTATATGCTTGGTGAAAACTCTTAATAAATATTTATGTTAAGAACAACGAGGTGTTGGGTGTAGGGGTGTCAATCGGGTGGATCGGGTCATTTCGGATTCGGGTCAGTTCGGATTCGGGTCAATGTCCGCATTATAACAAGTCGGACCATATCGGGTCGGGTCAGATCGGATATTCATTTATCGGGTGAGATCGGGTATTCGGGTCAATTTCGATCGTGTTAATTTGGATTTCAGTCAAATTTAGGGTTGTCAATTGGACAAATCGGATCGGTTTCGGGTCGGGTCATTTTGGTTTCGGATTAATCCGGATCTCGGCTAATGACGTATTCACATGTATTTTGACAACTCAATCCAATTCGGGTCGGTCGGGTCAATTGTTCATTTTATCGGGAGAAGTTGGATATTCGAGTCAATTTCGATGAGTTATTTCGGATTATGACTGAACTAGATTTTGTGTAAATCATATTTCGATTGAGTCGGAATTTAGATGAATATGAGTTTGAATGAATAAGATTTTGTTTACGATCTCAAAAGAATCACATTTCGTATAAATCGAAATGTGGTTGAAATGTATTTCGATGGAACCGGTTTCGATTGAAGGCAAACATAATTACAAAAAAAAATTTCACTATAAAATCTCCTATTATTGGAGTTCTATATTTAAGGCTTTTGGTAAGGATGATTCTTACGTTAAATAGTGAGGATAAACCTAGACCTTTGAGTTTATGATTTAACGATAAGGAAAGTTTATGATCTAACGATAAGGAATGTTTAGGATCAACTGGCATTGATTTTTCCAGTGATTTCAGGCTATCAAGTTTGGGTTTTCATGTGATTTCAAATCAGTCAACTTTGGGTTTTCGGGTGATTTCGGATCAGATAACTTTTCGGGTGATTTCGGATCGGATAACTTCGTGTTTTCGGGTGATTTCGGATCGGACAACTTCGGGTGTTTGGGTGATTTCGGGTCGGGTTACTTCGGGTACCGGGTTGATAACGGGCTAGTTCGTTCGGGTTATATTTGGGTTCGGGCTAGTCGGTTTGGATCGGGTCGGATTCGGATATACAATATTTTAATTCTTTTCGGATATCGAACGGGTTCGAGCGGGTCATTCGGATCGGGTCAAGTTTTGACAGCCCTAGTTGGGTGCTTAGCTGAAAAATATAATGTGAGTTGAAAAATTCTATCTAACCGAATATAAAGTTTAGTTATTTGAGATCCAAGCTGATAATATATTATATATCAAATGATAATAATTATTCATGAAAGGATAGTAATATATGTGGAGGGGAGCGGAAAACACCACAAAATAATGGCGAAAAAATCGCACACTCCGTTTTGTTAAACCTCGTACTCCATCCTTGGCGACACCTAGTGCAGTCCAGAAAATCCGATTTTCTTGGGCTGTACTAGGTGCCGCCCAAGATGGGTTTATTTTTTTTAATATTAAAATTATGATTTAATTTGATTATTGTGGGAAAAAGAGTTTTTGGGCTGCACCAGGGTGGTTGACTTGGACGGCAACAGGTTCCGTCCAAAAGGATACCTTTGGGCTGCACTAGGTGCCGTCCACGAGGGTATCTGTGAGATGAGACTGTTGGTTGAGTTTGTGTACCCCTTTGTGATGCATTAGGTGCCGTCCAGGAGGGTGTTTTCGATACGATACAATCATATGTTATATAACTATAGGATATAATCATATGTTATATAACTATAGGATATAATCATATGTTATATAATTAGAGGATATAACCATATGTTATATAACTATAGGATATAACCATATGTTATATAAATATAGGAAATAATCATATGTTATATAACTATAGGATATAATCATATGTTATATAACGATAGGATATAATCATATGTTATATAACCATAGGATATAACGATATGTTATATAATTATAGGATATAATCATATGTTATATAACTATAGGATTATATCCTATAGTTATATAACTATAGGATATAACGAACTATAATCATATGTTATAATGAACTATAGGATATAATCATATGTTATATAACTATAGGATATAAATAGGATATAACCATATGTTATATAACTATAGGATATAATCATATGTTATATAATTATAGGATATAATCATATGTTATGACTATAGGATATAATCATATGTTATATAACTATAGGATATAATCATATATTATATAACTATAGGATATAATCATATGTTATATAATTATAGGATATGATCATATGTTATAACTATAGGATATAATCATATGTTATATAACTATAGAATGTAACGATTATGTTATATAATTATAGGATATAATCATATGTTATATAATTATAGGATATAATCATATGTTATATAACTATAGGATATAACCTTATGTTATATAACTATAGGATGTAACGAACTATAATCATATGTTATAACGAACTATAGGATATAATCATATGTTATATAACTATAGGATATAAATAGGATATAACCATATGTTATATAACTATAGGATATAATCATATGTTATATAATTATAGGATATAATCATATGTTATAACTATAAGATATAATCATATGTTATATAACTATAGGATATAACGATATGTTATATAATTATAGGATATAATCATATGTTATATAATTATAGGATATAATCATATGTTATATAACTATAGGATATAAATAGGATATAATCATATGTTATAACTATAGGATATAATCATATGTTATATAACTATAGGATATAACGATATGTTATATAATTATAGGATATAATCATATGTTATAACTATAGGATATAATCATATGTTATATAATTATAGGATATAATCATATGTTATATAACTATAGGATATAAATATGATATAACCATATGTCATATAACTATAGGATATAATCATATGTTATATAACTATAGAATATAAATAGGATATGGTTATATGTTATATAACTATAGGATATAAATAGGATATGGTTATATGTTATATAACTATAGGATATAATCATATGTTATAACGAACTATAGGATATAATCATATGTTATAACTCCCTTTCAACTCTCTTTTGTTGAAACAAAATATTTCGGTAAGACACTATCGGTGAAGACGATCTCGGCGGTAATATATACCGCCGATATCAGTTTTTTTTAAAAAAATTACCCATCTGGGCGGCATCTTCTGCCGCCCATGTTCAAATTTTAAACTTGGTTTGGGCGGCAATTATTCCCGCCCATCTTCAAAATTTGAACTTTATTTGGGCGGCAATAAGTGTCGTCCATACTTAAACCGAGTTGAAAAAAATCGATTTTTTTTTAAATAATATGAAAATCATAAACCGGGTTCGATAAAAAAAATAATAAAATGTGGGCGGCAATACGTGCAGCCCAACAGACAAACCGGGTTTTCGAAAACCCGGTTTGTCTGGGCTACACATATTGCAGCCGATGACTTAGATCGGGTTTTTTGGGTCTTTTCTGGGCTACACTAGGTGCCGCCCAGAATGGAATGCGAAGTTGAAAAAAGTGGAGTACGTTGTTTGGCGCCGCAAAATAATTCATCCAAAACATCCCACGGTTTCTCCACCGCATAACAACTCTCTCAAATCGCCTCAAGTCAGTCTTAAACTCTCTGCCTTCGCATCTTCTTTGAAGTCCTTGCTCGATCTTTTCCTTTTTTCTTACTTATGGGGTTTCTCCATCTTGGATGATTCTGAATTTGGAAGATATTAGTGTCGTTTGATTTTTTGATGTTACTAATGCATGCTTGTATGTACGGAGTTAACTAGATTTGTAATTCCTCTTGTAAAAAATTAGTGTTTGCGAGGTTGATGATCAATTAATTGCTCAACTCTCGATTACGATTTGTGTGCATCTCTTTTTAGAGCTTCACTTGGTGTATTTAATACTCTCACCGAAAACTGATATACTTCAATTTGAAGGCATTGCAATTGTGATGGCGATTCTGTTATAGTCAACCGAAATTGAAGTTGTATGTCGAAATTTCTGTTAGTTGCTAAGTTTAACACTGATAAGCACGTAATCTGAACTCTGAACAGGTTAGAATAGTAGTCTAAACAACTAGGATTACAATACTTTTGGTTACTGATTCGAGAGTGGGCACTGCAAAATCAAAAACCTCAGCAGTGCAGAATGGACGCCGCGGAAGAAGAGGCAGTCACCTTTGAAGAGTTGCCTATAGCCATTCCTTCCATAGTTGTTCATATTCTCACTAGTTGTGATTTGGCTCCCCATGATCTTGCGAAACTAGAGGCAAACTCATAACCCCTTATCCTTGGATCATGTTCATTAAGTAGAACTGTTTCTTCGGGCAGCTCGGCCTCGAAAACACCGAAGACGACAGCATCATAAGATACTCGAGCCTCGCCCCATCAGGTTTGTCAATGTCACACCTCATTTTCTGCTTTCAGGTGATTTTAGATGATCATTGTGGTGCAGATCGCTGCAAGGAATCAAGATCGTCCAGGCAGCTGTTGGGGATTACAAGACACCGGCAGCGTATATGCGTTCGGAGTGGGGCTATTTGGGTCTTCAGAAGATATTACTGAAACCCCCAAAAGGGTGGAGTGTTTGGAGGATGTATTTGTGGTGCAAGCTGCTGTTGGAAACTTCTTCACAGCCGTGCTGGGGCACTGATGGAGCACTCGGCCACCAAAGCGATAACAAAGTCGCCCTGCAGCCTACTCCTCTGCTCGGGGAACTCGAGAATCCACCCGTCGTCCATATTTCTGCAGGCTATTGTTATCTCCTTGCCCTTGCTTGTGAACCCTCTGAATGTGAATACGTCTTGATATCCATACCGATACCCGATATCTCATATCTTTGATATCCATACCACATGAGTCCTAAGCTTCTTCCTTTGTATTTGACAGGTCAGTGTAGGCTGATGAGCGGGTGGCGGAGATCAGCGCCACCAACTCGGGATTCTGGAACCGGGGACACATCTTTGCACTGACGGAGTCCGGGAAGCTCTATGCTTCTGGAGCTGGGAGCAGGGGCCAGCTTGGCGTCAAGCTTCAAGAAGACGACACGGTCAACCCTATGCTCGTTGACATCGAGCTTAGTTAGCCACTTCACACGAAAATCTGTTTTTAGTTTGTCTATTCTGCAGTTGGACTCGGATGTGTTGATACCCAGAAACTAGTTAGGCTTCTTAGCATAAAGATTTTATATGGTTAGTTCACTTGGGGCTCGGAGAAACTTGATGCACTGAAATAATAGTAAATGCCAGGGATTTGCTAATTGCTATCAGGCTGAAGAATGCTTACTGACTGACTCCCATTTCAAACTGCAAATTCCTCTTTTTCCTAAACTGAATGAAAGATCCTTCAATCCACAATGAAGAGCTTCAGAAATTAGGCAAAAGATTGTCTCTACTCAGACAGGGATGTCACAGACATAGGCATAATCAAAAACATGCTTGTAATGTAGCACAAATGAGCATGAACAGCAGCATTATTTAGTCTTGCAATATAGAAGAAATTCCCTGCTCCAGTGGGGAGAAAATAATAATGTAGACAACATAACAAGCAAGGCTACTGGGTATTCTATGTATGAGAGAGGTAGCTAGTAAGCATGGATCAATGATTTAATGCATACGGAGCTATTCTTATGATTTCCACAAAGCACAATTATCTATTTCTGTTGTACTTCAACAAGAAATAATTTACATCTGTGCAAGTCTCAGATTGAGATGGAAACATGAATGTCAAAATGTTATTCTCACCACAAAATAGGCAAGTACTTTTTGTCAGCTATAAATACCAGAATTTACCAGTTTATATGTAGAAGATATAGGGAAAGTATGTACAAATATAGATCTTCTCACATATTTACAGCGGATTAAAATGCAGGAATGGGATAATGTAAGGTCTCTTATCCTAAGACGCAACAATTTACAGAACAGCAGACAAAAAGGTACATTAATTTTTCGAAAGACCAAAGAATGAAAGAATACAAGAGGACTGTTTGGACTTTGGAGAAGAAAGAGATTTAGCTCTTCAGCTTTTAAGGCATTCCAATGTGGCAGCCAACTCGGGTTTGAGCTACTAGAACCCTACTTACACGCCTAGTTACATATATATCACAAACCAAGAATACATCTGCAAGGTCACACTATTACAATAAGCAAGATGGATCTACAACCACGAAGTTTCTACCTTACAAAGATCTAACTACAATTAGAAGTAAGGTACCCCACCCCCTCAATTACAATGTGAGATTAGCATATCAGGAACCAACAAAAAAATCCTAATTACATAAGCAGATACAACACTTCAAAATAAAATGTATAGCCCTTGTTTGTGGGTACATAAGCTTTTACATGGTTTAAAATAAACAACGGGGAAAAGTTCCTACAAGGTCCATTAGAAATTGTAGGCCTCGTACCTAAAGAAAGAGGGCCAAATATTCCAAGGATGAAAAATTCGATACTGAAATTGCATTAAGCACTATTTACAAAATCAGTGCCATCAAAAAAATGTAATAGCCAGCAAAAATAAGGCCCCTCTGAAAGTCATGATAAGGCCAGTTAAGAGGAAAGGCTCATGCATCCATAAGGACATCTTTCTCTGAATGTCAATTATGCTGATTCAATCATGAAACAACTCAAGGTCCCTGAATAATACGACCAAAGAATTTCCAAGTCAATATATGTCAGAAATCTGACAAAGAAACTATCTCGAAAAAAAATGTCTTGCTTATGGCTTTTCCTAATCTGAAATTGGCCTAATCAAGGGCTTTACCGATACATATAAATTTATGTTATTGCAAGACCCATAAAAACACAGAAATAACTACTTGAAAGGCACCAAAAAGCTGTTAGCGAATGCCGACTTATCACCTTATGCTAAGAACCAAGTCAAATTTTCCTCAAGAATAGTAAAGAAGCATATCAACAAAAATGAAGTAAATAATAACTAGTAGTTAAGCTTTATGACTAGTATGTGAAGAACATCACCAGTTAATAACTAGTAGTTAAGCTTTAAGCATTTCAAGGGATTAGCAGATATCAATAATAAGAGTAAAACTTAAAGGACAGCCCTATCTGACTAAGCAGATATCAACAAATACACATTATAATACTTCATGGGCTAAATGATGTCCAAAAAATAGAGTATTAAATTCAGCATTTGAAGACACGTGTAATATGTTCTCTAGTGAGACAAGTGGGAAAACGTTAGTTATATCCCTTCAACTGCAAGGAAAAAGTACTTACCATAAAACAACATTTGCCATCAGGAGCAAAGACTGAGAGTATGTTAATGATAGAATCTGACGAAGAAACTGAATTGAAGACTTCCGGATGTCATGACAGCTTGACGAAGAAACGCAACTGTCATAGTAGTCACTCCGGGATGCGTCTCCTCTTTCCATAGTCTGCATCCCTTGAGTAAGACCTGTGATCATCTTCAGGCACAGCCCGGGACCTGCTTCTAGATCTAGATGAAGAGATACCACCTCTATCCCTATCATCCTCATTGCCCAACTCACGGTCTTTTGATCGATGCTCTTGGTACCCATCCTTATCTTCCCTGTTCCTATGAGACCTATCAGATCTATCCCAGTCTTGCTCATTTTCAGCACGGTGCCTCTTCTCAGAGTTCCCTGGATAGTCGCGCTGAGATGACCTCTCTTTTTCACGGGAAGTAGCATTTGACCTAGCTCCCTTTTCTTGGGTTGCCTCACCGTGTCCATAGTCAGAAGCCCCATCATCACCTCCATAACTCGACTCCCTAGTCCTTTGAGCATGTTCTTCTGCAGGCCATCCTCCCATGCTTGGATCACCCCACATTAGTCCAGGATGTCCCTCCATTCCGCTGGCACCCATCATTCCCATTCCATTTGGCACCATTCCACGACCAAAGAAGGCAGGGTTTACATGAGGAGCCACACCGGGAATTCCCATTGTATTCACAGCTGGAAATGGAGGCATCATTCCAGGAAAAGCAGGACCCGCAAAGCTCCCATAACCAGCACCTCGACCCATGAAAGTCGGATCAAACCCAGGACCCATCATAGCTTGAGGATGCATCATTCCATTTCCAGCAACACCAAAAGCAGGACCATGCATACCTTGTCCATAATTTCCAGCAACAGCACCGTTTCCCATGCCTGCAGGATTCATGAAGGGATTTTTCGCTGCCATCTGGCCTCCTCTACCCCTGGGTCCACCAGCCCCGGGACCCCTGTTGAACCCTCCTTGCCCTCCTCGCCCCCAGGAACCTCTCCCATAATTCCTCCCAGCATCTCCAGCAGGAAAATTCATTCCGCCTCCCCTTCCAGCCCCATCATTTGTGTTTCTTCTCCCCTGTGGTTGAGACAGAGGTTGTGTTTGAGTTTTATTTGCAGAAGCAGCTCCTATTTGCTTCAATGTCTGAGCGGACGCAAAGGCCACTACGCAAGCTCGTCCATTGAAAACATGTCCATTCATCCTCTCCTTACAAGCTGCAGCAGCAGCAGATTCATAAAATTCAACCTGACAATAGCCTTTTGATTTCCCGCTCGCTCTCTCATCAAAAAACTTAATTTCCTTCAGTTTTCCATATTGAGACAGTACATCTTCAAGTTCTGCATCAGTGGTCCACCAATGTAATTCTCCCACAAAAATCATGGTTGAACCATTCTCCACAGGTGGCCGTACAATATTATCACCGCCCCCAGTGTGATTGGCAATTTCATTTACACTTGCTGCTATTTGATTATTTGGAATGTCTGGAACAGTCATTGGGACCCCGTAACCAGGGGTTGAGCCTCTACCTGCACTATTTTGACCCATAGTGTTTGGACCTTGAAACCCCAGGTTCCCCGAGGGAGGCCCATGAATCACATTTTCAACCAACGCCACACCAAGGTGCTTCCCAGATCCCACTTCTGACCCCTGAACAGCTCGAACTTCTGCCTTCTGCTCAGGGAAACTAGCTCCTGAAATTTGATACTTGTCCATTTTGACCCCACCATGTCCAAGGTCTCGTGGTACATCCACTTCTCTTCTTGGTTCAGGTGCTCTCGAATTTTGATCTTGAATACCACCGTTACCAAAAGCACTAGATGAGCCTGTATCCCCTGTCTGATGAAACTGAAATAAACCATCCCCGACGTTTACATCATTGTAAAGATCCTCATATTCATCATCTTCACCAATTAGTTCCTCCTCCGCAAGGGCAGGAATAGCTCCTCTGTACTCTCCACCAGCAGGATCCATTTAATCACATTCAATGATGACTACCGTTCACCTAATCAACCTAAAATTAAAAGAAAAATGATATAAAGGAATCAGATCCAGTGAACTAATAACTTGTTACTGCAATGATTCACAAATATGCACACAGAAACACACAAACAGATCCAAACAGGCAAAAGTCATTTATAGTAATTAAGTGACAAGTTTCAATGAATAAGCAACCCTGGAAAGAAATATCTACTTCTTCAAGAAAAAGTCAAAACCAATACAAGACATGTACATATGAGTAACAGATTCAATTGAAGCTAACCCCCGAACCAAAAGCAAATTAGGAATAGAAATTTATGAACTAGTGCAAACCCTCATCGTGCATGAGAACCGAGGGGATCAAATCAGCTAAGTGACCTTGAGCATCTTAACAATTGCACCAATCTAAGGAAAATTTGAAAGATCCAAATAACCAGTTGATCCTTAATAGGAGCACCATCAGAAAGGTTTCGAGGGGGAGAAAGAGAGGAACTCCCGATTAAAATTGCATAGATTATAACCCTAAAAAAGGAAACATCACTTGGCACAAGAAATCACAACTGCCCACTTCATCAAATTAACAAACCAAATTTAAAGCCAACCAACCCATCTCAGAAATAGCACAAGATAGCAATCGCACCCAAACTATCGTCATCTAAGAGAGATCTAAGGAAACTAACGCACGAAACGTCAACCCACCAGCTCAAAAAAGCCAAGAAAACAAGGCTTGCGTAATGTAAAATGGGCGATTTGGGATCTCATCAAGCACAATCATAAAAGGCATCCCGTGATTACTCGATCAGATAGAAAGCGAGCTGAAATAAAATTAGGAGAAGCTTGGATCACCTTGCGCGTTGTTGTCTTAAGATCTCTAAACTTTGGCCAGAATCAGACAATTCGTTTGATGAGTCCTCCTCCCTTTTTTGCTCCCCTTTTCTGTGTTCTCTCTCCCCGTCTCTCCAAGTTGTACTATTCTATATCAATTTTTTCCACGAGTCAATTTGCAGTGAAATTCCACACGCTCTTAATCTTTCTCTCCCTTCTCCTGTTTCCTGATACCTAATTGGGAAGATATACATTAGAAATACTCCATGAAATGCTGATCTGGTAGAATAGACAATACATCATTGTCATTTTCAGTTACCTTGACGTTTTCTCTATTCATTGAAGACCCGATGAAAAATATTGCAATCTTATCAATTGTAATCTTGTACAACATAGAAGATTACTACCAAATTTATAACCCTAAAAAAATATTGCAATCTTATCAATGTGTTTCCCATGCTCTTAATCTAAGATCACATATATATATATATATATATATTTACCTTTGTGACATCCTTGAGATGACTACCAATATTTTTTACAAACTTGTAAGTTGTATCCCACCAAATTTACCACTTCCCCGTAGCAGCCTTAGTTTACTATGGAGTACTATATATTGTCAGAAGGACCACATCAGCAGCATCTTATCCTATTGGCTGGATTTCTAACAGGGATAATTCTTTTTCATTATTATTGTGACCCGGTAGGTAGCATTGACTACCCAAATTATGTTATCTCTAGCAAATTATGTTGACCTTAACCTAAATCTCTAACAAATCAATTTGACCTTATTTTTAGTGGTGCAATGTGCCTCGTATTCCCTCACAAAAGGAATTGCAGAAACAGCCCGTTTCTTACTTAACCCGAATTGTAGAAAGGAGGCTGATCAGGATTTATGTTGTATGAGATAGGAATTAAGTAATGAACTCAACGTTTGATCAAGCAGCTACTGTCAAAATCACCACCAAGAGAGGTAATGTAATGTTGTAGGCTAAGTAGCATAATTTTAGGGTATGTTTATGTACAATTTGTGGGCAGATTATGTAATTTATTGGGTTTATGGGCTCTGTGTAGCATAGGTGAAATAAGTGAGTCATCAGGCTGTCATATTTAATATTTGGGCCATAAAGCCCATCCAAGGCTCCTGGTGATCCTGATGGGCAAGGCCCATTCATGCATTTAGTCAATCAAATACTAATACGAACATCAAATGGTCCGGAAGTAAATCTTACTCCCAAGTGTAAGTCCACTCAATTTTATACATTGAAAATGTTTTTTTTTTTTTTTTGATAAGGTAAGAATTCGAAATACCAGACAAGCCTGATAGATCGATAGACCGAAAAAAACTCGGTAGCCGGACAGACCGACATGAAGAACAAACGAATACAACAAACGGGTCAAAAGAGAAGCAAAAACGGGATAAGGCTTCAAGACAACCTGGAGAGGGTGGAGTATGGCTTAACAAAAAATAACTAATACACTTGTCTTCTTAACTCTTTTTTCCATATTACCCTTAATTGAAGTACTAATTAATGCACATTCACAATGATTCTAGTTTATTAATACAAGTTGTTTACCAACGTAATTGTAAATTAAATAGTTCTTAAACAATATACTCAATGTTACAAAGACAAATAACATGCTAATGATCGGTTATTAATTTCAACCCCTCAAATTAATTAGCACAAACTAACAAATAATCTGCACTATTACTACTGGATCTGCCTCCTGAATTGCCCCAGCCGGATATTTCGAGTTTTGGCTGCTGCTTAACGTAATAGCTAGCGCCCGGTATGTTGTTACATATGCATACAATTGCTTTCTCCTTCTGTGATAGATACTTAGTCGGTGCTACTAATTAATGATTGTAATGTATCATATCCATGATCCATCCATATATAAACTAAACCCTAGCGGCCAGCCTGCTGGCACGTTGTTATTGGATGCATTAAGGTTGATACATATAATTCAGAGCAACTTAATTCTTGGCCCTTTAGGTTCAATAATTAGTATAGTTTTGTACCATCGATCGATCCGTTTGATCACATCCGATCCAGATGTTATTCATCTACAAATGTATGACAATTAGATCGCAAGTACACGACCCTATATAGCTACCCACGTAGCAGCCACAAAACATGATTTCATGGCCCAAATGATAGAAAAAGATCAAAGATAATTATGTAGTAACATATGATCGGTTGATCTTTTGGAGTCGATAATCATACCTCTATTGACATATGTAACTTTATGGTTTTTTCGTCCAAGTAAAATTATGTGTTACATATGGAAATATATATCTATATGATCGAAAGAGAATCGAATTAATATTTGGGAGGACGTCATAATCTTTCATTTGAATTACCTATATATAAATTAATTATAAAGTTGAATTATATTTCCATTACATAGAAACCAGGAGCGCAGCGTCGTCCCTTATAATAATGGAGCTGAGATCGAGCACCTGGTTTTGGAATTGATTTTTTTATAATATTACTATATATGATATAGATGGAGAAATATACATATGTATAATTGAAGATAGAATAGAATAAAAAAGGAAATATAACGTATGGCATGGGAATTGACATGTCTTTGAATTGGGGTGTGCATGTCCTAATTAATAAGAGGGCCGAATATAAGAAGCAACCCAACCCCACTTGCCCCCAACCCAAACTCATTAATCCTGCCTCCTTATATATCGATCTCCCCCTTTTTTTTTCTTTTTTTTTTGATTAATTAAGAATTAGACAGGAAATCACAGAAGATCCGGTTTCTCAGTCTATAACATCCTTTCAGATGAGAATTACAAATTCTAAATTAGTTCAAATATCTTCCAATGAACTAAGTTGGACCTCCTTAGCGATGAAATCGGCCACCACATTTGTTTTCCTGAAGATATGAGAAATCTGCACTGAAGAGAAAAGTTGTAAAACACACAGGATATCAGAAATAATCATTTCAATATCCCATGGACAGTGTCAGATTTGGTTTAGGACATTCACAACGGTCAGATTATCGCATTCAAGCTGTATGTCGGTAATGCCTAATTCATAGGCCTTTACCAGGGCATTTCTTACCGCAAGCGTTTCCGTTTTCAATGGGGTGGAGGTACCACATTTATCCCCGAAGATAAAAATAGGTTCACCTTTGTTGTTCCTGAAAATGTAACCAAAGCTAGATTCACCATTCGTTTTTGTTGATCCATCAGTATTAATTTTAATAATTTTATCTGAAATTTTTTTCCATTTTTTTATTGATCGTCTGAAGTTATTTATTTTATGAGATTTAGGTTTATCATCTGCTAGACAGTCAGATATTTATTTAACAGACTTACATGTTTATTTAACTGCATGCTACCTTCCATGCATATGTAATTTAATTATTATATATGTACATGCATTATGCATATATTTGGTGGTCAAACAAACACTCACGTACGTTTGTACAGTACATATATTTAACCCGGCCTCGACAACACGTATATACGTACGTATATATCTCACTTAAACTCAATCGTTAATTACGTACTGTAGTAATTAGTAACATATATAAGAGTTGCATATATATTCCATCTATCTCATTCTAGCTAGCTAGCTAGCTTGAAAAATACCGGGGAGTGAGTACTAGCTACCAGCTGCGCGCAGCGCATGCATTATATGGATCGATTAGGAATTAATTAGCTAGACAAGGGATCGATCCATATACGTACACGGTACACCGACACAGGGACGTCTTAATATTATACGTGCGCCTTTATTTTTTTCACAAAACGACAAATGATTGAAGATATATATATATACTTTCCAATATTGAGTTTTTATGGAATATATAGTACATATACATATATTAATTCATGCTTACGAGTATAGTAATCAAAATTATTATATAAAAACTTATTCGTCAAATTAATTAATCAAAGTATTGTACCGTCAAAATATATATATATATATATATATATAGAGACCTTAACATTTGCGCGCACATGCAGTACCCCCTTGATTAACACAAGCTAGTACTAGCTAGCTCCCCACACCCATCCTCCTATCTTTCTTTTTAATTAATTGCATTGGAAAATGACTCTCCGCCATTGCCTTTATCCTTCTTCTGCCGATCACGAAAACTCATCGCCGGCGATTCTCCCCGTCTCCAGCGCCAACAGCTCCAAATCCTCCTCCTTATACCCCGCCACCAGCCTCCAAACCCTACCCTCCATCCCCTCCCTCTCTCTCTCCGCCACCACCTACCACCTCTCTCTCTCCGCCCCACTCCGACCGCCACCGCTCTCTCAGCCCCCTCTAGCCTCCCCCTCTCCCTCCATCTCCGCCCTCGCCCTCTCCAGTATCCTCCTCTACGCTGCCTTCGGCCACCGCATCGACGTCTACGACTCGGACTCCCTCTCTCACCTCCACTCCTTCAACTCCGACAATCCTTCCTCCGGCGCCGTCAAGTCCATCGCCTTCTCCTCTTCCACCACCAGAGCATGTGTCTTCACCGCCCACCAGGACGGAAAGATCCGCGTCTGGAAGCTCAATCCGGCCGACGCCTCATCATCATCATCCAAAACTCACCGCCTGATCGCCGTCCTCCCCACTGTTGGCGACCGGCTCCGCCGCCTCGCCCTCCCCGGAAACTACGTCCAAGTCCGGCGCCACAAGAAGAAGCTCTGGCTCCACCACAACGACGCCGTTTCCTGCCTCGGAACTACCATTATGAATAACAACCAAAGCAGCTGTTACAGCAATAATAACGGCCTCGTTTATTCCGTTTCCTGGGACAAGAGCCTCAAGATATGGCGACCGTCCGATTTCAGGTGCTTGGAGTCCGTTACCGCCCACGACGACGCCGTCAACGCCGTCACCGTATCCCCGGACGGAGTCGTCTACACGGGGTCCGCGGATAGGCGGATCCGGGTCTGGGCCATGCGTGTGGGGGAGAAGAAGCACGGGTTGGTCGCCACGCTGGAGAGGCACAGATCCGCTGTGAACGCGCTTGCGCTGAGCTCGGATGGGAAGATTCTATTCTCGGGCGCTTGTGACCGTTCGATCCTGGTGTGGGAGAGAGAGGACAGCGCCCGTTACATGGTGGTGGCTGGGGCCCTCAGGGGGCATGCCGAGGCCATATTGTGCGTGGTCAACGTCTCTGATTTCTTGTTAAGCGGGTCTGCTGATCGGACGGTCAGGATTTGGAGGCGGGGTGTGGACGGCCAGTATTGCTGCATGAGTGTTTTGGAAGGACACCTGAAGCCGGTCAAGTCTTTGGTGGCCAAGTGTGAGAGTCAACGATCCGATCATGACAACACTACTGTTACTATCCTCACGGTGTTTAGTGGCAGCTTAGATGGCGAAATTAGGGTTTCCAAAGTCAATGTTTCGTTTAATAACACCTCTTCTTTGTCTTAATTACCTCTAATGCATGATTATAATTATAATTAGGTCGGATAATATGTTGATAATAATACAATGCTTGATGTAAATGAGATTTTTAATATTTGTTCTTCACGTTGTGCTCAGTTAATATATTGGGTATCTAGCTATTATCTCGATCAATATATATACGTATTTTGTTTGATGGCCTTTTGGTATATACTGCATTAATTGTCCTGGCTTTTATTTGCTTGTTGCTCCTCAGTTTCGAATCTTCGTTTCTTTTCAGGATGTCT
Source organism: Rheum nobile (assembly GCA_027886185.1). Lineage (NCBI taxonomy): Eukaryota > Viridiplantae > Streptophyta > Magnoliopsida > Caryophyllales > Polygonaceae > Rheum > Rheum nobile. The sequence goes on along the minus strand of WOAB01000292.1, from coordinate 1,784,650 downwards.
GCATATAAATGTATAAATCCAATCTAAATATGATCACGTACTACTGACAAAATAAAAGGAAAAAATGGCTATGCTTTGTTTTCCCTAGATAAAATTCTGACACTAGCTAGTTGCACACAAAAATGTAGTATATTCCACAAATTTCCACGGTGAAGTAATTAAGTTGAATATTTCTTGCCACCAAAAATAAATAAATTAAGTTGAATATTATATAAGTATTTACAAATGTCAGGTGCGGTTCGATATAATGATTATTACGTTAAAACAGATTTGACGGAGTTCACGTTAATATATAAGAGCTGAATCGAAGTAGATATTACTAATTGGATTTTATTTGGGTCAAATAACTAAATGAATTAATTATTACGGAGTTATGTAGTGCAGTATTAATTAGTAGCTAGCTAGGATCGGTTAATCAGGTGTATTCTTAGGCATGAAGATAGGGGGATTATTTAGAGAGCATAAGGACAAAGTAGGGCTTTATTAAACAACGAGACTAGCTGAATTACGATTATATTATAGCTTACACAATCTGCTAATTTATTTTTAGAGCTAGCTAACTAGTTCAATCACTATAAAGGTATAACAACCACCACCGTCACCCCTAAGGTTAAGCGGTTTGAATATTTGCTTTCACATTATAGTAAATAATTTTTTATTTTTAACCAAAAAAATAATACTTTTTTATTAGTTTTAAGCTGTATCTTTCCCAATCATGTTTTAGCTCACTCGACATGGAATCAAGGCTTTCTTTTATATGATGAAACGGTTGAGTATTTCATTTCCCTTGGACTTGAAGCGAAATATAATCTTAATTTAGTTTACCTAATTATTTACATTTCAATTTTGTATATACTAGCTCGAGGAAATGGATCAAGTGATGGATGGATGAAGTCATTTTATCACCCGATCCGTAAATTAAATTCTCCACCCGACCCACTCATTACCCGCAAAACCTTTCACTCACATTCGTCCATTCATCATCCAACGAGTGATTCGGGTGGGTCGGGTCATTCACATAATATTTTATAATTATTTAAATGTAATTAATTACATGATTAAGTGCGAAAAATAATTAATTTTCTTCAATATATGAAAATAGTTGTTCTAAATATAGGATTCGATGGATGTTCATATAAAGTATTCTTAGAATATTCAACTTTTAAACATAAAAAAAAAACTAAAATTGAAATCATATATTTTAATAAAATAGAATTAGAACTATAATCGTCGATGGATAAACGGATGGGTGGGTGAAGTGCGGGTGATGAATCGGGTGATGGGTGACCCGTCATCCGTTTCACCCGACCCACCAACCATCCATCACCCGATTTACTTCGGATGATCATTCATATATTCGGGTCGGATTTTTCGGATGAGTCGATCACCCACGGCCCACGGATGATTTTCAGTGTGACTCCTCCCACTATTCTAGTCAGCTAATGCATGTCATACAAATATATATGTATATTATATTCTTGTTTTCTTCTTCTTCTAATTTTATGAATTCAGTCGTAAGTTTAAATTTGAAAAATTGTAGGCCCATCATTTTATTATGTTAAAGAAGCAATCAGAATAGTATAACCATAATAAAAATCCTAGCCATATCAGATGGGAGCGAGATAAAAAGAGAACGTGTATGCACAAAAAAAATTATCTGGAACGTACCAGCTTCTCAACGTTTTCTATATGGAACCTTCTTAAATCTTACTGGTTTAATTTTATTTATTTTAATATAATTACCCAATTAGTTGATCAGCTAGCAACCACGTACGTCCATTCAGAATATTTACAAACAAACGCCATATAATGGACATATAACATGCAGTGGCGGATCTAGAACTTAATCGAAGGGGGCGAGTTTCATATATTTTTCACTTCATAAATCGATATTTATATTAATATTTTAAAATTATAAAAAATATTAGATTTATCTTTTGAAAATTGATTAATTCATACAGTATATACTCTATTTTTTAGCGTTTTGAAAAATTATTTGAATAATGTAAGATTTTCAATTTTTGTGTTAATAAAAAATTAAAACAGGGAAGGAAAAATAAAAAACAAAAGAGAAATAAACATGCTTAATAAATACAAAGATTTTAATAAACGCCATATAATGGACGTATAACATGCAGTGACGGATCTAGAACTTAATCAAAGGGGGGCGAGTTTCGTATATTTTTCACTTCATAAATCGACATTTATATTAATATTTTAAAATTACAAAAAATATTAGATTCACCTTTTGAAAATTGATTAATTCATGCAGTATATACTCTATTTTTTAGCGTTTTGAAAAAATATTTGAATAATGTAAGATTTTCAATTTTTGTGTTAATAAAAAATTAAAACATAAAAGGAAAAATAAAAAACAAAAGAAAAATAAACATGCTTAATAAATACAAAGATTTTAATAAAGCAATTAAAACTCAAATGTTTAACAAAAGTAGGAAAAAAAAGGGTTGGGAAAGGAATTGAAGAATTAAACTCATGACCTTTAGTTTTTTTCATACAAGTTTCAAGACAAATATCACTAGGTCAATGTATTTTTCTTGTTATTTACTTATCATTTTATGTATACAGAACAAAAATTCAAAATTCAAAAGAGGACTTAACCAAAAATTCGATATACTATAAGAGATTTATCGGGGGGCAGCGCCACCCCCTAGCCCCCTGTAGATCTGACCCTGATAACATATATATCTATATATGACTTTTATACATCATACTCAGACCATTTAATCAAGGGCATCACTTTTTATTTTATTTGAATTTACAGATATATCATTTTCATAATTATTCATGTGTTTTGATCGGGCTATAAAATGTTTGTTTTGCGTCTAAGCAGGGGCGGACGCAGGATTTTTATCTTGTCGAATTACATGACATGATTGGATCTGCTTTATATTTGGTGAACATAAACTTTGTATGTTCTATCCTGTATCTATTTAATTTATCCCTTTCAACATATGATGTTTCTCTAAGCACCCAATCTAATTTATTTAGTATATAGAGAAAAAATAAAAACTTATAGGTAAACTGTATAATCTCAACACCTTATTCATACCACACACTATGGATTTAATTGATCATAACATTACATTGAATAAGGAGAAATAAGACAATAAATATAGCCTTAGGTAGAAATTGAAGAATTATTTTTTTTTAGTGGGGGGCCGTGCCCCCACTGGTCCTTACGTGGGTCCGCCCCTGCGTCTAAGGTAGTGGTTCATGTTAGGACAATCCGACAAATTAGGGCATTTCACGTCCCAGTATCTTGCTAATTTGATTAATCTATTATATAACTACTAAACGCAAAGACATGCTACGCCACGTGGCACTCCAAGAATGCACCAAATTTTTTTTGCCACGTGGCATCTCTACAACAATTTGTATATGTGTCAGTCATTCCATATATTTCCGTTTTTGCTATTTCTTTCCTTCGATATGAATCAGTCAGAATATTTGTATAATATTATCTTTTCCAAATTGGTAATAAATGATCATCTACTCTAATTTTGTAATCATTTATTTCGCAAATCATATTACAGATCGTACAAATATTTTGCAAATCGTAAATATATGATCTGCCACACTATATATGACTAAAATCTACCCTAATATATTAAAGGCATATATGTACAAAAGAATTAGCATATGGCAAAATATCTCACTGACATTTGTATCTACATTCTCTACAGCAACTGCAACTCTGCAAGCAACTCCACGTTCTGCCATTTCTTCCGGTGCATTCAAAACTCCAAAAATTATTTTCCTTTATTCTCTCAACTCTATCACCCACGTATTCATTCATCTCCCCTAAAACAGTTTCATTTCTTCCTCATCTTTCTTCTTTGGTTCTCTGCTTTTGCCAGACTTCATTTAGTATTTGAGCAAACTGTTCCCAAATTCGACAAAGAAGAGGGAAACTATTCCATATGTCGGTTAAACTCCAATTTTGTATATAAAAAAAACGCTAACCGGCCCAATTCTCTTCCTCTCCTCTTTCCAGTAGTCGGTGCTCGACGGCCTCGACGTGCAGATCGCAAACCCTCACCGCTGCCACCGTCCCGCTTGTGTGGATCATCCATACGCTCTAATTGAGCTGCAAGAGCACTCGAGATCCTATTGATTTCTCTTTGTGAACCCGCTTAAGCTAGGGCACACTCCAATTTGGGGTCTTCGCCTCCATAACTAGCCATCGACTCTCAATTTACAGGTAGAATTAAAAACCCTAATTCGGCTACCCAAATTCAATTTTGTTTTTGTATGTGCGAGATGCGGGGAGTTTCGTGTTTGTTCGCTTCAACCCTCTGGAAATCTCCCTTTGGGTAGAAGTTGTTTGGCTACTATGTTGTATATTTGTTATATTGGCTAAAAATTCATTTGTATTTCATTAACTATGTATTGCAATAGAGGAACTAGAGCTATGGATATTGCTCAGACTTCTCATGATACGCCGGTAAGAAATAAAGTTTCTTGAAGGAAAATGTGTAAATGTTGTTTTGTGGCCGTAATATATGTTTTCCTTGCTGGAAACAGGTTTTGCTGGAATTTCGAGCTGGTAAAATGTTTCTCGAAGGAAAGCAGGTGGTTCCAGATACCCAGAAAGGACTTATTCGCTTAACAAAGGTATGATGGAACAATGTTAAATGTTAATGACCTCTTCTTTTACTTAATTTTCTAGAGAGGATTTTACTGAACAACATTTCTTCGAAATTATGTGACCCTGTATATCGATCTTTATTAATTTCACTTTAATTCTGTAGGGGGAGGAAGGATTGGTCCACTTTCAGTTGCTTGATCGAGTCCAAAATGTGGTTGAGGATGTATCCTTACTCTGCAAACCTCTTATGTCTTATTTTTGAACTGTGGTTAGAATATTTGTAGTACATGTTCTATTGATTTACTTGCCAAAAGAATCTTGCAATTATTTCTAATGTGCGTGTACTCCTTGGCGCAACATGAGAGAACATTTACAAAGTTATTATGTTCAGAACACTTTTAGATCTCTCTAATTTACAGGTTTGTTTTTTATGTTCTCTAATTTGGAATTCAAGAAGTTGTGAATGACAACTTGTGCAAGGGTTTGGATTTTTGGCTGGTTTTGAATTGAGAGTGCAGATTACAAGTGAATGTTGCCTGCGTTTTTGAAGTTGCAGTACCTTGAAGAATTTGTTTTAGAAGGTTGTTTGATGATGAAAACCAAGTTGTCATCAAGCAAGGGTCGAGATCACTCAAGGTATTGTGTTGTGGACTGACTATGTTTTTGGCTGATTAGCTTCTTCATTATTCATTTTTCCCCTTATAGTGGTAGATCTTTTATTAATCTCCTTGAGTTTTATCATATTCCACTGCTGTTAATTTTGTTGCCTTTAGTTGGATTACTGGACTCTTCTCTGCTTCACATGTCATAGCCTCATAGGAAATCTCCTTGCTTGGCTTTTCCCTAAAAAATATGTGTTTCTGGTATCTATCTTCCTATGTTTTATAATGTTAACATGTGTTTTTGTTTTTGTTTTTGTTTTTCATTCAAACTTATATATAGTTGATACTTTACTTAGTCATTCGTTGTTATTTGCAGGTATTCGTTGCCATTTTGATGCTATGGCCTATCTTTTGCAATTGTTGATGCGTTTTCTATTGTTTACTTGGCAACACAGTTTTGAGATGATTTATCCACACTTTGCAGTTACTTAATATACGTGATGAATCATTAGGTACCTAAAAATATTCAAGAGGGTAGTTCAATTGAATAAAAGGTGTTAGACATCTTGATAAAAGTAGTGGATGAGGGATATTTATTAAGCCTCAAGACAAATATTAAGTACATACTTTAAGTTTAAGCATTGGGACAAAACTTAGTGTCCAGAGTAAAACTTAGTAAATTTGGGCACTTCTCATTTAGATCTAATAGTTGGCTCGGTTTAAAGTATGTCTCGATCATTTGTTAACTCATGCGGTCAAGCTAATTTTGCTAAGCAATTTACTATATAACTAATAAACGCAAATACCGACTGAGCCATGTGGCGCTCCCAGAATGAGTCCGAATTTTACGCTGCCATGTGGTGCGCGTCACGGTATTGAATTGGACATGTGGCGGCCTGTGGGTTTTTTAGATTTATTTATTTTAAAAATTAAAAAGTTATAGTAATAGAATTCTACACTTGCCATACTAATATTATTTATAATAAAATATTACCAAAATGTATAACAAAATATTCTGTAATATTTGTATTATAAAATATACTCTTACCTTATATATTAAGATCACAATTTTTTTTTTCTTATCTGTCAATATTGCCTATCCATCATAATATTGATTAAGTATATTCTCTTACCATATCTGAGATAATTTAATATCTTTACTCTTACTATATTAATATCATATATATGATATATGATCCTTTTTATTCTAATATGTCATTAAATATTTAAATATCCTACCTAAAACAACATAATTAAGAATTGATTGCGGTCGGGATATTCATCCAGTGAATTTTGAATATGTACGTGCGTTCTAGCTAGCTTACCAATAGAGATCCACAGAAAAAATTATTTTTTTAATTATTGCGCGGTAAATTTTCTATAGTGATGACGTCATTTGACTTTTAGGTTATCTACTCAATTTACTTATGAGATGGTGAGTTAGTGGTTAAGGATACACAACGGCATTCCAAATTTATTTATCAATTAACGTGGTTCGTTATTGAGAAAAAATTTATACATATACTCACACTTACTAATACATATTTTATTATGTTTTTGAAATTAAAATGCATGTGTACGTTCGTGCTTTTGAATTCATTCTTGTCAGATAAACTGGAAAGACTTAACAGTTTGATCACACTAGCCTACTAATCTACTATATAACTACTAAACGCAAATACCGACTGAGCCACGTGGCGCTCCTAGAATGAGCCCAAATTTTAAGTTGTCACGTAGCGTCCCGATATTGAATTGGACATGTGGCAACTTGTGGTTTTTTAGATTTATTTTAAAAATAAAAAATCTACGGTAATAGAATCCTACACTTGTCATACGAATATTATTTGCAATAAAATCTTTCCAAAATGTAAAAAAAAATATTCTGCAATATTTGATTATTTTTTTCCAATATTGACCATAGAATATTCTGTAATATTTATTTATGCACTCTGCGAAAATAAATCTGCAATATTTTTAACATTAATCCTTTTCAAAATGGACCACAAAAAGATAAGACTAGAATATGAAAATTAGAGTCGCTAAAAGTAAACTTTATACAAAACAAATGTGAAAACGTGCCATAAGTATAATGGTTTATGTTCATGTCAATTATTTTATATAACATATTATTGGTATGCATAATTTTTTTTAAAGCCGTTCAAAGCACAGAGTGTAATCTACAATTAGGGCTGTGCATCCGATCCAGACCGGACCGGAATTTTTTCAAACCTTGGACCGAAGACCGGACCGGACCGGTATGATTCGGTCCGGTCCGGTCTTGGATCAGTTTGGACCGGTAAATATATTTTTTAGTTTTATGTAAATGAAAAATTATTATTTTTTTCTATTTTTATAACTATTGTGTATAATATTAGATAATATATTTTGTTATTTATTTATATTTATAGTAAAAATTATTTTTTAATAATATTATGAGATATTAATATATAAAATTAAATTAAAATAATAAAAAACCGGTCCATCCGGTCCGGACCGGAAACCGGCCGGGTTTGGACCGGACCGGAACCGAAATTTTACAAATATGTGGACCGGGGACCGGACCGTAATTCCCTCGATCCGGTCCGGGCATTTTCGGTCCGGTCCGGTCCAATTTTCCGGTCTGGTCCGAATTTGCACACCCCTATCTACAATATATATACTAATCCAAAACCTTATGTGTCGCCACCACGTTTGATTTGCCTACATGTCATCACTCATCTAACCATCATCCACTACATCATCCAACTATTAGGAAAAAAAATAAAAAAATATTATCAACTAAAAGAGCTGCAAAATGTTCCGAAAAGATACGAAAAAACTAAAAATTATTTTCCATGTATAGTATAAGATAAGTTTTGATTATAGTAAGTAATCACAACCAATAAGATAGGTTTTTATTAGAGAATCTCAATTTATATGCATAGGGAGTTTTTAACCCTTTATTTTCCTAAGTAATCTTGAATAGATAGAAAAGTTTATTTTTCATATATCTTATTTGATGGTGTAAATAAATATATATCAACTAATCTTGCTATATCATCTTAAAACACTTATGGTTTTTACAAATCTTCTCTATAATTTTTCTACATATTGAAGCTATACAATATTTTTACGATCAAGTTCACAAATTGCTTAAAACCGTAGATTTCTATCAAGAATATATAAATATTATTGTAAAGATTCTCTCGAAGTCGATTAAGTTAAATCCAATGTTTATGTTATAGTAGTTTACTTACCAATTTCCATAACTAATGTATTTCGTAGAGTCTATTGAAAGTCATTTAAATCTAATTTATATGAACTAAAGAGCATATAGTATGTTGTATTTATCAAGTGTATTGTTTATATATGTATTATATTATATTATGATATATATATGCTCTTTCCTAATGTATTTTTATCTTCAAACGACAACTCTATAAAATAAATAACCCACTTTAACATAATTGTAAACCAAATTTCATATGGGCCTAATTTTCACAACGTATTTGTTAAATATAATTTATCACTATTGTTTTTTTAAAGTACTTATTGGTCGTAGTTAATATAGTTTGATCATCTTCACAAGTTATGGTTTTGTTAACTTTACAACTTAAGTTCAGGTACAAAACTATCTGAATTGATTTGTGATGCCAACTTATTATCTGGGATGAGCTCCGATGACGAATAGATTCTATTTTGAAGCATTAGACATGACTTTAAAAGATATTCTATGGGCTACAAATCCCCTTAGTTTAGTACAATCTTTTGGAGGAAAAGTCGTAGTATTTGGTGGAGACTTTAGACAAATCCTACCCATTGTCACAAAAGGAAGCAAGCAAGATATTATTTTTGCCACCATTAATTCCTCGTATTTGTGGGAATATTGCAAAATTTTTAATTTGACAAGAAACATGAGGATTCAACAAGGTACATCTGATTATGATATCCAAGATGGTACTGTAGGCGATGACAAGATGGAGAAGCACAAATACAAATTCATGATGAACTATTGGTGAATGATTATGACTTAGATCTGATTCCAACAATTAATAAGTTTGTTTATCCCTCTCTTTGGACAATCAATTGTCTCCAAAATACTTTGAAGAACGAACAATTCTTGCACCACCACATGAAGAGGTAAATAGAGTTAATAACTATATATTGTCTTTGTTACCAGGTAATAAAAAAGTATATCTCAGTTCGGATAACTTTTGCAAGACAAGTTTTATTACAGACAATGATGCAAGTGTTTATACTTCTGACTACTTGAAAAGTATTAGATGTTTTGGTGTCCCAAATCATGTATTGAAAACTAAGGTTAATGTCCCTATTATGTTGCTTTGAAATATTGATCATTCTTCAAGTTTATGCAATGGGACAAGATTGATAACCACACAACTCGGCAATCATGTCATACAAGGAAGAACTATTTTAACTACAATATTAGACATATAGTTTTGAATCCTCGCATGCTCATGTCACCGTTAAACACTTCATACCCGTTCAAGTTTCAACGAAGATAATTTCTCTTGAGTGTCTGTTTTGCTATGACGATAAACAATAGCAAGGGCCAATCTCTTACAAATGTCGGTTTGTATCTTCCACGTCATGTTTTTGCTCATGGTTAGTTTTATGTTGCATCACTCATGGTCAGTTTTGTATTGCATCATCAAGAGTTACTAGCAAGAAATGTTTGAAGATTTTGATATGGGACAAAAAAAATCTAATACTACTACCAATGTAGTATACAACGAAGTTTTTCATAATTTGTAGCAATTTTGAATATCTTACGAGATTTTATATTTAGGGTTTCATTTTCATGTATTAGATAAATATTTTGATTATGTTTTATCGTTTTAGTAGTATAGATGTTAGGGATATGACTATCCACGTTTCAAAACTACTTAATCAATTTTACTATTAATAAAGTTATGGAGAGTTTCGCATCTCTTTTGATAATATAGTTTGTTAATCTCTTCAATATTTTGTATTCAATTAGTCATTTTTTACATTAGCATTCATCTACTTTTATAATAGTCATTACCTACATATTTCTATATCAATTAAATATATAATTTTTATATACTATTTTTTCAAAATGTAAAAAAAAATAAACAGATCCCATGACACGGATACTACACTAGTTATATATAAATTTGTAAATCACATCAGAGATATTGCAAAAGTCGCATTATGATCCCCGGATAGCAATTTGCAAATATTTTAGTAAGAAAAACCGATAATTGGTAATCACGTACGTATGTCCAGGTAGGCAGCAGGGTCATTCATCTCTTGGCTCAACTTGTCAACTTGCCTTATACAACTTATTATGGCTGTACGGTACCTATAAGCCTATAACATAACAAAACACCCTGCTTCTAAAAGACTAGTCTTCTAACTTCTGCTCCTTCCCTTCTTTCTTTTTTTTGGTCATGGAGTTGAAATAATATGTTAGGAAGAGTAAGTTTTGGGTCAGTCTGCATTATTGGATTATAGGTAATTAAGTGTTGGGCATTTTGAATTATGGGTGTTGAATTTTGTTTTGATTTTATCCTTTTCTGAGCAGGTACTTTTAGATCCTGATGATTGGGGTCTGTTTGGATCACAGTGATCATGAAGTGGGCTGGGCATGAAATTCGGAAAATGACAGATGTTATAAAAGTGGGTGTTCCAATTTCCCACGTTTTATTCGAGGAGCCCCCTACTTGGAGCCATAACTCCTTTGAATTGAAAGTTCAAAAATGGAGCTCCTAAAGCAGCTCATTCATTGTTGTTGTTTTTAATTAAGATTTTTTATGTTTTTCGAAAAACAAATACTGGAACATAAGAAATACATTTTAGCAAATTAGAGTTTTTAGTTCTCATTTGTAAAAATATTATAGACTGAAAAACCGTATCGCATGTGATTTCCGGTCTAATTGTTACCTTATCATAAAAAACTAGGTTATACCCAAGGAGTGTGAGCAGCGAGCAGCCTCATCTGTATTCTTATCCATCAGGCTAAGCAAAGCAGAGACAGGCACATGTACGATGGAGAAGCAAACAAACAAACAAAAGAAGGGGTCTATTTTGAATCATCAATCAAATAAAGCTCAACCGTTGATGGTGGAAGTGCACAAGTTTCCGATCAACTTGCACTCAGCCCGTCTGCTTTCCATTCTATGGGGCTTATGCACAATTCCAACGGATGGACTCAAGAAAATGACAAACCACTAGTTTTTTGTACGCATTTATTCCTTTTCCTACCGGATTTGCTCACAATAGTACAAACATGTACGAGTGACCAGGATACAGAAAAATAAAAATAGCATAGCAAAGACATGCTTATGGGATCAATGATTGTACAACAGGCAAACGTAAAAAACAAGCCAGTTCTGAAATCTGGTTGATTTATTACCCATTGGCTTGCTAGCCGTGGTGGGTCGCCGCATAAGTGGATAATCCCCTTTTGTTTCTGTATAATATATGAAAGGTGTGGAGTACCAGATTTCCATCTGCAACAAACATGAAATGCAGAAATCACGGTCATAAATCCAATCAGAGAAGACTTCATCAAGGGAAACAGAATTTGCCATTCGAATTAATGCATCAACAATTTGATCTCTATAAAACAATGATGTGGACAATAGAGACTGAACTGAAATGTCGATTGACAATCACAATTCAGAAGTTTCACAATGTGTTCAGTAGAGTTGAGTATCGGCATTTACTCTTATTTTTCTTCAGTTTTCAACACTGTCGTGATCACTGATCATACATTTGTTCCAAAGTTCCATTACCTCATCTTCACTACGCAGTAAGCATGTCTTCCAAATACTATTCAGTTTCTTGCATCATATAGGGCTTCGTCCTCTTATATAAGAAAGTCTTGTATTTAGGGTTCTAGATCCAATATTGACACTGCCTAATACATGTCCCATAAATCAATATATTTATGATATTCAATATCTCATTTACAAGATATCACCATTAACACCATAGCATCCTCCTCGTCTTTTGGTATACTATAAGCTATAAAGTCAGGGTATCCATGAAATGGGATCCATCATACATTCATATATCAATCTAGATAGGTAGTCACCTCCTGTTCAGCAAAGACTGCAAAGTAATGGTTTACATAGTCATTCATACATCAATCTAGCTAGGTAGTCCAACCTTTGATTTCCTTTTGTTTCTTCTTTATCTACTTTTCAGTGGCATGATTTAAGGCCTCTCTGAAATTGAATTTCAAGCACAAATTCAGATATTTGACATCAAGCCTGCACAATAATACCCACTAATGATACAGGAATGGAGCGCAATTGGGTGTTTGAAAAGGTCCATGCTTCAGACTTTGATCTTTCAGCTCCATAATCACCAATTCATCACCAGCCACAACAAAAATCTCTAAATGAGCAATTCCCTAATTGCACATTCTGATCCTAGATTTTTAATACAGAAAGATACAGCATGTAAATTTAATCAAATTAGTAAGTCTTGCACATCCAAGGCATTAACTCTGACAAGTTAGGGACTTAGGGTTCATAAGGAAGTTACAGAGCACCTACAAAGATCCAAAATCGAAAACAATACAGCTTAAAAAAATTGAACTTAAGAATCACACGATAGTAATCAGTATAAAGAGAACCAACCAAGTTTAAGTCTTTCGACGAAGAAGCTTTCTCAGCTTCTTTAATTTGTGCTTGTTCATCTTCTTCTTCCTCTTCTTCTTGACACTATCAGCCCGCATCACCCCGGAATCATCCGTTTCAGACCCATCATTTGCGGATTCATATACCGGTTCGAATCGATCCAACCCAGAAGATAAATTTGGGTTCAAGAAGAACCCAAAAGAGAAGCTAGGGTACATGTGCGACAAGCTGCGCAGGTGAGGCTCCTCGCTTGCTCTAAAACCCTTGTCAATTTCAGGGTTTATGTGGGAAACATGGTCAGACTTCGTTTGACTGGGTTGAGTTGGTTGGAGATATGGCGAGGGCATGAGAAAGTAGGGGTTTTGATGGGTTGAAGTTGCGAGAAGTCTGCCATAAGAAGGTTTGCGAATGATTTCGCGCAAAAGAGAAGCCATTGTGGAAGAAAGAAAAGGTCTTGCGAAGATCGCATGATTTGGGGGTTAAGGGGAATTTTATTTATTTAATTATAAAGGGATTTTTGGTCCTGGGCCTTATTGAAGCACAACGAGACTTGCCGTTCCAATTGGCGGAGTGAAACCCTAATCTTCTCGCCGCCGCCATGTCTCTGATTCTATAAATTGGTAGAACGTGTCAATGAAAGCATAAATTGTTCTCGCAACTCCCTCTTTTAATCATCGGCCTGTCGTAATTCGATCAAGTCGATTCGCGCACAAGAACTCTTTGTTTAACTTGGTTTCAAGTATACATTTGTTAGTCATCATCTTTGCGTTGCTTCTTCTAGTGAACTCTCCTTATTACAAAATGGAGATGTTCTTGTTTCAGAAGCATAAATCGATTTTGAAAATTTGCCAGTTTTAAACAGCACGGCGGGTTGATTATTCTCTGCTCCTTCGTGTTACCTGTCTTCTGGTACATTCTCCATTAAATATCAATCCATGTTATTTTTACATTGCAATTTACAATGAGAGAAATCTACGTATGATCTAATTTTTGGAGAACGATCTTCTAATATTTCTTGGCAAGAGTTTGGATGGAAATAATGTTTGATGAATTAATAGTATTGTTAAACTTAATGTAAATCTATGATAGTTCAAATGTGAAACTTGGGATTGTTGAAATGTGTTGATTGCAAATATGAACTAGGATAGACAACAAAAGAGCGAATCAAAAGCTGAACAACTCAGAATTTGCCCACCCGGATTTATTATACATTTTCAGAAGATCTATCTGGTGAAATTTAAGCTGCATATTGATTAGTAAGAAGTTAGATGACTAACATCCATTTTCATACACAGGCAGATGCTTCAAAAACGATGAACTTCTTCATGGGCCGCCTACAATTCTCACAAATTAGTGATTCTTCTGTTGCTTCATCACATTTGATGATTCTTGAGTGATAACATGGTTCTTCTGGGAGATTCTCCAGAGACGATCTGATTGCATCCACAAATCCCAACTCTGGTATATACTTTTGCCACACTGGGAAAAGACTCAAGGCCTTAATCACCTCTTGGCCCCTCAGCTTTAGAGTATTTTTTGAAGAGCCCCTGCCAACTATCATCCAACCACTTCCATCCTCATCTTCACTAGCCTTCATCAACTCTTCAACTTGTCTTGAAATACAATCTGAGTTAGCACTCTTTCCTAGCCTCAGTATCGATCTTCTCATGCTCTCCAAACGAATCCAGAACAGCTGCATCCCGTTCCAAGTTAGATTCTTGCTCGGTTTCTCTTTGTCAATGGAGGCCATTATATTCCTCACTTTCTCATCAGGGTATTTCTTGCCAACATAAACTACTTCTAGCTGCTCAACTGATCTTTCAACTTCCTTCATCTTAGCAATAAACTCGCTGATCCAATCGGTATTGTCACCCCCATATATGCAGATCACTCGCCCTTCTTCTGCCTGAAATTCAAGCAACAGAAAACAGACTTTGTTGTTTCTCTCCAGCTTCTGCTAATATAATGGTTTATAAGAGTTTAAAGTTGAAATCTTACCCACATACTTAGCAGGGGGCTAACACTGTCAACTAAAAGTTTGAGAGTGGAGTTCTGATGTCTCCACAGATCTTCCTCTTTTGAAGTTGAGAAGGGGAATGCACTGGCACCCCAGATCCATCCCATATCAATTGCATTCGAGTTACTAACCTGGCCGCCTGGATCGAGTGCTACAATCATTGGTTGATCACTAAATTTCCATTCTTTTTTAATATGGTTGATGGTGGTTGGAGAGAGTGACCATGGTTTTCTGACTGAGTACCATGGTAAGGAGTTTGATAGGAAGTTGTAAATTATCATTTCATTGTCTGACCAGGTTTCAGAAGATGCAACTGGGATCCATACAATTTCGTAGCCTTCATTTGACTTGTTATAGATCTGCTGAACCAGCAAAAGCAATTCGTCTATTGGAAGGAGCTCTGGCTTTGAGATCAGCAGTAGAACAACCTTATTTGCAAGCTCAGAAATACCTAGCTAACAACATCATACCGAGTATTAGTGGCATGTTTAGCTCATGATATATGTTGGCATGTTTATCCCAAATTACCTTTTCTTGAGAGGCGGAGTGCTTTAGAGGTCTGTCATCTTTCAAGGAGAGTAGCATTCTCAGAACCTTTTGGTTATCATCCTGTGACTCATTCAAAAGATTGAGGAGTTTCTGATGGATCTTTGGTTCTGAAAAAAGAATAAATTGAGAGAAAAATCACTTCAACACTACATGCTGATTAGTTGGTTACAAAAGCATAGTACTTTGTTAACCTGCTTCCAATTGACAGGTATTCACTTGCAACTTCAGTTCATCACTGATGCTTCTAATCCTGTGCTCCAGGCTTGTGAGTTGCCATACTACATCTGATAGTGAAAACTCAGACCTGTGTTCATGACAATATCTCTGTGTTAACATTTAAATTACTTCTAAATTATTCAAAAATTGAAAATAGTTTGTTATGGTTAGGCAGAGAACATGCACTTGCAAATCCTTTGAGGCTCTTATATCTGCAAGCTTTGAAGTGCATATCAAGATGCCTCTACAAATCCAGTAAGCGGCTACATATACAAGCGCCTTTGTTGTAATGATCCAGTCATCATCCAGCTCTGCTTCTACAATTGGTAGGCGCTCAAATAGGATGACGATCCTTGTCAGTGCCACCATAGAACTTACTAGAAGCTTCACTGCCTTAAAGACACGTTCAAATCTTTTCAAGGTTAAAGGCAGTTCCTTGAGTAGAGAAATGGATGAGGCCAATCGGTTGCAATCTTGTGACTGAATAATGACCCAAAATTCTCCATAGATCATGGCAAATGCTGAAAGCACTAAGCTCAATTTTGCATCCCATCTGTACTTGCCCAGCAACTCAAACAACACCAATGGCTTTGTGCACATATCTTCTTTCGCACTGCACAGGTAGATTATCTAGCATCCCATACTTATTTTGATTAGCATCACATACTGATTAACTGATCAAATGCCTACTTGTGAATTTACAATAGTATTAATCTTAACTTGTTATTAGACTAAAGGAAGCAAGACTAACCTCACGGGAGAGCCTGTATATGGTGTGACCCAGTGGTTCTTCTGATCCTTCCACTTCAATGCCGCATATCTCAATACAAGCTGGCTCTTGTCTAGCCACCTGAAACTGAAACCATGTTATATTGTTATGTATGTACTTGAAACTAAAAACTTAGTGTCTTTTGTTCCATTTCTTTCTGAATTCACAGATAGTAGTTATTTAAGACATGCAATTAGTACGTATCAGATAAGGTAGTTTACTTGAGACGCAGAAGCATGAGTCATGATGGATTCCACAGCTCGGAGGCAAAGCTCAGAGTGAAGGGCACGGCCATCTGGATCATGCGTGAAAACAATCTTCTGAATGAGAATGTCTTCTCTTAACGAGAACGAAGCATTCTGGGCAAAACCCTCACTCCACAGGTAGTTCATGATTTGCTACTTGGACACACAAATACACGACTATATGTTATATAAATAAAGCTACAGAAAACTTGTCTATGCATGTTCTTGACTGTTTGTCTCTCGGTAATGTGATATAGATGCCATATGAATCATATGATGAGTAAAGGCTAGTAGAACTCGCATTATTTGCCCCTGGAGCAAGATAAAGAGGAAATTCCCAGTAAAAGTTATGTTTGTTTGGAACAAAATGAGATATCTAGAGCATCTTCTTTTGTGCTTTTTTTCCCATGTATTTATCTTCCACAAAGAGGCAGAGCAGTGATAATTAGTACGACTGTAACTGTTAGTTGCATGAATTCATGTGCAGAAGAAGTGCAGAACAATGCAAGGAGTAAGGAATATATTGAAAAGGGGTTTCATGGTTACTTGAACCATAATATGGTGCTTCTCTGGTGGCATTGCTAGATAATTTCATCATCTAAACATAATTTTGTTTTGATTTTGCTTAGTGTGATTGTACTTGTAATGCAGGAAAAGAGGGTTTGTTTGTATAGGTGCCCGAGAAAAAGAAGATAAATTGCAGAACAAACCAACATACATTAAAGGTGTTTTGATTCTCCTCTTTTCTCTCCCGACACTAGTTACTTCTAACTTGTTCCTTGCACTTCAATCTCACGTTTCCTCTTACATGAGAAGCTTCTTTGTCGCTTTATTTCTTAATTTTCCCATGGATTTCTTACAAATTACAAGTGGGTTAATCGTATCATCTTGGTAACAACAAGAAACATTAATGATTTTTAATATTTCTACCTATTCCAAATTCCAACTGCTAAAAAGTAACAACTCAAAAATCAGGGACTTGATTTTTTGTAAACCTCTTGCTTACAGTTGGTAGATAAACATCCTTGTCTACCAACTTTGCATCAGGCCAAACTTGCACTATCACAACTTAATTAAGTTGGCCTAGCTCGTGTCGTACTCGTATATATCGTCTCTGTCACATGAATGAAGAATATTGAAGGATAAGGGTTTTCTTATATTATATTCTTATACAAGTTATTTTCATTAGGTGAAGTATTTGCATACAATTTGAAATAGAGCACCAATAAAAGGAAGGTATAGTATAAAAGGAAACGAGTAGGAGACAACGTCAATAAATTGCACAAAATATTGCATTGTATCCAAGTGAACAAGACTAGCTACAGTTGGTAGATAAACATCCTTGATTCACCCAAATTACAAGTGGATGAATCAAGCATACCATTATACAAGTAAAGTAGAAGGCCCATAAAAAAAATTGCACAAAATATTGCATTGTATCCAAGTGAACAAGACTAGCTAGGAACTTGAAGCATTTCCTTGTCATTTAATGCAACCCCAGTATAAATAGAAGGCGGTTCTCTAATTCTCTCTCGCTCTCGCTCTCTCTATGTAGTTGGCAGATCAGATGAGATGATGATGGTTGATTAGTAGTGGCTGGTGAGGTGTTAAATGTATTAATTGTTCTATGATCCTCATCCTTGCAATACAAAAACAAAGTTGCTGAACTCAGTTGCTTTGCCGTTTCAGACAAATCCCACCGCACACATTCCACATTCCACTAAAGTAGTGAGTATGAGATTAAATATTCGGGTAGAATGTTCACATCTTTTTTTTTTTTTTTTTTTGTGGCGCACTCGTTTTTTGGCATAATCAGATTGCGTCCAAAAAACGGATTTTTTTTTTCAAAAAAAAAAACAATTCATTGGGCGCAATCAGGTTGCGCCCAAGTGAATGAACCGGATTGTTAAAAAACCCGGTTCATGGCCGATTGTTTTTAAAAAATAAAATAAAAATATCCGATTCACCTTGGGAGCAACTACGTTAAGCCCAATAATAATAATAAAAATTTAAAAAACTTGGATATTTTATATCAACAAATTTATTTTATATTTAAAATAAATTTACTATATACTCATCCCATTGTATCTATCTTGATATTTTATATGATTTGGAAATTCAAATACCTAGTAGATTTGTACATTTGTGTGCATTTGACTATAGTAATAGACGTTTTCAAGTAACCAGGGTTACATGACAATAAATTTGTTTGTATCATGAGGTTTCAATATACTTTTATACTATGATAAATACCTTAAACCCTAAAAAACCCTAAAACAATCCACACACACCTTTTGGGCGCGACTAGATTGCGTCCAGAACTATGGGCGCAACCTAGTTGCGCCCAAGGGGTTTCTAGTGTTTTTTTAGGGTTTAGGGTTAGGTTTTGGGGTTTAAGGTTTAGGATTTTTGGGCGTAATCAGGTTGCGTTCAATGGGTTTCTAGTGTTTTTTAGGGTTTATGGTTAGGTTTTGGGGTTTGGGATTTTTCGTGCATTCGAGTACAAACCCTAAATCCTAAAAAACCCTAATACAATCCCCATACACTCTTTGGGCGCAACTAGATTGCGTCCAAAACTATGGGCCCAACCTAGTTGCGCCCAAGGGTTTCTAGTGTTTTTTTAGGGTTTAGGGTTAGGTTTTGGGGTTTAGGGTTTGTGATTTAAGGTTTAGGGTTTTTGGGCGTAACCAGGTGGCGTCCAAGGAATTTCTAGTGTTTTTTAGGATTTATGGTTAGGTTTTGGGGTTTGGGTTTTTGTCCATTCGAGTACAAACCCTAAACCCTTAAACCACTAAACCCTAAAAAACCTTAAAACAATCCTCACACACCCTTTGGGCGCAACTATATTGCGTCCAAAACTATGGGCGCAACCTAGTTGCGTCCAAGGGGTTTCTAGTGTTTTTTTAGGATTTAGGGTTAGGTTTTGGAGTTTAGTGTTTGTGGTTTAAGGCTTAGGGTTTTTGGGCGCAACTAGGTTGCGTCCAAGGGGTTTTTAGTGTTTTTTTAGGGTTAGGTTTTGGAGTTTAGGGTTTGTGGTTTAAGGCTTAGGGTTTGGGGTTTGGGTTTTTGTCCATTCGAGTACAAACCCTAAACCCCTAAACCCTAAAAAACCTTAAAACAATCCCCACACACCCTTTGGGCGCAACTATATTGCGTCCAGAACTATGGGCGCAACCTAGTTGCGTCCAAGGGGTTTCTAGTGTTTTTTTAGGATTTAGGGTTAGGTTTTGGAGTTTAGTGTTTGTGGTTTAAGGCTTAGGGTTTTTGGGCGCAACTAGGTTGCGTCCAAGGGGTTTTTAGTGTTTTTTTAGGATTAGGTTTTGGAGTTTAGGGTTTGTGGTTTAAGGCTTAGGGTTTTTGGGCGCAATCAGGTTGCGTCCAAGGGGTTTTTAGTGTTTTTTAAGGTTTATGGTTAGGTTTTGGGATTTAGTCCATAAAATAGAGTTTAATCCATAAAACAAAATCGTTATATTATATACTATGATTATATTATATAGTTATATACAATGATTAATTATATCTTATAGTTATATGACTTATATCCAATTTGGTTATATCATATCGTTATATTCTATAGTTATATATTATGATTATATCTTATGGTTATATTATATAGTTATATACTATGGTTATATACTATAGTTATATTCTATAGTTATATACTATGGTTATATACTATAGTTATATTCTATAGTTATATACTATGGTTATATCCTATAATTATATACTATGATTATATCTTATAGTTATATTCCATAGTTATATATTATGATTATATCCTATATTGTATCATATAGTTATATACTATGGTTATATCATATATTTATATACTATGACTATATCTTATAGTTATATCCAATTTAGTTATATCCTTATAGTTATATCCAATTTGACTATATCCTTATGGTTATATTCTATAGTAATAACCAAATTGGATATAACTACAAGGATATAACCATAGTATGTAACTATATGATATAACCATAGATATAACGAAATTGGATATAACTATAAGATATAATCATAGGATATAACCATAAGAATAACCAAATTGGATATAATTACAACTACAATACATCTAAGTTTTTTTTTTTTTTTTCTGGGCGCAACGTGATTGCGCCCATTTTGTTATTATTATTTTTATTTTTATTTTTCTGGGTGCAACTCAAGTCAACCGGTTCAGACCCCAAAAGTCAACCGGTTCAGACCCCAAAACCGGTTCAATAATCTTTAAAAAATTAATTTTCAAAATAAAAAAACTCACATAGACCTTGGGCGCAACCTGGTTGCGCCCAAGGAATTATTATTTTTTTTGAAAAAAAAAATCCATTTTTTGGGCGCAACCAGGTTGCGCCGCAAAAAAAAACGGGTGCGAAAAAGAATCCCCGAAAATTTTTGTACCCTTTTATGTTCTCTTCTATATATTTTATAGGTTAAATTTGTTTATTTTATATTTTAAAATTTAAAATATAAACCCTAAAATATAAACCATATATCCTATATCTTAAACCCTAAACCCTAAAATCCTAGATTTTAAAACTATAAACCTTAAAATATATACCTTAAATCTTAAACTATAAATTTTAAATCTTATTTATTAATATTTAAAATATAAAATAAATAAATAAAACTTAAAAGATATATAAAAGAGTGCACATTACATAGTAATGATTTTACATGAAAGGGTGAGTATATATTACGGAGTAATGATTTTTATTTAATTATCAATACTAACTCTGAAATACGTAGTCGAGTGGGTGTCATTTTGTAAATTTCAACAAATTGAAATCTGAGATTTCTCGCTAATTCCGAAAAAATGTGAGTACACACTATCTTAAATTATTGATCTCTCCGTATTACTGTACTAATCACCAATTATGTACAATTATCACCGAGTCTAAAATTCGATAGTATTCGGTGATATGGGATTAGAATTTAGGACTCCAGGAGTAATAATTGCATCAAATTAAGCACTATATATACTTGGATATTGGCTACTAAAATTTATAAAAGCTACGTCTCCTCAACCACCAAATTTTTTATTTTGAAATGAATATTCAACCACCGGCCACCACATTAATTCAATAGGCCAGTCCACAAAATTTCCATATGTTAGAGTATAGTCGATGAAAATACACAAGAGGTGGCTCAAATTTCAAACCCATGATTGGAAAGTTTAGTAAGACGTGCGAGGAGATCGATTAGCTAGCTAACCTTTTTCTAATTAGAACATCAATCATTCATCACTCAACCAACTTTGTCTACTAATTAATCTTTACTCAACTGATCCACTGGTTGCTACATTGTTTACGTACAATTCATTAGTGAGGAAAAAGATTGTTAGGTTTGATCATTTAAAGTCCAGGGGTCTACCTACGGTCCACATTCCTGCTCATGCTTAGTAAGTTTAAATTTCTTGCTTTACCTTATAATATATTCATCAGAATTACATACACCATATATATATATATGTAACATCGATCACCTCACCATGCATAATTAAATATTTAAACGTACGTACGTCATTGATGTTACAATATATATACGTGCATATATTT
The DNA here is from genome assembly GCA_027886185.1 of Rheum nobile. Classification (NCBI taxonomy): domain Eukaryota; kingdom Viridiplantae; phylum Streptophyta; class Magnoliopsida; order Caryophyllales; family Polygonaceae; genus Rheum; species Rheum nobile. The sequence goes on along the minus strand of WOAB01000292.1, from coordinate 1,762,472 downwards.
CATGATCGAAGGAGAACTAAACATAAGATAGACTATATATATATATATATCTAGCTCTAGCTAGCTGAATTTCGTGGGAGATATATATGGAAAGTTGTGAAGTTATCACAACAGTGAGATGGGTTTTGTCCCAAATCCACATGTCGGATATGTTACTTTCATTTCTAGGCCTCTTCGTGTTCCTCTCCATCTACCAGAGGCTGACGACAAAGGGCCCCATGCTGTGGCCCCTAGTCGGCATGATCCCCACCTTCGCCCGCCATGCCGACGAGCTCCACGAGTGGAACTCCCGCGAGCTCATCGCCTGCGGCGGCACCTACCGCTACAGCGGCCTCTGGATGTGCAACTGCCACGGCATCGTCACCTCTGACCCCGCCCGAGTCGAGCACATGCTCAAGACCAACTTCCCCAACTTCCCCAAGGGCACCTACTACCGCGAGAGGTTCGGCGATCTCCTCGGCGACGGCATCTTCAACGCCGATGGTCACTCCTGGAAGGAGCAACGTCGCCTCGCCACCTCCCAGATGCACACCACCAGGTAAATGCTTTTTATAAAATCATTATATTTTATAAGCTATTTTAAAAAAATAATAATTTTATCACATTGGAGTTTGTGTCATAATTATTATCAAAACTAAAAAAATCTTTATCTATAACATATTTATTCATAAAAAAGTAACAAACCCTGAGTAAAATACAGTACATATATGTTTAGTGTGAGATCAAATTGAATTTCATGATGGAGTACGTGCAGGTTCATGGAGTACTCCCTGAGAACCATGCAGAAGTTGGTGCACGAAAAGCTGTTACCGTTAGTAAAGAAACATGCCACGTGGGCGCCATCGCTGCAAGAATTGACCGTTGACCTTCAGGAGTGGCTGCTGCGGTTCACCTTCGACAACGTCTGCATGGTTGCGTTAGGGGTGGACCCGGGTTGCCTGGCGCTCGATCTCCCGGAGATTCCCTTCGCCAAGGCGTTCGAGGAGGCGACCGAGTACTCCCTCATGAGATTCCTCGTGCCGCCTTTCTGGTGGAAGCTGCTGCGGCGGCTCGATCTCGGGATCGAGAGGAGGCTCAAGGAAGCCGTTAATGTGGTCCATGAGTTCGCGGATAAGACCGTCAAGAACAGAAAAGTGGACACCATCAAAAGCCACCACAACGATCTGCTTTCACGGCTCATAGATTTGAAGCAAAATGGCCGAACCGGGTCGGGTTTCTCGGACCGGTTTCTAAGGGACTTTTGCATAAGCTTCATCCTGGCTGGGCGCGACACGAGCTCCGTGGCCCTCACGTGGTTCTTCTGGCTCGTCCACGAGCACCCTCACGTGGAGAAGAAGATTCTAGAAGAGATCCACGCCATCATCGAATCTCGCCAAGGCGGTGATCATGCAGAGGAAGTCATGTTTGAGGCGAGTGAGCTAGAGAGGATGGTGTACTTGCAGGCGGCGTTGTCGGAGGCGATGAGGCTGTATCCGCCGGTGCCGATGGACTTCAAGGAGGCGGAAGACGACGACGTGTATCCGGATGGGATGGAGGTGAAGAAGGGGGCGAGAGTGTTCTACCACGTGTACGGCATGGGGAGGATGGAGTCGATATGGGGCCCGGATTGCTTGGAGTTCAAGCCGGAGAGGTGGATGAAAGCAGGGGAATTTGTGAGTGAGAGCCAGTTTAAGTACGCCGTGTTCAACGCAGGGTCAAGGCTTTGTGTAGGGAAGAAGTTTGCGTACATGCAGATGAAAATGGTGGCTGCTTCTGTGCTGTTGAGGTACAGAGTCAAGGTCAAAGAAGGGCATCCCGTGGCGAGCAAGGTTACTACTACGCTTTACATGAAGCATGGGCTTCAAGTCAGCTTTCTTCCGAGCTTGATCGATCACTAGTACGTACGTAGCTCATCCATATTATCATCAGCCGACGCCAAATAATGTGTCAAATTTACCTTTATATTTACATGATGTGTGAAGTTAATGTGTCAAATTAATTTACCTGTGCCCAGTAAAAAAGAAGTGTACGTGTTATCATTGTGTTAATTTGTTACACAAAGAAAATTGAATGCCTAGGGATCAAAGAGGCGGGTGCATTAATTATGCAGTAACGCTATGCTATACGCGCGCATTGAATAAGGCGTACTACATATAGTTCACCCAAGCTTGCAATGAAAATTGCATTATGCAGTAGCTTGAGGGTACAGAGCCATAATTGTTTCACCATTGTTGAGTGAGGTGGACCCTTGGCTTAATCAATTCGATCTTGGATCCCCAGAGTTACACTATGAAATAGATTGATGAAATCTGCAAATGTAACGTACTTTTCCTTGACCAATTAACCACATACAAACTCTAAGTATATACCTCATAGCTTATAGTATATCCTAACATAAACAGTGATCTACAACCTTATGATGAGGGTATTCTTTTGATTACAGCCGGCTTACCGTGAGAATCTGTATTCAGGTGGACAACCAATTCAATCAGTTGTTGTTCTTTGTTGGACAAATTAGTGTAATAAACACTGGTATTTTAGTAACAAATTAAAACATGCTGCATTGTGTAGTTGTAGTCATTTGCATATAACACTAATGTTAATGTATATCTATGTAGGATGGTGTTGTCCTTGGGGCAGACATCGGGCCCCATTGTGGCTGACAAGCATTCTGAGAAAATTAACTTTCATTACATTTCTTTTGAGAGGTGATGTGAGAGGTTGGTGAAAGCAAGTTATTGACAGTCATTATAATTTTACAGTGAATTTTCCATTGAGCTGCTAGCTACAAGTTACTCAGTTTGATCACTTTGATGTGCTTAACTATGAAATCAGTATTAGTTGAAGTTAGGGCAGAAATGCAGAATACATGAATTGCGTAATCAGAAGTGAGATGGCCCCAAGAATTTATCTAGTGTTATCATTCTTAACTATCTCTGTTGGATCTGATATTCCTGTTTTATACAGAAATGGTAAATTCTAGCTGAAGCATCATCGTCATCACTCTTAATAGGCAGCTCTTACAGATTTCAAGAGACCCTTTTGCTGTCATCTGGACGGGTACATCTACTATCAATCTCATGTTTCAACTGCTCTGGTCCCATCTCCAAACTAACTGTGAGGTACATTTCTAAACAACGCTCTCCACTGGAATTTACAGTATTTGATTGACTGTTTTACTGTCAACAAGGATTCAGGATCACTTGCTGCGGTGGCTGTTTTTCAGAAGCGAAGTAAATCCGTAGGGTCAAATTAAATAACATCACACAATGATTCAGAACTCAGAAGGAAAATAGGGTGACTAGTGCAACAAGTCGACCAAATTGAAGGATTTGGGATACTAATGCAAAACATAGTCTATCTGGTCTGCTGCATTTTGGTATGGAATTTTTAAGCGATCAGAAGATTTCAAATTCACAATAACTCCGGCTTAGAGTTTTATATTTTTGTGTCATGTATAAACTTTTCTGTCATGTTATTTCATTCTGCAGGGGTGCTTATGAACATGAATGTGGTTATGGAAAGAAGTACTCAAACATTTTGGTGACATGTTAGCCACTTCATTTACACACTCTCATGCCCAATCTACATGCTGAGAATGCTTGGTGAATTCTAAAATTTTAGGTTTCTTCAGATTTTTCTTCCAACCTTGATAAACAATAAAAAGGATGAAATCCAGTAATATTGAAGGAAGTGTGGGTCTTAACATGATTTGCCTGGAATTTTTATTCATCGATTGGAGGGAAATACAACGGCTACGGAGGAAAGGTAGACTCAGTTGTGGAGGAAGCTGTTACTTACTGTGAAGAAAGAAATTAGAGAAAGATGAGACGATTTTCAAGAACCCTAATTCCTCATTTCATCCCAAATCAAATTCCATGGCAAACCCTAGTCCTCACACTCTCTTCCGATCAAGCACCCTTGACTGCTCAAATCTCTCCACCTTCTCCATCCACCAACACCCACTTATCTTTCTCTCCTCCATATCCATACCTTCTCAAGCTCCATACCCGCTGCTTCTCCGTCCATGGCGTCAGCCCCCTTCTCGACTGCCCGCCCCTTCCCGCCACATTCGCCAAAAACTCCGATTTCGTCGCCGAATTCCTCGTCAACCCACTCGGTTTCTCCAGAGCAGAGGCTGTCGCCATAGCTGCCAAGGTTGGTCCCTTAAAGTCCAATGAGCGTCTGGTTTCAGTCGCGCAATTCTTCGAACAGATAGGGTTGGATAAAACTCAGATCAAAATTGTCATCTCCTCGGTGCCCAAGATCCTTCGGCGCGGCGTGGAGCAGAGTTTAAGGCCCAAGATTACTGTTTTCCAGGAGATTGGGATCTCTGGGTCGGATCTTGTCAAATTCATCTGCAAAAATCGTAGGATTATAGACTCAAGCTTGCACGCAACCATTCTCCCCACGCTCGAGCTGATGAGGTCTATTTTCGCCTCCGACGAGGAGAACATGGTTAGGGCGATCAAAAGAGGCGTTTGGATGCTGAATTCGGCCACATATGCTCGTCGAAACATTGAGCTTCTGAAAAGCTATGGCTTCTCTGACCAAAGGATTCAGAGGTTCCTTTTGAGGTTTCCAAAGACACTTTATGCGAAGCCAAATTGGCTTGAGGATGTGATGGTTAGGGTTGAGGAAGAACTGGGAATTCCTCGTCAATCAGCCATGTTTGTGTATGGAGTTAATACATTTTCTACCATGAGCAAGAAGACTTTGGAGTCCAAGTATGCGATCTTCAAGAGCTATGGATGGAGACAATCTGACGTGTTCACATTGGCTAGGAAGCTTCCTTCTTGCTTGCGTGTATCCCATGCAATGATCAGGACCCGGTTGGATTACTTCATGATGGAGCTTGGTTATGATCCTGCATACTTGGCGTCGCACCCGGTGCTGTTGCAGCTCAGTTTGGAGAAACGGATTTTGCCAAGGAACGCGGTTTTGAGGGTTCTGAAAGAGAACGGGGTGATTCGGGTGAAGGATGCTGGTTTGAGCTTTTGGACAGTCATGGCTTGTTCTGATGCTGAGTTTTTAAGGAGGTTTGTGCTGGAATACAAAGACATGGTTCCTGATCTTTGTGATGTTTATTTCAGGTACAAGGCTGACTCTCCTGTGAAGGCTGTTGTTTAGAGTAACACCACTGGAACTGGAAGAAGCTTCAAATAGTGTAAGGGGGGAAACAATATGGCTAATGGAAAATTTAGACTTTTGCATTGTGCATAGGATGGGGCAGATGAGCATCTTCTGTGGTCTGTTAAATGCTTGATCTTGCTAAACGTTTGCTGCAGGCAGAGGCTGTTATCAACTTCATATCATCCCAGGAACTTATAAACATTCTTTTGCTGGAAGTGAAATGAGGAATCAAAGTTAACTGAAAATATTTTTTTTATCCTTATACAATGCTGCTGCTTGCTTGCTTGCTTCATCTTCATGATATTAATATTATTCCAATCCAAGCATAAATCTTTTTCTACTAGGAAACTTAGTTTCAACATTTTGGTAATTTAAGGTGTACATGTCTTGGACTGCTTTAATTTTCTACTTTGAACCTTCCAAGTCTATAGACCCCTCATGGATTCCACTGGTAACAAGGAATTTGCAGTGTCCAGAATCTTGAACCACTGGCGCTCTGGATCACAATCCTTGTCCCTCGTCAGGCATCTACACGAGCTTGTAACAATCTTGTTATCAGAGTCGACATCCAAGCAAACCGTGGTGCCATCGCCCAGCTCTGCTGAAAGATGCAGCTCTGAATCAGAGATGGGTTCCCATCTTGATCCTCTATCTGTGCAGGCCAATGCTAGCTTTGCTGGCTGGTCTATCCCCACCGCCTGCAGGCAGACGTGTGTTCCCTTAACCTTCAACGCCTTCTGAGGCGTGTAGCCCCACATCTCAGACTCCGAACAAGGCCCCAATACTATTGTGCCCAACCATGTCTTTCTCAGAACACACAAACCAGTTGCTGGGTGAAAGATCACCTTTTGCATCCTGCTTTCTGATACTCCAGGACCTGCATTTGCAAAACTCCACCAGTTTAGTTAGTCTGAGTGTCTGACTCTGAGCTGAGAATTAACAAGATATTTGATTCAAGAGTGCACCTCTAAGGCGAGATTGGATGATGGAGATCCTCTGCAAGAAGCTAGAGTTGCGTGGCTCGTGCCAGTTGCTATCAAGCACACCATAGAATTCGTCCATGCCAACCACACCTTCCCTGAAGTAGTAGCTTCCAGTGAGGGTCCAAAGCGCCCAGTCCAAGTCAAGATCAGCAGCCCAGGCAAGGAAGCAGCTGAAGTACCTATTGCCATTGGCATTGCCCCCTCTTAGATCATTACCGAATTCACTGACAAACAATGGCCAGCCTTGATCAAGCAAGAACCCTGCTCTCCTCGTCACATTGCTCCTCACACTTCCGCACACTTGGTTCAGGTTCCCCTCTATCCACGCCTGCCTGTCACTGAAAGCATACCAGTGAAGCTCAAACACTAGCTTTTTCGAGAAGCTGAGCTTCACCGGCTTTTTGTGCAGGAATGAGAGGTCTGTACTAAAGGTTAGGCCAGAGAGGATCACCAACACATCTGGGTTTGCCTTGTGCACTGCTTCTGCTCCTCTTTGCATGTACCTTGTTTATGTTTTTTTGTGGTAAATGTTGATCGTACATCACATTAAGGAATGACAGTATACAGCAAAAACAGATGATTGAATTTTACAAGTACCTGTACCAAACATTGATGTTCTGCCTAGGACCGCGAAGCTCGTTCCTTAAGCTCATTCCAACCACATAGGGCTGGCCTTTGAACAAGGTAGCCATCTTTCTTAAGCCCTTAAGCCAGAGACGAGGGCTGAAGTATTGGTCTCCAAAGAAGCCATTCCCGTCAGTCCAGCTACAGCACCAACCTGGTTTGCTAATGTGATTGTCAAGGATCACCATCACATTGTTCTCTGCTAAGCCAGTCACCACAGCCTGCATACAAAACCATCATTTCTGTATTGAAAGTTCTATGTACTTGCAACCCAAACAGGAGAGAAAGGCCTTATGATCACATCCCACACAAGTTCATTTTAAGTGGGTTGCAGAAAGATGGTGATAAATCCATAATTTTGCCCATATTACTTGCTGAAAGTGGTAATCCTAACTCGAAGCCTTTTCCAAAATTTCCATGAGCTGTTCTTATCAGTTTGTGTGGCAAGCAAATCAAGATTAAAAGTTGTTTCCCGATTGAACTTAGCCAGTAAAAGTACATGTAAGAGATAATACACCTGGAAAGCATCAAGAAGGGAGAGGTCAAGAATGGAAGGGTTGTTAGCCTGCAAGCCAGCAGTGGATTCAGAAAGCCCAAGCCTTTGAAAGGACTGTCTCACTGTAAGTGAAGCCAAGGAGTCATTGGTGGCTAAGTAAAGTGGCCAAGTGAGCCTAACACAGTTGAACCCCATGGCTTTGATCTTCTCACAAATCACTCCTATTGGCTGCTTGTTTAGCCCTTCAGCCACTAGAGTGTCCAAATGGGACACCCAGTTGACACACGCCAGCTTCACTCGACAACCGGTCTCATCCACGATCCACCTTGAGTCCGTGTGAAGTGGCAACCCTGATACATGTAGGAAAGTGGAGAGGAAAAGGGAGAGCAATGTGAAGGACAGTGGCTTCATCATCTTGTGCTTACTCTCTAAGGTCTTCTTGCTTCTTCTTTTTGTGTTGTTTGTGATGGGTGTGGAGTCTTTGGTCTTATAGTAGTCATCATATGTGTGAAAAGAATATGGAGCATGGCTGCTTCTCCATGTGATGAAGGTCAAAATGTGGCAAAAACAGTGACCGGATGTGTTTTTCTTATCTTCACTTTAGCCATTTGGTGAAAAAGCTATACTTTTTATGGGAATCTTTGGAGCTAGTAAGTCTGATCCTAGTTGACCCAAGAAATTATCACTGGTTCATAAATATATTGGTTTTTGGGTGACTTGGGTCAAGATTAAATCTTTTCAAATTAAAGATCAGCCATTAGAAATAGAACAGTTAATTTTCACATAAAAAAGTATTGTAAAGAAAATATAGGTTAGTTTTTACTGCTAGCTAATGCTATATATAGTATATCATAACTCGATCATGTGCTATCCCTGTTGGATGCGTGTAAGTACTTATACTGATGGTGAAGCATTATAAATGATGTGCAACAAATATATGATATTGTTTATTGCGGCAAATTGCAGATTTGATGGTGATTGGAGGAAACCAGAAGCATTTGTCGGATTAAAAGCGCGCAGTTAATTACTTAGTTAGGTAAGTTGATATTCTTTCTATGGGAAAATTTAAAAAGTTGATATTCTTTCTATCTAGTTCTAGCCTTCTAGGATGGTTATAATTTGTACCGTTAGCTCTTCTTGAGAAAGTTAATTTAATTAGCTTAGATCTTCTACTGTGCAGTAGTCAATCAATCATCACACAAATCCTTTGTAAAAATTCACAGGAGTGGCTCTAATGAATGATTTAGACCTCCACACAGAAAAGCTGTTCACCGGCCATGCCCACAGAGTTCTCATCTTGCACTTCACTTTGCTTTCTATATATGCATGCTTGTTGCCTTTATTGTATAAATGGAAAATTGGTCCTAACTGGTAAGCTGTTTTATTTCATCAAATATGGATGCAGATTAATTGCTACTCAATCTTCATTTCTTCTTGGTCTTGATGCAATTTCGCTGTAACTCACTGATTCATGAATACAGCAACTGAAGCATGTGTCAATCTCATTCATTAACTTCTATATTTGCTGACTGATGTATGATGCTTATATGTGCTTGAAAACATACATAAATAATATTCTATTGAGCAGATAATTGCATTATGGGCAGTATGTAAAGTGTACAATTTCTATGACTTCTCTTTATTCTTCCTAATTTTATTGATCCTGATATGTATCCTTCTACTCTAGGCTACCCTCTGAACAATTGTTGCACATATTTCTGAACTCCAAATCCCCAACAGATCCTTCCAAGGCCATCCCATGACAGATTCCACTGAAAACAAGGAATCTGAAGCAGTCTTTGATGAATCTGTTGAAGTAGTAGCCTCAACAATCTTAAACCACTGGCTTTGTGGATCACAGTCCTTGTCCTTAGCCAGGCATCTGCAGGAGGTTGTAATGATCTCGTTACTGGAGTCGACGTCCAAGCAAACCTTGGTGCCATCGCCCAGCTGCGTTGAAAGGTGCAGCTGCGAATCAGACACGGGTTCCCATCTTGATCCGGTATCTGTACACACCAATGCCAGCTTTGCTGCCTTATCTGCTCCCACTGCTTGCAAACAGAAGTATGTTCCCTTAATTGTCAAGGCCTTTTGTGGCGTGTAGTCCCACGCTTCTGACTCCGAGCAAGGACCCAAGTACAATGGGTCGAACAGCGACTTTCTTAGGACACACATCCCTGTTGCTGGGTGAAAGATTACCTTGTGCAGCTTGCTGCCTGATACTCCAGGACCTTTTAGAGGAGATTGGATGACAGAGATCCTCTGCAAGAAGGAAGAGTTGCGTGGCTCGCACCAATTCCAATCAAGCACGCCATAGAATTCCTCCATGCCAACGACGCCTTCCCTAAGGTAGTAGCTTCCGGTGAGGGTCCAAAGGGCCCAATCCAAGTCAAGATCAGCGGCCCAGGCAAGGAAGCAGCTGAAGTACCTGTTGTCATTGGCATTGGCTCCTCTGAGGTCAATCCCGAACTCACTAACGAGCAACGGCCAGCCTTGATCAACCAGGAAACCCGCCCTCCTCATGACGTTTGATCTCACGCTTCCACACACTTGGTTGGGGCTCCCGTCTTCCCACGCCTGCCCATCCGTGAAGGCGTACCAGTGAACCTCAAACACTAGCTTGTCTGAGAAGCTCAGCTTCACCGGCTGTTTGTGCAGGAAAGAGAGGTCCGCGTCAAAGCTCAGGCCAGAGAGAATCACCACCACATCTGGGTTCGCCGCGTGCACTGCCTCTGCTCCTCTCTGCATGTACCTTAATTGGCTCATATTAAGTGGTTAGTTTTGGATGATCATACATTTGTTTACAAGGAACAAGTGGCATTCAGCAATACCTGTACCAATCATTGACGTTCTGTTTAGGACCGCGAAGCTCGTTCCTTAGGCTCATCCCAACAACGTAGGGTTGGCCATTGAATAAAGTGGCCATCTTGGTTAAGCCCTTCACCCATAGATCAGGGCTGAAGAATTGGTCACCAAAGAAACCATTCCCGTCATTTCTGCTGCAACACCAACCTGGTTTACTAAGGTGATTGTCAAGGATCACCATCACATTATTGTCTGCTAAGCCAGACACCACAGCCTGCATCCAAAATCATAACCATACTATCATCTAACTCTGTACCATTTATAGACCGTACCACCGTGGGGTCCAGTATGAAATTGAATCATCCATATATCTTACTTGCAGAAAATGACAAACCCTAATTTTAATGAGCTTGTTCTTATCACAACCACTTGCAACATCAGCATTTTCCTTAAAACATTAATTCATTGTTGTAATTGAATTTGATTGAGCAGTAAAAATAGATGGAACCTGGAAAGCATCAAGAAGGGAGAGGTCAACAATGGAAGGGTTGTTAGCTTGCAAGCCAGCAATGGATTCAGAGAGGCCAATCCCTTGGAAAGACTGTCTGACTGTCAGAGAAGCCAAGGAGTCATTGGTGGCTAAGTAAAGAGGCCACGTCAGCCTGACGCAGTTGAACCCCATGGCTTTGATCTTCTGAGAAATGACTCCGATTGGCTGTTTGCTGAGGCCCTCGGCCACCACAGTCTGCAGGTGGGACGGCCAGTTGACACACGCCAGCTTGACCCGGGACCCGTTTTCGTCGACGATCCACCTCGAATCCGTGTGAAGTGGCAGCCCTGTTACGTACACATGGTTTGTTGGGATGCTGGAAAATAGAAACAGAATAGCTAAGAAAAAGGGAACTGGGTTCATCATCATCTTTCTGTGTGCTGTGCTTTGGTGTGGATCAATTGCTTTTATAGTTGCATCATTGCAAGAAGAAGACGGATCAAGTGTTTAACTTGTACTCTAACCCATCATCTCTTTAAGGGATAAGCACCAATTTTACGGACGCCATTGTAGTCACCACGTCTTGTAAATATGATTTTTATTTTTATTTTTATTTTGTGTATAAATCTTTCCCTGTGGCTTCAGGAATCAGTCTCAACTCTCAACTCTCAACTCTCAATTCTCAATGGATTAGAGAGCTTCAATTAGTTAGTATATACTATATAGGACCTTATACTATCGGGTTACGGATCGATTATTAAAATCGCAATACCTAACTATGATAAATTTAAATCGGCAGATTCTCATCGGGTTCAAGTATCATATTTTTCTGATTAATACTCCATTGTAATAGTTTTTTTTTACAGGGATAGTGTACTAATCGAATTCATGGTTCCCTACAGAACGGACTCGATGCTGTCAAGTAAAGTTTTTCTAGATTTTAACATTAATTCTTACTCTGTATTTATATGAAAAATATAAATCAAATATGTAATATATCATATATAAGTGCTCATACAAAATTGATTAAATTGAAATTTTTGAAATGATCTTATAAAATTAACAAATCTATTAACATAACAAATTTCATTTAGCTTAGATTGGTTAGTATGTATCTAATCTGATCATACTCCAAAGAAAATTGATGTAATGAATCTTATTACTTAGTGAGTGGGGCACTGGGACCCACTAAATAATGGCATGAAATTGATGTACCAACCACCATTCTTATCCCAATGTCCCCCCCTATATTTTTTCAAGCGTTACTCAATGATATTGTCATTTCTTCCGAGTCTTTCCTTAGCCGCGAATCAACTCCAGCACAAGTTTCATTCTGTTTTCCTGATATATATATATGCTAGTGCTACAATCAAGTATCAAGTTTTAGACTGAATTCATACCAAGATACACTCATACACATGACTTCAAGGTCTTAGAAGTCTTTGTTGTAGTAGCCTCAATAATCTTAAACCACTGGCTCTGCGGATCACAATCGCTGTCCTTAGCCAGGCATCTGCAGCGGCTCGTAATGATCTTGTTATCGGAGTCCACATCCAAACAAACCTCAGTGCCATCGCGCAGCTGTGCCGAAAGGTGCAGCTGCGAATCCGAGATGGGTATCCATCTTGATCCGGCGTCGTTGCACAGCAATGACGGCTTTGCTGGCTCATCTGCTCCCGCTGCCTGCAAGCACAAGTCTGTTCCTCCAATCCTCAGCGCCTTCTGATTCGTGTTGTAGGCCCACGCCTCTGACTCCGAGCAAGGGCCCAAATACAACGGCCCAAACATTGTCCTTCTTGGAGCGCCCAAATCGCCCAATCCAAGTCAAGATCAGCAAGCCAGGCAAGGAAGCAGCTGAAGAACCTATTGTCAATGACATTGCCTCCTCTTAGGTCAAGCCCGACTTCACTAACGAACAAAGGCCAACCTTGATCAACCAAGAAACCAGTCTTCCTCATCACGTCTTCCCTCACGCCTCCACACACTTGGTTGGCGTTCCCTTGCCGCCACGCATGCTCATCCGTGACGGAGTACCGGTGTACCTCAAACACTAGCTTCTTGGAGAAGCTGAGCTCCACCTGTTGCTTTTGCAGGAAAGATAAATCCTTGTCAAAGTTCAGGCCAGAGAGGATCACCAGCACATTTGGGTTCGCTGCGTGCACTGCCTCTGCTCCTCTTTCCATGTACCTTAATTAATTGGTTCATATTTTGTTGACATGAATTCAGCAAAATTAAACCAATGAACGTATTTTGAAATATATACCTGTACCAATCTTTGACGTTCTCGTTAGGACCGCGAAGTTCGTTCCTTAAACTCATGCCGACAACGTAGGGCTGGCCTTTGAACAAGGTGGCCATCTTGGTTAAGCCCTTAAGCCAGAGATCAGGGTTGAAGAATCGGTCGTTAAAGAAGCCATTGCCATCTGTCCTGCTACAGCACCAACTTGGCTTACTAACGTGATTGTCAAGAATCACCATCACTTTCTTCTCTGCTAAGCCAGACACCACAGCCTGCATCCACAATTAGTATATGAATCAACTTTTTCATCCCAAGCAATTTCCTTTTTATATATATGAGATGAGATACTTTGGCATGTTATTTGGGTCGGATAAGCCCAATTATGTGATAAAACAGTTCCTAGCAAGTCTTTATCTTAATTGCCCCATACTAACAAGTTACAATTCACAAATATATATGATCACAACTCTGTTCCAGGTGATTTTGTTGCAAGTTGCAACAATCACCAATAAAATTACTTACCTTTCTCCTTTGTGTCGCAAGCAAATTCAGGCAATAATTCATCATATACATTATTGTAAGTAAACAAAATTAATTACGAGTAAAAGTGTGAGAAATGGAACCTGGTAAGCATGAATAAGGGAGAGGTCAAGAATGGCAGGGTTGTTAGCCTGCAAGCCAGCAATGGATTCTCTGAGGCCAAGGCCTTGAAAAGACTGCCTCACTGTAACTGAAGCCAGGGAGTCATTGGTGGCTAAGTCTACTGGCCACGTCAGCCTGACACAGTTAAACCCCATGGCTTTGACCTTCTGAGAAATGGCTCCGATTGGCTGTTTGCTGAGCCCCTCCGCCACCAAAACCTCCAGGTGGGATGGCCAGTTGGCACACGCCAGCTTCACCCGGGACCCGCTCTCGTCGACGATCCACCTTGACTCGGTTTGGAGTGGCAGCCCTGATCCACATTATTTTATTTCATTAAAAAATAAAGATCTTTTATTATTTAGTTTAGAAATGGATTAATCATTTATGTCGTTGTGAAATATATTAGGAAATAGACTATTTGATTTCGTGACCAGATGAGTTGCAAATTAATGTACGTCTGTAAGGACCATTGTAATCTACTGTTCTGCAAACTTCACATGCTTCAAAAAACGGTTTACTTATCTAAATGGCATAAAAATACGTGTGTATATTATAGGAAATGCCAGGAGAATGAATGATATTCACAACGCAACTCCATAGAGTATAATCTTCTTAAAACAATGATGATTGCTAACTTTCTAAGTCTGTAGCAAAACTGTCAAACGAGTCAGCACGAGCAAATCTACTGTGTTCTTGGTGTAAGAGCCTCTGATTGATCAGATCAAAGCTTTCTTCATCTGTTGACATACTCATCAAAGTTGCTTCTATCATGCTCACATTTTCCTAGTAAAGCCTTATTCGGGTTTGTATTGCTCTTCTACAAATTAGGCATGTTTCCATATCTTCTCCACATTTAGAGCATGTCTGCAACATTCAACAAATAGGCATGTCTGTAATTAGATTGCCAACTTTGCTTTAGAACTCAAGGTCAAATGCAATGCTATGTCAGATAACAGGTACCTGATGGCCACACCCGAATGCCATGTCTTTTTGATTGGTGACACAAACGGGACAAGCCTGAGGAATTCAACCAAAGTGGAATCTTAATAGATCCGGAGAAGTACAAACTACAACAATAATCAAGTATAAAACAGTTGAAGCAATGAACCAACCTGGCTGTCATCAGCAGATGTTGAAGATGAGTTGGCATTGCTGTGACCATAACTTGAAGACGACGTTGCTTTAAATTCTGTTTGATGCTTGAAACTGCTTGAGCAACTAGTCTTTGTCCCAGAGGAGTTGTTACTATGGGGTGGAGGAGGGAGAGAAACCCTTGCTGGAGCATGTCCAGTTCGGCCACTAATTCAAAGACGAAAATATGTTAGCATTAGCATTTCAAAATAGCCAATATATAACGAACCTTGAAAGCTTACCCTAAGAGGTTTAGTTCAATTGTAGCTTTGTATTGACAAGGTATTTCCATCAGGGCTGAAAGTGCAAACTCAGTTTGTTTTCGGGTCTCACTCACATTCTTTGCCATGATCTCAGTGAAGTTCACAATCACATACACAGGTTATACAAGATACAAATACTGAAACATTGTTTCTCTTTGGGGGAATCATCTTCATCCACAACTAACCTGGAAATTATCAAAGCTTCGAGCAGGAATATTATCATCAAACTCCTTCATCATACCCCACGGCCCATCTCCTACTCCAACAAGTACTATGGATAGAGGATACTCACTAAAGACCGAGAGAATGTAATTAAGAAATCATTCACCAAAAAAGTAATACTAGTATATTGAATATAAGAGTACCTCGCTCTCACAATGGCATCAATTGTCTTTTGCTCTTTGAGTATTAGTACTTCTAGTAACCTGATGCACCAGGACAGAGACAAGTCATCAGCAGTATTATCCATTTACTTGACTTCAAACTTTGCAGAGTAAAATGTGAATTACCTGGCCATCAGCAATAATCAGCAAAACATGGTACTGACCACCACTTTCCTCAACAATTGTCATAGCCGTTTCAATAACAGGGGCAAATGATGTTGGACCTGTGACAGCAAAGCAAAACGATACCACATTCTTCCTCAACTGCTAGTATTTTGTTCCTCTACCGAAATTCAATACACCCACGGCCCACCTGCAAGCCGAAGATGGGGAACTAACTCCCTGTATCGTGTCAAAACCTCTTCAAATCCATTACAGTACCTCTCGCCGTCATAGAAACTGAAAACTTTTTGGTCATGGGTTGATGCTGTATTTGGCAAAGAGTACATAGTCTTATGAATTGATCAGAATAACATTGACACACACGTACAAAACAAGCCCCAAATAACGTACCATCTCCAAATCCAAAGCACGGAATTAAGTTATCCTCATCAAATGCTGATAAGGTCTTCCCAATGACAGATATTGCTTGCTCATAGGGATTGAAGTCATTTCCAAGGTGATGCAAGCTACGGTTGTGGAATGACTTTCTACCTGAATACAACTAAGAAAACTTTCACTTTATACGTACATTAACCTGCCCACTCATTGCTCTTTGTGAAGTCAATGCCAACTATGAGATTTGATGATTCCAAACCTGCCCTTGCAAGGGCAGCAGTAACCTGCAAAACCCGATTCGGAATTAACGTTGAACTTTCTGCACAAGCTATCAAAACAAGAGCAACAATTTTATTGGATCTTACGTCTTGCAAACAAGTGTAGTTATCAGCTATCCTTGAAAACTTGCGCTGCAACCTCTTTTTGGTTGGAGTAGGCCTTCTCTCAATCTTTGAACTTCCCCCTCCCATGAGTGAACCCAACCAATTAAAACTGCCTGCATAAAGTTATTCAAAATCAAAACTTGAAACAAATTTCTCAACCCCCAAAATTAGACGCAAACGAATATCCGACTCCAATAACGATTCAGTCGTCTATGATACATATATAATTCCGATCCAATTCTCGTTCTTTTCGGCTGTATTCAGATTCTAATTTCTGAAGAAGATTAAAAGGTTCTTGATTTGTAGTACGCGGTTTAAGTGCATGCAGATAATCGTATAGGAGCAAGAGAACAATCCAAGGAAATAATTTTAAGAAGAACAAGTAAACTCCAAAAAAATGTGCTTTCTTGATAGATAGACTCTCGCCTCTACTCTACGGACGATCACTTAATTGAGTAGCAGGCAACGGCGTTGAAAGTTTATGACTGGAGAAGCGATCAAGATTCGCTGGGAATTGCAGCGACTCCAGAGTGTGGTGCTACTTCTTCGGCCGTATCAAAACCAGACTAAAGACTCGTTATTTCATAATCTTTTATACGTACACCATCTTTTTATGGTCTATTTGACCAAAAAAATAATTTTAATTTTTTTTTATGTGTATTATATAGGCTAAATTTATTTATTTTATATCCTAAATTTTGAAATATAAACCCTAAATCCTAAATTCTAAAATATAAACTCTATACCCTAAATCATAAACTCTATATCCTAAATCTTAAAACCTTATACTCTAAATCCTAAATCATAGACTATAAACCCTAAATTTTAAACTATAAACCCTAAACTTTAATTATTAATTTTAATTTAAAGTTTAAAATATAAAATAACTAAGTAAAACTTAAAGGTACATTAAAGGGTATACAATTAGGGTGTAAAAAATTTGATGGGTGAAATGGCATATATTAAGAATTTCTATTAATAAATATAAACCCTAAATAAGAAAAGATAAATCAATTTAAAAAAACTTAAAAAATTCTAAAAAATTAATATATAATCAAAATTTTCTATATAAGGCATCTTAACTTATGCATAGGTTAGAAAAATCGATTTTAAATTACTTTGTTGAGTATGTATAATGATAGTAAGACGGCTGGAATGAGTGGGGCGTCTAATTCGTTATCGGTCTTAACCATCCACTCATTTTAATCGTCTACCTTTACTCTTATTTGTATAGTCAATTTATGTTACATGTTCAAATATATGAAAATGTATTTTTATGTGATTATTTTTTGACAAAAAAATACTAAAAATATTAGCTAACATATACATTTATTTCAACCGATCAACCCAAAATATGACTGATAATGATGGATTGAATGGGGTGATAAGCTTTACGAATTGGTTAATAGAAGTGGTTAACCAGTCCATCACGGTGATCAATTTTCATGTTTTTGTTTATCATTGTTAAAACAAGTTTCAAATTATAAAGATCTATATTTTAAAATTGAAATTGATAGAATGTTTCCAAAACTATATTATAAGATTCAGGATTTGAAAAATCGTAAAACAGAAAGAAAAAAATCTACAGAAATATTTAAAAGAATCCTAAACAAAATTAACACGGAGTTTCATAATAAAAACGACATTAAAATATAGAAGTATTTTTCTCATGGCTTTGAATGTTATTATTTTTTTAGAGGAAAAAAATTTGTTGGTCCATGGCATTTTTTTTTTAAAGGCCATGGCGAATTTTAATTCGGTTAGGAAACATATGTTTGATTAAATGCCGTTTCTCCAAAAAAGAATGTGATGGTCCAGATTAATTTTTATTTTAAAAAAAATCTGGTTAAATAAAATGGTAGTGCTACAACGTAGACGACCCGGAAGCTGAATAAGGCGAAAGCGGACGGTCCAGATGAAGCTCTGTAGTATATACAGGCAGGATTGGCCGCGTGTTGTGTAGCTCCCCCAAGTGGCCCACATCTTCATTTCTCTTCTTCTTTTTTCTTTCTTTCTTTCGTTGGATGGAATCATATTCTCTTCTCAGTAGCTGTAGAATTGTCGGAAACAAAATTAGGGTTTCATTACCTACACCAATCCCTTCGAGTTTTGATCCGAAAATTGGTACCTTTTCCTGTTGCTTGGTAAGTTCTGATCAACGGACATGGACTATTTGAGGGAATTCCCGCTTAATCAGATCGACCGTCGCCCCCGCAAAAGGCCCAGAGTGAACTGGGATAACCATCTTCCATCCGCGGTACGTTCTTGGATTCTTTTTTCTCCGTTAATATTGTTTTCTCTTAAAAACTTGAGCTCTTCATGCATTTGCCTGATTTTTTTTCCTAGCAGCTTGATTTGGGGAGTGGGGGGGTAAGGGTAGAATTCTGTCTCAATCGTACCAGGTGGGATTTGAGAGTTGTTTTACCAACTTCTCTTTGTTAACAAATGGGCAACTTCGTCTCTAGTTTTTATTCGAATCTTGCTGATTTAGTGATAGAGATAACTGATGAGACATATTGGTTTTGAGCAGTTAATTTTAATAATTGTTCATGAAGCTCTTCATTTTCGAATTCAGTGTGCTTGAGCTGAGTAAGTTGGGTTGCATGACTGCACTTAGAAGACCAAATTGTTGATGTTCATATTACAAATATAAAGAGATTTGATCATTAAACTCTCCCATGTTTCATATTTGTTTTGTAATCGTGGCTAAGGGTTAAAGAGAAAGCTGCACTTATAAATAGTAATAGAACAACTAATATATTATTAGAATATACATTCAAGCCATTTCCTTGTTCCAATTGCCTTAAATTAATATGATTTTTCTACTGCTTTTTGTGTATACTCATTTGGATGTTTAATATACATGCATATGGACCGCATTAACTTCGGTTTTTCCCAAACCATACTGGTTATGCCTTGATTCATGGAAAATTATATTTATATCATGTTCTTTTTCCCTTTAAGCTTCAACAGTTTTTGCTATGGCTTATTTACAATTTTTCTATGGGTGTTATTTTGAGTACATATGTGAAAATTATGGGATCATGAGAAACTAGTTTGATATTCTTTTGGTGGAAATAAATCAATTGGTATATGTAGGCTCAGTCAGGATTATATAGTGGTCGCGAGGTTGGAAATGGCACAAGCTTTGGACCTTCAAGGTTACAGTCGGAGCATTCTAGTCATTTGGTGAGGGGCTTGACTCATAAAGGGTCTCCACCAAGGCGTGATGATGACAAAGATGGGCATTACATGTTTGAGCTGGGAGAGAATTTAACCCCTCGCTGTAAATACACCATATCACCATTCATTCATATCTTTCATTATACATGTTTACTTGCATACTGCATTGGTAGTTGATATGTGGATATTAGTGTATAAAGTTTATCTTGTTTCTGAGTTTCTTATCTGTGGAAGAATCACTACTATCATATTGCTGGCTTATGCGAGGTATATATTATTTTACTGGACTAGTAACGGACTTTTGAGCATATTGTTTTCTCTCCTTTCTATGGTTTAATCATTTCCAATCCAATCTGTCATTAACTCTATGTATCAACAACTTTTCTAATCTGAGCATGATCCTCTGCTCTAAGAGTGGCCTCTTTCCTGATTATCTGTTGGAGTTATTCTTGTATTTGTATTCTAAGTCTATTCTGTACATTGCAGACAAGATCCTCAAGAAGATTGGTGAAGGTTTGTTCCAGATATTCTTTATATGCGTTTCTCCAATTGTTACACACTACTATGATCTGAGTTCTCTTATGTATGTAAATCTCCAGGAACATTCGGGCAGGTTCTTGAGTGCTTTGACAGGGAAACAAGAGAGATGGTTGCGATTAAGGTTATCCGCAGTATCAAGAAGTACCGTGATGCTGCAATGATAGAAGTTGATGTGCTCAAGAAGCTTGGCAGGCACAATGGATATGGGTAAGTTTAGTATGATATTTGTCTGTCTATGATGATGTGGCTTTTGTTCTCTCTGTATATATATAGATATATTTCATCAGGTTAGTTGAACGGTTGGTTCTTTGAATCCGCATTCTAAAACTGTGTACTCTTTTGCAGTTGTGTTCAAATACGAAACTGGTTTGATTATCGTAACCATATTTGTATCGTAAGTACAAAATTTACCATAGCGATATAATCTCCCTGAACCTGTCATGCTTGATGATTAAGAAATGTGGGGTGGATGTGATTGGCTCAACAGGTATTTGAGATGCTTGGACCAAGCTTATTTGATTTTCTACGAAGGAACAGTTACCGACCATTTCCAGTTGATTTGGTTCGCGAGATTGGGAGACAACTTTTGGAGTGTGTAGCATGTCTGTTCGTATTGAGTTCTAAACTTTTCTTTTTGGGATTTATTGTCATTGCATTGCAAATTTATGTGAAACTTTGGTTTTGCAATTTCCATATTGGTTTCTTCTGATATTTTTCGGAACACTATTGGTTAATATATGATATTTACAATTATTATCTTGGGTTATGCATTATCTACTTGCAGTCATGCATGATTTGCACCTCATCCACACTGACTTGAAGCCAGAAAATATACTATTTGTTTCTTCAGAATATGTGAAATTACCAGATTATAAGGTATATAATATTTTATTTCATACTGTTTCTTGTTTATCTTGCCATTTTTTCATTTTTCGTCCTTGCATGAGGATCTTTTAGCAGCAACTTATGAGCTGTATTATTTGGTTTGGGATTCTTATTATAGGGTTCAATAAGGGACGGATCTCAAGTAAAGAGGTTGCCAAAGTCGTGTGCCATAAAGGTTATTGACTTTGGAAGCACAGCCTCTGGACATCAAATTCACCATTACCTTGTATCTACAAGGCATTATAGGGCACCTGAAGTGATTCTTGGTATGTGCAAGGCATTATAGTTGCCTTTGAGGATACGATCATTTATTGGCGCACCAGTAATTGAGTTCTTTTAATCCTGTTTTCATTTTGATCCTTTGAAGGTCTTGGGTGGAGCTATCCATGTGATATGTGGAGTATAGGCTGCATCTTGGCTGAATTATGTTCGGTATGAGTTGCTGATGCTATTAGCTTAGATGCCTTATGCAATACGGATTTTGAACCTGAGAATGGCTCTTCGCAGGGAGAAGCTTTGTTTCAGACTCATGATAATTTGGAGCATTTGGCCATGATGGAAAGGGTTTTAGGCCCATTACCTGAGCATATGCTTAGAAAAGTAGAGTATGTATCCCTTTTATGGAAAGTTCTGATGATATTGTAGTTTTTATCAGTTTTAGCTGCTTGGATAGTCGTATTAGCTGCCATTGTTTATGTCTTCCAATTTGTTTGGTGCAGCCGACATGCTGAGAAGTATACAAGGAGGGGAAGATTGAACTGGCCCGAGGGTGCAACATCAAGAGATAGCATCAGAGCCGTTCAGAAACTTCCTCGTCTACAGGTAAAAGTTTCGAACCTTTCCTTTTATGCCCTTTATGATTTCTTCTGAACATGATACTAAAAGAACGCTCATCGTGCAGAACTGGGTAATGCAAAGTGTTGATCATTCTGCCGGAGACCTAATTGATCTTTTGCAAGGCCTTCTTCAGTATGAAGCTTCAAGAAGAGTTACAGCTCATGAGGCTCTTAGGCACCCCTTCTTCGCCAGAAACAATTTGAGACTATGTGATGCACAATTTCAAAGCATCTAATCTTCTTTTTTACTTATCTGACTACTTCAAGAGCACTTCAATGAGTGGACAAATTAGATAATGGAGCCTTAATTTGAATTCTACTCCCTGTTGTCTACTTTACCATATAGATTGTTGTGTAAATAAAATGTCGGACTGGGATTCATATTCTCAAGTCTCTCCCCCTCAAAATTTTGGATTGTCAAGATTTTTGTATGAAAATTAGTGTTATTTGCTGCTTTGGATAATGCTATTCCTTATTGTCGCTTTGGATAAAACTATCTCCCCTTTTGGCGGGTATTTTATCATTCTGGCCTACTTCTCTTGGCTTCAGAATAACCAAGAAAGCAGTGCTTTAAATTTTGTTAATCAATTTATAAATACACACCAGAGGTTGTACATATACATTATAATGTGTCAAGGAAAAGTAACATTACATCTCTTATCTTAAGAAAACGAAAACCACAAATGAGTAACAGATTGTAAATATATAAATCTACAGGAGTGATGGTTACCTTTCCATTGCAGTTCCAAGTTTTTATTCACTTGCCTCAAGGGTAATCTCAAAGCAAATCCATAGATGAAACAACTTTTTACACAAAACTTGCAATTTATTTGAAGAAATGAATCTTTTTGTCTTCTTCTAGGATAGCTGATTCACAATTCTCCCATCTTTTAAGACACCATCTACCACTGTGATAGCATCCAGATGAGAACACAAGGGACATTGATAACCCTCTATCTATAGCAATAATAACCATCAACTTTGCCAAGGAATATATAAGATTGTTATCTGGAAATGTTTCAAAAACAGCAGGCTGCCTGTGCTGCACAATACAGATCAACCCACTAAGTACCAGGTTTTTGCTTCTTTACATCTACCATAAGGTTAGATATCTCTATACATAGTAATAGAAGGCATATATAGCGTGTGCAATTTCAGTTTTCGGAAGCACTACACAAGAGTAAAAAAGAAGTCACCTCTATCTGATTCTAACTAGATATCTTTCTCAGGTTCATTTGAAAAAGGTCATGCTGCTCCACCACCATTTCGTGCTCTTAGCGAAGCGATGTTTGGACCAAGAGCCCTGTTTCTGGGTGTTCTGTATGACCAGGTGTAGTTGGCAGGCTTTCGCTTCTTGTTCCAGGTATCCTCTTTCAGAAGCTCTGCCTTCTTTGCACTCACGGCTGCACTTATCTCTTCCCACACATCTTTGTTACCATTTTCTGCAGAGAATGTTAAACTTTGATGTAAATTGCAACATTTCTTGTTGCCTTAAAGCCAAATCCAGCGAAAGAGAGCCAATCAAAAGTAACAGCATAAAAAAATATATTGCTATAAATTTAGTTTGCATAGACTTGCCAGAAGTAGAAGCAAGAGCCGCATTCATTCCAATCTCGTTACCGGGTTGTGCTTGGGTATGAGGATCCTTACTTCCCCATGGGGTGGTTTCAGTCCCCCAGCCTGAAGCCGGGGCCCACGTACTTGTTTCTGCCCATTTGGGGCCCACTCTATTATCAGTCCACCAGCCCGATCCTGAAGTAGGGTTCCGACCACGACTCACGATTCGTACATCAGCAAGTAATGGGAAGTCTATCTGAAGATAATCCCATGAATTCAATCACTTTCCTTGTCAGAAAAAAATAAAGCATGCAGGGAAGAACACAAGACAAATGATATACCTCTAATGTTCCATCTTCCTTGTAACGGGAGGCAGCAGCTAGTTCGTCAGATGTATGGTCAGATGCCTTCTTGAACTCAAAAGGATATTCTGGGACAGGAACCAACACTACCCTATTTGATTTCGGGTCAGACGAGGAAACTTTTCCAACCTACAGATGAATTTTTTTTATCATAATTAACAAACATGAATCTCATGTAGAAGCAGGACAAAAATAAAGGCTAATATGCTAATTGTACCCGGTATGAGGTCAGCACAGGGCAGAATGATGAGGACATATCCAATAGACGATATGCGAGGGTATCACCTTCCTACCCAATCAGAAGAAACCAAATTAAGTAATATAATAAATAGATACCATTAATATTAACAATCTACAAACATAATTAATTTTGTCCTAAGAAAAATGATCACAAGAAGGGACAATAATCCCTTACCAAAGGGAAGTCGGTCAAGGGTACCAGCTTCTCATAGTCCTTTGATGCATCTTTTGGTGGTGCTTTTCGAGGAGCCCAACTTCTGCCTCGGGTTTTATAGTCATTCGGTTTGGAGCCTGATTTCCACTCTCCAGTAGATGTATTTCCACCCCATGTGTTAGCAGATTGCTTCTCCTTCCCCCACTTTTTACCTTTTTTATTGTTTGTGCCTCCATGCCAATTACATGACCCCTGAATTTGAGCAACAAATTCATGATCGAGAAAACTGAACATCCTTACACCTTTCTAAGCGTACTAGGGCATTAAGTTATGGAAATAAACTTTAGCCAAATGAATTAAAAAAAAAGGAAGAGAAGAAGGAAAGAAAAGCATTGCACGGTGTATAATTTAACACACCTCTGCTCCTTGATGCTGTTGAATATCTTTTTCTGCCACAAAATGAAGTTATTGTAAGTAGTAATGCTAATATAGAGGTACAAGAGCATGGCAGGGCATATATGCAGCTAGGACATTATGAACAAAATATTATGCGCAGTTTTTCTGGCAGCACCCTAGATTAGGTTAAATGGACGAGAGATAAACCTTTCCCAGGAGCAGTAAAGCGAATATGCCCTGGCCGAACTACTACAGGAACAACTTCATCCCCAGACTCACTATCCTGGTTTGAGATTTTCAAGTGATCCAGATCTTCCCCTAGTGATTTCTTCTTGTGAAGCTGCAACCAAATCATGATAGTCATTTAACCAACTAAAAAGATGGAATATGTAAGCATAAACCATTTATAATACAAGAACTCATTCAAATGTATATAGCATCCGCAACACAGATAAGTTGTAAAGTCCATACGCCACCTCTGCTTTTGTGGAATATGTAAGCATAAACCATTTGCGTTCAAATGAATAAAGCATCAGCAACACGGACAAGCTTCAAAGTGGCATTATACCTGTTCAGCCATATGCCACCTCTGCCTTTGTGTCTTCTTGCGCCTAGTACTTCTGGACTAATATGTAATTTCAAATAAATAAAAATTAATCTCTGATACATCTAGAACCTTTACATACCAATAAGCAATGACATGAGGAGATGCACAAGTTTCCGACACAGGTTCTAAACCAATGATTTACCTAGCAGCAAACTTGCAGCTCAATGTTATACACTTAACACATTATCAAAAGAGATCTATCTACAGAAAGACACCACATACCACGGAAACTTTGACAGTTCCACCTGGCTCACTAGATAAAGATACAGTCCCTTCCCAGTTTTCAATGTTGCTGCACCTACATGACACACCCAAGCAAATTGCATATACTGATATGGCTGATAAAACTATATGATGGTAGTAATTGATCTTACACCATTAGCTCAAACACAAGTGTGAAGTTTTTCCACTATAAACGAGATAGAGATCACTCCTCATTTATGTTCTAGAAGTTCACAGAAACAATACAAGTATACAACCCTTCTTTCTATGATCCTTTATCAAACATACAATGCAGGCAGCAAACTATAAACAGAGTATCAAGATAACCACGGAGACTACATGCAAGGTCAAAAAACGTACACTGCATTATGCACTTCATCTTGTTTACTCTTTGATGACTTCTTCTGACAGTATCCATTTTGCAAATAGCCATCAGAATGCTCCTTTTGAGATGAGGACGAATCATATATTTTGCACTTCCTCTTCTTCCTGTAAACAACATATAAACTTATATTGACAAAGATCAATTAGATCCAACAACATGCATGACAACCATCCCTACCTATATGTCATAAATGTTCCCAACCCCTATGGATACAAAACCCTGAGAATGACATGCGACATTAAATAAGAATAATAAAAATGGGGCACGAGCATACTTAGAGTTCTTCAGTTGTTTTGATGCTTTTCTCTTCTTGATAGATGCCTCTCCATTTGGTACATTGTCCTCATCCAGCGAATCAGTTTGCACATTGCCTTCATCTTCCTCTTCAGTTTCACTCTGATAATCTCCAGCTTCCTTTCCAAAATCTTCATTTGCTGAAAGTGGCATACCCATAACACATGGTAACTTCTTCTTAACCTTTTCTTCCACAAGCAATTTGGAACCCTTTCTTTTCACACTGCCAAATAAGCATATGTTCATATGCACTTAAATAGGAATCTGGGTTTTGACAACCTTCATATCATATGTGATAAAATCTGACATGGAAACAATGAAGGAACATACCACACTAGGTCATTGTTATCCAAAATAGCTATTGACTCAAAATGTGGCAGAGCAAACCCTTCCACCTGCAAGGAGAAATTTCTAAATTATTAGACACAGCACAGGGCCACAATAATCCGAGAAGTTCTTCCATGGTCTTATTTTTAAATGAGATTGCATCAAATACTCGAATGTAAATGATCACAAAGAACTAATATGAGCATTCGGAGCATACTCCAAAAGCGGCGACCGATTTTCTGAGACTTTGCACATTTCTAATAAGCACAAAACCCTCATAGAACCCACAAATAGTGTTTGACACGAATAAAATCAAGCTATTCTCTAGGGATTTTCACCACACAACCCACAAAGAGACAACCTCCATACATGACACAATATGGACGAAAAATAAAAATTTGAAGCCTAGAAATACATGTAAATCAAGTTTAAAGCGAGGGAAGAAGAGATTTACAGAGAGAAAGATGCCATGGGGGCAGGAATCCCAGAGGTCGAAAGCATGAAGAAGGTAAGAAACGAGGTCGGAGATGGTATGGTGTCCGGGTTCAACCAAAACCCACGATCGTTGCAAGCCGTCCGACTTCTGAGAATCGCTAAGAACGGAATCGTCAAACTTCAACCGAAGTCTAAACGGCTCCATTTCGATTATGGAGAGAGTGTGAAGCAGTGCACTGAGAGAGAGACTGCGAGAGAATTCCTCCTTTATAAAACCCAACAACAGGGCTCAGCTAAAACGACACACACCAGTGCAGTGCTTGCTCCCTGGTGGACGTGGCGTGGGTCTCCTTTTTTTTCTTTAAAAAAAAAAAAGATTAGGATATTTCAATGACCTTTTTTTCAGATTAACCTGAATTACAATTTTTTATTTTTTTTATTTTTTTTGAGGAGGAAGAGGAAAGAATTAAACGGGTCCTAACAACGATATAAGGTCCGGCATAGAGCATCCAAATGGATGAGAATATGAAGTTCTGAGTTTGATTCCAAAGCAAATCTCTCGAAGGTGAGAAGCTGAGTTTAACAATTTGATCAGCAGCGCGATTCACCTCTCGAAAAACATGTCTTATACGGACATTTTGAAAAGAACGGAGATCAATTAGGATGTCAGCGATGATCATTTCAATTTCCCGAGAATAAGTCCAAATGTCTAAGATGGAGTTGATAAGATACAAATTGTCCCATTCCATTTCAATTTCATTGAGACTAAGAAAACAGCTGAATTACATTGTTAAATGCACCCCAAAATATTTCTGTCATATTTGATATAGGAATTTTATATGTATTTTGATTTGATACACACATAAAATACGCACATCATAGTGTGATACATATAACGACTCCGATTATTGCTAGATGTAATAATAACAAAAGTAATAGTAAAGCCTCAAAATTAAGCAAAGTATTATTATTTGCACATTGTTGTTGGGTTTGCACAAAATGTTTATGTTGAAATTACAGTGGGCGTTACAGCGATTAAAATATTCAGGCGAGTGACTCTTTTTACCAAAGTACCCTTTCAAATCCTGATACCAGATCGGAGGAGAGAGAAGAAGGGAGATTTGGGGGTGGGGGAGAGAGCTGCGCTTTGGAGATCCGCCATTAACGCCTAACTGGAGATCCCTACTACCTCCCAACACACTGGTTTACAGCCAAAAGAGAGCTATGGCTGCTGAGCTTAGAGAGCTCAGGCATTCGAGCTCCATTGGGAGCAGAGCCACTTCCTCTCCCCGGAAGCAACCTTCTCGCTCCGAAGACGAAGCTGTCCCTCTCGTCGCAGATAACAAGCCTCCCGGCGCCGGAGATGACGATGACCGAGAAGGCCATGTGCGCCACCACCACCACTTGCGCGATCGCCCTCTTGTCTCATCCTGTCTTCATTCTCTCTTTCCCTACTTCTTCGACGACTGTAGGGCTTCCCCCCATACTTCCAAGTGCTCTTTTTCCCTTCTGATCTTCGGTGTCGTCATTATTGGTTTGTTCGCAATGGCATCGGTTGTTCATCGATTGGTATGTGAATTTTGACAGTCGATTGCTATCCGCTTCACTGCGTGCTTATAATCTTTTTTATGCTGTATCGATTAGATCGGTCGTTGTAATTTAGGGGAAATATCAGCTCTTACTTTGGCGCCTTCTCAATTGCTAGAAAATTGTAGATAGAGATAGTGCAAAAGTGTAACGGGTACTGATCGAACTTCTTCAGATTGGGATGTATAATCCTTTCACTGCAGTGTAGCTTTGTTGTCTTTTTCAGTTCCATAGATGGATTGTATTCAATCTTTCTTACTTTTTCTTTTTTTGCTTATTATATAACAAACCTGATGTGTGCTTGGATAAATTGCCAGAATTCTCCTTACTTGTGCAAGAAGGATGGCATTGTTCTTCACTGTCCTCGAGTAAGGCCTAAGATTTTAAATATCTCAAATCTTCTATTTGGTCTTGAATTGGCATACTCATGCTTTTGGATGGATTGCTGGTAAAATTTGCAGGTAAAAGAGTCTCCTTCCCTTTGGGAGAATCCTTATTCTGCCACTACATCTTGGAAGCCTTGTGCTGAGCGTCGTAGTAACGGAATATCAGGTTCATATTCTGGATACTGATAAATTAGGTTAATGCCTTTGCCTTTTTTCGAGATCCTGAGATAATGGTAGTAAGTGGTATTTGGTAATTTAACTGAGCATTAGTAACTTGTTAAACTTGATGTTGGTGTACCTTGCTTCATGTGATATAATCTCCAAGACATATCTGGTCACACCTAAACATATTTAGATATGAAGGAATATCTATCCTAGGCACTATTGGTTGATGCATTCCTATTTCAAATTATTTTTTCTGGCCTTGGTAAGACAATGGTAAATGAATCTACAATGTTTTTTAGCTGCTTGCAGATCTTCCTTCAGAGAACGAAACAAATGGATACATATTTATTCATGCTGAGGGTGGGCTTAATCAGCAAAGGATCGCTGTATGATCTCTTATATATCACTGCATTTTTTATTATTTTAATAAAAGAGACTGACTTCATTGTGCATACTAATCTCAATTGGTATACTTTAGCTGAATGATTAATAGGGCGGACTTGTAATGATATTTGTTTTTTTGACGCATGTGATAGGCTGATGTACATTTTCTTTCACGTACTCCTGCATTTATCAAGCAATTTTTTTGTGCTTGCTGATTGTTGTGTTAGTTTCCATGCACATCATTTTATGCAGATTGTAATATTCTTCAACGATACATACAAGATACAACGCTGTATTTTATGCTAGCATGCATTGCAAAAGTCTGACATTATCTTCTATTTTTGCTTACAGATATGCAATGCTGTGGCAGTTGCCAAAATAATGAATGCTACCCTCATATTGCCAGTGTTGAAGCAGGACCAAATTTGGAAAGATCAAACGTGAGGAGTCTTATCTCATATTGCATGCCCTTTCTCTGTCTTTGTATCCTTGTAATTTTACTGTATGATCAAAAATAGAAAGACAATTCTACTATCTTTTGTGACGTTTGCAATTTTATCCACATCTCATGTTTTTCAGGAAATTTGAAGACATTTTTGATGTGGATTATTTTATCGACTACTTGAAGGATGATGTTCGAATTGTCCGCGACATTCCAGAGTGGTTTTCAGACAGATCGGAACTATTCTCTAGCATCAGGTCTGATTCTTTGCTTTATAAACAGTTCTTTCTCTTGGATTGTCATTCTAGGAGCTGCACAGTGTGGCAATATCAGTTACAATGAGCTACTTGAGCTACATGTTGATTCTTAGCATGTTCTGATGAGGGCCCTTAGCTGCAAGTGGCTTCTAAAATGTTGAAATTTAAGATGAAAGTTGTCAACAAATAATGTGTACAATGTTGCTTTACTGTGTGATCTGCTTTCTCAGTGTAGAATGTAAATCCTCTATGCCTATGTGTGTCACATAAGTAATGTTCTGGGTTCAGATAGTTTCATGCTGTATAGTTTATCCTATCTGTCAACATGTACCTCACTCTCAAGTGTATTCTAATGTCTCACAGACGAACAGTCAAGAACATTCCAAAGTATGCTTCAGCCCAATTTTACATTGACAATGTTCTGCCCCGCGTTAAAGAGAAGAAGATAATGTCCCTTAAACCTTTTGTCGATCGACTTGGGTAAGTTCTAAGTCAAACCGCCTCGTGTTCAGCTGACTTTTAGAAACTTGTTGTGCATATTGGCTGTGTATCTTTTTAATTCCCCTTCCGCTTCTTCCTTCTGCAGCTATGATAATGTTCCTTCAGAAATTAACAGGCTTAGGTGTAGAGTGAACTATCACGCTCTAAAATTTCTTCCTGAGATTGAACAGATGGCTGATGTGCTAGCATCAAGGATGAGAAACCGCACTGGGGGTTCAAATCCATACATGTGCGTCAATATGACTCTTGAAGTTGTTTCAACAAAATACTTGGGCTTGTTAGGTAGCTCCTGGAAAAAAATAATTAACTGTTTATTTTTAACAGGGCTCTTCATCTGAGATTTGAGAAGGGCATGGTGGGTCTTTCATTCTGTGATTTTGTCGGGACTAGGGATGAGAAGGCTCAAATGGCAGAATACAGAAAGAAAGAATGGCCTAGACGATATAAGGTGATGCAAGACTGTGCTTTCTGTATACTTATCTATCACAATTATCTCCTAGAACTGTTCTAAGCTTGATTTATTTGTCGTGTACTTTTTTGTTTTGTGGTATACAGAATGGCTCCCACCTATGGCAGTTGGCCCTTCAGAAGCGCAAGGAAGGACGTTGCCCTCTTGAACCAGGGGAGGTGGCAGTTCTTCTACGGGCTATGGGCTACCCAAAAGATACCCAAATTTATGTTGCTTCTGGACAGGTCTATGGTGGGCAGAATAGGATGGCACCACTGAGGAACATGTTCCCCAATCTGGTGAGTTCATTCGCTTATATGAACAGGGGTTCTGTAGTGTTAGTTTTGCTCTGATATTCACGCTGCTATGTTAATCAGGTAACCAAGGAGGAACTAGCAAGCAAGGAAGAGCTAGACGGATTCAGAAAGCACGTGACAAGCCTAGCTGCACTCGACTTTCTGGTGTGCTTGAAGTCGGACGTGTTTGTGATGACACATGGAGGTAACTTTGCCAAGTTAATAATTGGTTTCCGAAGATACATTGGCCACAGACTTAAGTCTATAAAGCCGGACAAGGGGCTCATGTCCAAGTCTTTTGGGGACCCATACATGGGATGGGCCACCTTTGTAGAGGACGTGGTCATCACCCATCAGACCCGAACGGGTCTACCCGAAGAAACCTTCCCTAACTATGATCTATGGGAGAACCCTCTAACCCCTTGTATGTGTAGGGCTTGAACAAAATGACCTATCTGCTTGTTGTTTAGGGCGCCTCAGGATATTCAGAGTTTAATGTGTAAGAGGAACCCGGGAATGCTGGGATGTTTTATGCAGAAATTAGGGGTAGAGTAATTGATATATGATCGAGGGTCGTTTGAATGGATTCTTTGTTCGTCTTGTATCTTTTGAATTTTTCTTTTATTGTAAATTAGTCGAACCATATTTTCCACAAAGTCTTATCCACTAACCAAATCCACCAGGATTCGTGTTCAATTTGCTTTGATATATCATAAGTTAGCAACTTCGAACCATATTTTCCATTTGACTTGGTCATTAAGGTGATGTAGCATCATTTCAGGGAATTCTAAATTGTTTTTTGCACGACTACTGAAAAGAGAATAACTTGAATATTTTGAAAACTTGGAAGTTAAGAGAGAAAACTGGCGTATACTTCTTTTCTCATTTTGTGGCATATATATGATTTGTAGATTTTGCTAATAGTGAATGTGTCTTACATTACAACTATTATCATCAGAGCACACTTTACAAGTATATTATAGTGCACATGAATATGCCCTGAATATATTCGCAGGTTGACATGAAAGTGCATCACATTTGCTTAATTCTCTATACAATTTGTAGATTTTGCAAATTTGTATATTTATTTGTCTAATAACTACGAAGTACAAAATGCGCAACAGAAGCTAAAATAACTTATTAGCCTGAGTACGTTATTACCCAAAATTTATTTAACCCTTGATTCATTGTTATATTTATATAGATAAGTATCATGTGAGAAAGATTATTATAATACAAAATAAGAGTGAATATAGACCATTGGATTAGAAATAAATCAAAGGTCATGATTAAACTTTCATTAAAAGTCATGTGTCATACACATGTCTTTAATTCAAAAGATTGGTTATCGAAGCACCATCACTGACCACCGGGCCACCACCATCGGTCGCCGGACCACCGCCACCGGTCACCGGACCACTGTCGTCGGCCGCCGGACCACCGTTGGTCGCCGAAACACCGTCGGACCACCACCGGCCACCAGACCACCCTTGGGTGCATGTGAAGTCTATTAGAAGTGCAAGCCTTTGAGTGTGCATGTTTTTTGACTTTCAAGTGCATGTGAAATCTAGTGCATGCTTTATGTGTTATTAGTGCATGCAAGTTTTATTGGGAGTACATGGAAATTCAACTAAAAAGTGCATACGAATTAGAAAATTGGTGCATGTACATTCTACTAGGAGTGTGCATGCGAGTTTAACTGAGAGTGCATATAAATTCTACTGAAGTGCATGCCTTTGAGTGTAATTATATGTCTTTTGAATGCATGTGAAATCAAATACATGTTTTATGTGTTGTGAGTGCATGCGAGTTCAACTGAGAGTGCATGTGAATTCAACTGAGAGTGCATACGAGTTATACATGCACAATAATTCGCATGCACATTTAAGCCAACAACTTGCAGAGTTACACTCCAATCCAAAAAAATACATGTGAGTGCATGCGAGTTCAACTGAAAGTGCATGTGAATTCAACTGAGAATGCATGCGAGTTATATATGCACAAAAACGTTAAATTCACATGCACAATAATTCGCATGCACATTTAAGCCAACAACTTGCACTCCAATCCAAAAAAATACATGCACAAAATGTTGAATTTGCATGCACAGAAGTGTTGCATTCGCCTGTATTTTTCAAGTCATCGGCTTGTACTTTTAGATTTCCGGCTTATACTTTGTCAGTAATGTTCAAAAAATAAAGACATGCACAAAAAGGTCTTTGTATTGTACTTTTTTTTAACTTTTAATCTGGTCTAATGACTAGAATTTTTTCGTATTTTATATTATGAGGCCCTTTCACACCTCGATCGCATCCTATTTATATTGTGTGATGCTATATTGTAATTGTTTTTTATGTGCAACAATACATAGAATATTAGGGTAATCGAAACAAATTAACTTCACACATCATATCACAGAACTTGCTTTTATATGCTTTAAGCTTCTTCTTTTTTAAACGCTACCAGGTAAGAGTTATACCTGGTGGCTGGTGCGAAGAAAAAAGAATATACAGATATTTTATGGTGGGTGCCCACCACCAGCGCTGTCCATTAAAATGTATTTTCTGCGCTGCCAGCCACCGTATAAATATATGCCCACAACCACCAGGACCACCGCTCCCTCCGGAACGCCCTTCTAGGATCGCCTCTCAATTTCCCCCCTCCCTCAACAAAAAAAATCCAAACAAAAATCTCTCTCTCGTCGGCTTTTCGCTTTCGTTGCTCCATTCACCTACCTTTATTCTTTCACCTCCGTTTCCGTCGCCATCACCCATGTACTCAGCCAGAATCGCGACGGCGATGGCCCCCAACTCACCTTCTTTCTCTCCCAATTTGTCGAAAGTTTCAAACCCGCTCCCCGTATCCATCAATTTCAATCGACACAACAAAAGGTCAGCAAGAAATTTGACCGTTTCGAATTGTTTGAATCTTCGCCCCCAAGAGTCGAGGAATTCGCTTTCTTCCCCCATTTCGAGATCCGGCGTTGTTTCTCTACGGCTCCAGAGGCTGGCTTCCGAGTTCCGGTCGCTCCCAGAGCCGATTGATCGGATCAAGCGCCTCCTCGATTACGCCTCGGTTCTCACACAGCTCACTGAGTCGGCTCGGGCTCCGGAGAACCGGGTCCCCGGGTGCGCCGCCCAGGTCTGGCTGGAGGTTGAACTCGACGAGCTTGGGAGGACTAGGTTTGGAGCTGACAGCGATTCAGAGATCACCAAAGGCTTTTGCTCTTGCTTGATCTACTTGCTCGATGGCGCCTCCCCTGATGAAGTATTAATGGTAAAGAAAATAAAATTCTAGCATAATTTACTTTGTTGATTTTTCAGATGATTTTGTTTCCCTCAGTTTTCTTATTTACTATAGCAGGTGATTACTCTAAAGTTGTAGTAATTGATGTTTTTTCACTTTGGCTTGAAGGTGAAAGCAGAGGATTTAACAGACATGAACGTGGGGCTTCCAGTGCGTTCAAGGGTCAACAGTTGGCATAATGTGTTGGTTGGTATGCAGGATAGGACAAGATCTCTTATGGTGGAAAGGGGAAATTTTGCTTTGTCTTCCTTGGTTATCTCACATGATGATGTTCTTGCTAAAGGTAATCCTCTTGATATCAAGGTTCATGAAGAGTTAAGTTAGCATCTTGAATTTGTCAATTTGATGTGATAGCATAAGGAATTTCCTGTTTTCAGTGGATAGTTGTAAGGCTGGTAATTGGTTTTTATGGTGTAGAATGGATTTTCTTAGAAAGCCTTGTAAATGGCAAATTCTGCTTTTCTGATAATTTTGGAATCAAGCATCCTAGTTTGAATGGGGTCCATGTAATCATGTACTAATAGAGACTTAGAGGATTTGTTCGGGTGTCATTATCCTTGTTATTTTCTAATGTTTATATGGTGTTTGGTAAGTGTAGTTAATTTGGAAGAAGTTTGCTTGAATATACGACAATGACATTTGATTCTTTGTATTTACACGGATCTTTAAAGTTTCAATTGTAATCATCTACCTTACATCACATTGTCCCCTGGGCCAACTTCTATGGACAAGATTTTATTTTGACTTCTTTCTTCTAGAAATCATATATTTACACGGTTAGATGAAGTGTGCGTTAAGCAAGGTGTATGAGTCATGAGTGAAGATGAGAGCACTTGAGTTGAAAGGCCTAATTTTTGTATGGATCCTGATTCCTGAAATTTTACTTCACTCATTTTCTTGGTTTGCGGTGGAATCGCCTGGTAATTGCTTTCTGCCAATGATTGACAGACCACTAAAGTGGGCGGGATAGAAGTGAAGAGTCATTTTGACGTATAGAAAGATCTAAATCTTGCTTAGGCGCATACTATGGTTGGAGAATCAGTTAAGATTGGATATGGTTCTCTTTCAGGCTGCAATTGTATGTTGTTGATGAATTCAACTGTAAATCAATCTATGTATGAGTTCCAAAAGATGGTTGTAATTAGAAGTGGAAGTGGAAATGTAAACAAAAGCATATTCATAAGGGTTCATATAGAATAAAGCATGACTTTGGTGGAGCACTAGTTAGAGGTGTTTTAATGCTCAATCTTTCCTTGATTGTTGAGCTAATTTCTATTCATTTTTTTAGTATACATGGGCAGTTGGGCACTATATGGAAAGAAGTATTATTGCAAATATCATGTCTAATGCAGTACAAAGGAATGCTAGTACTTTATTTCTATAAGCCATCTTATAGAAGTTATAACCCTAATTCACTATATCATTGCAGAAAAGGTGTTGTTTTCTTGATATTTTTGAGGTAAACAGACTGACAAACAAGCTTGAGAAACCATTTCTGCTCCTTCTTGGCCACCTCTGGGACTATTATAGTTTCTGCCTTCATTCCTAAGTTGGCCTGTATACTGCACAAAGTAAGTAAAACTTTACAATTAAATGTTATGCTCAATCTTTTTCTCTTGATTGAATGTAACAATGTTTGATAGTACTTTGTGCCAGAATTTGTTATTACATGGAGAAGAGAAGACGTCCGTTTAAGTGAAGTAGTTGGAGTATCAATCTTCAGACAAGGGGATGATGAAGGTCAATACAACCAGGTGCCAAGGTACAAGAAGGATTAACATAGTAATCTCTCAAGGTTTATTCATTTACTCTTCCCCCTTTGTACATTTACTTGTGTTTCCCCCCCTGTGAAACCGGTTGATTGAAATGCAATTCTGCAGTGATATACAGATTGATACTCGCCCTTGTTGGCGTTTAGAACCCTTGAAAACTGAACACATTGCTTAGTGGAAACTATTACCTGATCATTGGTTTTGATGGCTTGGTGAAGAGTTTCAGATGCAAACCTTCATAAAGCAAAGCTTATTTTTATATTCCCTTCACTTTCTCACAACTCCATGAAAGACTGAAACACCCTTCAACTTCCTCCTTATAACAGTCTGTTGAAGTTGATGCTGAGCTCTGATTCAGACACAAAGAATACACAGTTACGTTGTCTTCTGAAGCTCATAAGAACAATCACTAATTTTGAGTTGGACTAGTCCACGGATTATTGGCATCACATTAGTTATATGCGAGTCTAAAATAGCAGCGCCGTTAAAAAGAGTGCGTCACATGCAACTCACTAGGCTTTCATCATTCTTGTTGACAAATCAAAATAATGAACGCGCGGGAGTTAGGTGGACCAACGTGCGTAGCAAACACAAGGCCAAGGGTATATTGTGCGAGCTTGATTTTATTATTGTTTTCTACAAGATGATAATTTTTTTGTTCATGAAACAAAAGACTGGAACTAATTACTTTCCTGATATTAAAAAAAGACTGGAAGAATTATATCTCATTTAAAATTTCATGAGACCACGATTATTATTAGCACATAAGTTGATATGTCCCTCACTTATTAACTAAGCAATGTGATGTGCAACCATAACAGTTAATAATTAAAGAAGAAAAAATGTATTCGGTTTTCTTCGGTTGCAGTTGGCAGAACCTGTGAGAAAAAAATAAAAAGGAACTGGTAATTTGGTGAAGAGAAAAAGATTTAACTGTAAAAAATACAGAGAAGACCGGGTTCTTTCCCACTCCTTTATTATGTTTATCGGAGCTCCGGCTCCTCTTTCGGAGCCCTAGCTCTTGAATGGCCTTTTTGTAATTGTATTTCCTAAAATATTAAAATAAAAAAGAAGCAGGCAAAATACTTTCCAAAACCAGATTTTCTCTTTCTACTCCCCTCTCTCTCCCCCACACATATCCCATTTCGCGTCTCTTCAACAGTTTCTCCAGATCTCCTGCTCAGACCATCACCCAACCATGTCGAATCCCTGGGGCGGAAGCCGTGTTATCGGCTCTTGGGCCGCCGAGGCCGAGGCCGAAGATGCCGCTGCCGCCGCTAACAACAAGAACAACAACAGCGATCTGCAGAGTTTCCCTAATCTGAAAGATGCCCTCACCGCGAAGCCCAAGAAGAAGAAGATGTCGCTCGCCGAGTTCAACACCGGCGGCAGTGTTTCCCGCCGCAGCGAAGGCTTAACCCCCAACGAGATGCTCCAGTTGCCCACCGGCCCCCAGCAGCGCGCCCCCGACGATTACTCCGGGGGCCGTATCGGCGGCGGATATTCCAACTATGGCCGCTCCTCCGGTCCGAGGGAGGGGGATTCTGATTCGTCTTGGGGTGCTCGCAGATCCCGCGGCGGATTCGACGACGATGGTCGTGGTCCGCCTCGGAGGGGGTCGGAGTACGACCTCCAACCCTCGAGAGCCGATGAAGCGAGCGATTGGGGGGCCGGAAAGAGGTCTATGCCGCCTCCGAGCATGGATTCGGGTCGGACTAACCGGTACGAGTCGCTGGGGGCCGGGTCCAGGGCGGATGAGTCCGAAAGCTGGAACCTAGGTAAGAAGCCAATTTCTGCTGCCCCGCCAGTTAGATCCAGTACATTTGGTTCCGGGTATCGCAATTCGGGTATGGATTCTGACCGGTGGAAGAGAGGTGATGAAGAGAGAGGAAGGGACGTCCAATCGAGTCGCCCAAGGTTGGTTTTGGACCCTCCGAGAGGTGAGGGTGCAGCGAATGAAACGCCCCAACCAGTTGCGAACAAGGCAAATCCTTTTGGCGCAGCGAGGCCAAGGGAGGAGGTTTTGGCTGAGAAAGGCTTGGATTGGAAGAAGATCGATTTGGAGATGGAGGTTAAGAGTGCGCATTCTAGCAGGCCATCAAGTGCGCAGTCTAGCAGGTCGGAGAGCGCAGGATTGGGAAATCCCGGACCTTCAGTTGGGGCAGAGACTGTGGTAAAGCCGAGGCCAAAGGTGAATCCTTTTGGGGATGCAAAGCCCAGAGAGGTGGTGCTGCAGGAGAAAGGTAAAGATTGGAGGAAGATGGATCTGGAATTGGAGCACCGGGCCATTGAAAGGTATGTTAAAAATACCAATTCTTTATCTGTCCTTCAACCATTTTACATAAATTTTAGTTGGTTTCTGCTGGTGATGCAGGGCGTAATGATAGTTTTGTTCTCTTTATCAGCGACTACACTTGTTGGTATTAGTTATATAAGATGACTTTATTGTTGTTTCTCGTTAATGCTAAGTGCTATCAACTAAGATCTGCATTCTTTTTGGAGAGGAATGTAGGTAAAGAATAATTGGGGGAATTTTCTGATCTTTACCTATCTATATGATATGCTGCTAATTCTTAATGTTGTGGTAAGCTGGAAAATGTGATAGTCCAGATGATGTTTTTTGAATGTAGAAATGCCCCTCCTACTGCCTACATGTTTGTGGGATGTTTGAAATTTTTTGTTATCTGCAGGTCTCATGTTTAACTTTAGATGGTTCTTGCCTGAATTAGTTTATATCTCATGTTACTTCTTACAGCTTACAGTTACAGTATATTTAAGATTGCCCCTTTACAACTCAGTTCTCTGTCAAATTGATACTGGTGACTTGGAAATGTAGAGGCACCTTATACCCAGTAATAAAGTTGCTTTTTAGAGGAAATATGGATGTCAACTTTGGAATCTACTTTTGCACTTTGTATATCTCATATATTAGCATGCTTGTTTACATGGTGAAGTAATGTTTCATGTGTATGCTTTCAGTACTATTTTTGGGCCTGGCATGTTTCAATATCTAAATTCCTACTCTTGATATCACTGAGCACTGGCCAGAAGCTGGCATTATGGTTTCATGTAGCTTTCTGATGTTTTTTTAAGATGTAGGATTATCGTTTTGAGAAAATTTAATGTGTATTCATTGGATCAATTTACCTCCAAGCAGTAACAACTAGAATTTGCACAGTATTTTATTTGTATTAATGTGTATTGCCTTCTCCTCTTCAGTCTCAGGCCTGCAATAGTCGATGTCTATTGTTCCATATGACTGATCATGAAGAACTGTGCTGTGATTTCTATCTCCTAATCTTTCTATCTGCTCTACTGTTGCAGGCCTGAGACTGAAGAGGAGAAGGCATTAAGGGCAGAGATTGAGGATCTAAAGAAGGAAGTTGAGAAAGAACCACCAAGTGACCCTTCACAAGAGTCTGGAGCTGATCAAGAAAGCTTGCGTAATCTAGTTCAACTCAAGGAAAGGGACCTGGAAGTTTTGACTAAAGAATTGGATGATAAAGTTCGAGTCAGCCAGAAAGCTGTTGAAAGACCTGGTTCTGGAGCAGGCAGGTTCGGTAATTTCTCGGATAGACCACCTTCTAGATCTGGGTCTGTTGATGATTCCCGAAACGTGGACTTTGCGGATAGGCCCCGTTCACGTGGAACCGGAGATGTATGGACAAGACCTGGTGAAGACAGAAGAGGCGGTTTCCATGGTAGCAGGGAAAGAGGATTTATTGGCAATAGGAACTTTGACAGGTATGTTGCTGCTATGAGTGAACTTGGTATATCTGCAGTTCTGCACCATTATTCACCTTCACTAGATAATTTCTGCATATACGATAGAAAATTATTCATAGAGACGCATTCTTTTTCTTCCAGTGCTTTCAGATTGTATTTTTGCTACCTTTCTGTATTGCCTCTTGCCTTCATTTAGCACGCTTTGTATGTAGTGGCCTGTTGGATGACATTCAACTTAGTTTGATCCCATGTTAGTCCAGTAGATAAGGTATTATTCGGGGCTTCTCAACTTGTAATCGAGCCAATGTCAAGTTATCTCTACCCTTGCTAGTTTCTACCTCATTGTTGACCCTAATATTTGCAAATTTTATTGTAGGAATGCTACAAGGGAAAGATGGTAGAAGATCAGCAAATTCATAGTTTTGCCAAGTGTGGATTCCTCAGAGCTCTCATTTGACGTTCACAGCCCAGAACAAAATAATATAATGTTTTTGTCTCTCCCCCTATCCCTCCCCCTTTCTTTGTTATTTAGTTTGGTATTCGTAGATTCTGAGATACTCTTGTCTAATATAGCGATGCAGTTCAAGGCTGCATTTAATTTTGAAACCTTGTAAAATTGCAATTTTTGGGGGTCAGTTTCAACTCAAGGCAAGGAGCTGCTGTATGTTTGGTTAATTAATTGTGTTATTGGGACAAACTGAACAATATTACCAGTTTTATCTTTGCGTTATTCATTCTTGTACTGTACTTAACGTTTGACAACAATCACCACACCATATGCCCGTACAGTGAGAAACGAATCTTGGGCGACAAAGCTACACCACATAATGATAAGCCAAATGCGCGGCAATTTTGTAGCCATGAATTTGTCTTTCCTATTCAGAGACATAGATGAATGTGAACATCTTGATGTTGGACATATTGTTTGCTACATTTTCAAACTTTGGGCACGTGGTGGCTAAGTTGTTGCTAAAAAAGTATAGATTGCTAATTTCAATGTCATAAGAGTTGAAAACTGACAAAGTGACAACTGCTTTTTGCGCGCATAGCCAAAAGCTCACATGGCACTAACACTTTGGCGCACTAGGATCATCGTCGTCTTCCTTCTAGCACTAGTTGCGGAACACTGGCGCACCAGCACGGCCGCCGCCCAATGCGAGTTCCCGGCGATATTCAACTTCGGAGACTCCAATTCCGACACTGGCGGCCTGTCCGCTGCGTTCGGACAGGTTCCTCCTCCCTACGGCCAAACCTTCTTCCATTCCCCCGCCGGCCGCTACTCCGACGGTCGTCTCATCATCGATTTCATAGGTAATCGAAATAATTTTCTACGCAACTGATTTTCGCTTTTCGCGCCGTTCGATTCAAGTGCCGAATTGTCTTCAATTCGATCAAATTTGGCAGCGGAAAGCTTGGAATTGCCTCATCTGAGCGCCTATCTGGACTCGCTGGGATCCAATTTCAGGCATGGCGCCAACTTCGCGACCGCTGGTTCAACAGTGAGAGTTCCTAACTCCACCATTACACAGAGCGGAATCAGCCCCTTCTCCTTATCCGTACAGCTTGTTCAATTCTCCGAATTCCGCGCCCGCTCTCAATCGTTCCTTATCCACACCAAAGGTACACCAATTCCTTGCAAATTCAAGTGTGCTTAACCTAACCAATATTCGTCGGCTACACACCCTTGCCATTGCCAATTTCAATGCTTTGTCTATTGATCGAAACTGCAGGTGGACTAATTGAAGAGACGGTTCCTAAAGAGGAATACTTCTCGCGTGCCTTGTATACTCTTGACATAGGCCAAAACGATCTCACAGCTGGCTATAAACTCAACATGTCCACTCAGCAGGTCATGGATTATGTACCTGACGTTCTTGCACAATTCTCCGGCGTCGTAAAGGTATAATCTTTTGCTAATTTAATGAAATTTGCCCCTATCTATTACTGTAACTTATTCCCAATTTCCCATCCATGGATGAAGTGCAGAAAATATACGGTCAAGGAGGGAGGTCATTCTGGATCCATAACACCGGTCCACTGGGCTGCCTCCCATATACCCTGGTAAAGTTCCCCGTCGCTGCAGCCCAAATTGATAAGTTTGGATGTGCAAGCCCATTTAACGAGGCGGCCCAATTCTACAACAAGATGCTCAAAGAGACCGTGGCCCAGCTCAGGAAGGAACTTCCCTTGGCTGCAATCACCTACGTTGATGTCTACTCACTCAGATACACTCTCATAACCAAAGCCAAGAGCTTAGGTAAAAAAACAATTTGTATGGTCACATGATCTAACATGTCAAGCATAGGTTCTTACATATCATTTTTCATCTAAATTGTGTAGGATTCGAGAAACCCTTAATAGCCTGCTGTGGCCATGGAGGGAAGTATAACTTCAACAATGCTATGAGATGTGGGAGTAAGAAGACAATTGGAAGTAAGGAGATTGTGATTGCCAAGGCCTGTGAAAATTCTAGGGTTAGAGTGAGTTGGGATGGGATACACTATACAGAAGCGGCTAACAAGTGGGTATTTGATCAGATTGTGAATGGTTCCTTCTCAGACCCACCAACTCCTTTGAATATGGCTTGTCATAGGACAATGGGCCATTGATGGTCACCTCTTCCATCTTCCACCTTCCACTACTGTGCTGAGATTTGGCCTTTTGTACAGTTGGTTGAAACAAAGCTTCTTAGCTTTGTAGCTACACAGAGGCAAATGGTCAGCGGAGAACAAACTTTGTTGGGTCCTGGTTTGCTTGACCACATGTCTTGTTCTTGTTAATGCCTTTTGGGCCCCTTGGCTAAATCAAGCTACCTTTCTTACTTTCTTTCTCTCATCACATGGGTGTGTTTTGATGTTTCTTTTTTTACATGCCCGCCCATCAGCTTCAATCTTGTTCCTGTTCAGCTTTTTACATGCCTTTTTAATCATCTGTAGTTTGTACTGATGTGAGATGTTTTATGATCAATGCAATAAACATTCAATTACTGATCAAGTAGGTATTTACAGTTAGTTCATCAAATTAACACTCTAATGGCGGATGCTGCTGGGTTGTACCTTGCAACTACAACTGCTTGTTTTCTTCTCATTCACATAGCAGATCAAATAATAAAGGTCCACATACCAGAAGCAAAAATAAAATAAAAGAGGAGAAGAGAAGAAATAAGAAGTGAATGAAGACAAAGATACATAAGTATTATGTGTAGCTTTTCCCTCTCTATCTGGGGGCATGATCAACTGTCTTGGCCAAGCCACACAGCTGAAACAATCAAGCACTTTAGCTGTGTTCTTATTGAAACTCAAACACAATCCTTGTATGATGATTGATGCTGATTAAACCATGATGAATGTTGACTTATCTTCTGTGACAGTTTTCAAATGTGATCATCATCACCTTATTACTAACTCATTCGACTTTCCAGGCGTAAAGAAACAA
Organism: Rheum nobile; assembly: GCA_027886185.1. Taxonomy (NCBI): domain Eukaryota; kingdom Viridiplantae; phylum Streptophyta; class Magnoliopsida; order Caryophyllales; family Polygonaceae; genus Rheum; species Rheum nobile. The sequence goes on along the minus strand of WOAB01000292.1, from coordinate 1,719,295 downwards.
GCAGAACTCCGACAACTCAACTGGGCCGCTACATTTACACGCCTCCAATGAGGTGGAACAAGCATCTACTTCTGATGGAAACAAGAACTTTGGAGGTTGTGATGTTGCCAGCACTGGCTTGAACAAGAACACGGCGTGTCTTGGGCCAGACCCGAAAAGCCAGTCATGAACATCCCAACACACTTCTACTTTGAGTTTGTTAACATCAATCAGCTGATTCCCTCTGAACTTCCACTGAAGATGCTTCACATGAGTTGCCACTTGCCCATCTACTTTGATCTCCATCTCTGAGCTGAATCCATCCAAATCACTCTTGTTGCCGCCACCTCCAATGCTTCCATTGCTGCTGCACTCAACCGAAATCTCATGGGATCTCTCCCTCTCATGGAACTTCACCTTGGTTGCAAACTTCCTCTTCCCAAACACATGCTCCTTCCTTGAAACCAGAACAGGATCAATGAGCGCTGGCCTGCAACCTGTTTTTCTAAAAGCATCTTTCTTTAAATCACCCACCACAAGTACAACCTCCTCATCACACACTATGGCTACATAGTAGTCAGATTGTGGCTCCACTTCGCCATTGAACTTGGCAGCTTTGAGGTCCCACACCACATTGACAGTCTTCCCATCGACAACAAACTGCTTTGAGCCGTGCTTTCTCCAGAAGTACCAAGGCTTGAGCTCAACCTTGCAGTGGTAGTGATGATCTCCAGTGGGACCATCAACTGAGATTGATAGGCCATGGAGAAGCAGGTTCTTGCACCACGTGATGGTCACGTGCCGGGACTGGCTTGCAATGTTCATCTTGTAGACTGACATGATCAAGCTCTGTGGCTGTGACCGAGGAAGAGGAGAGCCTGGCTCGTCAATTAGCCTCTCAACAGAGGCAAAACAAGCTGGGAATGCTACTGCATCTTGCATCATACTTGGATGAATATGATCAAGCATACTATTTTCAGAGGATTCAACAGTATTAATACTCAAGATTTTGTTAGAGAAGGGATAATCCTAGCCCATGAGCTCTTGTCTTGGATGCTGCCGAAGGACTGCTTGGCATCGGCCCCATCATGACATGATTGAAATGGCAGATCGAATACAATGACAAGGATAAATAAACAACATGTACAAAATGTTATGTGCTAGAGTTTTCTGTGTGGCATTGCTACAAGTTTTCTGAGTTTTCCCTCTTTGGAGATCCTTACTTTCAGGTGGCTTTGGCTCTTGCAATATATGGAATTTATCAAGGTAACATTCCTCTCTCTTTCTCTCTTCCCCAAATGCAATAATATAATGCAAGCATACATTTCTAAGCAATTATATATGCACAATAAAATCCATATACTAAAAAGGATGGGAGGAGCTTTCAGGCATGATCACATGTGTGGTGGGGTAGGAAACCTAAATATATAATACTAATTCATTAGGCATGTTTGGATAAACGAAGATAGATCAATTTTATTTTGAGGGAGACTTTCTGGTGAATTGTGTTCCAACTTTTTGACATCCCAAGAGAGTTTTTGTAAATCTATAAGATTGGCTATAATTATCATTGCAACAACCGAGATAGTCTGGATTAGGATTTAGTTCATGTGCATGTATCTTGTGATGCTCAAATCAATTCATTCTTATGAAGCATGAAAAGTTTTGGGAGTGATGAGCTCAAGTACTGCTCATGTGAAATGATTCAAATGAATGTTGATTTCTGTCAATGAATCTATACAAATAAGAAAAACTGCTTTTGTAGAACTATGTTTTAAAAGACATCTAGTTTAGGCACTAATTTCCTCTGTAATGGTTTAAATCAATCACCACTACAGTTATATCATCCAAACTGCCCCTGGTTAAAGCAAGATTTACAAGCTCTTTGCAGGCTGTTACCAGGCCCTTGGATGTGTATCTATATCTACAACTAAGTAATTGCAGTTACTGAAGAATATTGAACTTGTATGTCATCCATTAAGGCTTGAGGAAAATCTTATGATACCAATATAATTTGTAAAGAAGTTACAAATAATACCAAAGTTTGATCGTATGTAATAGAAGAGAAAAACTGAAGGCCTAAAGGACCCATAATGGATCATTTTGGTCCGGGCCATGTACCTAGAAATCTCAGATAATGGGCCGCCCAACTCTAATCAAGTTGTTCAAGACCTGGCCCGTATACTTTTGTTCCTTCTTCTTCTAGGTGTATACTGTTGTTTTTAATTTACATGGTTGGTGTACACTTGTCTTATATCAGTGTCTAGTTCCTTATTTCTTATACATTTCGTAAGTGACAAGAGAAACAGTCATATTCAATATCATAGAGGGGAAAAAGAGAAAGAAACGATGAGTGACAGCTCAAATAGAGAATAATAAACAACTAAGAAGCACATGGAAAGAAGTTAAACAAGTGGGATGTTGAGCTCAGCCACACATGCCAACCATGTTAACACATGCCAAGTTGTTGCCCCTAGTCTTGATCATCCAATCATTGTCTACCCTGCTTTTATACTTCAATTATACTGTATCTTACAAGACTTTTGGACAGGTCTTTAATGGAGGAGATTTGAAGAGCATAACATCTTCAATCAACATTCCATAAACATCCTTTTCAAAGAACAAAAACACAGCACTCATATCACAGCACTCACTTTTGTAACAGCATCAGCAGTGTCAAAGATTTAGTATTTAGTAAAGTGAAAGCAATCTGGAGTGAATACTGAATAGAAATGGTCATGACAGCACTGAATTAGCAACAATCCTATTGAACTTATCAGAACAAAAATGAAAGAATTTATGGAGGAATCTAAAGCTGTAAATAGAATGTACAGCCCTACATGTGCAAAGTAATTCCTCTACACACCTGCTTTACAAATGATATATATGAAAAGCAGTTGTGCCTGAACCACAATTTGAACAAGCTCTCCCCTGGTGTGTTTGTGTGTGTGTGTGAAATCTGAGACATCCAAAGCAAAGCTCACATATTTACAGAAATTACAGCCAAACCCATCTTCCTATGAGATATGTACAGACCGCCCGTCTCCCTCTCCCTGGGATCAAGCCATTCCACACATATCTCAAAGCCGAGTATAATACATTGTCAGCCGGTGCCACCCTTGTCCAGTTTAAGTATAACAATCCCTTCACCACAAGGCAAGAATCAGCAGCACACACGGGTATTAACTTTAACCTATATGAAGAACAGCCAAGAACAACAAGTGTGATCAGAATGGTGATCACCCACTTTCTCTTATGCAGTTCCCAGGCAAAAGGAACTTGAACTTATCAGCATTCTCAAGAAGAAACGACGGTAGATGAACAGCTGAGTAGGAATGAGGCATAGGCCCCATTTTCCCGATTATTTCCTTGAAAGTATACTCCTCGGGCAGCATATCAAACAAGTCGGACCCTTTACAAATGACTCGCTGAATCCTCTCAGGGTTCAAGTAGTGAGAAAACCTCACCCTATCATTATGGCTATAAGCCTTCATCTTGAAGATGAACTCACTGATATACCGAAAACAGAAGCTGCAGTGCCACCCTGCATCAGCCAACAGAACATTTGTCTGCCTAAAATGAGCATACCTTGTCTTCCCCGTCTGGTACCTGTGAACTGAAGCCCTCCAGCTGTTATTATCCACAAGAAACTCGAACGAGTACAAGTAGTTTCTAAGCTGGAGGTGAAGGATTGGAGGGATATCATCACACCACCTCAACAGATTAATGGTGTGCCTGCTCGGTATCTCATCAACATCAGACATGATCAAGAGGTCGTCGTCTGATATGCCTGATATTCTCAGCAGCTGATCCAATGCAACACGCTGATAAGCCTCCTCAATAAACGGGTTCTCCCCTTTCTTGAACCGTCCACCAATGGTCCCGTATGTGAGACGAGGCTCAATAAATTTGAACTTGTCCCGGTTTGCAGAAAAGACCGAGGGCTTTGGCAAGCCGGAGAATGTGGAGTTGGACTCGAGGAGAACAAACTGCGTTATGTAAGGGTAGAGTTCCTTCCATCTGAGTTTAAGGAGCTCCACCTCGTTGCTGAACAAGACAGCATCATAGACACGCCTAGGATACTCGCGGGTTCCCCAGCCGTGAAGCTTGCAGAGGTTTTCCATGGTGACATTCTCGCTGTAGTAGTGGGGAATTTCATGGAATGGCTTAGGCGGTTTCTCCCACAGCGGCCTCATAAAGTAGGAAATCTTCTGTCCATGGAAGTAGATAACAAAAATGCACATGGGGGCTACTGTGAAAAGAAAGATTAAGGTTTTAATGTCCAAACCCCGCAGGATGCATCGCAGTCTAGACATGCCCAATCCGCTTGACTCCTGAAATCAGAATTTATAGATTCTTAGAAACGCAAGTTATACAATATATATGAAGAACAGCTAGGCTGCAACCTGCAACAAAATTTTACACAATATAACCATGACCAGTATACTTTCAATGATCTGAGTTTGGTGGAAAAAAGCTCAGATTTTGACCTTTGATTTACACAATTCTGAAAGTTATGGACTTTCCTGACATTGTTTTGGAACTAAATAATAATCTCATCACAAGCCCAATTTCCAGAATAGAATACCGAGCACAGTATGTTATATGCATCTTCCTCTCCATCCCAAAAAAGACTAGAAATTTAAGTCTTCTTCACATAGAAGTTAGAAGTAGATATGAAGGATTCTGGAAGGTCCAATCGAATGTGCACCAGAAAACTAATCAAAAGTTTTCATATTTGCAGCAACAGTCCTCTCTTTGCCAAGTCAAAAGGGGATCAAGATAAAGAGATTAAGACTTTTCTCAAGCAAATTCAGAAACAGAGATCCGAGAACAAGCAAAATCCCGAACCCCGGAAGAGGAGAAGGCGAGTAATGAACTAACAAATTGTAGTCATTACAATCCATCACCATGATAATGGTAGCCAACCCGTCGACAAATTCGAAGGATTAAATGTGCTAATGCTAAATGCATAAAAAGGCAAAAGGAACAAACAAAAGAAAAAGGGGAAACCCCAAATTTGGGGGGCAAAAAGAGACTTGTACCTGGCAACAACAATCAGAGCAGAGACTATCGGTCTTCTTGGAGCAATAATGCCCGCCTTCTCCTCCCATCATCAACATTTTTGAAGGAAATGGGGCAGATCAGAAGAACCCGGATCAATTGGGCTTGAAAGAATCCCCAATCTACCCTTTTTCAACAGCAAAAGGTTTAAGAAGCAGAAAACTACGCCCTAGATTAGAAAGAGCAAAAGATATTTGTTGCAGGCTGAGAATTCGCCTAAGATACAATAAGGAAGAGGAAGAGCAAATTAAACCCAGAACCCCAAAAGACTACCACTACATAAAGAATGCGGTGGAAAGGAGGAAGAATATAAAGCAAAAGCGATGGAGAAAGATTCAAAAACGAGTAAAAAAATTAAATAGGGGGAAGGAGGAAGGAAAGAGGAAGAAAAAGTCAGTTTATATCTCAGACGCTAGGTTGAGGAAAGGAGAAGGTGAAGAGGCTCTTTGTCTGATTTAGGCAAAACGCAAAAATGCAATGCCTGAAGTTGGCGACTTGCCTTTTTAGGAGGAGGACAGCGACGAATTCATTCAATTTTTTCAGCCGTTTTCTTTTCTTTTTTCGTTTTCGTTTTCTTTTTATTCTCTTTCCCTCTCTTCTCTGCCATTTTATTGTGTTTTGTTGTACTAGCCCCCGCTATTTTGTTTTTAATACATTAAAAATTAGACTGAAAAATCACATAAAATACGATATTTCAGTCTATAACATCAACAATGATGAGAATTAGAAGTTTTAAATTTGCTAGAATATGTTTTAAGGAACTTCGCATACTCAGCTTCGCGATGTAGTCGATCGTAGCGTTTGTTTTTCAGAAGACGTGACATATTAAGAAAACACTCTTTTATTTGACTATGTATAAATCATGACCGTCTAATATAGGGAAGCCTGAAATCGATTAAATCACTCTTTCATTTAACTAGGTTAACATTAATCCATAACTGTATTTCAGTTTGTCTTTTATGGAATTTCGATTTGGTTATATCAACTTTGTAATAATGTTAAGTTTTTTCTAATCTAATTGACAATCGATAAATATGACACTCCCAAATCACGAAATATCGAGTTTAATAACCTGCAGTTATACTTATAATGGCCTAGTGGACGGATTTGTTAACCGAATCATAGTTTTCTACGAAATATATATACCAGCCCAATAAATAAACCCTAGAGATGTATCGTTTGTCATTGTGATGAATCGTAATGAATATTTTAAAATTTAAATTTAATTAACTAAGAATAGTTTTGTTATTAGTCGGATTAAGCATACAACTTTGTTGATTTTTAAATTTCAGTTTCACCTTAAAGCCCTACTCCTACTAGCTAGTGATTTTATTTAAGATTAAAGTCCCAGGTTCGTAGAAGTTAATAGGAGGTTGCTCGCTCGATCTATATATACATATAGAACGTGCTTAAGTGACCAACTCAAAAGTCAAGCTCAGGGAATTAAAATGAGAAGCAAATTCGGTCGTTAGTCGTGCACCAATTGAACATGTATGATGAGGAAAAATCAAAAAGAAAATAATATCGTTGCAAAAAATATGTAATTTTGAATTCCTAGGACGTATAATCAAGCTTTTTTAAAACTATTCTAACTAACATTTAAATCTATCCAAAAACATTCATCCTACGTATCCGTATGGGATTGGAATTTGGAACTAATAAATCAAACGTCAAATAAGATACTAGTCTTCATGAGACACAGGCTACAAAACAATATTATTGAATGCTTTGTCGACTTTTTTTTTTTTTTTTTGAAGGGATCGGAAAAATAAGACATATTTTTACGCAAGATTCTTTGTCGACTCTTTCTTTTTTCGGTGTACATGTTAAAATAAGACATATGATACCACATGGCTCTCGCAAGTGAATTAAACCATGAATACTGCATGATATCTTGATCATTAGTTATAAAGTATAATGCTGGGGAAAAAAGATAAGTTATTAAAAATTTAAAACGAACGGAATAATTGAACCGTGACTTTACATATATAATTGAATAAGATATTATATTTCTGTATATAAATGTCAAGTTTTTTATTAGAGAGAGTTATTAATAAAACAAAAACAAAAGTGATCGAGAACTCGTTCAGTGGGATATATGGAGCGATTATTGTGTGCATAATATATACTTTGATATTTAGCAATTGACATGATATAGAGGCCGGGGATTTTAAACCCTAACGACATGATCGTTTCATTTTGATCAATTTCTAATATTTTTTTCTTTTCATTCATATATGATGATGATATATATAGTTTGATCATATTTACCTTGCTTCTTCTTCTTGTTTTTTCTAACGGAGACCATTTTCAGTTTGATATATCCAATTTGCGTTTCTGTCCCAAAATTCCACAGAAACCTCGGACGTGGACTTTGCCCGTTGGTCAAATTCGTCGGATATATTTTACGGAGTATGTACGTATCTTGATCAAGTAGGCGTACATGTAAATATGTAATTAATAACGATTGATCTGTTCGCATTCCCAAATCAACTGGGTGTAACTTGCAATTATCAATTAAACAGTTCATAATGTTGACTTCTTCGCATCTGAATTGTCACCATACAAGAACTTCAAAGGAGAATATAGAGGAAAATTAATTGTCCTACGTATAACATAGGAAAAAATAATTTAATGTTAGTAGAGAGAGTTGAACATATACTTAATTATTAGTAGTAAACTCAGATTACTAGTGAAATAATGATGCGATTCTTGGTGGACCCCATAGGCCATGGACTCACCTGAGTCCTGTGGGCTGTTAGCCACCAAACCAGTCTCTCAATCGGAGAACGCCAGCTGGCGAGGCCTAGCCCAACCTAAAACGTCATGGGTTACAGTCCATACACTCCAACCTGCAAGGGTCCGTTAAGACTTGCTTGCAGGATGTTGCAGGTTGGGGTGTATGGGCTGCAGCCCATGGCGTTCTTGGTTGGGCTAGGCCTCGCCAGCTGGCGTTCTCCGATTGAGGGACTGGTTGGGTGGCTAACAGCCCACAGGACCCAGGTGAGTCCATAGCCTGTAGGGTCCACCAAGAATCGCATCAAATACGGAGTATATATGAAACACCATGAAAAGTAATAATATACAAACGGTTGACTGTTGACTTGATCAGCATACGTGTACGATCCACAACTGATATGTCGTAAGCAATCGATCCTACAATGACAAAAAACGAAAGCCACCGAAAATTTTAATGTAAACCGGCTTTAATAATTGTTATATGTCATAGTTTTCTTACTTCTTAATTGTTATTTAGTTAAGACAAATCATAAATATATGATATCCACCCACCTTCGCCTTAGCCTGCACATGCTCATACATCTCCATGTGAATGTGATTGATTGGTTTCTCTCGTTTCTGTAAACGCAAACTTGAGAATATACGTGACTACAATCCATAGAAAAGTGGGCCGGGCTTATCAGCCCTCAAATATATGGAACAGTTTATTAGACGGCCCAAATTCATGGTACAAAAGCCCAAGCTAGAATCCTGCCTAGACAAGACAATCAGCAGGGAGATGGTACTAAGAACAAAGCAGTGAAAGCCCACTGCGGGTCAAAGTGGGCCGGGGCTCACCCCACCCCCACGTGGGGAGTAGATATTGACACGTGACACTGGCATTGCATTTGATTTGATTTGGCCTTGCACTTGCACGTGCACATCTCCATCAATGTTGGGTGCCAACCGGCCATGTTCATGAATATAGAATCACTCTCTGATTTTTTCATATTAGCAATACCAACTATTAAAAATACATTCCATACGAGTATCTAGGGGCTAAGGAAAGATATTATAATTGTTTATACAATTTAGAATCAGAACTAATATTTTTTAACAAGGTTAAAAGCAACTAGGTGTCTATTAGTACATGTTAAGAGGACAAATTCTAATCCACATAGCAAGAGAAGTGTTTTCAGGGTTTCTCTCCATTGGTACTCACACCGTCACACGAAGAACATTAAGATTTCGATTCTTAAGATTTTTGATCCCTTAAGAGGAGTCAAATAACAAATTTGGACTCTTAATTAAATAAATTAGCTCATTGATCCCTTAAATCTTTAAAATCTCATAAATCCTACACCCTAAATCCTAACCCCTAAACCCTAAAAAAAACACTTTTACCCTTTTGGATCATATATATAGTAATAATGGGTTATATTTGCAATTTTAAAAAAAATGAGCATAAACTTGCTATTTTTTGCGCCCAATTTTCTCTTAAAATTTATGGTTTAACATTAGCTTTCGAATTTAAAACTGAGTGGGCCACAGCAAAGCCCATGGAGGAGATTTGTCGTCTTCAGTAGACAAATGAAAGCCCACATGACCGCATAGACAGATATGAGAATATTGCTAGGCCCAAATAGAGGGGCCCACTTTATAGCAAGTTAAAATTCTGTCTCCCGTAGACGTAATTGGAAAAAAAAAAAAAAATTCCAATTTCAAGCCTGGCTGACAAATAATTGGCTTTATTCTATTTTTGTTTTGTTTATGCATCAAGAAAAGACCGATTCGTTGTGAAAAATGATGATAACGTTTAATTAATCATTTGAGAGGAACCTAGTATATATATCCTAATATTACCGTATAGTTGTTTCTTGTTAGGGTAATTAGCAAACTGCAATACTTACCCATCAAATTAAATAGACCGATTTGTTCACTAACATGTCAGTTTTATAATTTAAAATTGAGATGTACGTTATATTCTCATGGGACAATCTGACATGTCATTTTTTTATTATCTTATAAAAATGACTGCATTAAATTAAGAGTCAATGATCCTAGCTAGGGCTTATTATTATGCCTACTAGGTTAAGCTAAATCATGATCGAAAGAAGCGTAAACCTAGAACTAAAAGCAACAAATGCCTATCGAGTTATCGGATATGATTTCCATGCAAAAGTTTTCTCCTCGTAGTACTTCTATCTTCTAATAAAGATTTACTCCGTATTAAATATTAAAATAATATATCGAACTCAATTTATTACAAGTTTATTTAAATATGGAGTATAATAATACATGCTTAGAAAAATTAATAGATTATGATTATTAAAGTTAGATTTACCTACATCCTACGTACCAAAAACACATGGTAGAAATACTAGAATGTTTATCACTGTCTATACCTTATCAGTTTATCTTTAAGAGAAAAATAAATTTCAAAGCTAAAGTTAATGCGATTGAGAGGAAGGTGAAAAGTTTTTTTGTTTTTTTATTAGGTAAAAATTAGACTGAAAATTACAGAAAAGACGATTTCTCAATCTATAACATCATTTCGGATGAGAATTACAAATTCTAGACTAGCTCGAATATCTTCCAAGAAACTCTGATGGACCGTCTTTGTGATGAAATCAGCCACCATGTTTGTTTATCGGAAGACATGAAAAATTTGCAGTGAGGAAAACAATTGTAAAAACACAGGATATCAGAAATTAACATTTCAATATCCCATGAACAGTGTCAGATTTGATTAAGAACATTCACAATGATAAGGTTATCGCATTCAAGTTGAATGTTAGTAATGCCTAATTCATAAGCCTTTATCAAGACATTTCTTACAACAAGTGTTTATGTTTTTAAAGGGGTTGAGATACCACATTTATCCCCAAAGAGGAAAATTGTTTACCCGTGTTGTTCCTGAAGATGTAGGCAAAGCTAGATTCACCATTAGTTTTGGTGGATCCATCTGTATTGATTTTAATGATGTTATCCGGTGTTTTTTTTTTCATTTCTGTATTGGTTGTCTAACCTTGTTCATTCAATGTGTTTTTTATTTGTCATCTGCTAAACAGTCAGTCTTTCGTCTTATTCCAATTCTCAATTTATTTTTTAATATAAATTGGTAATTTCCTTTATGGAATCAACATTATCGTTTGTTCTTCCAAAACTTTGTTGGTTTCTATAAAATCAAATTCCCCACCAAGAGACCATTAATTCTATAAATTGTGATCTATCAGTTTTTTGTCGTATTTCCTCAATGATTTCATTGATTTTTTTGTTTCCTATGTTTAGGGATTTAATGATATCATAGGTATGATAATTCATTTTTTCTATTGTTTTTATGGTATGGTTATATTGGAATAGGAGATGATTCAAATCCTCCAATTGAGCATTGCACCGGATACAACCCTGGGGGATTGTTACACATTTTTTTGCTAATCTAGCTTTTGTTGGGAGTTCGTTTTTCATTATTTTTCAGATAAAGTTTTTAACTTTGGGATATGTGTCCGTCTTTCAGATCCATGAAGAATCACAGGCAGTATATCTCTTGTTTCTGTTAATTAGTTCCATAGCAGAATTCGTAGAAAACCAACCATTTTTGCTAGTTTTTCAGTACATTCTATCATGAATATCATTTAAAGGTATTGGGATAGAGGTTTTTTTTGCTAAATCATGTGGTAAACATTGTTTTATTAAGTCTTTATTCCAGGTTTTATTTGGCAACATAAAATCAGCTACCAGGGCATCCTTATTCAGGATTGATTGTGTGTTTATGATATCACATAAAGGGGTGTTTGAGACCCAATTATCCGACCCGAATTTGATTGTTCTGCCATTACCAACTTGCCAAATTAATCCAGATTTGAATTCATCCATGAGTTCAATCATTTTGGACCATTGCCAAGAGCAATTTCCTTTTTTCTCGTAATGAAATATATGGATTGTTTTCAAGTATTTTTCAGTAACAACTCTAATACAATAATTATTTGGTTATGCTAAGATTTTCCATAGTAATTTGAATTGTAGGGCTTTATTCATATCCTTTGATTTTCTCAATCCAAGACCTCCTTGTTGTGTCGGTTTACATATTTTTTCCAGCCTATAAGAGGTTTATAGGAGTTGTCTTTGTTCCAAAAAAGGATTTATTTAACTTGTCAAGTTTATTGTGTGTGTGTAGGTAACATAAAACTTTGCATAAGATAATTTGATCTTGAAGCCAGATTGTTTTTTATTAATGTTGTTCTTCCTGCTTGGGAAATAGAGTTTGCTTTCCATTTAGACAATTATTGTTGAGTGCTAATTAAGAGGTCAGCAAATGTATTCGAGCTGACTCTACCATTAATGATAGGACAACGAAGATATTTTTTGAGAGATATCATATTTGTGATTGTGAGAGTACCTTGTATTGCTATTTTTTTTTTGGTTTGTAACCTTTTCTGTGATTTGAAAATCCGATTTATGAAAATTTACTTTTTGTCCTGAGATTTTGCAATAATCATCAATAATATCCTTGATTTCTTTGCGGTTTTCCTGTTTAGCTTTGAGAATATCACAATGTTATTTGCAAAAGCCAGGAACGCAATTCTTGATCCTTATTGAGTGATTTGAAATCCTCTGGGATTTCAAGGTCTTTCTGAAGCTTTTTGGAGTTTTCTAGTAAGGATTTCAGATCCTAAAATAAACAAGAAAGGGGAAAGGAGGTCACCCTGTCGAAGTCCTCTTGATGATTTAAATATTTCTATGGGTCCGTTGTTTACAAGCACCGAGAAAGATACCGTTGTAATGCATTTTTTTTATCCAATTGATAAATTTTTCATGGAATCCAAACTTTTCCATGATTTTAATGATGAAGTTCCATTCAATTATATCATAAGCTTTTTCCATATATAATTTTAAAGCAATAGATCCTTCAGTGCCTTTTTTAGATTTAAATGAGTGAATTATTTCATGGGCAATCAAGATATTATCTTGAATGACTCTGTTAGCAACAAAGGCACCCTGTAGGGGATGAATTAATTTTTTCATAGTTACTTTAAGTCTTATTGTTATGATCTTCGAGATAATCTTATAAATTGTAGAGCATAGACTTATGGGTCTACAGTAGACCTGTCAAAAATCGACCCAACCCGAAAACCCGACCCGAAAGGACCCGAACCCGACCCGAACGTCACTGGATCAAGAAGGACACGAACCCGACTCGACCCGAACGCAAATTCGAGCTCGCGGGTCCCCTTTATTTTGTATATTACTAAATATTTTAATATACTTTATTAAATAATAATATAATATTAATTATATTATTAAAGTTAAAAATCATAATAATAATCATAAAAATAAGGACATGTTCGACCCGCCGGATCAACCCGAACCCGCCCGACCCAAAAATTTTACCAACCCGATCGACCTAAACCCGATTTGACCCGAACCCGATATGACCCGAACCCGACCAACCCGACCCAGTTGACATGTCTAGTCTATAGTGATTAGTAGAGTTCAAATTGTCATATTTTAGAATCAAAAAGATAAATGTGTGATTTATTTATTTGAGTAATTTAACTGAAAGAAAAAAAGCTTTTCCCATAAAGAAAAAGGCTCATTTTAATCCCCTTTTTGTCATTCACCGAAAAGTTAATGGACTATGATTTTAATTAGAATAAATAATTTTTAAGCAAGTAGGATAATTAATTAGTCTCAGGATATAAATAAATTAAATTTTCTAACATACTCCGTATTACATAAGATAATATTTTTAAAAACTTTTTTTAAATATAAATATAAAATTCTATATTTCTAAGATTTTCAGGGTTTATTTTCTTTAAATATATATAAAGATCATTATTCACTACCTCGAGAAAGAAATACGTAGATACTAAACCAATTTAAATCACGGCATTAATGTGCTAAAATTCTTACATACCTTGGAGGAAAAAGTGATGCCAATGATGTTAATTAGATTAATCCAGCCAAAAAAAGATTGATTAATTGACTAGTAATAACCTTCAAACATAAACAGAAAAACGTGCTTACACCTAATATAATTACGAACATATCTTAATGATGATATTTACATTGATTAGTTAAAAAGTCAAATCTCACTCAAAAAGGAACAAGCACGCATATATGAGGTGAAAAAAGAAATCAAATAAAGTTTGTAATGTCGCATTCATGAATCATGATTCATCCTTGGCATGCCAATCTTTTGCGAAAAGCTTTATAACATTCTTTTTCAATCAATTATCTATTTTATGCCTTCTTTCTGATCAATTTACGTACCTTAAAAAATATCACATTAACAGGTCAACAAATAGAGAAGAAAGGTTATCAATAACTTTACAGATATTCTTCCAAAAGGATTTATTTAGCTTTGACTTGTTCTTATACCTTTCTTTGTTCTTGCAAATGCTATATAGATAGTGTTTGTACGGTTCTTTGTGATTTCTTTCTTCCCATGTAGAGAAACTGAACTACCTATTCTAGATTTCTTTTGGGGACAAAATTACCTCTTAGTTATATTTTGTTGTAATTTAGTACTACACTAGTATAGTACATGTACTTTGCAGGGAATTTATTTATTTTTTCTTATATTTTAAAAAATAGTATATCAAAATTATATATTTAATCGATATAGAACTATTATAGAAGTAGATGAATGATAATATAAAAAAGAACTAATTGAATAAAAAATATTAAAGAGATTGACAAAATATTATCGAAAGAGAGACGAAACTATCCATAAACTTTATATATAGTAAAAATTGGCAAATTAATTTTGTAGTGGGGATAGCCACATCCCTAACATTAATACTACTAAAACAAAAAAAACATAATCAAAATGTTCATCTAATACATGGAAATGAAACCCTAAACATAAAAGCTCGTAAGATGTTCAAAATTGCTACAAATTATGAAAAACTTCTTTGTATACTACATTGGTTGTAGTATTAGATCTTTTTTTTTGTTTTTTGCCGCATATTAAAATCTCCAAACCTTTCTTGCCGGTAACTCTTGATGATGCAACATAAAACTGACCATGAGTGAAAACATGGCGTGGAAGACACAAACAAACATTTGCAAGTGATTGACCCCAACTTTTGCTTATCATCATAGAAAAACAGACACTCAAGGGAAATTGACTTCATTGAAACATGGACGGATATGAAGTGTCTGATGGTGACATGAGCACGCGAGGAATCAAAACTTGTTCGATATTGTTGCTTGAAATATTCTTCCTTGTTTGACATGACTGTCGAGCTGCATGATTATCAATCTTGTCCTATTACATAAACCTGAGGACTAATCAATATTTCAAAGCAACATAATAAGGACTCCAACCTTAAGTTTAAGTACATGATTTGAGACACCAGAACATCTAATATTGTTCAAGTAGTCAGATGTATAAACACTTGCATCATTGTCTGCGATAAAACTTGTCTTGCACATGATATCCAAATTGAGATAAACTTTCTCATCACCAAGTAACAAAAACAATATATAGTCATTAACTCTATCTACATCTTCATGTGTTGGTGCAAGAATTGCCCGTTCTTCAAAGTATTTCGAAAACAACTTATTGTCCAAAAGAGAGGAATAAACACGCTTAATAAATGCTGAAATAAGATCTAAGTCATAATTCTTCATCAATAGTTCATCAGGAATTTGTATTTGTGCTTCTCCATCATTATCATCACCTACAATATCATCACTCATGCTTAATACCTATTCAAAAAAATCATTTGCTTCTTGGATATCATAATCAGATGTACCTTATTGAATCAGCGTGTTTCTTGTCAAATTAAAAACTTTACAATATTTCCACAAATAAGAACAATTAATGATGGCAAAATATTAATTTTTTTTAGTAACATGGCATTAGAGTTTATAGAGTCAAATATGGTGGTACTTATAAATGATTAATTTTTATATATCAATACTCATAAAAAAAGCATCATACTATAGGGAAAAAATAACAATCAAAACCAGTATTAAACCACTATAGTTCTCCAAACCAAAGTTGAATGTTAAATAGAAGTCATATTATGTTATCCGAGCGAGAAAAAAATGAATTGTTTCTATGATAAATTTTACAAAAAACTAATTTTATATAAAAATCTATATGATACTACATAATAGTTTTAATCAAAGTGAAATGTTTCTTGTCTTTAACTAATTTCTTAGCTTAGCGGAGTACAAGTTGGTTCTTTAAATTTATGGCTAAGAATATTTTTTGCTACGTTTTTGGAAATAATTGAATATACAAAATATTTATATTGTATCCATATTTGACTAATATGGGCACATATTTTATTTTCTTTTCTTTGATTTTATTTTATTTTTGAAAAACCAACGAAAAAAATGAGAGCTGGACACGTGGCAAATTAAATACCGTGATGCCACGTGGCAACAGAAAATTTTGGCTCATTTTGGAGGCGCTACATGGCGTAGTAGGTATTCTACTTTAGTAGATATATAGTAGATTACCTACAAAAAATATATGGCCGGAAATATTGTTTGCTACGTTTTTGGAAAGAATAGATTATACAAAATATTCATATTATAAGTATATCCGGCGAATATGGGCAGATATTTTATTTTCTATGATTTTATTTGATTTTCAAAAAACCAACGAAACAAATGAGATCCTGACACGTGGCAAATTCAATACCGTGATGTCACGTGGCAGCATAAAATTTGGTTCATTTTGGGGGCACCACGTGGCGTAGTAGATATTCTACTTTAGTAGATATATAGTAGATTACGTACAAAAAATATATGGTCGAGAATATTGTTTGCTACGTTTTTGGAAAGAATAGATTATACAAAATATTCATATTGTATGCATATCCGGCTAATATGGGCAGATATGTTATTTTCTTTGATTTTCGAAAACCAACGAAAAAAATGAGAGTTTGACACGTGGCAAATTCAATACCGTGATGCCACGTGGCAGCAAAAAAATTTGGTTTATTTTGGGGGCGCCACGTGGTATAGTAGGTATTCTACATTAGTAGATATATAGTAGATTACGTACAAAAAATATATGGCCGAGAATATATTGTTTGCTACGTTTTTGGAAAGAATAGATTATACAAATATTCATATTGTATGCATATCCGGCTAATATGGGCATATATTTTATTTTATTTGATTTTCGAAAAACCAACAAAAAAATGAGAGTTTGACAAGTGACAAATTCAATACCGTGATGCCACATGACGTAGTAGGTATTCAACTTTAGTGGATATATAATAGATTACGTATAAAAAATATATAGTCGAGAATATCGTTTGCTACGTGACAGGGGCTAAAGTCGTGATGCCCAATCAAAGTAAATCCTTAAAAACCTAACTCAGTAGAATACGCAAGCAAGGATCGAATCCCACATGGAGGAGTTATCTTTCTTTATCCAAGTAGTATGTCAAAGGTAACAAAGGGGGGGTTTGTTGGTTGTTTTGCGAGTAAACAAAGTAAATCAAAACAAAGGTTGTAATCAATTGGGAAAAAGTACTTAGCCAGACAAATATTCATTATTCATTTGATTGATTGATCATAGATTATCTCTATTCCTTCCTATGAATATTCCTGTCCCTATTCTGAAATAGTTACCAGTCCAACTAGTCTTGACAACCCTAACTATCAAACGCACGAGAAACTATTAAGATTTAGAACAATAGCAGCAGGAAGCATATGAATTAACCAGGATACATGCAACACCACAACTCGCAACATTTAACACATAATCAAGTCTCTTTCATAATAAACTAGTCCTAGAATATCATGTTTGCTACACAAGATAAGGAATTTCAACTCGAAACATCCAAACCCTAACAATAGACAATTACTAATATCAACTAGGTGATCAATCCAGTCAAATCAATAAGAATCAATAGGAATAAACTCAAGAGAAAAGATATAATCAATAGGAATAGGAAATAGAATTATAACCTCACAATCATATATCAAATAAAGGCTTCAATTGTCGGACTAAGCAAATGTTGCTTAGTTCTTCATAGTCTTGAAACAAAAACTCAAAGGGAAAAATATGCTGAATAATATGAACCATAATAGAGGCTCTAGAAACTAGGTTTAAATAACCTAGCTAAACCTAAAACTAAAGATAAGAAACATAACCTAAAAGGAAATAAAATAATCCAACCGGAATAAAGAAATAAAAGAAAAGGAAATAATAAAATAAAAGTGAAAACTTCAAAAAAATCCTCGCCGCGCGCTGATGATGGGATTTCCGCGACCGCGGTAAATTCTTCCGCGACCGCGGAAAATTCAATTCTAATCTCGCTGCTCTCGGCTTTTCCGCGACCGCGGCAAATTCTCATGATTCTCAGTTTTTCACTCCTTCGCTCCGTTTCTTCTCCGCGACCGCGGCGGTGAATTTCGCGACCGCGGAAAACTTTCTGTAGCTCCTTCGGTCTTCCTTTGTCTTCTCTTGTGGCTTTCTTCTCATCTTCATTAAGTCTTCAATTAAGCTTCTCCAAACCACCTAAATCATACTTCTTCTCCTCAACTCCATTCTCCACAATTGTGCTCTAAACTCATCCAAATGGTACCCAAAACACCGGTAACAACTCCTAGTTAAACCCTACAAAGTAGCGCTGATCAAATTCCCCCATGCTTAAACCTTGCTCGTCCTCGAGTAAGCTAATATAAACCTACTCCTTCAATTAAATCCCCAAGGTCTCAGGAAGCATAGCAAAACTCTCTCCACTAAGAATTGCACCTACACATGAATCTCCAAGGCACTAACACAATACGCACAACACACAAAACATACAATATACAAGTTTAAAGGAAAACAGAGTACTCCCCCCAAGCTTATCCCGAACACCATAGAGTGAATAAAAATATCTAATCCTAGCCTCCATCTATCTTCTTATAACTCCCAAAGTGACCTACCCGAATTCTCCTTATATCACCTCTTCTTATGTCGCCACGCCAGAAAAAATGAGAAATCCTAATAATCACTCTTCTTCTTTTCACTCATTTTGCCAAGGCACCCTTTCGGGTTTTCACCAAGCCACTCATTTCATTTTTCAATAGATGGGCTCACATAAACTCACATCCCTCTTGACCAATTATTACCCCAGCCTAATGCTGGTCCAAGCCACCCGCTTATTACCTAAGCCGCCCTCTCGGGTTTTCGACTTATCCTAGGATTTTATTTATGTCTTTTTTCAATTTTTGACTTTTTTCTTTTTCAATTTTTTTTCTTTCTTTTCTTCCTCAGACGACTAGCAAGTGTAAAACACTCTCCTATGCTTAAACATTGCATTGTCCTCAATGTAATGAAAGACAAAAAGAATGAAGCACAGGGAAAAGCGGAAAGGTACTCACAACCGTCGCCGAGTTGGCTTGGACGTGGAAGTTGTTGCTGGCGGTAAATCAATGAAAGCACATGTCTCTGGTGTTGTGGCGGTCTTCAAACTCAAACTCTACCGTGTAACCAAATAAATCCACTGTAAGGTGTAGTGGTACATCAAAGGAATCGGAGTTGCACGACCTTCAACGAACACATAATGGAGCCCAGATGTAATTGTGCAGTGGGCTCTGGTGTTCCTCCTCGTCAGCTGTCGAATGTTGGGCCATCATCGTTGCCAAATAAAAATGTGGGGTGAATGTATCCTCCGTGGCAGCAGGATGCGCACCATCTCTCAATGTAAAACTCGGACAGCTGGCCTTCGGTAGAACTTTTTTTTTTTTTTGATTTTTCGTTTTTTTTTTCCAGGAGACTTACAGTGATATTTCCGCGCCCGCGAATAATTTTCCGCGCCCACGGAAAAGTTACTGGTGCGAGAAACACCGTCTTCAATTTGGCTCGGGTCTCCTACCTATAGGTTAGTCTAAAACAAAAACAAAACAAAACAAAAACGAAACAATAATAAAAAAAACTAGAAAGGAAAAGACAAGAAAAGAATTTCATATCTCGGGTTGCCTCCCGAGCAACGCCTTAGTTATGGTCGTGGTTCGACTTGGTGCTCTCCCACTCAACTTGGGTTGCTCACATCAGTTGAACACTCGGGGTCTATATCATGAGGGTGTCTCTTTGCATCGTCTATGCTGAATCCGACCCTTACCCCATCAAATTCCATTGTGAGCGAACCGCTGCTCACATCAATCTTGGTACCCGCCGTGTTCATGAATGACCTTCCTAGCATCACAGGGACGGCGTTTTTGTCTTGCCCCGTATCCATAACAAAGAAATCCGCAGGGAAAATTAACTTGTCAACTTCTACCAGCACATCCTACACCACTCCTTTGGGATACACGTATGAATTGTCCGCTAGCTAGATCACAATCCCCGTCTTCTCTAATGGCCCGACCTCTAAAGATTCATACAGTGAGAGAGGCAACACATTGATGGAGGCACCCAAATCCAGCATGGCTTTTTCAAACATGGTGCCCCCTATCTTGCAGGGAATAGTGAACATGCCCGGATCACTGCACTTCTTCGGCAACCGCTTTTGCAGCATAGCGGATACATTCTCACTGACCTGGATCTTCTTTTACTCCTTCACCGCTTTCTTCCTCTTTATCTTGCACAACTCTTTCAAGAATTTGGCATAGCGAGGAATGCTTTGAACAAGTTTTATCAAAGGAATATTTACCTCGCAGTTGCTGAATGTCTCAAATAAATCTTTGTCGTTCTCCACCCTTTTGGTGTCCTTCAGTGCCTCGGGAAATGGAGCGGGAGGCTTTAACGAAATGAGCGGAGAAAAGCTGGGGCGCACATAATCATCACGGACAACTTCGACATCGTCTGGGGCTCCAGGAACTTTTCCGCGGTCGCGGAAATCATCGATTAATTCCTCTTCAGCAGAAACTTGTCCGCGATCGCGGAAATCTTTCCGCAGTCGCGGAAATCTTTCCGCAGTCGCGGAAAAACGTCGATTTTGTTCTCTTCAGCAGTAGCAAATCCGCGATCGCGGCCTTCTTCTCCGCGGTCGCGGAAAACTTTCTGTTGAGCTCGACCATCGTCCACTTGTGTTCCTCTCCTCAGCGTCATGGCGCATACGTTCTCCCTTGGGTTTACTTGTAACATCCCAGGCCAAGCTACCCCTGTCACCAAGCCGCCCAGCCACCCAACGGTGCCGGCGTCGGTACTGGTGCCGCCTGGATGTCCAAGGGCATGCAGCCCACACACCCAACCCTTCCCCCATTTAAATGGGTAAGTTGTTGCCCATGGGGATCGAACCCGGAACCTTTAGATACAAGGACAATGCCTTACCACTTGTATCACCAATTGTGCTGCAGCGCAATTGGTGATACAAGTGGTAAGGCATTGTCCTTGTATCTAAAGGTCATGGGTTCGATCCCCGTGGGCAACAACCTACTCATTTAAATGGGGGAAGGGTTGGGTGTGTGGGCTGCATGCCCTTGGACATCCAGGCGGCACCAGTATCGGCGCCGACACCGTTGGGTGGCTGGGCGGCTTGGTGGCTGGGGTAGCTTGGCCTGGGATGTTACAAAAAAGTACACTTTTATGTGAGTGCTCAAGCCACGGGCCTAGCCCAACATGAGACACTCGCATGAGCCGCAACCCATGTACCCCAACCCATCCCTGGTAGGCTACTCCAAATTAAATGGAAGCCATTTCCCAAGAGGTTGTTGGTGAGTCTCGAACACGAGACCTCCACCCTTTATCCCCTCCTCGCAAGGAGTGGATACCAATTGTGATGCAGTGCAATTGGTAACAAGTGGGCGTTAAGCCGCTTGTTAAAGCGTGAGGTCTCGTGTTCGAGACTCACGAACAACCTCCCAGCCATGGGGATTTGGTTGGGGTACATGGGCTGCGGCCCATGGATAGAGAAATGGCTGACTCTATAAGGTCGGAGCCCCTCTCATTCAAAGTGTATTTTTTTGTAACATCTCAGGCCAAGCTACCCCAGCCACCAAGTCGCCCAGCCACCCAATGGTGTCGGCGCCGGTACTGGTGCCGCTTGGTTGTCCAAGGGCATGCAGTCCACACACCCAACCCTTCCCCCATTTAAATGGGGGAAGGGTTGGGTGTGTGGGCTGCATGCCCTTGGACAACCAAGCGGCACCAGTACCGGCGCCGGCACCGTTGGGTGGCTAGGCGGCTTGGTGGCTGGGGTAGCTTGGCATGGGATGTTACAATGTAACACCCCCAAAACTTAACCCTTTTGGAAAGGTATTACCGCCAGTGACCCCAGTGTTCCTTACCGAGATCACCCCAGGCTTTACCAAATAAATACAATTTATGAAATGCAATTGATACACAAAGATCAAGCATTAAATTCCAAAACATAACATTGTCGAGGAAACAAGAGTTACGGGATTACAACCCAATCCCGAATAGGTCAAAACATAGTTTAAACCAAACACATCGGAAGACTAAGAAAGTACATTACAATCGGAGTTATTGTCCAAAGGATCATAACCTGATTAAAGAAATAATTAAAACATTCAAAAACCACCGCCGACTTCATAGTCCTTCTAATCTTCTGAGCTACTTCTTAACTGATGTGCCGAATCAAACGGATGACACCAGCCAACCATGCAAGGGAAAATATTGGTTGGTTAGTCTAAATGAATAGACTAGCAAGGGTAAAAAAGTAGACTGGTTCAAAGCAGTCATATTAGGTTAGACTCATCGCTTCTCGGATAACAATCGATAACGATAGTCAACCATCATATTCCTACTGGAATAAACAAGAGGTATGCACAGGAGAAGATTCTGGAAGACTGAATCTTCACAAAAATCAACTCGAAAGAAGACTCCAACTGAAATGAGTCTTTAAGGAAGTATGACAAATCTGGAGAGTTACAGAATCATACAACAATGATTTAAAACTGACTAAGATGCTTCGGTTCATGACCAACCTCATCGCCTACAGCGAATCCAGATTGGAAAGAGAACGTACTACATTCAAGTCAAGACGAGTTTTCCTAGCTGCACTGAACTTAGCTGCACTACTCGCCCAAGGTGTATTAATTATGTTCGTCAGGGTAGCACTTATCTGATTTATGTTTCAAAACACACATCACATTATAGACTTTTACATGTGTACCCCACCAATGGGACGACACATCTTAGTATACGTTTCGTCGAGAGTGACGTATACCGAAAGGTTTGTGACACCAGCTAAGTGTCCTGTCTTTACACACATGTGTAAGAGACCGATCATGATCATAGAATAGTACCAGATGGGGACGAGCCACCCCGATACCAGATTATAAAGAAATGACTGGACAGAGTCCGAGTAACGTTCCTATCTAACAGTGCTAACTAAACAGTTACAACACCATAACATTTACAGGATAAATCCACATAAAGGCCCGAAAGGCGATCACAGATAATAGCGTTGTTCTAACAGATATACAACCTATTATATGATTTTCAAAACAGTTTATCAAAACCGTTTCCAGACAAACAGAATATTCATTCCAAATTAATTACTCAGATAAACTACTGATAATTAATGCAAATATGGAACGAAAGAGCAAGAGCGAACCGCCACTTGCCTTACTCCGCAGAATAGTCTAAAGACGTCAACTGGATTCCGGGCTCAACACAGTATAGTTCCGACAGCACAACAACCTTCGATTCGACCCATAAAAGGAACCCTAAGTTAGATCTGACATAAACAGTACGAATCTAAACACGGCGAAAGAACACGAAAGGAAAGACGCCACGACGACAACCGACCAAGCCAAAGCCACGAAGGCGTTCTGGGCACTGGCGGCGGTCGCTGTTCTTGGCGGCGGTCGCCGTATTCATCACGGCGGTCGCCGCGAAGAACATGGCGGTCGCCGTGATGAACTCAGACGACACAGAACGAGAGAAAACTCACCCCAAAACACGAGTGGTTTGGCCTCCTTCGACTTGCTTTGGCTTCTAGCCTCCAAGACTAACCAAAAGCTTCACAAAGGCTGCTAGAAACACCACTAATAACACCGACGAAAGCTTCGAAATTTCCGGCGAAGGCACAACTCCGGCGAGAGGCGAATTTGGCAGAGGTTTGGTGCTTGGATGGCTCAAAACCTCTCCCCCATCACCTCCTTTTATAGCCAACACATCTGGAGTTCGAAGACGAGGGCCTAGAGCTACTTCGGCGCTTGTCAGAAACAACGCCGGCGACCAACGGGCAACGACTGCTGGGCAACGATGACGGCACTTACGGCGGTCGCCGCGGCATGACACATCAGCTGCCTCCTCGGGCGTTGTAACGGCGGGCGCCGTGCTTGGGTCTCACGACGGCGGTCGCCGCGACTTTACGGCGGTCGCCGTGACCCTTTTTCCCGCCCGTTCAGCTTTGAACGGATAAGACATTAAACCGGGATAAAAATTATCGTACGCGAACGACAATTAAACTCCAAGGCATGATGTCTGTATATTATTTCACTGAGAAAAAATATTACAGATACAGAGCACATTACAGAATGTCTCAAACTACCTGAATTAAATACGACGTACACAACGGGTACCCGGGAAAATTCCATAATTCCCAATATAACCTTACAAAATTACGGGGTATCACATTACTACCGTTTGAGATGGTAGTTTTCCCGAGTCCCGGGCTTTCAGTCTGCACACTGCGATGGAGATTTGTCTCACTTGCTTCTCCAAGTTCTGAATACTTGACCGCATCTCTTGATTTTGTTGGAACATAGTATTTCCCAACGTTGTCATATTTTGTGTGAGAGTCTCCTGATGCTTGACCACCGCTTGAATTTGTGACCCCATGGTGTTCATAGTGCCAGCCAACGTCGATACGCTCTGGGTGAGGGCCTTAACCATGTCATCGTTGGACATAGAGGAACTGGGGCTCTGGCCTTGGGGTCTTGGGTCATATGGAGCTCGATATTGTTGTTGATGACTCCCAGGCTGCTGATATTGTTGTGGGCGCTGTAGGAACTGAGGTGGCCTCTGTTGAACAACATTAACAACTCCTAGTTAAACCCTACAAAGTAGCGTTGATCACTACGTTTTTGGAAAGAATAGATTATACAAAATATTCATATTGTATGCATATCCGGCTAATATGGATAGATATTTTATTTTCTTTGATTTTATTTGATTTTCAAAAAACCAACGAAAAGAATGAGAGCTTTACACGTGGCAAATTCACGGTGATATCACGTGGCATCAGAAAATTTTGATTCATTTTGGGGGCGTCACATGGCGTAGTAGGTATTCTTGATGAGGAATCATCCCCGCCATTAGTGCCAATCTTTGATGGACCGATTACTAGGTCAAGATTGAAGGAACTACGTCAAGAGCTGGAGACGTTTATGGCACATGATGTATCACATGACGAAGAGGACAAGTCCAAAGTCAAGGCGTTGACTTTATTGGTCAACGTTACATATGTTTAATTTTATTAATTTCTGCATTGGATATTTTTAGGATTATTAATTATTTATTTTCAGCTTTCTATTTTCGGGTATTTTTGGAACAATTGTAGCCCGTTTTTGGGAAGCTAGGGCCGGCCCTCCTAGGGTATTTAAGGTCTCCCTTGTCTTCTTCATTAGTTAGATTTCTCACATTGTTAAACACAAAAACAGAGCTTGGTTTTTGCTTTGAAAACTCGGCTCCCCGTGAGAGTCTCAATCGATTGTTCTTTCCTGCTTAGTTGTTTTCGTCTTTGTCAAGTCCCTCTGGAGTTGGTGATTTCGTACTTCATAAGCAATCCTCTCCGTGCTCCAAGTTCGTCAACGATTCTTGGTTGTGTGGCGTTGTAGAGATTGGGTTGGTAGATCGTTCGACAAGGTTCCTTGCTATCAAGCAAGCGGGTTTTCTCATCGTTTCTATTGGTTCTATCTATTATCCTATCCATTAGTTTCACTTCCGCTATTGTTCTAATCTTGTGTTTTCTTTTGTTTTGAGATCCGTTGCCTAGATCCATCTCCTACACGGCTAACCCCGTATCAATTGGTATCAAGAGCTTTGCGGCTTCGGATCGCCTTTGACGATTCCAGATTCATCATCAAAAATTGGATCTTCCTGTTTTCAATCGTCAATTGAATTTCTTTGTTTGAGTCACATTAGTGAATTGTTAGTCTGACTGATTGTTTGCTCTTGTTTGTCTTGGAAAGGAGTTCGTTGCGGTTGATTGTGACTACGAGGATCCACAAAAAAACATACCAAAACCATCCAAAAATCAACAAAAAAATTCGACCCCCCCCTTCCACCATTGTTGTTCGAACCCTAGCTTGGCGAGCAAGACACGACGGCGTCCAGGTTCGTGCGCGCCAGAGATCCGGTTGTTCAATTTTGGTAATCTTCAAGATACTTGCTTGATTTTCTAGAAATTTTATTTTATCTTTATGGTGTAATATCCCAGGAAAAAACAAGTTGCCTAAAAGAAAATTATATCCAAAAAAATATTAAAAAAAAGCATTATCGAAATTCAAAAAAAAAAAAAAAGAGGAAAAGGCATCTGGGATTTTTGAGAATTTTTCAAAAATAAAAAAAATTAGGGTTCCGTTTCAGATTTTTTTTTCGGACCTCTTTGTCGCCGTAACAGTACCCGGCCACAACCCGACCGGGTGAGCCTCAGTTAACCCAGCCCTCACGTACCTGCCACCGACCCGGCCCCAACCCGACCGGGTCCCACCTCGGGTTGCGCTCAGTCGCCACCACCCGGCCACCACCCGATCGGGTCCTGCCCGGGTTCCGCTCAGTCGAGCCCCACCCGGCCTGTCCCCACCCGACCCCAACCCGACCGGGTCCCACCCTGGGTTGCTCTCAGTCCACCCCACCCGACCCCAACCCGACCGGGTCCCACCCGGGTTGCTCTCAGTCCACCCCACCCGACCCCAACCCGACCGGGTCCCACCCCGGGTTGCCCTCAGTCGAGCACTACCCCCTCTTGCCCGAACCCCTTCTCCCTTCCGTTCCCTCGGGTCACTCTCGGCTCCAATTGGCTTCGTTCCGAGTCGACAAAGGTACGTCTTTCTGACTTGTAATTCGCATTTCTTGAGTTCCAAACACATATATAGCCCCATCTTTAGTTGCATTTCATTCTTGTGACTATAGTTGTGTCGCTTTCCTTGTTGAGTCGTTCTCTAGTCTCGCTTTTGTTTGAGTCATTTTTTTGTCGTACATTTACTTGTCTTGTCTACTACATCTCTGCTTGACCTTGATTTGCTGCGTATCTTGAGCACATAGAGAACTTGTCATTTACGAGCCTAACTTCGCAGGTTGTACAATCACCGAGTGCAAACACTTGAGAGTTTTTTTTTTGTTTTCCTAACCTTAACAGCTTTCTGTGTTCGTCTAAGTGGTGATCATGACAGGTTCCGGTGATGAACAGGTCACTGCAAATGGTTCCCATGTCGATATGCAGGCGATGCTATAACAGTTGGCTTCTACAGTCGCGCATTTGTCTGCGAAGTTTGACTCGTTGGAGACTCGCTCCAACCCACTCCCGGCTACGCAGGAACACATTGGTCCATCGCATAGCGCACCGCTTCCCGCCACCGAGCCCTTGGTCGACCAAGCCACGGCCTACCAAGCGGCGATGGACGAGCGTCACCAACCGAGAGCCACTGGCACCGACCGCATACGCCCGATTCGGCATCCCACACCTCGTGATAGGTCTGAGTCCCCTCCTATGTCGATACGTTCTAGTTTATGGGGTGATGATGATATGCAGGACTATGAGCGCGAGGAGCGTAATGAGTGGCGTCCTTACCGCCCCCGGAATGACCGCGGACAGCCCCGCCGCCGTGAAGCCGAACAAGACGGCATTGGACGGATCAAAGTGAAGATCCCGGCTTTTGATGGAAAGTGTGATCCAGACGTCTACCTTGAATGGGAGACGAAGATTGAGCAGATTTGGGGTTGCCACAATGTCCCTGAACATAAAAAGGTACAACTCGCTGCTCTTGAATTTACTGGTTATGCTTTGGTTTGGTGGGATTCTGTTGTGAAGGCTCGAAGACAAGCCATGGACCCTCCGGTCAACACATGGAACCAGATGAGAGCTATGATGAGGGCCCGCTTCGTTCCCCACCACCACAATAGAGTTCTCCGCAACCGTTTGGAGACTATAAGGCAAGGCTCTTTAGGTGTTGAAGAGGTCTACAACAATATGCAGATAGCCATGGCACGCGACAACGTCGTCGAAGATGAAGAGGCCACTATGTCCAGGTATCTACGTATCTTGCATCCTCATTTAGCTGACACTATAGAATTGTATCCCTATTCTACCATGACAGATTTGCTACACCAAGCAATTAAAGTGGAGAGACAATTCAAGTCCAGCTATACCCAACAACACCGCACGGGGCCACAACGCCAAAGCTGGCGTCCCGACCAGCAGCAGGGCCGCACAAGACACCAGAGATCCCGCCCAGCAACCGGTCCGCCTCGCGGCAATGAGCAAAATTCTCGTGGTGCGCACCCCTCTACCTCCACCGCACCACAGCAGCCCACACGGCCCGCCCCTGCAGTTACACGAGGTAACCCTGCTGACCCTCCTCCTAGAGCTAGAGATATCACTTGCTTTAAATGTCAAGGAAAGGGTCATTACATGAAAGATTGTCCTAATACTCGTGTTTTGATGATTAATCATTTGGGTGAGTTAGAGTCTGAGTCTGACACTGAGCATGAAAATTTAGTTACTAGCCATGATATGAATGAGCATGCCAATGATGATGATTTGGATTTTATTGAATATGAGCATGGTGATTCATTGATTGTTAGGAGGACTTTGCATGTTAATCAGGCTCCTTGTGATGATAATCAGCGTGAGAATTTGTTTCATACAAGATGTCTTGTTAAAGGGAAAGTTTGCAACATGATTATTGATGGTGGTAGTTGTTGTAATATTGCTAGTGTTGAATTAGTTCATAAACTGCAACTCTCTACTTTTTTGCATCCTAGACCTTATAGACTTCATTGGATGAATGACTGTGGTGAACTCAAGGTGAATAAGCAAGCTAAGATTACACTTAAGCTAGGAACTTATGAGGATGAAATTTTATGTGATATTGTTCCTATACAAGCTTGTCATATTTTGTTAGGTCGTCCTTGGCAATTTGATAGACATGTTATTCATGATGGACGTACTAACCAACATGCCTTTGAGTTTCGTGGTAGGAAAGTAGTGTTGAAACCGATGACGCCGCTTCAAGTGGCTGAGGCTTATGATAAGAAAAGAGAGGTCGAGCGTAAGGGTAAGTCCCCAGCCGAACCATCCACTGCCTCCACACGGACCGACCTCACCCTCGCCTCTACCCCTAGCCGAGTGCTCTTAGCATCCAGCAGAGACCACCTGGTAGATTACCTTCCCCCGGACGTCGCCCTCATGTCCCTTTGTCAGGCCTATACCCTGTTAGGTGACGACGACCGAGCTACACTCCCAGCTGCTGTCCAGACCCTTTTAGCTGAGTTCCTTGATGTTTTCCCGGATGAGATACCCCCTGGCCTACCCCCTATTAGAGGCATTGAGCACCAAATAGACCTGATTCCCGGTGCTACCCTACCCAACCGGCCTGCCTATAGGATGAACCCTATTGAGACCCAGGAAATCCAGAACCAAGTCCAAGACCTTTTAGATAAAGGGTATGTTAGAGAGAGTCGATCCCAGTGTGCTGTGCCTGTCTTACTCGTCCCCAAAAAGGACAATACTTGGCGTATGTGTGTTGATTGTAGGGCTATTAATAACATCACGATCAAGTACAGGCACCCGATCCCCAGGCTCGATGACATGTTGGATGAGCTCCATGGCGCCTCCACCTTTTCCAAGATCGATCTTCGCAGTGGATACCATCAAATCCGGATGAAGGAAGGAGACGAATGGAAGACATCATTCAAGACGAAGTTTGGTTTGTATGAGTGGCTTGTTATGCCTTTCGGTTTGACTAATGCCCCCTCTACTTTTATGCGTCTTATGAATCATGTCTTGAGATCTTTTATTGGTAGATTTGTTGTAGTTTACTTTGATGATATTCTGATCTACAGTAAATCTTTGGAAGCACATGCAGAGCACCTCAGGGAAGTTTTATCCACTCTCAGAGTTGTACAATTGTATGGAAATCTGAAGAAGTGTGATTTTTGCACTGACAGAGTTGTGTTTCTTGGTTTTGTAGTGAGTGCTCATGGACTGCAAGTGGATCAAGAGAAGGTTCAAGCCATTCGTGACTGGCCGACCCCGAGGAACCTAGGTGACGTGCGCAGTTTCCACGGCCTGGCTGGCTTCTACAGGAGGTTCGTTCGAGATTTTAGCACCATTGCAGCCCCGCTGACAGAGATCACAAAGAAGAATACTCCATTCCGTTGGGGTGAAGCTCAAGAAAAGGCATTCCAGACTCTCAAGGATCGTTTGACACACGCGTCATTGCTGGTTCTGCCTGACTTCACTCGCCCCTTTGAAGTAGAGTATGACGCCTCTGGCATTGGTATTGGAGGAGTCCTCATGCAGGAAGGTAAGCCTATTGCCTTCTTTTCTGAAAAGTTGAAAGGTGCATGCTTGAATTATTCTACTTATGATAGGGAATTATATGCCTTGTTTAGAGTGCTGAAAACTTGGCAACACTACCTTTGGCCTAGAGAATTTGTGCTTAAAACTGATCATGAGTCCTTAAAGCATTTTAGGAGTCAAGATAAGTTGGATAGGAGGCATGGTAGGTAGATGTAATTCATAGAAACATTTCCCTATGTGATTAAGTATAAGAAATGAAAAGATAATGTTGTAGCTGATGCCCTTTCTAGGAGACATACACTCTTGACTACTTTGGATGCTCGGGTCCTTGGATTCGTTTATATTAAGGAGTTGTATGATATGGATGCTGATTTTGGAGTGATTTATAAGCATTGTGTGGAAAAGGGTTCATTTGATAAGTTTTTCTTGTTTGATGGATTCTTGTTTCGAGTTGATAAGGTGTGCATTCCTGTTTGTTCTCTACGGTTGTTACTTGTTGATGAGTCCCATAGAGGTGGATTGATGGGTCATTTTGGTAGAGATAAGACTTATAACATGTTGCATACTCATTTCTATTGGCCACACATGCTTAGGGATGTAGAGAATTTTATCAAACGCTGTGTTGAGTGCTTACAGGCTAAATCTAAGGCAAAACCGCATGGTCTTTATACTCCCTTGTCTATTCCTTGCTTTCCTTGGGTTGATATTAGTATGGATTTTATTGTTGGATTGCCTAGGACTAAGAATGGGAGAGATTCTATATTTGTGATTGTTAATAGGTTCTCTAAGATGGCTCACTTTATTGCATGCCATAAAACTGATGATGCTAGGAATGTTGCTGATTTGTTCTTTAGAGAGATTGTTCGGTTACATGGTGTTCCTCGTACTATTGTGAGTGATAGGGATGTCAAATTTATGAGTTACTTTTGGAAGACTTTGTGGGGTAAACTTGGTACTAAGTTGTTGTTCTCTACTGCTAGTCACCCCCAGACAGATGGACAAACTGAGGTCACTAACCGTACATTGGGTACTATCCTTAGGGCTGTTATTAAATCTAATCTGAAAAGTTGGGAAGAAGCCTTACCACATGTTGAGTTTGCTTATAATAGGACTATTCATTCTTCTACCAATATGTCCCCTTTTGAATGTGTGTATGGTTTGAATCCCCTAACCCCTTTGGATCTTAAGTCGTTGCCTTTACCGGAACGAGCAGACTTTGATGCTGATAGACAGGTTGAGTTCATGAAGAAGCTGCACGAGCGGACTAAGGCTCGTTTGGACGCTACTGCAGCGAAGAACGCAGCCCGAGCTAATCACGGCCGGCGTCAAGTGTTGTTCGAGCCCGGCGACTTGGTGTGGCTACACCTACGCAAGGAGCGGTTCCCGGAGCAGAGGAAGTCGAAGCTGTCTCCCAGAGGTGATGGACCGTTCAAGGTGCTGAAGAGAGTAGGCGACAATGCCTATGTGTTGGAGCTACCCGATGACTATGGCGTGAGCCCGATATTCAATGTCGGTGATCTTACCCCTTATGCAGCCGCTGATGTTGATGACTCGAGGACGAGTCCTTTTCAAGAAGGGGAGAATGATGAGGAATCATCCCCGCCATTAGTGCCAACCTTTGATGGACTGATTACTAGGTCAAGATTGAAGGAACTACGTCAAGAGCTTGAGACGTTTATGGCACATGATGTATCACATGACGAAGATGACAAGTCCAAAGTCAAGGCGTTGACTTTATTGGTCAACGTTACATATGTTTAATTTTATTAATTTCTGCATTGGATATTTTTAGGATTATTAATTATTTATTTTCAGCTTTCTATTTTCGGGTATTTTTGGAACAATTGTAGCCCGTTTTTGGGAAGCTAGGGCCGGCCCTCCTAGGGTATTTAAGGCCTCCCTTGTCTTCTTCATTAGTTAGATTTCTCACATTGTTAAACACAAAAACAGAGCTTGGTTTTTGCTTTGAAAACTCGGCTCCCCGTGAGAGTCTCAATCGATTGTTCTTTCCTGCTTAGTTGTTTTCGTCTTTGTCAAGTCCCTCTGGAGTTGGTGATTTCGTACTTCATAAGCAATCCTCTCCGTGCTCCAAGTTCATCAGCGATTCTTGGTTGTGTGGCGTTGTAGAGATTGGGTTGGTAGATCGTTCGACAAGGTTCCTTGCTATCAAGCAAGCGGGTTTTCTCGTCGTTTCTATTGGTTCTATCTATTATCCTATCCATTAGTTTCACTTCCGCTATTGTTCTAATCTTGTGTTTTCTTTTGTTTTGAGATCCGTTGCCTAGATCCATCTCCTACACGGCTAACCCCGTATCAATTCTACATTAGTAGATATATAGTAGATTACGTACAAAAAATATATGGCCGAGAATATTGTTTGCTACTTTTTTTGGAAAGAATAGATTATACAAAATATTCCTATTGTATGCATATCCGACTAATATGGACATATATTTTATTTTATTTTATTTTATTTTATTTTATTTGATTTTCGAAAAACCAACGAAAAAATGAGAGCTTGACACGTGGCTAATTCAATATCATGATGCCATGTGGCAGCATAAAATTTTGGTTCATTTTGGGGGCGTCATATGGCGTAGTAGGTATTCTACTTTAGTAGATATATAATAGATTACGTATAAAAAATATATGACCGAGAATATTGTTTGCGACGTTTTTGGAATGAATAAATTATACAAAATATTCATATTGTATGCATATCCGGCTAATATGGGCAGACATTTTTTTTCTTTAATTTTATTTGATTTTCGAAAAACCAACGGAAAAAATGAGAGTTGGACACGTGGCAAATTTCAATACCGTGTTGTCACGTGGCAGCATAAAATTTTGGTTCATTTTGGGTGCGCCACGTGGCATAGTAGATATTCTACTTTAGTAGATATATAGTAGATTACGCACAAAAAATATATGGCCGAGAATATTATTTACTACATTTTTGGAAAGAATAGATTATACAAAATATTCATATTGTATGCATATCCGGCTAATATGGGCAGATATTTTATTTTCTTTGATTTTGTTTTAACCAACGAAAAAAATGAGAGCTTGACACGTGGCAAATTCAATACCGTGATGCCACGTGGCAGACTGGCAGCATAAAATTTTGGTTCATTTTGGGGGCGCTACGTGGCGTAGTAGGTATTCGACTTTAGTAGATATATAGCAGATTCTACTTTAGAAGATATATAGTATATTACGTACAAAAAATATATGAATGAGAATATTATTTGCTACATTTTTAGAAAGAATTGATTATACAAAATATTCATATTGTATGCATATCCGGCTAATATGGGAAGAGATTTTATTTTGTTTTCAAAAAACCAACGAAAAAAATGAGAGCTGGACACGTGGCAAATTAAATACCGTGATGCCACGTGACAGCAGAAATTTTTTGTTCATTTTGGAGGCGTCACGTGGCGTAGTAGGTATTCTACTTTAGTAGATATATAGTAGATTACCTACAAAAAATATATGGCCGGAAATATTGTTTGCTACATTTTTGGAAAGAATAGATTATACAAAATATTCATATTGTAAGCATATCCGACTAATATGGGCAGATATTTTATTTTCTATTATTTTATTTGAATTTTGAAAAACCAACGAAAAAATGAGAGCTTGACACGTGGCAAATTCAATACCGTGATGCCACGTGGCAGCATAAAATTTGGTTCATTTTGGGGGTGCCACGTGGCGTAGTAGGTATTCTACTTTAGTAGATAGATAGTAAATTACGTACAAAAAATATATGGCCGAGAATATTGTTTGCTACATTTTTGGAAAGAATAGATTATACAAAATATTCATATTGTATGCATATCCGGCTAATATGGCCAGATATTTTATTTTCTTTCATTTTCGAAAACCAACGAAAAAAAATGAGAGTTTGACACGTGACAAATTCAATACCGTGATGCCATGTGGCAGCAAAAAATTTTGGTTCATTTTGGGGGCGCCATGTGGTATAGTAGGTATTCTATAGTAGATTACGTACAAAAAATATATGGCCGAGAATATATTGTTTGCTACGTTTTTGGAAAGAATAGATTATACAAATATTCATATTGTATGCATATCCGGCTAATATAGGCATATATTTTATTTTCTTTGATTTTCGAAAAACCAACAAAAAAATGAGAGTTTGACAAGTGACAAATTCAATACCGTGATGTCACGTGACCGCAGAAAATTTTGGTTCATTTTGGGGGCGTCACGTGGCGTAGTAGGTATTCAACTTTAGTGGATATATAGTAGATTACGTATAAAAAATATATGGTCGAGAATATCGTTTGCTACATTTTTGGAAAGAATAGATTATACAAAATATTCATATTGTATGCATATCTGGCTAATATGGACAGAGATTTTATTTTCTTTGATTTTCGAAAAACCAACGAAAAGAATGAGAGTTTTACACGTGGCAAATTCACTGTGATATCACGTGGCAGCAAAAAAATTTGGTTCATTTTGGGGGCGTCACGTGGCGTAGTAGGTATTCTCCTTTAGTAGATATAAAGTAGATTACGTACAAAAAATACATGGCCGAGAATATTGTTTGCTACTTTTTTGGAAAGAATAGATTATACAAAATATTCCTATTAATTGTATGCATATCCGACTAATATGGACATAGATTTTATTTTCTTTGATTTTATTTGATTTTCGAAAAACCAACGAAAAAATGAGAGCTTGACACATGGCTAATTCAATATCATGATGTCACGTGGCAGTAGAAAATTTTGGTTCATTTTGGTGGCGCCACATGGCGTAGTAGGTATTCTACTTTAGTAGATATATAATAGATTACGTACAAAAAATATATGACCGACAATATTGTTTGCTACGTTTTTGGAATGAATAAATTATACAAAATATTCATATTGTATGCATATCCGACTAATATGGACATAGATTTTATTTTCTTTGATTTTATTTGATTTTCGAAAAACCAACGAAAAAATGAGAGCTTGACACGTGGCTAATTCAATATCATGATGCCACGTGGCAGCATAAAATTTTGGTTCATTTTGGGGGCGTCATATGGCGTAGTAGGTATTCTACTTTAGTAGATATATAATAGATTACGTACAAAAAATATATGACCGAGAATATTGTTTGCTACGTTTTTGGAATGAATAAATTATACAAAATATTCATATTGTATGCATATCCGGCTAATATGGGCAGAAATTTTTTTCTTTAATTTTATTTGATTTTTGAAAAACCAACGGAAAAAATGAGAGTTGGACACGTGGCAAATTTCAATACCGTGTTGTCACGTGGCAGCATAAAATTTTGGTTCATTTTGGGTGCGCCACGTGGCGTAGTAGATATTCTACTTTAGTAGATATATAGTAGATTACGCACACAAAATATATGGCCGAGAATATTATTTACTACATTTTTGGAAAGAATAGATTATACAAAATATTCATATTGTATGCATATCCGGCTAATATGGGCAGATATTTTATTTTCTTTGATTTTGTTTTAACCAACGAAAAAAATGAGAGCTTGACACGTGGCAAATTCAATACCGTGATGCCACGTGGCAGACTGGCAGCATAAAATTTTGGTTCATTTTGGGGGCGCTACGTGGCGTAGTAGGTATTCGACTTTAGTAGATATATAGCAGATTCTACTTTAGAAGATATATAGTATATTACGTACAAAAAATATATGACTGAGAATATTATTTGCTACATTTTTAGAAAGAATTGATTATACAAAATATTCATATTGTATGCATATCCGACTAATATGGGAAGATATTTTATTTTGTTTTCAAAAAACCAACGAAAAAAATGAGAGCTGGACACGTGACAAATTAAATACCGTGATGCCACGTGACATCAGAAATTTTTTGTTCATTTTGGAGGCGTCACGTGGCGTAGTAGGTATTCTACTTTAGTAGATATATAGTAGATTACCTACAAAAAATATATGGCCGGAAATATTGTTTGCTACATTTTTGGAAAGAATAGATTATACAAAATATTCATATTGTAAGCATATCCGACTAATATGGGCAGATATTTTATTTTCTATTATTTTATTTGAATTTCGAAAAACCAACGAAAAAATGAGAGCTTGACACGTGGCAAATTCAATACCGTGATGCCACGTGGCAGCATAAAATTTGGTTCATTTTGGGGGTGCCACGTGGCGTAGTAGGTATTCTACTTTAGTAGATAGATAGTAGATTACGTACAAAAAATATATGACCGAGAATATTGTTTGCTACGTTTTTGGAAAGAATAGATTATACAAAATATTCATATTGTATGCATATCCGGCTAATATGGCCAGATATTTTATTTTCTTTCATTTTCGAAAACCAACGAAAAAAAATGAGAGTTTGACACGTGACAAATTCAATACCGTGATGCCATGTGGCAGCAAAAAATTCAATACACGTGAAAAATATATGGCCGATAATATATTGTTTGCTACGTTTTTGGAAAGAATAGATTATACAAATATTCATATTGTATGCATATCCGGCTAATATGGGCATATATTTTATTTTCTTTGATTTTCGAAAAACCAACAAAAAAATGAGAGTTTGACAAGTGACAAATTCAATACCGTGATGTCACGTGACAACAGAAAATTTTGGTTCATTTTGAGGGCGTCACGTGGCGTAGTAGGTATTCAACTTTAGTGGATATATAGTAGATTACGTATAAAAAATATATGGTCGAGAATATCGTTTGCTACTTTTTTGGAAAGAATAGATTATACAAAATATTCATATTGTATGCATATCTGGCTAATATGGACAGAGATTTTATTTTCTTTGATTTTCGAAAAACCAACGAAAAGAATGAGAGTTTTACACGTGGCAAATTCACTGTGATATCACGTGGCAGCAGAAAATTTTGGTTCATTTTGGGGGTGTCACGTGGCGTAGTAGGTATTCTACTTTAGTAGATATAAAGTAGATTACGTACAAAAAATACATGGCCGAGAATATTGTTTGCTACTTTTTTGGAAAGAATAGATTATACAAAATATTCCTATTAATTGTATGCATATCCGACTAATATGGACATAGATTTTATTTTCTTTGATTTTATTTGATTTTCGAAAAACCAACGAAAAAATGAGAGCTTGACACATGGCTAATTCAATATCATGATGTCACGTGGCAGTAGAAAATTTTGGTTCATTTTGGTGGCGCCACATGGCGTAGTAGGTATTCTACTTTAGTAGATATATAATCGATTACGTACAAAAAATATATGACCGACAATATTGTTTGCTACGTTTTTGGAATGAATAAATTATATAAAATATTCATATTGTATGCATATCCGGCTAATATGGGCAGAGATTTTATTTTCTTTAATTTTATTTGATTTTCGAAAAACCAAAAAAAAAAATGAGAGCTGGACACGTGGCAAATTTCAATACCGTGATGTCATGTGGCAACATAAAATTTTGGTTCATTTTGGGTGCGCCACGTGGCGTAGTAGGTATTCTACTTTAGTAGATTACACACAAAAAATATATGGCCGAAAATATTGTTTACTACGTTTTTGGAAATAATAGATTATACAAAATATTCATATTGTATGCATATCCGGCTAATATGGGCAAATATTTTATTTTCTTTGATTTTCAAAAAACCAACGAAAAAAATGAGAGCTTGACACGTGGCAAATTCAATACCGTGATGTCACGTGACAGCATACAATTTTGGTTCATTTTTGGGGCGCCACGTAGCGTAGTAGGTATTCTACTTTAGTAGATATATAGCAGATTCTACTTTAGTAGATATATAGTATATTACGTACAAAAAATATATGACTGAGAATATTGTTTGCTACATTTTTAGAAAGAATTGATTTTATTTGATTTTCGAAAAACCAACGGAAAAAATGAGAGTTGGACACGTGGCAAATTAAATACCGTGATGCCACATGGCAGCATAAAATTTTTGTTCATTTTGGAGACGCCACGTGGCGTAGTAGGTAGACATGTACAAGTCCGGGCTAGCCCGACCGGCCCGCCCGCCCGGTTAAAAAACTGGGCCTGGACAACAATATTGGCCCGGTCGGGCCGGGCCAGCCCGGTACAATAACGGGCCGGGCACGAACGGTCCTCTAGGCCCGGCCCGGTACCCGTTACTGTTTATATAATTAATATTTGTTTATAATTATATTTATATTTATAATTATATATATATATTTATAATTACTGTTTATAATTTTTTATATATATTTATAATTTTACCCGACCGGACCAGCCCGTCGGATAACCCAACCCGGTCGACCGGGCGGGCCTGGACAAATAACCCAGCCCGGTTGATCGGGCAAAAAAATGCAAAAAAATACAAAAAACCCAGCCCGGGCCCGGCCCGAACCCGGATTTATACATGTCTAGTAATATGTATTCTACTTTAATATATATAGTAGATTAAAGAAAATATATTTTAGTAGGACATATTCATAGTGTATATCCATGTTACTGAGGGGTATTTTATTAATCATAGAAAAATAATTACTATTGATAAAAGAAGGTGTGATTGATGAATAATAATCAATATAACAAGACATTTTTTTTAAATATTTGGGGCGGTCCTTTGAATTTCCCCAAAAACTGTACCAATCCCTTGCTAGTTGTTTCAGCCCGGGCCTATCGCCAACTATAACCCACAAAGTTTTACCAACAAAGCAAAATACTATAATTATTTCAAATGAAAAATCATCTTTCTCAGTCTTTCTTTCCATTTCTCTATAATTGATTTGGTAATTCGATCAACTTTATTGAGAGTTTTAGCTTAATAAAATGTATTCCTCCAGGGTATGAATGGTTCTCTCTCTTGTTGACCAAC
Organism: Rheum nobile; assembly: GCA_027886185.1. Classification (NCBI taxonomy): domain Eukaryota; kingdom Viridiplantae; phylum Streptophyta; class Magnoliopsida; order Caryophyllales; family Polygonaceae; genus Rheum; species Rheum nobile. Next base: position 1,680,268 of record WOAB01000292.1, on the reverse strand, counting down.
CTCTGCAGACTCCGCATATCTACCATCATTCTCTGGTAATTTCTCACTTGTGAACTTTTCCAAGTTTTGTTGATGCTGCTCTCTTGAAGATTTTTGTTTTGTGGGTATTTTTACTGGTGCATGTCATTGTTTGACAGGGTGGGTGAAAAGAGTTAGGTTGTTGTTAGATCAATCCTTTGTTTTGATGGGATTTTAGTTGTTTTTAGGTTTTGATTTTTCAATCCAGCATGTCCAAATCAATCCGGGTCATGCAATTTTAGGTATATATCACTATATGTATACACAGAGAGAGATTTAAAATAAAATTTGGGTTAAATATAGATTGAAAGAAAGGAAAATGATCATGTGATTGCAAGCTGGGAAGATTTATTCTTGCATGGAAACTGTATCTTCAACTGGTGCCTTGTCTTCTACCAATTGTGGCTGAAAATTCAGTAGCCATGAAGTTCATGAAACTAGGATCTAAGCCAGACACTTTCTACACAGCTGAAGGTGTAAGGTAAATCATCAACAATTTGAATCTTCTTATAATCTTCCCATCATACAAATTTGTATCATCTTTATAAAACTCCTTGTTGCAGGTCAGTCTCATGTGAAGTCTATACTGATCTCATAATCCAAGTCCAAGGAATCAAATATTTACTGCACAAGGTATGTCTGATTCATTTCAATTTTAAGGCCATGTTCCAACATTTAACAAAATAACACTTGATGGCCTGCAGTTTCCGTTGCTGTCGAAAAGCGCACGCCTTCAGAAGCTCTGCACCGAGTCACAAGACTCCTCCCACCACCAAACGATCCTGCTTCCTGAAATCCCAGGCGGCCCAGAAGCGTTCGAGCTATGTGCCAAGTTCTGCTACGGCATAACCATCACCTTAAGTGCACACAACTTAGTGGCTGCTCGGTGTGCAGCCGAGTTTCTTCAGATGACTGAGGATGTGGAGAAAGGAAACTTGATCCACAAAATTGAAGTGTTCTTCAACTCCTGCATCCTCCATGGATTTAAAGACTCAATCCTCACCCTCCAAACCACAAAGCAGCATTCCACTTTGTCAGAAGATCTTGGCCTAACCAGCAAATGCATTGAAGCCATATCATCTAAAGTCCTAACAAGCCCTTCTAAGATCATCCATGAGCAAAGTAAGAGTTGGTGGGGTCAAGACATATCTGAACTCGGCATTGACCTTTATTGGAGGACTATGATTGCAATCAAGTCAGGTGGAAAGGTTCAATCCAAGCTCATTGGAGACGCGTTGCAGATATACGCTTCGCGGTGGTTCCCCACCAAGAAATCAGCTTGTGATGTGGATTCCAAGACTGCTAAATTGAGGTATTGCAATCATAGGCTATTGCTAGAGGCAATTGTGAGCCTACTCCCAGCTGAAAAGGGGACTGTCCAATGTAGCTTCTTGCTTAAGCTGCTTAAGGCAGCAAACAAGCTGGGTTGCTCTGCATCTTCCAAGGTGGAGCTTGCAAGGAGAGCTGGAATCCAGCTGGACGAAGCGAGTGTCAAGGATCTGTTAATACCGTCCGCTTGTGATGGCGGGACAAAGTATGACGTGGACACTGTGGTGAGTATACTTGATCAGTTCATATCACAAGGGATGAGCCCTCCAACAAGCCCTTTGAGGTTGAAGGGAAGGCTTGAAAAGAGGAGGAGGTCAAAGTCAGCACAGAATATTGACTTGTTGTTTGAAGAGAGCAGAAGATCTTCCTCTGCCTCTCACAGCTCAAAGCTCAGAGTTGCAAAGCTAATTGATGGGTATTTGCAAGAGATTGCCCATGATGTGAATCTGCCTCTCCAGAAGATGATCTCCATTGCTGAATCTATACCGAGTTTCGCCAGGGTTGATCATGATGATCTTTACTTTGCCATTGACACTTACCTTAAGGTGGGTCTAAATTTGCTACCCTCTTGCTATTTTTTTGTTTTGTCTTTGATTCTTTAACAATTTTTCATCCTATAAACATATCACAAGGTTGGTTGTTGGTTGTTTTTCGGGGTAAGAGTGCATGACTATACTGGGTTGGTTGTTGTTATAAAAATATCACAGGAAACTTAGAGCTCCTACAACTAACATAACCAGCTAAAAAGATTAGTTTTTTTATAAGCCTTATTGTGTGAACCTAATCAACAACATTGACATTTGACTATTTTTCTATGTTGTATATGGTTATAGGCACATCCGAAGCTGAACAAAAGCGAGAGGAAGAGGTTATGCAGAATCCTGGACTGCAAAAAGATGTCAATGGAAGCGTGCATGGAAGCTGCAAAGAACGAGCTTCTCCCACTAAGAGTACTGGTTCAGGTGCTCTTCCATGAGCAAAGTCGAGCTACCGCCATGTCAGCAGAGCTCCTGCCAGCCAACATCAAAGCATTGCTGGCCACACGAGACGATAGCAGCACTGTATCCACACGCCGCCCAGCTAGCAATGCAGTTGAGGATCAGTGGAGCGTCTCTGGAGTTAAGTCGCCAACTAAGCCAAATCTGAAGACGGAATTGGCCTCAGATGGATCGTTGAAGATCAAGGCTCTCCACTCACAGCCTAAGAGGATGTTCAGTAAGTTAATGTCAATGAATCGAGGTGCAACCGAGAAGCATTGATGATGATGAGAAGTTCACAATTTTGTTGTTGCTGTTCAATATACCAAGTTATGATTATGTGTTATGCAAAAAATTGTATTATGATTCCCCAAGAGAAGAACTCTTTTGTAAGATCTCTATGAAAAAGAGGAGCCTATGGAATATAAATGAGCCCTTTCTTTATATGAATAATCTTTGGAAGACTATTATTTTGGTGCTATGAGGTTTGGTGTATTGTATCTCACTCGTCATCAAGTTTCAATATTTTCACTTGAAAAAATGACTCTAAATAATAGCAATTATCAGCCTTGCATAAAAAATAATACAAACTTTTAAAAATTGTAAAAACATACCCAAACTATATTAACCAAAAGTGGTATGAAAATATTTGTCGTTGAATTTTCCGGCGGACTTGCTGATGTGGAGCCGGAAATATGAGTTGTCATATTTATTTTTAACTCATCAAATTACACCTCATTATATAACAAAAAGATACGAGAAAATAAAATAAAAATACACAAACCAATATCAGTAATTGACATCTTACAACAACACGATTAAAAGAAAATCAGACATATTTTTTGACAGATCACTTTTTAAACAAACCAATCATTATTATACAAACGAGGTGTAATTTGATTTTTTTTTTTGGACAAATCACATTTTCAGCTCCATCTTTGCATATCCGTAAGAAAATTCACCGGAAAATTATGCTCATACTATTTTTGGGTTATATTGTCATAGTTTGGGTACGTTTTTATAATTTTTAAAATTTATACTCCCTCCGTCCCATAATGTTTGTCATATTTCGTTTTTGTACACTATTCATAGTTGAATAAATTTTTTAAGATTTCTTCCAATATATAAGAAAAAACATAGTCATGTGGGGTCTTGTTTAATTCGTCTCAACGAGTACTTTGATAATATCAAAAAATTATAATTTTTATTAATATGTAATTAGAGATATTAACGATATAAAACTCGTCTCGACAAATGTGCCCAGACAAAACATGACAAACAATTCGGGACAGAGAGTATTATTTTTGGTTTAAAGTTGATAGTTGATATTATTTAAAGTAATTTATTCTTTTCACTTAGGTTACAACTAGATAAATATATTTTGATGACGAGAAAACCACACTCGGTAATAAATTTCGGATTCGTAACCCAACTGACAAGAGCATAAATCAGGTAAATCGAATTGCACCCTAATAGAACCAAACCAAGAGGGCTTAGATTGCCTTTTGTTATCAGAGGATGACATTTATCGATCTGGGCTGGCCCAGAAACGCTCGTTGTATTTTCCAGAAAAAGGCCAATAACGGCCCAAATAGCAATTAGTCCAGTACACAAGTTACAGTTTTGTTGTGACTTTTAAGTTAGCCTAAAAAGGTTTCCAAACTAAGTATGATATTTTTAACTTGTACTCTTGTATTTTGATTTAATTAATTAGCTTGCGGCAAGTATGAAAATTTTATTGTTTTTCAAAAATCAAAATACGAGCAAGAATTTAAGACATTGTAGGGTTGGTTGGTTTTATGATCGAACACTAAATTACATTACAACACGTTTATATCTACATGGGTCTATAAAGTAATTAATAAAACTTACCACTGGTCCATTAATTCCCTTTGGCTATGGTGACCACTCTAAATATTAAATTCGATTGTTATACAATGTTTGGAGTGTAAAAGACATCAAGAAATATCCCAATTATGCATAGGATGAGCCTTGGAATTGGATCACCCGGTCTCACTTATTGAGATGAGATGTAAACCCTAATGTCCCAACCAACAACAACTTACAACCAAATTCGTTTTAGTTATTATTATTATTATTATTGTCAACATTATTTGAAACCAAAGTGCAATGCCCATTATTCAATTCTCACCATATATTCAATAGCGTACACAGTACCTACCCACCACATATATACTATACTATATAATAATGTCTCTCTACTTAATACATATACTTGTAATGTGAAAGTCCGTGGGCCCGATAAATGAGGACGTACGGACACAAGCGCATAAGCGCTGATAGATCTAGTACATAAGCCTAATAGAGTTTCATCTTAAAATCAATTGACAATAGAAGGAGTAGTCCATTAAGCTTATATATTAGGCAAGTTATACCACAACTTTAAATATAAGATGTTTATATTCCAACATGTCCCCGCAAGTGCAACGGGCGTACAATTGATCAGGCACAGTTGACAATTGGACAAACGGGTGTGGGTAGGCATCTCAATTTCTTTATAGCCAGACCCAACCAATGAATGAGGACGTGCGAATGCGCATAAACGCAAATCGGTCCAGTATATAAGTCCAATGTGGTTCCATTCTAAAATCAATTGACAATAGAATGGATAATTCATCAAACTTATATACTAGATAAGTTATGTCCCAACTTTAAACGTGAAATGTTTATATTTCAACACAGAGATATTCAAGTATTAAAGGGTGAAGATGAGAATTGAATTTATTAGAAAGTTTGGGTATGAATAAAAATGAGTATACTTGTACTTGGGTAGTAGTTAGAGATCTAGTTGGGCATAATTCGCAGTTTTAATTCTCCAGGTTTGCCAGCCTTGGAGGAACATTTTCTGCCAACCGAAAAGATGTTTTGTAGTACAGTTGTATAGAGCACTGCACCATACAAACAATTGAACAAAGAAGAAGAAGAAGAAAAGCAGCTCAACACTGAGCTAGGCTTAATACTTGTACCCGGTATCTGTTTAGTGTTAGGATTAAATGATTAATATATTCGAATTGCAAAATCCCATCAAATGACAGAGAAAGAAACAAGAAAATCATACAATATCCTACAGAATGACAGATTAAGAGAGAGAGAGAGAAGCTGCAGATTGATCAAAACCGCAGTGTACGTGTTAAATCTGATCACCTTTTTCCAGGTAGCATACACACAGCTATGGAGAAAAAGGTGATGGATGCAATAGCAGAAAGAAAGATAAAAAGCCGGTTGTACGTAGCATGCAGATGCAGCAGCCAAAAAAGTTGAACTATGAAACCCGGCCTGAAAATTTGTCTCTTTTGCTTTTTCTGATTTCACAGAGAGGTCAACTCCATCAAAAGCCTTTTCCAGATTTTGCAACATTAAACCTTGTTTTTTATAGACTTTTTTTGTTCCTCTATCGTTACACTTCAAAGTTTCTATGCAGTCAATTACCCTAATCCTATGGCTATGGATATGTCTCAAAAGCCTATATCATCACTCAAAACATTTTTACTAGCTACATTGAAAACTAAAATCCATTGTTACACTCAATTCAAACTTTCGAGTTTAGACACTGTTGATCCAAGATCATGTTTTTATTGTTGAAATTTAAATTGTTGCAAACTTGGAAACGACCCCTCAATTCAAAAGCCTATATATATATGAACAATAATTCCTTAATTAATAATATCTTTACTGTATCAAACATTAAGATCGATACATTATACTTACAGCCCTCCATTGATATAGTAATATAGAAGAATTAGGTGAAAATGACATCTTGGAGTCATGTAAATAAGTTTGGAGTTTTGTACAAGCAGAAAATAACAAAGGTTGATCATAGGAAGACGCTGAAAATCACCAATGGAAATTACATAAAGATCCCATCTGTTATATTGAAACAACGAAGAGAATTGTCCAGCATCCAATATATGGTGCGAAGTACAATTAAGAAATGCATTTTATCAAACAACAGTTCTATCCGAGCAACATGCATTAGAGCACTACAACTTACGTACTAGCATTACTTCCGAACCAATTTTGTTGATTGATTTTCTGCCATTGCTACCTACGTTATAATACTACTTATACCACACCAGAAACATGAAATTACAACGTACATATTTTCTTCCTCTCATGATCAAACCCTAACAAACTGGGTTTCTTTCTAGCTAGGCAAAAGACATCAAATTGATCAAACATTTCGAAGCTTATCAGCGGCGGCAAAGACATTACAGAGATCAGAGCTAGGGCAAACTTGCTCCTCCATGGCCATTGCATAATTAGTAAAGGTGTAATCTTGAAAGCAAGTGCCTTGGGTGGTGTTGAAGCAAGCTAATCCCTCTTGCATCACATGATCAACATCCCTAATCTCAGGGTTGGTGTTAACATGATCATGATCTCCTTTCTTGGGGAAAAACTTCCTAATCATCTCCTCCAACAGCCCTGAATCCGACGGTTCAGATCCAAACAACAAACCCTCATGATCATCAGCGCTTTCTCCCTCCTTATTATAGCCATTAATGGAAGAACCAGAAACATCAGCAGTAGTGCAACTTTTGGGAGCGGTGCAGTTATCAGCGGTTGAAATTGGAGAATTAGGGTAATAGGAAGAAGAACAAATTGGAGGATGAGAGTTGGAATTCATGGAAGATGTGAGGAAATCACGGAGCAAGAGCATGTTCATCTTCGAAGAAACACCAGGAGTAGAAGAAGAAGACGATGAAGAAGAAGAATTAGCGGCGAAATTAGAGAAATCCCTAAAACTAGGAGAGGGGTAATTACAGGCCCAATCCCAGTTAGGGGAATAATTACCCTTGTAATTATAATACTGCCGCCCGGCCACGTCGGCCCTTGACTTTGACCGGCCGCCGGAGCAACCGTGGAAGAAGAAAGGGTCGATGACGTCAGGGTGTGCGGGGGATGACGTGGGCGGAGGGTAGACGAAGTTGGTTCGGGCCTTGAGGCCGCGCATGGCTCGGGCGGCGCAGTCGTAGGCGCAGGCGGCTTCCTCGGCGGTGTCGAAGGTGCCCAGCCAGCGACGTTCCTTGGAGAGGGGATCGCGTATCTCGGCGGCGTATCGGCCCCAGGGACGGCGCCGGACGCCCCGGTAGCGCATGGCGGCGGCGGCGCTGGTGGCGGTGTCTTTGAGTGGGCGCTTAGCGGCGGCGGGCTTCCTTGTTTGGTGTTCGGGTGGTTCGGTTTGGAGTTGGGTGTGGGCGACGCCGCTGAGACGCGTTAGGGCTTCTTCCATAAATTCGATCTGAATGTTGGTTTTGGGAATTTGGTTGGTAGTGATTTCGAGTGAAGGCGGTGAGTTTTTGATGAGAAATGATGGCGTGTATTTATAGAGGGAAGGGGATAGGTTTTTGGGATGGGGAAACTGGAAGGTTTGGGGAATAATTAAGTCTAGTTTGATTAGGCCATTATTATTAATTACAACATACGGATTATCATTTTAATTACATTTTGTTTACGATTGCCTATGAACTAAATGATGGCGTGTATTTATAAAGATTGTAGAAAATATGGAGTATGAAGTTGAACAACAGAAGTCGCCAATCTTATTAGTTCAAATATGAAAATACTTTCAATCAAACACTTCTTACACAGAATTAATATGTTTTTTCGTGAATTTCAATTGTTTGTTCCGAAAATGATAAGTTGAAAAATATGCATGACCCAATAAATATATTACATGGATAAATTAGAGGAAAGCAGGGAAAACTCTTCACTTATGAATATGATAAATGATTTGTCTAACATGGTCACAGATTAAGAGTTTAAATTTAATTTTTTTTTTTTTTTTTTTAAATAGAAGAGATAAATCCCTAATAAAAAAGTTAAATTAGTAATTAAAAATTATTATTATTAAATATAGGGTTTTATTGTGTGTCATAGACACATAATAGAAAAATTATATGATAAATATTGACATTAATTTGCAACCCTTTCCGTCCATAATGAATTACTCCTTGGTAAAAAAAAAATACTACTCGTAATAAGAATGTGACGAAAGCTAATACGGAGTAAGAATTATGGTATTATGGTGCAGATTTAATTTGCGTGTATCGAAAGATTATATTGAAACTTGAAACTGCGCGCGTGAGGGTTTCTTCTTTGTGGTTGGGTATTTCCGATGCCCAAAATAAAGCATAGCAGATTATACCTAATGAAAGGGGGAGAAACAATTGGGAAAAACGGCTGATTAAGTGAACTTGTCTTTTTTGGAACTCTTAAGAAATGCATGATTGTCGTGTTTCAGATACAGTATTATATTTTCACTTGGTCCTTCTCATTTTTGATTCTGCACAAGTATTTCACAATATATATATTGTACGTACTTCCTATCTTGTGCAGTACTTACTAATTACTATACACAAAGTTTGAATGTTACATGTTTTAATTTACAAGTCTTTTTACTGTAAGTTGCAAATACGTGCAAGCTATCTTGTCCAATATGAAATAGTTTAAACAGTTTAAGGCCAAAGCTTTTTTTAGATTAACGGAGTTTTATTTTCTTTTTAATCTAGTTAATGAGTGTTCGGTAAAAAAATATCAATCTAGTTTAGGGAGCTTATAGTAGATTAACGTAACTTAATTTTTTTAATGTAACCCCTCCTACATTGTTGAAGATTAACAAATTGAATTTTACATTTATCTCATTTTATCTTGTAATACCGAACACCAACTATAATTTTTAAATAATGAAGCTAATAAATTCAGCTCCAACTCAAGCTACTTATTCAGCTCCAACTGGATTTACCGAACAAAGCCTAATACTCTATCTTTTCACTAAATAATGTTATTTTAATTTGCATAACTATTCAAAAAATTTACACTAATATACTTTAAACAAATTATAGAATTTACAATCTATTAATTACTCACTTTATTTATAACCAATAGATAAAGATATTTTCATACAAAAATCAATATACAACTTTAAAGACAAACTCCGTAATTTATCAATAAAACATTAACTAAAACTTTAAAATAACAAATATTTTTTAACAGAATTCATAGGCTAAAATGACAATTGTATATATCCAAATGGAGAGAGTAAACTGTTCTAGTTGTCGAACTCGATATATACTTATATCCCTTCTTGTAATATATTTGAGGAAAGACATGGTGCGTGCGAATAGGCTCGTAGGAGAAAAATAAGAACGGCCCACAGTCGTTGGATTTTCAAAATAGAACGTTCCAGACCTGATTAAGATCATTTACATTTTACAATATAGAAACTGTGCATTGTTTCTCTTAAAATTAAAAAAGATAAAATATATATTTGAAGAAGGTGTGTCAAAAAAAAAATCATGCATTGTAAAATTGTATTGGTTCTTGAGTTGATCTTCTTAATAAGAAACCCTTACTCTAGAAAAAAAAAACTTACATCCACAAAATTTAATTACTTTTATTTATTTATGAGAGAAGATTTTTTTTTAATTGTGGATGGCCTAATAAAACTAGTATTAAAAATTATTGTTAAAAGTGAAAAGTAAATTCAATGGTGTGAAATAGTTGTTAGAACGTAAAAAGCATGCAAAATATATAGGGTTCGTTTGGATCACTTAAAATAATGCATTAAAATATATTATTTTGTATTAAATTATATTAAATCATTAATTTAATGTAATATAATACATTTTAATGTATTATTTTGAGAATCCAAACGCACACATATACTTCATCAATATCACAATTACAGTTTTTAAAAAGAGTATCAAATGTACATATATACACAGTTTTTTGGACAATGGTTGTTCTTTTGGAGTAATTACTTTGTTTTGTTATTTCTTCAATATCATTACTAATATTTTTACTTTATTTATTAAAAAGTACTAAAAAGATATATATATGAAATAGATTTGAAAAAGATAAACATAAATATTATTTTGTTGCATAAATAATTAATTAAAAGGACAATTATTGTTATATGGATGGAGTATGTGAAGATAGATATAAGAGTTTCGAGTTTCGGCCTTCTAATTCGTACGTGATCACCCCCAAATGCTCGCACATAGGGCCCTTGATTATTGTCCATGCCATCAAAGCTCTCTACATAAATAGGTTTATCTTTTAACAAGTACAAAACTCTTAATAATGCAATTAATACATGACTAAAATTCAAATAACAATTACTTAATAGTCCGTATGATCATAGAATTTGATCAAATTTATATAGACCTATCCCACTTGAATTAATCAACCATTTTTCATGCATATATGATTGAGACCCTAATTACCAATAAAAATACCTAGCTAATTTACAAATTAAAGGTGATATGATTCCTCTATGTTACATGAACACTGGGGCATTCAGCAGATCTCCGTTAGATCTTTCAAACACTGGACGTCACTCTAGTCTATAACTAAGCTCATTACTCTTAAATCATTAATTAGTTGTAAGTAATGCAATACATACGGGACCTCTAATCTTCTTCTTGGTCCAGGGCAATTAATCATGATTTATACATAGGGGACCTCTAATCTTCTTTGCTTAGCCTCAGCTTATAATCTAAAGCATCCGTGATGGTCCCCAAATATAATTGTCATTCAAGATTATTTGTATGTAGATTGATTAGACTTTATTTACATAAGTTGTGAGATTCATCCATCGCCCATCGATTTATCGTCCAATTATTTGTATCTGTAGTTAGCTACCAACTTGAAAGAATTGTTGAAGATCATAAAACCATGATGAGGGTTCATCTAGTTAATTACTCATTTTCTGCATGTAAATAAGCTCTGGTACTTATAATCAGAAACCTATTTTTCAATGAGAATTATAACGAAATACGAAGTATAAATATAGGTTAATTACTTTTGAAGAGACGTTGTTTTTCTTTTACATATATTTGATAATTTTTGGGACAATACTTCAAATCTGACTCATCAAGAAATTAATATACTCCATTTGTTTAAAAATATTTATCATTTTAATCTTTAACATGTATAATTATTAAAAAATGCAATCATCAAGATAAAATATTATTGACTTTTAGCTTCTTAATTTTGTTAAATTTTATTTGTACTGCTACATATATTGGTCAAATTTTGCCAATTTTACCCTTATACTAATTTATTCTAAAATTAGACTTTTGATTCACTCACCCCAATTTCCCATATAAAGCCTCACGTAATCACTAATCAGTATTGATTACATAATTTTTGGTTTTAGAAACAATTGATCCAGTGGATGGAGGCTTGCGACTGACAAGGTTAGTTTGTGGGCTCGGGTGTTGCGGGAGAAGTACAAGTGATGTGTCATTGCCTCCTTTGACAAGTTGAATTGTCAAAAGTGATGACTTGGATCTAGTCTTGGGTGAGAAATCACATCTGAACGTCACGGTGGTGAAGATGACGATGAACGCGTTGAAGAACGCGATGATGGTCACGGTGATGAACGCGGTGGAAGCGATTTGATGGAAGAATGATAACGGTGGTGGTCACGATTTGGTGAAGGATATAAGGCTTGAAAGGACAAGCCTTTGGGTGTCGTAGCGTCGACTGCGGATGAAGGAGATGCGAAGATAGACTTTGCTTGAGAAGATCAAGCGATTGCCGTAGCGTCGGCGGCGGAGGGAATGAGGATGAGAGGGATATGGGTGACGCCCGATCAAGGGAAGGAGAAATTAACACTCGACTTAAAACCTTGAACTTTAACTTGAACGTAAGAAATAACATTAACAAAGTCGGGTATAAATAGGGGGAGGTGAGAGGTGGGATGGGCCGAGTCGAACCTCGTGGGCTAGCCCATGCAAGCATGCAAAAGGCACTCGCCCTAAAAGATAGAACGACTAAAAATGAAACTATCTAAAACGCTATAAATAAGGAAACTATCTAAAAAGAACGCAATCTTCAGAAAGAACGCGTGAAGTGATGAAGGCGGTTGAGCCGCTCGAGGGAGATCGCGTTCAACATGGAGTCGCTTGAAGGAAGACGCGTTGAGGCACGCGATCTTTGGACTTGGATGAAGACGCTTGATGAAGATCGCGGTCTTCATACTTGGCTCTTTTGAGCTCACAGTGATCGCGTTCTTCCTCGTCTTGAACCAAGGTGGTCTCCAAGGTCTTGGACGCGTGGGGCTCGCTTGAGCCCGGCTTGGGTCGATGCAGGGTCGCATCATTCTCCTCCCCTTAAAATCGAAGCGTCCTCGCTTCGAACTGGGTGGGGCCAAGGAGAAGACACGCTCGTCGGGTAGCAGGAAGACGGCGTTGGGCTTGTTTCCGACTCGGAGGACCTCAAAGAAGATCAAGGAAGACTCTGGTTCAGAAGCAGGCTCGAGGGCTGGGGCGGACGCGCCAAAGCAGAAATCGCAACCATGTGCACGGCTGCAAGTTCGATGGAGTACAGACCTGCATCCATGGGCACGGGTGCAAACGTCGTCGGACTCGGTGGCGCGGCAACGGGCTTCTCAGTCGGGTCGGACCTGCTAGCGCGGCAACGGGTGTAGTTGGGGCGTTTGCAGGCGGTGTTGTCGCGGTAGCGGGCGCTGGTCTTGGTTCGTTGATGTTCGGATCCGGATGCGCGGTAACGGGCATGGCAGTGGGTTCACTGAAGAACGGACCTGCTGACGCGACATGTGGTTCGTCAGGTGAGGCGTCGGATGTCGGCTCGATGGGCGGAGGCGACGCGGTCAACTCGGCTCTAAGGCAGGCAATCTCGCGTCGTAGCTGTTGGATTTCGCGTTGTGCTGGTGTGAGCTCAGGGACAGTGGCAACGGGTCGCCGCTCAATGTTGGTGCTAGACCGGGTACATACGCGGTCTCTGTCGGGGGTCCGGCGTCGCGCATCGATGTGTGTGTCATACATGGTCCGCTCGCGTTGGCGGTCGTGCGTGCGGACCTGTTGTCGGAGCTGAGGGGAAGGAATCCATTCGGGGTCATCGTCGCGGTGCTGGGTGCGACGTCGCGGCTGGGGCGCGTCTGTGCGTGGATGCTGTGGGGCATGTAGTCGTGACGACGGGATCTAGTCCGGGTTCACGCCACCGAACCAAGGGTCGCGGTTCCACTCTTCGGGCTCGGAGTAAGGGTACAAACGGGCCATGGAAGAGGGGTCTACGGCTCGGTCATGGATCCTGGTTGGGTGTTTGGTTTGGCCATGGTTAATGACGGGTGGGTTAGGGAGTGGGTTTGTGCCGAGGGGGGGCTAGGGTTGTTCGGATATATGGAGGGAATGCTAAGGGAAGATAAAATCTTTTGGTTAAGGAAAGATCTTATCTAGTCCGAAAGATAAGGAAAGGGTTTGCTTTATGAAAAAAGATAAGATTGGGGAAAGATATGGATAAGGGAAGATAATATATTTTGCTTAAAGATAAAATCTTGGGGGTTTGGATAAGGAAAGATGTGACTTACAAGACTGCTGGGCTCTGATACCAGTTGATGTGTCATTGCCTCCTGTGACAAGCCGAATAGCCAAAGGTGATGACTTGGATCTAGTCTTGGATGAGAAGTCACGTCTGAACGTCACGGTGGTGAAGATGATGATGAACGCGTTGAAGAACGCGATGATGGTCACGCTGGTGATGCGGTGGTGAACGCGGTGGAAGCGATTTGATGGAAGAATGATAACGGTGACGGAAGCGATTTGGTGAAGGATATAAGGCTTGAAAGGACAAGTCTTTGGGTGTCGTAGTGTCGACTGCGGATGAAGGAGATGCGAAGATAGGCTTTGCTTGAGAAGATCAAGCGATTGTCGTAGTGTCGGCGGCGGAGGGAATGGGGATAAGAGAGATATGGGTGACGTCCGATCAAGGGAAGGAGGAATTAACACTCGACTTAAAACCTTGAACTTTAACTTGAACGTAAGAAATAACATTAACAAAGTCGGGTATAAATAAGGGGAGGTGAGACGTCGGATGGGCCGAGTCGAACCTCGTGGGCTAGCCCATGCAAGCATGCAAAAGGCACTCGCCCTAAAAGATAGAACGACTAAAAATGAAACTATCTAAAACACTATAAATAAGGAAACTATCTAAAAAGAACGCGTGAAGTGATGAAGGCGGTTGAGCCGCTTGAGGGAGATCGCGTTCAACATGGAGTCGCTTGAAGGAAGACGCGTTGAGGCACGCGATCTTTGGACTTGGATGAAGAAGCTTGATGAACATCGTGGTCTTCATACTTGGCTCTTCTGAGCTCACAGTGATCGCGTTTTTCCTCGTCTTGAACCAAGGTGGTCTCCAAGGTCTTGGACGCGTGGGGCTCGCTTGAGCCCGGCTTGGGTCAATGCAGGGTCGCATCATTCTCCTCCCCTTAAAATTGAAGCGTCCTTGCTTCGAACTGGATGGAGCCAAGGATAAGACACGCTCGTCGGGTAACAGGAAGACGGCGTCGGGCTTGTTTTCGACTCGGAGGACCTCAAAGAAGATAAAGGAAGACTCTGGTTCAGGAGCAGGCTCGAGGGCTGGGGCGGACGTGCCAAAGCAGAAAATCGCAACCATGTGCACGGCTGCAGGTTCAATGGAGTACGGACCTGTATCCATGGGCACGGGTGCAAACGTTGTCGGACTCGGTGGCGCGGCAATGGGCTTCTCAGTCGGGGTCGGACCTGCTGGCGCGGCAACGGGTGCAGTTGGGGCGTCTACAGGCGGTGTTATCGCGGTAGAGGGCGCCGGTCTTGGTTCGTTGATGTTCGGATCCGGATGCGCGGTAACGGGCACGACAGCGGGTTCACTGAAGAACGGACCCGCTGACGCGACAGGTGGTTCGTCAGGTGAGGCGCCAGATGTCGGCTCGATGGGCGGAGGCGACGCGGTCAACTCGGCTCTAAGGCGGGCAATCTCGTGCCGTAGCTGTTGGATTTCGCGTTGTGCGGGTGTGAGCTCAGGGACGGTGGCAACGGGTCGCCGCTCAATGTTGGTGCTAGACCGGGTACGTATGCGGTCTCTGTCGGGGGTCCGGCATCGCGCATCGATGTGGGTGTCATACATGGTCCGCTCGCGTTGGCGATCGTGCGTGCGGACCTATTGTCGGAGCCGAGGGGAAGGAATCCAGTCGGGGTCATCGTCGCGGTGCTGGGTGCGACGTCGCGGCTAGGGCGCGTCTGTGCGTGGACGCAACGGGGCATGTAGTCGTGATGGCGGGATCTAGTCCGGGTTCACGCCACCGAACTAAGGGCCGCGGTTCCACTCGTCGGGCTCGAAGTAAGGGTACAAATGGGCCATGAAAGAGGGGTCTACGTCTCGGTCATGGATCCGGGTTGGGTGTTTGGTTCGGCCGTGGTTAATGACGGGTGGGTTAGGGAGTGGGTTTGTGCCGAGGGGGGGCTATGGTTGTTCGGATATGTGGAGGGAAGGCTAAGGAAAGATAAAATCTTTTGGTTAAGGAAAGATCTTATTTAGTCCGAAAGATAAGGAAATGGTTTGCTTTATGGAAAAAGATAAGATTGGGGAAAGATATGGATAAGGAAAGATAATATCTTTTGGTTAAAGATAAAATCTTGGGGGTTTGGATAAGGAAAGATGTGACTTACAAGACTGCTAGGCTCTGATACCAGTTGATGTGTCCTTGCCTCCTGTGACAAGTCGAATTGCCAAAGGTGATGACTTGGATCTAGTCTTGGGTGAGAAGTCACGTCTGAACGTCACGGTGGTGAAGATGATGATGAACGCGTTGAAGAACGCAATGATGGTCACGGTGGTGATGCGGTGGTGAACGCGGTGGAAGCGATTTGATGGAAGAATGATAACGGTGACGGAAGCGATTTGGTGAAGGATATAAGGCTTGAAAGGACAAGCCTTTGGGTGTCGTAGCGTCGACTGTGGATGAAGGAGATGCAAAGATAGACTTTGCTTGAGAAGATCAAGCGATTGCCGTAGCGTCGGCGGCGGAGGGAATGAGGATGAGAGGGATATGGGTGACGTCCGATCAAGGGAAGGAGGAATTAACATTCGACTTAAAACCTTGAACTTTAACTTGAACGTAAGAAATAACATTAACAAAGTCGGGTATAAATAGGGGGAGGTGAGACGTCGGATGGGCCGAGTCGAACCTCGTGGGCTAGCCCATGCAAGCATGCAAAAGGCACTCGCCCTAAAAGATAGAACGACTAAAAAGGAAACTATCTAAAACGCTATAAATAAGGAAACTATCTAAAAAGAACGCAATCTTCAGAAAGAACGCGTGAAGTGATGAAGGCGGTTGAGCCGCTTGAGGGAGATCGCGTTCAACATGGAGTCGCTTGAAGGAAGACGCGTTGAGGCACGCGATCTTTGGACTTGGATGAAGACGCTTGATGAAGATCGCGGTCTTCATACTTGGCTCTTCTGAGCTCACAGTGATCACGTTTTTCCTCGTCTTGAACCAAGGTGGTCTCCAAGGTCTTGGACACGTGAGGCTCGCTTGAGCCCGGCTTGGGTCGATGCAGGGTCGCATCAACAAGTTTGTTGATACTCATGATTTTCGACACGTTTTGCCAAAGAAGGGTGCTTCTGCGGTTTGGATGAGTATTGTATGGGGCCTCAGAGAGGTGGTTGCTTCCGGGGTGAGATGGGTGCCAGGGGATGGGCGTTGTATTCGGTTTTGGAGTGATCGTTGGCTGCTTGCTACTCCGCTGTCTGAGGTTGCCTCGGGTGATCTGGATGCTTCTGAGGCGGCGCATCCCCTGTGTGAGTATTGGGTGAATGGAATGGGGTGGAACTGGGAGGCTTTGGGCAACCTTCTCCCTGCTGATATTCGGCTTCGTCTTGCTTCTATGGCTTTATGTGGGATGTATGGTGTTTCTGATCAGATGGCGTGGGGGGGGGGGGGGGGGAGGGGGGGGGGGGGGGCACTACTACTGGCTCGTATTTTGTGGCGTCGGCTTACAACATGTTGTGCTTGGACCGCATGTCGGGGCCTCAGTCTGGTCGTCTGTATGGGAGTGTTTGGCTTGTGATCAAGCAGCGTATCTTGACCAATCAGGAGCGCTTTCGTAGGCATATGGTGGAGGATGATGTTTGTCCGATTTGTCATGGTACTGGTGAATCCATCCTCCATGTTCTTGGGATTGCTATCGTATTAAGGCGGTTTGGTGTGTTTCTATGGCTTGTGATCAAGCAGCGTATCTTGACCAATCAGGAGCGCTTTCGTAGGCATATGGTGGAGGATGATGTTTGTCCGATTTGTCATGGTACTGGTGAATCAATCCTCCTTGTTCTTGGGATTTCCCTCGTATTAAGGCGGTTTGGTGTGTCATTGTTCCGACTCATCTTCTGCTTTCCTTCTTCTCTCTCCCTCTGTTGGAATGGGTCTATGCTAACCTTGTGTCCTCCTTTTCCTCCAACGACGGGCTGCCTTGGTCGACTCTTTTCTACTCGGTGGTGTGGTGGGGGTGGAAGTGGCGCAATGCTGTTGCTTTTCATGATGATGGGCCTCAACTTTTTCAGCATCAGTTTGTGTTTGCCAAGGCTCGTGAATATTTTCATGGCCATCAGGCCGTGGCCAGCATAGCCAGCACGGTGTGCGCATTAGAGGTCGTGACGTTAATGTTGCTTGGAGTAGGCTGGAGCTTCTGTGCACTAAGTTGAATACGGATGGAGCCTCTAGGGGGAACCCGGGGCTTGCGGCTGCTGACGGGGCGCTTCACGATGGTGATGGCAGGTGGCTTGGGGGGTTTGTCTTGAATATTGGTATTTGCTCGACGCCTATGGCGGAGCTGTGGGGTGTTGACTATGGTCTTCATATTGCTTGGGAGCTCGGATACATGCGTCTTCTTATGGAGATTGATTCGGCTATTATGGTGTCCTTTTTGCAGCACGACGTTGTGGCTTCTCACCCGCTCTCTTTCCTGGTATTTATGTGTCATGGCTTTCTTATCAGGGACTGGATTGTCCGCTTTGTTCATGTGTATCGGGAGGCTAACCGTCTTGTTGATGGGTTAGCTAACCTTGCTTTCAATTTTCCTTTAGGTTTTCAATTGCTTGAGGATCCTCCTGATGAGGTTTTGTCGATTATTGTGGATGATGTTAGGGGAGTGACTTTTCCCTACAGGCTTCTTTCTTAGCCACTTTTCTTTCGAATAAAATTTAGAGACTTCTGTCTCTTTTACCCAAAAATAAAATAAAAATTGACCCAGTGTATTTTGGAATAAAAATATTTTTCTTAATATGTATTAAAAAAGTCAAAAGAACAATTAAAGATTAACGAAAGGAGTATTTTTTAACAAAGCAAATGGCTAAAATGAAACTTATTATCGAACTGAAAAAGTATATTAATTGAGCGACACGTGAGGAATAAGATCTTAATTAACGACTTTCAAACCTATATATGTAAGGTATTGGTTAAAATTTATTGTTTCTCTCTCCCATAAAAAAATAAAAGGAAATAAACAAAAAATAAGCTATTGTTAGATATTTTCAAAGTTGAGTTTCTTTATTTTAAGAGAGAGTTTATACTTAGGGTCAGTCTATATGCAAACGAAATGTCGTCTATATGCAAACTGTTTTGTGCGTTAAAGCTAAACGTATAGGCTGGTGCATTTAGGCTTAACGTACAAGGGATAAAAATGGAATAAAAGTAAAAAAAATATCCAGAATGACACTGTAGCTGTGCGTTAAGCCTTAACGTATGACACTGTAGCTGTGCGTTAAGGCTTAACGCACATACAAAAAAAAATTATTGCCCTGTAATCATGTAGAGAATTTCAATACGAGTCCGTACGTATAAAATTCATCCAAAACGGACATCGTTTGCCCCTCCAAAAGCCCAAAAAACAAAGCTTTCCTACCCATTTTTTTACAATTTGGTGCCCGGCATATAGCGCATTGTAGTGATTTTTTTTTGGTTTTTTTCTCTATTTTTCTACTATAATTTTGTATAAATTTTAATACGAGTCCGTACATATAAAATATAATGAAATACTATAGTATATAAGTGTAACTATATGAAATATAATAAAATACTATAGTATATAAGTCTAAGTATACTAGATTTAATAAAATACTATAGTATATAAGCATAACTATATGAAATATAATAAAATACTATAGTACATAAGTGTAACTATATGAAATTTAATGAAATACTATAGTATGTAAGTCTAAGTATACTATATTTAATGAAATAATATAGTATATAAGTCTACGTATACTAGACTTATATACTATAGTATACTAGATTTAATGAAATACTATAGTATTTCATTAAATCTAGTATACTTAGACTTATATACTATAGTATTTCATTATATTTTATATAGTTACACTTATGTACTATAGTATTTCATATAGTTACACTTATGTATTATAATATTTCATTAAATCTAGTATACTTAGACTTATATACTATAGTATTTTATTATATTTCATATAGTTACACTTATGTACTATAGTATTTCATTACATCTAGTATACTTAGACTTATATACTATAGTATTTTATTAAATTTCATATAATTAAACTTATGTACTATAGTATTTCATTATATTTCATATAGTTACGCTTATATATTATAGTGTTTCATTAAATCTAGTATACTTAGACTTATATACTATAATATTTCATTAAATTTCATATAATTACACTTATATACTAAAATATTTCATTAAATTTTATATAGTTACACTTATGTACTATAGTATTTTATTATATTTCATATAATTACACTTATGTACTATAGTATTTCATTAAATCTAGTATACTTAGACTTATATATTATAGTGTTTCATTAAATCTAGTATACTTAGACTTATATACTATAGTATTTCATTAAATTTCATATAGTTACACTTATGTACTATAGTATTTCATTAAATTTTATATAGTTACACTTATGTACTATAGTATTTCATTATTTTTCATATAGTTACGCTTATATACTATAGTATTCCATTAAATCTAGTATACCTAGACTTATATATTATAGTGTTTCATTAAATTTAGTATACTTAGACTTATATACTATAGTATTTCATTATATTTCATATAGTTACACTTATATACCATAGTATTTCATTAAATTTCATATAATTACACTTATGTACTATAGTATTTCATGAAATCTAGTATACTTAGACTTATAAACTATAGTATTTCATTATATTTCATATAGTTACACTTATATACTATAGTATTTCATTATATTTCATATAGTCACACTTATGTACTATAGTATTTCATTGTATTTCATATAGTTACGCTTATGTACTATAGTATTTCATTATATTTCATATAGTTACACTTATGTACTATAGTATTTCATTAAATTTCATATAGTTACACTTATAAACTATAGTATTTCATTATATTTCATATAGTTACACTTATATACTATAGTATTTTATTATATTTCATATAGTTACACTTATGTACTATAGTATTTTATGAAATCTAGTATACTTAGACTTATAAACTATAGTATTTCATTATATTTCATATAGTTACACTTATATACTATAATATTTCATTATATTTCATATAGTCACACTTTGTACTATAGTATTTCATTGTATTTCATATAGTTACGCTTATGTACTATAGTATTTCATTATATTTCATATAGTTACACTTATATACTATAGTATTTCATGAAATCTAGTATACTTAGACTTATAAACTATAGTATTTCATTATATTTCATATAGTTACACTTATATACTATAGTATTTCATTATATTTCATATAGTCACACTTATGTACTATAGTATTTCATGAAATCTAGTATACTTAGACTTATGTACTATAGTATTTCATGAAATCTAGTATACTTAGACTTATAAACTATAGTATTTCATTATATTTCATATAGTTACGCTTATGTACTATAGTATTTCATTAAATCTAGTATACCTAGACTTATATATTATAGTGTTTCATTAAATTCAGTATACTTACCCCACTCTCCGTCCATTAGATCTGGGCCAATTCGATATCCATCTCCGTCCAACACGTACCACCCTACCCCACTCTCCGTCCATTAGATCGTTAACGTAATTACAGATTTAAGCCGAACTTTTTATTTTCATTCAATTTCTCCACAACTTCAAAACTTGGGTATTTATGGAAAGAGAATTTCGGTTTTTAGCTTTATGGAAATTGGACGATATCTGGGCCAATTCGATATCGTTTTAGGTCAAACTTTATACGATTTCGAAGCTCTTCCCGAGACATTTCCAACCCCTATAAATAGGGCACCTTTCAATGAGTTTTCGGTATCTAATTTAATCTGAAAAGCTCAAGAACCCTAGCTCCGCGGCCGTGTCTGTTCATCGAAGAAATTCGTCGACCACCGTCCACCGTTGGAGTCGCCGCTACCACCAAAAGTTGCGTCTGGAAGTTAGCTTCCAAAGCCCCAAGCTCTCACCGCCGATTACCCACATCCGGTCGCCGCATTAGCCAGAATTTTATATGTCCGTTTTTTGGGCTTTTGGAGGGGCAAACGATGTCCGTTTTGGACGAATTTTATATGTACAGACTCGTATTGAAATTCTCTACAAGATTATGGGGCAAATTATTTTTTTTTGTATTTGCGTTAAGCCTTAACGCACAGCTACAGTGCCATACGTTAAGGTTTAACGCACAGATACAGTGTCATTTTGGGCCTGTCTCCCTTGGCCCATTTCAACCTGTGCGTTATGCCTTAACGCACAGGTGGTACCCCCGAATTTTCCGAAAATGCCTCTTCTGTCCCTTGTGCGTTAAGACATATCACACCCCACCCGTACGTTAAGGCTTAACGCATATTTTGGTTTGCATTTAGACAATTTTTCGTGTGTATATATCTTTTTCCTATACTTAAGAGATTGATAAAAAAATCTATAAACTTTATTCTAGAGAATCTCACAAATCTCCTTCAACTTTATATATTTTATCCTTTCTAGCTAATTCTAAGAGGAAGAAACTCACAAATCATCCATTGTGAATATTTTAAGTTTTTTATTAACCTATGCACCTATGTTAAGAACCTTATTTTAGAAAATTTGTGGTTAAGTGTTATCATTTTAGTAATTTTTTTTAGATGAGTTTAAGCATTTTTTAGGGAATAGTTTCCAAAATAAGGAAAAAGATAAGGTGAGGATGAAGGATTACAAAAGGAGCGAGGACACCCCAAGACCATCGGATCAAGAAAAAGACTGTCCAGATCAGCCAAGGAAAGAATTCAGAAACAATTCGGCACGACCGAATTTTTCACGAAAAAACGCGTTTCGTGTGCACATGCATTTTGGTCTGTATGCACACACACGTTGTTTTCATGTGCACACACAGGTCATTCCGTATGCACACATAGACTATTTTTGTTGGTTTTTATACGTATACACATGTTATTTCGTACGCGCTTTGAGTCATTTTCGCATGCATAAATATGTTATTTTCATGTGCACACATGTACACCTATGTTGTTTCACATGCACACATGTCTATTTCACATACACACATAGCACGTAGTGCATTTCGTATGCACAAATAGACCATTTTCACATGCACACACTAGTATACTTCGCATGCACTACATAGTATACTTTGCATACACACAGTCGTGTTTTCATGTGCACACGTTTTGTCATTTCATATGTACGCATGCGGTTTATGCATGCACACAAAAATAAATTTCACGTGCACACCGTAGTGTATTTGACATGCACACAACAATGTATTTGCATGCACACAGATCTGCACTTCATATGCACGCGAATCCGTCTTTTTCGCGAATAATTCGGTCGTGTCGATTTTTTGCCGATTTTTCCCCAAATTGTTGAAAAGTAATCTAGGCACTCCGTTTGCTTTCCATCCAACGGCTCTCATGCGTCCTCATTCCTCTCCTCCCTTCCCATCCTCACCGGATCTCAACCCCCAAAATAAAAAATATAAGGGCATAGGATAAAAAAAAACCGATATTTTAAAAGGGATTGCTTAAACCCTTTAATAAAAATATTAAAATTTGTAAAATGATAACATCTAACCAATACTTTATAAAATAAGGTTCCTAACCCTTAAAACATTGTTTAATTAATTATCTCCATTAAAGGTGGGTACGTGGTTTAATTTATACTCCGTAATTTTTAAAATTTTGTTAGATACTCCGTACTAATTATAATTTTGGACTGAGAGTATCTATATTTACTTAAAAGTTGGCTTTGTTGTCATTCAATACTAGCTTTTAAGTAGATAAGTAGGACAAAACAATTGCAAAAGCCACATTTGTTTAGCAAAAAAAAAATTGTAAGGATTTTCAAAATACTTATCAGATTAAAAACAAAATTTTAAATTTCTTTATCATAAAACATGCCCTCACTCTATAAAATATTTTAAACTAAGCAATGAGTGCCCTATAGAAAAATACGAAAAATGTCCATAAAATTTTAAATGATCGATTGAATCCTCAATGTTGTATTGATGTAAAAATTCAACTATGAAGTTTAAACATTATTGGTCATATTATGGTATTTTTTAAGGAAACTCTTTGGTAGAATTCAAAAACTATATAGCAAAAAAGTTATATGTCGATAAAAGTTAAAATTAAAAAATATAAATATATATATAAAAAAGATAATCATGATTAAAAAATTCTTATTTAACAATCAAGAATTCAAGATTTATTCAACTCTACCTCTCTTATTTTTTTCAATTCTATTCAAACTGAACCCTTTAACGACAAATCAACAAATATTATCAAGTTCTCTACATCGTGATAATGACAATCTAATAGGTTAGATTAGAAGGATTTGTTTGATGTGACTATTTATAAAGACTTTTATAGAAATATGTATTTTCTTATTAAAAATTGGTTGGATAAAATGTATTTATCAATAGAAAAAAATATGTAGTATAATTAAGAGAAATGTGTAGAAAATTTCACTTTTACACAACTTTTAAAACGCTGAAAATATTTTTTCTTAAGAAATACCTTTGTGAACTCCTCAATTTTTCAAAATAAAAAGCAACAAAATTTTGAATTCCTTACTTTCTCAAAACAAAGAACAAAATGCTAGAACACAATTTAGATAATGTTATTATTTTTAATTTCATTTTAAAAATAATCCGATATAGATTTTTTCTCATTTTGAGAGTTCTTCTTTGATATCTATATCCCCTGTTATTTCCGTCAACTGTTACATTTTTAGGGTTCGTATCATTTCCTCCGTAGATTTTTTGTTCAATGGATCGTAGAAGATCAAAAAGCTCGATGGGGAAACATTCATGGTTGCTCTACCCGCTAGAGCCATAGCCGATTTAATACTTTCAAAATTGTATGGTATTGAATGAACACACTTAATGCACAAAAATACAAACTTTATATTAGATATAGAAGATTTCTAAAATATTCACAAAAACTTTTATCAAAATATAAACACATCCCTACAAAAACAAACTTCCACTTTAATTCAAAATTAAAACTATACTTCTAACCAAAATTATAAAAAATAAAATAACCCGCTTCTTATGTACAATCATAACATTTTATACCTAACATCTTACATTTAAATAAATATCAAATGTAAGTATGTTAGGTATAAAATGTTATGATTGTACATAAGAAGCGACTCTGGCTCTAGCGGGTAGAGCAACCATGAAGAAACGGGTTATTTAAATAAATATCAAATAATATATGTCTAACATAAAAAAAGTGTCTAACATATATATATAAACATTATATACTCAGTATATTATAAGTACTCTAACATTTCTAAAATATTCACAAAAACTTATTTTATATATCGTGACACTATATATACACAAATGATCCGTACGAAGCACGAACTTCGATTTCTAGTAAAGGTTTAAACATAACACTTCAATTCAATGCATGTAAATAACAACAATGAGTAAATAAGTCAAGAGCTTGTCTGCCTCGAACTCGATCAGTATCTGCAGAGCTGCATGCACTTAATTAATTAAAGAGTTGAAGAAGAATATTGTGTCTTGCTTGCAGTTTTTATTATATTATATAGGAGTACTTATAATATACTAAAGAGTTGAAGAAGAATATTGTGTCTTGCTTGCAGTTTTTATTATATTATGTAGGAGTACTTATAATATACTGAGTATATAATGTTTATATATATATATATATGTTTGGTGTCTCCATCACCTTTTTCCTATTTTTCTTCTTCTCCGGCCTCTCTATTCTTACTTAATTACTTGTACATGTACAGTATATATAGCCTAAGCGTATCTTCTAGCCAGCTACCTACTCTTAATTTATAACTCCATCGATCGATCAGTTTCTTCCATCAGAAAATGTCTCTTCATCATTACATGTCTCTAATCATAAATACCTTTCTAGTTTCTATACATGCATATGTCCACTGCAACTCTGCAATTCATCGTCTAGCTACATGCATGTTCATATGCATGGTTAATTTGATCGATATATATGCTGCATGCGTACGTACGTAATCACATTCATGTAACATACGAATTACCAAGTACTCAATTTGTGTGTACTCTTATTTAAGTACTCCATAATTGAATTGGTTGTTGACTTGGTGTATACTTGTATATACATGAATAATCCAGTGACGGGCGCGAGATTTCTAGTAAAATAGATTAAAAGTACTCAATAAAAAGGAAATTTGTCCTCCGATCGAATTCCTTTGCGTGAGCTTTCTTATTTGAATTCGCCTATTCGTAAACAAACAATACACATAGGATATGAGTATAAATTACTCGGATCGGAGTATGTGATATATGGGTATATAATTAAGAGTGTTATCCCTTTTGGACATGACTAGATCGATCGATCTCTGCTGCCAATATATCATCATTTAATAAGCATAAAGCATGCATGCATATGTTTAAATCAAGATTTGAATGTGCCTTTTTTTTATGTGATTAGTAAAATGAAAAGACAAGCTCTACGTACGCCGGCCAGTGGTAGCTGCTGCCTACTATATACTGCTCATGTATAGATGGAATAAATTAAATTAAGACAAACAAATTATCCACAAGTAAGCATAATCTACTCGCTAACAATCGATTGACTAATGGCGGCTCAAGCTAGCATATATGCGGTAACTGTTATGACAAATAGCTGTTAAAAACTATGTCTAATTAACAACAACAAAAAAACAAATGACAAATAGCTATTTATCATGTCAATTTTTATAAGCCTAAAACTGATCAAGGCCGCAACTGGATATTAATACGTACTATATTTGGCTATTTGCCTCCCCTGTATAACAAGTTGCACGATATTTACATGAATCACGTACGTAAGTCTTTAAAATGTGCATAGTGGTTAATTATATCGATACTTCACTCCTATATATACACTCCATATATATTATCAAGTTTCTATTCTGTAGAACATACTCCACTAATTAATTATAACATGTTGATAGATCATTACATTATAGTATTTCCCAAAATATATTTGAGCAATAAATATGGAGTGGGTTGGCGATTTAAAACCATGTCGGGTGTGTGCTTAATTTCTTGCTCCTCGATCAGCTTTTTGGTTGCTCTCTCATACATTGACATTATATATACTGTATTTTAATTTACACTTCCAATTCCATTTTTAGTAATTCCCTCTTCCCCTCTATTTTTTTTTATTCCACCCATCTCTTATTCATCCTCGCACAAACATATATATATATATATAAACATGGATCAAATCCTATAGGAATGTGCTACGTGTGTCACAGTGTTGAAGCGAAAGTCAAACTAAATGTGCTACGAAGTAGTACTACTATTTGTAGTTGTTATTAGGTTTATAATTTTTCCAATCTATTTTCTTTCTTAATTCCTTTGTCATTTTACACGTTCTCTAGCTAATACGGAACGGAGTAGTTTGTGGCAAAAAATCGACCGACATAACTAAAATATTCCCACTATATTTCAAATGCAGGCAAATATTTATTGGGGGGTGGAAAATAAATAATTTAGTGGTTAATTAGAAAGAAGCAAATGCCGAGTTTTTTTTGTTGCAAACAAACAAAAGCTGAGTTATTAATTACGTAGTATATTCCTTTTTTTTCTAAAAAAAATAGAGACAAAAGCTGTGTGTACGTATTAATTGAGGGGAGAAAAGGAGAGTAGGCACTCAGTACTCGTGCTCTTGCCATGGCGGCTGCCTGCCCGTGCAACAGTTGACTTTTCACCTCCACATTTACGTTTACTTAATTTCACTCTCTTCAATAATTTATTTAAACATTACTCAACTCTCCGTAGTACATTATTTTCCTAATCAAAATCATTGTAATCTTTCTTTTTTATACGCTTTGATTGTTATATAGTACGATGACTATAATATATATAATTGATGAATAATTAGTTTACGACTAGCATTACATTTAATACAGCAAAAAAATACTCCAACTAGTAAAAAATTGAGTTAAAGATGAACTGATCAGATGAAGCTGGTATTGAAATTGACAAGCCGGCGGTTCAAAGACGGTGTTGGTCCAGAAAAGGCCCGGCCCCTAATCACTTATTTGAGACAACCTATATTACTATCATTTGCTTTTTCCGCTACGTAGTTGATAAAAGAGTGATTTAATTATGAGATGTAACTTCAGAGAGACATAGATCTTAAAATTCTCATGAAATCTTCCTTTTGTAAGAAACCAGCTAGCCATTAAGAAATAATTGTCATGTAATCATTAATTTATGATATTTTAAACTTTTTTTAAAATTATAAATTAATAACTACTTACATTATTTTTAACCAATATATAAATTTTGAATGAAGTACTGTAATACTTTATTCGAGGATTAATTAGCATATGCGGGTAAGCCTACGTGTTAGTCAAGTTTGGACTTCAGCCCATCTACCAAACAAGAAAACTTGGACAAGAGTTCGACCCAATTCATTAGGATCACTTTCCATACACAATTCTCCCGATTCCTTGCAGCTGGACCTGAGCAAATACGGGCCGACTCGCTCGCCCATTCGATCCGCCCGACATAAATGGACGGAATTATATTTAGTTAATTTTGTTCGGATAGTCCGCCCCGTCCGTTTATATGGACGAGATACGGTTATTGATAATATCCTATTTAGTCCGTATAGGCCATCCGGAAACCCGAATTAATTTTTAAAAATAAATAAAATAAAATATGTTTATATAATAAAATTCATAAAATTATTATATAAAATAAATAAATATTTATAACCTAAACAACCTAATATTTCTACCTACAAGACACTTAAAATTGGTGATGTTGGTTATGACGAGTTTGAGGACGAATAAGATTCAACTAAGGTGAGATTATGTGATGTATATACTACACTTAATTATGTAATATTGTGTTATTTTGTGAAAAATTTGTTATGACAAGTTTGTAATAATAACTATGTTTACCGTTTGTAATAAAAAATACTTTTTTATTGATATTGTGCGCTAAAATTAAATTTGTTATATTTTATTTTATGACAGATTTATCTTGTCTTGCGGGCTAAATGGAACCCACGGGCTACCCGGGTCCGGATGACGGATCGGGGAAGCCTTCCTTGTCTTGCGGGCTAAATGAAACCCACGGGCTACCCGGGTCCGGATGACGGATCGGGGAAGCCTTCCTAGCCCGTTTCCTTGAATTGCCCAGATCCAGCCTGCCCATTTGGACATGATTTTTGTCTAAAGTCCGGCCCGATTACCGCCCATATCCGGGTTTGTTCAGGTCTACTTACAATTAATATCTGATCAAGCCGAATGTGAAAAATATTCGAAGGAATTTGGATTCATGCGGTGGCAACAATCAATCAATTCTCACAAAAACCAATTCCCCATCTCACTTGTTCAACCCCAGAGTAGAAAGATACAGACAATTGTCACAGAAGACACTATGTTATAGTAGAATGTGATCATGTTGCTATGATTGTAAAAAGGGAGCAGGAAAATGTGCGTAATGCTGATTCAAATTGATCTATGTCATTTTACCGTGGACGCCAGCTTGCTACCCAGTCTGTTAAAATTGCAATGTTTGTTGTAATGTCATCAATGGAGTCGCTCTTCATTGGTACTACTATACCTTCTGGGTAACTTGATTTGGCTTCTTCCAGCAACACTTGAAAGATTTCACACTCAATATTGTTGGATAGCTTTGAACCTTCGTACCCCCTTCAAAGAAACAAGAACTAGTTGAAATTGACAGCATAAAGAAGACAAATAACAGTGAAATTACAACAGCCATGATATGCAGCTGATAGTTTTACCTCTTACTCAACCGATCATACAACAAAGTGTTGTCTGTCTGAAGCACCACGACTCTGTCAAACCAGCGCTCTGGAAAGAAGTCACAACCATGATAGTCCACAATGATGCCACCTACTTCCATCATATCCTCTAGCTCATCACAAACCTGTAAACAAATATATACTTAAGCTCAGTTGATTAGTAACTTGAAAAAAAATTCCAGTTTAACTGGAAGTTCATGCCAAATCCTTTTTCTGTATAACAAAAATATGATGAATGTTCATAGAAGAGTATTTGAGATGTAAACCAAGTCTTCGTTAATAACATGGCAGTCAAATTCCTCATCATAACCATCATGCAAGTTTTTCTCTTTGACAAATTCACTAATGTTTATGTGTTGGAGCTGTGCAGCCTCAGCCAAGGCTGATGACATTGTGGTCTTTCCAGTTCCCGGTGTTCCAGTTATCAATATATTCGGCCTCGTCCTGCTATTCTGCGCCATTGAAAATGCTATCTTTCTTCCCTGCAACAAGAAGCCAAAAGGTTCAAAGAGTACTAAACCTACGTACGTACTATCTCTTCTCTGCACCTTATTGCAGATAACTAAACTCCTTTTAATTAACAAGATAATTATCTACGCTGAAGAGTTTCAGCCAGGAACAGGAAATCACAAACACTTGAATTGAACTGCGCCTATCCAATTTCCAGCATTACTTCATTAAATTAAGCAGAAACCCGATCAAGCAAGTGCGTTCACACTCAACTAGCCGGAAAAGATGCATTCATCGACCACTAGACAGTCATCCAAAAGAGCTGCAGTAGGTTTCATTTTGCGCAAGCAATCAAGTAATCGGAAAATGTTTAATTCTTCTACTCAAGACAGTTTTGACAGAGACAAACAACAAGTCCAAAGAGATGATTGATAGAGAAAACGATCGTAAATTTTCTTCTATTCTCTGCTCAATTGTCTTGCTATAAAATATAAACATAAATCAATCTTCTTCAGTAGATTAAAGAGGGGAATAAGGATGACAAACCTCTAATTAATTAATTGATAACGCCTGAAGTTCGTGGACGATGATTCTGAGAGAGGTCCGCCGCCGTCGAGCTAGAAGAGCGCGAGAGCTAGAAGGGGGAGGAGCGGTGGAGCAAAGTGAACCCTTTCTTTCGAGCCAATTCGGGATGCTAAACTGGGCCTTAGCCCAATACAAATTGGGCTTATAATAACCAGGCTTATTTTGAGTGGTCCGTTTCATATCAAATACCTTATCCTTGTAGGACGTTATGTTAGTTATCCACTTAGATATGCAATCTTGCCTCATGTTATCCTCAACAATGGATAACTTTCAGTAGGTTCAGACTTATGACAGAGACATTAAGTTTCATTCAAGCCTCTTTTTTCTTAAGCAAGTGTTGTGAAGAATCCCATTCACTTATGTAGAAGTCTCAAGTAGAAATGGAAGGACAAATTAAATAGGTCAACATTAAGTCAAATGATGAGATCAAATCCCTTACAGGAATCAAATAGTGACTTTTTTTGTGGTGGTGCTGGTGTGTTTATGTGGTGGTGAAGGGCTTTTGAAAGGAGACCATACCCACCTACCACTCAAAAGCAGCAAAGCCAATTTGCATTCTCACATCCCTTTCTTTAAAGAAATGTGCACACACCAAAAGGAATGCCCAATTCACCTTCTCTGTGTCATCACTTCCAGAATGAATCCATGGCCATGATTCGGCTCGAATAATATTCAGCTTCATATCAATTCAATCTAATCTTTCCTTCTCTTTGCGCCATCGAAAGTCTCCATGGCTCCTTCTTACTGTCTCCCTTCCACTAGGAACACTATAGCACCAGAATGTCTACTCTACAAAGCTCAATCTTATCACCTTCCAAGAAATGAATCCAATTTCCCTTTGAAAAAAGGGTGTCTTCTAAAGCCTGAGTTTCAACCACCCAAATCACCTTATCTTATTCTGAGGCTAAAACAATCCAAATTCATAACCCACCCTTCAGCTTCCTTTGCTGAATCAGAAGGCCAAGAGGATAGTGCTGACCGAAATGACAACAAAGAGCCCAAATCTGGTGAATTGCAAGGACTGGCTCAGGCCTTCAACATATCCTCTAGAACAGCATTTGCAATATCAATTTGCATAGCCTTTGCTGCACTCACAGTGCCTTTCTTCATGGGCTCTTTGGGCCAGGGATTGGCACCCAAGACTAAATTACTGTCTTATGCTACTCTTCTGTTTGGGTTTTACATGGCCTGGAACATTGGAGCCAACGATGTGGCCAATGCCATGGGAACATCTGTTGGTTCCGGGGCTTTGTCACTTAGGCAAGCTGTGGTGACTGCTGGGGTGCTCGAGTTCTCGGGTGCCTTGTTGATGGGAACTCATGTTACAAGCACAATGCAGAAGGGGATTTTGGTTGCTGGTGTGTTTCAAGGAAAAGACATGCTCTTGTTTTCTGGCCTGCTTTCTTCTCTTGCCGCTGCTGGCACTTGGTTGCAGGTATATTTGGAATCTTTCTAACCCTTTTCTCATGAGCTAAAAAAGATCCTTTCTTTGTGCATAATTCTACATTTGTAAGGCACAATGGAGCATAATTCAGTCATCTTTTAGGAGGGAATTCTTGCTTATTCTATTGATCCGTGCCTTGATTAGTTAATGCAAACACTGTCAATATCTGCTCTGCTTTGTTTCCCACACACATAATTTTGTATGGTGACAATGCCAATATTCAGGTGGCTTCTTACTTTGGTTGGCCTGTCTCAACAACACATTGCATTGTTGGATCAATGGTTGGATTCGGCCTCGTTTATGGAGGAGCCAACGCAGTGTTTTGGAGTTCACTAGCACGCGTCGCGTCCTCCTGGGTCATTTCTCCTCTAATGGGAGCTGCTGTTTCATTCCTTGTCTACAAATGCATCCGCAGGGTATTTCCTTAATCCTTACACCCTAAATAAATACATCAATTTACTATCATGGCATGACATTTTGATCACTAACATATCCCACAATACACACACATTTACAAATTGCAACCAAGCACACACTCATTACAACTTAGGTACTAAGAACTTAACAAATGAAAGCTCATTTAACTCCATTTGTGTACCATACTATCATAGCTCAATACTCATCGTTTGTGTCTACCTTGCATTAGTTCGTGTACAGCGCTCCGAATCCAGGCCAAGCTGCAGCTGCAGCAGCCCCAATCGCGGTTTTCCTGGGAGTAACAGCAATCTCGTTCATGGCGTTCCCACTGAGCAAAACCCCAGCATTGGCGCTTGTCCAGGCGCTGGCCTCCGGCGCCATCGGAGCAGCAATCTTCTACAGAGTAATCAAGAAGCAACTCGGCCACCTCCTCAACAAATCAACGGCTGAGCAAGACGCTAATACTGATCAGACCAAATCCATAGGGTTTCTCTCCGACATAGCAGGGCCCACAGGGACCCAGCTGGAGATAGTCTACGGAGTCTTCGGCTATATGCAAGTCCTCTCCGCCTGCTTCATGTCCTTCGCCCACGGAGGAAACGACGTGTCCAACTCCGTGGGGCCCCTCGCCTCCGCGCTGTCCATTCTCCAAGGGAGCAGCGCCGCCGCCGGAGCCGAGATCGTTATACCGATCGACGTGCTGGCGTGGGGCGGATTCGGGATCGTTGCGGGGCTGGCAATGTGGGGTTACAGGGTGATTGCGACGATAGGGAAGAAGATCACTGAGCTGACTCCGACGAGGGGTTTCGCGGCGGAGTTTGCGGCGGCTTCGGTGGTTCTTTTCGCGTCCAAGTTGGGGCTGCCGATCTCGGCAACGCATACGCTAGTGGGCGCGGTGATGGGAGTTGGGTTCGCGAGAGGATTGAACAGCGTGAGAGCTGAAGTTGTGAGGGAGATTGTCACTTCTTGGGCTATTACCATCCCCGTTGGAGCTGGCTTGGCTGTCCTTTACACCTGGATATTGACCAAGATCTTGGGATTCATTCTCTGAAATTAATGGAGTTGCAATTCTGAGTAAGAGTTTAGAAGCTCAATTGATCCTATTTTTGCTTGAGTTGAAACGGTGGATTCAAAGTATAAATTGTGTTGGTGATTAGCTTGTTGCAATCGGAGATTATATGTTACCCTTTTACAACGTTTATTTTTAGTTGTATTAGCTTGTTGTTCAAATAATTTTTGCACAAATTTTAAGATCGACAGAAGAAATAAACATAACCCATGATTATATTATACTCCAGGTTGCTTACTTCTTTTAAAGCACCATGAATTAAACTTCACAGTGATCGGGCAATATAAGTGACAATGCTCCATTCCATTACTTTTTTTGTTCTTCATGTAAAGAAGTTTAATGAAAACAATTTACAAAGAGATATGGATTTTGGAAAAGAAATCATGATTTTCGGCTGGGATCAGTTGTGTCTTGTGAGCCTGAAAAGCCCAATACGATAAAGTGAAAGGCCCGTTTAAAATAAGCCCAATTGTCAAGTGAAATCACAAACCCTAATAGCCATTGCTGATAAAATCCCCGTGGATAGAAACCCTCACCCCTTTGAGCGGCTCTTCCCCCAGATCTCCAGAGACAGCGAACGGGAGCGAGAGGCGAAGATGACGACCAGATTCAAGAAGAACAGGAAGAAGAGAGGGCACGTGAGCGCCGGGCATGGACGTGTCGGAAAGCACAGAAAGCATCCCGGAGGTCGCGGTAACGCTGGTGGTATGCACCACCACAGGATCCTCTTCGACAAGTACCATCCCGGTTACTTCGGTAAGGTCGGAATGAGGTACTTTCACAAACTCAGGAACAAGTTCTTCTGCCCTAAGATCAACATCGAGAAGCTCTGGTCTCTCCTTCCCCAGGAGGCCAAGGATAAGGCTTCCAAGGACAATGCTCCTTTGATCGATGTCACGCAGTTTGGCTACTTCAAGGTGTTGGGGAAGGGCGTTTTACCTCCCAACCAGCCTCTCGTTGTCAAGGCCAAGCTCATTTCTAAGATCGCTGAGAAGAAGATCAAGGAGTCCGGTGGTGCTGTTGTTCTCACCGCTTAGGGTTTTGTTTATTTTTCTCGTTTTTCATTTCGTGCCTTTACTGAACTTTTTCCAATTTTGAGATCAGGTAAGAATTTTGTGTTGCTCGTTGGGGCTTTTGAGATATTTGTGAACGATTTGAACCTATTTAAGTAGTGATCTATAAAGATTATGTTCACATTTACAGGAAGATTGGGTTTTAAATCGTTCATGGCATGAATTCATATACATACGAGCTGATTTTGTTAGATTTGCTATTATATGATGCAGATTCATGAATTTAGGGTTCTGTTTTGGTGTAACGAAATCTAATAAAATTTGCAAATGTATTCTGTTTTGAATTGAATGTGGTGATGCTGCGTAAATTATACCGGGTAATTGAAAATGTTTGTTTAGGTTTTATGTAATGATGTGACCATTTGCTGCTCGTTTGAAAATCTTTACAGCCCTGCCTTGTTTCATCAAATCTTGTGTGCTAGCAGAATTGCCCCAATATTTTTGTGTTTATATAGTTTGTTAGTCAATACAGTTCTAGATTGTTCATGACATGCTTTGTGAGGCTGAGTTGCATTATGGATTATAGAATATCAACTGGTGTCTGTTGGATCAATTCATGAAAAAATTGAAGTTTTACAGGCTGCATGAGTTTCCTTGATTCCTCCAATTGATTTACTTGATTACTCCATTTCATTGTATGTATGTTTCAAGTTTGAAGCACGAACCTTTTTAATTGGACGCCATGCATTGCAAGCAAGCTAAATGAAAATGGCCAACTGTGGCATATTTGAATCAGTCAATGGAACTTTTGTTATGTCTCCATATTTTTATTGATCGTGTCAGATTTTAGGTGTGATTACTTCATGTGTAATGGAAAACTTCTTTTCCATGCAACATCGAAATATCAACTGGAAAACTTGTTCAAAACCGAAAACCCTAATCAAATGGAAGCACATACGATACAGAATTATGTCTAGCTCAAAACCTGTGTCAAAACTGTCAATCTTAACCCCGTCATTCCCATCTCCCAGTAATAACTGGTTTGCTACTTCGAGATCGATTGGGTGTTATCATTTTAGAGATTTTAGTGTTTTTGTAGATGGGTTTTACTATTAGCTAATAGTGGTAAATGAGTATAATAACGAGCCGACTATTCGCACTATATTTTGTGCCGTTTCGCACTACAAAAGGCTACGCCAGAATCTGGCCCGCGTCAAATACGTGCGTACTTGACCAAAACCGTATATATACGGTGGAATTAAAAAAAAAAAAGTATAACAGAGCTACGCCAGATTCTGTCGCGCGTCAGAGTCTGGCGTAGCTATTCGCCTAGGGACAGGCTGTCATATGAAGTACTACGCCAGAATCTGGCGTAGCTCCTTGTATAGGACCGTTGGGACTTTTTGAATTATGGTCGTTGGAGGCATTTGAATTTTGGTAACTATGCAAAGATGTGGCGCGCGCCAGGATCCGGCGTAGCCCAACGGTCATAATCCAACGGTCGAATTACCCCTCTATATATATTCACACTCAATCCTCCAATCGAAATACAATCTTATCAAAATGTCATTACCCGAATGCGATTATTGGAGTACCGATGAAGAATATTTCAGCAGTGATGAAGAATTCAACCCCATCAATTTCGCGGATAGTATTTCATAATTCGTAAAAGGCTTGATAATGCATGTGTAGTTAGACATATTAGGTTTATAAGTTTGGAAATTGACTCGTGATTTAGGTTTGTAATATTCTATGCGGTATTTTGATATTTCATGTGTAGTTAGAAATAGTAGTTCTTTAAGTTTAGAGATTGAGATAGTGTGATGTCATTAAATGCAAATGAATAACATTAATATTTACATTAATAATGTCATTAAGAGAAGTGAGGATAAATATAGTTTCACTCGCGAATTGTATATTCTATGCGGTATTTTGATATTTCATGTGTAGTTAGAAATAATAGTTCTTTAAGTTCGGAGATTGAGATAGAGTAATGTCATTAAATGCAAATGAATAACATTAGTATTTACAATAATAATGTCATTAAGAGAAGTGAGGATAAATATAGTTTCACTCGCGAATTGTATATTCTATGCGGTATTTTGATATTTCATGTGTAGTTAGAAATAGTAGTTCTTTAAGTATGGAGATTGAGATAGTGTGATGTCATTAAATGCAAATGAATAACATTAGTATTTACATTAATAATGTCATTAAGAGAAGTGATGATAAATATAGTTTCACTCGCGAATTGTATATTCTATGCGGTATTTTGATATTTCATGTGTAGTTAGAAATAGTAGTTCTTTAAGTATGGAGATTGAGATAGTGTGATGTCATTAAATGCAAATGAATAACATTAGTATTTACATTAATAGGGTAAAGATTATGGATCTGAATTTCGTACGAATCAAAAGTGGGATAACCGACAGGAGTTGGTTGATTGGGCTCAGAAGAGGGGCAAATAGTTGATGATGGTTCTAGTCATTCGCCGAAGTAATGAAAGACATGTTAGTTTGACTTGCGAGCACTTTGGTGAATATAGATCGGGGAAGAAGAAAGTTAGTGAAGATGATCGGAATGAGGCTGCTGTGGTAATTCGTGAAAGCAGATCGAAGAAGTCTGGGTGCACATTTGAGTTGTACGGTCTTCGAATGAAAAAGAAGCCAGGAGTAGAGACTCAGAAATGGATCTTGAATGTGTTGACCGGGCAACACAACCATAAGCTTTCGACTACCTTTCTAGGGCATCCATACATGGGTCGAATGACCCCTGATGAGCAGTGCATTGTCAGGAATGCCGGCGAGATTTCCACTCGGCCGCGTGTTATTGTTGCACAGTTGAGGAAGTTAAACCCTGAAAATGTAACATCAAGGAAACAAGTTTCCAGCTATTTACAAAAGATGCAATACGAGGATCGTGGGGAAATGACGGTCACCCAATGGACCCCAATCTGAGATCGATATCCTATTTTTCGCTCATCCTGACTCGCTGCACCTGTTGAAGTTGTTCCCATACGTGGTAGTTATCGACGCCACATACAAGACAAATAGGTATGTAATTTTTATTACAATTTAATATAGTCGTAATATACATGATCTAAAATGGCTCATACGCTTTAGTTTTCTTACATTCATCCTTAGGTATAACATGTCTCTTGTGGAGATTGTCGGTTTTACAAGCACTAACAAGACTTTCAACATCGTCTATGCATTTACGCGAGAGGAAGATGGTTTGCATTACGGATTCATAATGCGAAAGCTTCTGTATTTGTTTCAAGCGGCGGGAGTAATGCCAGCGGCCATAATGACTGATCGAGAGAAAGCCCTCATCAATGCAATTCGGATAGTTTTCAAGGATCGGGTTAAACACCTTTTGTGTTGGGTGCATATCAAACACAACATCGAGGCATATGCGAATCCAATCTTGAAGGATTCAAAAAAAGTCAGCAACTTTTGCGGCCAATGTTGGAGACTTTGGTGTTCAACCACGGAGGAAAGCTACGAAGAGAGGCTCCAAAAACTTAGGAAATCGTGGAAGAGCGGCCTTGTTGGATACCTTGAGAAACAGTGGTTGAATCCTTACAAAGAAAACATAGTCAGTGCGTGGACAGATCATCATCTTCACTTTTTCACGAGGACTTCAAACAGGTATGTATCACTTTTCATTTTTCTGGGATGTATATTGGGCCTAGGGCTCATTGTCATACCTTCTTATTAGCACTATGCATTTTTTTTTTGATAGGGTTGAGGGTATGCATAAGGTGTTGAAGGATATTGTGGATTCTAGTGTTGGCGGTTTTAACAGGATGGCATTGAGGATCCACCATGCAATCGAAGGTCAAATCGGGCAGGTGAGGGCGAGCATGGAGATGTCACGGGTCAAAAAACCAAATTGCTTCAACCAGGTGCCAGTAGAAACGAGAAGGGTGTTTACAAAGTTATTCTACAAAGTGTCGGATAAGGGCTTGAGGATATTGTTCGATATGTATAAGCAGTTAAAGAATGATGATTTCAACGAGGAGTGCGATGATTACTGGATGAAAGAATGCTAAGGCCTGCCGTGCATCCATGAGATTGGGGCAACTATTGTTGCTAAGAGGCAGATCATGCCGAGTGAGATCCACCGCTTCTGGAGGCAGCTGGAATGGGATAAGGGTTATCGTTCTGACACCATTGAGGAGGATGCAACAATGTCTATTCCAAAGCAGAGACTTGAGGAACTGTACAAGAAGGAGAAAGATGGGGTCCTTGAAAAATCCATTTTAGCGCAAGTCACCGAACTGTTCCATGACTTGGAGCATCCGCATGAATCTTCGTTGTTGGAGCCGACGGGTATCATTTCCAAAGGAAGGCCGAAGGGTTCCACAAAGTATTCCACCAAGAGGGACCCGAGCTTGTTTGAGCATAGAAGGGCCGAGTTAGAGAAGTTTGAGAAGGAGAAAGAGATAAAAAAGGAGAAGGAGATGGAGAATGAGAATGGGACCCAAGGTACCCAAGCTAGCCAAGGTAGGGGTCGTGGCCGTCCTAGGAAGGATAAAACTGAAGCGTCTGGATCACAGTTTCCTGACCAACCCATTACTTATATGGGGGTGAACTTTGGGGTTAGGAATGTGGATTACTTCCGGTTCCCATACATGAAGGAGGCGAAAGATGTAATTCCGGACGGACATTGTGGGTATCGGTCACTAGTTGTATTGTTGGGGTACGAAGAGCATTATTACCCTATGGTTCGAATGCATCTAGCTGCAGAGTTATTGGACAACAAAGATGTGTACATGGAAATATTGCCCAGACTAGCACCGGGAACGAGTTACGAAGATCTTATATTCCGGGTGAACTATGTCATAAGTCCTTGCTCCTCGCAGTATTGGCTCGAAATGCCCCTAATCGGTTTGGTGTTTGCCACGGCGTATCAAGTTGCGCTATGTTTCTTATCCTGGGATGGTCCTTGCTTGTGCCTACCAATGAAGGCCCGTAATACAAGCTTAGGCCCTCCGACGGAGATATTGACGATGGCCCACGTAGGAGATCGGAACCACTTCATACCGATAAAGCTTACTACTTCTAAGTAATTTATTATACTAAACTATATGAGTATATGCATGTAGAGTTCAAGTTTGTGTTTGTGTTTGTATGTAGGTGTGGCTGAGGGATGATTGTCCAGTACCCCCTCCTCCGTATGCTTGGCGTTGTTTCAAGGACCGAAGTGTAGATGGCTGGGATGTTCAGTTTCAATCGAGGGTTCAAATATTTCGGGATTATCGCATAAGATGTAACCGTCCATCCGATCCTCCGGTGTAGTGATTGACGTTGTAAAATAAAAATACATTGTGTTTGTATATGTATGATATTGGAAGAAACGGGTAAAAACTGAAAACACATGAAATTTGGCCCATTTAGGCCCAATAGGGATGAATTTGGAAGAAATGGGTAAAAAACTGGAAAAAAAAAAAACTTAAAATTGGGCCCATTTAGGCCCAATAGGGATGAATTTGGAAGAAACGGGTAAAAAAACTGAAAAAAACTTGAAATTGGGCCCATTTAGGCCCCATATGGATGATTTTGGAAGAAACGGGTGAAAAATGAAAACACATGAAATTGGGCCCATTTAGGCCCAATAGGGATGAATTTGGAAGAAACGGGTAAAAAACTGAAATATACTTATATCCTATAGTTTTCCTATCTATTTCATGTAAAAATACTTATATCATATAGTTTTCCTATCTATTTCATGTAAATATACTTATATCCTATAGTTTTCCTATCTATTTCGTTTAAAAATACTTATATCCTATAGTTTTCCTATCTATTTCCTGTAAAAATACTTATATCCTATAGTTTTCCTATCTATTTCATGTAAATATACTTATATCCTATAGTTTTCCTATCTATTTCATGTAAATATACTTATATCCTATAGTTTTCCTATCTATTTCATGTAAAAATACTTATATCCTATAGTTTTCCTATCTATTTCATGTAAATATACTTATATCCTATAGTTTTCCTATCTATTTCGTTTAAAAATACTTATATCCTATAGTTTTCCTATCTATTTCATGTAAAAATACTTATATCCTATAGTTTTCCTATCTATTTCATGTAAATATACTTATACCATAGATATATATACCTCTGGTCCGCTAGACATAGTAACTCACAACGATTCTTCAACGCTGTATTGATTGAAACGCCACCACCTGAAAAAATAAATATAATAAAAAACGATGATTTCAACAATATTTCAATTAAAATATACTTAATAAATGAGAAATATGTTTTAAAATTACCCGATGCCATCTGCGAGACGACAGATAGATCAAGACCAAGCATCTCGGCCGCAGCGGTACATATAGCGACGTCAGACATATCTGATACCACCGCCGCCCCATTGATCGGGATCTCCAAAATATGAAAGACGTCGTGGAGGGTGATCGTGATCTCCCCCCACGGAAAATGGAAGGAGCTCGTCTCCGGATGCCACCGCTCCACAAACGCCGATAAGAGCACGGGGTCCATCCTACGAAACTCCAGCGACCCCAACGATGTGATGCCGCTCCGCTGCGCAAGCGCCCACCACGAATCTGGTTCCTCCCTCCGGGACTGGTGGATGGCGGAGAAACGAGGGTGGCGGGTGTACGACTTCAGGATCTTCCTGAGCTGTAAGCCAATACGTAACAAATCGAGATTACTGAACTTATCATATAAAAGAATGATATTATTTTACTAATTATTTAAATAATAACTAGAAAAACCTACCGGATCGGGATTCGCAGGTGATCCAGGAGGGTCACGCGCAAGTCGCTCTGTATGTGACCAAATAACGGTAGCGATATGGGTCGGATATGACCTCAAAAGGCTACGCGAACGCGGACCTCCTGGCATCCACGCCACCTCCGGCGCACCCCCCTCGGGGGCCGCATCTGCCACGTGAGGAGGAGGGACCACTACCTCGGGAACAGGTCCCGCTGGCGGACAAAGGGGGGAGGAAGGCGTATCATCCCTCCCCAAATCCTCGGTCGTCGAACCAGGAGGGGGCTCAATCGGATCGATGCCCTCGTCGTAATCCTGCTCCAACGCAAATGTCAACGCCTCATCGTCGAATGCGTCGTCGTCGTCAGCGGCGTCGACGTCGGGCATGGTCGTGTCGCTACTATCGTCGACAGGATCAGACAGATGTGCATCGTCTGTCTGGGCAGCATCCACTGGCTGGGTAGCGTCCAATCGCGGACCCAAATCCGCCGTAGCTCCATCACCGCGTCGGGCCGACCCTGTGACCCGTCGCTGTTCCAATCGACGGGAGCCTTTGTACTGCCGTCGAACAGAATGCAACGACTGCTGTATGACCTTTTTACAAATTTTGAAAAAAAATAAATTTCAAACAATTTCTACAAATATTTTTTTTATTTACAAATTTCTGACTATTTATTTCATTATTTCATTTCATATTGAATTAATTATAATTTTTTTAAAAGAATATACAACAATTGTTGTATATTCTTTTACTTTCATATCATTTTCATTAATATTTAATTAATTATATTCTTTTTGTTAAAAAACTACCGAATTAATATAAATTAATTACAACATAATTATTTATTTATTTTTATGATTACCATTGTCGATTTGAACTAAAATATCAATCTCGATCAGAGAAAGACGTATTATCATAACATGAATTGACAATTATGTAAACATTTCATGCAAAATAATTATGTAAACGTTTAAGACAAATAATTATGTAAACCTACAACATTTAAGGCAAAATATATATGCATTTATAAATTAAAATCCAAAATAACGTCTAATTATCTAAATATTTCAGAGATATTAAATCCAAATTAATTATCTAAATATTTCAAAGATATTAATTATCTAAATTAATTATCTAAATTTATAATTTCATCCCAAATAATTATCCAAATAATTTTCTAAATAGTTCAACCGAAATTATTTAAATACAAATTAATTATCTAAATTTATAATTTCAACCCAAATAATAATCTAAATAATTCAGAGATATTAAATCCAAATTAACGTCTAATTAAATTTCATATATGATTTCTAGTATCAACCAAATTTAACGTCTATTTAAGGCGAAAATTTTACGACAAATTAAATTTACCTGTCGAAAACTTAATCCTCGTCCTGTTCCGACAGGCGTCGCGTCTGGAGCCGAAGTGGACGCTCCACGGCCACGGATACGAACGCCACGGGTACGACGCCCACGAACGCCACCACCGCCAACTGCCCCACCAACAGCGGTGCCAGCCACCGCCTGCCCCACCGTTGCGCCACCACCAGGACCCGCGTCGCCAGGACCACCAGCCGCGCCACCAGAAGCACCGCCAGCTCCTGCCCCACTGTCACCGCCACCACCATGATCATCGCCGCCTCCACTAACTGCCTCGACGCCGCCGCCTTGCCCCACTGTCGCCGCCGTCGAAGTTTGCTCCGCCGCCTCCACTAACTGCCTCGGGGAGCTCATTTCTTGGTTGGAAAGAGATGGATTAAGAGAAGAGAGGGAACAGAGGAAGAGAGGAATAAGAAAGACGTCGCCGGATTCGCACAGGGAACAACGCCGCCGAGGAAGAAAGAGAGGAAGAAGAAGAGAAGAAGAAGAAGTGCGCGCGACTTATAACCTAA
The DNA here is from genome assembly GCA_027886185.1 of Rheum nobile. Taxonomy (NCBI): domain Eukaryota; kingdom Viridiplantae; phylum Streptophyta; class Magnoliopsida; order Caryophyllales; family Polygonaceae; genus Rheum; species Rheum nobile. Next base: position 1,637,224 of record WOAB01000292.1, on the reverse strand, counting down.
ATGCGCGCGCCAGATTCTGGCATAGTTTTTTTTTTGTTGGAAATAAAGCTACGCCAGATTATGGCGCGCGCCAGAATCTGGCGTAGCTTCTCTATTCTTTTTTTTTTTTAAATCCCACGTATTCCTATCTATTTTGCCTTCTACGCTGGTATTTGGCGCGCGCCAGATGTTGGCGTAGCCTTTTGTAGTGCGAAAAGTTATAAAACGTAGTGTGATTAGCTTCTGCCTATAATAAGGAACATATTTAGGAAAGAGAGGAATTTCAATTTAATACCTCCGGCCATATTCATTCGGGAAGTTGGGCTCAAGGCCCGTTTCTTTGTTCTGCCCAACTGCCCAGTACTAGGTTCAGTAAGGTTTTACAAACTCGTTGGCCCAATGTTGACTCTCAGCCAGCCTCGATGTTATGACCTCATAATCATGGATGTTAATATCATATCACATAATAGGTCGAACAGGGCATTAAATTCATTATATAGAAAACATAACATTATAGCATTGACATCCTAATTAATTACTCCGTAACTGTGTGGGAAATTGGAGTAGTAATTGGGAAAACAAAAACGTCACTTAATTAAAATAAAAAAAGAGAGGTCAAAACGTCACTTAATAAAAATCAGAGGAGTGCCAATGTGAAACCCTTATCTTATCCAATCCAAGTCCGGGAGTAGTCTAAATCAAAGTGGGCCTAATATTGACTAAAGGACTGTCAACCAAAGATGTTTATTTTTTTGAAATATTCTGCAAGGTTATTATTGGTAACAAATTAGATATTGATATTGATCGATCCGCAGGCGTCGAAGCCAACAAAAATAAGATTTGTCATTTTTCTTCTTGTTCAATTGGACAGTTACTTTTGTGGCATAGCCCGCTTATTACGGTGAGATGTACTTAAATACTCCATTCGTTAATTACTGCATTTTGTTTCCATCTGTACCCGATGTTACACCTAGCTACTTCTTTATGGGAGATTTTATTGCCTACTGGAGTTTCTGGGATGTGCAGTTTCATTAACTTCTTAATTAATACAGCCTACAGATAATGAGTTGATTATGTGGATAAATACTTATTGACCATTTGCGAATTCTAAAAGACGTGCTTCTCTTGACCCCACAAGATATATCACAAAATATTTTCGGTGCTAAATTCAATATAGTGGCGCTCTTCCATTAAGATATGTATTTTTTATTTGTGTTAAATATATGTACAAATATGCTACATATTTTACAGAATACTATACATTTTTAAATGCATACACTTTTTTTTTTTGCATAAATAAATTTTACGTATTTAATAAAATTATGTCGGATTAGATAATTTTTTAGCGTAATTTTTTATTACTTTGAAAAGCAGAAACCCTCGTTTTTTTAACATTAAAAAACTTTTGTGGATAGCTTGCATTGGTATATAGTCAAACTTAAATAACATGATTAATTAGTTAGACAACAAATTGTGGTTATCTGCCTTTGTCAGCGAACTTAGAATATTTTACATTATTAATGATCCTGATTCCTCTTCATGATGTTATTACATCATTCTAAATAGTAACTTTTAATTTTTGTACTATATGTTCAATCTTATCCGGGGCCATGCCAGTACGCCTAGTGATGAACCCTAGTGACAAGTGTATAATATATTGTTTACTGCGTGCCAAATCAAATACAATTGTACGATTCCCATGTGATTACCGACGTAACACATGCAGGCGAGAGTACTCTAAAAATGACTAATATAGTAAAGTAAATTTTGAATTAGTAACTAACCACAAATATAAGTATAATAATGGAGTAAAGAAGGTCCAATAATTTGCAGAAGAGGTAAAGAAAGAAAGAAAGAAAGGTGACGTGGACAGGGGTTTGGTTGAGACGTGTAATTAAGCTAGAATTCAATTCGATTTATCTGTCAGAAATGTGGCTCCGATCCCTATGCATGTGCTCCATCGTGGTTGGATTCTTGTGTTTTTGTCTATTTCGATTTCTTTTACAACTTCATTCAATACTCGTCGTCTACATTAGGTGAACATGATACCCCTTCTTTGTCCACCTCTATAGTCTATAGTAAGAGTGTTAAGACTCTAAGAAAAAGTTTGTGCACTTGTATTTCCTTCCTCTCTTTGAATGTATCTTCTTTATGATACCAGAGTAAGTACATATGACATATAGTTAGACTCTAAGAGTTCGATTTCTTATGTATGAGATAACTGATATTGGGAGAGTCCACTCCATCGAAAGTGGATCAATTAAAACCCGATCTGAATGTAAAGTGATACTGAGAAATCGAATCGGATCGATAAAGGATTAAAAATATAGTTAGATATCAATATATTCACAATAAATTAAATCAGATTTAGAATCTTATATATTTTAAACAATGATACTTAATGTATATATATATGCAATTTCTAAGCGGCTGAATAGGACACAACTTAATTAATAAATGTGCAAAACTTTATCTATAGATAATAGCTAAAGCTTGAGATACTTTATTTTCTAAAAGTATACTCTAATATCAAACAATGTTATCATAAAGCTTGGAAATAATAATACGGCTTAAAATCTTGAATATCGAAAGTTAACGTACGTTATAGTTTTCCTAATTTTTATATATATATATCATTATCCACCCACTAGTTCAAATCAAGTTAGTGTTTTTTTCCAGATATTTCCTATATTGGCTATGAAAACAAGGAAGGAAGAAGTGATCGTTAATTGTTTCTTAACTCTTTAAAGCTAGCAACATACTCCCTCCGTCCCTTTTTTTTATTCTCATTTTGACTGAACACACTTATCGAGACGAATTTTATATCATTAATATCTCTAATTACATATTAAAGTACTCGTTAAGACGATTCAAACAAGACATCACATGACTATATTTTTTCTTATATATTGGAAGAAATCTTAAAAAAATTCTTCGACTATGAATAGTGTGTAAAAATGAAACGGTAACGAAATTAAGGGACGGAGGGAGTATATAGATAGTTCAATTCATATATAGTTGAATGATTGGCCAATTAATCTCTAAGAATAAAAGGCCCTCCTTCGATCAATTCGACTTTGTTAATTAATTAAGGAAAAACGTAAAAACATTTACGTGTATCGATCGTATACATACATATATAAATATACGTCCTTTCGGTATACATTGAATGAGTGGATGCCAAATTAAACTACCTCTCCAGTGTCTACATAGGATTCTAATCTTTCCTCATATGTACCCACATGTCTTTTGTCTTTGTATTTAAGACCGCGCTTTCTAGTTTCATTCTAGCTAGCTTAACTTAAGTACGTGGTGGTGGGTGGTGGGTCCTATCTATTATGGGCCATCTTCTTTTATTAAATTTTTCGATAAGGTTTCACTTTAAAATATCATGTTATATATATATTCCCTTAACTTTTCAAAATCATGGCCTTAATTTACCGCATCCTGTTTCAAATTTTAACTGAATCGCATGTTTATGAAACTAAATTAGGCTATATAAATCACTTTAGAAATTAAATGTTAATCGGACAATTTAGAGAAGAAAACAGTAAGACGGTATTAGACCATTTTTTTTATATATTGTAAAATATTACTCTTCAAGAGTTCATGCATTGCTAGGCAAACGATCGAGCTACCATAGTACTTTTGATTTAAGGAGGAGGTCAACAAATCTGTACGTACGTATAATTTAAATAAAAACTCTTTGCAACTATAAATATATATAGCTAATGTATATAGTACAAAGTTATTAAAACCGGGATTCCAAGATCGGATCGTAAGTTAAGTTGCTTAATAAATCGAATCGTAAAATCATAAGATTTTAAACATAACTAAAAATAGTAGAAATAAACCTAATAAATGGTTATTATTTTTAAAGTGAAAACATAAAAAACATGATATTTTAGTAATCTTATAATATGAAAATGTTAGGTTTTCTATAATAATTTAGTTGTGAATTACCAATATAATCATATGAAATAATGTCATGTAATAAACATGTTGTACAATCGTAAAAATCGTTTATATATAGAATCGTCAAAATCGTATGCAAGATCCTATCAATTTTATATCAAAACATTAATAATTTACGTTTTTATAAAATTTTACCTAGGATTGGAATCGCTATACCACTTCTTGATTGTATAGGATCGCAAAAGCGTAGAATATTGAATCGAGATTTTAAGAACATTGTATAGTACTATTAATGGACCTATATGTTAGTTAGACATAGCTAGTATATAGTAGTATTGGAGGAGACAAATCTCCATGTTTAAGTTGTAAACATGCATGCGTGAAAATAGAGTGAAAAGGATGAAAAGACGAGCTAAAAAGGAAGTAGGGGCCGGCCATGGAAAAGATAAAAAGAGTTGATATTCTTCATCATTCATCACAATTAAACATGCACCAAAAAGGGAGCTGGCATCACCATTTGCAAGAGATGAGTTAAAGAGGGCAAATTTCTTCTTTTTTAATATGCATAAATCTACCAAAGTCAATCAATTGATATAACATTAACATCCATATATATGCAATGTAAACTGTAAAGCATATTTAAGATCGAGCATCTATTCTAGCTATTCCCATGATGAGGAGGAATATGATTTTTAACTTTCAAGTTTCTTTTTCTCTTTCAATATTGTTACTATAAGTTTTTTCGCCTTTTTTTATAGCTAAGTCTTTATCGGATAGCTTGGCTTTATTCTAGCAAGCTAGCTCTTGAGGTGATTGCATGTGCTCATCATATGCACAAGCATAAAAAGATTGAATTGTTTAACATTCGAGCGATCTCTTCCAATCATGCATGTCACACTCTTCTCCAACTTAACACCAACTCAAACTCAAAAGTAGCCTTATCGAAGTACTGTTAATTAAAGGTGACGAGCGACGTCAACAAGTGTAAAGGGAAATGTGTTACTTTAGTCTTGTGTGCACAAAAATGGTATAAAACTTGTAGAAATATATTAAAAGTACGTGCAGAGAAAATTAAATCACAATATGTAAGTTTTTCATTTTCATATGTATCATATATGTAATCGTACGTTATTATGGTGTTGCTGTGTACCATGGGGCATGTGTATATAGTATCGCATTCATTAGAGGAAAAAGCAATAAATTACTTGAATTGGCAGAAACTAGAAATATGTCAACAAATATAACAATATCGTTCTTGTGAAGAATATATGTGTATATAAAGACACGACAAAAAACATTTAAATGAAATATTTATTTTACTGATCGATCACTCTGTACATGGAATCTTATATCTGCGCGCTAGCTAGCTGCAGCTAGATTTTAAAGACTGCAAGAACCGTAGATTTCAAAAAACAACAACAAAAAAACAAAAAGTAGAAATTAAAATTTAAAACAACAACGGAAAGAAAAACATTTCAATTATGCGCAATTGAAGCCGTCTCAAGCTAGCAGTTTTACAGAATTACACGGCGGTTGAAATACTGGCTAGCTAGATCGGAGACGAAACCCCATCGGGGGTCAATTAATTAACTATTACAACTAGCTAGCTAGCTACCGAATCAATTCAAGCCACGTGGCGCCGTACAAAAACGGTCTCCAGATCCGGAGGGCAGAAGATCTCCTTGGCGGTGGCGCCGCTTCCGCCACCGTAAATGCATCCACGTCCGGGAGCCGTCTTGCGCTTCCTGGGAGGCGGGGGAGGACACGCCTTCGCCGGAATCCTGGACTCCTCCGACGTCGGCGTGGTGGAGCAGGACTCATCCTCGTCGTCGTCGCCGCCGGAAAACCTCTGGTTCTTGGTGATGAGAATGGGCTTAAGAGGAGCCCGTATCTGAACCCCGGCAATCTTCCATTTCTTGTGGTGGATTGGCTCTGATTCCCCCCTTTTTACCTCCTTATTTACCTGTGGCGCCTTTTCTGAAACCCCCATTTCAAATAAATTTCACTTCTTTTTTACTTGTTTAGTATTTGATGGAGAATAGGTAGCAGGATTAAATGGTAATTGAGGAGGCGCAAAGCTTGGAGAAGAAGGGGTTTATAGGAAGAGAGAAAGGTGGGGGAAGTACTGATGAAGGGGAATAATCAGGAAAGAGGGAATATATGAAAGGGAGCGTTTGGAGACACATAAATCTTCTCTTTTCCTTTTTTTAATTGTTAAGGTGAGTAAACGCTTGCTTTTTAAATATTCCAATTTTCGAATATGTTTTACTAGTTTTGCTACTACAGTACTTTCTCTGTCCCAATATATAACCCCCACTTTGATCGGGTTCAAATGTTGAGGCGGATTTTGTATCGTTAATATCTCTAATTACATAATCCTAAAAATTATAATTTTTTGATATTATCAAAGTACTCGTTGAGACGAATCAAACAAGACCCCACATGACTATGTTTTTTCTTATATATTGTAAGAAATCTTAAAGATTTTCTTTAACTGTGAATAATGTCGATTTGTCAAATAGGGCTTATATTTTGGGACGGTCATTACAATGAAGCCGGGCAAAGAGGGAAACAGAGAGGAAGCCGAGGTAGGAGACTTGCTTGTCCAAACAAAGCCTTAACGCAATTGAATAAGTAAGGCCCAACGCTGACCGCGGTCAGCTGTTCCTCATTGACTTTCAAGTTTCAACTCTACCGCACAACAACAAATTTGAATGTCGCGCGCTACCCTCATCAATTTTATTAAGTAAATTATGTAAGGGTTTGTTTGATAAGACTGGTTTTATTATTTATAAAGGGGTTCATAAAAGTAAAGATTTTTAAAGTTTTGGAGTTTGTGAAAGTTATACTTCACAATTTATTATAAAAAAACTATTTATAATTATATTTTACAAAATATTATTATATTAAAAAAATCTTTATTTATAAAAGAAGCCATTATAAATATTTATAACAAACAAACCCTAAATTGCTAGTTTATAACTATCTAGTAGTTGTGTTTTTCTTTAAATTAATAATTACTACTAACAATAATAAAAAGTGCACCGGGATCATCAATGGTTGCTCCACTAGTCCACTCACCACTATCCCTCGCATTCAGGATCAGGGGAAGCATAATTAACAGTATATTAATGCTTGCTTTAAGATAATGTATATTAATAAACTTAAATATGCACACAAGATAGTAACGCCAAAACTTATTGTCATCCACCACCTAACTATTTCCATTCACAAAATACCTAGATGCAAAATAATAGTATCAATAGAGTATAAGTGTAAATGATCCGGATAAGTTTAATTTATAAAGAACACATTTCGTGAGTGATTTCATTTATACAAACTCTTGACTTCAACATGCTTAATATAAGATCAGATCAAAACCATTTTATATCTGCGTATTGTTCACAAATCACAATTTTTTGCAATGAACCAATTTTTTTTTTATATATATATATATAACGGTCAATGCATCATTTGAGAAACCCCATTGTACATTTTTTTCTTCTCAGTTACATATATAACTCCTTTGTAATTGATCAATAATTATATATTCATAAAATAATTAAAGAATCAAATCTATCAAATCAATAATCCACAATGCATGGAATTTGGATTGTTCTCCAATTAATTCCAGTGAATACGTACGTACGAGGAATGTGATTCTTTTGTGAATTGCATCAACATTATATTTACAATTGATTGGACAAGTATATAGTTTGAAGATGCGTTACTTTATAACAATATTTTGGGATATGTCTGTGCCGGCTATCCCTTTGCAGTCGGGGGTGGTCAATCCTTTGGTGTACTGACTTGCTTAAAATGGAATGCTATCTATTTTCGCGATGGTCATGCAAGAACATGGGAATATTAATTTAAATCATATAAGAATTAATGAGTAATCCATTCTCCGACATAATTCGATATTCAAAAAAAAATTGTATGATTTCAGCATTTGAAAAAGTTTCAACGTCGATTTTGAGTAACTAAATATCAAAGTTTTATTTTTAATTAAAATTTTAATTAGGGGGTGAAAATTGCAATCTCATCTTAATCCACGCACCCACAACTCCACAAGCCACTCAGTATAACTCAAAACATCAAAATAATTAGGGGGTGAAAATTGCATAAGTTTTACTCATGTCAAGTAATGCATATAACAACCACGATCATAAAATGTGTATCCGCAAATGTATTCCCATATATTATGCTACAAGTGGTTAAAGAGTTAATTATTTTTGCCAATCTGTAGAGAGGCTTCAGGGAAGTAGCTTCCAGAGGCCAATCCTGTAACCTACAGACATGAGTAGAATCTCCCAAAGCATGTTTGGAATGCTTAATAGGTTTACTTTCGACCCAGGAATCTCAGACCACGTCACCGATATCTCTCTCATTGGGATCCTAAATCGCTTGCATAGGTACACCGCTTCTACATCGAAACACCACCTGCATTTATATCATCTTGATGAATTCAGTATCACATAAGACAACTTCTCAGAAGTCAGAACAGCCTATTGTCCATTGATATACTTTACCCAGATTGGCACTCACTAGAAACTTAATTTGTTAGCTAGTTATGATAGCCAAGGAGCACCTCTTTTGAGCTTTCAAGTTAATATATTATTGTATAATAAGTTTAACCATCAATTAGATCTTCCGCCGGATACCCAGAAAGAGTAGCAGATTGGAAGATTAAAGTACTGATTACCTTTTCAAACGCATGTTGGTGAAAATCTTCCGTCCAGCGGCCCTAGTAAACATCTTGAATCCACACTGTTAGGATGCAAAAGGGGAGAGTAAGTTAAGATTGATACCTCCTATGGAATCTGATCTGCTGATAGATAACCAAGGGAAACCAACAAAACAACAAGAAAAAAATAGAGGAATACCTGTGTATCACGAATTCCAGGGCCAGCTGCAAGGACAACCACAAGGTGGAAACCCTTCATCAAAAAGTTACGGTACCATTTCCTCTGAGCAATATTTAAACTTAATAGTGTTAGTATTTCAGCTCAGACATGAAGAAGCCACGCATAAGTTTTAAGACTCAACTGTAGCAAGAGCCTTTTCTTCCAGATGGGCACGAGAGCCAAATGCAGCAACGGGTATGTCAGATATCCTTAAAGATGAACTTCCAGCAGCTGAATTTTCATAAGCAAATTCTTCTCGGGCAACTGCATAAATCTGGTAGCAAAAAATCAGTTTCCTGACACACTTCCTCCCCTCTCACAGTCTCACCACCAACTCTAACTATCTAAAAAGCCCTTTTTTGCTATATTGGGATTTTAAGAAATCAGATTGTGCCAACCTGATTTTCAAGCTTCTCTAGGTCGTTTACCCTGGTTGCTCCGTCTGCATCCAGCATGAGAAGTAGTTCACCGCGTGCATGAAGCATCCCCTGTTGTGAAATGCTTTCGCAGAAGCAAAAGCTCAATAACTAGGTGTATGATTTAATGTGGCACACAAAAACAAAAAAGTGATTTCACAGGACTCACTTTTCTAATAGCTTCTCCTTTACCATGGTTTCTTCCAAGGAGGATGACTCTAACGTTTTCTACTGTGTGCTTCTTCACAAAGTCAAAGGCTACTCGGTTCGTTCCATCTGAACTTCCATCATCAACAATCAAGACCTGCTCAAAGATCCACATGTTCACGCATTAGAGTCAGAATATTTGCGAAGGGGGTTAGGCTAATCTTACTAGCTGTGAGAAAGTTAGGATGACAGCTTGTTAGTATTATTATACATATAGAATTTGTCTCCCATTACTAGCTGCGAAGGGGGTTTCAAGCATTTAGCCAAGGGCTCATTGGAGAGTGTGTCCTCGCCTCAGAATTAGGCTCATTAGGAGAGTGAGTCCTCCTTTTGAGAGTTGTTTCTGCAGATTTATTGTATACCTCTCTTTGGAAATTTAACTGAATTCCAGGAGGTTTGTGCTTTATTGTGTGCTGGCTCATTCTCTAGTCTAACACACCCTAACTATTGAATAAAGCCTTTAGACAACAAATAATGGAGTATCACTGTATCAGTCAAAAGTCATCAATAATTCGCTGAAGTGATCATCGGTGTAGGGAAGGATAATAAATAGGTAAAGTTTCCAGGTTCATCCAGTAAAAGAGAAGAACCTCGTAAGAGAATGACTTGTCCTTTTCAGCACGCTGTTGCAAATAACTAAAGAGTAAAATTTGAGATATTAGTACATAACTCAAAACAGTAGCTCATAGATAAGAGCTGCACTCAAGTAAAAGAACTAATAAAAACTAGCCAATGTACAGTAATACAAATCACTCAGAAGGATGAAGATAGTAGTAAAGATTAACAATATTTACTCAACTCTATAATGAAATCATGAATTATTTGTAAGGGTGTATTTAATGAGACATGTTGACAATGTAGACCAAATTGATAATGTCTGATAACAAAGTTGATAAGGCGTGATAAGGTGATAAAGTGCTGATAATGTAGATTGTCTATTACCAAACACACCCTAAATGTACAATGCTAGCTCAGCAAGTGTTTGGGTTTGGATCAGTCAGGACTTCGCCCAAGCTCAGTTTAAGGCAAGTATGACAGTGAACCAGCTAGAACTCAACTGGGCTCATATTATTTGAGTTTGGTCTAGCTTTCTGTAATGAAGAAACTTTGTACAATTTTTTAGTGAAAAAATACAACATGCATTGTGTACTTTCCATATATGAATCAGTAATGCTAATTTAACATTTTTGTAGTAAAGATCGTCAGTTATAATACCAAACAAAGCTGCAAGCTTGATAACACACCAAGCTACACCTTATAGAGCTCCAATATTCAGTCACTCTCATTTTTTCTTTGACATGCATGATATCCATCAAGTATATGGTTTTTGTTGTTGTGATATTGCAGCAAATTCCAAGTCCAAAACATGTGAAACTAGCTAATATATATTTTGCCAGGAAGTAGAATACACGCATATTGGCAATGATACTACTAGTGTCACATAATGAAGCAGCAGAGCAAAAAGGCACTAAAACCTTAAACCTTACTTCATGGTTTCATTTAGTGCTCCTGGAAGTCTATGTTCTTCATTGAATGCTGGAATAATCAGAGACATATACTTCTGTGCAGGATCTAATAGAGAAGGGCAAGGAACCTGAGGCAAAATTGTTTTGTAGACAGTTAATATATTGTAGAACAATTTTAACAAACCTCCCATATAAGAAAAAGGAACCAAAGTCTCAGGATATGATTGCATTATTTCAACATTGATATAAGTCGATCCAGACTATGGTTTTGCAAGCAAGATAGCCATGTGGTTTTACAGCAAATGGTTAACCTAAAACCTTATATTCAAAATATAATCCTGTAAAACCTGTTGAGTTCAGCTCGGTCACCACTAACTGATCAAATCAATCAATCTGAATACAGATCAGAATCGGATGGGGAAAACATCTAGAAATCTACACACTAAAAGAACTGGGCCAGTATGAAATTGATCATAAAACCAGGGAAATTAGGAATTTGAGAGTTCACCGGTTCGAGAGAATTTGGATCCTCAAAGATCGGTTCACCTTCAACATGACTGTGAAGGGAAAAAAACTTAATAAATAAGTGAAATCAGAGAAGATTTAATAGCAGAGAGGAAAAGGGATGAGTTTTATTGAAACGTACGCCTTGTTAGAGCGGCGGCGATAAGCTTCGAAGAAGATGGTGGACAGGAGACAGGTACAAAGAAGAAGAGCGGCTCCTCCAAGGACTCCGATTATAGTCCACAGCCACTCCATTGCTGCTGTTGCTGCGGTTTCCAATGGTAAAATCTCTGAAATAAAATTGAATTTAGTGTATCAAGATTCAAGTTTGACGAAACTTCAGTCGATCTGTAGCCAGCATTCCAATTCAATTTAAGTCTCCTTTGTACGATTCCAGTGGAATGAGTATGGGAAATTTGATTCCGATATATTTGTTTGGTAGGCTCGGAGCGGGAATCAATATTCAGATGGAGGCAGTGGCGGGTGTGTCTTGGCCAGATCTGGGCTCGTGGCGCCGGATGAGGTGGTTGGCGACAGATCGGAGCGCGGACGGAAGAGGAAGGAGAGAAGGGCGATAAGGAAATGGGAAAAAGGGTATTTTGTTTGTTTTTTTAGCAGATGGGGTATTTTGTGTAATTCAAGTTTTACGAATACACGACTCGTTAGCCCGGTCCGTACTCGTTTCCGGCCCATGTCCGAAAATATGTGTTAGATTCCTCCTGGGCTCGTCCCCTTTCTGGGCCGGCTGATCAGATGTTGACCAAAATTAAAAGAGCACTCATCTGATCTCTTCTGCATTCTATGATCTTTTCTGGAAATTTTGAGAGGGATTACACGGAGAGGGAAAGTTTCTGATTGATTGACTTACAGATTGTGAAATGTCGGGAGCAGCCTCGGCGCTGTTCCTTTTGGATATTAAAGGCCATGTTTTGATATGGCGGGATTACCGTGGCGATGTATCTGCTGTTCAGGCTGAGCGGTTTTTCACCAAGCTCATCGAAAAAGAGGTATTTGTTCTTTTTATCCCGTTCTCTTTCTCTCTCTGTCCATTTCTCGGTGTTGGATTTCGGAGCTTTGAATTTCTTTGATCTGAGGTGATCTGCAGATAAGTTGGATGAGTTTAAATGATTCAATTAGGAGCTAGGGATGATGCTTTGAGCTGTTTCTGTATAATTACCGACTAATTTTTATCAATTTGATCATATGTAGAGGTACGACTGTCATAATGTAAATCCCTAAATTTCACGAATTAGGGTTCTATGGTTCGTTCATATCCTCATTTAAACAGGATGTTTTATATGTATATTTTTCTGCCACTCCGTTTGCTGCTTGGGCGCTCTTGAGTTGAAGTCTTTGCTCGTGACAGCAAAATTACAACCACATTTCTGAAATAGCTGGATTATGATATGCAATGATGGCTTTTCTTCAATTTATTCATCCCATGCTCTTTAGCGTTCCATATATTGAACGTCCTTGTACTTGATTGTATGTCATTTTGCTTAGTGGTAGTCTAATTATGATATTTATATGAATCATAATTTTTTTATTATAAAAGATTATGCTTAAGATATGTTGGAGTCTCACTGAATTACACTGGACAGTGGAGATCATGTTTTTGTTCTTCCTACAAATTGCATCCTTTTCATATTATGCTTGCCATTCTGCTCAGGGGGATCCACAATCTCAAGATCCTGTTGTTCATGACGATGGAGTCACATACATGTTTATACAACACAACAACATCTACTTGATGATGGCATCTAGACAGAACTGCAATGCTGCTAGCCATGTTCTGTTTCTACACCGTGTAGTTGATGTAAGATTCCTTTTGTAAAGCTGTAATATATGCTTTATAACACATAACTATCATTAGTTTATTTGTTCTCCAAGAGTTTTATATGGCAATTTCAACTTCTTTTTTGAATTAGACATAATGCTGTCATATAAAAGTCATTGATTAGGAGTCATAATGCCATTGCAGGTTTTTAAGCATTACTTTGAAGAGTTGGAAGAAGAATCTCTTCGAGATAATTTTGTTGTAGTGGTATGCTAAAATATTAAGATCTTCCTTCTGAACTAGTTTGTATAAATTCCAAAAGTAATATGTTGATGGGGTGCTTTTCTACAGTATGAATTGCTTGATGAAATGATGGACTTTGGTTACCCCCAATTTACTGAAGCAAAGATTCTCAGCGAGTTCATCAAAACTGATGCCTATAGGATGGAGGTTACACAGAGGCCTCCCATGGCTGTGACGAATGCTGTATCCTGGCGTAGTGAAGGGATATCTTACAGAAAAAATGAAGTGAGTCTGTGCTGTCTAAGTTTTCAGTTAAATTATTGAACTCCTTAGTCCATGAAAAAACATACTCTTTTTGTTTCATCAGGTGTTCTTGGATGTTGTTGAGAGTGTTAATATGCTAGTTAATAGCAACGGACAAATAGTACGATCAGATGTTGTTGGTGCATTGAAGATGAAAGCATACTTAAGGTATTTTTTTAATGTTTTTATGTGATGCTGATTGTTGTAGACGACGTCTGCAATTTTTTCCTCCTTTGATTCCATTCTGATAATTTTCTTGTCATTTTCTTTCCCTTTTATGTCTGCTTCGATTAGTTGCAAGTTTTATTCATTACTAGTTTACTACGGACTTGGACTATGCTTTTTTATCTACTAGTTCTGATAACCTGATATATCATACTTGTAAGTTGTAATGCTTACTCTAACTTTGTTCCTAATTTTGGAGAAACTGATACTAAACTTTCTTTTGTGGCTTAAGAGCTTGAGCTTAGACATGATCTAAAGTTTCTTTTTATTCCTGATGCTTGCTTGAGTGCTGGTGAACATATATAAAAAATAGTTTAATTTTTCTTTCATTCTGTAAGGATTATTATTTTAACGTATTCCTACTGAAAGCTGTTATCTTGGGTGCTCAGAAATCTATTTCTGTTTCTTGTTCCAGTGGTATGCCCGAGTGTAAGCTAGGTCTGAATGACAGAGTATTGCTGGAGGCACAGGGGCGAGCAACAAAGGGAAAGGCTATCGATCTAGATGACATCAAGTTTCATCAGTATGTATCAATTCGTGTTAATACTGATTTTTTAATTGTGAGAATGATATAATCAAACCTCTTTGTTTGTGTCTGGTGCTCATTTTCCCTTTTTATGGTTAGGTGTGTACGTTTAGCTCGTTTTGAGAATGATAGGACTATATCTTTCATACCTCCTGATGGATCCTTTGATCTCATGACGTATAGACTCAGTACGCAGGTGCATATTTCTGCTGGTTCTATCCATTTTAAGTCTTTACTACTTCTACTGTTACACATTTTTGGGTTATTATAATATGATGATATTTTCCATCGCTTATTATGTTTGCCTTAGGTGAAGCCTTTAATCTGGGTGGAAGCTCAGGTTGAAAAGCATTCAAGAAGTAGAATTGAGTTCATGATAAAAGCTCGAAGTCAGTTTAAGGAGCGAAGGTAAAGCCTGCTCAAATTTAGCTGCTTTTGGCTATTCATTTGTCTTCTTTCGGTATTGATGAGAATTACCTAGGCTTTAGTATAAACATTTATAGCCACTGACTTGCATATACTTTACAGCACTGCTACAAATGTTGAGATTGAGCTTCCTGTGCCTTCAGATGCTACCAACCCCAATATTAGGACATCGATGGGATCTGCTTCATATGCACCTGAAAAGGATGCACTTGTCTGGAAGATAAAATCTTTTCCTGGTGGCAAGGTATTTTTGGCTTTAATAATCTATGCTTTTTATAACTATGAAATTCAGATGTCATAGATAACATTAGCTAGCAATAGCTACTATATTGAACATATATCTCTTATCTTTGGAGCTTTCATTTTCTTCTCACCTGCATAGGAATACATGCTAAGAGCAGAGTTCAAACTTCCTAGCATCACTTCTGAAGAAGAACTGCCTGAAAGAAAAGCACCAATACGTGTCAAGTTTGAAATACCCTATTTTACTGTTTCAGGAATCCAGGTAATCACTCTGCAAATATGGTTAAACTTTTTGTTTAAGGTCGGCCAAAGGAGACTAGATACAAGAAATTAGATGAAATCACACTTGTATTAATGAGTTGTGGCTTGAGATGGACAATATTCGTTAAGTAGGATGAGCCTATCTACTTTCCACAATTTAGCATCTCTTGCTTATATTTTGATTTATTGAAAGCTCAAGTTTTTTTTGCTGATAATATTATCTCTCTCTGTGGCTTACTTTATAATTGAACTTGAACTGGCATGGCTATGAGCTTCATAAATTCCAATTCGTGATTTGCAGGTTCGTTATTTGAAGATCATTGAAAAGAGCGGGTACCAATCTCTCCCATGGGTTAGGTACATAACAATGGCTGGTGAATATGAACTCAGACTGATGTAAGCACAATCATCACTCATCTGTAATCCAAACCAATCTACTTGTATTCATGGTATTCTAGATTCTCAAAGTTTGCAAACGGCCCATTTTTACAGGGGGTTAAACTTGAACTCTTAATGAAGTCATTTTCTTAAAATAAATAAGGATGTTTAAAATTCTTCCATGTCAAAACTTAGCTTGTTTGCAAAATCTAATTGTCATTAACTAGCCACTCAAGACAAGTCATTGAAATAGTTAATTCAAAGTATAAGGATCAGCTAGCAAATACAATCAAGTTTAAGCTTTTTGGTTGGTCAGATGAACTTGAGTATATGCTGTCTTATTCTGACATATGTATACTCTACAACAAGCACAGCTCAAAACTGTAAGAAATGGATGATGTCCCCGCATGCCTAGATTCCAGATAGCCGTTGAAGGAAGACATTGAAGGATTCATCACTATCCAGCATACTAACCCTCGCATTCTTCTTATCAGCTCCAAATCTCTGCCCTGTTCTTGTCAGAATCTTGTGCTCTCTCAGCAGCGACGCTCCATCCTCCACCTCCTTGCACTCCATCCAAGCAAAGGCTACACATAACACAAAGATTAATCCAGTAATAATAAGAAAAAACACAAGAGATGGATCTTATTATACCTGGATTTGAACCAGTGTACTTGCCCATGAATTGACAGTACTTTTCAGGGTACTCAGGGAGACTGAATCTGCCTTCCTTGTGCTTCAACGTGCCACGTAGCTTCTCCCAGCGCTCAGCCATGACACGGTGCCCGTACTCGAAGAACCCTTCCGAATCAGGACTCGAGAAGTCAACGTAGTCGTCGCATATGGCGTTGACTATCTTTGCTGCTCTCATCTGCGCCTCCTTCGAAGTCCCAATTGTGCTTAGCTCGATAAACTTCACCATCTTTCTTGCCACTGCCTCATCTTTCACTAGCGCCCACCTGTAAAAGTAAAAAACCAAACAATCAAAATCGAACTCTTATATCATATATGGTTCAAAACGGCAATTGTGACTTACCCGATTCGGGATCCGGCGTGGCCAGTGCATTTGGAGACGGTGAAGAGCATGATGTCATGATCAGCAGGGGAAGTTATAGGAGTGTATTGAGGCCAGTAGTAAGCTAAATCATGGATCAGCAGCTTTCTTCCTCGGCAAGTCTTGACGGCGGGTTTACGAATGGACCCACAAGGGTTGTTTGGGGAGCAAACTACCTCAATATACGCCTCGTCTTCCTTGCTTGTATATGTGTTTGCATCTCCTCCCCACTTGTACAGCCCCGATTTCAAGAAATCAGTCAGATCCGGATACGACTGCAACCATCAATTTAATCATATTTATATGAACTTAATTCAGTAATTATACAAACAACAATGTCAATTTTGTTGCAATTTGACAACTTTAACAAAAACCTCTAATACAATTGTAGCTTCTTTGTGTATGTATCCAAAAACCATGTGCATTCAAACGTAATAAAACAAATACTATATATCTGAATTGTGCTTGTTTGTTTCCACTTAAATGCTGAATCAGACATGCATATGCTCATTGGGGACAGCAGCAAACATCTCGTCTTTGATTAGCTGTTTTTCTTTTCTATATACTCCATTCGTATTATAATACTCCTTTTTTTATATTTAATTTACATATATAGTTTTTCGCATTTTTTTATAAATAAGGTGAAAATTATTAGTAGTGATATTGAAAAAGTAAGAAATCAAAATAATAATAAAGAAATATTTATATAAAATTTGTATAATTGTCTAAAATAGGAGTATAATTCAAATTACTACACATTGGCCATATTTTCTTAACTTTACCGCCTAATAGAATTTAATATCAAACTTACAAATTAATTAAGTTACATATATATAAAGTATGTTAGAGATTAATTACCGAGTAGTAGGGGACAGCAGAGACAACGCTGAGTGGTTGGGCCGCTTCGTTGGAGGAGAGAGCGTAGAGCGCCGCCTGATAAAGCTGCGACGACCCCGTCCCCACCACTACATAACGGTCGTCAACGACGGCGTTACCCACCATGCGGTGGAGCCTCTGAACGGCTTCTCCCAACTCCGGCTGTAGAAACCAACACAGATTCCCGGGATCGCTGAAGTAACTCAGCAACTCCGACGCTTTTATCGTGATCGCGCATTCCTCATCCTTCTTCTTCCAATACGCCTCCATCATCTTCGGATCTCCACTGTCATCATTTATCCCATCAATCACAAAATTATCTACTTATATTATATATATAGTTGCTATATACTATACTCCGTATGTATTATATGATCAATTTCATGAATTAATTAATTAAATTTGGGCCTTGTTTGACACATTATAAATAAAGACTTTTTTAAATTTCAAAAACTATCCTTGATTATTAAGAACAAAGATATATGGCATGTAAAACATTTGGAATAACATGTAACGTTTGAAAAAGCTAGGTGGTCGAATATTATAAAGTTAATGCATGGAAATAGTATAATCGGAAATAGAGAAGAAAATATGTACTGATCAAGGTTGATGAGTTTAGAATCCAAGGAAATAGAGAGATGCTTCTTAGTAGTGGCGCCATTGTTGTTGCAGTTGCAGATGTTGGAGTTTCTCCCTGATGTGGATTGCTTGCCGTTCACTCCACACATTCTTACGATCTCGAATTCGAAGGTTGAACTTGATATATAATATGTATGTGTGCTCTTGATCGATCGATCGATCGATCTCTAAGTGTAGGTTATTTGTTTTTGTTTGGTGTTGGTTGACATTTTTTTGTTGCTCTATTTATAGGTAGAGGAGATCGGAGATGACTAGGTACACGTCAATAGAGATGATAAGGTTCCCTTTTTTGGTAAAATATAATTAAAGGTGATAAGATTATAACCGAAGCATCTGCATCACTGGCCGCGCGCGCCGTTGCATGCACTTTGTTTTCTAAAATAGACAATGTATTTCGTAATAGGAATTTTATCATAATTTCACTTTTTAAATATTCATGGATAAGGAAAAATATAGGTTCTATGTATATATACTTCATTACGTGGATTTGTAATTTGGTGCATTGGATTATATATATCTATGTGTGTGTTTGAATCTGTTTAAAGGAAATGTACTTGATGGGGAAAATTAAAACTACGCAGAGTAAATTCTCTAGAAGAATAATATGTGATTATATAATTATTTTGTATTTCAAAGGTCTTATTTGTTTGTATTTACATAACACTAAGGAAGAAAATAGAGGTATGTCATTGTCCAGCATATAAAATTTAAAAATATTATGCTTACAAATTAAGAGCCGTAATTAGAAGGGAATGCGTGATTAACTATCATGTGTGTGATGTCCCTGCACATATGACTGTCGGGTCGGCTGATTAATTTTATTTAATCTTAATACTATGATTAATTACATTTCAAGGTTGACTTCTGGCGTTTAATGATTATAAGCATGGCTAATAATTAGATGTTCTGGTCTTATATTACAAATCTCTTCTCCGTTATGTACAGATTTAACAAACAAAATCAGACAAAAAAGAGAGAAAATATTACGCCATAATGGTCCAAAACTGCCGTTTGGCCTTATCTAAGAAAAATCATTCGCCATGAATTAAGATATGCTACTCCGTATAACTATGTATGAATTGATTGCATATAGAGCTGTCCTTTTTACCCTCGTACAAGTAAAAATTATTCCTTTATATTACAAGAATATTTTAAGTTTCAAACATAATTTTGTAGAATAGTCAGACAGAAAAATATATTCAAATAAGCTCTCAAGAGTGGATCAAGTAGTCAAGAGCCATGCGTTTGACTCGATCTTGAAGAGAGTACTTTTATGAATTACCATGTATTTATTTAATTATGAACCGAGCCTCTTTCAAGCGAAAAAGACAGGATACTTATAATAAAGCGGGATAAAATTAAAACTATTCATTTGGGTTTCATTTCCATTAAATTCCGATGAATATTTTCGTAAAAAATAAATTATTCAAAGGGGTTGGAAAACTTGTCATATACATATATGAATATAATGATTTTGCAGGAACGAAGGTGTTGGATGAAATTAATGGCATGTGATGTGTCTGCCCCCAATTCCCTCCCTCTCTTAAAACTTTATTTATAATTAATTTCAAAAACATTTATATTATAATTTAAATCCACTGTTTGGTTGCATGTGGAAGGTGAGTATATATGCATGTGAGATACTGAGATGGTAACATTATGTATGAACATATATCACCTCAACATGCACTGTAACGCTAAGCATTGTTCATGCCATGCAAACCGCTACCACAAATTCGTGACATTCATAATACTGGTCAAACTATGTCTTTTGAATTAATTTAAGACCTTTCATTTAATTGATAGAATTATATGGATTTACACTTAGTATTTTGTTGGAATTATAGGAAACACATAAATCGTTATAGTGGAAGAGAAAATCGAATCCATATACTGAGTACATTATAATGACAATTCATAAGACAGTTGGGCTATTCATTAACTAATAGTGATAAAGCGAGCAATTGGGTTACATTGGGCTGGGTTCGGTCTCTAAATGGGCCTGATTTTGGGCCTCATTGTTAAACTTATTTGTTTCTTTTATGGTCAGCTCTAGTGAAGGATGACACGCACAAATTGAAAGATGGCTCGTTCCAATTTTAAAAGCTAATCTTCTTTGTATCGTTCAAATTCTCAATAATCCCTAATCATATGAAGACACCCATTTGCTGTTTCATATACACAAGATGGCCATCTCATAAGAGTTGCTGATTCATTTTCAGAAGAAGCGCGTGTGATTTCACAGTTTTTACATGTACATAAGAGTGATGTCCAACTTGGTGTTTTTAATTAGGAATAAATCAAAAAAAAAGAAACGGAAGGAGCTAACAAATCTGAGCTATTCTCTTATAAAATCCTGCAACCTAGCTAGTTAGTTAGTAAGTAGTGAACTTTCATTAGGAAGAATCTGAGGAATTCTCTTGAGCACATGTTTTCTGCAGCGCTGGAAAATGCTGTCGTAAATCAAGTCGAATTGAACTCCTGCCCTCTCCCGGTTCACAATGAAGAGAATATGATCTCCTTCTATGATCTTGTAGTACCTGCACAATCCAGCAAGCTCTGTTTTATGGATCCCCAATTCATCTTCAAGAAAGTGAAAACAGTAAACACATGACTCACCAGATTCCGGGCTGTAATGGATGACAATCTGAATCATTCACCACAAATTGGTGTGGATGTTCAAACGGGAATCGAGGATACATCATGGATATCGTGTTTAGCGCCCCATCATTGTCCCACCAATCCTCATCTCTGCAAATAACAAAACAAGGCTTAAGCTTTTACTGAAATCAGCAGCCAAAACAATGATCACTACCTGAAATGCAGTTTGTACATGATTCTTATTTCATAGAAATAGCAATTCTTTGCAATATCAACCATAAAAAATCCTTAAAAGACAAACCTGTAGCCCTTGTATGGAGGAGGAACATCAAGAGGAAGGCGCCATTGGCTCATTTGCAGGACTCGAACGAAAAGCAAAGGGTGGGTCCCAAGAATGCTAGAAAGGACAGTGAAGCCAAATATCTTCATGGTACGCTTGGTGGCGTAACTGAAGTAGTATGTATTAGGGAATGTTTGGAGATGGTAGTTGAGTCTAATGGCTCCTTGAGGAGTCAAATCTGGAAGGATCCAATCCCCAGAAGCAAACGGGCCTGCGTTTCCCAGAAGACAATCAACCAAACCCCATACACCCATTTTCCTCCATGATATGTTGAAGTGATCAAACCCAAAGTTGTAGTAGGATTTCAGAAATGGAATGTCAAACCAGTCATATATGATTACTCCAACCTTGCACAACTGCAGAAGAGATATTAGCTTCATCGTTCGTCCATCCTCTGGCCTGTAATAACAAAGGGTGATTGCTCAAATTCAGGTTTGAAGTTTCTAGATCAAATTGCTTATCTAACAAAGG
The DNA here is from genome assembly GCA_027886185.1 of Rheum nobile. Lineage (NCBI taxonomy): Eukaryota > Viridiplantae > Streptophyta > Magnoliopsida > Caryophyllales > Polygonaceae > Rheum > Rheum nobile. Next base: position 1,615,467 of record WOAB01000292.1, on the reverse strand, counting down.
GCAATTTGCTGCTATGTTTTTAGGCAGCTTGTATATTGAAACTATGTCCTTAACAAGCAAGTACAGTTCTACTTGATTGTACACAAGGATAATAGAGAAAAAGTTACCTCATGCCATCAAAATAGGTTCTTGTAGTCCCATTGAAAGCTCCAGATAAGGACGTTACGCTCAAAACCCAGTTAGGTGAAGTATTTTCATACCCTTTGAATGCCTACACCAGTCATAATACCAAACAATATAATTGACTCTAGAGATACATTATTGGAAAATTGAAGCATTCATCTGCAACTCAAGTGATGATCCAAGTCATAAACAAGAGAAATAACCTTATCAGCAAGCATTTGCTGCAAGACGCGAACAACTTGTGCACCAGCTGAATGTCCAACAAAATGAATTGGGTGATCTTCATCCCATTCAGGATAATTACCTGCACAATTGACAATTACATAAATTTCTCAATTTCCCATATACCCAGATGCTCAATTTTCCATAAATTCCTCAAGTGAATAGACAAAATACCTTTTTCATAGACTCTCCCAAATTGGGAGTGTCCACAGGCTTTACTGTGTTCTTCACCGTAATCAACTTGACCCCCTTTTAAATAATAGAATAACTCACGAGCCCTGAAATATTATCCCCTTCGCAAATCAGGCTACATGAACTGAAAAATCCAATCTTGAAAGAGTTTAATCGGCTAAATACAAACCTATCATAAACGCTTGTTAAAGAGCCCAAATCAGGCACTGAAACTCTCTCATCCTTCTTCTCTGCACCTCCAAAGTAAGACAAACCTCCCAATCTCTGAAATTAAAGCATATACCATTTGAAGATTTCAACAAATGAAATCATACAACAGAAAATGAAGTCGGAAATTGAGAAGAAATTGACAGCATTTTTACCCCTTGGCCGAATCCGAAGATGCCATGAACAAGAACAATGGGAGCCAAGCCGCCAAATTGGGAGGTGGTCGTTTGCGAGTCAACGATCTGTTTGACCTCCACATCCAAATTGGGCTTTCTGAAGGATTCAAACAGAAGTTGGGACAAATCGTATGCAACTGCTGTGCTGAAAATGTATAAGCCGTATAACAAATGAACCCATGTGCTCACGACAAGCTCCGCTAATTGCAATATAATTATGTACAATCTAATCATTCTGGGTTTCTCTCCGTCGAAACCCCAGCCAAATGTCAATCAAAGAAACTCAGAAATAAGATAAATCTCCTCTTATTTCCTTATCTTTTTCTTGGGAGGATAAAAATCAGACCTTTCTTATTTTTGCCTTTCACAAAAGAACGATCTCTCCCTGTTTTGGAGATACACAGAGAGAGATTTCAGAGCTTTGAACCCTTCAAAATTGACAGATAATACAAGAATAGTCTGCGGAAGAAGAAGAAGAAGAAGAAGAAGGGTATTTAAAATTGTAATAAAGACGTTGATAAGGAAAGGGGAGGAAAATTGTAGGACAACAACACCGGCGAATTCTGCTTTCTCTTCGTCTATTTCCTCCCCTGTTTTTCTTGCCTGCTTTCCTTCGTTTCTCTCCCGTGTAAATAAGAAGAGGAAAACAAACAACGGTGAAAAGAAGAAGAGCAAAAAACTGAATTTCACGATTTTGTCATTTCCAACCTTGCAAGTTACACAAGTCCAACCAATCAACGCTCCCTTGCCACTCCGCTGACAGAGACGAAAAACAACCTCTCCGTCACTGCCACGTGTACTGCAGACGCCGTTGCTTTCTTTAATTCTGGGACTGGATAATAATGTGCAAATTTTATTGATGGAGATAGGCGTTTTTTCCCGTCCAAAATCAGTCAATTTCGCAACCAAAATGTATAAAAAAATCGTATAAATGAATGTTACTCCATATTTAAGAGCTCGAATGTTAAGGATAAGAGTAGTTAGTAAGCAAGAAGAAATAAAGAGAGTAGAATAATGAGAATCCGGTGGATGTAAGCTGGAAGGTTCTCCTCTGTTTGATTTTCCTACCCAACCACTTAATTCTGTTTCTTATCCTGCTTGGATTCCATCATTCTTTTCTGTACGCGCTCATTGGAAGCCTGAGTCGCACGCTCCAGATGACAACCTAATATTTATACATTTACAGAACTATTTATTTATACCAACCAACGAAGGCATGTGAAATACATTTGAGATAAAAATGTTAAATTTTGCAAAAGTTTGGCATGATTTGCACATATAGAAGAAAAAGACATTAAATCTATGTTTAATATAATGTTTTTGTTAGGCAAGACATGCAACTTAGATTAGATAATTAGATGAACGACAATATGTCAAATATTGGAATTTAGAAGTAGTGGTAGATTGCACGCAAGATTCCCAATAAAATGGTAATAGGATTGATGGACGCAAGCTTAGGAGAGAGAGAGAGATAGCGTGTGGGGAGGACGCGCCACGAGCGTGGGTAGGTGAGAGTGGGTGTGAAATTGGTCGTTGGAGTATCAATTATGGAGCAGCACATGCTCCTCACCTCACCCTCCTCCATCCATCGGAGGCGTATGAATATACGTTGGATGATATTTTTGTTTCATAGTATACTTTTTAAGAGAATATATGATGTGTTTTCGTGCGCGTTTGGGTTGTTAGAAACTATAGATGTTCATCACAATTATTCGTAAATGTTCATTACAATATATATTATTGTACAATTCCCTTATTTTATATTTACCTTTTGTACATTATAGAATATAGGTGTTTGATTTAATAATATTAAGAGGAACAAATATAGTTACTTTTACAAAAAAAAAAGGTACAATTTTAAAGTATTATTCATGCCAAGTCACACTTGCTATATTTATATGATCATTATTATGCAAGGCAAGAAAAAAAGTTTCTAAAAATATGTTTGTTTTGAGATCGCTTGTATTCAGAATTTCTGTCCCAACCAATTGTGTTGAAAATAGACATTTTAATAATGTGTCATGCATTTTGTATTGAATTCAAGCTAGCTAGCTTGTTAGACCACTTGCATGTATATATGTTGAATATTTATATAAAAAAAAAGTGAAAAATAAATCAAATGTCAATGAAGCGGGAATTTGATACTGTGTTTATATATGTTGTTGAAACCAAACAGATTTAGATCACAATTTGTCAAAAACGTTGGTTTGAAGTCGAGGATCTTGCAACATCTTTTTTAATTTATTGGTTACCCTTTATGCACAGAGCGGTTACGTTAAATGCATTTCTGAAGCTACACCGCCGCTGTCTGAAATATATATAATTTGATAATTAGGGTGGCCAACCATATTTTTCCGTGTATATATATATGGCTGCAACTTTAATTATGAACACAACCCATGCATGCCACTTGCTCTCAATTACTCAATACATATATAAATTTCAGCAATGGAAAGATCTAGTATATATTGTTTTATTTTATTTTATAACTTGTTCGTAATTGAGACGCTTTGGTATAAAAGTGTACTTGTATATCAAGATTCAAGGAATAGCTTTCGCAGTCAAAATAATACTCCGCGTATGCTCATCGGCAAGAAAAAAAGCATTCAAGCTAGTCATGATCAGATTTGTGGGAAAAAAAATCGGAGTTATTAAATGGATTTTTTTGAGATAGGTTATACTAGTGAGTTAAATTGGGATTTATGGAAATGATATATAGCGATCGAGCCAATTAAAAGTCAAATTGAACATCCGATGGTGCCGAGGTGGCAAATTGATCATGTGCTTTTGGCATGCGGGCACTTTGATTTTGATCATAATTAAGCTTCTCCCTAATTTCAAATCGAAAGTTCTAGACTGAAACATTTTGGGATGCATCATGACTAATTTAATATCGTGCAATATGGAGCCTTAATTACACAGACTAAGATAAGCTAGTTGAGTGTAAATAAAAGAAGAAGAAGAATGCTACAATCACATGAGCATTGATAAGATTCCATTGAGCAATAAAAAACGACTACTTTTTATGTATATTTGTCAAGTTCTCCGACTGTGTGCAGTGCTGAAAATAAGTTTTGCTTCTTCCTTAAAATGTACATTAGTGAAATTTTATTCACATCGACTAAAAAAGTCTTTATAAAAGATAATGGCCCATGCAGGTCTCGAACCTGCGACCTTCGCGTTATTAGCACGACGCTCTAACCAACTGAGCTAATAGGCCGATTGTTGATTGTAGCAGCCCACGGTCCCTAGATTGCAGTAGCTTAGGGGATTAATTTTCTCACCCGTTTTTTGGGTGCAATCAGGTTGCGCCCAAAAAGCGGATAATTTTTTTTTAAAAAAAGAAACAATTTCTTGGGCGCAACCTAGGTCTGGGTGAATTTTTTTTATTTTAAAAATGATTTTTTAAAGATTGTTAAACCGATTCTTTATCTGAACCGGTTGACTTGGGCGCAACTGTTGCGCCCGGAAAAATAAAAATTTAATTTAAAAAAAAGAGAAGAAAAAAAAAACTTGGGTGCCCACGCTTGTATTTAAATCAATAAATGTATTTCATATTTAGATAAATTTACTACATATTCATCACATTGTATATATCTTGATATTTTATATGATTTGGAAATTCGAATACCTAGTAGATTTATATACTTGTGTACAGGGTTATAAATTCGTTTGTATTATGAGGTTTCAATATGCTTTTATTCATCTGAAATTCATGTGCATTTCTCCACCAATTCGTTTGATATTAACTGTTTGTTATTATTATTTTCGATATAACTATGGTTATATCCTATAGTTATATACTATGATTATATCTTATAGTTATATCTAATTTGGTTTATATCTTATTGTTATATTCTATAGTTATATACTATGGTTATATCATATAGTTATATACTATGATTATATCTTATGATATAACCGTAGTATATGACCATAAGACATAACCAAATTGGATATAACCATAGTTATATGTGATTTTCGAAAATAATAATAATAATAAACAGTTAATAACAAACGAATTAGTGGAGAAACATACATGAATTTTAGATGAATAAAAGTATATTGAAACCTCATGATACAAACAAATTTATTGTCGTGTAAACCTGATTACTTGAAAACGTCTATTACTATAGTCAAATGTACACAAGTGTACAAATCTACTAGGTATTTGAATTTCCAAATCATATAAAATAGCAGGATAGATACAATGGGATGAGTATGTAGTAAATTTATTTTAAATATAAAATAAATTTGTTGATTTAAATGATAGTAGCGCCCAAGTTTTTTTTTTTTAAAATCGGCCATGAATCGGGTTTTTTAACAACCCGGTTCATTCACTTGGGCGTAACCTGGTTGCGCCCAAGATTAATTTTTTTTTAAAAAAAAATTATCCGCTTTTTGGTTGCGCCCAAAAACGGGTGCGTCACGTAAAAAAACGGGTACAAACATTCTCACCGGATTTTAATTTTCCATATATGATCCTGTTGTAGCCAAGGGGTATTTTTTTTTTGTTACAAGGTAAAAACAGCCCTATTTATGTTTTTATGTTTTTGACTTCTACTTGAATGCCTCACCTTGACATTATAATGTCAAATAATACATAATTCAAACAGACCTTTATTTTACAAACGTAAGATTATCCGTATCCTTAATAGATACAGTTATACGCCTGGTTATCTATTAGTACTGACTTAAGAAGTGTACTTGGCAAAATTACTGTATTTAATATTTATGTTACGCATTACAGTCTTTATTTCCAAAAAAACAGTTTATTCAAATTTTACACATCTCAACCTATACAATGTTGTACCCTGGCCCTCCTCGGTTTCAAATGTTAGGTACCAACTACGGAGTAGTATCAGATTGGGCGTTAGGTTCAAATTGTAAATCGAAGCCGCATGGTTGGTAGTTGGTAGTTTAATGCTAATAGAATACTCCCGGTTAGTAGTTGATACAGGTAGTTAATGCTGAATCAAAACTCCATTTACCAACTAACGTCCATTGTAATACTACACGTTCCTTTATTTCAATGGTACACTTAACCAAATAATTAATCAAATCGTATAACTAGTTTTTAGGGGAAGATCAAAATTATGGCATGGACGAATGAATTTCATAACCACTAGGTGACAAATTGCTTTCAAGAGCGTTGGCTCTAGGAAACACAAGTTTCTATCACACAAGTCGAAAGACAAGGTTCGCGCAGTACAATCAAAATGACCATGTAGCGAAAAACACACCCAAATTTTACTACTGAAAAATTGTTTTTATTTTAAATAACACAGTAGTACTCTGCTGAACTTCCATCAACAAGACTTCATTTTGCTTAGTCGGCTGCGTTAATGCAATCAATTGCCTGTTTGCAAATGCCAGTCATTGTTGCCTCTGGTCCGTACACCTGCAACAACACATCAAAGGATGCATTATTTCATGCTGTTTCCGCTCTTTTATTTCAAATAGAGGTGTTGGCACCAAAGCTTGGTGAGGGTATGGCCAATAAACCCAAACTCATTTGCAAAAGTGCATTTTACCTATATACCAAACAATTTTCAAGGCAGAATTTGTGGGTCTAGAATATGATATCAGGGCCTTGTAAGTGGGAGGACGGTACCCCGTTTGAAAAGCTAGTACCATATGTGGTTGTGTTCATTAAGTATTCAATGTTATACATGATTGAGTGATTGACAAAATAAGAGTTTTTCTTTTGGGATTTAAATAAAATCACGGGGTCAAAAAAAAGGGGAAATTGATATTACCTCAATAGGAAGGCCAATCTCCTCTGCAAGAGCTCGCATTTTGGCCAGACCCTTCTCGTAGTTTGGACCTCCTCTCCGCACATATAGACTCATCCTTGCAGCTTTTAGCTTGGATTCCTATTAAAATCATCCACCAGGAGGTCATTGTTCATTGTTTCTAAAGCCAACATTCTGTTTGAAATAAATATACTGATAGGTGTCATTTACCTTTTCCCTCAGTGCCCGGATAATTCCATTGAATGTAGCAGCAACATCAGTGAAGTTAGCAATTCCTCCTCCAATTACAAGGGCTCTTTTCCGACCATCAGGATTAGCAGTTGCACACTGTTCAACCATTGGCTAGATAAGCTTGTATTCATATGCTTGGTACATAAGATGTATGTCAGGGAAAGAAACCCTTGTCACATAAAATTGGGATCGGAGTATTTATGCTTGAAAATGCATCTATGAACTCGATCACCAAATGAAGTTTTCACCTCTGTTAAACATTGGTATTGGATATACACCAAAGCTAGCTTTGAGGTTGGTAGGCCTTGGCAAAGCACATTTAGAGTTGAAGGAAATTTTCACTTACATCTATCACAACTCTGGCATACTGCAAAACCTCCTCTTCATTAGGTGCACCACTGTATTCTGCATAGTTTCCAAGCTCATTGGCAAAACCGAGATCCCCAACCTAAGAAGGGAACAAGCTCAATATACCGTGGGCACTCAATGAAACCCCATATTTCAACAATCTAAACAACTGAAGTCCCAAATCCCAGTCAGATGATCAGAAGTTCTTACGGTGTCAGCATAAATCACACTTGCTCCACCACCAGCAACCATAGTCCAAATTCTTCCTTTTGGATTCAATACAGTGAACTTTAAGGATGCACTTGTCTGCATGAGCATTGATAGGGAAGTAATACGGTGAGATATATATATATATATAAGAAATCTTCAAAGCTATGCACAACTAAAATCCAGGGTCACTAGATGGGTGATAAGCCAAAACAAGATTTCATGAAGCAATGCAATTTGATACCTTCTCATCCAACCCATGGATAAAACTCTCTGTAGGGCTCATAACTCTTCCAAATGGCAATGGGAACTCAATATCTCCCCACCTACAACATTGTAACACAATAGTTTTAACTTCAGCAGAAGAATATGCAGGGTGTATACAAAATCAAAACACTTTAATAAAAAAAGGCATAGGAAAAAAAAAGCAGAAGCAGAAGCATACTTCTTGAAGTTCTTGAATGCGGCTGTGTCATCCAGCTCGCCTCTCATATCCAAAGGATAAGGTTTTCCATTCACTAGTGTGAAAGGATTCATCTCCAGGAAAGTGAAGTCCAAATCTGGTAGTATAAAAGGAAGAGATGGTTACTCAATTAGCTTGATTAAGTATGCATGTAAAGGCAAAACAATTGTGTTTATCTAACATCTTCAAGTCTTCAACATACCTTGAAATAGGGCAAAAATTACTCTCAGGAACTCATCGATTATACCTTTAACCTATGTATCCAAATAATAAAAATCAACATTAATAGACAATGCTAACAAATTAATTAAGCACTTAAGTGGGTAATATTGTCATTTGGGAATAAGATACTAGGAAAAACTTAAGGGATGCAAGATAAATTTAACGCTTAGCTTCTGAAGTTTAACCCCCCTAAAGAGTTTGTGTTTAGCATGCATAACACAGTCATGTTAGTGTATCTCAGGTATCACTTGTTGCAGAAGTAATCTGACAAATAAATACAGGTCTCATGCTTGTAGTTGAACACATTTTGCCACAAGAAAATGTGTATATAATCACAAGATGTTCTCTGAAGTGAATAGCTCATTTATGTTCTCTGAAGTGAATAGCTCATTTAAATGAAAACTGTGCATTTGCCATGCATCATGACATTATGTAGTATAAGCCCTGCATTGAACACATCATTTAGAATGATATTCATGAAGAGCTCACCTCCAAGGGTAAGGTTGCAACAAGAGGCGCACAAACTTCTGATGTGAGAGATGCTCCTGTAGGAACAAAAATAGTCTTGACCTGATAAAACAAGCAAACTTCAGTTAATCAATGGACAAGGTTATATCGAAATATGCATCTTTCAGTTTTTAGATTGTTCGATAGCAAAGATGATGAATTCCTTCCAACGAGCACCTTGTCCCAGTTCTCTTCAATGTCAATTCCTCCACATTCTGAAAAGCTTATGCTGCATCCAAGTCTATCTGAAACAATATTCAGGTAGAACTCCTCGTTATGTGGAACAAAAGGTTCAACAATAAATGTGGTTATAGGTCCTTTGCATCCACTCATCTCCACCTACATAAGTAATATAGAAGAATCAAGGAAGTGAGCTCACAGTAAATAATATTCAGGAAAACGTGACATCAGAGAGCTACATAAAGAATCAGTCACCTCTTTGCCAAGACGTTCTTTGACAAATGAAGCAACTTGAGCAAAATCCAGATTCAAGGCAACCAAACCACTCTTCCCACGTTTCCCAAACAACATGTCAGGTTTCACAACCAACTTCTCTGATGAAAGCCAATGCTCTTTCTCAACCAACTCATTTAAGTCAGTGGAGCTAGTGATCTGAGGAGAAAGAATGAAAAGAAATATATTAATCATCCTAAAGGAAAGATGAGAAAAATACACAAACAAAACATTTGAAGTAATAATTCCGCAAAGACAGATCAGTTGCACACTCAACTGAAGTAATAGTGTGCTAGGAATTATTATTTTTCCCAACTTACAACTTAAAGCACTTAAGATCTAACCGATCCCTTATACAGAGTGGTAAGCATTTCATAATTCCAATTATCTTTTGCAGTTCGTTTCCCAGTCAGAAAGAGAATCCGCATTTGCTGCACTCGTCTAGAAGCAAAACCTAAACCCCTCCAACTAATCCAGTCCATAATTTCGATTATAAAGCGAACAAAAAAATCATCAATTTGCAGAATACCTGTGCAGATCTGATAGCTAATTCATATCCAGCGAGCCTCTTGAAATGTTCCTTCAACAACCTCTTGGAATCGTACTCTCTAATCTTCTTACGTGCCATATCGTGACCTAACTTTCAACAAGCAAAACCAATCGAGAAAAAAAAGGTACAAATTAAACAAACCGTAAGCTCAGATCTGCATTTCGCAACACATAATCAAAACCGATTTGGACTCAGAACCCAGCTACTTCGAAGTATGCACACAATTTGCAGAAGCGAAGACCAGATTTAAGTTCAAAAGTTTTCAGCACTCATCCAACTCAGTAAGCGCAACGACAAATCTACAAACTAACTAGCAAGTAGCAATTCACTGTATACCTGCTTGAGAGAAAGGAAGAGATGACCCGGTAGTCCTTGCGAAGACGGAGACGACGAGATCGAGAGAGATTCAACTAAGCAGCTGTGAGATTGGTGTATTTATAGTAGAAAAGTCGTAGGTTCCCGATTTATTAGTTAATTAATTATAATAAGGGGATTTGTGCAGAAAGGAGGGCGATGAGCGCAGCAGACGAACCAACTTCTTAGCGGTAAGCATGTGCCACCTACCCGGTTTTATTATTATTTTTATTCTTTAGTTGTGAGATCTGAATAGAGTGATGAGGCACCTAACCACATCATGATCAACCGGAGGAACTGTAAAACACACGAAATGCAACTCTGATAAAAATAAATAAAAATGTGGGTAAGTAGCAACCCGCATGTTTAATAAGATTACTCAAAGAAAAGATATGTAAATGAAGGATGGATATGTATTTAGCATTAAATTCAAAGTATATTACTTTTTATTTTTGGTCCTAGCACCATATGCAACTGCAATAAGAAAAAAATGGTTTAGCATTAAATTCTTACACTTCCGTAAAATCAATAGCTTATATATTAGTGGAAATTATACTTTCACGGTCCTTTCGTATCAATGTCCAACGTTTAAACTAGTATACTTAATTTCCCATGTCTAAATGTAGATATATAGCAATTGAGGCCTACTTTCAATCGGTCAAAAAAACAATTTTACCGCAGAAAAATGTCACGTATGTAACTTTCACTAATTTTAAAAACTTCTTTAATACATTTAAAACCTGCATACCGTAATTTTTTCTAGCAGAAGGAGAGAAGCTTGTGAATTGTGATGATGGCTATAACAAAAAAAAACGTGAATTTATCTATATATAAAAGTTGATATATTGTCATAATTAATGAACTATTTTTTACACAATTTACTATATTTAACATTTAAAACTATTTTATATATAACCAATTTTCTCTAATCTTCTATCTTAATAAATACATATAATTATTTTTTTCTAAAACTCTTTTTCAACCCTTTATTTATCGATGCTCATATTTAAATATAATATTTATCAATACATTTTTAAGAGATGAGTTGAAAACCAACAAATATCTTTCGATATACATGTGAAATGAGGATAACAAAAATTAAAATAATTCAACACTTTGGTTTTGTATTAACTCAATGTATCCACTTGAAATAACACTTAAATAGTGAATGTTTAAACTACTTCTATATAAATTTGATATGAGATATATAATTATACAACTTTTGTTATAAAATTTACAAAGTGATTTTGTTTCATCCCATATTACATTAATATATAGTAATTATTAAAGTATAATGGAATACCTTATATATATATATATATCATTTCGCTTTTTAAAAATCGATCGTAAATTTTAATAAATTTGATTATATAAATTGTATAAAATATACTAATATATTAAAAATATAAACTAATATAATTATAAATAAAATTGAATTAAACATGTTATGAAATACGGGCACACATATAACTAGTTGGAATAGTAGTGTGGGGAGCCCAGTCCACCACAGGGCCCATGGGAGACAGAGTTTGCCACTCTGGCGCCTTTTTTCTTGTATGCGTTTGTTTGATCGGGTAAGCGAATAAAGACGTGATCATCACTTTTACACTTGTTTCCTTTTTACCTCTTTTCCGACCGATCATTCATCATTCCACCACAATTGGGGCTTCTCTTCAAGATATTCCCTATAGTAATTGTTCAATCGCAATCGATTTTGCTTGCGCTTATTTTTCAGTCTCTCTAGTATAGTGTTGCAGATTCAACCGAGATGATGATGACGAGGATTTGGGAATGGATCGAGGAAGGCTTGGAGTGGGTTCAACAGTCGCCTTCTACGACTCTGTTTTGGGCCTCCTTTGGTGTCGTCTCCGCTACGTCACTTCTCCTTTATTGCCGTTAGTTTCCTCGTTCTCTCTTCCTCTGTAATTTTATTGATTAAACTATAATATAGTCTAGATGCACTTACGTAGCTTTCTAGTCGGTTTGCATTGAATGAAAAGAGTTTTGAAGTAGATTTTATACCTGATCATCTCTGCTTTGTCTAACTATTACTACTAGTAGACTAATAATATTCAGCTTCCTGTATAAGGGCTCGTTTGGTATCATATCTGGAATTGGATTGGTATATAAATGAGTTTAAATAGGCTTAGGAATGACTCATACCTTGATAGGGAGGTGGGTATGAGTTTGTGTGTTAAATGTTGAAATGTATGATTCCAGATATGACTTATTTCAGGAAAAAATTCTAACAAAATACAAGAATGGGTATGAGTGATTCTTCATACCGATTCTTGATATCAAGGTATAGTATCAAACGGGGCTAAGTTCTTAGCAGGTAACAGATCGAAGGGACATAATTTGTTCATTTTCTTGATCTAATTTGGTTTTGGTAAATCTACAATCATTGACCGAAATTCAATACTGAAGGTCCATTCTTGCTATCCTATTCTATGCTAAAACCATCCAGATTGTTAAATCAACCTGATGAGTTTGTAACTCTGTAATGATGTTATAAATGTCAGGAAATTATACAGTTGATTGAGATGAGCTGATTAGGAATATGGTTTTGTTTCATATCTTGGTTTTATGAAACTAAGCTCTATTAATTTCCGTTTGGATATGAATTTGTTTGTTTTCTGGTAGTTCGTTTGAAGCTCAGGAAGCCTGATACCATATTGCTTACCGGGTTAAGTGGGAGTGGCAAAACTGTACTTTTCTACCAGGTAAGAAGCACCCTCTTTTGTCAAGCAGCTACACTTTTCAACTGTCATAAATCATCAAAACCAGTTAATTTGTATAAATTGATGCCAATTAGCTATAAATAGTGTATGCTGAAGGAGGTAATTATTGGGTTTAATCTGCAATTTGTGACTCTGTTAGCATATTTTTTTCCCCAGCTGAGAGATGGTTGTTGTCAGCAAGAGACAGTTCAATCACAAGAACCAAATGAAGAGAGCTTCATTCTTCATTCTGAAACTAGCTGGGTAAGAGATGGCTAACAGGTAGGCTAGGAAAATAGCAACTAACTAACAAATTCCTGTTTCCCTTGAATACCACAATGCAAACAAGGAAGTTTCCTAACAAACTATATGCTGACAACAATCAAAAGTTGTTAATTCCATCAGATGACACCATTCTTTCCTGTGCCTTGTCAGAACTCAAAACTGAGGCCTGTTCAAGTCGTTGATCTACCTGGTGACCCCCGTTTTCAGAGTTCCATGGACGGATTCCTGCATAAAGCAGCCGGTATAGTTTGCGTGGTGGACGCTACTGAAATCTCATGGAACTGCAACTCAGTTTCTAAGTATGTAAGCATATACAATCCCAAGGTCACATTCGTCTTTTCACTTCGCATCATAAGTACCTATGTTTCTATCCTCCAAAGGTACCTGTATGAGATCTTGACCAAGGCCATTGTTGTTAAGAAGAAGATTCCAGTACTCATCCTTTGCAACAAGACTGATAAATTAACCGCACATAGCACGGAGTTCATTGTCAGACAGCTAGAAAAGAACATGTAAGATACTACCTTAATAAAGTTGATCCCTTGATCTTCATTGCTGAATAAGTTGGTTTACATTGTATTTGTTACAGCAACAAACTATGCATGTCAAGACCTCCTAATACTATCAACAAGGCTGCATCTGATGTGAGGAGGAAGGAGTTTTTGTTCTATAATTGCCACACTCAAGTGACAGTTTCTGAAGCTTCAGGTTTAACTGGTGACATAGCTCAGTTGGAGGTCTTCATAAGGAAGTACGTAAAGTATTAAATACTGTTTATAATCCCTCAAGAGATAGCTTGCGTTTGGGTGATAAAATGTATACCGTTTATACCACAAACTGATGCTACTGAAATTGTGTATGAATTCACATTTTATTCACAAATAATGGTAATATACTTACATTGTTGTTCCCAATTTGTATAATATCAAAAATCACAGAGCTATGAATTCTGTCAGTTTTCACTTCATACCCTGATAGGAATCTGAGAAAGACCTTGACATCCAGGTGTGCTTGAGCCTAACTAGCAAAGCAAACACGCCGTAGCAAGGGATATGCAATAGACCAACTGCTAGATACCTGCAAACCCGAAAAATAGGCGTTACAATGTGCTACTCACAATTTAGAAAAAGCACTTTGCATAACGTCACTTTATGTTTTTCTTATCAGTATGCACACAAGTGAAACAATTTGTTATTGATAACTTGAGTTGAAAATATATTCACATCTTGATCTCAAGTACACTGCATATAGATATTTATCAGAAGTTCAGAACTGGTCTAGAAAATGGTTTAGAGGATAAATGTGCTAAGAATCACTTACCACAAGGGAGCGAAGGAAGATGATAAGTCGAGGAAAGGGTAGGGCCACCTGTGCAATAAGAAAAGGTGAGGTGAGCTTATTTTACCAAAAGAAAGAAACAGATATCAAGTGATAGGCAAATTCAATAGCTCAAAAAAATACAATAAGTAAGAAGGTCCTCATGATGTACCAGAATGAAATGCAAGCATGGATAATCCATTGGAAGATTACATATGCGGCTGTCCAGAGTATAAAATATCCAAACCGAAACATGGGGAACCTCTGCAGATAAAGCCAATGATCTTGAAATCAATTGATATCCAAACTGACATTAATTGTGGCGTAAAGAAACGATTCAAGAGAGCAACTTACCATGCAATTCAAAATTGTGTCACCGACAAGAACAACATTCACCGAATGCATACTAATAACATACTGCAATTCAGCATTTATGGTTTTCAGTAAGGGTGAGCAAAAGGATAGGAAAATACTTCGACATGTGGATAAAAAGATATCTTACAAAAGTGAGCTTGTGATCTATAGACGTCATAAATGGAAAAATTATGAGCCAAAAAATAACATCAGTGAGCACCACTGCACCAGCACAAATCTGTTGAAAAGTAGCAAAGATGCATCAGAGTTGAATCAACAGTTTGCTGACAACAAGTAGATAATAACAATTTAACAAGCTAAATGGAAACAAGAAATCCAGCAGTTGGGCAAGTTGAATCAACAGTCTCTAACTTGAATCCACAAGGGGCTTCTAAGTGTCCACATAACCAACCTGATACAGAATTTGGAAGAAGTATCCAACAAATCCAGCAGTTGGGCGAGCATGATAAACTTGATAGTTATCCACACATTTCTCTGTCACAAATGTATCTTCATTTTCCACCAGTTGAGGGGGCATATATGTACCTCTCTCGGTGTCTGACTTCCTAGAATCAACCTTGTAAAACGCCTCGTTGTGATATTGCCAGCATCCGTAAATGGAGAATGCTGATGCCAACTGCAATATTATGTTGTGAAGGAGTGTTTGTTATGTTAAAATATGCAACCAATGAGAAAGACTAGTCAGACAAATTGTACAGAGATTAGTTTATGGAGTCATCATTTTGGATGGTCAATAACAGTAAATCCAAATAGTGCAATATTACCCTTCAACTTTCTCATTCAAATGGAACATCATGCTAGAAAACATACCCCAAAATATAACGTGACTAACGAAAAGGTCCATCTGTTCAGCACAAAGAAAAATCAGCAAACAAGAAATCAGTATAAAGTAAAGAAAAATTCATCTGTCCAATTTCCACTTCCAAACAATGCAATGATTATAACCTTACAAAATGAAAAACTTACTGAGTGTAGTAGCAAAAGATGTAGCCACCATCAGCAACCGTGTTGCCAACAATCAATGAAAGAAGAAGAAGGAAAGCTAATACCCTAAAACCCAATAACCAGGCTGGATGGATCACTTTGAGACAAGTCCTCCAAGCTTCATCCTCGTATAGTACCGCGGCCCCATCACAACAATGTTCTCTGACATCACTGCTTTGCCTCTTACCGCCGCCATATCTCCACAAGAGGAATATTGCAAGCAATATATCAACTAACATAAACAATGCACACACAAGAAATCTCCAATT
Source organism: Rheum nobile (assembly GCA_027886185.1). Taxonomy (NCBI): domain Eukaryota; kingdom Viridiplantae; phylum Streptophyta; class Magnoliopsida; order Caryophyllales; family Polygonaceae; genus Rheum; species Rheum nobile. Next base: position 1,599,506 of record WOAB01000292.1, on the reverse strand, counting down.
CAACCAGTAGCTTAAGTCTGTTGTATTCTGGCCCATGATTCCTGCCAAGAACTAAGCAATTAAATATGTTTTCTTCAACACATGCTCCTCTTGATCAAGAGTTCTACTTTTAGATATACAGTGCTGATAATAAACCAGAAAAGAAGAAGAAAGAAAGAGTAATCCTCGGAAAAGAGAAACCTTTTTGAGACATTTACAAAATTAGCTAAATCTGACCCAAATGCAACTATGATTTGTGCTAAGCTATGTACAAAAAAATCCCATGTCAAGAACATAAACATTATCGACATCTGTATGATAGAAAAGTGAGAATTTTCGCCCTTTTTTTTTTCGAAACTCCTTGTGCACTTCTCCAGTTCTCCGGACAGGAAATTGGGTTTAAACAAAATCTTTTCTTTAAAATCAAACAGCGTATATCTAATCGATCTACAGGGAGTGAGAATGAAAGAGATGAATTACCTGTTGAAGGTGCGATTGTCAACGGGCGAATCCGGAGGAAAGAGAGGATTGAAGACGGCAAAGAAGAATCCGGGATTGGTTACAAATTACTTACAATACGAGGAACTTAATTTGACGAGTTTTAGTTCACACACTAGACCTTTAAAAGACGAATAGACACGTAACTTGTTCGATCCCACAAAGGATGAGTGGAATCATCATTCTACTTACGGAGTAGTATTATTTTGCCGGGTAAAAAAACAACGACACGTTATTAACGTGTAATAATTCCTGTTTTTTTTTTTTACCAGGCAAAATAATTAGAAGCGAATGATTTTTTTACCATAGAAAATAAGGAAAGTCGTTTATATAATATAAAGTAATCTTAAAATATATTTTAAAAATTATACATACATCCTAAATGATAATCTTTATAAATTCTTAAATTTTTAGTATTATAGAATTAAAATTTATTTAAATTAAAATTGTAAAATAATCATATTTTAACTATTAAAAAATATAAATAAAATCGTTTTAATAATAAAAATATTTTAATATTTATTTTACGAATATATAAGATTTATTAGTTATAATTTATTTATAATTTTTAAAATTTTAAGATTGATTGATATAATATATGTTTTAAGTGGTGTAAAGAATGTATCCTTATTCATAGATAAGCGGCTAAATGCCTTCTTATTCGTTAATTACAGCAGTGATTACACGTGTTTCTTCTTATTCGTTAATAACAGCAGTGATTACACGTGTTTTTCCTTTCTTTCTTTTAAAGATCAAAGCAAGGAAGTTTCTCAAAGAGAATAGGTGTGTCGTACTCAACGAGTCCAACTAGCCAATATTGACCTACACGTGTATTAATTTTTTTGGTTCAACTAATTAATTATTCATTTGATTTTGAAAACCATTTTTCAAAGATGAGAAGAGAAATTGAAAAGTACTTACGGAGCAGTTCGTTGTTCAATTCGTCATCACACAATGAGAAAGAATCAAGCTTTGGTTATACAATTTTCACTATTTACCTTGGAATTTCCCAATTAGCACAAGTTACATCCTTCCGATTCACATCTATACAACAACTTCCCTGCACTTCTTCCACTGTTTACATGGGACTAAAACGATCAAGATTCAATCCAACTGCAGCCCTGAGCTTTCAGTAGCTTAGAAACCTATTCTTCTTCCAGGCGTCTTGCAAGAAGATCGACAGGTAGCGAACCCAGCGGTACATTTGGTTCAGCTTCCTCAAGCGGGTCCTCAACAGATGGATCATCGTACTCGTCATCATAGTAATCATCGTAATCCTCGTTGTCACTCAAGCTTTCTTCTCCACTTCCGGTATCAAGAAAAGATTGGCGGTCTCTGAATCCGGGTGCCAGACTTCTACCAGAAACCACCATTGCAGGATATGAATGCTGAGTTGCTTGGTTGACTCGCTCAAACTCCTCCACCTTCTCAAGAAGAGAATCTGGGCCGAGTTTAGTCTCTTCTAGCAACATTGCTTTGTTAGACTCGATCGCACGCTTCCACAAAGACATCATTCTAGGGCTTGAAAATGTCGTTTCTGAGATTTGTAAGTGAGAACCATCATCCGACTCTGAACAAAATAATAACATAGCATGAGCCAAGGAAATCCTTGAAAATTTTCGTAATCTAGGCTCTGTTATACAAACCTGAGTCGCTCAAGCCGACTTCAGTGGCAGTTGAAGGTATGGGCGGAGTTGGTGGTGCTACCGGGTACATGGACTTCCAATCGTGTCCTCTCCACATCAGTATTTGCTCATCATCAAAAGAAAGCAGAACACATGGAACCAATTCCTGTCATAGGAAACCAAAGTTATTACTCAGCAATGTAATGAACACTTATGCATCAATGCTAGCAGATGCTGAAATGAACCTTTAATTTAGCTCCAACTTTCTTATAGTCACTTGGCTCCAAACCCCTGCAATCAATCTTAACTAAAATGCTTCCTTCAAACGCATGTCTGACGTCATTTACTAGAGAAATGTAGATGCCATTTTTTGCTGCACAAAAAAACAACAAATAAAGGCTTATCACACATGCTGAAAAAACTTAAACAAAATAGAGATAAGGGTAATTACCCTTTACATGGTTCCTAAGCATCAACATTACCCTTGAGTTTCTATCAATTTCGCGTGTCACTCGTGTATATATATATATAAACATAAGGATACATGCTTGTCTTTGAGATGCAGTCAAATTCTTACATTGACTTATTTAAGAAAAATATCAGAAACCATGTATAAACATGAATAGAGCAGGAATCAGCTTACCTAATCTACAAATTGGTTTAAGACTTTTTCCTTTCTTCCGCAGATCATCAGCTACCTGTTTTGTCAATCCTTCAGGAGCAGGTTGAATAAGTTTTGGATAGACCGGTGTCGCTGGCTTCCATAGCATCATAGGATATTCTGGACGAGTACGATAATTATAATTCCTTCCACGGAACAGATAAAGTACACCTCCTGCTCGATGAATGATCTTACCCCCTGTCTTTTCCTGCCACAAATTATAACACATCAACCCACAACAGGATTACCATAATGCAATATATAGAGCAGCAAAACAAATGGATATCAAATTGATACAAACAAACCTCAAGATGCTTGCAGACATTATCCATATCAACTGTTGGAACACCTCTACATCTAACCTTACAAACCCGCCTTCTTTTCCAATGGGTATGCACCAAATCCAACATATTATGTGTCAATCCATCCCTTCCTACAAGAATAAAACAATTGGAAAACTATGAAACCTACACACACAAGTCAAAATATAAGAAGATCACAAAACATCACAATCTTAAGTCTTAACCAATAGCCCGAGATAATTGCAATGTACCAATTGTACTCCTCAATCTATCATAATTCACCAGTTTCAAAGAAAAAAAAGTATGACATCATCAATTCAAATTTCTAGTCATCCCTTCCTACAAAAATACAGCAATTGGAAATCTATGAATCCTACACACAGAACTATAAGAAGTCCTGAAATTAGCCTGCCAACACCACAATTTTAACCAATTATACTCCTAAATCTATCATGATTCACCAGTTTCAAGGAAAACAAAGCATGACATTAACAATTGTAGCCTGCTGATTTTAGTTCATGTGGAAGCTAAATCTCCAAAGTGATGAAATTTTCTGTAGCAATGTGATACAAAGATAAGTAAAATCTAAAATCAGTCGCAAACAAGCATAGAGAATAAGTGAAGTACCAAGATTAACCTGGCGATTGGAAGCCAAATGAGGCTGTATAAGCATCTTAACTTCGGCTTTAGACAATGGTTCTCCCAAAATCTCTTCTCTGCTCCTTGACTCTTTCGGATGCTGCCCTAATTTGTAAGGCCCCGGCATCTCCACATACTTAACGCCCTTCTTTCCCGGCGGCGGCGGATTGAAGGAATCGAACAACGGTATTCTCTTCTTCTTCATCTCCTTCTCCCTCTTCCCCTTCAATGGCGCCTTGCCCGTCCACGGCCGGGGCATGCTCGGAGGAGCGAACGGCAGAAACGCAGGCTCCCGAATAGCAAGGGGCTTCACCTTGGGAGTTTCGGAGTAGCTGAACTGAAACTCGAACGGCGCGTCGGGGAGAAGGTAGGAGACGCCGGACTCGCCGATGATCACGGCGCGGTCGGCGACGCCTCCATCGACGTTGGAAGGTACGATAATCTTCTCCTCGTCGCCTCTGATCGGTTTGTAGAATTTAGTATTGCGGTGGGGGATTCGGAGTCCAGGATGGGGTTTAGGCGGGCTTTTGGACCGGAGGGGTTTCGATTTCGGTTTCGGGGGGTACTTAGGGATGGGAATTGGCGGCAAGTGGCGGCGGCTTCCGGATGACGAGTCGCCGGAGGGAGGAAACGCCGGCGACGGGAGGGAGGAGAAGAGATTGTGGCCTGGAAGCGTCGCCATGAGAGGTGGAGGAGAAAGGTTATCCGGTTTGTTGTGATTGGAAAAGAGGATGTTAATTGACGTCGAAACGATGCGTTGCAATGGAAAGCAGGTGAACTGAAAGATTCAAAACGCCGCGTTTCGTTAAAACAGAATCCATAGATATTTTCCCGGCTCAGCTCACGTGCTAGCACGTGAGTGGGCGAACTGTTAATGGACGTTGGGAATTGAGAGAAGAAAGAAAGCAACAGCAGCAAAGAAGACAGCACAGAAAGTGAAGGAAACATTTTCAGTGCAAATCTTACAACTTTGTTTCAAACAATTCATGTAACAACAATGTAAGACAAAATCTTAAAAGATTCCTTTCCCTAACATCTTCTGAAGATGCAAGCTTCTGGAAACTTCCCCATCTTCCACATATGGCAAAGCCCTTCCAATTTCCCTCCACCCTGCACAAAGATACATGAAGTTTCTTGATGGGTTGGAACTTGGAAACTGGAAAACAACACTTGACAACATTTGGGTCTTCTCTCATTTACTCCTTTGACAATCACAAAAACCATAAATTTTGATACTTTGATGACTTCTTTCAAAGCAACTTCCACCAAGTGCTCCCTTTAAAAATGTCAGTGTGAGGTGTGAATTTAATGCCATGAGAAGAACCCTTTCAACAAATATAAATTTGATATCAATCTTCTATAAATACTGTCTATCTAGCTTGGTAAAAAGTAAAAACTCACAAGCGGCTCTGTTTCTGACTTTCCAATGGAAACACTAAGTCATATCTTTGGCCTTCAAGAACAAATTTGCTATGTACAATGCAGTTTCTGCACTACAATTCTGCTGGTAATTATATACTCTGAAAATCTATAGTGTAATTTGATATATTTCTTTGAGTTTTTTTTCCCTTAACACATTTGTGATTTGAAGCAGGTAAGTGTGCCGTTAAGTAGCTTATCAACTGTGGTGACAGTTAAATGTGGGTACTGCACTGGTCTCCTCTCAGTGAACATGCTCAAAGCTTTCTCTCTTCCATTTAATCTCTTTTCTGCCCTTAACCAAAATCCAGAGGTAAAATCTATGCTACAAGTCAAAGTTTATCATACATTTAACCCTTGGAACACCACTTCTTACTATAAAAAAGACCGTTGTATGCACAGCAATTGCAACAACTGCCACAAGAAACTCAAGGTGGTACTCTGCAAGCCATGGACATGTGGAGTACTAATGTAGCCTCTTCAGATCATGATCAAGAGGTCGAAGAAGAAGAAGAAGAAATAGAAGATGATGATGACAACGAGGATGATGATGATGAGGAGGATATATGTATCAGTGATCATGTTGTACACAAACGTAAAACGCTTTGTATTGTGTTTGATTTAAACTAATATTATAACTTCAATATTGTAAGGAATTGTTGACTAGCTTAACTTGTTGAGCAGCTCCGGAGAAGAAGAAGCGTGCTCCATCTGCTTACAATTGCTTCATCAAGTAAGATTTTTTTGTATTGCAATTGAAAATATTTGTATATTTGTCAAAAATGTGTTTGAAAGTACCTTCTTGGATTGAATATTTGATCCGGGTGATGAAAATCATGTGGTTTTTAGAGAGGAGATAAGAAGACTCAAGGCTGTGAATCCATTCATGACCCACAAAGAGGCCTTCAGCACTGCTGCTAAAAATGTTAGTCTTTCTTAGATCACATATATGTTATTCAGTAATATGAACAGTTTAAGATTGTTAATGATAGTATTTGAACATTCTTGTTTGCTTTTTTCTTCATCAACAGTGGGCTCATTTTCCTAATTCAGTGCAACAAGAGGAGGAGGAGGAGGAGGAGGAGGCAAACCTACTGAATAAGGTGGAGGCAGAGAATTCAGAAGATATGAAATTAAGTGCCTGATGTGAACAATAAAGCATGCAACAGAGGTTATTAGTAGATTGTTTGTCTGTTACTAATCAGTGTGTTCCTATCTAGATAAGTGGATTATGTTATATCAGATCATATTGTATTAATGTTAGCAATCAAACCTTATCAGTAGTTTTTTTATTCAACTTGTTGGATTTCAAGCAATGTTGTTAGATGTCATATTAATTAGTTTTCCATCTATGGCTACTTGGACAAAGACCTCAGTTATATGTACATGCTACCTGACATTTATGTGTTATGTTTACTTGTCATTTTCCAAGTTGCAAGTTTCTGAGGTTCATGTGGAAGTAAATTATTTCTTGTATGATTTAATTTGGTTTACATAAAACACAAACTTCCACATTAAGTAGGAGATGATTACATTCTACTTAAAAAACCAGGAAATCAATGTCTAATTTCATCTACTTTACCTCATCAGAACATAGATTGAGAACTTCAAACAATTCAACAAGTTGATACAGCTACACATTGACAATAACTATATATATCAACAATTAACTTGTATACTTGTGAGCACTAATAACTAGCTAAGCACACTGATTGAACTTTTATTTAATCTTTTCCTCCTCAATCTTCTCAGTGGTATCTGAGCATCACCAATATCTCCTCCTCCTGAATCTTGTTGGATGGTATTTTGAAATACCTATCAGCCTACCTGAACAAAAATATATTATATTATGCAACTAGTAACAAATCCTTAATATAGTATTATATGTAGTAATCTAGATTAGATATAACATAAGGTAAAGCAGCTTACTATGAAAAGGTCTTGGAGATAGAGCACGGAAGTATGCTTGGAAGAAGTCTTTGTTTTCCTTAACAAGCTCCCTCCACACTGCAAACACAACCACTAAATTCAACAAACAAAATACTGCAAAACACATAGATGACAAGTCACGTGCTCATATCCCTATGGGCACGTGCACATGAGGGAATTAACCTGTGAGTGTAACAACAGGCATGATTCTTGCATGCCGTGCTAAGGCCTTAATGCACTCGGCACGGCTCATCTTGAAGATCAGGCACTTCTCTATTAGATGCTGAACCTGTTTTCACATAACAAATCGGATTAGGAGTTAATTAATCAAGTGTAATTGAGATTTGAGGGAGAGAGTTAAGTCACCATTCTGATGTAGCTGTGTTGGTGGCAATGCAGGCAAGGGAAGATGTGATCATGGTGGTACATGTTGGTGGTTTTTACTAGTAGAAATGGACAAACACAATGTATGAAATTTGTATGTTTTTCAAGAGGAAGATATTTTGTGATGAATATATAATATTTGTGTTGTAGGAGGAAGGGAAAGAGAGAGTGACGGTTATCCAGAGATATCCAAAGTGAAGGGCTAAAATGGCACTGGATATCCAACACACAGATTCACCTCATCTCTTTCAAGATAAGAAGTAATGGTAGGAACAACACATAGCTAAAAGACTGTAAATTTTACTTTAGAGGCTTGTTACATCATTTTCTCTATTTTATTTTTAGAAAAAGATGGTACGAAGTAATAATAATAACAAAAAAAAGGTGTTTCAATGAACTAGTTAGTTGCTTATTGGTGTGAATGTGATCATCCATTAGCTCAAATTTAGTGTGGATTTAGAACAAAAGTTACCATAATGAAACATTCAAAGGGAAAAAAACTTACTCCCTCCGTATCAAAATACTTGTTCTTTTGGACAATTGTACATATATTAAGGAGAATATGAAATATATAAATATGTCTTTATTTATTACTTTATTTTGTTACCTTTTCAATACAATTATTAATAATTTTTCTTTCATTTATTAAGAAATGTTAAAAATTATAAGGACATTTTATGTAAAGTAGATATAAAATATACTAAAGACAAGTATATTGAGACAAAAAATTAAAGCTAGAAAGACAAGTATTTTGATATAGATGGATTAAAAAATAAAGCTATATCTTCATAAATGTTACAAATTCCAAGCCACCATCACTAAAGACCGGGATTTTAATTGATGATGAAATTCTGTGTAGAAGTTGATTTTGGCAGTGGGGACTGTGTGTGGTCCAAAGAATATTTAATTCTATCCCTTTATATCTTCATAAATGTTACGAATTGAGAATTCGAACACGATTTTCAACTTTTTTTAATTCCAGGTTTTAAAATTTTGACGAACAGAGCTTCCAAAGCACACTTGCTAAATTGGGCCCATGTTTTCTTTTCAAAGCTAAAAAGGCCCATTATCACTCAGGTCCGGCCCATATTCTGTAAACTAACCCTTTTCGCTTTTCCTCATGTAAAAGTAGCATTTTCTATTTTATTTAGGGTGATTTTAGTTTTTTTTTTTACTTATAGCCTATAGGCGCTACATCTTTTTTGGATAAAGGAATGCGTAAATTGTTAGAAGTGTTAAAAAATAAGATGTTATTTTTTGCTTAGGGTGGAAGTTAAGCCACAAAATTTCAGACCCAAAAAATAAGTTAAGCCGTACATCCCACGATCGCAGTAATTGTTTTTTTAAAGGATAAAATCACATTAAATTGTTAGTTAAAGTCATTGAATCAAAATTCATGTTACTCAAGATTGTTCTTCTTATGCTCACTTACGCAAACACGGTTGCTTGGCATTTTTCTTCTTCATCGATATATCATTTTTGCTTGCCTTTTTTCTTCTACAATCGCTATATTCTTTTCTTCCCCACCCCCTATATTGACTACAAACAATATTACTGAAATTAATATTTAAACATACTAACCAATTATTTTGACCAGATACAACTGACCAATAATTTGTATAATGAAATCTTTTGAAGAATAATTATAGTATTCTCCTTAGTTTTTATTTTGACCATATTATTTTAAAATATCATTTTTACTTTGTACCTTATATATTCACTCGATCTCAAAACTATGCCCGATAATAGAAATTTCAAAACAATGAAATCATTGAAGAAATTCGATAAAAAACTGATAGATCATAATTTATAGAATTAATGGTCTCTTAGTGGGACATTTGGTTTTATAGAAATCAACAAAGCTTTTGTAGAACAAACGATGATGCCGACTCCATAAAGGATGTACCAATTTATATTAAGAAATAAATTGAGAACTGGAATAAGACGAAGAGCTGGAACCCTGACTGTTTGGCAGAAGACAAACAAAAACTCATAGAACGGACATTGTTAAACGACCAACAAAGAAATGGAAAAAAACCACCGGACAATATTGTTAAAATCAACACAGATGGATTCACCAAAACCAATGGTGAATCTAGTTTTGGTTACATTTTCATGAACAATACGGGTAAACCAATCTTCCTTTTTGGGGATAAATGTGGTATATCAACCCCGCTAAAAACAGAAACATTGGCAGTAAGAAATGCTTTGGTAAAAGCCTATGAATTAGGCATTACCAACATTCAACTTGAATGCGACAACATTATCATTGTGAATGTTCTTAATCAAATCTGGCACTGTCCATGGGATATTGAAATGTTAATTTCTGATATCCTGTGTGTTTTACAACTGTTTTCTTTAGTATAGATTTCCCACGTCTTCCGAGAAACAAACATCGTTGCCGATTTCATCGCGAAGAAGGTCCATCACAGTTCCTTGAAAGATTTTAGAGATTGTCTAGAATTTGTAATTTTTATCCGTAAGGATGTTATAGATTGAGGAACCGGCTCTTCTGTGATTTTCATTCTAATTTTTATCTAATAAAAAATAAATAAAAAATTGATAGCCATTCCCATATTATTCCTCGGGATTAAATCACATTACCTTTTTCAACTTAAAAAAGTTAATAATGTAGATATGTTACAAAAATTATATTTTTATTCTATGCCCATATAGAAAATAATTATTAATTAACTTGCCAAATAATCATCCCCAAATAGTTTCCATCATATAGTTTGCTCTAATTTATTTTGATTAATATAAATGGGTTTTCTGTGGGTGGCAGAAAAGAACCCTTTGGCAGTCTGGCTTGGGTCCCTGGGGCATCAAGTTTGACAGGTGTGTGATGGGTAAAGCCATGGGCAATTGCAAGTCAAAAGTAGTTGTAATTGCTTTGCTTAGTCAAATTGCATTAACCCATATTTGGATCCGTGCTAATCAAATTAGCCAACCCTAATTGAATATGATTTCATGGGGGCCAGCTTGAACCAAATCATCAACCCAAAAAATCATGAAGACAACCCGGAAAATAAAACATGAAATATTGAAAATCACGACTCATTAGTTATTTTATTATTTCCTTATGAAATGATAAACGTTAGTGTCATCTTCCATATAGCCAAAATAAAAATAAAGGCGTCCCACTCTTCTATTTTGGTTGTGATTAGGATTAGTTGGGAGAGATTTTAGGAGAGACGTATTTTTCTATAAGAACCACGCATTACAATGCTTACAGGAATTTGAATTCACAAATCTCAAATGATTTTTTTTTTGGGTCTGCAGATTAAAAGATATTGATGCTTCTATTTGAGTATGATTACTCTGTAATCATAATTAAAGGTCCTATAATTGCAGCCTCTTATTGATAGATGTTTTTGTCCTCCATATTTTTCGAAAACTCCGACTAATTGATCCGAATATAATCATTACATCCTATTGATATAGAGAATAAGTTGTACCAACTAAAGTATAATTAGCAATTCATAAAACTCCAGCTATATAACACATTTATGTCAAGTTATAAGATGATAACACGTTAATATATATTAGGTGAAGGCATATATAATTAGAAATTAACAATAAGAAAGGGAAAACAACAAGAACGACCCGTGACTGATTCAAATATATAGGGTTGTTCGTCATGTAAAATAAGTGCAAGCTTTAAACTGCAAAAAATATGCATTTAATTCGGTATGATCTATTCTCAACTAATTTAATTTCAAGCCCAGTTGCAGGTACGTGCAACAGCCCGTCGTTTGCTCACCCGCCAAAATTTACCCGCCAAATTAGGTGCCCACTCATTCAGTCATTCTCATTTCTCAACCCTTGTTTTCTTTTTCTTTTTTTAAAAAACTCCAATTTCTTTCTTTTGGTCAGAAAAGCAAACCGGCCTCAGATGTGGGGCCCGAAAGATCAATACCCTATTCACCTTCCACCTTCATGAATTTTCTTGCAGTTGGTTGATACAGCTTGATGGGGAAAAAAAAAGTGATAATTTCAAGTCACGAAAGTTTTGCAAATCTATAACTAAAAAAGGTTAGCAAAAATGGGTGAATCACTGAATCTTAATACCGAATTCACACCTAACTAATTTAGGTGAAAATCCTTCAAATCCGAACTCGATCTATTTTAAAGTTTTTCTTGGTCGAAATTAATACAGTAGTGTATGTAGTATATTAAAGTTGAGAAGACAATTGGTAGATGCAACACTCAAGAAAAGGATAAAATTAGGGTTGATTGGGAGTTGGGCCAAGTACTTTCCTATGTTAAATCGGACCGACCAAACCCTAGGCCATAACCTTGTCTACCCATATGACTAATCATACTGCTCTTTTGCATATACTCCTATTTTGTGAAGATCTAAGCACCATACATTTTGACCAAATTACCCTACCCTATTTTAGCTTTTGTTGGACAGCTGCTATATGAACATCATTTTTCGCCTATATACACGATAATCTGTACGCACATAAATTGTGTACGCAATTTTCGTGCGTACAGGTGAAAATACATATAAATTATAAGATTATATGTATTTTATTTTATTTAAAAATATATATATATAAATCTCTACGCATTACTTTAGCGTACGCTAAAGTAATGCGTAGAGATTGGGCCAGCCCATATTAGGGTTGGCCCAACTTCTAAACGCTTGCTCCTTAGGATTTTTGGCTCCTACACCAGATTCTGGCGTACGTCAGATTCTGGCGTACGTCAGATTCTGGCGTAGGATTAAAATATTTTTTATTTTTTTTTCCTGTGCGCAACCAAGTGAACAATATATTTTTTTAAATCTGCATTTGACTCTAGTAATAGACGTTTTCAAGTAATCAGGGTTACATGACAATAAATTCGTTTGTATCATGAGCTTCAATATACTTTTATTCATGTACGTTTCTCCACCAATTCGTTTGATATTAACTGTTTGTTATTATTATTCTCGAAAATCACATATAACTATGGTTATATCTTATAGTTATATCCAATTTGGTTATATTTTATAGTTATATGCTACGGTTATATTATTTAGTTATATACTATGGTTATATCTTATAGTTATATACTATGGTTATATCTTATAGTTATCAATTTGGTTATATCTTATGATTATATCTTATAGTTATATACTACGGTTTTATTCTTTAGTTATATACTATGGTTATGTCCTATAGTTATATACTATGGTTATATCTTATAGTTATCAATTTGGTTATATCTTATGGTTATATCCTATAGTTATATACTATGGTTATATCCTTTAGTTATATATTATGGTTATATCATTTAGTTATATCTTATGGTTATATCCTATAATTATATATTATGATTATATTTTATAGTTATATTCAATTTGGTTATATCCTATAGTTATATACTCTGGTTATATCGTATAGTTATATCCAATTTGGTTATATCTTATGGTTATATACTATGGTTATATCCTTTAGTTATATACGATGGTTATATCCTATTGTTATATCTTATAGTTATATCCAATTTGGTTATATCCTATTGTTATATCTTATAGTTATATCCAATTTGGTTATATCCTATAATTATATATTATGATTATATTTTATAGTTATATTCAATTTGGTTATATCTTATGGTTATATCATCTAGTTATATACTCTGGTTATATTGTATAGTTATATCCAATTTGGTTATATCTTATGGTTATATCCTATAGTTATATATAGACTTGTACAAGTCTGGGTCAGCTCGTCCGGCCCGCCCGCCTAGTTTAAAAACCGGGCTTGGACATTAATAGTGGCCCGTCGGGCCCGGACCGGCCCGATACATAAACGGGTCGTGCATGGACACATCCCTAGGCCCGAACGGACCTAGAGGCTCGGCCCGGTACTGTTTAAATAAATAATATTATATAATTTATACATAATTACTAAAAAAACACAAGCCAACCCTAAAATTTCCTAATTCTATTCATCTGACTACCAGCGACGCCTCCCTCCTCCATTCTCCTCTCCCCCTTCTCCCGTCTCCTCCATCATCTTCATTCTCCTCCCGCCTGGATTCCTCCATCTTTTCTACTTTACCCACCTCTCACTTCGACCACCGACCGCATGTATCTCCATTTTCATCGGACTCAATCGAACCAACCACCTACTGCTTCGATTTGCGTCGACCACTGCCGGCCACCTGCTTCTTCGATTTACGTCGGCCATCGATTCAGCCAACCACCGAGCCAACCAATTGCTTCGATCTCCTCAACCCGCCGTCCGCCTCACACTTCGTTATGCTTGAATCTTCGATTTGCGCCGGCCACCGGTCCAGCGAGCCAACCAACTGCTTCGATCTCCTCAACCTGTCGGCCGCCTCCCACTTCGATGTGCTTGAATCGACCTTCCGCCAAACCCTTCCACCAAAGCCCTTTGCATCAGCCAAATTTTGTAAATTAATAAATGCACAAATCATAACTGGGCCAGGCCGCTGAGCAACCCGACCCGGATGACCGGACGAGCTTGGACAAAAATTCCAGCCCGTTTGGACCGGACGGGTTTGGCCCGGCCCGGTCAACCGGGCAAAAAAACACCAAAAACTCGGCCCGGACTTGTACAGGTCTAGTTATATACTATGGTTATATCTTTTAGTTATATAATATGGTTATATCCTATAGTTATATACTTAGAGCTGTGCATCCGGTCCAGACCGAAATTTTTGGAAACCTTGGACCGAAGACCGGACCGGTATGATTCGGTCCGGTCCGGTTCCGGTCCGGTCTTGGATCGGTTTACATATTTTTTTAGTTTTATATAAATGAAAAATTAATTATTTTCCTATTTTTATAATTATTGTGTATAATATTAGACAATATATTTTGTTATTTATTTATATTTATACTAAAAACTAATTTTTAATAATATTATAAGATATTAATATATAAAATTAAATTAAAAATAATAAAAACCGGTCCATCCGGTCCGGACCGGAAACCGGCCGGGTTTGGACCGGACCGGAACCGGAATTCTAAAAATATATGGACCGCGGACCGGACCGTAATTCCCCCGGTCCGGTCCGATCCATTTTTCCAGTCTAGGCTGAATCTACACACCCCTATATATACTCTTATTATATCATATAGTTATATACTATGGTTATATCCTATACTTATATCCTATGGTTATATCTTATAGTTATATCCGATTTGGTTATATCTTATGGTTATTTCCTATAGTTATATACTATGGTTATATCATTTAGTTATATAGTATGGTTATATCCTATAGTTATATACTATGGTTATCTCCTATAATTATATACTATGGTTATATCTTATTATTATATCCAATTTGGTTATATCTTATGGTTATATCCTATAGTTATATACTATGGTTATATCCTTTAGTTATATAGTATGGTTATATCCTATAGTTATATACTATGGTTATATCCTATAGTTATATACTATGGTTATATCATTTAGTTATATACTATGGTTATATCCTATTGTTATATCTTATAATTATATACTATAATTATATCTTATAGTTATATCCAATTTGGTTATATCTTATGGTTATATACTATGGTTATATTCTTTAGTTATATCTTATAGTTATATCTAATTTTGTTATATACTTTAGTTATATACTATGGTTATAACCTATAGTTATATACTATGGTTATATCGTATAGTTATATCCAATTTAGTTATATCATATAGTTATATAACTATAAGATAGATGATATAACCATAGTATATAACTATAGAATATAACCAAATTGGATATAACTATAAGATATAATCATAGTATATATACTATGGCTATATCATACATTATATTATATAGTTATATACTATGATTATATCTTATAGTTATATCCAATTTGGTTATATCCTTATAGTTATAGCTAATTTGGTTATATCATATAGTTATATAACTATAAGATATATGATATAATCATAGTATATAATTATAAGATATAACGATATAATATAACTATAAGATATAACCATAGTATATAACTATAGGATATAACCATAATATATAACTAAATAATATAACCGTAGTATATAACTATAAGATATAACCAAATTGGATATAACTATAAGATATAACCATAGTTATATGTGATTTTCGAGAATAATAATAACAAAAAGTTAATATCAAACGAATTGGTGGAGAAACGTATATGAATAAAAGTATATTGAAACCTCATGATACAAACGAATTTATTGTCATGTAACCCTGATATGAGCTGGCCCAATCTCTACGTATTCCTTTAGCGTACACTAAAGTAATGCGTAGAGATTTATACTTTTTAAAAATAAAATAAAATACGTATAATCTTACAATTTATACGTATTTTCATTTATACGCACAGATATTACGTACGCAATTTCTGTGCGTATAGATTGTCGTGTATATAGGCATAAATTATCGTGTATATAGGTGTAAAATGTCATTCATATTGGAGGCTCGTTTTGTTATAGCTGGTGAAGTTTGTTTCTACAAGAAACTTGTTTCAGAATTCCTAATAGGGCGGGAATTGAAATTAGATTAGTTGAGAGGAACGACGTCGTACGCATTGAATGAAACGGTGAAAAAGAGTACAGGGTGGGTAGTGCTCCCCCCTTCACGCACCCATGTTGATGGACGTGTCATGTGATTGTCCCCCCTTTCTCTGCAAACTGGAAGCCATACATTAATTATCGAGGTGGTGAACACAAGGGCGGTTTTTGTCATTTTACACAAATTAAGGAAAATTTATGTGGGTGCTCTTAAATTAGGGTTATTTTTGTTAGTGTTCTACAATAAAGTTTTTTTTTTTTCAATTGGTATCCCTAAGGTTTTAGTCTATTCGTTTTGTAATCAATTTTTTCATATCCATATCATTTTGATTTGAATTGATTAAATCAAAGCTCAGTATTATGTTTATTGACTTCAACTTAGTAGGATTCGACTCCTTAAAAAATCAATTTCATACTCGAATCATTTCGATTTGAATTTTTAAGGTCTGAAACGGATTATTGTTTCGAAATTCAAATCAACATGGTTCAGACATGAATTTGGATATTTTATGAGTCAAATCTTATTAATTTGAGGACGAAGAACACAATGATGGACTTTGATTTTATCAATTTGAATAGTAATGGTATAAACATGAAAAAATTTAATTACGAAGCAAATAAACTCAAACTTTAGGGATATCAACCAAAAAAAATTTAATCGTGGAATACTAACATGAATATTAATCAGAGTCACCAATATAAATTTTTCAAAAATTAATTTAATGTAATGTTAGCTAGGTAATGTATAATTCTTCTGACTCTTGGAAAACGTATTCTAATATATAATCACGTAAAATGGAGAAAAGCATCTTGAAAGTTGATAAACAAAAAAGAAATGGACAAAATCATTTAATGAAGTTGTCTTAGTTGAAAATTAACAAATCTTGTTGAATGACAAAACTACCTACATCGATCTAAGGGGGCATCTCTTTACATCCCCACTCTCTTTTAATTCTTTCATTCAAAAGCCAAACCCGGAATTTTCATGAACTCCATAAATTACATTTGCATTGGATGCTCATTCGAAATCACGTTATAGATTCTAGTCGATTCGATCACTAGATCGAGATCTTCCTAGCTATCATAAATATATATACTAATTAATTATAAAAAAAAACCTTATTTATATTTTTATTTGCAAATTAATTACGCGGCTCAATATATAGTGGGGGCATTGTGGGTCAACAATTGAGACAGGCGACGCAATACAAGCTAGTGAAAGTGGATTCTTTTCGTGCGCCTCATGCATATTATATATATTCATATTCATGCGCTTCCCTATACTATACTATAGGCAGTGGGATTTCATCCGAAAATTATAGAGGACGTACGTTACATTACGTCTAAACGGGTCGGGTTTGGGGCGAGATTTGAAGCAAGCATGAATGTTTTCAAAGAAGCCTCTTCTCCTGCTTTTGTAAGAGGAGTGGCAAATCGAGCAGAAGATTGTGTCCCCTAAATCAACGGCGGAGATGAAAGCAGTTCCATCTCTTTTGCGCAGTACCGGAGTACAGTAAATAAGTTGACCAATGGACAGTAGGGGCAACTCCGTCATTTCCCACGCAAAATGACAAATAATAATAAAAATATTAAGGAAAAGAAAGGAGCGTGGGTTGGGTGGGAAAACGAGAGGAGGGTGTCTTCTGGTGTGGCGTCGTCAGTGATGGCTTCATCAAGGATTCCAGAAATTTTGCCTGCCTGCCTGCTGCTGCTGCATGTGGGCCCCTCCCCCCTCCACATCAAAAACATTTCAAACTTGATTTTACAATTTTATTTCAAATAATCATCCATCATTTTCCTAACTTGTTTATAAGATACTCCAGATTTCATGTTATTTTAATTCCATATTATAACAAAATAAATAAAATCACAAAAAAATTCAGAGAATCCATATTTTATGAATTGATATAAAGCTAAGTGACGTTAAACACCTCTAAATGTGAAGTAGTTAATTGTTTGTCTTTATTTGTGGGCAATTATATAATGTTTGTGGTTTTGTGAGACTTGTCCTAATTCACGGTGGTTGTGTGTAATTTGACCCAAAGATTTGAATTATTAATTTCAATTTTTAGAAAGGAGAGGAGAAGAAGGCAATGGGCAATGGCGATCTGGTAGAGTTTGGGGGGTTTGCGTAATGAGAGAAGAGAGGAGGGAGCAGGTCCACCCCCCACCCTCTTCCCACCTCCACATTCCCCCATTATCTCTCTCACCTTGAGATTCCCACCTCAATTAAAATCCATTTCCCCACTTTTCCTCTGCCCCTCCCCATTTTTTATACTTGCAAGTCATCTATAAGCTACCTCCTCCTCCTTTTTCTTCTTCTTCTTCTCCTCCTCTCTTTTATGGCGTTTCACACATCTCCGTGATCCGCACTCTCTTCCATTCCGCCGATCATCTTTACTTATATCTGGTATGTTTTTTACTTCTATTGAGTTTTTCCTCGTCTAATTTCTCTTCTGTCATGGTTTTCTGAGTTTTTTCTTGGTGGTTGACAGGATCTTCTTCCTCTACCTCTTTTCTTCTGGCTGTGTGTTCAGGTTGGAGGCCTGAGAGGTAAGATTTGTGATTGGATTTCCTGTATTTTATGTTTAGAAGATGGATTTCATTGGACTTGTCTGATTTTTTGCTTGTTTAGGGTTATGGTTCCGTTCAATTTGTTGCACCTATAGAGGAATTACTTGTCTGATTTTTTGCTTGATTTGCCTCAAATTGCTTTCCAACAAGTATAAACATCTGATTATCTGCCTGTTACCACAAATAATTCATGGATCAGCTGACCTGAAAGTTTGACACATAGCCAAGCTGGATTTTATATGGTTGGAGTGGATTCAGCGGCGTTGCCGTCTTAAAGCTGCTTCGTTTGGATAGTTAGGCTTTAGCTGAGACTGATTTGGAAATTCTTGTTTGTGCAAGTGTGGAATTTTATGTTGTGAATCTGTTCTTGAAATGATTCTGCCTGTCTTGTTTATGATATCCTATGGCATGCTTAGTTGTTATGCATCTGGAATGTGGTGTGTACGAAAGTTATCATCTTACTGTTTTCTAGCTATATCACTGGTGTAGGTGTTGATCTATTGTTTCTAATGCCGATTTTCCTTGCAGGTGGTGAAGTTTGAATCTGAGGAATTTGATTCTGGTTTAGAATGTTTGGAGGCAACAGCAGCAACCATGTGCTTCCAGTTTTGTTGGATGAGAACCGGTTTCAGTATCAGAGTAATGGACCAAATAATCAGTTGCAGTTGTTTGGAAATTGTGAGTCTTGTTACTGATTTGTTCTATGTTTTCTTAATTATATTCTTCGGGTTGCATAAGAAAAGATATTAGATCAGAATATTGAGATTGGTTTATACAAGGATCCAAGTGATACACACAGGGAAATCTTACCAGATAGGGAAAGAAAGACAAGTATTAGAGGCAAGAAGATGTAACTTTGATGCACTAATGATGAACAGCCAAAATATGTGTTTATTAGTTCATTGTTATCAACATTATGGTATGAGTTACCTGATATATCACTGCTTACCTTCACCTCAAAACTGTCTAGTGGCATAGTACTTAAGAAATCTACATTGTTACAATGCGGTTTTCTGATGGCTGACAATATTATATGCAAAGCTTGCTCTGGTGGAAATAGATAGTGTTTTGTCCTTCTGTTTTCAGGAAGTATATGAACATCTTCTTTGTGCAAGTTCAAATAGCATACCTGGGACAGTGACCATATTGACACCAAAACTCAATTAACAGTACATCCCACAAACAGGATACCAAAGACAATCTCCGTCCATAATCTGCCTACTGTAGCATGCAGTTACTCTTGTGTTGATTAGTGCTTGAAGCTTTCGCTGCTTATGGGATGGGATCTTGTGACTTCTATCTAGTTTGCTTGTCACTTCTCAACTACTGAAGTGATTGAGCATTAAGTTGCTCAAGAGTTCATTGAACTCATTGAGCACTAAGTTGCTCACTGATAGTTCATTGAGCTGATCACAGGTAGAAACATTTAAATTGAACATAGACAAAAAGTTGCGCCTGTCATGTTTTAATCATGACTGCTTATCTCACTAAATTTTGGGTGTTTACCTGATTGAGAATATATTCTTACTTTTACTACTGTGCTAGAAACATAAATTTCTTTCGTTAACATCATCTTGTGTTGTTTACAGTGCCTGCAGGATGCATGGTTGACCCAGTGAATTACTTTGGAAATGAGCAAAATACATCTATGCTTCGACCAAATAAACGAGGCAGGGAGTCTGAGGATATTTCAAGACAGCAGAAGCTTCAAATCTCACTGAATTACAACATATGCCAAGATGAGGCTGACCGTGCTGCTAGCATCCCTAAGCAGAATCTGGTTTCAACTGGCCTTAGGTTGTCATACGATGATGATGAACGGAATTCTTCTGTCACTTCTGCTAGTGGAAGTATGACAGGCACTCCATCAATCCTTTTCTCGCTCGGAGATAACATCAAAACTGAGCTTGATCGTCAAAAGGAAGAGTTTAATCAGTTTATCAAAGTTCAGGTATCATTTTCTTCTCTCTTTCTAGCATTTGGATTAAACAATTAGTGTCATTTTTAATCACTCAAATTTGTTGTTATCTACACTGAACAGGCAGAACACCTGGAAAAAGGTGTGAGAGACTTGAAGCAGAGGCATATATCTTCTGTTCTAACCACCCTAGAGAAAGGCATCAGCAAGAAGCTCCATGAAAAGGAGCTCGAGTTAGAGAACATGAACCGGAAAAACAGGGAACTCACAGATAGAATAAAGCAGGTGGCTGCTGAAGCCCAGAATTGGCACTATAGGGCAAAGTACAATGAGTCAGTGGTAAATTTTCTCAAGACCAACCTCCAACAGGCACAACAGGCCATGCCACAGGGTGTTGATCAAGGCAAAGAAGGGTTTGGTGACAGTGAAGTAGATGATACAGCTTCGTATATGGACCCAAACAATTACCTGGGTGTCGTCCCTGGCAACAGGAAAGCTGTTTTGCAAGGCTTGAATGAGCACTTGGTCTGTAAAGCGTGCAGGTCTAAGGAGGTATCTGTTTTATTGATGCCTTGTAGGCACCTCTGCGTGTGTAAGGATTGTGATGGGTTGATCCGGGTTTGCCCCATCTGCAACGGCATGAAAACCGCCAGTGTTGAGGTGTACCTGTCTTGAAAAAAAACGACACGTAAACATCAGTAAATTATCCCACATGAAATTTTCCTGTATGTTTCACAACTTAACTGGATATCGTATGCTTTGTATGCCAGGAACAGATGGTCTCCATGGCATATGGAACTTGTGCCTGCTCTTGGCATTTGCTGATGAAAGTTAATGAAAAATCTTTGTGTGCATATGACATTTTGTTGCACCCACTTTTTTACTTATTTGCACTGAAGATTTGGTTTAACTTGTTGCTTGCTTTTAGCTATCAGTATGAAGTATCCACTTGCACTGCATAATGGTTTAAGAAAGCACATAGGGTACTTCATATCATGAATCAGCTTGAATTTAGTGATTGCAGGTGGCTTTTACTGTGATCCAGGGTCATGCGTAATAGTTTATCAAAATCCTTGGTTTCTTGTTTTTTAGTAGTGAATCAATTCACATCAGGCCTTTAGTTTGGATCCTCTGCTCTTTAGGAAGAGAGCTTTATATACATCAATAGCAAGTTTGGTTGAAAGGCCAGATTGAGAATGAACAACTGGTAAAAATGAAGATTGACAATCACTTGTAAAATAAATACTGAGTGACCTTGTGTATTTCTCACACACCTGGTTGAAAGCTCCAAACATGCCTTACTTAATGGAAAAGGAAAATTCAATTACTTCATCAAAGATTATATACATCGGTTCCATACTTTTACAGAACATGTATCTAGGGAGACCGGAAGAGGGAGAGGGATATAAAAAAGCTGTAAACATCAAGACCTACAGCAACTTTGAATGAGCACTGAGCAATATGCATGCATCAGAAGTCAACCAAAGAGGAGATGCGAAGGATAAGCATTTGTTTTCTTGGCTGTTAGATTCTTCTCCGCTTGTCTACTCTTGTTTTTGAAATAGCAGGGCCTGACTGTAAATCCGAAGCACTTGATTCTATCTGAAATTTATGGTGGTCAATAAGCAGATTGAAAATTCTGGCAAGTACATAATCCAACGTAAAAAAATGTAAGGTGGTTCACCTTATTAAGCTTATCCCTGACGGTTCGAACAGTTTCATTCATGGAGCTAGATGGGAAGTAATCCTGGAACAGAACAAGCAAAACTCTATTAACACTCAGTTTAGGTACTCCTCTGCAAGTCCAAAATATATGTTCAACTTCATTTTGTAATTTAGTTTAGTAGTCTGTAACTCTGTATTATAGCAAATCAACTTAGACCTCAGCTACTAGTGTCCTTGAACAATTATGCAATGAAGTGCCCTAAGCTTCTAGTGTGATAAATATTTCAGTGCAATTGTTTATCCAAATTCACATGTTCCTTGAGCTGTACACAAAAAAATTCTATAAATCAATTCAGTTTAACCTGTCTGTAATTACATCAAAATCTTGCATACTGCAGATGATAACAACATGACCTTTCCCCAATATGATTTATTGGGTAGGTGCAAATTTGGATAGTTAGTATATATGAGCTCTCAAGTTGTAAACTTTTTCCATCATCTATCTGCACTCTAGTGCTTGTAAGAAAATCAAGAACTCTATACTATAAAAAAGAGTTCTCAAACTTACTTGGTCAGAAGACACCCTTGTGATTGAAGACTGATGCACCCTAGTGATACGATCATACTCTTTCGGATCCCTAAACAATATACACAACGCATATTTGCTCAAAAATAGAATGGAGTTGTGGCTCAAAACAGAAAAGCAATGCCGGGAATTACTAAAACAGCATACCGTGAAGAATTACTTGTAGAACCTTGATGTGGAATTTCAGAACTTCTGGACCTTCCACCTGAGGTAGTAACATAGATTTATAAATTTAGCCAAGAACATACAGATTTTTCTAACTAACTGAAAGAGTACCCTCTGCTGTAGACAAAGCATACATTCATTAAAAAAAAAAGCACTTACTCTTCAGCCTATAACTAGGAAGCCAAAAGCACTTACTCTTCAGCCTATAACTAGGAAGCCAAAAGCACTTACTCTTCAGCCTAGCTAGAACTTCCTTTCTCCGGCCTTCCAACTTCTCTTTCGTGTCAGAAAGACTTTCATAATTGGGAGCATACGAAACCTGGAGTCGATTCCCAAGAAACACATGTTCATCCAGTTTTTTCTTGGCAAACCTATAAAATTGTAACATCAAAACATGAACTTTGGATTTAAGTACTAATTGGATGACTTTGCATGTTTAAAGAGATCAAAGATAGGCACTTTCAGCATACACATATCAATACATCTTCAAAAAGAAGAATGCACAAAGTAGAAAAGATCTGCTAGATAACCTGGCGTTCGTTATCTGATAGAATTTGATCCAGTAAACATCAGTAAATTCCTCGCAGTCTTCAGCATCCATAGGCTTACATCTACAAAGAAAAAAATGCAAAATGTGAAGAAATTGGATATATGCTACATCTACAGCAACAAAAGTAGGTTTCCATGAACATCCAGGTATCGACCAAATTCATACACTGAGGAGAAACAAAAACCACACAATCAGAGAAAGGTTTCTCACGATCCAATACATAGCAATTTTTAATCAAAATGTGAAGAAATTGGATCAGAATATCAAATAGAGGGTAGAGGAACATACTCCTCAACTTCCCCATACAAAGCGAATAGCTGCTGCAACTCATCTTGACAGCCCAAGGATGGAACGTTTCTCACGATCAAATACCTAGCAGATTTACAAACCATGAACAAATTTTACATTCCTTAATAGCTAATACACAAACAGAAAAGGAAACTTCGGGCACCAACTTTGATTCGTCGCATACAGTGTACACACGTACCGCCGGAGCTTCGTCCTTGTACCTTGGCATCGGCAAGTGATTTCCACCGCCGGAAACTGCTGGCCGGAGCTCGAATTTGAAGAGAGAAGCGGGATCGGAGTGCGAATTGGGAGTTAGACGAGGAAGAAGACCCGCCTCAAATTAGGGTTCGTTTGACCAAGTATTTATAAAGTTTATTTTTGTAAAAAGTATTAATATAATTTTTTCCGGTTCATCCTAGTTAGTAGTTAGCGTCTTTCCTAGTATGCGTGACGGATGCTGGGTAGGAGGGTGCTTTCACGCTGTACGGATCATCTGACAACCCTCTTTCAATTTTCCAAATTCAGCAATAACATATGCAGATCTTTACACCTGGGCTCATATTGTCAGACCGATGTTTCTGCTCAAGTATATTCCTACAACAGGGCTATGGACGATCTCATCAAATCAGGTCGTCTGAGCTCTGCCCTCCAACTGTTCGACGAAATGCCCATTCGAGATTCTGTCTCATGGAACCTGTTGATTTCAGGGTACAAACGTCACGGCATGCCGAAGCCAGCGCTTGAGCTTTACTCTCGGATGGTGTCTCAGGGAGTAGAGGAAAGCCCCTCCACTTCCTCAAGCGTTCTGAGTATTTGTAGTAATTCTGGTTTTTATATGGAAGGGCTTCAGGTGCATTGCAGGGTGATTTCACTTGGGTTTAGCTCGAATGTGTACGTGGGTAGCTCCGTTGTTGATCTGTATATGCAAATGGGCCTTGTTGATCCTGGGTTGAATGCGCTAGATGAAATGCCGGAGAGAAATTGTGCAGTTTGGAACTTGGTCTTACGTGGGTTTTGCAAGATGAGCTACTGCAGTGAGGTGCTGAAGTTATATCAGAGGATGAAATTTGATGGTGTTGCACCAAATGATCTTACCTTCTGCTACTTGATGAACGGGTGTTGTAATGGGGGATTTGAGTGTGAAGGGAAGCAGCTGCACTCCCATTTTGTGAAGGTTGGATTGGTCGAATCAAACTTGTTTGTTGCCAATGCATGTGTGGATTTTTACTCCGTCTGTGGGAGCTTGCTTGATGCTAAAAACTCACTTGAGGTTATCCCTGAGGAGGATGTAATTTCATGGAACTCGATCATCTACTCACATGCTAATAGCGGGGATTTGTATGGTGCACTGGCTTATTTTGCTAGAATGCAGCTATGGGGGATGAAACCTTCCATTCGTTCATTTGTGGGACTCTTGAATTTGTGTAGTCTGACCAAGACTATCTCTTTAGGAACACAACTTCATTCTTTTGTCTTGAAACTGGGACTCAATAACGGGAGTGTCCATGTCCAGTCAGCACTGATAGATATGTATGGGAAATGCCTTGATACAAGGAGTTCAGTGGATATATTCGACGGCTTGCTTGATAGAACAGTTGAAGTCAGCAACGCCCTGATGACATCACTGTTGCACTGCAACTTCATTGAAGATGTGATTGAGTTGTTTGGCTTAATGATTGACGAAGGAATAGGATTCAATGAGGTTTCTTTGTCATCTACACTAAAAGCACTTTCCACGTCTGACTTCATGAATCTGGCATACTGTAGTTTGCTGCATTGCTGCTCTCTTAAAACCGGTCACTTATCTGACAATGCAGTCTCATGTGCACTAATTGACTCATATTCCAAATCAGGTCATGTTGAACTTGCCCGGGAGATTTTTGATAATCTTTCTAACCCTAATGTTTTCTGTTTCTCATCAATCATCAATGGATATGCCTGGAATGGAACAGGCACTCAATCCCTAAATCTTTTTGAACTGATGATCAAAAAGGGCTTGAAACCTGACAGAGTGACATTGTTATGCATCTTAACCGCGTGCAATCATTCAGGATTGTTAGAGCAAGCAAGGTTGATTTTCAGCTCCATGAAACAATTGTATGGTATTGATCCAGACCGGCAACATTACTCGTGTATGGTTGATCTCTTAGGCCGTGCTGGGTTGCTGAATGAAGCTGAAGAGCTGCTGGATCGGTCCCTGATGAGGGACGACATTGTTATATGGAGTTCATTGCTGAGGAGTTGTAGGGTCCACCAAGAAGAAGCCGTTGGAAGAAGAGCGGCAACACGGTTGTTGGAGCTGGCATCAGGAAACCCTGCAATTTGTCTTCAAGCTTCAAGCTTTTATTATGAAATTGGGGATTTTGAGTGTTCAATGTATTGTAAGAAGTTGGCAATGGCGGGGAAAGTGGGTAGAGAGATAGGATGTAGTTCAGTTGAAAGTAAGCAGGCCAACATATTGTAATGCTAATCAAGCAAATTGTAATACTTGTGTTAGTTTAAGAGTAAAGCAAACATTTTTGAAAGATTTCTCCCTTATTCTTGAAGTGTGGGCATGTAGACAGTTTTTCTCCTTCCTGACTTTGAAGCCAAGCCAGATTTTGCTACAAATCTCTTCCTTTAAAAGGCTCAAATTGTACAATTAGACCAAAACCTTGATCTCTGCTCCTGAAAACCATACAAAACTTCAAGTCTTTGAAGCAAGAAGAGTGAACAAACATGAATTTTTCTATCTTGTTTTCCTTTCTTGGCTTGTTGATAACAGCTTATGGGCTCTTAGGACTTGAGCTACAGGAGAAACTTGCTATGCTAACACAGCTTGAAAGCTTCGACATATATGAAGGCGAGGAAGTGGATTCTATTGAAGAGCAGCCGCCGTCATGGACAAGTGAACACAGTGGTAAGGTTCTTGTGAATGTGGATAGCTTTGGAGCCGTTGGAGATGGAATTTCAGACGATACCGAGGTACGTTCTTGAATTTTTATTTATCTAACCATTTGTATGTTAGGATTCAAACGCTGTAATGAGAGAAATCGAAACAAAGAACACAAGAATTCTTAACTCAGTTCGCCAAGAAAGTCAGGGTTTTCCACTATCAAGGATATTTATGCTAAGGATCGAACCCTAGTCGGGTCCAAAAGACCCGTCCGTACATTTGGCCCAAAATCCAACATTGTCAATGGTGATACTTGTTACATGCTATGATTTAATCACTTTTCTAAGACAATTCCCAGGCATTTGTTAGTGCATGGAACCAAGCATGCTCAACTCGGAGATCTGTGTTCTTAGTTCCTGAAGGGCGCCGTTATCTTGTAAATGCAACAAGATTTCAGGGTCCTTGTGCAAAGAGTTTGCTTATCCAGGTGAGAGTTGGATTCAAGATAGTTTTAAAAACCATATTCTTGATATTTGAGGGAGCTTGATCATAATTGTATGACTTATGCTTGAGATGTAGATCGATGGAACTATAATTGCACCGGATGAACCCAATAATTGGGATCCAAAGTTCTCAAGAATGTGGTTGAACTTTCACAACTTGACCGGTGTGAGTTTCCGAGGCAGTGGTGTCATCGACGGTTCCGGTAGCAAATGGTGGGCAGCTTCTTGCAAAAAGAACAAGACCAATGTAAAACAAAACAACTTACTTTCCTCTCTTAACTTGCATATTTTCATGTACAAGTACTAACATTGCTTATTTTTGCCTTCATTTGCAGCCCTGTAAAGGAGCTCCTACAGTAAGTTTCGCCTTAAATAAATTCACATCCATGGAAATAACAAATGCAAACTCATGCATTGATGCGAAAGTATATGTGTATTTCTTGATGTAGGCACTAACAATTTCATCAAGCTCGGCTATAAAAGTCAGAGGTCTGACCATCCAAAACAGCCAACAGATGCATTTTGTCATTTCTCGATCCGATTCTGTACGAGTGTTCAACGTTAAAGTGTCAGCTCCAGGAGACAGTCCTAACACAGATGGGATCCATATTAGTGAATCCACCAATGTCGTCCTGCAAAACTGTAGAATCGGAACAGGTTCTTTCTGTTTTGGTTCCCAATTTTGATGTATAAACAAACTTTACTAGGAATATGATAACAACTTGCATGTAATTTCAGGTGACGATTGTGTTTCAATTGTGAGCGCTAGTTCAAATATCAAGATGAAGACAATCTACTGTGGTCCTGGGCATGGAATCAGGTATTAACTTACTCTACAACCAATATATATACATTTTTGCGACACCTGTTTAGGTTTACTCATATCCTTTGCCCTTTTCTCATCAATCTACAGCATTGGTAGCCTTGGCAAGGATAACTCAACGGGCATCGTAACAAATGTTGTCCTTAGCGGCGCATTTATAAGGGATACGACCAATGGATTGAGGATCAAGACGTGGCAGGTAATATTATGAATTCCGGTTTTAGAAATAAGGTTACTATCATCCAAAGTTCTTTCCTTTAGGCTAATTCATTCAAGTTTTGGGCCCCATGTACTCATTTTCAACTAACTAAACAAGACTGTTAGTTAGTTTGAACATTCATATTTTGAGACATTAAAAGTTGTGATAAAATCCGGTGGACCGATACAATCCGTACGCACATACGCGTATAAGTCTAGCATATAAGCTCGGTGGGGTTCCATGATAAAACCAACACGTCTCCTCAAAGTGCAATTGGCCTGGTCCAGTATAGTAGATAAGATAGATAACAGATGGGCGAAGGCCCATAGGAGGTAAGGTAGATGACAGATGGGCGAAGGCCCAACTAAACCATGAAAGAGGCCCAAGACCAAACCGGCTCTAATATCATGATAAAGTTCGGTGGGCCGATAAAGTGGACGTGTCCATCCAAAATCAATTAGCAATATGAAGAGTAGTTCATTAAGCTTATATATAAGTCGTGTTTAATCTTTACTTTAAATGTGAGATATTATCTTAGCAAGTTGAAAAATTACCCTAAAGTCTGAACTTATAGGGAATAATATTTATTTTGCTACACTTTATACAGGGTGGATCTGGATACGTCAAGGCAGTACGTTTTGAGAATGTTAAGATGGAAAGGGTTGCCAATCCAATCCTCATTGACCAGTTCTACTGTGATTCTCCCAACGCGTGCCCAACTCAGGTAAAGTTCGTCGTTTTGATCTCCTCTCCTCTGCTTTGCTTCTCCTCATCTTATGATCAATTCCCATTTCCTTGTACACTTGTTATATATGTTCTTAATGTAGACATCAGCAGTGCAAATAAGCCAGATCATGTACCGGAACATAACTGGCACCACAACAAGCAAGCAAGCAATGAAGTTTGCGTGCAGCGACATTGTCCCATGTGAAAACATAATCCTCAACAACGTTAACTTGGAGGAGGAGGACGGCACAGCTGAGGTGTATTGCCACTCAGCTACGGGTTTCGGCTATGGACTCGTTCACCCTTCTGCTGATTGCCTTACCACAACTGACAAGAACTTGCATTTGGAACAAGAAGTGGCTGCTGAGGATCAAGAGAAACTTGTTCATATGGAGCTGTGAATCCATTTGAATGTCATAGTAATCAAATATTCTGCTAATTGAGGCCTATATAGACCTTAACAATTTTAGTGTGCTTGCCTATATATATATATAGAACAAATTTGTATGTTTACTAAAGATTGTGTTATATATGTGAAATACATGAGTATGATTTGCAATGCTGTTAAAAATCGTGATCTAGGTCGTAGAATCGTATGATTTTACAATCCAGGATATGCGAAATGATTCAAATCGTACGTACGTCGTATGTGGTAGAATCGTAATAAGATCGATAGAATCGGGATTTTACGTAAAATCGTAAGATTTCAGAGAAACTTGTTATTTACTTTAGATTTCTTAAATATTGGTTGTTAAGTGAACTTGGGATAATTGGACCATCATATGATATGGACTATTGGACCCACTAAGACATTCACTTAACCTATTAATCTATTTCTATTATATTTAAACAAACAAAAATGAAGAAAATGAAATCGTTTTGTCTTGATGTACAAATGTTAGCTCATTGACATAGATGAACCTTTTTTCTCACCAATGAGTAATTTTTCAATGAAATAATGAGGGTGATATCTAATATAATTTTTTAATAATTTCTTATTTAATTAGTTTCTGAGCCTTGCGTTCTAGCATTACATAGCTTTTTGAAGTGTTCATCACAATTTTTTCCTATAATAATCTTATCACATAGTTAATTGTGAACATTAATTACATGTTTAGAACATTCAATTGATATTATATCTTAATAATGAAAAATTGTCTATCTTAGATCTTCAAATTTATACTACTTTGTTTTTTCTTAATTTATCCAACCTAAGATTTCACATTTCATTAATAAAGAGATGTAAGTGTTGGATCCAATAAAAATAAGGACGTAAATGAGTTTGCTATAAATATTATATCACATGATGCGTTCATTGGTGAAGACGACATTAAAAGTGATAATGATGACTATTTTGTATATGATAATTTGTGTTGCACATATTTCCTTCGTAACTTTGTTGTTTTGAAATTTAAACATTCTAAAAATACTACATCCAACTTTTTAGTTGTCATGATGTAGTTACGGATTAATTTGTCTATACGTGGATGGTAGTTGGTGACTAATTAATGAGAATGTTTTGATTATATAACGTTAGATTTTGAGTAATATATGACATACTTAAATTATTATTGTTATAATTCATTAATTGATAGTATTTTACTATTCTACGATCTTCTACACTCCCATTACAATCTGATCCGAAAATCTTGATCCTAACAATATTGATGATTTGGCTCTTCATCATTGTAGGAACATAATTTCCTATATGTATACGAAAGCTTTAAACTGCAAATATACGAACATGAATTAAGGAAATCTGAAGTTTAGAAATACCGAACGAAGAACGGATGCAGAGTCGAGACCGAAATCTATTTCCTTAATTCTGAAAACGCCCCGTAATGTGACGGTTGTTGACGTTCCGAATCCCAAGATACAACTGTGACGATATCTTGAACCGCACAACCCAGTAACAAGAGCTAACGAACCCACGAATCTGTGTGTACTCTCAGACACGAAAAAGAGAAGGAGAAGTGCAAAACGAGAGCTTTTGTGGGAGGATCTTTTGATTAACGAATGATCGTCTGTCCATGAGAGTATGAGACGCAGATCGCCATTACATATGTAATGCGTAACTGCTGGAGTTACACTTCTGATAATTCGTAACTCCTGGAGTTAGTGGAGAGAATCATAGAGGGAGTTACGAAGCAGTAAGCTGGGTCAAAGCCCACGAAAACGCCCCGTAGTGTGACGGTTCTTGACGTTCCGAATCCCAGGATACAACTGCGACGATCTCTTGAACCGCACAACCCAGTAACAAGAGCTAACGAACCCACGAATCTGTGTGTACTCTCAGACACGAAAAAGAGAAGGAGAAGTGCAAAACGAGAGCTTCTGTGGGAGGATCTTTTGATTAACGAATGATCGTCTGTCCATGAGAGTATGAGACGCAGATCGCCATTACATATGTAATGCGTAACTGCTGGAGTTACACTTGTGATAATTCGTAACTCCTGGAGTTAGTGGAGAGAATCATAGAGGGAGTTACGAAGCAGTAAGCTGGGTCAAAGCCCACTAATGAGCTTTTCTGGATCGGCCCAAAAAGATACAACTGCGACGATCTCTTGAACCGCACAACCCAATAACAAGAGCTAACGAACCCACGAATCTGTGTGTACTCTCAGACACGAAAAAGAGAAGGAGAAGTGCAAAACGAGAGCTTTTGTGGGAGGATCTTTTGATTAACGAATGATCGTCTGTCCATGAGAGTATGAGACGCAGATCGCCATTACATATGTAATGCGTAACTGCTGGAGTTACACTTCTGATAATTCGTAACTCCTGGAGTTAGTGGAGAGAATCATAGAGGGAGTTACGAAGCAGTAAGCTGGGTCAAAGCCCACGAAAACGCCCCGTAGTGTGACGGTTCTTGACGTTCCGAATCCCAGGATACAACTGCGACGATCTCTTGAACCGCACAACCCAGTAACAAGAGCTAACGAACCCACGAATCTGTGTGTACTCTCAGACACGAAAAAGAGAAGGAGAAGTGCAAAACGAGAGCTTCTGTGGGAGGATCTTTTGATTAACGAATGATCGTCTGTCCATGAGAGTATGAGACGCAGATCGCCATTACATATGTAATGCGTAACTGCTGGAGTTACACTTGTGATAATTCGTAACTCCTGGAGTTAGTGGAGAGAATCATAGAGGGAGTTACGAAGCAGTAAGCTGGGTCAAAGCCCACTAATGAGCTTTTCTGGATCGGCCCAAAAAGATACAACTGCGACGATCTCTTGAACCGCACAACCCAGTAACAAGAGATAACGAACCCACGAATCTGTGTGTACTCTCAGACACGAAAAAGAGAAGGAGAAGTGCAAAACGAGAGCTTCTGTGGGAGGATCTTTTGATTAACGAATGATCGTCTGTCCATGAGAGTATGAGACGCAGATCGCCATTACATATGTAATGCGTAACTGCTGGAGTTACACTTGTGATAATTCGTAACTCCTGGAGTTAGTGGAGAGAATCATAGAGGGAGTTACGAAGCAGTAAGCTGGGTCAAAGCCCACTAATGAGCTTTTCTGGATCGGCCCAAAAAGATAGGGTGTTGGCTGTCGGGCGAGCGACGATCTCTTGAACCGCACAACCCAGTAACAAGAGCTAACGAACCCACGAATCTGTGTGTACTCTCAGACACGAAAAAGAGAAGGAGAAGTGCAAAACGAGAGCTTCTGTGGGAGGATCTTTTGATTAACGAATGATCGTCTGTCCATGAGAGTATGAGACGCAGATCGCCATTACATATGTAATGCGTAACTGCTGGAGTTACACTTGTGATAATTCGTAACTCCTGGAGTTAGTGGAGAGAATCAAGGGAGTTACGAAGCAGTAAGCTGGGTCAAAGCCCACTAATGAGCTTTTCTGGATCGGCCCAAAAAGATAGGGTGTTGGCTGTCGGGCGAGCGACGATCTCTTGAACCGCACAACCCAGTAACAAGAGCTAACGAACCCACGAATCTGTGTGTACTCTCAGACACGAAAAAGAGAAGGAGAAGTGCAAAACGAGAGCTTCTGTGGGAGGATCTTTTGATTAACGAATGATCGTCTGTCCATGAGAGTATGAGACGCAGATCGCCATTACATATGTAATGCGTAACTGCTGGAGTTACACTTGTGATAATTCGTAACTCCTGGAGTTAGTGGAGAGAATCAAGGGAGTTACGAAGCAGTAAGCTGGGTCAAAGCCCACTAATGAGCTTTTCTGGATCGGCCCAAAAAGATAGGGTGTTGGCTGTCGGGCGAGCGAGCGAGCCCGTGCGTGTGGGCTTGATTAGCTAGGTCTTCTCCCCATTGAAAATGGGTAATGACCCAAGGCCACAACCTTAGGTCCATCTTTCCTCTATATATGTTAGGAGATTTATCTCCAAACTTCCAATGTGGGACAAGAAATTTGCCCCTATATTTCCCAAGTTTTGCACTTCATGCAAGCTACTTTGGGCCTTCATTTCTCATTCAAACGGAAATCATTTTTGTCGTATGAGTACACTACGAGAATGTGCTCGCGTAGAGGAAGCCAATGCTTCCACTTTCCGGTGTTGACAATGGCCGGAGCCCACCGGAATTGTGCCCGGAAAAGTGACCAGCGCCACATTCAAATAATGAGTTCCAACAATCCTTTGGCCAATTGGCCTTCCACAGAGACAAAAAACAAGGTGACATTGCAGTGCTA
Source organism: Rheum nobile (assembly GCA_027886185.1). Classification (NCBI taxonomy): domain Eukaryota; kingdom Viridiplantae; phylum Streptophyta; class Magnoliopsida; order Caryophyllales; family Polygonaceae; genus Rheum; species Rheum nobile. The sequence goes on along the minus strand of WOAB01000292.1, from coordinate 1,565,990 downwards.
AATTGCTAAGTTTCTCATTTAGGGCAGTTTATGAGCCACATATGTTGTGTGTTATAATAACTCTCAAAAGTCAAAACCTTATCTTTTGGATTATTACATTTTGAGATGATCAAGGAGAGGAAAATGCAATTTTAGGAGTGAATATCAATATATAGAGTGATCTGTAAATGCCACAAGTCGTTTTCTAGGCCAAAGCAAGTCACGCGCCCACATTTCAGCATGAAACAAAAGGCAACGGATTGATGGAGACAAAAGCAACTGTTTGTCTTCATTTGCCCACATGCATCATAGAAGCTCACCAATGGAAATTCTACACATAGCAGATTTGTGTTTGTGTGTGTGATGTAGAGAGAATCAGTGAGTATAGCTCGTCAAAAAAATAAACTGAGCTTTTCTGATGAAGTATCACGTGTGTAACAACGGAACAGAGCATCAGCATCGGAGCAGAAATAATAGTAATAAAAAAAGTTGGAAGTTGAAACAATACACAGATACTTGCTTTTTCTTTTTACCTTTGGATTTTCAATACTGATCCGTGAACCTCCCTAATTAATCTCACTTTGTTTTTTGTCCATCAGAAATGGGTAGTTTCTAGATCTTTCATAATCTGCCCCGTCATCCGATCGAAAGTTCGATACGGCTCTACGCAACAATATTAGGTTAGCACTTAGCATATCCCATTCTAACCGTAACTCAAAAGTCAAAATTACCTAGGATGCCCCATAATGAAAATTTTCATTTGAGGGTTAGGGTAAACATCTTCCATAAGTAATTTAACGGTGAATCGTTCAAATGAGTTTATGCTTGAATATGAATGTTTAGTATTTAGTGGGTTAGTCTTTCAATTGTCAATTAATTTTGTGATGAAATTTAACTAGGCTTCGTATTAAGTCTAACGCGCATATACGCTTGTACGTTCTCGCACCCATGGAATTTGTATCACATGCCCATTCACACCTATTTGTTTAAGTGTGAACTCAACTAGGTTTGGTCCGTCGCCCGTCCGTTTTAGAGGGGCGTGTTAGAAAATAAGTTTATCTCATATCGCAAGTGTATGAATATAAATATCTAATATATAAAGTTGATGGAATATTTTTCATATTGTCAATTGATTTTATGATGCAACTGAACTTATATATTAGTCCTAATTAACATGCATATGTGCTCGTACGTTCTCGTCCATGTCGATGAACCCATAGATTTTCGCAAAGTGTCGTGGAAGTACAAACTTGATAAATTACCTAGTAAGGCCTAACTAGTGTAGACCCGGTGCCATGCACCGGTTATTTAAATTCGTATTACTATGTATTAATTTAATATATCTCTAACACGTATATATATATATAAAGCTTAGTGATCAGGCAAGTGACTAATACTAAACCTCATACCTAATACGGGAATAAAAAAAATGTTGTATAAGTATGGTTGATATAAAGTATTAAAAATATAATTTTAAATCAAAAAGTATTTTTATTTATAAAATATTGTTAATGAAATATAGTAACATACAAATTTTGGTGTTTATATTAAAACTGTATTTTATAAACAATAATTTGATCAAAATTATGAATTGAATGTGAAAAATGTATGATAGTATAAAGTCTAAAGTTATTACTTTTATTAAAATAATAAAATAAACTTAATTTTCTAAAATTTAAAAAATTTTGAAATAGTGAGATAAAAAAAAATCGGAGTTATGCGTAAAAATGAGGGAAAAATAATGTTAATAAGAAAAAGGAAAAAAAGTACTCCGTATATGATAAAACTGTAAAAAAAAATATGGATTAGTGAAATTCTTTTAATAAGAAAGAGAAAATAAAACCAAAAATATTGATGGACATATATCGAGTGCATAATTTGTCAATGATAAATGGTTAATTCTTTTGTGAAGACATCAACTTTAAATATTTAAGATATATGATAACAACCTGATCTTTGCTTTCTTACACGCTACTACTAACCCAACATCAATTTCTAATCCGAATCAAGATTTCTATTATAGGTTTCTTACAAGAACGATCTAACAAATAATTTTTATATGCATAGGCGTATAAAAAAGTTAACACGATTCCATTTAATAACGACAATGAGTTCACGAGTGGGGGCCAAAAAGTTCACGAGATCATTAGATTGCACAAAACGACGGCTCAGAATGTAATACGCATCACTCATCCAAAACACACTGCTCTTATTTATTGTTCATTCATGATGATCATGCACGCAATATACTATATATATATGATGATTTTGTCACATAAAAAGACGTTTATATACACTATTTGACAATTTTATGATTGTAGATTATACTAGTAGTATCTTTTGATCGTAAGACTTGATACCCTAAAAAATGTGGAATTGTATCGTCGTGCATTACTCAATATCGAATCTAATCACCGTAGATTTAAATACGATTCCGGGACACACGTAATTGGTAATTTGAGATCTCGGTGTTTCTAATTTGGTGCCATGCATCAAACAATGTTGCGTTTGTATTCTTTCTTACTTACACCTACACGTAAAGATTTGTGCTTTTCTGTGTTGAATGTCGACTGAATAGACACAAAACAATACTCCGTAAATGTTAAATTCAAACGGATCTTGTGATCACAAGATCAGATCGTGCAGGTGATTATGCAGTGAAATTGAAAACCCTTGTTTTTAGTTGCCCACATGACACCTGATGATACCCGTAGACTATAATTTAGCTATGTTTCCAAAAAAACATATTTAAATGATATAAGTTAATTTATTTATTTTTTTAAATATTAAAAAAAAGGTAAGAGAGGAGAGTCAAGTTCCAATACAAAAATTACAAAGTTAAAATGTTTTTTTTATTCATTTTTTGTATTATCTTATAATATTGTAGAATTAAAAAATTTAAAGGAGTCATTTGGGTTTATTCATAAGACGTCGTATTTTTGTGATTAGGGATTGACGGTTAAAATTGTCCGACCCTTTTTCTGATTTTGTTATCATATTATGGATTATTCGAGGAAAAGTAATTTTAGGTTTTTTCTATGTGTACTTGAATTATTATGGAAAAAGATAAGGTAAGGATAAAGGCTTAGGAAATGAGTGAGGACACTCTAGGACCGTCGGATTAAGAAAAAGACCGTTCAGATCAGCCAAGGAAAGAATTCGAAAACAATTCGGCACGGCCGAATTTTTCGCGAAAAAAGCGCGTTCCGTGTGCACATACATTTTGGTCCGTATGCACACATACATTATTTCACATGCACACATGTTGTTTTCATGTGCACACACATGTCATTCCGTATGCACACGTAGGTTATTTTTGTTGGTTTTTATATGTATGCACACATGTTATTTCGTACGCGTTTTGAGTCATTTTCGCATGCACACATATGTTATTTTCATGTGCACACATGCACGTACACATATGTTGTTTCACATGCACACATGTCTATTTCACATACACACATAACACATAGTGCATTTTGTATGCACAAATATGTCATTTTCACATGCACACAGTAATATACTTCGCATGCACTCGATAATATACTTCGCATGCACACAGTCGTGTTTTCACGTGCACATCGTAGTGTATTTGGCATGCACACAACAATGTATTTGGCATGCACACAAATCTGCACTTCGTATGCACGCAAATCCGTCTTTTTTGCGAATAATTCGGCCGTGTCGATTTTTTGCCGAATTTTTCCCAAATTTTTGAAAAGCAATCTGGACACTCCGTTTGCTTCTCATCCAAAGGCTCTCATGCGTCCTCATTCCTCTCCTCCCTTCTCATCCTCACGGGATCTCAACCCAATTATTATTTTCAATTACTTGGTAGTTCTCAAATTAAGAAGTCTGTTCAAAATATGATGAATCGAATATTTGGGTTGTGTCGAGTCTTTGGCAGGTCAGAAATGGTGAAACTTTCATGTGATTGCTTCTCCTTACTACTTTATAAAATTCTCACTTAAATTAAATGCACTACTGTTATGATTAGTAGCTTCTAACAACCTACAAACTAGCTATCATTTTTAATTAAATTCAACAAACTAGCTATCATACAGCCATAAAATCCGGCAAATTATATTACACGAGTAAGAATTAGACACATAATCAGTACATATATACAAGTCAAATTCATGATGCATTTAACTTGGAATAACGGCGTTAAGATGGATTTGGAATTTGGCACCAGTTACCGGCTCAACAGTTTTCTGTGACGAATCGTTGTCGAAACAATTCGAAGGGGAATTGATTGATCACAGAAAACAGATGAGATGGTTAGAAAGGGCAAGAATTCTTTATTAATTATTTGTGATTTATGGGGGTTTTTTAAGCTGCGGAAAAATCATGGCCATAATGTTGTGTGCTGTTTTGTGTACAAAAATGAAACAAATAAAACCCGTGAACGATGCATGTGACCATAAAAGTGCTGTTACAATCAGATGTTGCCTTTGCCTTTGGCCCCCTCTTGACCCCATCACGTGTAGTTCTACTCCCCCTAATTTCTTTTTATGTCAAACTACTCAACACAAACTTCAATTTTGTTCGGATTGATATGATTCAATTTATGGGTTCAAAGATGGGCGATCTTTACTAATCTTTGGATTTAGACTGATCAAATTAATTATGGGTTAGCAATGTCTTGCAAATTTAAGTTTAGAGTTTTAAAATGTGGATTTCTGTTAAAGTTCGGTGTGTCAATTACTGAGGCGTGTCCGTTCATGCATGCATACACGCATGAAAAATCTTATTTTCTTTAGGGTAAATTTGTATCGTCCTATGTGAATTAACTGGAATTTAGGTGAAAAATTAAGGAATAATACTTTACCCATAAACTAGATATGTAGATGATTTGAACTCGAACCTAACATGTTATATTGGATTGGATAGGTCTAACTGCCAATATGCATACAAATTAACTGAATTCCACCGTTTAAAGAAAAAAAAAAAAGTTAGAACTTTGAAGATAATGAAATTATATGTTTATCCGCATTTTTTTGTTGGAAAACATTGGTGACATTACCGACATGGTTTTTTAATATCTACAATTTTTAAGTAGTACAGATAATTATATCACTCGCCTATTTTGGCAAATAAGAAAAACGCATGGTTGTAGTCATCCTCAGCTCACACAACAATAATCAAAATGGTCGTTGAAACATAGGATTTTTAGAAGAAAAAAATGAAAAATAAATCGAAACATAATGCATTTAATTATAAAATACCCTATATATATTAGAAACCACCTGGACCAATAATAATAATAATAAAGTGCTTGACGTGTAATTTTGCCAATAGTAGGATTTCAATATTGTATATCAATAGAATATAATACTTGATAGTTATAGGCCGAGACTATATACACGACAAACTTGTACGCCAAAATATGGCGTATAAGTTTTTCGCATGTACGCTAAATTTGGCGTACAGATTTGGGTTGTTTTTGCTTGTACGTCAAAGTCTGACGTATAGACGTCGTACATATGTCAAAATTTCATCGTGTATATAGTAGGCACGTAGTTATATGAAAACAACATGGGTAGTTTCCCTAGTTTGTCTTCGTCTGAATCACATGCAACAATGAGATGACAATTGACAAATGTCGTCGAGAATGATCCTACATCCATCTCACAAAACTAAGGAAGAAGGAAAATAAAATACCATCTCAACCAATTTTCACAATAACATTTTTTTATAAAAAAATATGATAAATAGTTTTTTTTTGTGTACATAGAAAAATATTAAGATACCTTTCTAAAAAAGTATTATTTTAAATTATTTTGATGGATGATCTTAAGTAATTTTTTCAGAATTATCCGCAATATTATATTTTGCGGGTCTATTTCCTTCTATATAATAATGATAAATTTGAAGTTTGTCCAATTAATAATGTAGATAAGATTTAATGTCCTTCACAATAATTTGAATTTGAATCTCCTTCAGAAACAAGTTTCTTGATAAAACACCAGAGCAAAGAGCCTCAAGACAAAGATGTTGGTTATTTTTTAATAACTAGGGTATGAAAGATAGTATGAAAAAGTGGATTAGTGGAGTATAAACTAATAACGAGGGTGATAGAATAAAACACTCATGCTATGGCATTATTAAAGCAAGCTCTTAGCTCGTGTATGAATAGTCCCCCCTTTGAAATTGGAGCTTTACCCTCCCTTATTTAAACCCATCAACCTCTGTTTTCAGCCACCAAAAAAAAACCCTCCACTTCTCATCCTCTGTTTTCCTCTGCTCCCAATCTTACTTCATTCAGAATGAGAGGACTCCAATTCCACCCAAAAAGTCTCACATTTTCACTCCTCATCACCATACTTCTTCTAGGCTCAAGCTTTGGTGTGTGCAGTGGGCGACATTGGAGGCACGGCGCATCGGTTTCGGCCTCTCTTTACAAGAAGAAAGGCAAGTCTCATAGCAGTCGTAGCTCTGGTCACCATGGAAGCAAACAGAAAGGAAAGGCTCCATCATACAAGCCTCCTACTCCGACGCTCCCGCCACCCGAAAGCCCATCACCGGGACAAATTACGCCTTTACCCCCACCTTCAAAAGGCCCTTACAAGGACAGCCCTTCCACCTTCAATGTGCTTGACTTTGGTGCCAAGGGTGATGCCATTTCTGATGATACAAAGGTCATTCATCAGAATTATTACTATACTCTTCATTTCTTTCAAGAGTTCTGCAAAGTTTTCTTAGGAAACTTATATGTAATGACAGTAAGAAAATGACATTATTGCTGACTGACCAAAACCATTTTGCAGGGGAGTCACAAGAACATAAAACTAGGGGTGCATAGTTTTCTGATAGCTAGGGAAGATAGGCTTATGGTCCACAACAAAATACTTCTGAAATGTACAATAGTTGTAGAAAAAGAAATTTGTGGTGTATAGAGTAACATTGTCAGATAGTATAACTATACAACTATACAATACAATCATTCGGTAAAAGATGTCATTTTAGCCTTCTTTTGTTAAGAAATAGCTATCATTTTAAAATTATAGGTAATAATTTATTAATAAGTTACGAGATATATTATTGAAAATTGTATATACTGACACTATTTATGCAAATCATCTTTATTTATTGATTAGAAAAGAGGTGGGTAATTATTATTTTATAAATTTTAGATAAAATATATAGCGTTTTAGCATAACGATTATATTCCTTAATAGTTATCGGGAGTATTATATATTAGGGGAATCACAGATAACAATGTAGGTAGGTTTGGGACCCATCTGACACTAAAAAAGCTAATTGTAGTTGGAAGCAGAGTTGGTTCTGATTCCAACAATAATTGTTCATCTCTGTGCACAAACTACCAACCATAAAAGCTATAAACTTCACTTCATCTTAACCAATTAAGGAAAAGAAAAAAAGGGTAAAAAAAACTTAATGATGTAGTGTGATGCAGGCATTTGAAAGTGCATGGGGAGCAGCCTGTAAAGTAGAGGCTTCAACGATGATCGTCCCTTCAGGATACCAGTTTCTCGTCGGGCCCATTTCGTTCTCTGGCCCTTACTGCATGCCTAACATTGTATTTCAGGTAAACACAATCACAACAAGGATTCATGTAAAGTTTTTCAAGTAGTAGTAGCAGTAATTAATTACTGTGGAATGTTTCTTGTGTTAGTTGGATGGTGAGATCATAGCCCCAACAAGCCCCAAAGTATGGGGGTCAGGGCTACTTTGGTGGATACAGTTCACAAAGCTCAAAGGAATCACAATTCAGGGTGCAGGAATCATTGATGGGAGTGGATCCGTTTGGTGGCGTAACTCTCCTTATGATTCTCCCGTCGATAGTGAGTCGCGATTGCTCGTAGTACCACTCAACGACACCGTGCTAGAAGCCCCACCAATGCCGGTAATCTTAAATGATAGAGCATATATTGTATGAATTAATCAAAATATAAACGTCGATTCATGAAGCGAAAATAGTTGAACTAAATTCGCCACTCTTCTAGTATATAAGGTTGGTGGGTTACTTCTCGACTAACACTTGTTACTTGGTTTTAAATTCTTTAGGTGACGAGCTCGCTGAGTCAGAAAATGCCCAGTATCAAACCAACTGTAAGAAAAGTTTGGATTTTTGCATCCAACTTGAAATGCTAATAATAACCCGTTTCTAACGTAATCCGGGATTGGATTTGGACAGGCGTTGAGGTTCTATGGAAGTTATAACGTGACGGTAACGGGCATAACCATCCAAAACAGCCAGCAATGCCACCTCAAGTTTGATAACTGCGTTGGAGTGACGGTCCATGATATGAACGTCACTTCGCCAGCTGATAGTCCAAACACAGATGGGATTCACCTGCAGAACTCTCAACAAGTGAACATCCACCACACAAACATTGGTTGTGGTAATATATCCAATCTCTCTAATTCAGTTAATTATATTAGACTACTACTTCACATCACTAACCAGTGCCGTCTTATCTGCTTGTTAAGCGCGCGAAAACCGATCCCAATATTCTCGGTTCGGGTTCGGTTCAGTTATAAATCGAAATAACCGAACATTTTAAAATTAGGTTAATTTAGGCTATTGAAACCGGTTTTAGTGCACAAAATCGAATTGGGCCGAACCGAATGAGGTTTTACTAGTTCATTTAGAAATCTAAGTTTTTATTTTTATTTTTAAAAATAATCGATTATGACCAAGATATAGTTATTCATGTTTCAATAGAGCCATCCACCACAAGTCTAGCCTAAATTATGACCAATTTTTTTAGGGCTGTTCATCGGTCCAAAATCAAACCGAAAACAAATTTCGGAATTTAGTGGACCGATAACCGAACCGAACGTACTCGGTTTAGTTATAAAACGAACATTTTTAAATTAGGTTAATTTAGGCTATTGAAACCGGCTTTAGTGCACAAAACCGAATTTAGGTTACCGGATCGAACCGAAATCTAAAGTTTTATTTTTAAAAATAATCGATTCTGACTAGAACCGAAACCGAACCGAACATAGACAATTATTGTTTTCATGCGAAATGAAAACCGAAACCGATGAACAACAGTACCATATTTGTGACAAGCACATAAGAATTTTAGTCTCTTGTGCTTACATACATATGGAGAAAATTTGAACACTATGTTGCAAACTTTTTTGTTAGAAAGATTGATACTTGGAATTGACAGATTGATACAATCTTTGGCAGGGGATGATTGCGTTTCAATACAAACAGGATGCTCAAATGTGTATGTACACAACATAAACTGTGGCCCAGGCCACGGAATCAGCATTGGAAGCCTAGGAAAGGATAAGACGAAAGCTTGCGTGTCGAATGTAACGGTTCGAGACGTTCTAATGCGCAACACAATGACTGGAGTCAGAATCAAAACGTGGCAGGTAATGTAATTTCCAAAGATTAAATTTAAATAATCTTTAATTAGAGTTTATCGATCTAATTCTCGCTTGATTCAACAGGGTGGATCAGGATCAGTGCAGAATATTATGTTCTCAAACATCGTGATGACGGAGGTGCAACTGCCGATCGTGATAGACCAATTCTACTGCGACAAGAGGGCGTGCCAGAACCAAAGCGACGCCGTTTCGGTGTCGGGAGTGACTTACGAGAGGATCAGGGGAACGTACACCGTAAAGCCGGTGCACCTCGCGTGCAGCGACCAACTCCCCTGCACGGATATCACTTTGACCGCCATACAACTGAGGCCCCAGCAGGAGAGGTATCGGTTAAACGACGCGTTTTGCTCGCAGGCTTATGGGGTGTTGACCACGCCGATTATCCCTCCCGTTGACTGTTTACAGATCGGGAAGCCGGCGAAAAACCTCCCTCAATCTCAATTCGATTTGTGTATGAGTTCTTAGAGGGATATGCAGGAGATTCGATATATATATATATATATATATGTGTGTGTACTTTTAGGGTATAGGATTTGTGGGTGGTGTAGGAATTTTTATTTTTTATCGTACTACACGGTTTTTTCTTGCATCGCCCATTGTAAGATATGTACTACAGAAATATATGCTTTGATTGACCATCATCTGGTGAATAATTTTCTGTTTTGCGCGATTTTGAGAAATCTCAATTCGCTTGACTGAGAGGTGAATTGAGGTAGGAAGATTCGATTAAAGTATAACAAATAAAATAGCTTATTGAAATAAAATAATTAATATTGAATGAACAACAATGAATACAAAGACGTTATATCCAATTTGATTGAAATGAAGACTCCAATTACAAAGTTGGTTTGTATTGTAATTGCGTAAGAACACTTGAATGTCACGGAGCTAAATGGTGTAGAATCTTGTGAATGTGTGTTTACAAGTGGTGGCTATAAGCTATTTATAATTAAGGATTAATACACGTGTTGGGAGGAGACGATATGCGTCGCTGTCCTTTTTTGACTGGTTCTGTTTATTCAGTTGGGTGTTGGAATGACGCGTTGAATAACAATGCGGCGATTTATAGCGCAAGGACCAAGGTGATTTGCAGGCACTTGACGCTTCGTATATGGATGAGGATTTACATAACGCGGTCAAAATATAACGCGTGGATTTCGTGTGACTAGCGTAATAAATTTGATAAATTGGGAGAGAAAAATATTGTGAGAATATGATTCTCATCCTTGAGAACCATCGGGCAGATATTGAGACCCGTGTGATCAGAGGGATGAAGGTAGTAAGGAGAGGTAACATTCGGGACGATACGCTTTTGTGTGTCTGTCATCGCAACTCATGAAGAGAGTGACGATCGAAGGAGGAGTCTGGTGGAAGTGCGATGGCAAGCTTGGGAAAAAAATTTAGGATTATGTTGAAGATCGATTTGGCTCTGAAACTTGGGAGAGAACAAAATTGTGAGAATATGATTTCTCTTGCCTGTATTATTGAACGATATATGAGATTATAATGTAAAATCTATGTTGTGCTCCAAATATAGATAATCTAATCTAGGCTAAAATATCTACTAATTAGAATAGAATATCTTAATATCCCAATAAAATTTAGGATCAGTCTATATGCAAACGAAACGCCATCTATATGCAAACTGTTTTGTGCGTTAAGGCTAAACGTATAGGCTGATGCGTTTAGGCTTAACGTATAAGGGATAAAATTGGAATAAAAGTGGAAAAAATATTCAGAATGACACTGTAGCTGTGCGTTAAGCCTTAACGTATGGCACTGTAGCTGTGCGTTAAGGCTTAACGCACATAAAATATATATATATATATATATATATATATATTGCCCCATAATCATGTAGAGAATTTCAATACGAGTCCGTACATATAAAATTCGTCCAAAACGGACATCGTTTGTCCCTTCAAAAGCCCAAAAAACAAAGCCTTCCTACTCATTTTTTTTACAATTTGGTGCCCGGCATATAGCGTAGTGAATTTTTTTGGTTTTTTTTTTGCATTTTTCTACTATAATTTTGTATAAATTTTAATACGAGTCCGTACATATAAAATATAATGAAATACGATAGTATATAACTGTAACTATATGAAATATAAAAAAATACTATAATATATAAGTCTAAGTATACTAGATTTAATGAAATACTATAGTATATAAGCGTAACTATATGAAATATAATAAAATACTATAGTACATAAGTATAACTATATGAAATTTAATGAAATATTATAGTATGTAAGTCTAAGTATACTATATTTAATGAAATACTATAGTATATAAGTCTAAGTATACTAGACTTATATACTATAGTATACTAGATTTAATGAAATACTATAGTATTTCATTAAATCTAGTATACTTAGACTTATATACTATAGTATTTCATTATATTTTATATAGTTACACTTGTGTAGTATAGTATTTCATATAGTTACACTTATGTACTATAATATTTCATTAAATCTAGTATACTTAGACTTATATACTATAGTATTTTATTATATTTCATATAGTTATACTTATGTACTATAGTATTTCATTACATCTAGTATACTTAGACTTATATACTATAGTATTTTATTAAATTTCATATAATTAAACTTATGTACTATAGTATTTCATTATATTTCATAAAGTTACGCTTATATATTATAGTGTTTTATTAAATCTAGTATACTTAGACTTATATACTATAATATTTCATTAAATTTCATATAATTACACTTATGTATTATAATATTTCATTAAATTTCATATAGTTACACTTATGTACTATAGTATTTCATTATATTTCATATAGTTACACTTATGTACTATAATATTTCATTAAATCTAGTATACTTAGACTTATATATTATAGTGTTTCATTAAATCTAGTATACTTAGACTTATATACTATAGTATTTCATTAAATTTCATATAGTTACACTTATGTACTATAGTATTTCATTAAATTTCATATAGTTACACTTATGTATTATAGTATTTCATTATTTTTCATATAATTACGCTTATGTACTATAATATTTAATTATATTTCATATAGTCACACTTATGTACTATAGTATTTCATTGTATTTCATATAGTTATGCTTATGTACTATAGTATTTCATTATATTTCATATAGTTACACTTATGTACTATAGTATTTCATGAAATCTAGTATACTTAGACTTATAAACTATAGTATTTCATTATATTTCATATAGTTACACTTATATACTATAGTATTTCATTATATTTCATATAGTCACACTTATGTACTATAGTATTTCATGAAATCTAATATACTTAGACTTATGTACTATAGTATTTCATGAAATCTAGTATACTCAGACTTATAAACTATAGTATTTCATTATATTTCATATAGTCACACTTATGTACTATAATATTTCATTGTATTTCATATAGTTACGCTTATGTACTATAGTATTTCATTAAATTTCATATAGTTATACATATGTACTATAGTATTTCATTATATTTCATATAGTTACACTTATGTACTGTAGTATTTCATTAAATTTCATATAGTTACAGTTATAAACTATAGTATTTCATTATATTTCATATAGTTATACTTATATACTATAGTATTTTATTATATTTTATATAGTTACACTTATGTACTATAGTATTTCATGAAATCTAGTATACTTAGACTTATAAACTATAGTATTTTATTATATTTCATATAGTTACACTTACATACTATAATATTTCATTATATTTCATATAGTCACACTTATGTACTATAGTATTTCATTGTATTTCATATAATTACGCTTATGTATTATAGTATTTCATTATATTTCATATAGTTACACTTATGTACTATAGTATTTCATGAAATCTAGTATACTTAGACTTATAAACTATAGTATTTCATATAGTTATACTTATATACTATAGTATTTCAATATATTTCATATAGTCACACTTATGTACTATAGTATTTCATGAAATCTAGTATACTTAGACTTATGTACTATAGTATTTCATTATATTTCATATAGTCACACTTATGTACTATAGTATTTCATTATATTTCATATAGTTACGCTTATGTACTATAGTATTTCATTAAATCTAGTATACCTAGACTTATATATTATAGTGTTTCATTAAATTTAGTATACTTACCCCACTCTCCGTCCATTAGATCTGGGCCAATTCGATATCCATCTCCGTCCAACACGTACCACCCTACCCCACTTTCCGTCCATTAGATCGTTAACGTAATTACAGATTTAAGCCGAACTTTTTATTTTCATTCAATTTCTCCACAACTTCAAAACTTGGGTATTTATGGAAAGAGAATTTCGGTTTTTAGCTTTATGGAAATTGGACGATATCTGGGCCAATTCGATATCGTTTTAGGTCAAACTTTATACGATTTCGAAGCTCTTCCCGAGACATTTCCAACCCCTATAAATAGGGCACCTTTCAATGAGTTTTCGGTATCCAATTTAATCCCAAAAGCTCAAGAACCCTAGCTCCGCAGCCGTGTCTGTTCATCGAAGAAATTCATTGACCACCATCCACCTTTGGAGTCGCCGCTACCACCAAAAGTTGCGTATGGAAGTTAGCTTCCAAAGCCCCAAGCTCTCACCGCCGATTACCCACCTCCGGTCGCCGCATTAGCCAGAATTTTATATGTTCGTTTTTTGGGCTTTTGGAGGGGCAAACGATGTCTGTTTTGGACGAATTTTATATGTACGGACTCGTATTGAAATTCTCTACATGATTATGGGGCCATTTTTTTTTTGTATGTGCGTTAAGCCTTAACGCACAGCTACAGTGCCATACGTTAAGGCTTAACGCACAAATACAATGTCATTTTGGGCCTGTCTCCCTTGGCCCATTTCAACCTGTGCGTTATGCCTTAACGCACAGGTGATACCCCCGAATTTTCCGAAAATGCCTCTTCTGTCCCTTGTGCGTTAAGACATATCGCACCCCACCCATACGTTAAGGCTTAACGCATATTTTGGTTTTCATTTAGACAATTTTTCGTGTGTATATATCTTTTTCCTAAAATTTATGACGAGCAAATAGCAACATGCCAACAGCCCTTGGTTTTAATTATTTTTTTTGGGTCGGAAAACAGGGCAAAGCCCTTGCGATTTATTATAAAGAAAGCTCAAAGAGACCTTATTTGAAATTTCGAACAACTTTGACCACGATATATAATATAAGAGGGAAGGAAATACGTACCAGCGAAATTTCCCTCAAAATATTCAAAGGTGGCGCCGTCTGATTTGAACTCCTTCCTTATTCTGTAGAATTTTCGCTTTGAGGCTGCTCACAGAGTTATAGTCAATTGAGCAGGCTCTCCATCTACAAAAAGCCCCTTGCACTCACTCTTCACTCTCACAATTTCACTGGATCTTGGCAAGCGACACCGACGACGTGTCCAATTATCAGGGGTAATTTCTCGATTCTTTCATCTGATCCTTGTAATTCTAGGGATTTTTGTTATGATTACGCATATATGATGGTGTTAGATTGTTCCTGAAATCTCAAATTTCTTCAGTTTGCTTAGTCTAGAACTTGATTGATTACAGATCACTCGATTTTGATACCGGAAACCACGCGGAGGAGTGAAATGGACTCCGCGAGCAGGAGAATGTCACGCATCGGAGGTCACTTGATTCCGATCAATAATCTGGATACCGGATTTGTCAAGTTCAGCAGCACTTCATCATCAAGCTCAACCAAGGACAGATTCCAGCGCATTCACGGTCAGGTTTCCGCCCTCCCGGTTTCGTGGAGGATCGTTCGTCATGAATCGGGCAAAGAGTTCACCGACATCATCTATGAAAAGGCTGACGGTGAAGGAATTGCTAAGGTGCCGAGTCCCGACCTAAAATTTTAAGTTGATGCTAGTTCGATTCTTTATAATTACGAATAATTAAGTGATTACTGGTTCTAAATTGTATAATTATGTGGTTAGATTACGATTAATAGGCCAGAGAGAAGAAATGCATTTCGTCCTCGTACGATTAAGGAGCTAATGTGGGCGTTTAATGACGCCAGAGAAGACATAACTATTGGGGTGATCATTCTCGCTGGGCAGGTAAATTTGAAGTCGAAGTTGATATTTTATTGCACCAGAAGTAGTGTTTGAGCATCTCATTTTATGTATGAATATAGTTTAAGATTGTCTGCTGAGCAATACTGATCTTTTGGCTACAAATAAGCTTGTTAGAGAAGCTCCAAGCTGGTCTTTCGCGTGCTGGCATGTTTGAGAAGACATTGGATATTTTATAAAACCACACTATTTTAGAAAGCCTCAAAAACCACATATATATATTTATTTGTTAATATTTATCAAAACCTTATCTATTAATGGGTGTTTTCCTCAATACACCGGTTAGTGAAACCCAAAATTGACCATATTATCTATGTTTTATGATTGGAGAAAGGTAAGATCGTCATTTATGAGTATTTTGAGTAGAATTTTTGTTCAAAATATTGGTGGTATTGTACAATAATTCCCTTTTGAAAGTAATTATCTTCTTAATTACTTGCAACTTCAGAGTTGGGCTAAACTGACTTGAAAGCATGCAACTATAAATTAGATTTTTCGTTCATGGAAATTGGCAATAGCATTATAGCGTAGTAACTAGCTGTATTGTGCATCTGCATTGTCATTTTCCATGCTGATTGCAGAAATTACCAGTAGTTGGAGAATCGCTGCATCTTTGAAGCTGCCTGATACTGATTTAACATTCTTCACGCCCTTATGAACTGGATTTACTATCGCAGGGAACCAAAGCATTTTGCAGTGGTGGCGACCAGAGAGCAACAGCTGAGGAGGGTTCTCTCAATCTTTTAGAATTGCAGGTATCCTGTTAGCTGTGTGTGCATGATAACCTGAAATGATTCCTGGATGTACAAACTTTAGCACCTTGTTGTAGTCTTTCAATGTCGTTGTGTTATTTTAATGACTAAAATGCTCGGTTTTGAAATCCTGGGTTTGATCATTTTCCATCTCATGGGAATTCAGTTGGTTACTCAATGCCTTTGGCTGGCGATGAATTTGAATATGAAATTTTCTTTACTCCCTCTTTATTATGTATTGCTAGCTCTAGTTGATGTTTATGTTGATTTGCTTTTTTTGCCTTTTCTTTCTTCCAGGCGCAGATTCGTAGGCTTCCAAAACCAGTGATAGCAATGGTAAATTCCAATTGCCTTTTACCCTCATCAGAGCTCTTGTTGGTTTAACTGTGAGCTCATGACTTTTCTGTTTATTGGGTTTCAGGTTTCTGGATTCGCTGTTGGAGGAGGACATGTATTGCATATGATCTGTGATATAACAATCGCTGCAGATAACGCCATATTTGGCCAGGCTGGTCCAAAGGTGCTTTGTTTGCTGCTGCTGCTTTTATGAATTCTCAACTCTCAGTCATACGTTTTTCAAGTTCATACGAGCTAAGCTCTTACGTGCATTGGCAGGTTGGCAGCTTTGATGCAGGATATGGAAGCTCCATTATGACCCGACTTGTAAGCCTCTTCAGTGTCATTTCCATAAATTTGAAACACATTTGTCTAAAATTGCCGGCTAACGTAAACTTATCTGTCAAAAATAAATCAGATTGGACCAAAGAGGGCAAAGGAAATGTGGTTTCTAACGAGGTTATACCCTGCCTCTGAGGCTGAAAAGATGGGACTTGTCAACACTGTAGTACCAGTGAGTTGAAGCTCTAGCCTCAGTTTCATTGATATGTTGAAAATCTTTATGTTGTGTGCTAAGTCATACAATTGTTGCCGTGTGTAGCTGGAGAAGTTGGAAGAAGAAACGATCAAATGGAGCCGAGAAATCCTGAGGAACAGTCCAACTGCAATTCGGGTGCTTAAATCAGCCATCAACGCGGTAGATGATGGACATGCTGGGCTCCAGGTTTTGTACCTTCAGATCTCACCTTATTCTTTTCGAATTCTGGTAAAAAAAAGATATGATGGTGAGCTTTAACAATGAGTTGAAAATTTGGTTGTAGGAACTCGGAGGCAATGCGTGTCTTGTATTCTATGACACAGAGGAAGGTGGCGAAGGGAAGAAAGCATTTATGGAGAAAAGGCCTCCAGATTTCTCCAAGTTTCCTCGTCTGCCTTGAGATAGGTTGATGCGATCATTCTCGTTTGTTTCTTCCTTGGAAGATAGCCTATAGCAGTTTTTGTTGGGTAATAATGGCGACGTCTAACTTGAGAGTTTAGAGAATGGTGTGTTGCAAAGATGAATTATCACATGTATTATGTAATGATGTTGCCGTGTAACTGTGTTATCGATCATCGGTTATAATTATTAGTATATAGCATTTGCAATTGTAATCCACTGCGTTTCGAAGGATAGGCTCTGTTGACATTTGCGTTTTGCTTTGAAACTTTAAAGACAAGTCAAGGCAAGTATCAACTATCAAGAATATTCATTAAGGCAATCGCCTACTTAAGTGGATCCTAATATTCGCCTTATATTAAGAAAAAAAAAATTTATCAAGATTTTTTTTATAATGAAAATATTAAGGCACAGTTATTAATAAAAGATTTAATTTATTATTAAACTACCTTTACTTTACTTTATTGGGCACAATATTCGCTTAGTATATCTAGTAAACAAATTCTTTCTTCGAATCTCAATCTTATATAGTTCTCTAATTTTTTTTTTCTCATTTTCGATGGAAAATATATATTTTAGAAGCTATGTAAAATTGCAGTAATATTAAATATTACGAGAAAAAGTGAGATGGGTAGTTTTTTCAAGCTAAGGGATATATATGAACTTTGCAATTTCACCTTTAATAAAAAAAAAGTGTAGAAATTGTGCTATGTACGGTTTAGTTTATTAAAACTGCATTATATTGTTTTATAATGAAAACAAATAATGAATGATAAATAGTTATAATAACATATAAAATTAAGTAAAATTATGAAAAAACTATAATTTTTTCCATGCCCCATATAGTTGTTTATAAAATTTCTAAATATAATTTAATTATCTAATCCAATTAAGACAAAAAATAAAATAAAAATAAATTATCTACTCTATTTAAGATAAGAAAAAAGATAGTATGATAGTGGAATTGAGTAGAACATATTTAAAAATTAAATAAAACATATGTCAATAATACTTTGGCTTTTGTTTTATTGACAAAAGAGTCCTTTCAACTATGTAGAACGTAGATATAACGAGAGTAATTAAGTTCTAAGACTCAATTGGCTAATTGCTACCGGAGCTCGGAACGCGAAGATGAGCGGAAACGAGTTTCGATTCTTCCTCTCTTGCGACATCAACCTGCCTGTGACTTTCCGAATCGATAGATTAGAAGGAAATTTGCCCTCTCTCAAGCCCTCAAATCCAGGTGATTTCTCAATTTCTCTCCAATTTGCTGGATTAGGTATCATTCGTTTAACTTCGAGTGATTGACGTGACCATTGATATCATTGAATTTTTTGAAAGAGTTCCTGCAGCTTTCTGGGGTGAATTGTCTTGGCGTCAATTTTTATCTATATTTGATTCTAATCTTTATTGTCAAAATAAAACTATTTTGGGCGGTTGACTATATAATCAAAATTGAGAACTGGAAATAATCTGTAAGTTTGTGTGTCTACTCTATTTCTCACCATGTCTCTTGACTTATTACCAATTTTTGGCATGAAATATGGCGCTCATATTGATTTTCTAACTTGTATTTTCTTGTAGTCATTTAATACTTCTGGTTAAATTTTTAATATTTGGAAATTATTGTAGATGTTGGTAACACGACAGAGGAGAGAAGAGCAGAGTTATATGTGGAATGTGCATTGTTCATCGATGGTGCTCTTTTTGGGCTTCCCATGAGAACCAGGTTAGGCTATGGCCTAGATATGTGAATATGTCAATGTGATTTGTGATATTAGTGTCTTCATATGTGAAACCATGTTGGCTCATGGTAAAGGAAGATTGCATAACTATGAAGAACTAGGAGAAAATTAAATAGGCTATGATGTGTTCGAGCATACATATTGGTAATTTACTTTCCCTTCCAATGCAACCTGATTTTTCTGGGGGGAAATGCTGGATTTTTTCTTGCAATATTATTTGCAGTCCTTAGAGTTGTTTCTGCCTTGCTGCTACAGTTCGTTTTCTCCATGCTGATGTTTTAAGGGCGTCTCTATAGACCAGATATTTTCAGTAGAAATTCTCAAGAGACTCTTAAGTGTCATGGAGAATTGTTCAACCTCTACTGATGAATTATTAGTACATTTTCATGGAATTTTTGCGTAGTCTTATTATATTTATGGGTTCTTGCCCTTATTTCTGACTTTTATCTTTCCTAACCTGAAAATTTGATTTCTAGACTGGAATGCGGTCAATCATTTTGCTGGAATGATTTAATCACTTTGAGTACGAAGTATCGTGACCTCACTGCTCAAGCACAACTCGCTTTTACAGTAAGCTAACTTCTCATCCCACATTCTCTGATTCTTGTTCTGGTATAAAAATATATATGTTTTCTCTCATGGTTACATGTATCAGTAATCTTGATGTCCATCTACTTGCTGGCTTGTGCCCTGCATGTTTTAGGTTTATACTTTCAAGGGTCAGCAAACTCAGCATACTTCTGTCATTATAACCAGTTTCCCTCTCTTTGTATCAGTCGTTGCTTGTTCTTGCCTCATTTATTAGGCATACTAATTGTTCTTTGTCGACCTGATGTACTTTCTGAAAATTTAGGTATGGGATATATCATGTGGAAAGGATGAGGGATTGATCGGTGGAGCTACTACGCTCCTATTTAATAGCAAAAAGCAACTAAGAACTGGAAAACAAAAGCTTAGACTTTGGGCAGGGAAAGAAGCAGATGGAGCTTTTCCTACAGCAACTCCTGGAAAGGTTAAACTATTTCTTCGTTGCATCAGCACAAGCCAGCCTTCCTGTAAACTTTATCAGACGTACAGTTTCTGCTCATCTCTAATTAGCATGATCTTCCGCAGGTACCCAGGCATGAACGGGGGGAATTAGAACGTCTTGAAAAGCTTATGAATAAGTACGAGCGAGGCCAGATCCAACGTGTAGATTGGCTGGACCGACTTGCATTTCAAGGAATTGAGAAAATCAGAGAACGTGAAAGCATAGGCAGCAAGAATTCTCATTTGTATCTTCTTATTGATTTATGCAGTTTCGACCACCAAGTTGTCTTCCAGGTAGTATTATAAAGATGATTTAGTCACTTGGGAAATATTGTGGTATTTCTCAATAAACTTTGATGGGGTTTTACGGTCGCTTTTACTTCAAATAACGGTGCTAACGGGTTTTATATTGTTATATTCCTGGCCAGCTTCTCTAATGTTTCATATTGGGCAACCATTTTATTTATTATATATATTTTTTAGTATAAGAGTAAATGCAAAAGCATAGTGTATCAGAAGAAAGCGAACGAGGAAACTTCAAAAGTTTTCTAGATCAGTACAAGAAGGCAAAGTCCCATCTTACTTAAACACTGAATAAAGTGTCTCATTTTTCTTTGTGGTGCAGGAATCAGGAGCGAATTTCTTCTTACCTGCTCCACTTGGGGCAACAAATGAATTAGTTACTGTTTGGGATCCAGAAGTTGGAAAGACTAATCCTTCTGAGCACAAACAAATAAAACTAGCCAGGAGTTTGACTCGTGGTATCATTGATCGTGATCTGAAGCCAAGTTCTAATGAAAGAAAGTAAGTTCAATTTAGTATTTATAAGAAACATTTTTCCCGAATATTACACATTGTGTATGATTTCTTTTTCCTGATTGGAAGAAGGATATAGTGCCGGAGAGATTATTAGCTCTATTTGAATGATTGTGAAAAATCTATAATTTCAATATCGTTAGTATCATTCTAAATCATGGACAAAAATGGATAAATGTAGCTTCAAGATAGAAGTTGTGCCCTATATTTAGGGTTCGCCTGCTTTCTCTTAGAAAAAATGAAAAAAGAAGATATTATGATTCACAATGCATAGAAGTGAAATCATGTATAATTCCTGTAGCAGGTTTGCTTCATTTTTACAAGACTTCATCACGGTCTAAAATCTGAACATATTAATGAAGTGGTCTGTGCTACAATTGGCTTTTGAAGATCGTTATTTCACATTTGCATACTGTTTCCTGTTCCTCATGTTTAAAACTTCTCCCTTGTATGGTCTTTATTTTCTAGTAGGTAGCAAATGCTGTTATGTAGTGTATTTTATTTTGCCTACGTGGTGTAGAAGCTTATGAAGTTGCATTATATGATCTTAAGATCAATACAGCGAATACTAAAATACCCGCCAACAAGGACCTTGAATGGAGATGAGAAGCAACTTCTGTGGAAATTTCGCTTTTCATTGATGTTAGAGAAGAAGGCTCTCACAAAGTTCCTTCGTTGTGTTGAGTGGAGTGATCTTCAGGTCAGATTTTGCATGTCCTGACTGTTCTTTTGATGCTAGGCCATGCTAACACAAGCATCACGCTCTGCCTTCTGCTTGTGGATCCTATATTGATTAATTCTGAACATCTGCAAATTGTTTTGTATGCAGGAAGCAAAACAAGCAATAGAGTTAATGGACAGGTGGGAAATGATTGATGTGTGTGATGCTCTGGAGCTATTGTCTCCTGTATTTGAAAGCGAAGAGGTTGGCATAATATGGCACTCACTGAATTTATATAAAGGTTTCATGCTATTATGAATATTTGATTTTATGAAGCTAGTCAAATGGTTGTATCTTCAATAGGTGTATAGTAATTATTCAAGTAATTACTATTTGGTAATGTCAAGGGTGAGGGATTCATTATTGCATCCTGCATTTCCCCCCCTTGACAACAGACACAGGAGTTGAAAGAGAGGAGGCGATGTTGGTACTAGATAATATATGAAGTGATAATGGAACCTGAGGGAAGGGGAAGTTGGAACAGATTGGGTATGTGAGAGAGAGGGAGAGGGAGGAGGCATTTTGGACTGATTGTAATGTACATGATTTTACTATTCTGATCTTGGATATTCTGATATTCATTCATAATGTTTCATAGGTCACATTGGTTCAAAGAAAAACTATAAGAAGTTGTAGCTAATCATATCATAGTTACATCATTGTGTCAGATTAGTTAGGCTTGACTATGTATGCACTTATGTGGGATTATGGGAAGATATTTGTTAACATTATATAAGATGCAAAAATCTGCTTCTCCTCTGGTGAAAAAAGTTTGCCTGGAGACTGGAAGATCTGGTGTTGTGTAGTCATTATGTGTTCAGTGCGTGAGAGGTAGTTTCTGAACAAGTAAACATGAAATCTGGTGTCATCTTTTAATATGGAGACAAAACAATGATGTAGTTATGGCTTGCTTGCTTCTTTTCTTCTCGCCTCCTACAACTTCATAGGCATTTCTAGAATTGTATACTGAATAAGTTCAACCTGACAGGTCCGTGCATATGCTGTAAGTGTTCTTGAAAGGGCTGATGACGAGGAGTTACAATGCTACCTCTTACAACTTGTCCAAGCTCTACGGTTTGAGAGATCTGACAGATCACGCCTTTCTTATTTCCTTGTGCAGAGATGTATGCTGAATATTTTTTAGAACCTTTTATTTGTGCTTATGCTTTCACAAGTTGCCTCATTCTTCTATGTCTGAAAATGTTGGTAGCTGTGCGCAACATTGAGTTGGCTAGCTTTCTTCGTTGGTATGTCGCGGTGGAGCTACATGATCCCACATATGCAAAACGCTTTTACTGCACCTATGAAATGTTGGAAGAAAATATGTTGAAGGTAGGTCTTTTTTCTTCAAAATTTGGCTTTCCGACAAGTTTATTCAAGTGATACATTGTGCATTTACTACTCTTCTTAATAAAGGCTAACTGTAGGAGGACCGTCTAATATTCTCTTGGGAAGCTGGTATAAAGTTAAAAATAGTCATGTTGGCTATCATATCAATCCGTTCATGAACTGTGGTTATAAAACTTAAACCTTTTGCTTGAATCAGTTGTCAGGCAATGAGAATGGTGGAGAAGATGGTTTTAAGTTATGGCAGAGTCTAGTGCGTCAAACAGAACTGACTGCACAACTGTGCTCCATAACAAGAGATGTTCGAAATGTACGAGGTGGAACACAAAAGAAGATGCAGAAGCTTAGGCAAATCCTATCAGGCCTTCTAAGTGAACTTTCGTATTTTGATGAGGTATTGTGTCCATTTCTCATTTTTTTTGAAAGTTTTTTCTTTCCTTAAAATGGTCAAAACAACACTCTTTTTTAGACCATGCTTTCATAGTGCTTCTACTGTTAATTTTTTACCAGCCTATACGATCTCCATTAGCGCCTGGAGTTTTAATTTCTGGAATTATACCATCTGAATGTGGATTATTCAAAAGTGCACTACATCCTTTGCGCCTGACTTTCCGAACTGCAAATGGTGAAAGCTGCAAGATGATATTTAAGAAGGGGGATGATCTTCGGCAAGACCAATTGGTAGGTGCTGAATACTTCTCATGTTATGGGAACTTGTTAAAGCTTTCAAGATTTTCATTTATTTTTTGACAATAACCCAAAAAGAGAAGGAACTGATCTTCAGTAACCTTATCACAATGACTATTTATACTTAACCTAACTGGGGGTTCTTGTAGGTTATACAAATGGTATCACTTATGGACAGGTTGCTTAAATTGGAGAACCTGGATCTGCACTTAACTCCTTACCGAGTCTTAGCAACTGGGCAAGATGATGGCATGCTTGAATATATTCCATCATGTTCTTTAGCCCAGGTACACTTTGGGGCTGGTTTAAACATCTATATCTTCATTGCTGTTACTTTCTCTCTTTTTTGCGGTTGGGGCTGAGTGAGAGAGCTTGTGGGTGGGTGGTGGTGGAAGTTATCATAATGAATTAGTACATGCGTCTTAGTTGTGCTCAATTGATGCACAGATTTTTGTTGATATATTTGGCACTTGTACTATATATGCTCAATATGCACATTAATATTGGCATTTAGGTTTACTTGTTTCTGGTTTTGGGAAGAATACTTTGTCGAATTATAAGACTCCTTTCTTTTATCGGTCTATAAAGTTTCCTTCCTCCTTGCTCTTCTGAGTCTCTGCTCAAATTTACCAGGTTTAACATTATGGTAATGTAGCTCAATGTCTTTGCTTCTACTCTGTGCATTTGAAGTAATATTCACTACCTTTTAACTATTGGTGTCAAAAACCATTTGACAATTATTTCTCTTAATTCCAGATATTGTCAGAACATCGCAGTATAATTGGTTTCCTTCAGAGGTTTCACCCTGATGATGGAGCGCCATTTGGAATAACTGCTACTTGTCTTGAAACGTTTATCAAAAGCTGTGCGGGCTACTCTGTCATCACATATATTCTAGGTGTTGGAGACAGGTAGGGTTTCCAGCATTATTTCAAGGATTTTGTTTTAAAACAGGAACAAAACTTTGCAATATTAAAATCAACTTCTAGAAAGACTCTTGTCGCTGTTGATATGTATTCTATTAACGTGCTCTTTGTTTTGGTTTCTACTAATCATCTTATTTGCAGGCATCTAGATAACCTCCTCCTTAGAGAGGATGGACGACTTTTCCATGTTGATTTCGGTTTCATCCTAGGCCGAGATCCAAAACCATTTCCACCACCTATGAAGCTTTGTAAAGAAATGGTCGAAGCTATGGGTGGAGCAGAAAGGTATATCCCTTTCTCTTTATGTTTTCACTTCACACTTATCTTAATTTACCCTTGTTGCAGTCAATTCATTATCTGTGCTCACTGGATTTTTATGTTTGGTGGATGCTAACTCCAAATCTGTTAACTGCAGCCTATACTACACAAGATTCAAATCATACTGTTGTGAAGCTTATAATATTCTACGCAAGTCTAGCAACCTAATCTTGAATCTTTTCCATCTGATGGCGGGCTCCAATATTCCTGATATTGCTTCTGATCCTGAAAAGGGTATCCTCAAGGTAACTTCTCTCCTGTTTACTTTCTTGGCCCATGCTCGCTCTACACGGTAATTCGGTAAATGGTTTTTACTGCTTCAATCAACGATCTATTCAACATATGTAGCTGCAAGAGAAGTTCCGGCTGGACCTAGATGATGAGGCCAGCATTCATTTCTTCCAAGACCTCATAAACGACAGTGTGAGTGCGCTCTTCCCTCAAATGGTGGAGACGATTCACAGATGGGCTCAGTATTGGCGCTAATCGTTCATACATCTTGTTGCTAACTTATTACAACTTGTAATTATCAGGTAAATATGCATGATTTTCTTGATATTTTGTTCATCACTTTTTGCAACTATGGTACTCTTATGGAACCTTATAACATTTTTTATTATGTTGTGATGCTCTATTCAGCTCAGGATGGAAATCCCCAAAATGCTTGTTTATATACGCAGCTTTTCTTATGCTGGTGTGCTCTTGTCTATGAAGGGACTTCTGTTTCTGATTTTTAGTGATCATAGAATCATGTAACAAAAATAAAATAGGCCACACAAGTGATCATTTCTGGTTTCGGGTACAAGCTTTCTGTATAGACAGCCATTTGGCAGTGTTCATGGTGTCACATACTGATATACTATATAGTCACGAATAGCAAAGTCATTTATATTATGTCCTTTGTTCAATTTTTATCAAGAGTAATAATTCCTCTTATTATGTACCATGTAAGAAGTAACTTGGGAACATCCGTTTTACATGAAACGAATTAAGGGCTCGTTTGGTATGAGTCGGGAATCAGGTTGAACTCGGAATGGGAATGGGAATCAGGAATGATTTATTTCCATTTCTGTAGTTTATCGTTTGGTATGTCATAGGAATGAGCCCAGAAGAGAGTGTTTAGAGGCTTTATTTTCATTGGAATGGACTATATCTTGTGTTTTTCATGGGAATGAAGTTTTACATGTGAGTTAGGAATCATTCATTCCATGGAATTAAAGTGATTCTCATTCCTTGTGTTATCAAACACAAATACTAGTACGAATCTTTCCGATTTCGATTCCTGATTCCCAAAAATCAAACCAAACACACCCTAATAATTTTGAAGCCCGTATCAGCACATCACATCACATCAGTCACAATTCGATGTAATATTTTACCATAATTTGCAATGATTGCTTGATTGTTTAATGGTGCTAAACTGTAATGCAATGATGTGGAATTCAATGTAGAATGGAAAGTAACGTTTCATTCTTTGAGGCCTTGAATCACTTTAACATATGCAACAATGCAAATTAGCTCTTATTTCACGCATTCAATGGTCATCTGACTCTCAATCTTTCATTGTCGAAAGAAAGAATTCTATCTGACTGATACAATGTGTGCGTATTGAGAATAAACTTAACGGCGATTGGCCATCATTTCATGGTCGAAAGAAAGAATTCAATCTGATTGATACAATGAGTGAGTACTGAGAATATAATTAACGGCGATAACACAGATTCTCGTTAGTCACGGAAGGTTCGATCTTTAAACAAATGGGTGAGCGGAGAATACTCCGAAATTTTAAGAACGTACACCTGTATGTAAATGCACGTGGCATCATGTAATTGGACAGCGGATTGCACCGTCTCCGAAGGCGAAGTAGAGGAAAATCACTTGTGTACAGAATACAGAATAGTCAACGTCGGCCACGTTTGAATCTGTAGCGGGGAGAAATGGAAAAAAAACAAAGAAATCACCAGGGGTAGATTCGTGATTACGTAGAAAATACCTCGGTCATTTGGGTACCCCCGATGAAATAAGTGCCCTATATTATTTACTCTTCTGTTGACGCCTTTGCTCAATCGTTCGAACGCGTCCATTCAAAGCTGCTTCTCGTTCCTCTCTTGGTCCGTGTCCGCTCTCACAACAGGTGATTTTTCGAAATTCGAAATCGATATTTTGTATCTGTCTCTGGATCTTAAATTTTCGCTTTCTGAATTGCTACGTGTTGTTAAATTTGATGTTGATGATCCTATTCGTCTCGAAGCTCCCCAACTTTATGAGTTATCGGGAGGCTTAAAGTGAGATTCACCTCGATCTACTGTCTTTCGGATCGAAACTCCACAGATCTGCCGTAGTATGTGAATTTTGTCTCATTATTTGTTTAATTGATCCAGAGGAGTATGATTTGTAGAGTACCAGTGTTTTTAACAAATCGCAGTTCCAGCTCTCTTGATCCTGTCATTTCTAAGATTGTATCTGCTTTGTTTTTATCACAAGCGTTTCACGTAATCTCTTCGATTGAATTTCGTGGCCTGTACTTTTATTTGAACAAAATTCTTGTCTTATACAGAAGAGGACAATGGGGCTCTCGTTCACAAAGCTGTTCAGCCGCCTTTTCGCTAAGAAGGAAATGCGAATTTTGATGGTCGGTCTCGATGCGGCTGGTAAGACCACCATTTTGTACAAGCTCAAGCTCGGTGAGATCGTCACCACTATCCCTACAATTGGTAAGCCGTTCTTGTTTTGTACTATTGCTATTATAACTCTGAAGCGCTATATTGGCATGTTGTTGAACGATATATTGTTATTTGCTATTCTAATCTGGTGATTCTCATTTCATATGGAGTTCCGCTTCATTTGCACTGTTGAGTTGATTATTCTTCCTCATTATTCTTTGCTGGATGCATGGCTCTCTTGTAGGGATGTATATATTATACGCTTTGATTTTCCTTCTTATTTCCTGTTTCTATGTGGGAAATTTGTATTGGGCCTATCAATTTCGGTACCAGATGTCTCCCCCACTTAGGTTTCTCAATAGCTATACTCCCCATCTTTTCTCTATATTTCCCCTTCTTTTTTCTCCCTCTTGATTGCCAAAGAGTAGGAAACTGATATGTTGGTTCCACTTCTTCAGTTATCTGAGAGTAATTCATGTGGTTGCTTGATTTTGACTCAAATATATTCTTGTAGGATTTAACGTGGAGACTGTCGAATACAAGAACATCAGCTTCACTGTGTGGGATGTAGGAGGTCAAGACAAGGTTGGCATTTAAACTGAGTTATTTTTGGTAGCTGATGTTGTTGTGACCTTATAACCTTGTATAAGCTCATCTAATCCCACTGATTCAATGAGCAATAAAATCAACAAGATAGGCATATTATAGTCAATAATTTTGGTTCAAATATACAAGGAATTTTAGTCTAATAATGGAACTTACTTTACAGATCCGTCCATTGTGGAGGCACTACTTCCAGAACACTCAGGGCTTGATTTTCGTGGTGGATAGTAATGACAGAGACCGTGTTGTTGAGGCCAGGGATGAGCTGCACAGGATGCTGAATGAGGTATGTCAAGAGTCTTTCTTAACGTGGGCACATGGCGTTTCACTTATAAGTCTTATTCTGGAATTAATTTGAACCTTATTTGCCCCTTCAATGTATAGATGCTTAATGTAGATCAGTGTCATTGACTTTTGGTTGATTGTATTT
This sequence comes from Rheum nobile, assembly GCA_027886185.1. Classification (NCBI taxonomy): domain Eukaryota; kingdom Viridiplantae; phylum Streptophyta; class Magnoliopsida; order Caryophyllales; family Polygonaceae; genus Rheum; species Rheum nobile. The sequence goes on along the minus strand of WOAB01000292.1, from coordinate 1,537,210 downwards.
TTGCAGGATGAGCTGCGAGATGCCGTGTTGCTTGTGTTTGCCAACAAGCAGGATCTTCCAAATGCTATGAATGCAGCTGAGATAACTGACAAGCTTGGCCTGCACTCTCTTCGACAGCGCCACTGGTAAGCTTAATGATTTAGTGTACGCTTCTCAGATGGTTGTTGACTTTGATGATCAACGTGTGTTTTATTGTAATTCTCAGGTATATTCAGAGCACCTGTGCAACCTCTGGAGAGGGACTGTACGAGGGGCTTGATTGGCTATCCAACAACATCGCTAACAAGGCAAGTATTAGGATTCATGCGTTATAATTTCGTGTTCATTTTCAGATACAATTCAGCATGCAATTGATATGCTGTCAGTGTCACCCAGCCACATATACTTGATTTTGTGCAAATCTGAAAAACCCGTCTTTCTGTTTTCCTTTCTTTCTTTGGGATTATGTTGCCTTTTCTGTAGCTTTCCTTTCACAGCTTGGAAAGCCATTGCTTCTGCCGAGTGCATTTACCTTCTCTCATTTGTAACATGGCTTTATCCTTGGATTGCAGGCTTAAGAGGAATCCAATATCTTTGTGGACTTGGAAGTCCTGGATGCAGGGGTCAGCATTATCTAGTTGTTTCTGTTCTATCTTCTACTAGTAAACCATCTTTTTTCTTGTGGGTTTGTAACTGCTTCTAAGGAGGGATTAGCCTTTCGGCTCTGAACTTCTTTTATGGATAAGTCGCGTTGCAGGTCAAGGCATGTATTAAAAGATGCTTTGTTTTTTGGTTTTGCGTACTGGAATTCTAACCAAATCCAGGTGTAATTGAGATTGTGGTTTTATGGATATGACTGAATTGTTGAATATTACTCGGCTATGAATGCAATGCAGTCACCCATCATGTATTATTACAGAGATACTAATTTTTTGCTATCAGATTAAGCTAAAGCCTTGATATGATGTAGAATTTATGCTCCAGCTTAATTTTGTAATACTTTGCTATTTAATCCCCCATGTTGATTGGCTTGCCAGGTCTTTCCAACATTATTAGTTGCAGAAAATAAAAAATAGATGATGATTATGAGCTCAAAAGAGTTTCACTTGTGTGGGTACCTGATGTTGATGTTTATCCCCACTTAATCCGCTTGAAGTTAAAATTGCACTGTAATATGATGTCTGCTTTGACTATGGATTCCAATTTCTATGAAAGAGCCATATCAGCTTCTACTTGCAAAATACATGTTATACATTAGTTACTACAACCAAAAGATATAACAAAGATACCATGCATTGTCAATCTGCCTAAAAATAAACTTGCCTCAGCCCTCAGGATTCAGAATCAGAACTAAAATCCTGCAAAGTCACAACAACAATAGGGTTCCAAGAATCCTCCCAGAGCAGTGATTCTCAATCAAATAACAAGCCACACTGAAACTGAACAGGACTGATTGTTCAAAATGAAGGAACTACAAAAGATCTAGACTACAAGAACGATTTAAAGCGGCAAACTAGACTCTCAACCAATTATTTCACACCATTCTGCTTCTTCGCGGAATCGGCTCTTCCATCTTTACAGGAGGAGGGGCAGAAAGAATGAGCTTTCCATCTTGACCAGAATGACTTGGCTTGACCTTCGTCTCATTCTCATGTGTGAATTTTTTTCTTCGAGTTCCCTCACTTTCACTACTTTGTGAAGAGCCCTCAAGACTACCATTTTGCTCTTCATCCTCAAATTCACTACCATCAGCTGATTCTGCATCATTTTCCTCTATGTCACTCTCCATTTCACCATCTTTCTTGTGCTGGTTATCAACTGATTCTTCCCTCCTTTCTGCATTGCAAGAAACTCTCTTCATAGGCACTTTCCCATCCTCATGAATGCTATAAACCCGAGTAGTGTTCCCATCTTCGGCAAACCAAACATGTTTCTCGGCAAGTGATCTGTGTTTGCCAGTTACCTCCCCTCTTTGACACCGATCAGTATAAATCTTGCTGTGAATAGCACCATTTCCATCATCAGAATCTGCTGAATCCTCTTCATCTTTCAAACCCTTAGAAATGTGCTGAATCCTTTCAACTCTTCCTTTCAAGTTATCAATCAGTCTTTTCTCATCACTGTCCACATTGAGCTGTTTTAAGGACTTGCCTCTATGGCAAGCTCCTGAACCATTGCCATGAACAGCACCATTGTCATCATCAGAATCCACTGAATCCTCCTCATCTATCAAACCCTTTGAAATGTGCTGAATCCTTTCAACTCTTTCTCTCAAGTTATCTATCTGTCTTTTCTCATCACTGTCCACATTGCATCGTTTTGAGGACTTGCCTCTATGGTAAGTTCCTGAACTATCTCTTCCAGCATAGGAAACCCTAGATTTGTCATCATTCCTCGCCATTCTTATCTGCTTCACCGTCTTCAATGAAACTGTTGTTCTTTTCGCACAAATCTCATCTACTAATTCCAAAAATCTACCAATCTCTCTTCTGATCGAGCTCTTACTATCTCTGACCATTTGATCACCGCTCTACACATATGACATTGCAGATGAAAAAAACAACAACACATTACAAAAAGCCACAAACAGATGAAACAAACAGCAATCTGCAATCAGCTGGTGGAAGTGTAAGAAATTTCCTGTAGAGAAAAAGAATTAAGATGTTTACCTGGATGGTTTCGAGCCGACTGATCAAATCCAGCGCTTCGTGAGAAAGAGAGAAGAAATCGATCCGTTTCTGTAGAGAAAGAGAGGATTTTAGAACATTGAGAGCAGATTTAATAGAGGCCAGTTCCTTTAGCTCACGGAGAGCCCTTGATCTACGGACCAGATGAGCTCTGAAATGGATTTGGATCGTTCGAGCGGCAACATGACGGAGTGAGGAAGTGGTCGCCGAGGAGAATCGATGAAGAGAGGATTCTAGAACATCGATCCGTTGGAGGAGGGAGGTGAAAACCGAGTATTGGTCCTGAAATTGATCCTCAAACGGCTGGCGATGTGGCTGGGATTGCTTCTGTTTCGGGCGTTTCTGATTTCGGTGCTGAGGATACTGCGAAGAGCAAGGATGGAAGTCAAAGGGAGTGGCGGCGGCGGAAAAGGCGGCAGTAGGTGCGGTGGAGTAGAGGTGCGCTGTTTGGGGATTTTGGAAGAGCTGAGAGACGATTGATTGAAGCAAAATTGGATCGATGGCAGGAGGAGGAGGCGTGTTGCAGCGGTTAGAGCAGCAGCAGGTGGCCGACTGCTGGTTGTGGTGGTGGAAGCAGGCCATCGGAGAATCCGGACGGTGGTGGTGGTGGGTGGTCGGAGAGGAGAATCAGAAAGGGTTTTTTGATTGCTAGGGTCAAACAAGTTGTAAAGGATAAGTTCTCCCCTTTTTTAAAAGCTTTTCTCAAGATCTGAATCATCTGATACATTTTTAGGCGACATTTACTAAATTGGTAAAAAATAATAAATTGTGCCAGATTGTGTTCATGTGGTGCTATGGTATTATCTCTTAATTATTTGTATTATTATATTAGTGTATTAAAAAAATAAGTAATCCGGATCCGGACTAATGAAATATTCACATGTATTATGACACCTCAATCCAATTCGGGCTGGTCGGATCAACTGTTCATTTAATCCGGAGAAGTCGGATATTTGGTTTAATTTCGATGGGTTATTTCAGATTATGACCGAACTAAATTTTGTGTAAATCATATTTCGGTTGAGTCAAAATTCAGGTAAATATGAGTTTGAATGAATAAGATTTCGTTTAAGTACGATATCAAAATAATCGCATTTTCGTATAAATCGAATTGTGGTTGAAATGTATTTCGATGAAACCGGTTTTTGATTGAAGGCAAACATAAGTACACTAATAATATCTATATAGATCTATGCTCTAGTAAAACAATCTTTTATGGTGAAACGAGTGGACAAATTTGGGGCATTGGATGAAGATGAAATTGATGGACTAGATTAAAAGAGAGAGGTGCACAATATTTTGAAAGGAATGCACACACCATATTTTTTACCCATCCGATATTTTTGGGATATGATTTTCATCCTCTGATTTAGTTTCCTTAATTGACGCCCCACTCTTCTCTCTCTCGAAGACCCCTCTCTCTCTCTCGCAGATCTGCCTCCATTGAAGCGTCTCTTCAACCTTCATCGAAGACCACTTCCTGCTCTCAACGACGGCCTTCTACCTAACCATGACGGCGGTTCGGCGGACGGGGCCAGCGCGACTGCACTTTAACCTCAGTCGGTGGCGGGGAAGGCCCATTCGCCGCCTTTAGAGATCGTGCGGAAGAAGACGGGGATGCCGAGGAAGTACGACACGCCGGAGACCGCTGCGGCTGCGAAGAGAGCGTTTGGATCTCATCCATCTGCAAGGGCGGAAACAAAGAGCGGATTAGGTTTTGCGAACTGACGATTTTATTTTGCTAACCGAAGCGATCGGCGCCCAATTGAACTAAACAGAGGTCCAGAGTTCAATTGGTGGCTTTTTCCGAGATGCAATCGGGGGCTTCCATCTTCAAATTCATAACGACCTTCAACATCTAGATCGTGTCTGAGATGAGTTCGGTGAACAGTTTTGACTTGTTTTACATTGATATTTAAATTCCTAACTCAATCTTGACTTGCTTTACATTGATATTTTTTTTGGTGAGCGTGGTCTTCTAGGAAATCATTACATTGAAATCATGTACATCTTCTCTCTCATTGTCTATGTATGATATACAATAATTGGATTATTTCATTAACCCATTAATAGATTTGTGCATGATTGTTTGTTTTTAGGTGTTGGTTTTGCTGCTACAAGTAAGTACGATGAGTTGAAGGTGTTACTTGAATTGTGAGTGGTCTATTGGTGCGTGCACTTTACTCCTCGTGTCTAAATTAATTACTTCATCTTTTGAATTGGATTGGCAGTATAATTGTTGTGTTTGGTTTGATTTGCCCAATTTGGTGTCTGATCTTGTGGTTTCCATCTGAGATTGTACTTGTGGTGGTATTAGTTATGGTTTGCCTGACATATCTTTAACAGTGATGGGTGACCTTGGTTATATTTGGATAACTATGATTTACTTTGAATTAAGGTGGTCATCTCATTTGGATTTGGTTATTTTGTGCTAATATTGTGCTTGAATTGATTATCTTGTGTGAGGAATATGTGTTTAAATGTGTCTGAACAAGCGAAATTGTTGTATGATATGCATTTTGTGATTATGGATTATGTTTCTGGCCGTGAATGTGATATTCAGTCGTATGGAAGTGATATGCATTTTCCATAAAGTGATATGCAGAATATACTTGTATTATATGCAATTTGTAATTATGGATTATTCCCTTGGCTGTGAATATGATATTCATTCGTGTGGATGTGATATGCATTTTTCATAAATTGATATGCAGAATATATTTGTATGATATGCAATTTTTTATGATAGATTATTTCATTGGATGTGATTATGATGTTCATTTGTGTGGATGAGTTATGCATTTTCTATATAGATATGCAGAATAAGCCATGTGCGCGGCCAAGGAAGATCTCGCTGAATGATATTCTCGTCAGAAGCTGAGAAGAACAAGCCGCGGACACGGAAAGGAAGCCGCGGGCGCGACCAAGGAAGATCTCGCTGAGTTCGGCCATGCAATTATGTGGATGGGATATGCATTTATTGTAAAGTGATATGTAGAATACACTTGTATGATATACAATTTGTAATTATGGATTATTTCCTTGACCGTAAATATGATATTCATTTGTGTGGATGGGATATGCATTTTTTGTACAGTGATATGCAGAATATGCTTATGATATGCAGTTTTTCTCTCTCCAATCTCCTTCTCCTTGTACAGTGCTATGCAAAATATACTTGTATGTTTTAAATTGTAATATCAATTACCACAATGTGCATATCTGTTCAATATTTTTGAATATCAGTATATATACGATTGACCATGGTCCATGATCGCGAATAACAGTTTTATTCAATAATACTTGTACAATATTCATCTTTTTCGTGTCGATATGCAGATTTTTCGTGTCGATATGCAAATGTTTCGTGTCGATATGCAGAACGGTTTATAAATTTCTGGACCGAAGCTCTGCGTGGAGGATCTACGTTTTCTCTCTCCAATCTCTTTCTAACTTCCTATTTTGGAGGATATTCTCTCTCCTATTTTATATTTTCTTTTTTTTTCTCATTCGTTTTTTATGGTAACTGATTATTATGGGCCTTGTATTATAGAAACTCTCCTACCATAAAATCCCTACAACCCCTCAATCCATCCATCCATTTGCTTTAATCCAACGATCCTCATTTATGCATCCGTTTCACCACAAGACTCGTTTTACCTGAGCGCCCCTATATATATATATATTCACTATAAAATCTCCTATTTTTGGAGTTCTATATTTAAGATTAATTTGGTTATAGTAAGGATGATTTTTACGGTAAATAGTGAGGATGAACCTAGACCTTTGAGTTTATGATCTAACTATAAGGAAAGTTTATAATCTAACGATAAGGAAAGTTTAGGATCAGGTGACATTGATTTTTTATGTGATTTCGGGCTATCGAGTCAACTTTGGATTTTCGAGTGATTTCGAATCGGACAACTTCGGATTTTCGGGTGACTTCGGATACCGGGTTGATAACGGGCTAATCCGTTCGGGTTATTTTTGGGTTCGGGCTAGTCAGTTTGGATCGGATCAAACTCAGATATACATTTTTTTTATTCTTTTCGGATATCGAACGGGTTCGATTTCGGGCACGTCCTACTTGTATATATATTTCTTAAAACAAATTACTTAATTTAGTGGATTGGCACATGCAGTAGTACAATGTATTAATAATTTCACATAAAGATGACAACTTACCCCTAGTTTGGTTCGTGCTATACTTTCTAGGAAGTTGAACTTTTTGAGGAAGTACAATTATTTCTTGTGTTTGGTTCAAAAAAAAAATGTGAGAATTTACTTTCTAGGAAATTGCAATTCCTCCAAATCAAGAAATTACACTTACCTTGAAGAGGTAGGTAAGATCTACTTCCTGCATTTTTTAATAAAAATATTATTACTTTCCATATTAATATAAAAACAATAATTTTAAACCAAACATATTTCATAATTTCCAGCAATTTAAAATTCACTAAATTTTCAGAAACTTGATTTCCCACGTTCAACCAAACGAGGGCTAATTTGTAGAGGAATTAACACTTTTCTAAAGCAGATGAATATACAAAATAATGCATGCGCTCCTAATGAAATCGAGAATAAAGTGTTTAAATGAATTCATATTATGATATGCGCTCCAGCGACTCTATATAAGTCGATGTTCCTGGAGTATTCCAATACACTGGGGGACAAAAAGGATGCTCAACATCATCACAAGAGATGATCGTCTTGCTTTTCTATACAAGTCGATGTTCCTAGTTTCGTTAATTATTTTCATGGTATTGTCAAGGCGACCCCATCTTTTCGTATATTTTTGTCTCATGTATAAAAGGGAATTGTATATATATTTCTTAAAACAAATTACTTAATTTAGTGGATTGGCACAGTAGTACAAGGTATTAATAATTTCACATAAAGATGATAACTTATTTATCGTATTTGATATTTGGGCAAAAAAAATCACTTTTGTCCTTGTTTCATAGAACGGGCATGCTAAATACACGCGAGAATGTGGTTAAATGTACGCGGTTTTACACGCTTAAGGTAAGCGTTCGATTTTACACGCTTAAGGTAAGCGTGGAGGGGTATTATGGATATTTTGAAAATACATTATTACACGCTTAGCTTAAGCGTATGCCTACACGCTTAAGCTAAGCGTGTAGTTTTTTTTTTTTTTTGCAAGTAAAATAACCCTAAAAGCACACGCTTAAGCTAAGCGTATGCCTACACGCTTAAGCTAGGCGTACAGTACTAATTTTTTTTCTTCAAAATTGCAGTTTTTTTCCCCATAATCATGTAGAGAATTTCAATACGAGTCCGTACATATAAAATTCGTCCAAAACGGACATCGTTTGCCCCTCCAAAAGCCCAAAAAACAAAGCCTTCAACCCGTGCGCATCCGTAAGCTTTTATAAGCTTCAATGGAGGATTTGGCAAATTTCTTGGATTCGATTGAAGCCATTAACTATTGGGCTTTTAAGAGGACTTTATCATACATGTAATTCCACATTTAATCGGATTGAATGTCGATTAAAATCGTAGAATTTTAGCCCCAAAGCCACCGTGTCGTCCAAGGGGCCGATTTGAAAAAATCCAAAATTGGATCAAATCGTCTTCAATTGGAGGGCATGAACCATAGAGCCTTGTTGAGGGTATCCTAAGATTCAAAATGCCTATAAAATCCCCTTCAATCGTTGCCCCAATGCATCCAATTTCGAAGTCAAAACTCATGAACCTTAAATCCCGTTACCGGTTGTTCTTGACCGAAATTCGAGCACATGCAAGCTTTATTCTTGCAATTATTGGTACTACTAGCCTTGAAAATTGATCATCTTTCAAAGCCCTTTCTTTACATCGCCGGAAAAAGACCACTTTTATTCAATTTGGAGTTTTTCCGACAAGGTGTCAAAAAGGTATTCCGGCGGGATTGAATTTGTGTCCATTTTGCGATTTTGGGGGTATTTTTGATTTGTTTTGTCTTAATCTTGGTTAAATTAATTAATCTAGATTAGTGAAAAATATTTTAGGATCAATTTGGTTAAATTAATTAATCTTAGACTTATATACTATAGTATTTCATTAAATCAAATATACTTAGACTTATATACTATAGTATTTCATTAAATTTCATATAGTTACACTTATGTACTATAGTATTTCATTACATTTCATATAATTACACTTATATACTATAGTATTTCATTACATTTCATATAGTTACACTTATATACTATAGTATTTCATTACATTTCATATAGTTACACTTATATAGTATAGTATTTCATTAAATCTAGTATACTTAAACTTATACATTATAGTATTTTATTATATTTCATATAGTTACACTTATATACTATAGTATTTTATTAAATCAAGTATACTTAGACTTATATACTATAGTATTTCATTAAATTTCATATAATTACACTTATGTACTATAGTATTTCATTACATTTCATATAGTTACACTTATGTACTATAGTATTTCATTACATTTCATATAGTTACACTTATATAGTATAGTATTTCATTAAATCTAGTATACTTAAACTTATACATTATAGTATTTTATTATATTTCATATAGTTACACTTATATACTATAGTATTTCATTAAATCAAGTATACTTAGACTTATATACTATAGTATTTCATTAAATTTCATATAATTATACTTATGCACTATAGTATTTCATTACATTTCATATAGTTACACTTATGTACTATAGTATTTCATTACATTTCATATAGTTACACTTATGTACTATAGTATTTCATTATATTTCATATAGTTACACTTATATAGTATAGTCTTTCATTAAATCCAGTATACTTAAACTTATATATTATAATATTTTATTATATTTCATATAGTTACACTTATATACTGTAGTATTTCATTAAATCAAGTATACTTAGACTTATATACTATACTATTTCATTAAATTTCATATAGTTATACTTATGTACTATAGTATTTCATTACATTTCATATAGTTACACTTATGTACTATAGTATTTTATTACATTTCATATAGTTACACTTATATACTATAGTATTTCATTACATTTCATATAGTTACACTTATATAGTCTAGTATTTCATGAAATCTAGTATACTTAAACTTATATATTATAGAATTTTATTATATTTCATATAGTTACACTTATATACTATATTATTTCATTAAATCAAATATACTTAGACTTATATACTATAGTATTTCATTACATTTCATATAGTTACACTTATGTACTATAGTATTTCATTACATTTCATATAGTTACACTTATGTACTATAGTATTTCATTACATTTCATATAGTTACACTTATGTACTATAGTATTTCATTAAATCTAGTATACTTAGACTTATATACTATAATATTTTATTATATTTCATATAATTACATTATATACTATAGTATTTCATTATATTTCATATAGTTACACTTATGTACTATAATATTTCATTAAGTTTAGTATACTTAGACTTATATACTATAGTATTTCATTATATTTCATATAGTTACATATATATATTATAGTATTTCATTATATTTAGTATAGTTACACTTATGTACTATTGTAATTCATTAAATTTCATATAGCTACACTTATGTACTATAGTATTTCATTAAATCTGGTATACTTAGACTTATATACTATAGTATTTCATGAAATTTCATATAGTTACACTTATATACTATAGTATTTCATTATAATTTAGTATTATGAACTTATTACTTATATACTATAGTTACACATTATGGTTAAGTATTATGAACTTATTACTTATATACTGTAGTTATGTATTATAGTTAAGTATTACAAAATATATTAGTTATAAAGTATAGTTATGCATTATAATTAAGTATTACATACGTATTACTTATGTACTATAGTTAAATATTATGGTTAAGTATTTATGAATTTATTACTTATATATATTATAGTTTCATATTATGAACTTATTACTTACATATTATATGTCGGGCACAAAATTGATCCTAAAATATTTTTCACTAATTTAGATTAATTAATTTAACCAAGATTAAGACAAAACAAATCAAAAATACCAAAAAATCGCAAAATGGGCACAAATTCAATCCCGTCAGAATACTTTTTTGACACCTCATTGGAAAAACTCCAAATTGAATAAAAGTGGTCTTTTTTCGGCGATGTAAAGAGAGGGCTTTGAAAGAGGACTAATTTTGAAGGCTAGTAGTACCAACAATTGCAAGAATAAAGCTTGCATGTGCTCGAATTTCGGTCAAGAACAACCGATAACGGGATTTAAGGTTCATGAATTTTGACTTCGAAATTGGATGTATTGGGGCAACGATTGAAGGTGATTTTATAGGTATTTTGAATTTTAGGATACCCTCAACAATGCCCTATGGTTCATGCCCTCCAATTGAAGACGATTTGATCCAATTTTGGATTTTTTCAAATCGGTCTCTTGGACGAGACGGTGACTTTGGGGATAAAATTCTACAATTTTAATCGACATTCAATCCGATTAAATGTGGAATTATGTGTATGATAAGGTCTTCTTAAATGCCCAATAGTTAATGGCTTCAATCGAATCCAAGAAATTTGCCAAATCCTCCATTGAAGCTTATAAAAGCTTACGGATGCGCACGGGTTGAAGGCTTCATTTTTTGGGCTTTTGGAGGGGCAAACGATGTCCGTTTTGGACGAATTTTATATGTACGGACTCGTATTGAAATTCTCTACATGATTATGGAAAAAAAATGCAATTTTGAAAAAAAAAATTAATACTGTACGCCTAGCTTAAGCGTGTAGGCATACACTTAACTTAAGCGTGTAGGCATATGCTTAGCTTAAGCGTGTGCTTTTAGGGTTTTTTTACTTGCAAAAAAAAAAAAAACTACACGCTTAGCTTAAGCGTGTAGGCATACGCTTAAGCTAAGCGTGTAAGAATGTATTTTCAAAATACCCACAATACCCCTCCACGCTTACCTTAAGCGTATAAAACCGGACGCTTACCTTAAGCGTGTAAAACCGCGTACATTTAGCCACATTTTCGCGTGTATTTAGCCATTGCCTTCATAGAATACTAGATGCAAGACAAACATTTACTATGCAGTATCCTTTTATGTTGTGTTAAAAGTGACAACCTTTTATTGAAATCCTAGCAAGCAAATTCAAAAGTTACAGACTTTTTTTGTCCTAAAACACACAGAATATTGTTTAGGTGGATTGTGGAAGAATAACAAATACCATAACATATTAGCCGCTTTTAAAGCCATTACCAAAAAGCTAGCAATAGTCAACTTAATTAAGCTAAATCATCACATGCATGTAATGCAAAAAAGGCATCATAACGAAATGGAGAACCATTCTGCTGAAATTTTGAAGGATGAGAAGGAATAAAAAAAAGGACTGCAAGTTAAACCAAAAAAGGATCATGATTTCGTGATCAGCTCCATGATTAAACACCAATAATTCTTGCAAGAAAGAGAAAGCATGGGCACCTTTTGATCAATGGGAATTGCACTTTCTTGAGGGCCATCTTAGTGTTCGTTTGGTCGAGAAATAAATTTTTATGATTTTAAATATTTGAATAAGTAATATTAAATATATGTATTTGGTTGATTTTTTGTTTTTGAAAAATTTAAATATTTAAATTTATGGGATTTTCAATTCCTACAAAATATAAAAAATGCAACTAGTTAAGAAAGGGTGAGTAAGATTTTTTTCTCATATTTTTTATGATTTATATTTTAACTAAATGTAATTTATCAATTTCCATGAATTCAATTTTTTTTTTTGATTTCACTTGAAATAATTTCTTATGAATTACAATTCCCCTATTCAACCAAACTAGTAATTAAGGGGACAAAAAAAAAACCAAACCATTACTTTCTTTTCATACAAACAAAGAAAAGCATAGAGAATACTCCTTTGATTCCTGCAGTAAACTAAAGAGCACAAGCAACATATTTTCTTGTCTTCTTTACAACAAAGCCCCCTCTTTCTAAATTCACAAAACGTTATTTTTAGCTCAGTTACGTGCGATAAACTAGCGCAAAAAAATATTAGGAGAAAATTCGATTTTTACACACTTCTATGTAAAATTGTTCAAAAATGTTATGCGTATAAAACCAGATATACCAAAAAAACGATGCGATGTGCCTAATATTTTTTGCGGAAAAAAATCCCTCTCGTTTTTACATAACCCAAGCTTGCAGGCAACAATGTTCTTGCCTCTTCCATGACTCCTCTGCTTTCCCCTGCCTTTACCAGCACTCAAAGCACAAAACTTTCTTACACACAGAGAAAGATCGATCATTACTAAACCCCAATCCTCCTCTTCTCGCAACCCCAAAATCACCACAACTCAACATGGCTTCAGCCTTTCAAGCCCTACCACCACCAGGCCCACCGCCACCTGGCGTGGTTTACCCAACCACCGTCACAAACCAGCCTTCCTCACACTCAAACGGATCCTTCGGAATGGTCTTCGTAGTTCTTGCTATCATCCTCGTTGTCTCGGCAGTCGCTTGTGTTCTTGGCAGGCTCTGCAACAAACGCGCGCAGCGCGGGTCAAATCAGCCAAGGGCTAATAACAGCAAGTACCAGAGTCATGGACATGATCAGAGGTTTAGGGAAGATGAGCGTAGCCATAATTTGCCTCCGAATGGGCCGCCAAAGGAGAGGGACGTGGAATTCGGGTTTGGGCCCAGTGAATTCGGGTTTGATAAGAAGATTCCTAAGATAAAGATTGTTCCACGTGAGGATGGTGGTAGAGGGCAGATGATGGCTCCACGGAATGGCGAGTTCGGTGGACCTTCGACGGGAAATCAAATGCCTCCAAGAAATGGCGAGTTTGGTGGACCTTCGATGGCCAATCAAATGCCTCCAAGAAATGTCGAGTTGGGTGGACGTTTCATGGGCGATCATATGCCTCGTATGATGGAGAGTCCTAGGAACTTTCGATGATGGAAGTGAAAGATGAAGATACGTTGTGTTTGGATTCCAATTAAAATGCATTATTTGAGAAGATTCAAATAGATTTTTAAATAATAGTATTGGGCTTGTTTTCGCTGTTTTCGATCTTGCTATGTTTTAGTCTTCTATGTGTGGTATAAATCCGAATTGTGTGATAGATGTGTACTGTTGTGGGGGTAATACAATGTTTTCTGGTCATTCTTGTACAATGTAAGGTGGGGAAATCATGTTAAATACTTGTATCAATGTTTATACATTACACACTTTTAGTGACATATGGTTGTTGAAATTAATGTATCCTTTAGTGCTTACAAATTCATTAGAACTGCCCAAAAAGAAATCATTAGAAGCAACTGCAGTTGCTCGAGAAAAGCACAATAGAAACTCCAGATTTAGTACTTGTACATAACATTGGTTTTAGAAACAACTACGGGTTTGTAATGTTAGGGAAGAAATTTATAAATAGTTTTTTGTTTATAAATAGGATTGTATAAAAAAATATGTTTGGTAAAAATATAATTTTTATGGGAATGAGTGTAGTTTATTATTATTACTTTTTTTTTAATAAGGTAAGAATTAGACTAGTTGTCAAGTAAACTTAACACTTAGCCTATAGCATCCTTTCGGATGAGAGCCTTAAGCTCGGAGTTGTTCAAGATATCGTTCGGAGACAAATTGTGGCCAAGTTTGGCGATAAGATCAGCCACCGCATTCATTTCACGAAAAATATGAGAAATCTGCACTGCCTAAAAGAAATGTAATAAACATAGGATATCAGATATAAGAATCTCGATTTCCCATGGACAGTACCAGATTTTGTTGATGACGTTCACAATGGTAAGGTTATTAGTTTATATTAGTATCTGGTCATATTTCATTTCTCTGGCCTTAAGAAGGGCATTTCGGAGGGCAAGAGTTTCAGTTCTGAGGGGAGTCGAAATGCCACACTTCTCTGCATGGATAAAAGTGGGATTTCCTAGGTTATTTCTACAGATAATTCCAATAGAGGATTCTCCATTAGCTTGGTAGAACCATCCACGCTAATTTTGGTCACTTTATCCAGGGTTTTTTCCATTTGAGTTTTCGTTGTTTCCTCGTATGTGTCTTTTTTCGTGCCGTGGAGATTTGATCAAAAGTACAATCAAGATTCCATTTTTGTGTCTTATTCCAGGCACATATGAGGTTTTGTATATATTTAGACAGGTCTTTATTGACATCCCTATCAGGATTGTCATTTATGAAAGTTTTTTGGTTCCTGAAGAACCAGATACCCCACCATGTTATAGATAGCTCTGTAAGCTCAATTGGGGAGAGTTTGAGTTTTATTTCTTCAAAAAATTCTCCAATGCGTTTGTTCACATGGTTAATTGTCCTTAACTAGAGGCTAGTCGTCATATTAATTTTTGAGATTGTTTCTAAGGTATGATTGCAGTGAAGGAAGAAGTGGTTCGTATCCTCTACTGGATGAGAACATGCGATACATCCCGGGGGGACCGAGACCCCTTTTTCTTGTAGTCGTGTTTTCGTTGGTAGCCCGTTTTTTAAAAAATTTCAGAGAAATTTTTTTACTTTAAGATATGTGTTCATTTTCCAAATCCAAGAAGAGTCATATGCTGGGATGTGTTTATTTTTGTTGATGAGTTCCATAGCAGATTTTGTTGAGAATCAACCATTTTTGCTTGGTTCCCAGTACATCCGATCAGTTATGTGGTTCACGGGAATGGGGATACCCATAATTCGTGCCACCATGTCGTCTGGTACCATTTGTTAGAGTTTTGTCTTATTCCAATTCATATCTTTGTCCAGGAAGTCATGAACTCTGCAATCTAGGTTAGTACCTAGCGCAAGGTTGATAATATTATAGAGATGTTCATTTAGTGCCCATTTGTTTGTCCAGAACTTGATCATTTTTCCATCGCCAATTTGCCATATGAGTCCTTTTTGAAATTCTTTTTTTATGCTCATCATTTTTTACCATTGCCATGATCCGTTTCTGTTGTAATCATAAGATAATAAGTGTGTATCTTTAAGGTACTTTTCGTTGATTATTCTTACCCAACAATTGTCGGGTTCAGCTAAAATTTTCCACAGTAATTTGTATCGGAGAGCATGGTTCATGTCTTTAGTTTTTCGAATGCCAAGGCCCCCCATTGAGAGTGGTTGACAAACTTTATCTCACCCAATAAGGGATTTATGGGATGAGTCTTTGTTCCAGAAAAATAATATGTTGATTCTGTCAAGTTTATTATGTGTTGAGTTTGGGAGCATGAAGCTTTGCATAGTAAAGTTTGGTTTAGTAGCTAGGTTTGATCTTAACAAGGTTGTTCTTTCTGCTTAGGATAGAGAGTTTGCCTTCCATTTTGTTAATTGTGTTCTGGATTTTGCTATCATTTCTGCAAAGGTAGTAGAGTTTACCTTTCCATTAATAATATGGCAACCGAGGTATTTGTCTAGTGATATCATGTTTGTAATTGTAAGGATCCCTTGTATTTGTTGTTTTCGTATGGTCGGTACTTTCTTTGTGACTTGAAAAGCCGATTTATGGAAATTAACACATTGTTATGAGATTAAGCAGTAATCGTCGATTATTTTCTTGATTTCCTTGTAGTTTTTCTGTTTTGCTTTGGAAAATATCATAATATCATCCGCAAAGGCCAGGAAAGGGATTCTTGTTCCATTTTTAGTGAGTTGGAAACCCAGTGGTTTTATTGGTCGATCTGTAGCTTTTTGTAATTTTCTAGCAAGTATTTATGCCCCAAGGATGAAGAGAAAATGTGAAAGTGGGTCACCTTGTCTCAGTCCTCTTTCAGGCACGAAAATTTCAGTAGGTCCATTATTCACAAGTACCGAGAAGGATACAGAGGATATGCATTCTTTTATCCAGTTAATAAAGGTTGAGCAAAATCCAAATTTCTGCATTACCTCAGTAATAAAGTTTCATTCAATTCGGTCATATGCCTTTTCCATGTCAAGTTTAATTGCGATGTATCCTTCAGTTCTCTTTTTGGATTTGAAGGAGTAGAAAATTTCATGGGCAATGAGGATGTTGTCTTGGATTGATCTGTTCGAAACAAAAGCTCCTTGAAGGGGGTGAGTGATTTTTTCCATTTTATTTTTAAGTTGTTCTGTTAAGATTTTCGAGATGATTTTGTATATGGTTGATCAGAGGCTAATAGATCTGTAATGATTGGTCGAGTTTGGGTTGTCACATTTGGCTATCAACGTAATGAAAGTATGATTGATTTGTTTCAGGATTTTTCCGAAGAGGAAAAAACTTTTCACTGCTTGGATGACAGATGGCCCAACAATGTCCCAATAGTTTTGGTAAAACTCAGCTGTCATGCCATCAGGTCCATGAGATTTATCCTGGCCGATAGCAAATGTAGCTTTCTTGATCCCTTCATTTGTTACTGGTTGGGTGAGTTCTCGGTTATCCTCATGGGTAATTTCAGTTTGAATGAGTTGTAAATGTTCGAGGAGAATATTCTGGTTGATCGGTGCGCTTAATAAAGTCATTGCGTATTTCATTTCTAATATTTTCCTCCCCAATTATAATGGTACCTTCATTTGTTCGGATTTGTTTGATGATTTTCCTATTTCTCTTACCAGTGGCAATTTTATGGAAATAACTGGCATTTGTGTCATTAAACTTGATATGTTTGGTTTTCGCTCTTTGGTTCCAAAAGATCTTTTGGAAAGTGAGTAGATTTTCTTTTTTTGTGATGAGTCTAGTCTGTTTAATGGTCAGGGTTCTGTCGGCATTCAGAGCAATGTTTTTTTGTATTTTTGTGAGTTCTTCTTCAATTTTGTTTAGTTGTGTAAATAGATTTCCGAAAGTGTTTCTGTTCCACTTTTTGGCTAGTTTTTTAAGTATTGTCGTTTTTCTGGTGAGGTCATACATTCTGGATCCGTGAAAGCATGATCTACATGCCTGTTTAACCACATTTCTGAAGTCTTGTCTGGTCATCCAAACTTTTTCAAACTTAAAGGGGTTGATTTTTAAAGTGGGTAGGTGTAGCAAGTTCAATCGAGATCGGGCAGTGATCTGAGGTTGTAAAAGCATGGTTTTTAGTGCAAAGTCCAGGATACCATTGCAGTATTTGGTGTTGTACTAGGGTTTTGTCTAGCTTTTCATATGTATTATTTATTTCAGTTTTATTTTTTCGCCATGTGAATGTGTTTCCTTGTGTCGGGATATCTATGAGTTCGCAGTCATTTTTTATATTAAGTAGTCTATTGAATCTGGTTGCGTTTGTTCTTGCTCCTCCACTTTTTTCAGTATGATCTTGTATCTCGTTCAGATCCCCCATGAGGATACAGGGGATTGCACAATTAATGATGAAGGTACATATGTCATTCCAAAAAGAGTTTTTGTTTGCTTCATTTGGTGGTGCATATGCTATAATAATCATGAGTTTATTTTTTGTAATCGTGTTTGTATATTTTAAACACGAGAATCTAGAACTGAAGTGTTCTATTTCAATAATTTCATT
Source organism: Rheum nobile (assembly GCA_027886185.1). Taxonomy (NCBI): domain Eukaryota; kingdom Viridiplantae; phylum Streptophyta; class Magnoliopsida; order Caryophyllales; family Polygonaceae; genus Rheum; species Rheum nobile. Next base: position 1,519,093 of record WOAB01000292.1, on the reverse strand, counting down.
GGGCATTTGGTATGTTTTCCACATAATACATAGGCCTCCCGAGAACCCGGATGCCGATATAAAATGAAATTCATCAAATCCGGCTTTTTCCAGATGCGTTCGTTTGGTTGTTTTTCTGTTCTTGTTTCAAGTATCGCGTATAGTTGGATTCTTTCAATCTTGCAAAAGGATTCAATATCTGCCCGTAGGTTTTTCCTGCCTAAACCTCTGCAATTCCATACAGAGATTTTCATAAAAAATGATCCGGATATAAAAACTTTGTCATGTTTCTTTCTTTCCAATGGCGTTGGTTTCTTGCAATCGGGGAGATATACCCATCTTTTGGGAAAACACAAATATTCCCTACATTCCCATATTTATTTATATGTTTCTTCTCGTCAACTGTTTCATAAATGTAACCAGTGTTGTTCATGTGGTTGTGGGTCAAATATTTAATGTTCGTGTAACTGAAAATAATCAGGTAAGAAGTTTTCAGGATCTGAAGTAAGCACCAGAGGATCTCGACTATATGGTTCATAAAGAAATTCAATTCAGACGAGTACATATTAAAAAAAAGATTGTACAAAGGTTCAAGGTGGTGTAATTTAAATTTCATGCTCCAACCAAGCCAGACAAAGGGCATTTGTTCATAGATGGTCAAAGACCAGATTGTTCTTTCGAGTAATTGTATCAAAAATACATTACTCCAGGTGAATTTGTTCAGTATAGCTTGATTCCTACAAAAAATAATTTCCATAGAAAGATGCAAATGTAAATTAGATATGTAACATCCCAGGCCAAGCTACCCCAGCCACCAAGCCGCCCAGCCACCCAACGGTGCCGGCGTCGGTACTGGTGCCGCCTGGTTGTCCAAGGGCATGCAGCCCACACACTCAACCCCTCCCCCATTTAAATGGGTAGGTTGTTGCCGCAGAGGTTTGAACTCCCGACCTTTAGATATAAGGGCATTACTTTGCCACTTATATCACCAATTGCGTTGCAGCTCAATTTGTATCAAGGTGCTTAGGCGCTTGATAAAGGGTGGAGAGGTCGCGTGTTCGACTCTCATCAACAACCTACCCAGTTGGGGGGAAGGGTTGGGGTACATGGCTTGTAGGCCTGTTAAGGATGACAGTGTCGGGGTGTCTGTCAGGCCCATTGTCGACAAGGTCAGGCACCAACATAAAGTGTACTTTTATGTAATACATCAGCCACTTGGGCCGGCCCATCACAGGGTACAGCCCATACACCCCAACCCTTCCTTGGGGGCTCCACCTAATTAATAGGCAACCATTGCCAATTAGGTGGAGCCCCCAAGGAAGGGTTGGGGTGTATGGGCTGCAGCCCTGTGATGGGTCGGCCCAAGTGGTTGAGGTATTACAAGATACACCAACAAGCTTGTACATAGTGTTCCCTTGTTCAAACGGAAGTTTTCCTGTCATGGTACTACGAGTATCATCCTTTTGGTAGTGTGTCTGTAAGACCAAGAGTAAGGTGCTCCTACAAGGAGAATTCAAACAACAATGCAAGCACATATAGGGGTTCCAGGTTGAGTACATCTAGTGAATGCCAGTTAAGTTAATATAAGGGATTTGATCACAAGGTTGCAGATTAGTCGAAGGATGAAGCAAAATGTACCTATGCTCCAGAGGGTAGTAATTAAGACTAAGCAAGACAGCAATGTCATTATTCAGAATAGTATCAATCACAAGATTCTCATAATCGAAGTCAAAAAGGTCTGTGCTAGTCTTCCAAGTCAGAAAGTGAAGGTTGACATTGGACAAGTTCCAGTGCTTACTATCAAAATTAAGTAGGTTATTCTTCATAGAAGAATAAATGCAATAGTCTAGAAGATCAGTAGAGTGGCATCTCCACAACAGGTTCATGTCATCCGATTCAGTATTAGGGGTTAGTATAGAATGGAAGTAATGGTTATAAGTCATAAAGGAGCTCTTGGGTTCAGAGATAAACATATTATTCAAATTGGTCGAGCACTCCAAAAATGATAAGGAATCATCTTCAAAACCTAACAGGGAAAGGTCAAGTTTAGTGGTCTCCTCGACCGAATTAAGGTGTTTTTCCTGAAGATCAAAAGGGTTCAAAGTCTCATGGTTCGCAATAGGGTCAAATTCATAGTAGAAATTCTCACTCAAGGTATTAATCCCTTTTTCAAAAGGAGAAAAACCATGAGTAAAACGATGACAGCTAATCCAGATAAGACAATGAAGCTCACAAAAAGCAAGAGAATGAAGAAGATTCAGTTTAATGGTATACAGATCTCGGTCTGAAGCTTGTAAAATTTTAAGCGAAACCACACACACAAGGCAACAAGGATCATGAAGGAGATTCAATGTTTTGAATGTTTTATTTCAGTGGTACCTATCAAGTGTTTATTCATATTCAGGAGATCAGATATCATATGCATATCCTTCAAAAGCCAGCAAAAGGAAAGGGTGAACCTGAGTTTTAGGGGGTCGCTTGTCATATTACCGTGCATTCTGGAGTTGCTAGAAGAAGTCAGGTACAACTTCCAATCAATACTGAAAGACCAAAAGAAACAAAGGCACCAGCAAGGAGCAGAGCTACTCTCAATCAGATTTCTCGCAAGGCCATGTTGTGAGGGAATCGGCGTTGATGGCCTCGGTTGAATGACTGGTCCACCGCGAAGACGCATCCTCCACCTACTTCCCCGTCGCCACCAGTACTTCTTCTTTTTCCTGAGTCTTGCCCTTCCACCTTTCACGAGAAGCGACTTGGGGGCTGGCCGGATTATTGGAAATTTGTAGGGTTCCTTCACCTCTCGGATTTGAGATCTTATTTGCTTAGTTTTGATCGATTTGGTCGTGTTCTTCACGCAATTTGAGCGGGGATTAAGGATGCCCCGGATCAAAGAGAGAAGAGCAAGGAGATCGTAATTAGGGATTTCAGATTTTTGGACATGGGAGGTGGCGGCGCAGTAGTGTTGGTATGGGAGAGAGATTAGGGTTTCTTTGTTAGGGAGCGTTTTCTGATGCATGTCTTTCTTTGAGTGTAGTTTATTATAAAAGTGTGAGTAGTGGGAACAAAAATTATTACACGTTTATCAAAATATATAAAAGTAGGTTTTTGAAAGAAAAATGTTTATAAACAATAAACTAAAGAGTCAAACAAAGCCTACACCTTGAAATTACACCTTAGTTTTAGGCTTTGTTTGGCTCTACTAGTTTATTCCGCATTGTTTATAAACATTTTGTTTTCAAAAATCTACTTTTATAAATTTCGATAAACGTGTAATAAATTTATTTTTTCACTACTCATACTTTTTTAATAAACTATACACATTCTCATTAAAATCACCTTTTTATCAAACATATTTTTTATACAACCTTATTTATCACCTATTTATAAATAAAAAACTCTTTATAAACTCATTCTCCTAACAAATCCTATATTGTAGGCTGAAAATTAGCTTGGTTTCAGAATACACCTTCGGAACAGAAAATTACTGCTAACATACACTTAGGAGTTCAGGCGTACGAACTGCTTGTAGGCCGGGTCTGTTAGAGAAAAGCAAAGTTCGGCCCAAATAACACATTTAAGTCTGCCTCAAATGTTATCCAATGTATAATTTGATGGCCCATTGGCCCAAATAACAAATGTCAAAGTCAACATTGTAACGTGACGACAAGGGTGTTTTTGTCATTTTAATAACTACAAGTCTGTGAGTGAAAGGTCGTGTTGACCATGTAAACTTTTTGACCATTGACTATCTTTTGTTTAATCCAAAATGACCATTTTATATTTTTATTATTTGGATTTGGGATTTGGCAATTCCTGGTTTTGTCTCATATTTTCATTTTTCACTGATTGTCTCATATTCCTTATATAACTAACGACGAAAATCATTAACACAATACATTTAAATCACACCACGTTTACGGAAATAAATCTCATCTGAAATCTTATTATCAGTTACAAACGACTCGTTGGATAAAAGCAAGCAATAAGAAAGATCAATAGTCCAATACAATCTCTAGAAGTTCAACCATAGAACAATAATGTAAACTTGAAACAAAGAAAACTTAAAGCACTCCCAAATGCCAAAATTGTCATCTCCAATAAAGTGCTTTTGATATTACCGAAAGTGAGGTTGCCACGAAATTTCTTTCTACTTTCTAATCAGATAATTAAACCATCAACCATAACACAATTCACCTACCTAGTAAACTAGTACTATGAAAAAAATTGTCTTTTTAGAATTTGACATATTTATTATAAAATTCAATAATTATCTTTTTTTTTAAAAAAATTTACAAGTATTTAATAATTCATTTCAATTATAGTCAATAAACATAAAAAAAGAGCAAAAAAATATACTTTTCGATGTCAAATTTCGGAATTTATCAATAAATTATTATCTAAATACCTAAAATGACAATCTTTTCTATATAAAAATCATGGGCTAAAATAAAATGATAACATTTTCAAAATGGAGGGAGTATTAAGTAAAAAGTTATAAAAAACAAGCAAATTCAAGAGGACTTTACACGTGGACACATCTCCAGCTTCTCACACACGTGTCTACCATACGTGTGGAGACTAATATATATAGAGAAGCCCCGTCGGTCATCGACTCATCCTCCAGCAAATTCAGTTACGAGTACGCCATGGATACTTGCTTAGATATTGCGATCCAGCAATTGAACCTCAGAGATTGTTCCACCTCCATTGCTAAAAAAGAATCAGATGAAGAAGTAAGAGCAGATCGGCATTTCCAGCATTACGATGAAGATGAAGACGGTTACGAGTTCTCCTTCGCGTGCGCGGAAGCGGCGAGCTCGCCAATTTCAGCCGAAGATCTATTCCACAACGGCCAAATCAGGCCGATTTCGCCTTTGTTCGGAAACGGCATCGTCCAGAGGGCGTCTTCGTTGAGAAATCCGTCGGAGGAGGCGTTCGTCGACAGGAGCGATCTGCCGTCGGAGTCGCACTGCGCGCAGACAGAGACGGCGGCGCCGGTGACTTGCCGGAAAAGCAACTCCACTGGATTCTCGAAGCTGTGGAGATTCCGAGACTTGCTGATCCGGAGCCAGAGCGACGGGAAGGAGACGTTCGTGTTTTTGACGGAGAATCGAATCGAGGACGACGAAACGACGACGACGTCGTGTACAGCGTCGTTAAAGAAGAAGAAAAAGAGCGAGAGCTCGAAGAATGATAAAATTAGCAGCTCAAAGAATGGGAAGAAAGGGAGCACGGCTGCAGAGACCAAAACGACGTCGTCGAAGTCGAAAGGTAAAACGACGTCGTCGTCGTCATCATACGCAATGCAGTATGGGAAGAACGGGGAGAAAGCGAAGGAAAAGAGGCGATCGTATCTGCCATACCGTCAAGATCTGGTGGGGTTCTTCACGAATGCGAATGCCGTAAGCAGGAACATTCATCCCTACTAATTATCAGTAACTACTAATTAGCCATTTGATTTTCCATATTTATGTTTGCGTTGAAGAGAACAAACATTTCTCCCTTATTGCGAGCTTAAAAAATGAGAATCAGCGCTAAAGAATGTTAAACCTTGTACTCGATCTTGACTTGTGACTAATTTGAGTTTGGATTATTATTTTTTTAATCACGTGCAATTATTTGAGTATATATTATACATCAGCCAACGAGTATAATGCATTCGTGAGATTTGAATTTAAGGATTTTTAAATTTGTATATTGCTAAAGTTAACTGGTCGATAGTGTATTATTTTACAGTGCATATTCAATTGGTTTGTTGAGAGTGGGTAGATCGAAATGAGGACCCATCAACATTAATGTTGTGGGTTTGACTACCCTGCATTTTGAATTAAATCGCCACATTTCCAAGCTAAGTTTCTAACAATTGGCTAAGGAAAACAAATGACAATTCAATTTCAAAAAAAACTGGTAAGAGTGATAAATTTTCAAGTTCGTAAACAAGATATCTAAGGCAACATGCATGATTGCATAGAAAATGGTCCAGTGTAAAAAAAAAAAAAAAATAGTTCAGAATGGGAACCCCAAAGTCTTCTCTTTTGGTCCACCAAAAAGGTCAAATTAATGTTACAACAGTAAAAATCAGGACCACTGGTCCTTGTTTCCTAGTTCAGTTCTGGTAAAACTAATTAAGGATAAAAACAACTCATAATATATACCTGACCTTTGTTTTCTTTACCGTTACATGCAAGATCAGCTGTCCAAAATTTATAAGCGGATAGGTCCAAATCAGGACTGTTTGTGTATTCAAAGGAATTAATATACATGTTCAAGTCATTTTGTGTAGGCCGAGACCAAATTTGACCACTTGTAGTTCTCTACTCCTAGTTAAGCTGCAGTTTACAAGTTGAACCACTTGCTACAGTGGAGTGGGGGCAAATGGTATCCATTGCAATCAAAAGCCTAAATCAAGAACGTAGTTAAGAATCGATGTCATTATCTTGACCAAACAACTGCCTAGCTAGTTGTCAGCACATTTTTAATATCCAAAAATACAACACTCAGCATATTTTTTTAATTTCATAGCATCAGTTATATCAATCATTGAATAGCTAGTTTCGAGTGAGGATCAAATGAAACTCAACTATCGTAGCACGAATTTGAACTATGGAAAGATTCGATGAAGAGATGGATGATTCTTGTAAAAAACGTTTCAGATGTCCTGTACTGTGTGAATCTGCAATCAAGAATACAAACGGAAGGGCTGGATCTCCTCTAACGCCCCTCCGACGCTCAAGTCAGACCAAAGCTCTCCAAATTCTATGGTGGTTATTCAAGAGAAAATAGAGAATAATTTTTCATATTTGAAAGCTAGGTTTCCTAGGACCTTTATCACATGGGTTTTTCTTGCTTGCTCTTTTATGGGTTTTTCACTTAATAAGCCCATCAGCTATCTTCTTTCAATAAAGGCTGAATTTCTTATTTTCTTCTATAATTAATTACCTTATTAATTGGAAAAATCATTAATTATAATAAAAGGAAAAGGCTAGATTTTCCCTCATCATTTTGCCCCTCGGATCTTCGGAGCCAAGATGGGTCCGACGAGCCAAAAGTTGAACCAAGGACTTAATTGCCAACCGAAAGGCCGAGAGCACCTCACGGCCCGACGGTTTGTATTCCGTGCCTCTAGCTTCATGTATTCATCATCTCACTTGTTTCTCTAGGAGCTCCGATACTGTCCAGAGTATCGAAGCGTCATCCCTTTATTTTTTCTGGGAGCCCGGAGACTGTTCAGAGTCTCGAGGCGTCGTCCCTCTATTTCTCTGGGAGCCCGGAGACTGTTGGAGTCTCGAGGCGTCATCCCTCTATTTTTCTGGGAGCTCGGAGACTGTTCAGAGTCTCGAGGCATCGTCCCTTTATTTCTCTGGGAGCCCGGAGACTGTTGGAGTCTCGATGCGTCATCCCTTTATTTCTCTAAATGCCCCGAGTCTATTCAGAGTCTCGATGCAACGATCTCTTCGTTTCTCTAGAAGCCCCGAGACTATTCAGAGTCTCGATGCAACGAACTCTTCATCATGAGTTTGATAATATAGTAAAAAAAACATAAAGAACTCTCATAATCTCAAATTACTCAATCCAAATAACAGTAGTGACATGTGTTTCAAATAATAAGAAAATAAATTGTCTCAGGGGGCCTCATTAAAACCTCTTCGCAGAAAAATCTCATGGGAAAAAACCACACGAGGAGGAAAAAGAGTACCCCATACCTTGCTCAGAAGATGACTTGCCTCTTAGTCCCTTCTGCTCCTGCTACGGGAGCCTTTTCCTCAATCTGATCATCTCCTGAAGCAGGCTTTGCCACTGTAAACTCCCTCAGATGGCCTTGCGATGCCCATTCTTCGAGCTGATGCTTCAACACTTTACAGTCTTCTGTCAAGTGACCCCTCTCCCTATGGTAGCAACAAAATTTACTTTAATCTTTGCCCCTCTCATCTTGGAAGGCCAGCTGAAAAATGACCTTCCCTTTATCTCAGTAAGCACCCTGTATATAGGCATGTTGAAGACGGTATGCACTGCTTGAAACTGAAGCAGCCTGCGCTCCCTAGTCAACTCTTCATTGCCCCTGTCCTTCTCTCCCGAGCCACTGTTCTTCTCTTTCCGAGGGGGTGCTGGTGACCTTCTGTCGCGAGACGATCTGGAATCGTCCTCAAGCTTTGCGTATTGTTTGATGAGCTCTTGCAGCTGCGCAACTCCTGAAGGTGCACTTAAGGTCAAACGTTTGCGCAGATCATTGTCTTTAGGCAAAGTGAGCCTAAATGCTGATATAGCGACCTCTTCATCGTACTTGTCCATATCTGCAAGGTTTTCCATGAATCGCGGAACGAATTGACGCAAACTTTCTCCCCTGCGCATTCTCATACCAAAAAGGGCATCAACGGTAAAAGGTTCCCGACTATTGGTTATAAAGTACGACACAAACTTCTTAGCTAGCTGTCTCCACTCATAAATCGAATCAGACTCAAGGGGGAAAAAACCACTTTGAAGCTGCCCTGCCTAGACTAGCAGGAAACATCTTACACATTAGCGCGTCATCAGTTACCCACAAAGCAATTCTGTTTGTATAAGTCGCTATATGCACTACGGGATCAGCTTTTCCATCAAACAAATCAAAGGATGGGGCAGAAAACTTAGTTGGAGGGCGCTGGTCCCTGATGACTCTAGAGAATGGAGTCGATGTCATTCTAGCTAATCTCTGCTCTGCCTGATCCTGCGCATTGACGAGCGATTCCCCTTGATTGTCAAGAAATCGCATTAAATGCTCTTCGGCTCGCTCCAAACGGGCAGCCCTTTCAGTCAGGCTCTGCTCGGAATGCGCGCCGACTGTGTGCCCTGGCTGTAGTCTCCTTGGTGACCTAGATCGCTTTCTGCGGTCCCTTTCCCGCTCTGCACGTGGTCTGGCCGGAGACGAGTTCGGCTCTTCTGATTCCGAACGGAGAATTCGAGAGGCAGAGGAAGAAGATATGACTGACCGGAGATGGTCCATATCACCCCATCGGCGACCATGGCGCCCCTCCATCGCCCTACTGTTCTGGCCCTCTCGGATCGTTGGCCCATGCCTGCGGTCGCGGAGACTCGCGAAATCGACGGTGCTCGCGAACCTGGGGGGTGCTCACCGGCGGAATCCTCAGCCGCGACCGGCCTCTTGCCCTGCTGCCGATCGAAGGCTCGCCGGAGGGCCTCGAGCTCACCTCGCACAACCCGCATCTTTGATGCGTGCCCTGCTGCAGCGGCTTCCAGATCTGCATTTTTCTTGGCAGCTTTGGCGACGGCTCGCTCCAACTCGCGATGGCGGTCCTCTGATTCAGCCCTACGCGCTTCCAATTCGGCGCGCCTGTCTTCTTCCTTGCGTTGGTGACGATTTGCAGGAGCCCTGATCTCTTCCGCAACCTGGCGAGCGGTCTCCTCAGAAACCCTAGCCACCCCTTCCAGGCGCGCGGCCCTAAGGGAGCGACGCTCTTCCTCTTCACCGGCGGCCGCCAGCTCTCCTGCATGCGATGTCCCTCGCGTTGCCCTAGCCACCGCCAACGATCTGGCTGTTTCAGATCTGGTGGAATTCCTACTAGTGGTTCTCCTTGCGTTCACCATCGTCGTCTCTTCCCACAGACGACGCCAAATGTCGTAGCAGGAATTTGAACTACGGAAAGATTCGATGAAGAGACGGATGATTCTTGCAAAGAACGCTTCAGATGCCCTGGATTGTGTGAATCTGCAATCAAGAACACAAACGGGAGGGCTGGATCTCCCCTAACGCCCCTCCGACGCTCAAGTCAGACCAAAGCTCTCCAAATTCTATGGTGGCTACTGGCTATTCAAGAGAAAATAGAGAATAATTTCTTTCTTTTTTTTATAATTAATTACCTTATTAATTGGGAAAATCATTAATTACAATAAAAGAGAAAAACTAGGTTTTTCCCTCATCATCAACCTTAACCTTCAGTCTTGTCAAGTTGGACAAAGGATAAATCTGTAACAATTTTGGGTAAAGTTTGGACTTGTTCTACTACCCCTATTATCTTTCACAAGTTTGTATTCCAAATATTTATCTATCTTTTTTGATAATTTCACATCATTATTTTACAAAATCAACTCCATTTTACCAAACACATTACTATCTTATTGATATCAACTTATTAAATCAGCATCAACTACCATAAGTTTCGGCTTATATAAGCTTGATTTTACCGAATTGGCAATAGATTCGTACCCTTAGAGCATCTTTAATGGAGGGGGCTTATTGAGGACTTTTTGGAATTAAGCATCTCCAATAAGGGCTCGTTCGGTAAGGGACTTATCGGGACTTATTGCGACTTATCTTCTGAGGAGCTTAAGTCCACCCCAAAAACGCGTTCGGTATTCCTCCTACTTATCGCGACTTATAATGACTTATCGGGACTTATTTTTGGCCAAAAACATAAGCTACATTCTCTAGCTTATGGGGACTTATGGCTGAACTTATCTCAAAATTTCCCCCAAATCCCCCCCCCCCCCCCTACCCCGATACTTCTCACCTGTTCATCATCGTTCTTCATCCGTCTTCCCCTGTTCATCATCGTTCTCCCTTCCCTCTCGATCTCCGACATCCGGCGACAACCTCGGTCGATCTTCGGCGACATCCGTCTTCCCCAAGTGCCCCGATATTCATCCTCCTTTCTTGTCCTTCGACATTTGCCCCCTTTGACGTTTGCCCAGCAGCTTCACAGCGAGGCTTCGTAGCTTCGACATTTGCCCCCTTTGACGTTCTTCGATGTGCCCAGCAGCTTCGCAGCTTCACTGTTCGAGCCCTTCATTTCCTCTCCAGATCTGGAAGCTTGCACAGCGAGGCTTCATCGAACAGACAATCTGGAGATTTTTGGAAGCTTGCACAGCGGGGCTCGACCTCATCGAACAGACAATCTGGAGATTTTTGGAAGCTGGTTTTTGGAAAAAAAAAATCAAATTCGACATTTGCCCCCTTTGATTTTTGGAGGAAGACGACCCACTAATCTCGCCCCTTGTCTGAACACAGCAAAATAAATATGATTTACCACATTTGTTAATCAATTTTGATTTGTTTGCTAATTTGGAGTAGTGGATTACTGGATTAACGAAATTGAGATGGGATTGAGAATTGATTTCAGGTTATTGCGAAACCCTAAGGGAAATTTGGGGATATTTTTTTAATAAGGGCAAATATGTAATTTTAATATGAAATTAAGTTTTAATAAGTCATTTATACCGAACATACATTTATGATTCAGACTTTTACATTCAGCTTCAGTCTCAGTATAATTCAGCCCACAACTTATTTTCTTTCAATCAGCTTCAGTCCAGTTCAGCCACTACTTCAGCTTCAGCCCCAATAAGCCCTAGCCATACCGAACAGACCCTAAGTCTCACTCATTTGTTTAAATTTAGTGGAGGCTTATTAGAGGGACTTATTGGAGTATATTAAATTACCATTATACTCCTTCATTCATATCAATATACCATTTATATTAAATACTTAATATACCCTTTATATTAAATTATTAAAATTAAAAAAAATAAATTATTTTGTATATTTAGTGTATATTTATATTTTAGTTAGTACATTTTTATAGCTTAAACTATCCACAATGTCATTTTAATGTAAAAAAATTAAATTAGTGTACAACAAAATTTGTCTAAATAATCTTAGTTAGTACATTTTTATAGTCTTAGTTATCCACAATGTCATTTTAATGTAAAGAAATTGAAGTAGTGTATATTTATATTTTAAACCACCATAAATAATATTAAAATGATTTGTTTTCAATTAATAATATACAAAATGCAAGAATTTTTTTCAAAATATTAAAAACATAACCATAATGGGTGTGTCTATGGATAGAGAAAAATACAATTTGAATTATAATAATTTTTATTTTTTTTAAATGTAAGAAAATAAAAATAAGACAATTTTATATATAAAAAAACGAACGGCCAAAAAAAATGTATTGGGAGCTTGGTGCCCTATAAAAAAACAAACGGGCGTCACATGGCGCTGGCCTTACAATAAGCCTCTATTGAAAGGCTTATTGTTTTGCCTATTTTGAAGCCTCAAATGGAGACTTATTGAGAGCTTCTTTATTTTTAATAAAAAAAAATCAATAAATCTTCCCAATAAACCCCCATTAAAAATATTCTTATGAATTATAAAGTCCTTATAAGGAATTTTTTTTACATAGAGCTTACAAAGATGTTATAACAAATAATAACGTCTAGCCAAAAGATTAAGATGTTAGCAAAGCCTATTATTTTGAAGTGAGGTTTATGAGTTAGGTCCTACTCCCTCCGTCTCACAATATTTGTCATGTTTGACTTTTGGACACTGTTCACCGTTGAAGAGAATTTTTAAGATTTATTCCAATATATAAGAAACAATATAGTCATATGGGGTCTTGTTTGATTCGTCTCAACGAGTACTTTGATAATATCAAAAAATTATAATTTTAGGATTATGTAATTAGAGATATTAACGATATAAAACTCGCATCGATAAGTATGCCCGGTCAAGACAGGACAAACAAATCGGGACGGAGGGAGTATCATGTAAAATAGGACAAACAAACTGGGACTAAGGACTATCATGTAAGGGAGGGGACCCCATGAGAAATGTGGTAGTAGTCTCTTAAGAACAGGGCAAATAAATTGACAGCTCAGTAGACGTACACTGTGCTCTGCCCATTGCCCAGATCCACCACATGCATTATCAATTTATCACTAAAAGGCCTTCACTACATACGGTTTCCATCTCGGCCGCATAAAACTGACTAGCTTCTGAGTGGGAGGGTCAATCCCCTATTTAAAGATTTTTGTAAAAAACATACAATTTCCAAACCAAATCATTTTTGGACTTGATATAGAATTACATGAACATGATGATGCATAGTAAAATCCTATCCAACATGTTACTAGCTACCCAGAGATTTATAATAAACTCTATGAATCAGATGCAGAAAGATTCTGCAAGACTTCACTAAGCAAAAATCACAGAGCACTGTATTGATACAATACAAGTCATATTCCTCTATGTTTTTCTGGTTATTCATGATAAGAAGGACCAACAAATTCTAAATATCCTGTAAAGATAGTCCAAATGTTCCTCACTAAATATCCTCATTAAGCATGTTGCAACTTATAAATGTATTAATTTCCATCTACACAAGTGTGGGTCACAATCCTTTTTCTTTCTTTTTTATGAGGAAAGAATTCGAAGTACCCGACATAACGTCGGGTAGATCGAAAGGCCGATAAATCGGCGCCGGTCAAAACCGGACAGAAAGGACAATACAACAAGTATGGAAATTACAACAAAGCAAAAAACTAAAACGAGTGGTGAGCAAGCACGATCAGACAAATTGTATGTAGTATGTACCTCCTAGTGCTGCCCTTAGCAGTTAGCACAGGTGACACGTCACATCAACGTCGCAGATCAAATATTTCAAATCTCAAGTTTGGATTAACATAGATATGTGAAGACAACTCATATATGCTGCTACCATCGGACGGTTCCTGGTGAGGGTGAAAACCGCGCTCTTGGCAATCCTTTAGGATAGCCATTCCGCCTGGATCAGATATCCTAAATATTCCATGGCTCCTGAACGTTTATCAAAACCGCTCAAATTAGCATTAGATCACAAGCAAGTAATGCAAAATTTTCAATTTCTGATTACCAAACAAGAAAATTCCCTTAGAAATTTCTTGCATCAAAGATAACATAATTTTGAATAACCTATTTCTCACGTAGTCCTAGACGTAGCCTTGGGTTTAAAAGGCTGCATTCATCTCATTATTACTTACAAAGACCCGCCAACTTGAGGCAGAAGGGTTGTCAGTAAAAGGAATGGTGAAAAAAGAAGGGAGAACATAAAACCCAAAACAACAGACAAGAAACATTGTCTAACACCGATATTAACCAAAGGAAAAGACAGATCTGTTCAGTCACCTATCCCATCTGAAACAGACAAACCTGAAACCAACAAGCATGAAAAGGATCTAAACATGAAATGATCAGGAAGTTTTAACAGGAACAAGGCATCAGATACAAACGTATGACTGTGTGAGTTTAATTCAAGATTGATGAAAAATGCATGAATATCCTTTGCATAAGTTAACTATTCCTGCAGAGGAACATTATCCGAAAGATGCGGAGATGAATGAATTCGACGACATGTGAAACATATACGATCAACTTAGCGGTGCAGAGAGTTAGTAAAACCTTGTGTTGTCAGTCGGGGCCACGACGATGGCTACTGCCTCTGGCACCATTACCTGGAAAGCGAGCACGGGTTTAAAATTGATGTTCTGCATATATGCTAGTACTGAGGATCAGAAATAATTGTAATTCAAAGCAGTGAAAAAACAGAAGCGTAGTTTCAGCCTCTGTAAATTCAGGATAAATGCAAGCAGAAGAGCAAGCCGGTTTCAGACAAAAGTGAGGGTAATATACCTGATACGAGTACTGAGTGTGCAGATCAATTGATGACATGAAACAACTTTGAGAAGGATGCGTCTGGTGCAAAAATTAGAAACCAAATCAAGGTAATTGTTTTAAAATATATTAAGGTCACACATTATGAAGTCATAAGGAATAATATCACACTACTCAGCTCAAAGACCATAGGATAACAACATAGATATAAGCACATCCAAGCTATAAAACTGAGTCCTCTATGAAAAAAGTAACCCAAGTTGAAGGTTCAAGAAAAATAAGAAAAAAGAAAGGGAAAATATGCATACATGAATCCAGCCCACAGGAAGAAGAGATCGTTCGTTTAGTACAGCAAAGATTTCCTCCTCGCTCGAGGCCTGACACTGAAAATGGAAAATGGTCCAAGTCAGCAGTGTTGCAATGAATAAGGAGGCCAGACAAAAGCACCCCTACAAATTACAATGAGCCAAATAGCCTCACAATTGACATGGAAGGAACTCACAGAACTGGAAGTTGACTCCTGTTTTGGTATTACAAGAGTTACCGCATAGAAGACGCCTCCTTTCTGGAAGATATTGGACATTGTCATTAGTTCAAGTATAAATGTCGTCCTTATATTAATTTATAATGTTCACTTCAGATTTATTATGATCAAGGCCTGTCAAATGCTGAAGAATCTTACAAGATAAGCACCAAGAACCCCACATGTCTCCATATCCTTGTCTGTATTTTCTCTGGCAAGGTCAAGAAAGTTCTCCATTAACTGAGCAGGCTGTTAATCAAAAGTATAGAACACCGCTTTACTTAATTGCTTATGAAAACTCCATGTTACCAAAAGTTGTATGTGAAACATTTCAGCTAAAAAGTACATTTGATATGAGAAATGTTGCAGCTTATATAGAATATGACAGCTTACAATATGCAAGTCATTAAGGAGGCTAGATGAAGATTCATATCTAGAATCAGCACCAGGAACGTGTGAAACTTGTACCACGGAAGGCAGAACATGTGTGCATGAGAGTGAAGGTGAAGGAGAGTGTTTCACCATATCAACCAAATTACCTGAAAACAATCCTGCCCAATATGAGATTTAAATGAACCGAATGGCTTCAATTCAAGTACATAACAGAATTCATAGCAATATACTCTTACATCAAACCTCAAGTTTAGTTGACAATGATCAATAATGGCTGCTCATATGTGCAAGAGTTTATCATCAACTAGAAAATATATGATATTAAAGTCTGACGAGGATTCCAGTCTAGCAATGTTTAAAATGTCAAAATTTGACATTATGCTGAACACAACATAGTTGCAGTATACCACTTGCTCAATCCAACGTCATCATTAACATATGAATTCGGAAAGATGATCAACAACGCACCAAAATACCTACTATTCTTCCTTTACACTTTTATAAGTTGCTGTTGTGGAATTTATTTCTTTAATTAATAGAACTCAAGACAAGCATAAAAATGCCTTCATAATAAAACAAAAGGACAATAATATAAAATAATTTCAACAGAATTCAAGCAAAGGAAATAGGATCCATTTCAAGCATTAAAATGCCTTCATTATAAAACAAAAAGGACAATAATAAAAAATAATTTCAACAGAATTTTAGCAAAGGAAATTGGATCCATTTCAAGCCAACTCCCAATTCCAAAATAAATTGAAGTGTCAATAATAGAACTATTACGGCCGCCTGATCCGAACTAACACAAACTCAAATCAAGCTATAATTCGAGCCGGAAATAGCAGCAAAATTCCTCTATTCCATTTTTATTTACCTTAATTATCCCCTTCCTCCGCCGCTCCCGAAATCTCAACCGACGGCTAATATATTCAATCAACTTGTAGCAGAAACGAAGAATTCATCACACAAACAAGGACCATTTCAAAAAAAAAAATCACATAAACAAGGACGACAAAATCAATCATACCTTATACTCGTAGTTCTGAGAGGATCAGCAGCCAGCAGAACTTGAGAGAGTACTATTGTTCGTGATCGCAAACTTTTCTGATTCCAGGAGAAAAAAAAGGCTGTAATTAATTTCGGAACTTATGACGTAATAAATCAAACTTACGGAAAAGGATTTTGTGCTCTGAACCTGCCAAATGGTAATTTCGCTGGCAGGACTGCCGACTGCGATACCCGCGTTTTCTGCTTCTCCTCAATTTTCCGTTTTAATGCCTAATTTATCCGTTCTATTTACTAGGATAATATTGCCACGTCTGATTTACTCAGCCGCTAATTTGCGCCAAGATTTAGCCGGGCCTAACCTATTTGGGCCTGATGTCTGTATCCGGACCGGCCCAATATCTATTCCATTCGTTCTTCTTTAAGTTGAGCTGTGCAATTAACCAACTAATCAGCCAAATCTTGTATTCCATCAAATTCCAGTTTATTGATAGTCGAAAAGATCCATAGGTACAAACACAATGTTTACAGTTCACTTGAAGAATCCAACACTAATCAGCCAATAACACGGTTTTGATAGCAAATACATTATTTCCCGCGTGTTTATAACGCTCTCTACAAGTAGTGTGTTTTAACTTCCCTTGTTCAGGCGATTGGGTGTATGACTACCTTTCCAGTTGCTCGGTTGGTTTCGAGGTAGGAGAAGGCGTCGACGACCTTATCGAATGGAAACGGGCCCTTTGGGTCGACTATGGGCTTCACCTTTCCGTTCTCCAAGAACGGGTTTAGTTTCTTGAGTGCACCTCCATCGGAGGTCACCACAAATCTGAAGCCCGGTGGGGTAACCGGGCCCGTTAATACCACCACGCTCCCGCCTTCTTTCACTGCCTTCACCGACCTTTCTCCTTCTCCTGTTCATATAACAGAGACACTAGGTCATTACAAAAGGAAAGGATAGCGGCGTTCATCCGGTCTACCAATTTTTTTAAAATTTTTAAATCGGAGATCGGATCCGGTCCAAAAAAAATTATAATAGAAAATCATTTTTTAATAGTGTTATACATAAAATTAAATTTAAAATTTTAAGAACCGGTCCTCCGAACTGGATCGAAAACCGAAATCTTAGATAGGATAGACTACGGATCGGACCGAAATACACTCGGCCCGGTCCGGACATTTTCGGTCCAGTCCGGGCCAATTATTCACACCGCTAGGAAAGGAGATTCGAACTTCGTGGTTACAGGTGTCATACTTACCAGTTAAGTTGGAATGGTAGTGTTTGTTAACTTTTGGTTAGTTGATAAGTTTAACTAAAATGTAAGTTTTTTTTTTTTTTTTTGATTATCGAGGGGTATCGGGTCTTTACCGGTTCTCCACTAATCCCCTCGGCCCATGGCACCTAGCCCATCAACCCATGGACAGGTAAATCAGGAGAAATAGCGCGCTGCCAGCACGTTTCGAACTCGGGACGAAATGAACACGTCCAAAGTCCTACTCCCTTGGCACCGTTGTGCTATCGCCCCTGGGGCAACTAAAATGTAAGTTGAGTTAACCAAATAAGGTATCTTACCTACTGCATCATACACTACATCAAACTTGTCAGGAAGATCTTCAAACTTCTCTTTAGTGTAGTCAATAGCAATATCAACACCCAAACTCTTCAAAAACTCAATCTTGCCAGTACTTGCAGTAGCTGCAACCTTTGAAGCCCCAAACACATGTTTAGCCAGCTGCAATTCCAAACCAAACCAACATGAAACAACTCTGTTACCTCATTAATTTGCACAATCACAACAACATAATCATGTACCTGAATCACCAAGGAGCCAACGCCACCAGCGCCGCCCAATACAAGAATAGATTTGCCGGCGGAAAATCCGGCCTTTTCAAGACCTTCATTAGCAGTCTCAATGGCCAAAGGGAGCGCAGCAGCCTGAACAAAATCAATGGTTTTGGGCTTAAGAGCCACTAGCTTTTCTTCAACAGCAGTGTACTCAGCAAGAGATCCAAATTGCTTAGGTCCATCCAAAGCCTTCTCGCTGATGTCTCCGTACACTTCATCCCCAACCTTTAATTCTTTCACTTGGCTTCCTACCTTCACCACCACACCTGCCACATCATATCCTGGCACAGTCTGCACTAGAAATGGCCACACATTTATAAGCTCAAAGCTTACCAAATCCTCCAAATCATGCTTATTCAAAAGGGGAACTTAAGAAAAATAGCGCCCCTAAAATATCATAATTTTTTAAAGAAAAAATTGCAGCAAAACCACCAGTTATGCACATTGGGTAAATGTTACATTGGCCATATACTTTTGTCAAGATTCTATAAATATAAGGCTTAAAATGAACAAACAACCACTTAGTCTGTTTAAACAATATAACATATAGAATCACTATGAAAATTCTCCTATGAATATACAGCTCAATCTTGTTTGGATTTAAACGCACTAATAAGAGAAAACGAAACAAAGAACACGAGAATTTTTAATCCACTTCGCCACGAAAGTGACTACGTCTCGAGACGTTATCAAGCCAATATTTTTCTACTATTGTGTGATTACAATTACAAAAATCAGACGGCTATAAATTTTAAAGATCGAAACCCTAATCAGGTCCAGAAGACTCGTCAGTACAAAAGGCTCAAAAATTTTCAGTGTGTTCAATGTTACTTCATTAGTAACATATGTTCAACCGGGCAAGATCCCATAAAAATTGAACATTTGTGGGGCTAAAACAAATAAAATGTGAATAAGAAGTGGGAGAGGAAAACTCACAGGAAGAGGGGAATCAGTGGCCTTAAACTTGCCAAGTCTCCTCTTGAAATCAACAGGGTTAAGAGCAGCAGCCTTAACCTTAACCAAAACCTGATCCTCCTTCAATTCAGGAACTGGGAATTTGGGGTCAAACTTGAGAACATCAACACCTCCATATTCATCATAAACCCACGCCTTCATCTCAGTTGGAACAGTGACTTCCACCGCTGAGGCAGAGGCGGTTTGAGAGCTTGCTGATACCCTGAATCTGAAGGCAGGGGAAGATGAGATGGAATGGACGGCTGGGATTCTGCCAACAAGGCCGGTTCTGGGTGTGGGTTTTGATCTGGAGAGGGTGGCTGAAGAGGGTTTGGTGGAGTGGAGGAGGGAGCTGGGGAGAAGAGTGGTTCTGGGTGGCGCTGCGGTGGCGTTGGTGGCGGAGAGGATCGCTTCCATCTGGGAAACTGTACAGCGACCTTATGTTTGTTGTGGCTCCATATTAGCCTTTTTGTGATGGTCTTGCATTTGGTTGTATTTGCATTTCACCACAAATCTTTGGATGATATGGATCACGTAAATTTAATTTCCCTTTATTTATTTATTTATTTATTTTAAGCACACCATATTCTGTTATTTTAGGAAAACCAAGAAAGTATGGGCCTAGGAAAGAGACACATTGGCCCATTTAAGTTTCGGGTTAGAATGATTTGGGCCAGTTAATATTTAACAGTGGCCCATTGCGAGATTGGGGTTGATATGGTAGAAATCGTAAATAAAGGTATAAGCATCGCTTGCAGATAATTCCACAATTCGCGATCTGAAGATCCAAGAGTCCAAAATCATTCCCCACGTTTATGTAATTTGTTACTTGATTGCAACTATTCTACGTTAAATATGATGAATGTTCTTATGATAGTTTTTACATGTTTAATGAATAGGAATTAATTTCAAAGATCTATAACAAAAAAAAAAGATAAAATTACAAAGTGAAGGGAATGGGTAGTAAACTAATTATCGTAATAAGACAGCCTAAATAAAAAATAATTTATTTGTTTTTCCTAAGTACTACCTTATATTACAAATTACAATGCCATCACTATACCTTTTTCTAAGTAGAATATTGAATTTATTAAATATATTATCTTTTTATATTTTTTGTTCAATATATTTCTACTCAATTATTACCAAGTAATAGTCAATTCGAACGCTCATCTCATTACTTGCGCGAGACCAATGCCTGATTTCTTATCATTTTCTGTTTCTGACTTACCTTTTGAATTGTTTCTGTTTTAGTTGCTGATATGATTTTATGCTAGCTATGATTTTTGCTTGGATAAAATGTTCCTTCAAATAAACGTCTGAGTTCAGGAATTTTAATAATTGTATTTGGGTGTAATTATCCATGCATTTTACCTTTTAAAATAAAATACAGTAAACAAAATCAATCCAGATCATGAATTAATGAATCTTTTTGGTGCAATGGGTTTATGTGTCATAATATTTGGGTGCAATTAAAGCGATATACTATAATGTAGTTCAGTATATATTATTTTCTGTATTACCTTGATCGTTGGTGCTGTACGAGGCTACAAGCAATAAGAGATGTAAATATCGTTGGTGCTGTACGAACAATAAGAGATTTTATTTATTTTTTAGAATTGGTTTATATATTTTGTAGATAAAGCTAAAAAAATAATTGCACCTTTTTTGAAATGATTTTTCTTCGATAAAATTAATTTTGTGGAGATTTTCTTTGTAATCATATCCTTGCCAGCTGTAACTTAGGCTGACTTCTCCTCACCCACTTACCCAGTTGATTTTTTCTTAGATTTTGACCCAGTCAAATAAAAAATATTCTATTTACCATGTTCAGGACCCAGTGAAATTTTGATTTTCAGTAAATGATTAAAATTGTTGCACCGCCTCTTGTTATTTAACGGTCGAATTTCTTTCTGCGTCAAGCTCACGCATTATCCTCTATAAATAGATCTAGTACACCAGCAATTTTTATACTCTCTGTTCTCTAACATCTCTCTTTAGCGTTAATCACCGCTTGTTGTTCTTCAAATTAGGTTATGAATTTTAGGGTTTCATCAGATTTTGTTCTAATCTCAATGGCTACTCTTCTTTGTCTCCATCTTACCGCGCGCGCCGATTTTATTGTCCAGGTAAGATCAATTTCAGAATTGAGCAAATATTCCGTTGTTCTCTTTTGCCGTCATGAATTTTAGGGTTCAGAATTGAGCAAATCTTTTCTCAACTCTGGTTTGCCGTCATGTTTCCTGAGATTTTGTTCGTATGCGATTAGTTTAAACATTTTTAATCTACCCTCTTCATCAGAGATTTCCTCCTCAATCAAATTCTGACGCCATAACATTAGTTTCCAAGTGTTAGTTCGATTAATCTTCAAATGTACTTTTGCTCTTGCTACTTGAAGAAGCTAAAGCAGACCCAAGTGCAGTCATGTACGATGCCTTTGCCTTGGATGTTTAGGACCAATGAAATTTCAGGGTCGAATTTCCAGAGGTAGAAGACAACCATATAGTTTGATACAACATAATTGAATGTTTGATAAAACAAAACATGCATATATATATATATATTAATTTTTCATCTTGGAAACCAGCCATCTTCTGTGGGAGAGGTACTAAGTAGTTATTTTAGGTTCAAATATCTCCCATGTCAATATTTGCTTCTTTTGGGTACTTGATTGATTTACCGTTTATACTGACTTTAAAGTTAACATACCTGAGATACTTCCTTTGCTTTGAATTTGGATAACAAGAGAAAATCACACCTTGATCAGGTGATATCTACCTGTCCTTGGTAGGCAGCTTCAGTGAAATATATGCCTTTTGTTGTCAAGAGAATAATTCTTATCAACGATATCTTGTCTGTCTGTTAATGAATCATATGAAATATTCATAAAAAAATCAAAAAATTATGTATAAATTTTTCTACAGGAACACTTAACATTTATATATTTTATGTAGGAATTTCCATCCGAATGACAATTCTACTGAGAAAGACATTAAAACTGTCAATGAAGATGTGTGTGATGCTAGCAACACTAGAGCTAATTTTGAATCTTCTAACAAGAATCCAAATTTGCAAAAAGGGTGTTCTAAGAACCAACTGCATAGATTGTTTAGATGGAACAAATGTTGCACAATATGCTTATGGACTAGCTGCCCTGGGACACCAACTTCATGTGCTGGGAGTCATAGATTTTCCAAAGGTGCTCCATTGGCTGATGATTTATGAAAAAATGGGGGATACTCTTGCGCACCAGTATGGGGGCTCAGCTGCTCGATCATAACAAGGTATATTTAGAGTATGTTGTGAATGTTATAGTGATCTGTTTTCTCATTGTTACACCTTGTTTTAGTTTTACAATTTCTTTTGTAAAGAATCCAGATTGAAATGATATGAGCTGGCTAACCTAGTAAGTTTGTGCTAAACTGATTAGGTTGCTTATATATCCCTGAGCCTTGTCCTCATCTTGGCACTCTGGGCATTAGCTTGGTATTGCTGATTGCTTCTGTTTCTAACTTACCTCTTTGACCTGTATCAGTCAATTTCTTTGCATTTTGGCTACACCCTCATATTCATAGGTTATGCACTTGGACCATAACTCAACTTCTGTAAAACCAGATTGGGACAAGAACCTAATCTTCTCAAAGGAAGAAACAGAAGTTTTTATGCTTTCCACTCGAACCATGTTATTGTTATAAGGTGTTCCCTTTTATTGATTTGACTCTCTTACATTCTCCATTAGATATTGTAGTCTTAGTAGCTAGATGTATGGGGATTTCTGACTTAATACTAGTTTCACTTGTGTATTTGCAGCCTTAGCAAATCCCAGTGTCTACTGTCTAGATAGTAAATATCCTTCAGTTGGGGAGTGTCCCATCTATTCTGATTTTGGGTAATTAAACTAGATTGAAAAATTATAAAGAACAAGATAATGGTAAAGCTGCCTATTCTTGATTTTCTACTTAATAATTCGCAAGTGGGGAAACTTTCCAGTACCAAGGAACATCACAGATATTTGAGTGTTTGCATTGGCTGTTTCATTTGTACTGCTGACATTGTTCCTTGACTTGTTTCTAGTTGTCTTGAATTGAGTCCATAATCTGGTTTACTTTTACTTGAGACAGATATTCTCTGAGTGCCGGGGTCAATGGAGAGCAGCAACGCAGTCACAGGAATTCTTCAGGAGTTCGATACAATTAGACATGTTTTTGAGCTTTCTGTACGTTTTCTCTATTCAATGTTAGTAAAATAAGGATATTACTACTTTTTTTATTTCTTTTCCTTGTCCGGGTTTAACTACATTGGTTTCTAGATATATTAGTTATTGTATGATTTAATTTGTTTCCTTTTAGTTAACTTTCTGCTTGTTTTTTATGACTTCACAACAGATAGTATTGTCATTAGTAATCTACAACAGATCACGAAGAAGATGGTTTTAGGGCAATGGTGCCATGGCCTTACCAACACTTGTGGCATTACTTTCAAGGTATGCAGTAATGAATACATCTAACAATTAATACACTCTGTTTATATACTGTACAATAATCTATCTTGTTTTTGAATTTTAACATTTCTTATAAAGATATGTGGGTATTTTATCTTGTTTTTTGAATTTTAACTATCTTGTTTTTGAATTTTAACATTTCTTATAAAGATATGTGGGTATTTTATCTTGTTTTTTGAATTTTAACTATCTTGTTTTTGAATTTTAACAATTAATACACTCAGTTTAAGCAGGCCAAAAAACATGATTTTCTGTCTTTAAAAAGATCGAAGGAAATTCGGGTATTTTATGTTGGTATTAATATTTTGATTTGGCCGGATTTGACAAAAGTGGAAAGTGTACAATATGTCCTTAGATTTTACAAAACAATTGTATTTTCTGTATTACAGATGATAATTGTCATAATATTTGTGTTGGATCAATATATATCACCAACTATTTTTTTTTGTGAATGTCTGGATTGTAAAGGCTAGTTCTCTGTTGATGGCATTAGTTTCTATGGAAGCAAGCTGCAGGGATTGTCTGGATTGTAAAGGCTAGTTCTCTGTTTCTCTATATTAATAATTGTTTTTGTTATGACATGATGTGTGCTTTTTCCTTATAAATTAGGTTCATATTTGAGTAACAAAGATAAAATGCATGATTTAAACACAACGGGAATATGCATGGCCCTAAATTTTGTGTCTTCATGTATCTTGATGTGTGCTTTTCTAATGCTAGTGCATGTTTCTATCGTTTTTTTATATGGTTATCAGTACATATTTGCTCTAAATGATACTATTTTGGAATATTTGATTTTATAAATTTTGTTGGCCAAAACTTACTGAAATTTACTTGTAATTGCATACATCTAGTCTTTTTCAAGTGAGGAAAAATAGTGCTTCTTTTTGCTCCTCCAAGATTTGAATTTTGAGTCCTTAACGTCTTTTACACTTTTTTTTCCCTGTTGAAGCTGGCAAAAAATCATTGATTTTCAGTCTTTTACAAGATCAAATGTAACTACTATTTTAAAATTTTGGGTACATTGTCTTGTTTATTTCTTTTGTCTTACCTCTCTAGCTTTCATTTAATCTTGACTTTAAAACAATTGATTTTTTATTATTGTTTTAAAAGCATGATTACCAAGTAGTTTTCCTCTTAAAATCTTCTTGATTATTTTTTTAGGTGGATTTGACCTAATAATGTATTTACATATGTATAATTGTATTTTCTTTTTTTTTTGTGAGTTGAACAAAAACTTCACTTTGTAAATTGGGTCTTTTATGTACTTTGAATGACTAGTATTATATTGTTTTTATTATTTTAAGCTATTGGTAGTTCTTGTTGCCATACTTAACTTAATGTGATGACATATGGTATATATGTTCATTAACGTATGTATTTGTTCTCAATAGTAATTTTTTTTCTGGATTTTTTTTTTAAAATTCACTTGTTTGGATCTTTTATATTTTGGGTCAAAGAGTCTTTTATGTACTTTAAATGGTGTATACAACATGTTTTCTATTATTTTAAGCTATTGGGTGGTTTCATGTTTTATCTAATATGATAACATATGATATGATCATTATTGTATGTATTAGTTTTCAATGGTTCTTATTTTCTTACAAAGATTTGATTTACCTTTGTTATTTTAAAATTATATAAACTTCACTTGATAAATTTGGATCTTTTATATATTTTTTGGGTCAAAGAGTCTTTTATGTACTTTAAATTGTTCATACAACATGTTATCTATTATTATTTCAAGCTATTGGGTGGTTTCATTATCTAATGTGATGACATGTAGTATGATCATTATCATATGTATTAGTTTTCAATGGTCCTTATTTTCTTACAAAGATTTGATTTTTATAAAATCTTTACTTGTTATTTAAAATTATATTAACTTCACTTTATAAATTTGATTCTTTTATATATTTTTGGGTCAAAGTCTTTTATGTACTTTCAATGGTTTATTATTTAAAGTTATTAGGTGGTTCCATGTTTTATCTAATATGATGACATGCGGTATGATCATTATTGTATGTATTAGTTTTCAATGATCCTTATTTTTTTTAAAGATTTTATTTTTATAAAACCTTTACTTGGTAATTTAAAATTATATTAAATTCACTTTGTAAATTTAGAATTTTTATATATTTTTGGGTCAAGAGTCTTTTATGTACTTTAAATGGTTCATATAACATGTTTTCTATTATTTCAAGCTATTGAGTGGTTTCATGCTTTATCTAATATGATGATATGTGGTATGATAATTATTGTATGTATTAGTTATCAATGGTTTATATTTTCTTTCAAAGATTTGATTTTTATAAAATCTTTACTTGGTATTTTAAATTTTATAAACTTCAGTTGATAAATTTAGATTTTTTATATATTTTTGGGTCAAAGAGTCTTTTATGTACTTTCAATGGTTTATATAACATGTTATTTATTATTTAAAGTTATTGGGTGGTTCCATGCTTTATTTAATATGATGACATGTAATATGATCATTATTGTATGTATTAGTTCTCAATGGTCATTATTTTCTTACAAAGATTTGATTTTTATAAAATCTTTACTTGTTATTTAAAATTATATTTAACCTCACTTTATAAATTTGAATCTTTTATATATTTTTTGGGTCAAAGAGTCTTTTATGTACTTTCAATGATTTATATAACATGTTATTTATTATTTAAAGTTATTGGGTGGTTTCATGCTTTATCTAATATGATGACATGTGGTATGATCATTATTGTATGTATTAGTTCTCAATGATCCTTATTTTCTTAAAAAGATTTTATTTTTATAAAACCTTTACTTGGTAATTTAAAATTATATTAACTTCACCATATAAATTTAGATTTTTTATATATTTTTGAGTCAAGAGTCTTTTATGTACTTTAAATGGTTCATATAATATGTTTTCTATTATTTTAATCTATTGGGTGGTTTCATGTTTTATCTAATATGATGACATGTGGTATGATCAGTATTATATATATTAGTTTTCAATGGTCCTTATTTTCTTAAAAAAGATTTATTTTTATAAAACCTTTACTTTTTATTTAAAATTATATGAACTTCACTTTATAAATTTGAATCTTTTATATATTTGTTGGGTCAAAGAGTCTTTTATGTACTTTCAATGGTTTATACAACATGTTGTCAATTATTTAAAGTTATTGGGTGGTTTCATGCTTTATCTAAATATGATGACATGTGGTATGATCATTATTGTATATATTAGTTCTCAATGGTCCTTATTTTCTTTTAAAAAAAAATATTTTTATAAAACCTTACTTGGTAATTTAAAATTATATTAACTTCACTTTATAAATTTAGATTTTTTATATATTTTTGGGTCAAGAGTATTTTATGTACTTTAAATGGTTCATATAACATGTTTTCTATTATTTCAAGCTATTGGGTGGTTTCATGCTTTATCTAATATGATGACATGTGGTATGATCAGTATTGTATGTATTAGTTCTCAATGGTCCCTATTTTTTTAAAAAGATTTTATTTTTATAAAACCTTTACTTGGTATTTTAAATTATATAAACTTCACTTGTTAAATTTGAATCTTTTATATATGTTCTGGGTCAAAGAGTCTTTTATGTACTTTAAATGGTTTATACAACATGTTTTCTATTATTTAAAGTTATTGGGTCGTTTCATGCTTTATCTAATATGATGACATGTGATATGATCAATATTATATGTATTAGTTCTCAATGGTCCTTATTTTCTTTAAAAGATTTTAGTTTTATAAAACTTTACTTGGTAATTTAAAATTATATTAACTTCACTTTATAAATTTAGATTTTTTATATATTTTTGGGTCAAGAGTATTTTATGTACTTTAAATGGTTCATATAACATGTTTTCTATTATTTCAAGCTATTGGGTGGTTCCATGTTTTATCTAATATGATGATATGTGGTATGATCAGTATTGTACGTATAAGTTCTCAATGGTCTTTTTTTTTTTTTAAAGATTTTATTTTTATATAACCTTTACTGGATATTTTAAATTATATAAACTTCACTTGTTAAATTTGAATCTTGTATATATGTTCTGGGTCAAAGAGTCTTTTATGTACTTTAAATGGTTTATACAACATGTTTTCTTTTATTTAAAGTTATTGGGTGGTTCCATGCTTTATCTAATGTGATGACATGTGCTATGATCATTATTGTATGTATTAGTTATCAATGGTCCATATTTTCTTACAAAGATTTGATTTTTATAAAATCTTTACTTGGTATTTTAAATTTTATACACTTTACTTGATAAATTTAGTTTTTTTTATATATATATTTGTGGGTCAAGAGTCTTTTATATACTTTAAATGGTTCATATTATTTCAAGTTATTGGGTGGTTTCATGTTTTATCTAATGTGATGACATGTGGTATGATCATTATTGTATGTATTAGTTCTCAATGGTTCTTATTTTCTTAAAAAGATTTTATTTTTATAAAACCTTTACTTGGAATTTAAAATTATATTAACTTCACTTTATAGATTTGAATCTTTTATATATTTTTTGGGTCAAAGAGTCTTTTATGTACTTTCAATGGTTTATGCAACATGTTATCTATTATTTCAAGCTATTGGATAGTTCTATGGTTTATCTAATGTGATGACATGTGGTATGATCATTATTGTATGTATTAGTTATCAATGATCCTTATTTTCTTACAAAGATTTGATTTTTATAAAATCTTTACTTGGTATTTTAAATTTTATAAACTTCACTTGATAAATTTAGTTTTTTTTTTTTTATATTTGTGGGTCAAGAGTCTTTTATGTACTTTAAATGGTTCATATAACATGTTTTCTATTATTTCATGTTTTATCTAATGTGATGACATGTGATATGATCATTATTGTATGTATTAGTTCTCAATGGTCCTTATTTTCTTACAAAGATTTGATTTTTATAAAACCTTTACTTGTTATTTAAAATTATATTAACTTTACTTTATAATTTGGATCTTTTATATATTTTTTGGGTCAAGAGTCTTTTATGTACTTTAAATAGTTTATACAACATGTTTTCTATTATTTAAAGTTATTGGGTGGTTTCATGCTTTATCTAATATGATGACATGTGGTATGATCATTATTGTATGTATTAGTTTTCAATGGTCCTTATTTTCTTATAAAGATTTGATTTTTATAAAATCTGTACTTGTTATTTAAAATTATATTAACCTCACTTTATAAATTTGATTATTTTATATATTTTTTGGGTCAAACAGTCTTTTATGTACTTTCAATGGTTTACGCAATATGTTATCTATTATTTCAAGCTATTGGGTGGTTCCATGCTTTATCTAATGTGATGACATGTGATATGATCATTATTGTATGTATTAGTTCTCAATGGTCCTTATTTTCTTACAAACATTTGATTTTTATAAAACCTTTACTTGTTATTTAAAATTATATTAACTTCACTTTATAATTTGGATATTTTATATATTTTTTGGGTCAAGAGTCTTTTATGTACTTTAAATAGTTTATACAACATGTTTTCTATTATTTTAAGCTATTGGGTGGTTTCATGTTTTATCTAATATGATGACATGTGGTATGATAATTATTGTATGTATTAGTTATCAATGGTTCATATTTTCTTTCAAAGATTTGATTTTTATAAAATCTTTACTTGGTATTTTAAATTTTATAAACTTCACTTGATAAATTTAGATTTTTTATATATTTTTGGGTCAAAGAGTCTTTTATGTACTTTTAATGGTTTATATAACATGTTATTTATTATTTAAAGTTATTGGGTGGTTCTATGTTTTATCTAATAGGATGACATATGGTATGATCATTATTGTATGTATTAGTTCTCAATGGTCCTTATTTTCTTACAAAGATTTGATTTTTATAAAATCTTTACTTGTTATTTAAAATTATATTTAACCTCACTTTATAAATTTGAATCTTTTATATATTTTTTGGGTGAAATAGTCTTTTATGTACTTTCAATGGTTTATATAACATGTTATTTATTATTTAAAGTTATTGGGTGGTTCCATGCTTTATCTAATATGATGGCATGTGTTATGTATTAGGTCTCAATGGTCCTTGTTTTCTTAAAAAGATTTTATTTTTATAAAACATTTACTTGGAATTTAAAATTATTTTAACTTCACTTTATAAATTTAGATTTCTTATATTTTGGGTCAAGAGTCTTTTATGTACTTTAAATGGTTCATATAACATGTTATTTATTATTTAAAGTTATTGGGTGATTTCATGCTTTATCTAATATGATGACATGTGGTATGATCATTATTGTATGTATTAGTTCTCAATGGTCCTTATTTTCTTATAAAGATTTTTTTTTTCT
This sequence comes from Rheum nobile, assembly GCA_027886185.1. Classification (NCBI taxonomy): domain Eukaryota; kingdom Viridiplantae; phylum Streptophyta; class Magnoliopsida; order Caryophyllales; family Polygonaceae; genus Rheum; species Rheum nobile. Next base: position 1,489,110 of record WOAB01000292.1, on the reverse strand, counting down.
TAATTTGTACTTGTTATTTAAAATTATATTAACCTCACTTTATAAATTTGATTTTTATATATATTTTGTGGGTCAAAGAGTCTTTTATGTACTTTTAATGGTTTATATAACATGTTATTTATTATTTAAAGTTAGTGGGTGATTCCATGCTTTATCGAATATGATGACATGTGGTATGATCATTATTGTATGTATTAGTTCTCAATGATCCTTATTTTCTTACAAAGATTTGATTTTTATTAAACCTTTACTTGATAATTTAAAATTATATAAATTTTACTTGATAAATTTGGATCTTTTATATATTTTTTGGGTCAATAGTTATTTATGTCCTTAAATGGTTTATACAACATGTTTTCTATTATTTTAAGCTATTGGGTGATTCCATGCTTTATTTAATGTGATGACATGTAGTATGATCTTATTGTATGTTTTAGTTCTCAATGATCCTTATCTTCTTAAAAAGATTTTATTTTTATAAAACCTTTACTTGGAATTTAAAATTATATTAACTTCACTTTATAAATTTAGATTTCTTTTTCTTTGGGTCAAGAGTATTTTATGTATTTTAAATGGTTCGTATAACTTTTTTTCTATTATTTAAAGCTATTGGGTGGTTTCATGCTTTATCTAATATGATGACATGTGGTATGATCAGTATTGTATGTATTAGTTCTCAATGATCCTTATTTTCTTAAAAAGATTTTATTTTTATAAAACCTTTACTTGGTAATTTAAAATTATATTAACTTCATTTTATAAATTTGAATCTTTTATATATTTTTTGGGTCAAAGAGTCTTTTATGTACTTTAAATGGTGTATACAACATGTTTTCAATTATTTCAAGCTATTGGGTGGTTCCATGCTTTATATAATATGATGACATGTGATATGATCAATATTGTATGTATTAGTTCTTAATGGTCCTTATTTTCTTACAAAGATTTGATTTTTATAAAACCTTTACTTGTTATTTAAATTTATATTAACTTCACTTTATAAATTTGAATCTTTTAGATATTTTTTGGGTCAAAGATTCTTTTATGTATTTTTAATGATTTATACATGTTATCTATTATTTAAAGCTATTGCGTTTTTCATGCTTTATCTAATATGATGACATGTGATATGATCAGTATTATATGTATTAGTTCTCAATGGTCCTTATTTTCTTACAAAGATTTGATTTTTATAAAATCTTTACTTGTTATTTAAATTTATATTAACTTCACTTTATAAATTTGAATTTTATATATTTTTTGGGTCAAAGAGTTTTTTATGTACTTTTAATGGTTTATACATGTTATCTATTATTTAAAACTATTGCGTGGTTTCGTGCTTTATCTAATATGATGACATGTGGTATGATCAGTATTGTATGTATTAGTTCTCAATGGTCCTTATTTTCTTAAAAAGATTTTATTTTTATAAAACCTTTACTTGATAATTTAAAATTATATTAACTTCACTTTATAAATTTGAATCTTGTATATATTTTTTGGGTCAAAGTGTCTTTTATGTACTTTCAATGGTTTGTACAACATGTTATCTATTATTTCAAATTATTGGGTGGTTTCATGCTTTATCTAATGTGATGACATATGGTATTATCATTATTGTATGTATTAATTTTTAATGGTCCTTATTTTCTTAAAAAGATTTTATTTTTATAAAACCTTTACTTGGTAATTTAAAATAATATAAATTTCAATTGATAAATTTGAATCTTTTATATATTTTTTGGGTCAAAGAATCTTGTATGTACTTTAAATGGTTTATACTAGGGGTGTTCAAAAATGGACCGGACCGGACCGGAAATGATTGGATCGGTGAAAATACGGTCTGGTATCCGGTCCAGATCTTTTCCTTAATCCGGTCCGGCCAAACCCGGAAAAAAATCGGTCCGGACCGATTGACCTGATTTTTTAAAAATTTATATGTTTTTTGGTAGATTTATATGTATTTTTTTATAGATATTTTTTAATTTAATAAGTTAGGAGTATATATATTTATATAGATTTTAAATAAGAATTTAATTTTTGTTTAAAAATAAATAAAGTCTGGTGTAAACCGGTCCTGGACCGGACCGGACATTCGGTTCGGTCCGGTCTCCAGTCCATACTTTTGAAAAAATCTGGTTTGGTCCGGACCGGATGAACACCCTTAGTTTATACAACATGTTTTCTATTATTTAAGCTATTGGGTGGTTACATGCTTTATCCTTTATCTAATATGATGACATGTGGTATGATCATTATTGTATGTATTTGTCGATTTGATGTTTATAAAACTTTTACTTGGTAATTTAAAATTATATAAACTTCACTTGTTAAATTTGGATCTTTTATATATTTTTTGGGTCAAGAGTCTTTTATGTACTTTAAATGGTTTATACAATATGTTTTCTATTATTTTATGCTATTGGGTGATTTCATGCTTTATCTAATGTGATGACTTGTATTATGATCATTATTGTATGTATTAGTTCTCAATGGTCCTTATTTTCTTACAAATTTGGATCTTTTTTTTTTTTTTTGGGTCACATAGTCTTTTATGTAGTGTCAATGGTTTATATAACATGTTATTTATTATTTAAAGTTATTGGATGGTTCAGTGTTTTATCTAAGATGATGACATGTGGTATGATCATTATTATATGTATTAATTTTCAATGGTCCTTATTTTCTTTAAAAAACATTTGATTTTTATAAAACCTTACTTGGTATTTTAAAATTATATATACTTCACTTGATAAATTTGAATCTTTTATATATTTTTTGGGTCAAATAATTTTTTATGTACTTTAAATGATTTATACAATATGTTTTCTATTATTAAAGCTCTTGGGTGGTTCTATGCTTTATCTAATATGATGACATGTGGTATGATCATTATTGTATGTATTAGTTTTTAATGGTTCATATTTTCTTAAAAAGATTTTATTTTTATAAAACCTTTACTTGGTAATTTAAAATTGTATTAACTTCACTTTATAAATTTGAATCTTTTATGTACTTTAAATGGTTTATACAACATGATTTCTATTATTATAAGCTATTGGGTGGTTCCATGCTTTATCTAATGTGATAACATGTGGTGTAATCATTATTGTATGTATTAGTTCTTAATGATCCTTATTTTTTTACAAATTTGGATCTTTTATTTATTTTTGGGGTCAAAGAGACTTTTATGTACTTTAAATGGTTTATACAACATGTTTTCAATTAATTCAAGCTATTGCGTCGTTCCATGCTTTATCTAATGTGATGGCATTTGGTATGATCATTATTATATTTATTAGTTTTTAATGGTCCTTATTTTCTTACAAAAATTTGATTTTTATAAAACCTTTACTTGGTTATTCAAGTCTTTTATGTAATTTAAATGATTCACTTTGTAAATTGTGTTTTTTATGTACTTTGAATCACTAGTACTACATTGTTTCTATTTTTTAATTAGCTATTGGTAGCTATTGTTGCCTTGCTTAACTTAATGTGATGACATGTGGTATATATGTCATTAAAGTATTTATTTTTGTTCTAATAGTACTTTTTCTGGAGATTTAAAATTATATAAACTTCACTTGATAAATTTGGATCTTTTATATATTGTTTGGGTCAAAGAGTCTTTTATGTACTTTAAATGGTTTATAAACATGTTTTCTATTATTTCAAGCTATTGAGTAACTTAATGCTTTATCTATTGTGATGCATGTGGTATCATCATTATTGTATGTATTAGTTATTAATGGTCCTTATTTTCTTACAAAGATTTGATTTTTATAAAATTTTGAGTACAATATCTTGTTTATTTCTTCCATCTTACCTCTCCATCTTCAAATTTTCATTTTAACTTGGCTTTAAAATAATCGATTTCTTATTAATGTTTTAAAAGCATGATTTCCAAACAGTATTCCTCTTAAAATTTTCTTGACATTTTTTTTGGGTGGATTTGACCTAATATTGTATTTACATATATATAATTGTAAATTTTTTTTTAGCCCAACAAAATCTTCATTTGTAAATCGGGTCTTTTATGTACTTTGAATGACTAATACTACATTGTTTTTATTATTTTAAGCTATTGGTAGCTCTTGTTGCCATGCTTAACTTAATGTGATTACATGTGGTATATATTGTCATTAGTGTATGTATTTGTTCTTAATAATCCTTTTTTTTATGGAGATTTGATTTTATAAAATTTGGTTGTTGAAATTTGTTCAATTTTATACTTCGACTGTTTGGGAATGTGATCCTTCTTCAAGTGACATTTTTTTTGGCTTTGTCAAGTATTTGATGTGGTTTGAACAACCTAAATCATTTTATTGTTGTTTTTCCATGATTTCAGTCAAGTATTTGATGTGGTTTGAACAACCTAAATTTGGTTTTTGAATATATGTGGACAATGATTTATGTTACTCAGTTTAAGCAGACAAAAAAACATGATTTCTGTCTTTAAAAACATCAAAAGAAATTTGGGTATTTTATGTTGGTATTAATATTTTGAAGTGGCCGGATTTGACCAGAGTGGAAAATGTACGATATGTCCTTGGATTTTTCATAACAATTGTACTTTCTGTATTCCAAATGATAATTGTTATTATATTTTGTCATTATATTGCGTTAGATCAATATATCATCATTTTTTATTTATTTTTTGTTGTGAATGGTGCAAGGTGTTGATGACATTAGTTTCTATGGAGGGCTGGAGGCAAGCTGCAGGGATTGCTTGGATTGTGAGGTCCTCAGTCTCTCTCCATTTAATAATTGTTTTTGTTATGACATGATGTGTGTTTTTTCCTTATTAATTAGGTTCAGATTTGAGTAACAAAGACAAAATGCAGGATTCAAACACAACGGTAATATGCATGGTCCTAAAATTTTCTTCATGATAACCCTAGTTTTAATTTCCGTTCTCCCTCTTATTTATTAATTAAAATTTTAATTCGAGCTTGGGCTTTAGGTTGAATCCGTTTTTCTTTCTCCCTTTTCGAATATAAGGTTAAAGGGAGCTTAACTTTTTTCTTATACATTGTTATTTAATGCTTATATATATTTTGATGATGGTTAAGTTTTATACGTTAGTATTATTTCTTGGGAGAGGAGAATTCCTTATTCTCTGGATATGATATGAGACATACATCCATATATCACATATAATATAAGTGCTCTTTCTGAGCTCTAAATTCTAATGATATGGAGTAGAGTTGTAGAGGTATTCTCTTGTCAATTATTCTTTATTTGAATTTCATTTTCATTACCTTAGTGATTTCTATTTGTATACAGTTTGGTGCATATTTTACAAAGAGAAAGCCTTCTCTTTGATGGTTGTTAGTTTAATTTAGCAATCAAAATTGAGCCTTTTCGTAATATGCATTATGGGTAAATACAAGTACTTTCATCCAATACTGCCCCTTTATATTTGCCCAATTTGCAATATTATTTATATACATGCTAACTGGATTTTAATTATATCTGCGGATAACACTTTCGTTTCTTCATGGAAAAGCAATAAGGGATTAGAAGCTTTTCTCGTTAATTATTATTCTTTATGTGAATCATTGAATTTTACACTTGGGTTGAGTCTTGAGGCACTAGATTTCATCTAATTTATTTCTGTTAATTTCGTGTGTGTCTTGATGCGGTTTTCTTATTTGGGTTTTGTTATTGTAAGTCATTAGTCTGTTAATTATCCTCTTTTTTTGATAGATTTTTATTTTATAATATTTTGTGGGCCGGATGAACTTGTTGGTTTGTTTGCCCGGGTTGGATATCTGATCCTTCTCAAGTGAAGGGAAAATATAGTTTCAAAACGGGGTATTAAACACATCCATGACTTTTTATAATTCACACTCACGCATGCGGAATGCATATAGTTCTGTTTATACATTCGAAAACCATACGCATATGTATTCGCAATGCGCATATATACGCATATGTATCCGCAGTGCGCATACATACGCATATGTATCCGCAGTGCGCATATATACGCATATGTATCCGCAGTGCGCATACATACGCATATGTATCTGCACTGCGCATACATACGCATATGTATCTGCATTCCGCATGCGCACATGTTCAAAATTAAACGTTAACGGCAAAATTCTGTTTGAACGGCAAATTTTGGATATGACGACTTGAACGAGATATTTAGAATATTTTTATTGTTTTTCTTTCTATATATTAAATAATATTTTTTTTAAATGATATGATAAAGTGTACGTTCAATTTTTGACATTTATATGATTATAATTGAAAAAATATTCGCAAATTTATATACAAAAATGGAGAGTAAACTAAGAATTTCATGCAAATAATTGAATAACAAACATATAAACTTAATTTTAGTAATGAAGACTATATTAATTGTATAACTAATTAAAAGGAAAAAGTGGTTAAAGTATATCACATATTTATTTCAAATATTTTTAATATGTATATTTCCATTTTTGCATCATTAATCATATATTACTAATTATACCAACTATATAAATTAAAATGTAAATTTTAGTATTTGGCCCTATATTTTAATTTATAAATAATTTTAACGTAATTTTTAACTTATAGTTTTACGCATATATTATAAATAATTTTAATTATAAATAATAAATAATATAACTAAAAATGTAAAAAGATATAAATAACTAGTTAGCATGTACCAATAAGCACACACTAAAAAACTTAACTCGTTCGAATTAAAAAATTTAAAACATTCATAATAAGATCGTTAACGTTAATTAACAGCATAAATAATCTGTGTATGCGCACTGCGGATACACACGCATATGTATGTGAGATTAAATCGGAATTTTTAAAAATTCTTATAGACTCATCCCCCGAAGGAATCAGAATTTTTAAATCGGAATTTTTTAAAATTTTTAAAAATTCTTATAGACTGCGCATACATATGCGTGTGTATTTCTAATGCATAAACATAAGTATACGCATTCCACATGCTTAGATCAATATATATGCTTTCGCATTTCGCATACATATAGTGGGTGTAAATAATAAAAAGTTATGTGTACGTTTAACAACACTCTTTCAAAATTCAACTTCTCTTTTTTGAAAATGTTTTTCACATCTTTTTATGAACGTGAGGCCATTGATTTTAGTCTTTAGCGAAAAAAAATGTTGATTTTGTGTATTTTAACGTTTAAAATTTGTTTTACTCCTTAAAGTATTTGATGATTTAACGAAAACAAACTAAAATATTTTAATTTCACAAGAAACAACTAATTCAGTTGTTATTTTTTTCCATATTTGTTTCAAAATCCAACTTCTTTTTTTGGGATTTCATTTCACTTTCATCAAAACAAGTAGAACCATTTATTTTTTCATGTGGATTTTGAAGCTCTAAAATATTTTCTGGATATGGTTTAACATCTTTTTATGAAACATGTGGGCAAAAACATAGTTTTTCGAATGACGTTTCTTTCTGATATTAATGATTATTAATTTTGTGTATTTAACTTTTAAAATGTCTTTTGCTGCTTTAATTATTTGATGATTTGACCTAAACAAACTATTTGGATTTCACCCACAAAAGCTAACTCATTTTGTTATTGTTTTTCTAGATTCTGTTTTAAAATCCATATTCCTTATCTGTGGATTTGATTTCGCTTTCATCAAAACAAGATTTTATGTCTTTTAGAAAGTCAAATGCAATTTAACTTTCAAATCTTTTCCTCCTTCAAGCATTTGATGATTTGAGCAAAACAAACTGAATGATTTGGATTTCACCATAAAAGACTAAATCATTTTGTTATTGTTTTTCAATATTTTGTTTTAAGATTTAACTTTGTTTTTTCGGATTTGATTTGATTTCGTTTTCATCAACTTTTAAAATTTCTTTGCTCCAAGTATTTGACGATTTGACCAAAATAAACTAAACAATTCGGATTCACAATTTTTTTTTTATTGTTTCCATATTTCGTTTTAAAACTCAACTTCATTTCTTTTGGATTTGATTTCGTTTTCATGAAAACAAGATTTTTTGTCTTTTAAAAAATTAAATGTAATTAACTTTCAAAATGTTGTTTGCTCCTTCAGGTATTTGATTTTTTGACCAAAACAAAGGATTTGGATTTCACCCTAAAAAATACTAATTTTTTACTAGATTCCGTTTTAAATTCAACTTTCTTTTGTTTGGATTTGATTTCGTTTTCATCAAAATTGGATTTTGTGTTTGTTAAAAAATCAATAGAAATTCACTTCTAAAATTTCTTTTGCTCCTCCTAGTATATTAATTTTGATGATTTGACCAAAACAAACTAAACTATTTGAATTTCACTCAAAAAAACTTAAATCATTTTGGTATGTATTTACATATTTCGTTTTTAAGATTTAACTTGCTTTTTTTTTCGTTTTCATCAAAACAAGATTTTGTGTCTTTATAAATGTAATTAACTTTTAAAATTTCTTTTGCCCCTTCAAGTATATGACGATTTGACCAAAACAAACTACACAATTGGATTTCAGCAAAAAAAAAAAAAAAACGATCCTTAGGATTTTTTACCCCTTAAGGGGGTCAAATAACAAGTTTAGACTCTTAACTAAATAAATTAGCTCATTGACCTTCTAAGTCTTTAAAAACCCTTAAATCCTACACCCTAAATCTTAAACCTTAAACCCTAAAAAAACACTTTAATCCTTTTTGGGCCATATGTATAGTAATAAGGGATCATACTTGTAATTTTGAAAAAAATGAGTCTAAACTTGTTATTTTTTTTCTTAAGGAATCTTTTGTGCCCAATTTTTTCAAAAAAAAAAAAACTAAATCATTTTGTTATTGCTTTTCCATATTTCGTTTTAAAATTCAACTTCCTTTTTGTTGGATTTGATTTCATCAAAACAAAGATTTTGTGCCTTTAAAAAAATCAAATGATGCGTTTCAAATCTCCCGTTTTCTCTTTCAAGTATTTGTCTGCCTTTTTTAAGCTAACTCATTTAGTTATTGTTTTTCCTGATTCCGGTTTAAAATTCAACTTCCTTTTTTTTATTATTTTTCCACAAATGTTTCAAAATCCAACTTCGTTTTTTTGGGATCTGATTTCATTTCCATCAAAACAAGCCAAATCATTTTTTTTCCACCAAAAAATATTGAACCATTTTATTTTTTTCACCGAAAAATGTATTTTTGGTGTTCAAACATATATCCATGTTACCACATAGATTCATCAGAACCAATGTTCATTAACATGACATAATAACTTAAATTAGAATTCATAACTAAAGACTAAACACTAACACAGTCAATGGTCTCGCCATGAAATTCTTTAAATTTTAGTGATTTACATAGATTTTTCATTTTTTTCTATATAAACGTCATATATGATTATAAAAATAAAAAAAAAAATTATTTTTCACCGAAATCCAAAAGGAATAATAGTCCATGAAATTATCCAAATTTTAGTGATTTTCATAGATTTCTCATTTTTCTATATAAACATCACACATGATTTTAAAAATAAAAATATTTATTTTTTACCGAAATTCAAATGTTATAGTCCATGAAATTCTCTAAATTTTAGTGATTTTCATAGATTTCTCATTTTTTCTATATAAACGTCACACATAATTTAAAAAATGAAAATATTAATTTTTCACCGAAATCCAAATGGAATAGGCCATGAAATTCTCCAAATTTTAGTGATTTTCATAGATTTCTTGTTTTTTCTATATAAACGTCACATATGATTATAAAAAATGAAAATATTTATTTTTCACCGAAATCCAAAGAGGATAGGCCATGAAATTCTCCAAATTTTACTGATTTTCATAATTTTCTCATTTTTCGGTATAAACGTCACAGATCATTATAAAAATAAAAATATTTATTTTTCACCAAAATCCAAAAGGGGTTAGTCCATAAAATTCTCTAAACTTTAGTGATTTACATAGATTTCTCATTTTTTTCTATATAAACGTCATATATGATTATAAAAATGAAAATATTTATTTTTCATCGAAATCCACAGTGAATAATAGTCCATGAAATTCTCCAAATTTTAGTGATTTTCATAGATTTTTTATTTTTTCTATATAAACGTCACATATGATTATAAAAATGAAAATATTTATTTTTCACCGAAATCCAAAGGGGGTCCATCAAATTCTCCAAAATTTACTGATTTTCATAGTTTTCTCATTTTTCGGTATAAACGTCACCGATCATTATAAAAATAAAAATATTTATTTTTCACCAGATTATGTCTGGTATTTCGAATTCTTTCCTTATCAAAAAAAATAAAAATAGACACATTTGCATTTCACCACAAATCTTTGGATAATATGGATCACGTAAATTTAATTTCCCTTTATTTATTTATTTTAAGCACACCATATTCTGTTATTTTAGGAAAACCAAAAAAGTATGGGCCTAGGAAAGAGACACATTGGCCCATTTAAGTTTCGGGTTAGAATGATTTGGGCCAGTTAATATTTAACAGTGGCCCATTGCGAGATTGGGGCTGATATGGTAGAATCGTAAATAAAGGTATAAGCAGATGCTTGCAGATAATTCCACAATTCGCGATCTGAAGATCCAAGAGTCCAAAATCATTCCCCACGTTCACCGGCTGACTTGAGTATATATAACAAGTAAACGTCGAAAATCCCGAAGCACTTTTCTTTCTTTCGGCTGCGTTTCCAAACAAGCGGAAGTCGATCTCTATCGTTTCACCTGTTCTCGCGTCTATCTTTCTCTCCCTCAATCAATCGAATTATAAACCCTAGTTACAGGTAATCGCGGTGATTGAGGCAAATAGGCTTCTACGAGTTTTATTTCTGATTTGTAAGCAATGGATTTGGTGTAATTTTGTTTCTAGGGTTTCTGATCCTGCTGCTATGATTGCTAGGAGTTCGATTTTTTCTTAAAGTGCTTCTCTTTTCATGCAAATCATGGAGAATTGGTGTTGAATCTATGATACATTTCTGTCGCGATACGCACCTGTTGATTTTTAACATGCAAGTTCTGTAGGAGTCTGTTGTTGTAATGCTAATTATCTTCAATCATCCTCATTGCTGATGATATGTTTTGCGATTTCATCCATTATGAAATTGTGCAAGTTTCCAGTTAATTGAAGGCACTGAAAATCACCTTTGACTTGAATTCTATTGGGACTTTTGTGAAGGTATTGGACAATGGCTGAATCAAATGCAGGAATGAGGAAGCCAGTGTTTACAAAAGTGGATCAGCTAAGGCCTGGTACAGTTGGCCACACTCTTACTGTAAAGGTTGTTGACTCAAAGCTGGTCATGCAGAGGGGTCGTCCAGATGGCCCTCAAATGCGTCAAATGCGAATTGCTGAGTGTTTGGTTGGAGATGAGACTGGAATGATTATCTTCACTGCAAGAAACGATCAAGGTATGTGTTTTTATTGTGGGGTTAAGATTTCAAGATTTGAAGTTTTCAATTGTTGAGTTTTGGGGCTAGTGAAGTCTGTTGTACTTGAAACATGCTTTGTGTTTGGTCCTCTGCATATTTATTGGGATAAGTACTACAGATAATCAATTTAGTCCAGATCTGCAATTGTTTGATTCTATTCATTAAGCTCATATATGATATATGCAAGCTCAATAATTGTAAAGTATTTACACTTCTGCTTATCTATAGCTCATGCCTCATGCTATGTTCACTGTACTGGTTCCTCTTGTATAACTCTGTGCTGGCTTAGTGGCTTCTTTGAATTGAATTACTTGAAGTTGCTTGTTTGGCATGGTTCATTGATTTATCTGAAGTTGTCAGCAGCTTTATTATTACCTTCCATTTCAGGTTTCATGAACCTTTACATCCAGTTATCAACTTATCATACTATATGTTTCTGTTTCCAATCTTTGATATGGCTGCAGAAAAAAATGCTATTTGGCTTCACCACCTGTTCCATGTGTCCATGAATTGTTACGTATGAATTTGTTTCATTTAGAAGGAGGCCTTAGTGAAAATTTTAGTGTAAAGAATTGTTATGCTTGGTATTCAAGTATATTGAATCTGCATTGGTATAGTCATGACACTCATCTGAAATAATTACAGCTGAATTGTTGAAATCTGTTGAGATGCAAATTGTGCTCATTATTGGATATGCATGTTTCCTTTAACTGTGTCCTCATTTGGGCTCATCTGTGTGCACTGTTTTACCTGCTTATCAAACAGTTACTACTCCACTCCATAATGGCAAGTGCCAAAAATGTTATTTCACCTGTTAAGATACTCAGGCACTTATTTTCCCTTATTATGATACTAATCACTAAGTAATCTCGTTTTCAGTGGACCTAATGAAGACAGGGGCGACTGTAACACTCCGCAATGCCAAGATTGACATGTTCAAGGGTTCGATGAGGCTGGCTGTGGACAAGTGGGGGCGTGTTGAGGTCACAGAACCAGCTGATTTCACCGTGAAGGAGGACAAAAACTTATCCCTGATCGAGTTCGAACTCGTGAACGTTGTTGAAGGGTGAAAGCCTTCGAGCTGGTCAATCATCGGACGACTTCCACCATCAAGAGATAGGGGTTGCAGAAATAAGAATGTAACTTTGTCTGCCAGCTTATGAGTTTATGGGATCAACTTATAATCTCTTCTTATTTAGTATGTTTTTTTTTGTTTTTTTGTTTCCTTGAATCTGTCTTCTATTTACTCTCCCATCAATTTTCAACCCTAACTATGCATGCCTATGAGTTTTGGATTAGTTTAGTAGAGATGAATGTACCGGAAATAAATTGAAGAAAAATTACTAGACATAATCTCTTATCCTTGCCTTTTTTTATAACCTCAATTTTTAGGCCCTTGGAAGAGAAAAATAAATTTGCAGAAGGGAATTGGACATTTAAAATTTGCCCAACCATTTAGTTCAAGAAGATCAATATAGTACTCTGTACACATCCTTGTGTATCAAATCAGTAATCTCTTCTTTATTATATCTAAAATTACATTCAAATTTTCCTCTACGAACCACTAGTGACCACAAACACTGAAAACACAAGTGCAGCTGATGACATCTGGCTTACTGAATCTTCATATCAGCAATATTGCTGTGAATGTGTGCTGGTATAGACCGCATTTTGTATGATTCTTTATTTGGGACTTTTTGGTTAGTGCTCTGTAGGATAAATGGTGTTGTCCCCCCGCGAAGTATGATCATGGTGTCAGATTTTAGCTCAGATCGATCGAGTGCTTAGTGGTGTATGCTACGCAATCGAGTTTGGTGGCCTACTTGCACTACACTCTTGTTGTTGTTGTTTTCTCAGTGCACTATATTATGTTCATACATTCGTTTATGGACGCGGTTCGGGTACGAAAGGCTGTTAAAATATAAAATACGAAAGATTTTCAGCCGTCCACCGTGGCCAAATCTACGGCTGGGGAGAATAGGAAAAATACGCTTTATTTATTCACACGCGCTTTATTAATTTCAAAAAAAAGGCAATCAGACCGTATTATTCGCTCACTGTGTTATTCGCTCGTCTTCAAAAATGCACCTTATGTTTATAAGCTTGCATTTTATGTTTATTTTCTTGCACTTTATTTTTGTTCGCTTGCACTTAGTGTTTATTTGCTTGCACTTTATGTTTTTTTGCTTGCACTTTTCTTATATGCTTGCACTTTATGTTTTCATGCTTGCACTTTTGTTTATCTGGTTGCACATTGTGTATATTCGCATGCACATTTTGTTTGCTTGCATTTTATTCTTATATGCTTGTCAATAATGTTTTCCTTCTTGCACATTGTGTATATTCGAATGCATTTTATGTTTATTTGCTTGCACTTTATGTTTATTTTCTTGTACATTATGATAGGTTCAAGTGATTAAACAACATAAAGTATAAGCCAATAAGAAGAAAGTATATGGAAATACAGAATAAAGTGCAAGCAAATGAACAGAAAGTGCAAGCAAATATGAGATTAAAAAATATTTAAAATGCAAGCAAGCGAACAGAAAGTGCATCAGAATAATGAATAAGGTCAAGCGAATAGAACGAAAGTGCAAGCTGTTAAATAGAAGTGCAAGTGGTTAAAGAGGAAGTGCAAATGAATAAAAAAAAGTACAAGGGATTAAACAACAGAAAAGTGCAAACCAATAGGAAGAAAGTGCATGGAAATACAGAGTAAAGTGCAAGCAAGTGAACAGAAAGTGCAAGCAAATATGAGATTAAAAAATATTTAAAATGCAAGCAAGCGAACAGAAAGTGCATCAGAATAATGAATAAGTGCAAGCGAATAGAACGAAAGTGCAAGTGGTTAAAGAGGAAGTGTAAATGAATAAAAAAAGTACAAGAGATTAAACAACAGAAAAGTGCAAGCCAATATGAAGAAAGTGCATGGAAATACAAAGTAAAGTGCAAGCAAGTAAACATAAAGTACAAGCAAATATGAGATTAAAAAATATTTAAAATACAAGCAAGCGAACAGAAAGTGCATCAGAATAATGAATAAGTGCAAGCGAATAGAATGAAAGTGCAAACTGTTAAACAGAAGTGCAAGTGGTTAAAGAGAAAGTGCAAATAAATAAATAAAAAGTGCAAGAGATTAAACAACAATCAAATTACAGTGTGAAATTTAAGTAGGGTGTGAAATTCATCAAACAAACAAATAAAAAAGAATTAGAAAAGCTGGAGTGGAAAAAAAAAAGACGGGAGCGAAAAATAAATAAATTAGAAAGCGCGTGTAACAATGTAAAAAGCTGGAGCAAATCGAACGGTTAAAAAACTTTCATATTTTATATTATAACCATCTTTTACATCTGATATTTTTTCATAAAAAATAGTAAACGGGGATCATGTACAGATATATCGAGATGTTGACAACATTCACCTGCATATAACATTCTAATCTATAATTTAGAATTCATATTCAACAAAAAAAGCCGGTCCCAACTTTTGTTCCATTTTCATTCTTTTAGAGGAGAACATCATTATTACTAGCATTTTTCATTATTGATATATACGTACTCCATCCAAAAAAAAAATGCTGGAGTATATGATATTATGTCTCTTTATGGAAACACGAGGGAAATATTATGTTTAATAATTTTCAGCTAACGGCATTATGACATAAGCCTTACGTAATTAACTTTCCAAACCAATTGTATGATTATTATGTATATATAATATTGTTATTCGGTAACAAACGTACAATAAACTTTAGTTAAATACGTAAATGTATGATGGTTAATCTTATAAGAAGGCTAGTCAATTTACTCACTTCTTGCAGGATATAAGTTTTTTATATAAAAAAAAATCCTTGCATAAATAACCGCTTCCGGCCAATCACATTCTCCAGAAAAAATAGAAGTAGAAGTAATCAAACAAGTACATGCAGATCATGCCAATGGAAATAACGCAGCCACAGTTTATCTTCTTCATCCTCATTTCTTCGTTCATATTCTCAAACGTAACTAACCAATATTTCATTCAATATTGACTCCGTCGACTATGAATTGAATCAATAAAATTACGTACGCTCTAATTCTCCGAGTTAAATATGTGCAGGTCGTTGCCGCCGGCGAGAATCCGTTCACCCCAAGGGCCCACCTCTTACGCTACTGGAACAACAAGATCTCCAAGGTCCCGCACTCCGAGTTCTTCCTCGCCAAGGCTTCCCCTCTCTCCGCCGCTGACTCAGCGAGTTTGACTCGACTCGCTGCTCAGAACGCCTTGTCGACTCACCTCGACTCGTTCTGCAACAAGGCAAACCTCCTCTGCTTCCCCGATCCCACTCCCAACCTCGCCAAGCACTCCTCCGACGTCCATTTCTCCACATACTCCGACCGGAACTTCACCAACTACGGCACCGATCTCGCCGGCAACTCCGACTCCTTCAAGAACTACTCCGCCGGAGAGAATATCCCGAACGACTCCTTCCGCCGCTACAGCCGCGACACCACCGGACATACTGACCAGTTCGCCGCCTACGCCACCGACGGCAACGTCGTCGGCCAGACCTTCAACACGTACGGCTCCGGCGCCACCGGCGGCGTCGGCCAGTTCAAGCGCTACGCCTACGATGTCAACGATCCGGAGATGAAGTTCACGTCATACTCCGCCGGTGGAAACGGACGGAAGCAATCCTTCTCATCCTACTCCGATGACAGCAACGCCGGCAACCAGAACTTCGCCAGCTACGGCAAGAACGGCAATGGCCTGAGCAATTCCTTCAAAAGCTACGCCAACGGATCCAATGTCATCGACACCGGTTTCTCTGCCTACAGCGAATCCGGCAACGGCGGAAGCGATGACTTCACCTCCTACGGAAACGACGAGAACATGCCGGTGGACTCATACAAGAACTACGGTGACGGAGGAAACGGCATCACTGAAACCTTCTCCAATTACAGAGCCAATTCAAATCTCGGCCAGGATTCATTCCAATCATATGCCAGGAATTCGAACACCGCCAAGGTGAAATTCTCCAATTACGTGGGATCGGTCTTCTCCGGGAACAGCGAGAAATTCTCCGGCTACGGGGAGGGAGCGAAGGGCCTGCAGGGCGTCGGTTTTAAGAGGTACGGCGTCGGCGATACTTTCAAACGCTACTCAAAAACCGGTGTTACCTTCTCTCAGTACAACAAAACCAGCACTGCGATCCATGGCAAAACCGTAAATAGGTGGATCGAGGCGGGCAAATTCTACAGAGAGGAGAAGCTGAAAACAGGGACGGTGATGCCGATGCCAGATATTAAGGACAAATTACCTGCGAGGTCGTTTTTGCCCCGCTCCCTCCTCTCCAAATTACCGTTCTCGTCCTCGAAAATCTCGGAGCTGAAACAGATCTTCCACGCCTTCGACAATTCTTCCATGGAAAGCATCCTAAACGCCGCGTTGCACGAGTGCGAGCGCGCGCCCAGCCCCGGGGAGACGAAACGCTGCGTTGGATCCGCAGAGGACATGATCGACTTCGCCGTTTCGGTGCTCGGTAATTCGGTGGAGCTGCGGACCACGGAGAGCACCAAGGGATCAAAGAGTGACATCATGATCGGAAAAGTCAGAGGGATCAACGGTGGAAAAGTGACGCAATCAGTTTCATGTCACCAGAGCCTGTACCCGTATTTACTGTACTACTGCCACTCGGTGCCGAAGGTTCGGGTCTACGAAGCGGATATATTGGACCCGAATACCAAGAGCAAGATTAACCACGGTGTTGCCATCTGCCACTTGGACACGTCAGCTTGGAGTGCGACCCACGGGGCTTTCCTTGCGCTCGGGTCGAGTCCGGGTAAGATTGAGGTGTGTCATTGGATCTTTGAGAACGATTTAACTTGGACAATTAACTGATTGATGATCGAATTTGCCATGGAGATGCACGGTGAGATGAAATGGGAAAATTCTCCTATGTCTCATTATAAAAAGTGACAGATTAAAAAATAAAGAATGTTTATAAAATTTGGGAGCAAGCATTGAAATTTTACAATATAAGATGCAAAAAATTGGACCTCTTTACAATTTTTTTTGGTGCAAAAGAGGGGAATATCCATTTATTTCATAATAAGGTGAACTTATATAGATTCACTAGAGAGTTTATCAAAATTCAAAAAATTATTAAGACGCACTAATTCGACCACAAAAAATAATCTAAGACACATGCTTAGAATGATCGGCTTGTGGGTACAAGGTTTGAACAAACCGGCTTATTGCAAGATGTATAAGTATACTCCTCATTGTACACAAGATCTTCAATGAATAACAAGTATAAATTGACAAGCATACAAGATCACAATTGGGCTTAGTGGCCCATGGGGCTTGCAAAACAGAGATTTGTAATTGGGCCAAACCTGTGGGTCATGTAATTCATAGGAGTTGGTAGCAGTGGACGCGCGGTGTGTCGAGAAGCCCACTGTCTATCTCAGCCCAAATTTGATCCGACGTGGCAGGTGTATCTAGAAACTATAAACTTTGATGTTGGGAGCAATGTAGATATCCTTATGCCTTGTAGGTAGACCTGATCAAACACGGGTCCGGGCCGGACTCGTGTCATTTTTTGAACCCATTTTTTGTGGGGCCGGCCCGGACCCATGTCATTTTTTTAGCCCGTTTTTGCGGGGCCGGGCCCAAGGTGGTAACCGTGTCCGCCCGAAAGTCCGGCCCGGCCCGCGGGTAGCCCGCAAGACATACAACCTATTTTAAAATTAATTTTTTAATGTATTTTTTAGTTTTTTTTGTATTTGTCAGGCCGGCCGGTCCGTTAAATTATTATTTTTAATGTATATTTTTAGGTTAGATTTATTTTTGAATGTATTTTTTAAATATATTTTATATAATTAAAATTTTATACGGGCCGAGCGGGCCGTACGGGCTTGACCATGTTACCGAGCCGGCCCGACCGGCCCGTTCGGGCTGAAACCCTTATACATGCCCGTATTGTTTAGCGGGCGGGTCGGCCGGCCCGTGTTTGCTCAGGTCTACTTGTAGGCAATATAAAACATAGAGAGACTAGATTATACCATATATATAATATGAAAAAGGTTCATGTGAGAATAGACGATGGACGCTTAAGTGATAATGTGAGAATGTTGGATGTGCATGACTTTGATAGGTGAAAACTCATGTACATACAGTCATAAATCCATGCACATCTTTATTTTGGTAGGTAGAAACTCATGCACATATAAATAAAAATTCAAGCACACATTTTTGCTTGTATGTGCATAAATTTGTGACTATATGATAACTATGTGTAAGTGAAAACTCGTGAACATATAGACAAAAATCCATACACATCACAATATGTGCATGGATTTTTTAATTGCTTGTATGTGCATATATTTTTTTACAATGTGAATGTGTGTGACCATGTATAAGTTAAAACTCATACACATACATACAAAAAATCATGCACACCTCAAGATGTGCATGGATTTTTGCATTTATGTGTATATATTTGACAAAAATCCATGCACATTACACTTGTATGTGCGTAATCTCACGTCCTCACATAAGTACTAATTTTCACCGGATCCGCATCCATATAATATATATGTGAGTGTGGGTGAGGTTCTGGTGAGAACCACTCTCTAAGAGGGAACTAAGAACCACTAAAAATCATCCACGTAGCAAGCTGCTAACAGCTACTAAGGCGTGCATTTAAACTGAAGAAAAAAAAACAAGCGTGTGATGTACAGAAGGGAGAAATAAAACAAAAACTTCAGCGCATTCACTATGCCCCGAGAAAATCCGTTAAAACCCTAACGGAAGAAGCTATTCCTGTAAAATCGAACAAGCTGCTGCGAAATCGAAGAACGACGCTTGATTGGAGATCGAATTGAACCACAAACAGAAAATTCCAGATATTGATTCTGCTGTAAACACTTTTGTTGAAATCAATGAACGTTCATGTGTATCGCCTTGAACATATTCTTTTTAGAACATGAGAGAGTCATAAACTTGAACTAACGTGTTTTTAGACATGAACTAACGTGTTTTTGAACATAAAGTAATGTATTTTTAGTAATGAACGCTGAAGAAGCACTCTTCTGAACTTGTAATGAGCATGAATGTTCATTGTAGTGAGCATGGAAGTTCATTACCATGAACTTTCATGCTTATAACCATGAACCTTCATACTCAAGAGCACTAACTTGGTTAACCCTCCTAACCATAAACATTCAAGATCACGACCATGAACATTCATGTTCAAGACCATGAACATTCATGCTCAAGACCATGAACTTCCTTGCTAATTACAATGAACATTCATGCTCACGACCATGAACTATCATGCTCGACACCATGAACTTTCATGATCACAATCATGAACATTTAAGATCATAACCATGAACATTCATACTCAAGAGCACTAACTTGGTTAACCCTCCTAACCATGAACATTCATGCTCAAGACCATGAACTTCCTTGCTAATTACAATAAACATTCATGCTCACGACCATAAACTATCATGTTCGACACCATGAACTTTCATGATCATGATCATAACCATAAACATTCAAGATCATAACCATGAACATTCATACTCAACAACACTAACTTGGTTAACCTTTCTGGTCTGGACATGTACAACTATTGTCATTGCCAAAAACAAATGAAGGTTCATTGATGATGGCCAGTAAACAAATTATGATCACAACAAATGAACATAGAAGAATGAGTTTAGTTTGCCAAGGCTAATTTTGATTGAAACAAACTGAACGATTGTGATAAACATCATGAAATGTAATGTGCCAACACCACAAACAATAGTCAACTACATCAATCTAAATTACATCAAACTATAAAAGATCAAATTGTTTCAACTACATCAACCTAAAGTAATAAACTGTCATACTACAACACTATAAAACACATGAGCTAAACATCAAGGTTCTTTCTTTTAAAGATCATCTCTTTTGGAAGAGATGAAATGACATTCTTCACTTTCAGGAACATCAGTTGATCCTTTTTTTTAATCACTATCACCGTTGGAAGAACGGCTACTCAGAACAATCAGTAGACATGTTTTTTGAAACTTCTGGACGGCGAAATTTCACTTTGAGATCTATAACCAAGGCAACAAAATTATCATAACAGTTAAAAACAACTAAAAACCATACAAAATGAACAGAAAAGATGCAAACACTGAACATAGGTGATACAATACATGTATACAAAAGTTTGTTCATGAACAATAAACAATTTGTTCAAGGTAACTAAAATGATAGTTCATGTCATTTTTTTCCAATTGATTCCAGGCTTTACATCCATGTTCAAGGACAGCAGTAGGAACGTTCATGGATATCATTTCAAAAGTTGATGAACATAACATATTCTTCACACAACATGCAAAGCACACATCCAGCCAAAAAAATCTGAAGATTGCAGTAAAGTTATCCCCAATACACCATATCAAACTCAATAGAACAACTAGAACCTCGTCGGAGGGGAGAAATCAAATAAAAAAACTTAAATACAAACACAGTTCAAATATTTTTTCCACAAATAAACACAGAAATTGAACATCAAACTAATAAACAAAAGCTTAACAACATAATAACACAGATTCGTACTGATTTAGCATGACAAGACGTTGAAAACTACAGAAAAATGGAAATCGAGTAAGTTAGGGTTTCATACTCGGTTTTCCGGTGACCAAAGCTTCAACTCCTTGCCGGAATCAGTAGACATTGTAGAAAAGTGGTTGTCTTCGACAAAGGCGTGGTGAAACGGCGAAATTAGAGTAGATTGGAGAGCGAAATGGAGACGATTCGAGAGCGAGATGGAGAAGAGTCGAAAACTGAGGGAAAATGGCGGTTCCAATTCTGAACCAATTTTGATCGGGCAGGGAGGTGAGCGCGTGTGTTGAAGCGCGAGTAGCTTCTGTAGATAAAAACTGTCTCTCAACGCGTGCATATTCGAGCCGTCCGATCGTCACGAGATCAACGGTCCACCTTTTTTCTCAGTTCTCTCTTGTATTTTTGTTCTTATGAGATGTTTTTCCATGTGAGTGTACGTGAGTTAAATTGAAAATGTAGTCTTTGACTCTCTGAGTGATCCGAGCTATCATAATCATTGACAACTCAGCTCAGGCTGACAACATTGTACGTGGAGTGGAGCTAGCTCTAAATTTCTGGACCACTAGACGACAGACTCCTTTTTCCAAAAGGATAAAGCCAGGCCCGCATCTATATATATATTTCCCCTGCCAAATACAAAGGCAAAGGATCGATGTCCAAGCACAAGCTAACTTAACTTGATTAAATATATTAAGTCGATCATCCATATATTATATATATATGTCGGTCGTCAGTCCTTTATTTGAACCATCAATTTTTTTTATACCTCCAAAGTCGAGTCCAAACTAACATTCTCGATCAGTCATGGCTGCAGGCAGATCGATTTATTTTGTTCTCAATAATTTTCATCGAATTTTACTTTGTTAGTGCATGTTGTGTGTAGGATAAATGGTGTAGTCCCCATGATGATTAAGTGTTGGCTAAGGTTGAAATTAAATCTGTTGGCTAAGGTTGAAATTAAATGCTGTATAGGCTGTCTAACTATTTAATTGTATATGAGTGTGCTGCAGAGTTGAGTGTAAATGGTGGCCTACTTGCACTACACACTACTCCTGATTTTTCTCTAATTCACTTATTATACACATGTTCATTTCTATGCAAGCTGCGGACCACCCCATCTTCAACTTCAATACATCCTTCATATTTTTCTTGAATTCAACCTATATATATATATATATGAATAATTATGATGCTTTCATTTTTCTAATTTGAACTTAATTCGTTCATGGACTATGTACATGTATTAGTGGTTATGGTCTTCTCTGGACCCATTATATATATAATGTCTAAGAAGAAAATAAATTTTATTTTTCCATTTTCATGGCTAGAAAAAATGAATGGTATAGTACGTTCTTACAATTAAGCTAACTAAATGCATTGAAATGAAAAAGAAATGTATATAGTATATATTATGTTGATGCATGTTTTTGGTTTATGCATGCATGTGCCATGTCTTATACGGATCGAGTAATATTTTGTTTTCCACACAAGTTTGATTCATGTTCCCCTCCACGTGTAAAATTCATTTTATATATCAACTACGAACTGATATATATATATATATAAGAGTATAATAGAGGGCTCTAGATAATAATATGAGGTTTTTAATTCGATAAATTAAATCTCAGGGTGATCATGCATATATGTAGACTTGGCAATGTTTTTCTACCATATATTTAAAGCAAAACAAAAAATATTCTGCAAGGATATGATATATATGGTCATTATACATACGTACATTTTCAATTAATTACCATCATTTGATTTATGAATTATTGCAGTACTATTGGCCTTTTCTCAACCAGCAATATATGGACCGAAACGTATAGTTGGAATTGAAGTTAGCTGAGTGAACTGATATGATTGAAGAGGCAGCGTACGTATACTCACAAGATCGATCAAATTCTACTCATATTTGTTAGAAGTAATATCCCATATCTGAAATTTGAAAATAAAAAGTCTAATATATAAATTTAATAGATAATTTCTTATATTATTAATTAATTTTAAGATGAAATTTCACTAAACTTATATGTTGGACTCATGACACGTCCCGTTTATTGGAGACCCATCATTCCCCATCAAACTTTTATCAATATATGATCATCATTACGTAGATTGAACGTACCATTAAAAATCATCTAAATCTATATGGTTACTTTTTTTACTCAATTATGAGACCCATCATTCCCCATTTTTTCACCTAAAAACATGAGCACGTAATTGATTGCCACAGCTTTTTAATCAACGTGCTTATCAACCAATATGCATGTAATGTACGTATTGTACGTCGGCTAGCAAATAGCATCCATATGTTATATGTATATATATAAATGTTTTTCAGTAAACTGGTATATTATAAAAAAAAATTAAGAAATACAATGATTATCCTATATTTTTATAATTTTTTTTAAAATTTATAATTATTTAATAACTCATTTCAATTCTAGCCAATAAACATAGAAAATTTGTATAAAAAGAGACAAAAAATATAATTTTCGATGTCAAACCTCATAACTCACCAATAAATTATTACTTAAACACTTAAAATAACACTTTTTTTTACAAAAAATTTGGACTAAAATGACTATATTTTTTATACGGAAGGAATATAAATTTTGTGTTATTTTTTCTGTACCTATGAATTAAAATTGAGTACATGTCTAAAATTAATATCTTGTGGAACTTCAAGAACACGTAAATTAAAACGAAAACGGAGAAACGCAAGGGGAGCCGGCCCTAGCGGGCCTTGAAATCCTTTGGCCACCGCTCCCGACGAGTCACCGCCGCTTCAAGGTGGTCGAGACTCCTGAAGATCGAGTTGTTCCAGTTGTGGTCGTGGTTGTGTTGAGGCTCCTGAAAATCCAAACGACAACGTCAGAGTGATCGAGACTCCTGGAGATCTCTCATCATGAGTGAGGGCAACGTCATGGTTGTCCATTCAACATTTCTCATGATTGTTTTCCTGTTTGACCCGTCGTCTGGTGACACTGCTCGTTTGTGCTGTACTCACTTCTCTTACTAGTCTTGTAGCTCGCTTTTGCTTTGTTGTATTTTCATTTACTTGTATGTGTTGTACTAACTGATTTTTCCAGTTGTCGATTTATCGGCCTCTCGAGTGGTTCGGCATTTTTGTCGGTTATTCGAATTTTTACCCTTATAAAAAAAAGCAGGAATATATGAAAGTAAAGGCAAGAGATCGACCGATACATTGTTTTCATTGTGAGACCACCATTTCTATGAATCCCCAATTGGGCCTGCAAATTAAAGCTGGCATGCATTTTTACAATAACATGCATGCTCCATATATATCATCGATCATTATCATCCTTTTAATTATGCATGCCTTTCAATTTTTGTGTTCATTATTTTTTTTTCCTTTATTTAGATTTCGTTTCAACTTTCAATTATATATGAGGCTGTTATTTTCTTGTATTTAATTAGTTTTAGTTTGAATTCGAGGGTTGTTTACGAATTAAGTGTTGATGATAAAAAGCATTAATTATTATTAGTTGTTATATTCAATAAATTAATCATCCTTATCTTTTATAACTGCTCAACCACTAACATATTTATTTATGTAGCTGTTAATCATCTTTTATATAAAATCTTAATTCTATCAATAAAAAAAGTATAACAATTTATTATTTTTCTATATTAAGGTACGGAGTATAAGTTAAAATTCAATATACTATATCATCTTAATTCAATATACTATATCAACAATTTAGTAACTGTTCGATCACATTTATTGATTCTCTAAATTTTGGGATAATGTGTCCGGTATCCTTTCAATTTTGGCAAATACGTACTGCATATAATAAATGTGCAAAATAATTTTGATGTACAATTTCATCTACTACCAGATCGTTTCATTAATTGGCAAGAAGATGTATCTAAGTTTCCTTCCTCGATCATATCAATTGGGCATTACTTTTTAGATCATGCATGTATGTAGAAGTAAATTAAGTTGATGAAACTCGACGCACAATTAATTACTTTCGTCTTTTTTTTTTTTTTTTTTATATTCGTCTGTTTTGTTTTGATTATTCAGTGTTTATTATGTCCAAATTTTCGTCCATTTTGATTCGTCAGTATTTTTCTATATCCAACCGGGTTTAATTGACCATCTTTAGACGGAGTGAACCCTTCCTATACGAGTCATCAGTTGCACGTCAATACCCACTTACTAGACTAAATGAACGTAATTAATTAACCTTCGTCTTTAGAAAATCTAAATCAATTACATTACAATGCTAGATCGTATACAAATTAATCCACGGTTCAATTCATTGGCCAGTCGATCGATAAGTGCCCGCATTTTACTTTTGATTTGATTATGGAAGTTTTCATTTCACCTGCGTACGTACACAAAATGATGCCTCCTATCAAGGACTTTTTTTCCAAAATAGGCACTTTTTTTTAATTTATTCCGGTTATAGACTTAGAATAAAACTTATTACGAGAATAGGCTGACTGAGGGAGGATTGGGGTAAGTCGTTGTACGGACAAGCGACTCACCTGAATAAAGTCGTTGTACGGACCTGCGACTCTACCCGAAGCACTGTGCATTTTATTTATAAAAAAAAAAAGAGTCGCCGTACTGTGCAGCGACTCATACATAATTTTTTTTTGTTATCATATATTTAATAAACCCACTTGTTCATCAAAAAAAAAAACTCACTTGTTAGTTTATCATTACAAAAACCCACTTATTAGTTAAATACTAATAAAGTGGACATGGACAACAAAATACTGTGTAGTGACTGCACAGAGTACTGTGCAGAAAAGTATGAGTCGCAGCACTGTGTAGCGATTCAAAAAAAAAATAGTCACTGATTATTCACGCAGAAAAAAATAAATAAATAAATAAAATGTATGAGTCACTGTACAGTACGGCGACTCTTCCTTTTTTAAAAATAAAAATAAACACATGGTGCTTCGGGTAGAGTCGCAGGTCCGTACAACGACTTTATTCAGGTGAGTCGCTTGTCCGTACAACGACTTACCCTAACCCTCCCTCAGCCAGACTATTCTCGTAATAAGTTTCATTCTAAGTCTATAACCGGAATAAATTTAGAAAAAGTGCCCAATTTGAAGAAAAAAAATCCCTATCAAGCGAGCATGATCCACAATGAAGTTTAAAGAGAACCATTGCTGGGA
This sequence comes from Rheum nobile, assembly GCA_027886185.1. Taxonomy (NCBI): domain Eukaryota; kingdom Viridiplantae; phylum Streptophyta; class Magnoliopsida; order Caryophyllales; family Polygonaceae; genus Rheum; species Rheum nobile. The sequence goes on along the minus strand of WOAB01000292.1, from coordinate 1,462,946 downwards.
TGAATAATTTTGGATTTCAACCAGTAAAACAAAGGAATTAAAACTGACTGTTAATTATTTATAAGAGATCGAATAACCACGTTCTTCTAATATGTTTGACTAATGTGTTTGACTCCCTCGTTAATAAACAGATCGAATAACCACGTTCTTCTAATTAATAGAAGTAATTACTTTGATCACTGTGGTATTAATTAATCTATCTAGTTACCTCGATTAATTCCATATAGTATGTCGGAGATCACGTACTGTAAACAAAAGTTAGCTTGGGATATTGAAATAGCAAAAAAGGTACTAACAACAAAGAATTTAATCCCACACCCTTGAAGAAGTACTGATCGTGTTTGCAGAGTTTTTTTTTTTATATGGTAAAAATTAGACCGGAAATAACAGAAGAAACGATTTCTCGGTTTATAGCATTCTTACGGATGAGAATTATAAGTTCTAAATTATCTCTAAAATCTTCCAAGGCACTTCGCTGGGCCAGCTTCGCAATGTAGTCAGCAACAACGTTAGTTTCTCAGAAGACGTGATAAATCTACACTAAAGAAAACAATTGTAAAACACAAAGAATATCAGAAATTAAGATTTCGATATCCCAATGACAGTGCCAGATTTTGCTCAGAACGTTTACAATTATAAGATATCACATTCAATTTGGATATTATTAAAGCTTAATTCATAAGCTTTAAGCAATGCATTCCTAAAGACAATGATTTCTGTTTTTAACGGGGTGGATAATCCACACTTTTCATCAAAAATGAGTAAGTGTTCTTCTTTACTATTTATGAAAACATAGTCATAGCTAGATTCTCCATTAGTCTTAGTGAAACCATCCGTATTAATTTTTATAATGTTATCTAGTGGTTTTTTCCACATCGTATTTGCAAAGTTGGTACGTACGTTCTATAGGTTTACTATGCCTTTTTCGTTCATGGTTAATTAGATAAAATTAATATATACGATTTTTCTATTCTATATTTTTTTAACATATATTAATCACATTCTTATAAAAAAATGTTAACCTAAATGAGAAAACACTAATCTTTAAAAATAAAAATAAAATTAGTAATAGTTAATAAAAAAAATTCTTATGAATATGTTTAACTTATACTCTTAGAACATAAGTTAAAAAATTCTAGATTTGCTAAGATAATAACATTTTCATTATCGGGAGGATATTACAATGAACAAAATCCTATGTTATACTATATTCCACTAAATTTAAGCTAATACAAGTGCTGGAAAAAAAAAAGAGAAAAAAGAATGGCGCGCGGGAATTCTGTCGAGAATAAGTTAAAGAGGAAAGTCATTGTTCTTGCTTGATTCATACTTCTTCAATTAATTTAATGGGTTTAACTTTTACTTTTTGGTTTCAGTAGATTTTTTTAAAACATATGAGTTTTTTTTGTAGATTCTTACTTATTAAAAAAAAAAAAAAAACTTCTTCAATCAAAAGGAAAAAAAAGCAGGAGAAATGTTACTTATTACCAGCTCTCGTTTTAGGTCGTCTTAAACTCTATTTTTATTTCGTTGTAATTTCCATACTTGTTGTAGTGTTTTTTCTGTCCAGTTTTGTCTGGCGCCGATTTATCGGCCTCTCGATCTACCCGACATTGTTATGTCGGGTACGTCGAATTCTTTCCTCATCAAAAAAAAAAAAAAAAAAAACAGGAGAAATGTTACTTATTACCAGCTAGTGATTTAAGTATTTAACTTTGGGATACCCTAGCTAGAATCTTACGGACATTCTAACTAGGGCATATATGAACTATCGAATGTCAGATTTAATTCAAATATACAAGGACCGCAAGATCATAAAAATACACAAACAAGATTAACAGATTGAATTCATGTGCAAATATAAACAATCGAATGTCAATAAAAAACCCACCCGAGGACATTATATTTTTGGTTTTGTTTATATATATACACTGTTGAATTAAGAAAAATAATAATAACGGTGGTGATTAAACTTCAAGATAGAGGGGTCTGAAAAGATGGAATGGCGTAGTATGCTTTGTAACTATGGTATGGTGCTTTGCTTGAGCAAAACCGTCGGCTGCTCGTTTTTTTTTTTTTTTTTTAATAAGGTAAGAATTCGAGTTATCGATATAAAATGTCGGACAGTTCGAGAGGCCGATAAATCGGCAATTGAAAAAAATCAGTATAGAACAACACAGACAAACAAATGAAAATACAACAAAGCAAAAACGAGCTACAAGACTAGGGAGAGAAGTGAGTCCAACACAAATGAACAGTACCACCGGACGACGGATTAAACAAGAAAACAATTCTGGGAAGTGTTGAATGGACAACCATGACGTTGCCCCCACCTAAATGAGGGATCTTCAAGAGTCTCGACCACCCTAACGTTGCCTTCTGGATCTTCAGGAGCCTCAACACAACCACGACCACAACTGAAACAACTCGATCTCCACCCTCAATCAGCTCAACAGAAGCAAAGAAGTACCACACACAATGCACACAAAACACGAAATCAAAAAAAAAAGACAGAACTCAAAAAGAAAAAAAGTGACAGCCAAGAAAAACTTCAGCAGATCCGAGAACGTTTGAACTAATAATTTTCTTTTTGGGGTCAAATCTCGCTAATGATTTGTGAAAAGCTTAATCCACGCACTCAATCAACCATATATCATTTTCTTCTCAACCGTACCAGACAACTACATGCATCAAGAATTATCCTTTTGAAAGTTATAAAAATGCGTGTCTGCTATATATACGATGAAATTTTGACATACGCACGACGCCTGTACGCCAAAGTCTAGCGTACAGGTAAAAACAATCCAAACCTGTACGCCAAATTTTGGAGTACATGCGAAAAACTTGTACGTCACATTTTGACGTACAAGTTTGTCGTGTATATAGTCTCGGACAAAAAATAAGGCTATTAATGTGAAGTAGTTTTTTTTTTTTTTTTGATTATCGTGGGTGTCGGGCCTAGAGCCCAAAGGCCAGCCCACTAGTCCCACGGCCCCAGGCAGCTAGCCCATCACCCGTGAGACATGTTAAATCAGGGAGCGGAAGCGGTGGGAGGCGGGATTCGAACCTGGGTGGAATGGCCAAGACACCCCGTGGCTCTGCACCCGCCAACCAGTTCAGCTACCGCCCCTGGTGCATGTGAAGTAGTTTTCAAGTACAGGAGTAGTTACGTTTACGTGACCTTTAAAATTTAGGAGATTGATGATTAGAATTTAGAATGCATGTGAGTGTGAGAATCATAAATATTACTCCCTCTTTCGACCCAAAAAAACGCTCGACCCAAAAATTACTCCCTCAGGGGTGTAATTTTTCAAACTTTCGACCAAAAAAACGCTCCCCTCTAGGGAGGGAGCTGGCCCTAGCCGGCCCTAGGAGGCCTTTGGCCACAGCCCTTCGACGAGCCACCGCCTCACTGGCACCCGCGACACCAACACTCACCGCTGCTCCGACCGAGCCCTACCTCGCCGCTCAGACCGAGCCTCCGCCGATGCCGCCACGAAGTCCGAGCTTCTCCAAGCCTGACCCGCCGGTGTGGTGTTGGCACAGGAGGGAGAAACTCCCGCCGGTGAGCCTCCTCCGAGCCTCCACCATGGTTGACCGCCGCTTCCATCCACCATGGCTGACCACGCTCCGACTGAGCTAATCCAAGCCCAGATCCGTCGGTGTGGACTGCGCCCACCAGAGACAAGTCGCCGCCTCACCGGCACCTCGCCTCACCCCTGCTCCGACCGAACTCCTTCCCCACTGCTCCGAGCCCGCTGCGACTGAGCCTGCTCCGACCGAGCCTCACCACCACCAGCTGCTCCGCCTTCCGAGCTCCGCTCCCGGGCTCCCGCCGCCTTCTCCTCTCCCCACACCGCCTCCTTCTCCTCTCCAACCTCCCCTTCCCCACTGCCTCATTTCTCCCAGCAGAGCCCCACCCCCACGTGCCGGATCCGGTTTTCTCTTGCTCCCAGAAGAGCTCCGCCACCTTGCCGCCGCCTTCTTCCCTCCCTCCCTGGCCGCCGCCTTCCTCCTCTTTGGCCTCCCTCTCTGGTCGCCGCCGCCCCTCCCCTTTGTTTTCCTCCTTTTCCCTCCTTCTCTGTCGACCTCCTCCCTCCTCGGTCCCCCGCCTAGCGTTTTCTTTCACTGTCCCCCGCCTTTCTCCTTGTGTGTGTTGTTGCAGGTTCTCCTTTTGGGTTGATTTGAGACTGTTGTTTCGATTCGAGACAAGATAGTGATCGTGTGATCCCTGATGGTTTCTACTGACGATTTGCCTTCATATTGTATCTTGTTTCTTCTTTCTGGCTGCTTCAAACGACTTGTTGGTGGTTTCCAACCCTTGTTTGAAGACTTTCTCGCTGATTAGCCTTGTAGGTCTGCTTGCTCGATTGTGTCTGTATTTCGTTTTCTGTTGTGTCTGTTTTTTTTGTTGTTGTGCTATTTGTTGTTGTGTCTTGTTGTTTGTTCGTTTGGTTGGTTGCTTTGTCGGGTGGTCCGACGCCGTTTGTTCGGCCTCTCGAGTTTTCCAGGTTTGGTTGTTATGGATTCTCGAATTATTACTTTATCAAAAAAATAAAAAAAAATATTACTCCCTCCGTCCCTTATTGATCTTCCCATTTGATGTGCCGATGCGTGTTTTGTATCGTTAATATCTTTAATTATATATTAATAAAAATTATAGTTTTTTTATATTATTAAAGTATTCGTTGAGACGAATCAAACAAGACCCCACATGACTATATTTTTTTTATATATTGGAAGAAAACTTAAAGATTCTATTCCACTATGAATAGTGTACAAAAAACAAATGAGAAGATCAATATAGGACGGAGGGAGTACTCGGATAAAAAAAAGAATTGTAAATATTACAAATTTTATATTTTTAATTTTATTTTCAAAAACTATATTTTTTAAATAATTTTTCCTCATAGATTATTTTTAATATTTTTGTCTTATTTTTTACGATTTCTTTTTCATGCAGTGTAACAACCTACTGTATAAAATTATAGATGAGTGCACATATAAGCACTATTTTTAATGCTCACAAATAGTATAAAAAGGCATCTTAATTAAATATAAGTACATGTGATAGTATGTAAATGTGTATATCAAAAGTATATATTTTAGCTAATGTATATTTATTATGTTAAAGCGCATATGTTAATATGCTAAAATGCATATTTAACATGTAAAAGTGCATGCTTAATATGTTAAAAAAATGTATATATAAGTATGTTAAAGTGCATGTTTAGTTCTAAAAAAAATGCATGTTTAGTATGCTAAAAATAAGTGCATGTGTTAATATATATGTAAAATGCATGATTAAGATATTAAAGTGCACGGTACTCAAGAACGAGTGCAAAATTTTAGTCTAGTAGGGGCTAAAATTTCAAAGAGTAAAAGTCTACCATCAATTTTAAACAAAATTCTAATTTCAAAGCCTACCGTTTATTAAAGTATATCATCTACCTTACGCAAACAACCCTAATTTCAAGCAAAAAAACTCTATATTCAAAACCCAAATGGAATTTTACTCATGAATCATGATTGATCCAAAAATTACACTTAAAATAAATTTAATCATTACAAATTATTAAAAAAGCATAATTTCAACAAATTTGTATAAAAACCGATTTCAAAATTTGCAAATCCATAAATCCAATTTTTTTTTTAAACAAGAATAAATATAGAGAAAACATTTTTTTTTAATAAAAAAATTATGCCCAAATTTGATTAAAGTTGTTTAAACATATAAGGATAGATATATATAACGAGCCGACTATTCGCACTACGTTTTTGGCCTTTTCGCACTACAAAAGGCTACGCCAAATGTTGGCGTACGCCAAATACGTGCGAAGAAGGCCAAAAACGTAGATATACGTATAAATTAAAAAAAAAAAAAAAAGGAATAAAGGAGCTACGCCAGAATTTGGCGTAGATGCTTTGTAGGGACTTGGGCTCGTTTTGGAAATTGGGCTTCTACGCCAGAATCTGGCGTACGCAAGATTCTGGCGCAGCAAAAATAAAATAAAATTTGTTTGCCCCATAATCATGTAGAGAATTTCAATACGAGTCCGTACATATAAAATTCGTCCAAAATGGACATCGTTTGCCCCTCCAAAAGCCCAAAATACAATGGGTGCCCCCATGGTCCTATTTGGGCCTATTTTGGCTCAATTTCTCGTATTTCAGGTTTTCACCCATTTTTTCTATAATCTTTCATATTGAGCATATTGGAAGGATTATAGAAGAAATGGGTGAAAAACTAAAATATGAGAAATTGGGCCCAAATAGGCCCAGTAGTAATGATTGTAGAAGAAACAGGTGAAAAACTGAAAAAACGAAAAATTGGGCCCAAATAGGCCCAATAGGAAGGATTATAGAAGAAACGGATGAACAACTAAAATACGAGAAATTAGGCTCAAATAGGCCCAGTAGGAAGGGTTGTAGAAGAAACGAAAAAAAAACTGAAAAAAAAAAATGGAAAATTGGGCCCAAATAGGCCCAATAAGAATGATTATTGAAAAAACGGGTGAAATACGAAAAATTGGGCTCAAATATGCCCAGTTTTTAATTATATTTCATATAGTTACACTTATATGCTTTAGTATTTCATTATATTTCATATAGTTACGCTTATATAGTATAGTATTTCATTAAATTTCATATAGTTATACTTATGTACTATAGTATTTCATTAAATCTAGTATACTTAGGGTCTGTTTGGATTCCTCACCAGAATGCATTAAAATGCATTATCTTACATTAAATTGCATTAAATCATCAATTTAATGCAAGATAATGTATTATTTGCGGGATCCAAACAAACCCTTAGACTTATATACTATAGTATTCTACTAAATTTCATATAGTTACACTTATGTACTATAGTATTTCATTAAATCTAGATTTAATGAAATACTATAGTATATAAGTGTAACTATATAAAATATAATGAAATACTATAGTACATAAGTGTAACTATATGAAATTTAATGAAATACTATGGGGTATAAGTCTAAGTATACTAGATTTAATGAAATATTATAGTATATAAGTGTAACTATATGAGATTTAATAGAATACTATAGTATATAAGTCTAAGTATACTAGATTTAATGAAATACTATAGTATATAAGTGTAACTATATTAGATTTAATAGAATACTATAGTATATAAGTCTAAGTATACTAGATTTAATGAAATACTATGGTACATAAGTGTAACTATATGAAATTTAATAGAATACTATAGTATATAAATCTAAGTATACTAGATTTAATGAAATACTACAGTACATAAATGTAACTATATGAAATTTAATGAAATACCATGGTGTATAAGTCTAAGTATACTAGATTTAATGAAATACTATAGTGTATAAGTGTAACTATATAAAATATAATGAAATACTATAGTACATAAGTGTAACTATATGAAATTTAATGAAATACCATGGGGTATAAGTCTAAGTATACTAGATTTAATGAAATATTATAGTATATAAGTGTAATTATATGAGATTTAATAGAATACTATAGTATATAAGTCTAAGTATACTAGATTTAATAAAATACTATAGTATATAAGTGTAACTATATGAGATTTAATAGAATACTATAGTATATAAGTCTAAATATACTAGATTTAATGAAATACTATAGTACATAAGTATAACTATATGAAATTTAATAGAATACTATAGTATATAAGTCTAAATATACTAGATTTAATGAAATACAATAGTACATAAATGTAACTATATGAAATTTAATGAAATACTATGGTGTATAGGTCTAAGTATACTAGATTTAATGAAATACTATAGTATATAAGTGTAACTATATGAAATATAATAAAATACTATGGGGTATAAATCTAAGTATACTAGATTTAATGAAATATTATAGTATATAAGTGTAACTATATGAGATTTAATAGAATACTATAGTATATAAGTCTAAGTATACTAGATTTAATAAAATACTATAGTATATAAGTGTAACTATATGAGATTTAATGAAATACTATGTGGTATAAGTCTAAGTATACTAGATTTAATGAAATATTATAGTATATAAGTATAACTATATGAAATTTAATAAAATACTATAGTATATAAGTCTAAGTATACTAGATTTAATGAAATACTATAGTACATAAGTGTAACTATATAAAATTTATTAGAATACCATATTATATAAGTCTAAGTATACTAGATTTAATGAAATACTATAGTACATAAGTGTAACTATATAAAATTATATGATATACTATGGTATATAAGTCTAAGTATACTTGATTTAATGAAATACTATAGTATATAAGTGTAACTATATGAAATTTAATAAAATACTATAGTATATAAGTCTAAGTGTACTAGATTTAATGAAATACTATAGTACATAAGTGTAACTATATAAAATTTAATGAAATACTATGGGATATAAGTCTAAGTATACTAGATTTAATGAAATACTATATTATATAAGTGTAACTATATGAAATATAATGAAATACTATAGTACATAAGTGTAACTATATGAAATTTAATAAAATACTTTAGTATATAAGTATAACTATATGAAATATAATGAAATACTATAGCATATAAGTATAACTATATGAAATATAATTATAAACAGGGCATATTTGAGCCCAATTTTTCGTATTTCACCCGTTTCTTCAATAATCCTTCTTATTGGGCCTATTTGGGCCCAAATTTTCATTTTTTCTTCTTCAGTTTTTCATCCGTTTCTTTTACAATCCTTCCTACTGGGCCTATTTGTGCCCAATTTCTCGTATTTTAGTTTTTCACCCATTTCTTCTATAATCATTCATATTGGGCCTATTTGGGCCAATATGAAGTTTTTTCAGTTTTTCACCCGTTTCTTCTACAATCATTACTACTGGGTCTATTTGGGCCCAATTTCTCGTATTTCAGTTTTTCACCCATTTTTTCTATAATCCTTCTAATATGCTCAATATGAAGGATTATAGAAAAAACGGGTGAAAACCTGAAATACGAGAAATTGGGCCAAAATAGGCCCAAATGGGACCATGGGGACAATCATCGTATTTTGGGCTTTTGGAGGGGCAAACGATGTCCGTTTTGGACGAATTTTATATGTACGGACTCGTATTGAAAATTTCTACATGATTATGGGGCAAATTTTTTTTTTGCTGCGCCAGAATATTGCGTACGCCAGATTCTGGCGCAGAAGCCCAATTTCCAAAACGAGCCCAAGTACCTACAAAGCATCTACGCCAGATTCTGGCGTACGCCAAAATCTGGCGTAGCTCCTTTATTCCTTTTTTTTTTAATTTATACGTATTCCCCCCTTTTTGGCATTCTTCGCACGTATTTGACGTACGTCAATATTTAGCGTAGCCTTTTGTAATGCGAAAATGTAAAAATTATAGTGCGAATAGAAACTGCCATATATAAGGATAAATATAGAGAACATTTCATTTTTTATTGAAAGATTTATGCGATTAAAGTTGTGTTTTTTTAGTGTTTTTGAAGATAATGCATAATAAATCCATTAAAAAATATTTTCAAAATATAAAAAGTATTTCGGTAGTTTTTTAAATAAATTTTTCTAAGAAAAAATTACAAGACTACCTTTTCCTTTTCTTTCTCTTTCCGGTTAATTGTGTATTTACTTTTTGCTTTTTCTTTTCAAAAATGGGTTGAATGAAGAAAGACTAGAATCCTATTTCACGCGTTTAGCTCGATCTGCAGTTGAAGCGAAAAAGAAAACTCCATCCCTTCCACATTTCGAGTCCCAAACCAACTCGCACTTCGATTTTGCCTCCCTCTCTTTGTTCTCCATTGCATTGCAGCTATAAATACCTGCTTCCACCAAAACCTTCTTCAACCAACATTGTCGCTCTTCTCTCTCTTTTGGAGAGACCCAAATCAGTTCAAATTAAACCACCATTGAAGTACCAATACAAGCAGAAGAAGATGCCAAAGCAGCCACTGCTTCTCCGCTCTATCCTCCTCTCCTCCTTCCTCTTTACTCTCACTGTAATTACTTTTTTATTATTTCATTCAGAAATTAGCACTAGACCACAACAATGGCAATGCAATTCCTGACACTATCGGTTAATTTAATTACAGGTCGCCGCCGGCAGGAATCCGTTCACTCCACAGGCACACCTCGTACGCTACTGGAACAACAAGATCTACAAGATCCCGCACCCTGAGTTCCTCGTTGCCAAGGCTTCACCGCTTTCCGCCGTCGACTCGGCGAGTTTCGCCCAACTCGCTGAACAGAACGCCTTGTCGACTCACCTCGACTCGTTCTGCAGTAAAGCAAACCTCCTCTGCTTCCCCGACCCCTCCCCCAACCTCGCCAAGCACTCCTCCGATGTCCATTTCGCGCACTATTCCGACCAGAACTTCACCAATTACGGCACCGGTCTCGCCGGCGGATTCGACTCCTTCAAGAACTACTCCGGCGACGAGAATGTTCCGCTCGACACCTTCCGCCGCTACAGCCGCGACTCCACGGGACACAGCGACCAATTCATCGCCTATGTCCCCGAGGGGAACGTCGTTAGCCAGACCTTCAACACCTACGGTACCGGCGCTACCGGCGGCGTCGGCCAGTTCAAGCACTACGCCGACGATGTCAATGTACCAGATCTGAAGTTCACGAGCTACTCCGCCGACGGAAACGGACGCAAGCAGTCCTTCTCCGCCTACTCCGACGACGGCAACGCCGGCGACCAGAAGTTCGCTAGCTACGGCAAGGACGGCAATGGCCTGACCAATTCCTTCACCGCGTACGGCAACAACTCCAATGTCATCGGCTCCGGTTTCTCCTCCTACAGCCAGTCCGGCAACGGCGGCGGCGACACCTTCTCCGCCTACGGTCAAAACCAAAACGTCCCGGAGAACACGTTCAAGAACTACGCTGACGTTGGAAATGACATCACCGAGACCTTCTCCAGTTACAGAGATCAAGCAAACGTTGGAGACGATTCCTTTCAGTCCTACGCCAAGGGATCGAACGCCGCGGGTGTGAAATTCTCCAATTACGGACAGTCATTCAACGAAGGAACCGACAAATTCACCGGATACGGGAAGGGAGCGAAGGGCCAGAGCGTCGATTTCAAGACCTACGGCGTCAACAACACCTTCAAGGACTACACAAAAGACGGCGTCACCTTCTCCGACTACAGAAACACCAGCAGCGCCGCTCAATTGGCCAGCAGTGGCAAAACCGTAAATAAGTGGGTCGAGCCGGGCAAATTCTTCAGGGAGGAGAAGCTGAAAACAGGCACGGTGATGCCAATGCCGGATATTAAGGACAAAATGCCTGCGAGGTCGTTTTTGCCCCGCTCCCTCCTCTCCAAATTACCGTTCTCGTCCTCGAAAATCTCGGAGCTGAAACAGATCTTCCACGCCTTCGACAATTCTTCCATGGAAAGCATCCTAAACGCCGCGTTGCACGAGTGCGAGCGCGCGCCCAGCCCCGGGGAGACGAAACGCTGCGTTGGATCCGCAGAGGACATGATCGACTTCGCCGTTTCGGTGCTCGGTAATTCGGTGGAGCTGCGGACCACGGAGAGCACCAAGGGATCAAAGAGTGACATCATGATCGGAAAAGTCAGAGGGATCAACGGTGGAAAAGTGACGCAATCAGTTTCATGTCACCAGAGCCTGTACCCGTATTTACTGTACTACTGCCACTCGGTGCCGAAGGTTCGGGTCTACGAAGCGGATATATTGGACCCGAATACCAAGAGCAAGATTAACCACGGTGTTGCCATCTGCCACTTGGACACGTCAGCTTGGAGTGCGACCCACGGGGCTTTCGTTGCGCTCGGGTCGAGTCCGGGTAAGATTGAGGTGTGCCATTGGATCTTTGAGAACGATTTAACTTGGGCAATTGCTGATTGATGATGACGTACATGTATAATGGGTTGAAATAAAGAGGATGAACGTCTTGTGGGTTCTTCGCAAAGGCTCGAATCCACTTGCTAAGCTTTGAAAAGTGCTGGTTTCTTACAATACATATATAGTATATCTTCTTGTAATATTTATGTGAAAGTTTTTGGGTTAAAAAGTAAGAGTGACATATATGATGTCATATTTCTTAATCCATTTAACATTTAAATGTAATGATCATATAATTCCTAAGGGTTAATTAGTTATGAAGTCATTTGTTTTTATTTTGGTATCTTAACCAGAGTTAATTACATCCACAAATCACAAGAAAGGCCAATTTCTTTGAACTTAGGAGCTTTATTTGTTCCCTCAATCTAGTAACATCTTATGTATTGTCAAGAGAAACTTTCTATTTTTGTTTTTGGGTTCCTTGTAACATGAAAGTTTAATTTGGAAGGTAATGTAACATAGAGAATCAACGTGGTCATATGTGATGTTCCATGACAGATTAAATTATCATAGCGACGTCTTGAAATGGACTATGTCGAGTAACGTACGGGTTTCCTGCAAAGTTTGTGTGTAGTAAATAGTAATACATAACCCTTATTTTCAAGAATTGTAATGGCTTTTATTGACACGATATTCTTATATTATTAGGAGTTTATTATGATATCAAGTGATAAGTGTCGGTGTGTGAATAAATGAAAAATTCTTTACTTTGGTGCTAAAATTGGACCACTCCTTTAAAAAAGATAAGGTATAAATTCCCTGTAAAAAGCTAGGCATTAGGCAATGCAACAATAAACAATTTCAACTAATGAGGGTTTTTTAACAATTAAGATGAAAAGACTTTACTGAATGTTAATTACCAGATTATCAAGATCTACATAGAAAATAGTGATGGATAGAAGTATAGAACTGTATGTTGTTCAGGCTTCACGTGCACCTCACGTGTTTCTTAGTCATTACTTAATTGTTTCCTTAGTGTCGAGGTTTATTTGGTATGCTGAAGAGGAGCTTTAACAGAGCATAGCCGAGGATTAGTATGTAATTCTTCTGGATGAATAAAATCTCCTTTGCTCCCTGAAAATTTTCTATCATATCTGCCTCAATCGATATCATAAAAAGGAATTTCATGTTTAGTAAATGCTTAGGTAGTAGATCGACTAGTAGTACTACTATACTGGTGACGACAGGCTGACTGGATCTTGATTCAGCAAACATTTTTATAAAAAGAACGTGCATATATAAAGTATTTGCGCTCGGGTCGGGTCGGGTCGGGTCCGGGTAAGATTGAAGTGTGCCATTGGATCTTTGTGATGATGTATTTGTGAGTTATTCAAAAAGGCTTGATGCCACTTGCTATAAGGATTAAAAGAGCCACAATATACACTCTAGCTAGCCTTCTTGCCATATAAATTAGTGTGAGGTTTTTTTTTTTAAGAGTGGATTGTATATATAATATGAATTATATATACGAAGTCTTCTAATTTTAAGTAACAATTTTGTGAGAGTATCAAAATAAAACATTAATATTACTAATGTCAAATTTAGACAATGAGTCGTGGGCTAATCCGGGAGCATGTGAATATGTATGGCGCAACTTACGCGTATAGAAGGAGTAATCCACTAAGCTTATATATTAGATAAATTATGTGACAACTTTAAATGTGAGATTATATTCTAACAACTAATATCAATATCCACTAATACAAAATAATAGATATCAGTTTAATATCGACATATATATTCATCTCATACTCATACCTGATATCGACCGGTATCAAACATCACATTCAACCGGATATATTGCAAGATAAGTTTTTGGGAAATGTCAATTTCTTTGGGTGACAAAATTCGAGCTGGCGAGCAAATTAATTAGTTTTTAATTGATTCTTTTGCTTGTGGGTTGATCATGACAAGAAATGTTGATTTGGATGGTAATGTAGCTTAGGGAATGGACGTATTCGATCATATGTGATGTTTCATGACAAAATGACCATAACGACGACGTCTTGACATGATCGGTGTCGAGTAGTGGCTTTCTTTTCTTTCAAAGCTAGCTAGTCGGTACGTAGTTTGGATTTAGAATATATTGAAGGCGGAAATGTATAGATTGTCTTGTGACAGTTCGTTGTTGTTTTGCGACTGTTAACTCACGCATGGACTCAGAAAGCGAGAAGGGAAGAATATATATGGAATTTAAATAAAACGCATGAACTAGATATTATATCCATATAGATTATTGAGTCAGAACGTTCTTATATAGTCAAACCAGCACTGCAACTAAATCTTTATCTTCGTGTTTTTTGGTAAATAAATTATTGTAATATGAAATGGTAAAATGTACGAATACTACCAGGGGCGGATCTAAATGCGTCAGTTTTTTTAAAATCTTTATTTATGTTTTGTTTGATAAAGTCGGTTGAAATGGGAGCTGGACTTAATAAGTAGTTGAAGCTGAATGATTAGCTGGAGATGGAGCTGAATTTATTAGTTTAGTTATTTAAAAATTATAGTTGGTGTTCAATATTACAAGTTGAAATGAAATAAATGTAAAATTCAGCTTGTTAATCTTCAATAATTTAGGAGTAGTCACATTAAAAAAAATAGAAAAATTAAGCTATATTAATCTACTATAAACTCTCTAAGCTAGATTGACATTTTTTTACTGAACACTCATTAACTAGATTAAAAAAAAAAATCAAGCTCCGTTACTCTCAAAAAAGCTTTGCCGAACGAAACCTTAATGTGAAAATGTAATTTCAGCTATGAAAATGAAATTACCTTAAGTTTTCAGTCAATCGTAACAGATTTAAGTTACAAAAACAAAATTACTTAAGTTTTTTCTCTCTCATATGAAAATTACCTTAAACATCATAAAACAATAAAATTAATTTTTACGAAATAAGATTTAAGCCATATAAAATTTTTATCGCGTAGGATCTTAGCCCTTTATGAGATAAAATACTGGCTCCGACCCGAATAGTACATAGTATAGGAGAACGCATGTGAATTGGAGTAAAGCCAAAAGGGTATGGTGTACGTGTTATGTAATAGTTTTTGTTGCCAAGTTCTAGGGTTTTTTTTGTACATGTGAGCGTGAAAGAGAGTAGAATTTGGAGGGAAAAGGGCGAAATCTGCCAGCTCTTTCTTGGCCAAGTTAGAACTGGCACATTTTTGTACTAAGTTCGTCATTTGTTTGCTTCATAAAAGACGCATTAATAATTTAATATACAGAAAATTAGAACTTGTAGTAACTATTTTTAGAAGGGGAAAAATTAGAATGCTGTACATATTTGCTTCAGTATTGAGAAGTGTTGCTGATTTACTGTTAATACGTACGGAGCTAGTATATATATTGGTTTCTAATGAACACATTTGTTGTTTTATAAAGATATGAATACATTTGTTGGTAGCGAGTTATTTTTGGTACTTAGCTTGATTAATGTGCTATCTACTGTTAATTACGCCCTTTCATGTGGACCACGTACATTAAATGTGTATTGCATTCAAGACTCGTCAACCATCCGATGTCCCATCTCCCGAATAAATGCTAGCTATTTAATGATATATGTATACACTTGTGATAACATTATGCCACTCATAACATGAAACATTATAAACATTAATCAACATCTCCTGTATTATGATGGAAAAAGATAGTGTAGAATAATGTGTTCACATGCACAATTAGTAATGTGTGCATACGTTTTTATTAAGTGTATATATGTTTATTGAGAGTGTGTACATATATATTATATTATGTGAGTATATATTTTCCTAGTATGTATATATTTACTTTTAATTGTGTATATGTTTTCTTAGTAAATGTGTACATGCTCTTTATTTGTGTATACATTTACTTAGTAAATGAGCATATGTTCCTTAAGTGTGCATATACTTTTTAACTAGGTGTATATATATAAAACTCCATTTTCACGTCCGCTCAATCACCTATTATGATTTGTATTGCCCACTCACAATTGTAATTAAACAAATAATTTGAAGCCAATCAAGGATGATATATGAAGTGATACAAATATCAGTATAGGCTTATGGATTACTATTTTACAACATAATACTATTGTGCTTAGGATTTTTGACCCCTTAAGAGAGGTGGAATAGCAAATTTAGGGTTCTAATTAAATAAATTAGCTTATTGATCCCCTAAGTCATTAAACTCCCCTAAATCCTACAAAAATACTTTCAAAATGTCTTTGGACCATATGTATAGTAATAGGGGTCACACTTATAATTTTTTAAAAAAAGTAGACCTAAATATGTTATTTATGTGAAAAAGGGACATTTGAACCCAATTTTCTCATACTACTAGCACATACCGATATTCACATCGCCTAATGAAATGTCAGGGGTCGTGTTTGTATTATTGTAATTCGGGCCTAAAGCCCAATTGTTTGGCCCGATATAATTAGAACCCAAGCCCATTTTGTAGGCCCATAGAATGAGCAAATGCTGGAACCTACAGCTTCATGAAATCTCGCAGATGGCCTCCGGCTCGGCTTGACATGGAGAGAGCTTGCTCATCGATGAGGCGAGCAACGGCGCTCGCGTTCGCTAATCCACTGCTCGCCATTAACGCCTCCTTCTCAATTGCCTCCTTGAAACCGCCGTCGATTTCTTTCATCTCTTCTAACCGCCGCTTCCTCTCCACTGCCGCTTGTGCTCGCCAGTCCCTTCCCCTTGTCTCAATCGACGACGAAACAAACTATCCTTTCCACATTGGTATGAACTTTAGTTTATTTGAGCTTCTAAATATTATGGATTTTAGATTTTATTTTAAAATGTTTGGAATTCTGGATGTTATTTGTATAATGATATCTGTATACACTTGTGAAGATTTTATCTGTGTTTTGTACGATTGCTCTTAGGAGGTGAGGTGGAGAAAGAGAAGGAGGAGGATTCGAAGCAGCTATTGAAGGGGATGAGATACGCTGAACTTGAAGTATGTTTAATTTGATTTTGCAAACTTAGAAGTTTCTAATTGTCTCGCATTTCGATTGATGAAATTAAATTCGGATAATGTACTTTGCATATTCAATATCTCAAGGTACGGATTTATCGAGTTTGCATCTGATAATCATGATTTATTTTGACAGAATTGGGTGCAGTCCCATGGATTCAGGCCTGGCCAGGCTTTGATGTTATGGAAGCGGTTATATGGAGATAACATTTGGGCGCATCACTATGATGAATTGGAAGGTTATATTCCTCTGCATATCCATGTTGTCACCTGCCTTATTTAGTTTCCTGAAGTATCTAAGTTTACTCTAAAGCTTAGCCTTTCTAATATGTGGAGTATAACTTACTATAGATCTTTAGGACAATTATTATAGCCATGTGTGGATGTATTTTTTTTCTTATATGGCTTCATTATAATCAACCTTGAAGTTTTGAACGCTTTGCTTTTAAACTAGTATAAATTTTTTTTAGGCCTAAACAAGGACTTCAAAAAGATGCTATCCAAGCATGCAGAGTTCAAGGCCTTGTCGTTGAAAGACATTGTAAAAGCCTCTGATGGAACTAGGAAGGTGCTTATTTTCTCTCCTAGTTTCTTTACAAAATACATGTTTTATTGAAACCATATATGGATTGGCATCCATATTCTGTTGCTTTTCGTAAAACATTCTCCTCATTTCCGAAACTCACAGGAGCTTGCAGATTTTATTCACGCTTGAAGATGGAATGGTGATTGAAACTGTGGTAATCCCTTGTCCTAGGGAGAGAAATACTGTTTGTGTTTCTAGTCAAGTGGGCTGTGCCATGAACTGTCAGTTTTGTTACACAGGCAGGAAAGTCTTTCGTTCCATGGCTCCATCTATAAATTCTCTCTGTTTATAGGTGATATTGCGCAGTTTTATTCTGGTGTTGAGTTTTGCAAAATCATTGTGCAGAATGGGCTTGAAGAGGCACCTGACTACTGCTGAGATAGTGGAACAGGCTGTATTTGCTAGGCGTCTACTAACAAGTGAAGTCGGGAATATAACAAACGTTGTCTTCATGGTAGGTCAGAAAGAATAAAGCCAAATGGATATCTTGGTTCAGTGTTTCATGTTGATTTGTGCAGTTTAGTACTCTGTCTCTTTGTCTATGTGCTTCCATTCTCTGTATCAACTAGCTTTTAATAGAAGAAATACTCTTTAGGGGATGGGAGAACCACTTCATAACATTGAAAATGTCATTAGAGCAGCTGACATCATGGTGGATGAGCATGGCCTCCATTTTAGTCCTCGGAAGGTCACAGTTTCAACTAGTGGCCTAGTTCCACAATTGAAGCGTTTCCTGCAAGAATCGAGCTGTGCTTTAGCTGTCAGCTTAAACGCTACAACTGATGAGGTACCTACTATCATCTGTTGTCTTTCATTCAGAATGAACAAAATCCAGAAACAAACATTGTTTTGTGAACATTTTCAGATCAGAAACTGGATCATGCCAATAAACCGGAAGTACAACTTGAACTTGCTCCTAGGGACACTTCGAGAAGAATTGCGTCACAAACATAAGTACAAAGTGTTGTTTGAATATGTAATGCTTTTGGGAGTGAACGACAGGTTAGCTTCCTTGTTCCTAAATCTGTGGCATCTTTTATTTGTATTCATTTCAACTTAGTTTTTCATCATCAATATTGTGCAGCATGGACGATGCAAAAAGAATCATTGATCTCGTTCAGGGAATCCCTTGCAAAATCAACCTTATATCATTCAATCCCCACAGCGGATCGTTCTTCAAACCGACAAGTGAAGAGAAGATGATTGAATTCCGGAATATATTAGCTGCAGCCGGCATCACAGTCTTGCTGAGACCAAGCAGAGGAGATGATAAAATGGCTGCATGTGGGCAGCTAGGAAAGCCTGGTGATTTACAAGCACCTTTGCTTCGAATTCCTGCTCAATTTCAATCTGCGGTAAAATCCTGACTACAATCAGCATCACTCTGAAAACTCCACTGGCTTCAGATCAATCAGAATGGTTAAAGTGAACATGGGTTTCCTGGAAAAAGGCGACCTCATGATGCAAGTTGTTACGACACTTTCGAGTGGTAAGAGAGATGGTTTGAGTATATACAGGATTCTCGATTGGCTGCAGTCTTGTATTCATTTTGATATGTAAAATCAACCATTTTTTTGGTATACAACACAATTTGTTACCATTTCCATTTTTTAACCGAAGATGAAACTTTGAAATATCATAATTATAATGACTGTACTCTGTCAAAATGATGCAAGCAAGATTTTTGAATGATGTAAAAAATAACATGTAACACAAAATATAGAGTGCGGTTCCGGTGCGGAGCACTCTTCCCGTGTGGACGTGCGGACATGCACTATAGGGCCTTATTTGTGTACTTTTGGGCCTTATTTGTGCATTTTTGTAAAAAAATTGAAAAATGTTTGGAAAAAAATTTGAAAAAGAATTTTTTTTTTTTTTTTTTTGAAAAAATGCACAAATAAGACGTCCGCACGGGAAGAGTGCTCCGCATACGATCCAAACTCACAAAATATAATATATTTATATCCTAGTCGTATAAGATTCAAGTGTTTCATCCAGTTTGTTTACTAGACTTTGAGAGATAAATGATGATTTAAAGTTTAAACAGAAGGCGACTATATGTAATTTTCTTTATATGAGGCATGCATATCATAAAAATCCTATAATTATGCATTTTTGTGTCATTTACTTTAGCAAGTAGCTATAAAATACGATACAATAAAATAAATATTCACCGGAAAAGTAAACCTAAGAGCTGAAATGAGGACATGAACTCTGTAACTTTTAAGGATAATTTATTTTGATTGGGCATTTCACTGAGGTTTAGTTGAATTGATCATAAGATAAAGAGTATAATGTAAAAATAATAATTTGGATTGAGCCCTTAAAAAGTTGTTCCCTGGGCAAGTGCCCACTTTGTCCCTACTGGGCCCGCACTATGAAACTAATTTGACAGAAGTTTCCTACTTCAACTGCACCATAAAAAAGTACAAATAACAGAAGATAAGATAAGTTAATTGAGCTGCTGGCTATACATTTGACGGTGTACAGATTTACCGGCAAAATTCTACATTGAGCTGCAACTACGGTTTTCCAGTTTCCTCACGGTAGGGAAGGAGGATAACGTCATCTAACATGCCTCTTGATTTGTCAAATTCATCCATAAGCGTCGTTCTGATTTTCCTTCTCAAACCAGAGGCCTCTTCAGGCTTGAACCAACACCTTCCAAACTGCAAGTACAATTGTGGAGTTACTTGATCATCATCTGTATAAACTATTCTGAACTCTGATCTACAAATTCCGAAGAGCAAGATAATAAATTATACCATTCCCAAATCTCGCATCCTTAGCCGCTGTGGAGCGTCTATAATGAAACGCTCCATGAAGTAGAGTACAAATAGACCGCAGTCGAAATCATTGTTCTGCCTCGGGACCTATTTGATCAGATTCAGAGGGATACAATTAAAAGTTTCAAACATCAATTAATACAAATCTAAGAAGGAATTAGGACTTTACGGTGATTGATTTCTCTTTTATTTCGCGGGGAAGATTTTCCCATGTCTGATTCGAAAATGGAACATGAGGAGGACTAGTTTCCTCCTTCAGAATTTTCCACTCCTCCACCAAGAATCTAAAACAGATCATAAAGAAAGAGGGCATTGAACATTCATTAGATTTCAACTCCAAAAGGCATACGAGATAAGAATTTATAATTTTTTGCGGATTCATCCACACGTTTATTGTTTACAACACACTCAATAAATGTCAAGATATTATCAAAGTGATCATACCTTCTGATATTCTCAAATACTGATCCACTGAAGTGAAGCCCCAATGAATCCAAATGAAGTATGATTGGTCCGGATTCATCTTCTTTATCAGGAATGCAGATTATAGCCAAGCTCCAGTGAAGACTGCTCTTGAGAAAATGCCAAAACATAAACACTCTTATACAATAGGAGACATAGGATCAGGAAAGCTCAGCAAAGGCAAGTGTTTTCAAATAAGTTGATGGCAAAAGAGAAGATACAAACACATAATGGATAATTTTCAAGGAATAGGAAAGCAATGATCATGACTTAATTGGTATTGTAAAAAGGAAAAAACAGTCTTGACTTGGCAATCCGAGATACAGATATGTGTTGTCACAATTCTATACAAAAATAATAATATAAGAAGCACAATGAGCACAACTAATAATGCCAAATTGTAGAAGAAAGAGATAGCTGAAAACCTAACCATCCATATCCTGGAAACTAAGTGGGGAAAAAAAAGTAGTTCCATTTACACAATCACAAACATTGTATCTCAAGATGGGCGATCTCATGTTAAGAAATTTATGTCTAGCCATTTCATTGTAAAAGTCAGATTTTCTCTCACTTACTCTTCATGTACAGGAAGAAATATATATGTCTTCTGAAACAGATTGACACCTCTCCACCATCTCCTTAACTTGTTGAAAGAGGCTTCTTTATCACTGTTCTGCAAATACACATGAGAGAAGAAATTCATAAGCATTTAATAAAGCACAATCCAGGATGATTCAGTAGGAATTCATCTCAAAATTTTAAGAAATTTAGTAAGAACCAATCAGTTAATTGTCAAGCAGCAAACTTGTTAATGGTTTGTCCACTTTGCAGGTCTGCATATATATAGAAAAGACGAAAATCCCAAAAGACAAAAAACAGTAGAATTCACAGGAATTTCAAAGAAAGGATTAATATTTAATCCATCTTCCAGTTGCAACATCCTAAAAAGAGTTTCCTCTAACGGGTAAATGCTAATTTTATTTAACATATTTGAAGGTGCTCGTATAACGAATTTATTGTTTAAACAATACATGCAACGGGAAAATGTGTATACAAATGGGGGTATGACTTCAAAAGTGGGTATGTTTAGGGGTTTTACATATACTTACAGAAACTAGGAAAAACAGTGGATAGGGGGGGAGGAAGGCTAGCATGCATATCCTTGGCGTCACAAGAATAGCAGAAGAAAAAACTTTAAACCTTTAATATCAGGAAAATACAGACTTATATGCAATCCCCATATGCATACCATTTGGAATTGCTAATGGCTTTAATTAAATGGCGCATATTCTCGAGTAACATATACAAGCACACACAATAGCGTAAGCAAATGCTTATGGCTCTTCGGAGTCCTACCACAGCAGAACATAATCAAACTTTTTTAAAACTATAAACCGAAGACAGTAGCACAGGACAAGGAAAGGCAACAGAAAAAAGAGGGTTCTGCTGATAAAAGATCAAATAAACATTCAAGTTAGTCAAGATAGAGAGGTGGGTAGTCTACATTGCCAGAAGAAAAACACTGCTGAAAGCAATAATATCAGTCAAAGCATAGAAAATAAAGGGACCTACCTTTAGTGATACAGCCTCTTGGAGCTTCTTATAAAAGTAAGTATTGAAGAAATGATAATCATGTGGTGCATCATCAGCTGCAGATGATGTTTCCTGCAGAAATCTAAGAATAGAAGGGAGAATCAAATTGGCAAGAATTCTTCCAAGTAATCATGTACTATTCTGATGGGCTAAAAGTAAAGCCATATAAAACTTAACATGTCAGCAAAATCTCAAAATTCATGATACATAGCACATAACAAACCAATTGAATCTCCATTTTTGCGATGATTAATTACCGAATGTAGAAGTTCATGATTGTTGAGGTCAAGCATTCCCTAGGACGGAGGCACTTCAAGTCCTTGTACTGAACTTCTACACACTTGGGGTCATTACTGTAAAGATTCAAGTGTAAAAGTGTAAAACCTTCACGCCATCGCCAAGAACTAGAAGAGATGGAAAAGAAAAATGGAGAAATACCTTGACGGGTAATATATTTTCATATCCCTGAAAAAGTAAAGAACAAAGGAAACATGTAAGTACAGGCTTGCTTTACATCTTCATGTTCTTTTAACATTAATTACTAAGAGAAGTATGAGATTAGTATACACCTCGTTTCTGCGTCCTCTGAATCTAATTTACTCTCTTCATATTTTGGTTCCTCCTCGTCTAATAAAACGACAGTCTGCCCATGTTTAATAAAATAAGCAAGATTGTATCACAAAATATTTAGTTTTTCTTCAAATAAAATGCATTCAGAAGCAATCAGTTGTTTGCCCTTTTCTTTTGCAAGGACATCGAGGCCACTATATGTTAATCTGCAGAGCCACACTTCTGTGAGCAAGCAGGATATCAACCCACAACGTGGTTTCTTAAGAAGCCTATTAAACAGGCC
This sequence comes from Rheum nobile, assembly GCA_027886185.1. Lineage (NCBI taxonomy): Eukaryota > Viridiplantae > Streptophyta > Magnoliopsida > Caryophyllales > Polygonaceae > Rheum > Rheum nobile. Next base: position 1,439,797 of record WOAB01000292.1, on the reverse strand, counting down.
AACTCAAACAGCACCCAAACTTCTAGCTTAAAATTTAGGAGAAGTGTCCTGACAAAAATGACCAACTAATGAAGTCCTTATTAATTATTGTATTTCATAGAAAAATGTAACCTTTAACTCCACTATAAACAAAAACTTCAAGAAAAGTTTCCTAAGGATCACTTTTATTTTCAGTAGGTGATGCATTTGTATAGGGTCAGAGAAGGCATCACAGAGATACCTCGTCGATGGCTGATTTATCTGAATGCCGTTCTTGAAAAGCATTTCTGCAAAGAAGAATATGATTAAATCTTGAATAAAATAAAATGGTTGCCTAATTTAAACAATAACATGAATATGTTGTCAAATTCAAACACAATAAATTATGGAAAATGATGCAAAGAGACAATGATATTTGAACTGATACTAAAACCAACAACATGCATACTCTGTCAAAAACTAACATGAAGGTTGGTTTTATTGTTACCTAGAACAAAACAAATGAAATATCCACTGAAAGTTGTCGTTTTCTACAGCCTAATTTAAGGTTGTCATTTTCTATTAGTTGGCGGGGGATTAACTGCCTAATCTGAGACTTGCAAAGCATGCTCTGATATTATCCTACTATTCTTTCGGGGGGAAATTACTTGCGAAATCACCACAACCTTCCATATAAATAGCCAACTGCCACTAATACTTGCGAAATCAACAACCTTCTATATAATTAGCCAACTGCCGCTAACTTGACACTATCGACTACAATGCATGAACATTATTCTTTTGTCGGCATGCTAGCCAACTATTCAACAGTTTGTCTACATTGAGTTATCAAAGGCCATGAAGACATAACTCAATCAATGCAATATCCAAATCAACTGTTTCTTTCTTTATGAAGAAAGTCTTTTAAATATATTAGTCAATTCATCATTAATTTCCTGACCAACTCAGCTGAATAAAAACCTAGGAAAAATTAGGACTTTGTCGCTACTATAAATGTACTTCTTTTTATACAGACAAATATTGTAGTAACTATGGTCATACAAAAGATTAATGAATAAGTAACGTAAAGTTGATGGTATTTATTAACAAGTGCTAATTTAGGGGTATTCACTTTTGTCAAGCAGCATCACAGAAAGCCATAACAAAATTAGGGTTATATAGCAATACCCTTCTAAAGGAGCAAGGTTAAAATTTGACAATGCATAAAAAACCTCATTTATTATTTTAAGCATGGACGTGCATGATACATATGAGCAACTACACAGATGTATACAAGCATAAAGCTTTCCATAATACTGCAGAAATCAACAAGAATTTCGGAGAAGCATAGAGGCACCTCAATCTTAATTCCAATTAGAAATTAAAGACTAAAGACTACATATAAATAGAGGGGGGAAAATAGGGATAGATTCACTTATTCACTAAGCTGAAACAGATTAGTTGATAAAGAGATGGCACAACTCTGGAATAAAGAAAGACAACTAACTTTAGCTTATGCCTCCCATTGTCCAGAGGAAGATCATTCTGATTATGATTAAGAATGATCCTCTCACTAGATGATAAACTGAAATTTTCTCTTTCCTTCCATGATAAACCCTTTTTATCCCTTTCCTTATGGGACGGTCGCGCCTTCTGCTTTCTCTTTCTTCTGTCACCATGACCCAAAGGTCGTGGCTCGTTGTCAAATGCATCATATATACGAGTATGTGAATCTTTCTGCGAGGGAAAATAACACTTTAGTATGGAACACGCTAGTTTTAAGAGAACTACTACATAGATTGTCTTACGTCAGTTTCCAACTTCTGAGCAAATAGATTAGCAAACCGAGAACCTGAGCGATCTCCTACTCTCGCTTCAGGAGATGCCCCTACATATAAACAATTAAACTTCAAAATTGGGTCTCTTTTGCATTGTGTTTTGCTGTAGCTTTGAATAAATCTTTTTGTTTCACAAATGCATCCAAAGATTACTTTTACGAGAGCTCATCATCAATCAAACTGCAGGACAGCTAGATTTTGTCCCCAAGGAAGAAGAAAAAAGCATTTGCCTATATAATGAGAATTGCATCCAAGTTTCAAATCCCAGCTTTTCTTAAATGTGTAAATGTGAAGTAGAAGGAACTTACTACTAGGCTTTAAGCTCTCCGTATGATCAGTCGCCATGCTTTCAATGGCAGCCTGTCAGAGAAATACATAAGCTTTTAACCTTTTAATACAGCTAAACTTTCGCCAACATCACCAGACAACTAGAAGCCAGAAGGAGTTCTAGCCCTCAAATGACAACGCTTTTGATTTCATATACATGTCCACTATAGCTATCAATTCGATAATCAGCTAAACAGTTTATAATCCACATTCCCAGTCTCTACTAATTGTGAAGTGTTCAGTTTACTCAGTGAAATTTAACTAGGAAAATTCACAATTGAGCTGAGCCCTTCGTCAAAATTGAATGACGGATGAAGGAAAATTATGAAATCAAAAACAGAAAGGAAAAAACCTTTGAACCGATTCGGCGTTTACGGCGCTCTCTCTCCTCCTCGTGAGCCCTCAAATTGGATTTGAGCTTCGCCCCTTTATCAGGCAGCTTCGGGCCCAACCTAGCCACATCCGATGCCATCCTTCGGATTTTCTCTTCGAGTTCTTTGTCAGAAAAGCGCTCAAGTCCCCCATTCGTCGTCTCCGCCGGTTGCTCTCTCAGACGAGGACGATCGCCGGCGCCGGCGGTTTTGGTGATGACAATCTCAGGCGGCGGATCATCGTTGGAGTCATCAAACAACTTGTCAAAGTCGAATTCGACACGTTGCTTCTTGGCGCTGCAGACCCCCATGCTCCCTTCTACATCATCCTCCATGGCTGAACTACGAAACCTCCCCTCGCGATCAGTTCACAGCAACGACTTGACGGAGTAAGGGAATGAGTGTGGGGAAATGTGTCTATTGAGAGAGGAGGGCCATAGCTTGATAATTTAGAGGAATCTGAGAAAAAGGTTTTTTTTTTTTCAGAGCATGGTGGAAATTGGAGGCGAATATGAAACTGTAAAAAATGATAAATAATGGAGTTTTAAAGAGAGATGAAAACCCTAAAACAAATTTTGGGAAATAAGGCTGGAGTGAGGTGGTCAATCTCGTGATGGACTCTCCTGGTAATGAAATTAATGCCTTACTATTATTATTTGTTAGTTGTTAGAAAACATAATTACTTATTGAGTTATATATATTTTTTAATGTAAAAATTAGTCCGGTAACAAGGTTTAATCTTAAAATTAGTTTATAACTTCCTTTCGAACTAGAATTAGAACTTTTTATCTCCCAATGAAAATACATGGCTAAGGTTTACAAGATATAATTAAGGAAAATTCTTGTTGATATCCCTGAATTTAGGGTTATTTCTGTTGGTATTCCAAGATTAAATTTTTTTCTGTTGATGTCTCTGAGGTTTGAGTTTGTTTGCTTCATAATAAAAAATTTCATGTTTGTACCATTCTAGTTCAAATTGATTAAATCCAAGTCTACCATTGTGTTCCTCGCCCTCAAATTACTAAGATTTGACTCCTAAAATACTCAAATCCATGTCTGAACCATGTCGATTTGGATTTCAAAGCAACAACCCGTTTCGACCTTAAGAATTCAAATCGGAATGGTTCAGGTATGGATTTGATTGATTTAGGAGTCAAATCCTACTAAATTGATGTCAATAAACATAATGATGAGCTTTGATTTGATCAATTTGAACCGAAATGATACGGATATGAAAAATTTCGGTTACAAAGCGAACAAACCAAAACCTTAGGGGTACCAATAGGAAAAAACTTAATCGTGGGACACCAACAAGATTAACCCTAAACTCAGGAGCACCAACAGGAATTTCCCTAAACATAATGATGAGCTTTGATTTGATCAATTTGAACCGAAATGATACGGATATGAAAAATTTCGGTTACAAAGCGAACAAACCAAAACCTTAGGGATACCAATAGGAAAAAACTTAATCGTGGGACACCAACAGGAATAACCCTAAACTCATGAGCATCAACAGGAATTTCCCTAAACATAATGATGAGCTTTGATTTGATCAATTTGAACCGAAATGATACGGATATGAAAAATTTCGGTTACAAAGCGAACAAACCAAAACCTTAGGGGTACCAATAGGAAAAAACTTAATCGTGGGATACCAACAGGAATAACCCTAAACTCAGGGGCACCAACAAGAATTTCCCTAAATATAATGATGAGCTTTGATTTGATCAATTTGAACCGAAATGATACGGATATGAAAAATTTCGGTTACAAAACGAACAAACCAAAACCTTAGGGATACCAATAGAAAAAAACTTAATCATGAGACACCAGAAATAACCCTAAACCCAGGGACACCAACATAAATTTCCCTATAATTAATGTGTTGTCACAAAAAGTTAGAATAAATAAATAAAATATTAGAGTTAATCATCTCTATTTTTTATGGACATGCTTATATAAGTTGCCAGAAGAAACCTAATAGGTGATGAGAATCAAACAAGTATATATTTATATAGCTATGTCACACTCTTTATTCTTTTTTTTTAACAATACTAAACATTCATTTTCGGTTTCTTCTTTTTTATTTCCTATAAAAAAAAATTGATGTGTTATTTTATTGTTTAGGTGAACATTCATATTGTAATTATACAATGTTAAAAATTGATTGAAAGTGAAACTTATTTGTGATTTAACTTCATAAAGTGAGATAATAAGTAGATTGGGAATGAACACACCAAGAGAAAACAACGTGGCTTTGCACCATCGCCATCTGGCTTCTAACTTCCATTTGTTTATCTCGGGGAGACGGCAAAAAAGAGAGGTCAACCCTAATTTAAACCAGATCGCACAAATTCAACTTTCATACAATAGGTGGCGGAAAATGGTCAACTTTCATCAAATTATATAAGAGGGAAGTTTTCATGTAATTGTAACGGCGAATCTGGTTGCCTGTTCTGTTCACATAGGAAACCAAGTTGAAGGACAAATCCCCTATTTGCAAGGAGATCGAGGACGCATCAATAAATATATTAATTGTCTTGGAATTCTGATTATTTACCATTGCAATTTCAATGTAGAAATTTGTGTATCCTACGTACACTTTTGCCACGTGTGGGATTTTTCTGTTTGTCCGAATGGTGGGACACGAGCGAATAATTGAGACCTACTTGTTTGTTGTATTAATAGATTTAGGATTTTTCTAGTGTTCATGGCACATGTTAATAAGTTAAGGGTGAAAATTATTTTTATAATATTTTTTAAAATATAAATGGTAAACTCTTTTGAAAAAAATTAAATTTATAACTAAACATAAAAAAAATATTGTGTGTCCATGAAAAAATACTTAATATTCATGCTAATCTGCTTTATATTTAGGCTTGACCCTCATTGCTCCATCATTTTCAATGGAGGTTCTCTGTGGTCTGGACTAGGCAAAGATAAAACTTATATAAGTGATATTGAAGAAGGTTTAATTTTTTAATCTCTTTTTTCAATATAGTCAGCTTTTAAATCAGTAAAACTGGAACAGGGTAGATTTACCTGAACATATATAAGGCCTCCATAGTCCAATGTATTAAACAAAAGTGGCAGCAAAGAAGAGAGCTTTATGTTGTCTCTGGGGAAATTTGATAAACTTCAAATGATACAAATAGTTTCATATGCCACAAAAATCAATACAGATAATGTTCTATTAACCGTCAAATTTACAACAGGGATATCAGATGGTAATTTTTTTTCTACTTACCAGTTACCATGTAGATGAATAAGATCAGATAACCCAAAACCACGCCACAATAGAACCCATAGCCAAACCCACAACCAAGAACAACACAATCACAATCCCTGCAGTTTCAGCATGTTGAAGCTGCACTCTCTTGGGAGCCAAAATCATCAACACACTAGTAAAGTATCCATTAGTGAGTCCCAGAAGACAAGTCAAGATCGAAACCGGGATCTCGGTCCTGAAGAACTTAGGACCGTGCAAACAACCCAAGAACAGTGGATAAAACAGCAGCCTTGCAACCGTAGCACCAACCGCAATCTTCTCATTCTCAAGCAAATACACAGCAGTCAAGGACTTTCCCACAAGATCAAACACATTGTAGAAAGTGATGAGAAGAATAGAGTACCAATCCTTGAAGATTTCTGAATGCACATCTTCTGTGATGTATCCTGGGAAGATGGATAATGTTACAACATAGATGAGGAGAATCCCGAAACCGTACCATTTGATTCTTCCCACAACCTTCCATAAGGTGGATCTCCAAAGGGACCCTGCTGTCAAAGATCCCTTCTCGTGCTGCTCCTCGTTTACCGCCTGGATTTTCAGCTCTGTGAAGTATTTGATCACAGGAAGCTTATGTGCTACATTGTAGAAGACAAGGCAGATGACCATAAGCACGATTCCAACAGCAAAGTATAAGTTAGCGCTGCATCTCAACCCTGAATCATTCTGGGGATATACTGCTTTTGTCAATATTCTTAGGAATGAAACTAGAACACCTGCATCAAAGGGTTTTCATCAATGAATCAGCATTTAATCACCCTGGTGTAATAATAACTATCAACTAATGATGCTCTCAATTTAGACCCATGAGTATTAGACTCACATCCACATAACAAATGAACAGGTTTTCATCAAGAACACCTGCATCAAAAGGTTTTCTTAGGAATGAAACAAGAACACCTGCCTCAAAAGGTTTTCATCATTGAATCAGCATTTAATCACCCTGGTGTAATAATAACTATCAACTAATGATGCTCTCAATTAAGACCCATGAGTATTAGACTCACATCCACATAAAAAATGGACTAGTAATCAAATACATCGCAAAAAACATATCAGAGCAGCTTATTAACATTGCATTTGATAATAACTACCAACAATTGGTGAGGTTTAAATGAAAATTAGGGTGATGTAAAGGGATAAAACCTAAATTTAGACTAAGATCGATATGTAAACATGCTAATCACAATCAAATATGCAATTTAGAGCAAATTCACCTCCTAGATGAAATCAAACCAAACGAAATTGACCTAGAAATATAAGCTCACAGAATTTGACTACTCTTGACTGACCTGAAGCAGCAGTTCCGGCGACCATGGCCTGCATATACCTCTCAGGCAACTCGCCGGCGGAGCCAATCAGGCCACCCTGGACCAAGGCATCGGCGAAGCCGCACATCGCGACCGCCCCAACGGTCACATAGAAGCCAGCGTAGCGCCCACTCTCGCCTTTGATGTAGAAAACGTCGACAAGAGGAACCACCAGAAGCGCGGCGATGAAAAGCCCTAACCCTAGATTGATGCGGACGTAGGCGTCGGACTTGTGGGCGTAGTAGACGATGATGAGGAGAGCGGTGAGGGCGACGAGCATGTAGACGACGGAGAAGATGCGGTCAACGCTGACGTCAGGGTAGAGATAGTCGAAGTAATCGACCGCTGTAATGAAGGCGTTCCATGGGAGTAGGAATCCGGCGCCGAGGGTGAAGTAGATGATGTAACAGAAATTGAAGGAGTCCGCGGGGGTTTTGTGGAGAGGGACGGCGGCAGAAGTGAGGAGAGGGATGGTCGGTGCTTCGTCGGCGGCGGTAGTTGCGGTGGCGATGCCCATCGGAGATTATGGCGGGTGATTGGGTTAGTTGGGTTTTTTGGGTTAGGAGAGCGAGTGGTTTACTGACAAGTAGAGGAATATGATGATATCACGCGGACGACGTCGTTTTGTGATTAGGTGTCGGTGGTTCACAGGTAGTTTTTTTTTTTTTTTTTTAATAAGGTAAGAATTCGAAGATAAAGTCACACTTGACACAGAGAAAAGACAGACAGAAGAGAAGGGTCCAAACAAGGGTTGGAAGAAACCAACACAGCGAAGTAACAATCGGAAAGTAGATTAGAAGACACACTCTGGAACTGCAACTGTAACGCCTGAAACACGCTCCGTTTTTAGAAGTCATCAGGAATCACACAACCACGTCCTCGATCTCTTGCCGAAACAACAATCTCAAACCAACCTATCATCAGCAATACATTAACAGAGAATATTTCTCAAGATGTTAAAGTTTCACAATTCTAGACTTAGTCATACAGTAATCAGTATCTCAAGGATCGAACAACAAAGATCAGACTTGTTTCTTTTTCGTATTTGCTTGAAAACCAGCAAGTTCAACAAATAAAAAATGTATCTGAGAAAAATTATCGAGGGGGAGAGATTGTACAGGAGCCTAGATGTTTTCAACACACTATGGTTCAGTGAATCATGTCTCCAAGAGAGAGAACTCCCAGAGTTATTGTTCAGACTTCAGATGGTAATAGTTCACTTGTTTGTTTTGTTTCAAAAGGACTCGATATTCCAATAGTCCTGCTCACGTAGAACTTGAAATGGTCAAAATGAGGAAAGTGAAAACACATAATTCATTTCCATACTCTAATTTCTTGTTGTTAACGAAAGGTTCTTCAATTTATAAACATTATATTGAAAAGTTCATGAGAATTAAGAACGTTTTATTTGCGGGTGGCATAATTTAGATAGATTTAGTTAAATTTGAAGTGTTATAATTTTAATGTTGTCTGTGATGGGTCACGTTATTTTTATAACACTCAACGCGTTGGATGACCACCTTTATTCTACTCATGACCTTTCATCAAAAAAGAAAGACCGCGAGTCAATAAAAAAGAACGCGTCACTCAATGAAAGAAGTTATCATGAAGAATAAACAAGGAGTAAGAAAGAACATGTTCATCCTCAAATAACTTACCGCGAAGAATAAACTAACGCGACGACTCAAGGGATCTGTTGCAGGAAGAAACAAAGGGGCCATGGAACATTCCTAGCGCGTTCATTGTGCATGGACGCGTAGAACCTGTCAAGCAATATCAAAACTGCAACGACTACATCAGACCAATCCAGACATGCCAGCCATGCATCTTTCCAAGATCGACACGCGTCCTCCCGGCTTGCTGGTCCAATCACGACCCTACATTTCCTTGCCGACGTCTGTCACCAAATGAATCACGAGATGACACGTATCTCTGTGTGTCAGCCGACTTCAAGCAGGACCCATTGCCTATAAATAGCCCAAGACCCCTTCAGAAACGGGGGCCGGGAATTGGGTGGAAGAACAGTGTCATGAGCATGTTTTGACATCTTTCTCGATCTGTGATGATTTCCAAGTATTTGTAAGAGTGAAAAGCTTTATATTCGTCATTTGTAACGCATCGCGTACTTTGTATGTGTTCTTGCTTAATGGATTGGGTGGATCTCCCCTTTTGGGATCCCGCAAACGTAGGGTAATCGAACCGCGTTACCAATTTTTTGTGTCCTTGCTTCATTTTCTGTTTTATCGCGTTCATCCAGGACCGGGTATTTTATAGGCTTTACGTTTTGCTTACTTAAAAACTTGGGCATCATCACTGGCGCCGACCGTGGGGACTTTCTCACACTAGGGCAGCTTGGTCCTCTGTGAACGCGGCGGAAAAAGGTATGAATCGGGCTTCAAAACGGATGAGATACCCCAACAAGCTTGGGGTTGCCACCGCGTTCTTCAAAACGGGTGAGATCTCCCAACAAGCTTGGGGCTGCCACCGCGTTCTTCAAAATGGGTGAGATCCACCAACAAGCTTGGGGCTGCCACCGCGTTCTTCAAAACGGGTGAGATCCCCCAACAAGCTTGGGGCTGCCACCGCGTTCTTCTAAGAGAGAAAGTCTACCATGTCACTCAAAGATTACCATTACCTAGAAAGAGGGCGACGTTCAAAAAGTTGCTTTTCATTCATTTGATATCTTACTAATTGTTTCATACGATGACATACAGGAGGAAAAGCTAAAGAAAGTCTACGAATCGCCTAGTGGAAATCAAGGAGCATCGCGATCCTCGAGCAAAGCTGTACTGTTTGTTGCGACGTTTGCATCTACGTCCATAGCTTGGTTATCGCCTTCCACGGGGTCTTCGATGGGGGGCTCGCCAAAAAGATCTGTGTAGTCTGGAGTGCAATAAACAATCTTGGGATCGATCTCGCTGAACCTCGCCACCGCATGCCTAACTCCGATCCTTATGCCCTGCTCCCAATGGGGTCCCACCTCATCAGCCATCTTCATCTGGTAATCCTCCGTCTTGAGATAGTCAGAGACAGCGTGTTCTGCCCTGGCACGCCACTTCTCAGTTTCAAGATTAGACGCCTCAAGTTGCTTCTTGTGCTCAATCGCTTCGTCATCTTTCTCGGATATGACGCGCTGAAGGTCCTCAACGTTCTTCTTCATCAGCGCATGCTCCCCCTCGAGCTTTGCCTTCTCCTCAACGAGCTTTGCTTTCTACTCCTCAAGCTTTGTCGCATTGGCAGTCGCCTTGTCAAGTCCCGCAGTATATTGCTCAACCTGCTTAGTCAACACGGCCACTTCGCACGGGCTTCCCTCTCCTCGCGGATGCCTTTGCACTTGGCATCTAAGGCGTTGCAATATGTTGTGGCAGCTAGCATGCTGAGACGAGCCTACAAAGTCAAACAAGGAAAGAATAGATAAGTAGAATTCACGCGACAAAAAGCAGGAACAAGCATTAAAACACATACCATCTCCATGTACTTCATGCCCTCCAACTGAAGGGCTTGAGGAGACAACGAAGTCAGCCATTCTTTCTCTCTTGCACGTACACCATTTGGAGGAGCCAGCTGACGCATATCGGACACAGAAGGCACTGGCGCGGCAAAGACAGTCCTCCCTATGGTGGCGATCGGAGCAAGGGCAACGTTGCTTTCAGACCTTGATCTCTTTTCCCCGCGACCTGCTTGAGAATGGGCGTCACGCTTATTCCCTCGCGTCTCTGCCTCGATTGGACTGCTTGGTAGTTGCAACGATGCTGCCGTCTCACTCACAATCATCGCGTCAAGAGTTGGAGTCGGGGCCTGCTCCGACGTGGCCTGTTCCTCAACTGCTTTAATCGCCGACTCGGATCCACTCGCGGTCTTTTTGGCCCTCTTAAGCAAATGGTCTGACTTTATCCTTGTGAATGCACGAGTTAGTTAATACAACGCGTAAGTGTAAAGAGTGGCAAAAGAGCAAGTTACCACCCGACTCATCACGTCTAGCGGAACAAGGCAAACTGAGCCCAGCTTTCTCCAAGTTCTCTTGAGTAATCACACGCTTGTAGTCAGGGGCATTTCCCTTATTTCGAAATTGATCTTTGCACGCGTCAATTTCCTTCTGATCTGGCTTATCTGGACGCATAAAAGGACCAGGAAACAACTGGCAATTGAAGACCGCGTGAGAAGAACACCGCGCTAAGAACCACATGTCCTTCCAATTGCCCACGTTGGAAGGCTTACTGATCACGTTCAAGGTTGACAAGCTAAGATTACAAAAACCCTCGTCGTATTTCAGAGTGAAGAGCTTAAGCATGTGTCGGGCATCAGGAGAAAGGCCAGAGTGATAACATCGCATCGTGTATCCGCTAAGATATCTCTACGTGTTAGGGTACAACTGGGTAGGATTGAGATTGATGAGCCTCAAGAAATCGCGATAGAAGTCAGGCAGAGGGAGACGAAATCCAGCCTCGACGCTTGCCACAAAAATGACCACGCAGTTTTCATATCGCGCTAGAGAGGTCCCCCCCTCTCTCAGGAAGACAGAGTTCTACCCCTGCTGGCCATGGGATTGATCGCGTCAAACCCTCTAGAGTGGATAGTGAGACAGTGGTGGCTTTTCCAAGACTATGCATGTCTCTTTCTGGATGATCCTTTATCATTGGAATCTCGTCTGGAATGACCGCGGGGATTGGAGGAGGACCAACGTTCAACCGGTGACTCACGAAGCTCTCCACGCTCCGCGCTCTTTCTTCTTGAGGATTGCTTGGAGATTTGTTTGCCACAGAAGGAGAGGAGGCCGCACCTTTGCCCCTTATCTTCTCAACTCGCGACACACATCTCTTTGAAGCAACTTCAACTATGGTCTGACGCATTGAATCACTAGAAGATGTAGACGCGGCCTCAGACTCAGGACTTGTGGCAGATTCATGCTCTCTGTACGCGTTCCCCACTGCTCTTCCATACGCATCACCGCTCCCAGAATTTGTTTTGCTTGACATGATGAAGAAATGAGGAAGGATGATTGCACGCGATGAAACAATCCCTCTCTGAAAAGAAGAAAAGAGTTTAGTCACAAAGACGGAGAAGCAACGTGATGTGACCTTGTCCGATGGAAAGACCACGTTTCGCTGTCAAGGACCGAGTGAATGCGTATTGGGGCGAACCAACTCGTCGGAAGGGACCCGGATTGGAGTACGGTGGACTGTGGGTGTTCGGAAGGGATGACCGGCGGTTGGTGGTGGTGTGGACCGGACGGAGATGCAGCGGAAAGGGTTGGAGGCACAGCGGAGTAGTGGTGGTGAAGGCGGCGGTCGTGATGAAGGAAGGGAGGAGATCGGCGGTGGAAGGGGAGTGACCGGCGGTGGCAACGATGGTGAGGGGGAGGCGGCCGAGGTGGTGGAAGTGGAGGCTACCGTGAGATTAGGGTTGGTGTTTGGAGGGGGAGGCAAGAACTAGGGTTAGTCCTTGTCTCGGGATTGCGGATAATAACTGGATAGTTGTAACCGGATTAACGCGCCAGGATAGTTCGACTAGAAACGCATTAATTTGTGTGACGTCAGGGCCCGGGTTTGCAGGAGATTACTCGACTGGAAAACAAGCTCTATTTCGACGTTCCAAAAAGGAAGACAAGAGTACCTATTTATACTAGAGAGTGGGCCTAATGGGTCAGACTCTCTAGTTACTAAATCTGGCGGCCCATTTAACATAAATGGAAACCACCCAGAAATAGCAGCTACTAAAAATAGAAATAATGTTTATATAACGTACTAAACAAGTAATGTCTAGATCGAACTGGATATAACTGTAGAGGAGTCAGTCACGGCTAAGCTGACGAGACACAGAAGCTCGGGCGCTGAAGTGATCTGGCCGTGACTAGCTACAAGTCTGGTCACCAAGGATTGTGTCGCTACTTGGACACTCTTCGCTCTGGAACGGGTGATCGGACCCGTAGGTGGAAGTCGCATGGCGTCTTCCTCCTCTGTAGCTGACATGGAGGACTGGGTCACATCACAACGCGTGCAACCAAAACAGAGCCAAAAGAGGATTCTAGAAAAAGAACGCAATCAAGAGGTGGAGCCAAGTCGAAGGAAAAAAAAAACTTTAACAACCAAACTCAAAGAAGAAGGAGCGCGCACAGACAAGATAAAGCAAAATGAAGCACTATTAGGAAAATCAACGCGATCAACAAAAAATCGGGAACAGAAGAGGCCATCGAAAGATCTAGAGGCAAAATTTGAAAGAAGATGAAGCAAAGAAGAGGAAAAGTCACAGTCAGAAGTGGCAACGAATCCTCGCACTCCGTGACCAAAGGGGACCCGCTGAATCAGGTTATGCAATTTCTCCCCCATATCTCCATATTTCCACCTTCTCGGAGGAACACTCCTCGGTGCTATCACCCCCGCCATTGTTACCCAGATGAGTCAGAGACAAGAAGATGAAGCGACGGAAGAGAGAAAAGAAGAGAGTGTAGTCATCCTCAAAAACACCGAAAAATTGAACGAAAAACAAACACATGCAAAAATTAGAAGGCAAAGGAGCTGATTTACCTGAGCAATTCCAAGAAAAGCGGCGAAGAAGAAGCGTCTGTGAGCGGAGCAAAGGTGGAGGAAACCCAATCGTCTCAACACGTGAGAGAGAAGAAAAAGAAAAGTAAGGGCTCCCGCCGCTTCTTGCTCTTACATAAAGACTCTACTGGGTCGACCCGATGAAGGCCCATTATACAAAGGCCCACCATTGTGGAAACAGAACGTCCGTCTCAAAGCATCTGGAAGTAAAGCGAATAAACGTGGCCATCAAACGCATTTTCCTTGGATTGCATTGATTGCCTCACGCGTTCACCGTCAATGCAAGGGGTTGTGATGGGTCGCGTTATTTTTATAACACTCAACGCGTTGGATGGTCACCTTCATTCTACTCATGACCTTTCATCAAAAAAGAAAGATCGCGAGTCAATAAGAAAGAACGCGTCACCCAATGAAAGAAGTTATCATGAAGAATAAACAAGGAGTAAGAAAGAACGCATCCATCCTCAAAGAACTTACCGCGAAGAATAAACTAACGTGACGACTCAAGTGATCTGTTGCAGGAAGAAACAAATGGGCCATGGAACATTTCTAGCGCGTCCATTGTGCATGGACGCGTAGAACCTGTCAAGCAATATCAAAACCGCCTCGACTACATCGGACCAATCCAGACATACCAGCCATGCATCTTTCCAAGATCGACACGCGTCCTCCCGCCTTGCTGATCCAATCACGACCCTACATTTCCTTGCCGACGTCTGTCACCAAATGAATCACGAGATGACACGTATCTCTGTGTGCCAGTCGACTTCAAGCAGGACCCCTTGCCTATAAATAGCCCAAGACTCCTTCAGAAACGGGGGTCAGGAATTGGGTGGAAGAACAGTGCCATGAGCATGTTTTGACATCTTTCTTGATCTGTGATGATTTTCAAGTATTTGTAAGAGTGGAAAGCTTTATATTTGTCATTTGTAACGCATCGCGTACTTTGTATGTGTTCTTGCTTAGTGGATTGGGTGGATCTCTCCTTTTGGGATCCCGCGAACGTAGGGTAACCAAACCGCGTTATCAATTCTATGTGTCCTTGCTTCATTTTATGTTTTATCGCGTTCATCCAGGACCAAGTATTTTATAGGCTTTATGCTTTGCTTACTTAAAAACTTGGGCATCAGCAGTCTCCATATTAAAATTTGATTTTTATTTTTAATTCACTTCTTTTGTAGGGTTTGCTCATTTATGGGAATGGATTGAAAATTCTACCTATGAAATTGATGCAAAATTATACCGGATCTAAAAAGAAAAGTTTAAGGTTAAAATATATTCTGAAAAAAATCAAGTTTAAGGTTACCTCAAGTGGGCAATGAACCAGGAAAAATATGTTGAATTTAAGGTATACAAATATTCCTAAAATCAACTTCTTAAATGTTACCCACTTACCCTCAACTGGTCCTCAAGTGGACAATGGACAACATGAGAAAAGGCCCACGAAAGTAATGTTTGGAAGTGAGTACTCCGTATTTATTGTAGTGGTAGAAATCAATAGATTGATTTGTTTCGATTTGGCAATGTAGCCCATTAACACACAGGCCCAATATTGTATGGCACACCGCACATGGATTGGTTTGGTTTGGTTCATTTTGAAAAGAAAATAAGTTGAAATTTAAGTCCAATCCACATCAAAAGTGGATTAAAAGCATATATATATGATATATTCTAATGGAAAAATGACTCTAATAATAGAAACTATCACATTTGAACCAAAAATAATACAAACTTTAAAATTTATAAAAACATACATAAAATATGACAATATAAACAAAAAATGGTATGAACATATTTTTCCAGTGAATTTTTTGACGTAAAATGTTGATATGGAACCGAAAATATAATTTGTCAAAAAAAAATTACTCATTAAATTACACTTCATTTGTATAATAATGACTAATTTATTTAAAAAGTGATCTGTCAAAAAATATGACCGATTTTCTTTTGTTTGTATTATTGTAAGATGTGAATTACTAATATTGGTTTGTGTATTTTTTTTAGTTTTTTATTATATAAATGATGTGTAATTTGATGTGTTAAATGGAAATAGAACAACTCATTTTTGTGGCTCCATGTCAACAAACCCGTCGAAAAATTCACCGAAAAATATGTTCATATCATTTTTTGTTAATATTGACATAATTTGGGTATGTTTTTATAATTTTAAAGTTTGTATTATTTTTTATTGATAGTTGATATTATTTAGAGTGATTTTTCCTATTCTAATATGTATGGGGTTATTTCTCTCATAAGCAAATGATTTTAGGCAGCAAGTACGTTAGACTTATGTATTAGATTTTCTATAATGTTGTGCTCGTACGTACACGTAATCCGTATAGTACACCGGGTTTAACACTATAACTTGTGCATTAGTTAGTTAACTCACCAAAAAATGACGTGAAACGAGGGAGGAAAAGGTTTTACAAAAAAACTAACTTGTGCATTAGTTAGTTTTTCATTCTTTTAAGTTTTAACCAAACAAAAAGAATTTTCCTTTCATTTCTTTGAAACAAACTTTGGGGAAGAAGAAAAAAATCCTCTTTCCCTCTTCATTCATACAGTATTAGAACATTTGAAACAAACCTTTTAAAAACCCACCAACCAAACATCCATAAAGAAGTGATTAGAGTAATGATTATTCACGGTGAAATATTTGTGCTTCATTATTTAAATACCTATAAGATCAAGACCAAAAAAATACAAAATAGTACCTAGGGGATAATATAATCTTTATGGTTATAACAACTTTAAGGGTTGGTGTGGTGGGGTAAGATAAAAACTAAATCTAAAATTTAAATTATAAAGAGCATCTGAATGGCTTAGAGTGAATTAAAAATATGTTTGTATGGATAATTATAATGTCCCAATCAGCTGGGTCTAGAAATTGATCCAAATTAAGCTTCAAATTGGATAAGAATGCGTGTCATCTAATTGATTGGGTTTAAGCATGCATAATAGTGTCAATTCCCACCTTGATATAAGCTGATAGGCTTCTGATTATGCAATTGGCTTTGTATGGATCATTATTAATTTATTATGTCTCAATTTATGTATAAAAATTAATCGGTTTATATAACATTAGGGTTGAGCATATTCCGGTCCGGCCCGAAAATCTGGACCGGACCGGTCCGGTCTCCGATCCAGGGAATTTTGAAATTCCAGGTCCGGTTCGACCCGGTTTAAAAAATCTTAAAATTTTAGATTTTTGTACATCTGAGGTTTACTGGTTTAGAGTAAATTATATTTAGATTTAAGGATTTTTTTTAATGTTTAAATATAAATAAATTATTTAAATTTAATAAAATCCATTTAAATTTAATAAAATACTAAATCGGTCCAAATCCGGTCCAAATAGGACCGGATATTTTCGGTCCGGGTTCCGGTCCATCATTTTTGGTGTTCCGGTCCGGGTCGGTCCGGACCGGGTTTGGACCGGTGCTCATAACATATATCCCAAGGCATGCATAATCCAAGGTTCAAATTGGACAGAAGTGAATAATATGACTGAATCAGCTGCAGGTTTATGTATGAAAATTAGATAGGTACAAATACATTAATATTTCAGTTGTTTAATATTTATTTCCATTTAGCATAATAATCACTGGTCATATTATATCAGCTAGGGAGTATTAATCTTATACGGAGTACATACTAATTATAGTGTGGTCTCAATGCATGCATTTGTCTATAATATAACTTATATTAAACTTTTTTTTTTGATAGGATTTATATTAAACTTAATCGTCTTCTTTCCTACCAATCAATACAAAAGATTATAACGAATATGCAGTCAAAAAATATTTATGTGTCAACAAATCAGTCACTAATTGCAGCATCTTCTTTCCGAGCTCTAATTTTTGTATTATTAAGAACGATTTTTCTAACCTATGTCATAAGAGTATAAATTAAGATTATATATTTATAAAAAATCTAATTTTTTTAGTTTTTTTTTAAATAGATTCACATTTTTTTTTTATAATTTATATTCCTTAATAAAAATTCTTAACTTATACTCATATAAAAACCGTATTAACAAATATACTTAAAGTTTCTTGAGTTAGAATACCGAAAGAACACGCTTTGACATGGTTCAAATTCCCAACCTACGTAACGTACGTAACTAAGTTTTTGTTTGTTTGTTTGTTGTTAAGCGAATAATGAGAATATATATTGTTTTTTAAATAAATAAAAAGAAAACAAAGAGAGGTCTAGAAGTTTTTGTGTGGTTCTGTTCTTAATTGGTAGCTGATAATTGGCCTGTAAACGGCGCAGCCAATAGAATAAAAAACTTAACCAAATTAGCTGGCAAACGCGTCACTCCAAAATTAAAAGGACCACCAATTGGTAGCAACTAGCCACAATTAGTTTACCAAATCCAAACGACATCTAATTAAAACGCAATCAAATTTGCACTAGTACAGATTAATCTTGGCATAGCGGTTTTTTTATGATACGGATAGCGGTTTTACAATCGTTATCTAAGAGTCTGTGATAAAATAATCTAATAGCGCTACAGAGAGAACGCTATAAAAAAAACACGCCATAGCGGTTTTTTGTAAATAACCGCTATGTTTTAAGTGTGTTATTTGATCTATGAACAATAGTACTCTTAGCGCTTTTTAATAAAAAGCGCTAAGATTTTCAGTAACACTCTTAGCGCTTTTTTATAAAAAGCGCTATGTTATTTGACTTTCTGATGCAAGTCTTAGCGGTTTTTACAAAAAAAACGCTATGTTTTTTTGGTTCTATGATGAAACTCTTAGCGTTTTTTACTAAAAAACGCTATGTTTTTTGGTTCTCTGATGAAACTCTTAGCGCTTTTTACTAAAAAGCGCTATGTTTTTTTGGTTCTATGATGAAACTCTTAGCGCTTTTTATTAAAAAGCGCTATGTTTTTTTGGTTCTATAATGAAACTCTTAGCGCTTTTTAATAAAATGCGCTATGTTTTTTTGGTTTTATGATGAAAATTTTAGCGTTTTTTACTAAAAAACGCTATGATTTTTGTAATTTTTTTTATTCAATATTTAATTTTACTCCTACACCACCCTGTATACCAGCAAAATTTACAGCAAAAAACTTTCATCAAAATCATATCAAATCAGTACGTTTGACATGAAACTCATGTCCAGATTTGTGTATGAGAGGGATAAGATCAGGCTGCTGTTTCACTTTCATCAAAATCATAAACGACGTCATTAAATGCATGATAAAACCACCATTAAGACAACAATTACTACGCTAGACATATGTAAAAACACAAAATCGATCAGTATCCACAAAATCACTAATTAGGTCAATTGAGCACTATATCCAAAAGGTCATTCTAGTCTTCCTAAATCCTAACAAAATGAAGTATCATATATATCCACAAAATTGAGGACCTAGTCCCCCTTAACAAAATGAAGCCCCAAAATCACTACCTACTCATGATTAACAGCCATATACATGAAGGGTGTATGAAACTATTAGGCGATCATTTGCAAATGAGGTTCAAGATACCCAAGCCACTCATTTGTTACCTCATCAATTTCTTCTTGTGTGTACGACTCGGTTGAACCCGGCAAGTACTGCATATACATAAATAAACCATAAATTCATGTATTTATTTTTATAAAAACTTAGATGTTAAAGATATAAATTAGGCATACCGATTCAGGGATTTCTTTGACACCTTGTTCAATAAACTCATCCACTCCTTTATCATGTTAAAGATATACAAACTTAGATGTTAAAGATATAATTTTTTGCAGGATTTTCAGCATTCTCAACAGCAAATTGTATAAACTCATCCACTCCTTTATCATACTCACGAGACAATCGATTAGCGGACATCCACTTTCGATCCATATGCTTATACACAACAACAAAAACAAGTAATTTACAAGAAAAATAATATCATACATGCAATACAATATTAGTTATTAAACATGGAGCTAAGCAAACCAAAGGATGCAAACCTCAAATTAGAGAATGTAACAAAAATTTATATCGCAAAAGCTTAGGAATAATAACTTGGATCAAACAATTTATATGGAACCTATACTAGGATAGTAGGATATTTAACTTTTTTTTCTGTACTTTATGATTTAAAAAAGAAGCAGCTTTTTTTGTACTTTACCTTATAATGTATAGTTGTTATCCGACTAGTCCCACAATCTATCACGAAATAATATAATAGTATTGCACATACTTTTTTTTTTCTAATAACAAGATTAATCTAAATCAGATAGCCACATTACTAATTTTAAACTTGAACTAAGATATCTTATTCAAACTAAAGGTCTTCAAGTGCAAATTTAGTCATTTATAGAATTACATAATTAGTGCATTAATAATTATAGCAACTTGATGTTAAACTTTTATTGTTTAATCTTGCATATATATATATATATATCGAACAAACAACTTAGGGCCAGGTAATTAGAAATAGAAAGAATATATGAAATCCAGACAGAGAACGCATAATGATTTAACTGAAACTTACTGCTTTTATGGAAGACACTGTGTAGTTCCTTCCAGGAGGGCTCGGAACATTGGATGGTAGTCTTACTCTGTAAAATTCATCTCCTCGAAGGAGCTCATGTGGGCATAACATAAATGTAGAGTTGTAAGAGCATGTTCTTTAATGTCAAGCAGTTCAAAGAAGATAGTAATAAAACATTATATCCAGAAACTTACCTTGGAACTTCTCTTTATCAGTTTCTGTCAATGTATTTCGTGAGAACCTGAGTTTGGTGAGAGTCTTCCATGCAGATAGTCTAAATTAACAGCTGAGATATATCCAGTACTCTATATATAAAAAGTTTTCTTTATCAACTCGAAAGTAATCAGCCGAGCCCTCAGCCGGTAATGTAATTTCACTCTCATTTAACCTAGAACAGAATAACATTGAAGGTAGTTTCATCGGCTTAGAGCTTCAAACATCACTAAGAATAAACTTTAATTCGTAGGTCAATATCAAATCAGCATATGGCGTCCCATAAATCAAATGGAATCAATTTGGTCAAATTTGACAGGTGGCCAACCGAATAAAGGACATTTCACAATCCAAATGGGCTAGTTACAAGTAAGCCACTGCAAATAAGTGTATACCACTAGTTACAAGTAAGCCACTGCAAATAGAAGCCCTCTTTCTTCTTCCGAACCAAATTAATCAGATCATCAAGTCAAGGGCCAATAAACAAATTGTCAGTTCAAAAAAAAAATTATACGAAGAATAAATTCCTTTATGAACCTCGTAATCCTTTTACGCTAATCTCAATCAACTACTAGTATTGCACTTTCACATTGTTAAATATGTATCCTTGGGAGAAATGGCAACAAGAAACACATCACTGAAATCTGCAGCTCAAAATTCATTCCAGAATAGAACTGCAACACTATTTATTTTGGGTTACCTAGAACCAACAAGGTGCATCGTAACAGGAAAAACAACAACAGTATGCATAGCTAAGTAAATCAAATCTACGTGATTAAAAGACATCTTTTCAGATAAAAAATCAGTCCTCATTCAGAAAGACCTTCAATTAGCATAGAAGTGGATAATTTTTCTCAAGTTCAGAAATGAAGAGTGTCTAAATTTTATCAGTAAGCCCATTTGTTACTCAATAAAAAATGTATATCTCGTTAAGCGGTCAAAAACTCACATTTTCAACACACTGAGATGACATCTTGCAAAATGCCGTTAAACTAGATTGGACTTGGTTTAGATAATTGTTGACGATAAATGACATATTGCATATAATTCATCACAATCAAGCCGCAAATGCCTATCAATTCAACCAGCAGGTTTGGCAGATGAAACTCAAAAAGGGGGAAATTACCTCTATTTACTCTGCTGCCCAATTGCTTATGTGATGGTTGATTAAGCAAAATTGCTAATAGAGATGTAGCAGGGGAGTGAGTTCTTTTTGCTGTAAAAATTATAAAATTGGTTCACTCAGCAAAAGTTCACTCATAATAAGCAGACTAGTTCAAAAATTAGGCAAAAAGTGACAGGCAGTGAATGGATAAACATGGAACTCAATCAAACAAGACTAATTTTGATTGAGTTTCGCAGGAATTGCAAGTTTCTCAGGAATCAAAATTGACATGCAGTGAATTTCTCTGAAGCGGCGCCGAGAGTTTCGCAGGAATCAAAATTGAAGCGGCGTCGAGAGTTTCTCAAGAATCAAAATCGAAGCAGACAAGATTGAAGCAGGCAAAAAATGACAGGCAGTGATTTTCTAGTTTGAAGCAGACAAGATTGAAGCAGATAAGGTGGCATACCTTGCGACGCCAGAGATGGATGTGAAGACGCCACCAACAGAGCCGCGGAGAGAAGCTCCTGCGAAGATGGCAACTGGGAGCCGCCGACAGAGAGGAGACCGGAAACGGAAGCGGCACAGGAGACCGGAAACGGAAGCAGATATACACAGGAGGCCGGAAGCGACGCCGAGAGTGGAAAATCGAAGGTAGGGCGGGAGAGACACAGGAGAGGGCGGGAGGATGAAGTTAGGGCGGGGGGATGAAGTGAGGGCGGGATAGAGAGTTAAGTACTTAGTAGCAACGCCGAGTGTAGAAAGTAGAAAACGTTTTATAGCGCTTTATTATAAAAAGTGCTATAAAAAATTTTGACATTTTAAAATTAAGTAGGAAACAACTCTTAGCGCTTTTTATAAAAAAGCGCTAAGAGTAGTTTAATTTTCTTAGCGTTTTTTTATAAAAACCGCTAAGAAAATTTTAGACATTTCAAAATTAAAATGGAAAAAACTATCTTAGCGCTTTTTATAAAAAAGCGCTAAGAGTAGTTTAATTTTCTTAGCGTTTTTTTATAAAAACAGCTAAGAAAATTTTAGACATTTCAAAATTAAAATGAAAAAAACTATCTTAGCGCTTTTTATAAAAAAGCGCTAAGAGTAGTTTAATTTTCTTAGCGTTTTTTTATAAAAACCGCTAAAAAAATTTTAGACATTTTCAAAATTAAAATGGAAAAAACTATCTTAGCGCTTTTTTATAAAAAGCGCTAAGAGTTGTGCAATTATCTTAGCATTTTTTTATAAAAACCGCTAAGAGTTTAGAAATATCTAATAAAAAAAGATTTATTTATTCTTAGCGGTTGTTTCATAAAACCGCTAAGCGTTTGTTTATTTTATTGCGTTTTTTAATAGCGTCCTAATTTTAATGCTATCTATGGAAAAGTCTGTACTAGTGTTGACTCATTATGAACCAAACACAATTCGATCATTTAACCTAATTTACATGACCACGAATATGAGTAGAGTACGTAGATATAGAAAAGAAAAGTATGTAAATTGTTTTTCCATGCATTAATATAAAATATATGACTTGTTAACTCAATTTGATCACGCTTTAAGTTTCACTTATATTTGTGGACTTGACTTTGAATTTGATAGAGCTATCGCCTATCAAAACGTTTGATTTTTAGCAACGTCCTCTAATCTTAATCAAGTTTACATCCAATGAGCTCATCTATATTAACCCTTTATAACAATGACAATCGTTAGTGAGCTAATGTACAGCTAAATACATTTATGGCTTGATTGCCACCCTTTTAAATTTTACACAAGTGGTCGAAGAAATTTGTGCTCAAATTGAACATAATTAGTTCCCAACAATATAATTAATATAATTCCATGAATACAAAATTGTTAATGAAAAAATTATGTATAAAAAATCCTTTGCGGATCTTCTTATTGCATCATTTATAGAATTACATACATGCATATAAGCAATTGCTTGTAATTTGATAATTGATGTAATACAACTTATGAATAATAATGGAATAGAAAGAAAAAAAATAGTAGGCCAACCAAACAGCATATGGGCCATTGCCTACAAAAGGCGACAAGACAACCAAATTAGTGTACATAACTACTAATAATTAGACGCATGCATGAAAAACTATACTATATACAAATCTTCAGGAGAGATTGAGGCAGTATAAAACCATGCATTTAACTGATTAGATTTGTCCAACCTACCAAATTCAAAATCCACGTGCTTTTAAAAGTCAAAGTATTACCAAAACCAAACCCCTACTATTCTTTCAAGCCCTCCCCAGGTGCTGAATAATACTAGTTGATCACAAACAAGATTTTCCAGCTTGCAACAACTAAGCAACTCAAATGTTGATGTTGATCTTGTACTACTATTAATTACTAGCTAGCTCGGTTTTTTACCTTGTACAAGGTAAAAAAACCTATTAAAAAAATATTTTGCTATTTATCGTCGCCGGAACGACGAATAAGATGTTCAAAATAAAAATATTTTTTGTGATGGGTTTATAATTTTCATTCTAGGGTTTTAGTTTCTAATAAAATTTACTAATATTTGGATATAGTGAGTTGTTTGTTAAGGAAATATATACTTGAAGTAACTAAAAAATAAAATAAAATAAAAGTTTTAATTAGATAAATTTCTATATTTAGCATCTTATTCATCGCCTCGAGGGCGACAAATAGCAAAACCCTTAAAAATGTAAAGAAAGACATGGAAATTTTATTGCAATTTTTTTAAAAAATAATTACAATTTTATCTTTACTTTACAATTGTACTTTTATTTTGATTAAATCATATCTTATTAAATTATTAGAAATTAATTTAATCTCATTCTTCGAAGATACTTCTCTTTTTTATAAACTATATATATATAAATTTATTTATAATAATCTTATAGTATGTAATTTGATTAAATATATAACAATAATTGGAAAATAAAGATACACAAAATATTGTATTTTTTTTGTATTTAGCAGTAGTAGTAGATTCGTTTTCCCCTCTTTCCGGTTCCATTTAAATAGCCCACTTTTGGCCACCCAAATTCAAATCATTCCTTGTGTGCTCCAATTGCCTTACCTTCATAACCAAAACTCATATCATGGAGAAGTACACCTTGCTAAATTCTTTCTTCTTCTTCTTCCTCTTGTCTTTCTCTTTGTTCATTTCTGGGCACGCGCAGACTCCACCTTCTGGTAACCCCACGCGCTTGACAGACCTCTTTCCCCATCTCTCCTTCGCCAAGGATGCTCACGTCATCTTTGGAGCAGAGAACGTCAAGACTTTCAACAATGGTTCCTTTGTTAGCATCTCCCTTGACAAAAAAACAGGTAATTAATCACACATTTAAATATCATCAACTATGGTCAATTCTATTGAAGAATAATATTGTTAATTATAATGTTATGATGTGCTTGATTACAGGCTCGGGATTGGCTTCCAACAACAAGTATTACTATGGGTTCTTCAGTGCTGCTATCAAGCTGCCACCTGGCTACACCTCTGGTGTAGTTGTAGCGTTTTATGTAAGCCGAAGCCTAGTTAGTTAGTTTCTCTCACTCTACATATTGATCATACACTAATAATTTGTTATCAGCTTTCGAATTCGGATGCTTTTCCTCACAACCATGATGAGATAGACTTTGAGTTGCTCGGGCACGAGAAGAGGAAGGAATGGATCTTGCAAACTAACATCTATGGCAATGGAAGCGTGAGCACGGGTAGAGAAGAGAAGTTTCGTCTCTGGTTCGATCCTACGCGTCAGTTCCATGAGTACAGCATCCTCTGGAACACTCACCATGTTGTGTGAGTCTTCAATTCTGAAAACTTTAGTGAATTACTCCTCCTATTGTCAATTGGTTTTAGAATGGAACTCAAGCACACGAGTTGACTTGACATGGACGTGTTGAAAATGCAGGTTTCTGGTGGACAACATACCAATAAGAGAAGTCATGAACACAAAGGCCATGTCAGCATACCCGTCAAAGCCCATGTCAGCGTACACGACGATTTGGGATGCGTCTGATTGGGCGACAAGTGGCGGGAAATACCCGGTTGATTACAAGTATGCACCTTTTGTGAGCTCACTTGGGAAGTTGGAATTGAGTGGTTGTTTGTACAATCAGAATAGCACTTCCCGAACATGCCCTTACAAGGGAAGTTCAAGTAGTAGTCCTTCAAGCTTGGACCCAGTGGATGGGGAGCCCTTTGTTAAGCTTTCACAGCAGCAGATGCAAGGGCTAAAATGGGCAAGAAGTAAGTATATGGTTTACTCTTATTGTAATGATAGAAGAAGGTACAAAGTGTTGCCAGCAGAGTGCAACTCCAAGTGATTCATATTGATTCTTTGTTCTCATTCTTTTTTAGACAAATTGATTCTTTCTGAGAATAATCTTCTGTCAAGAACCAAAGAGTTCTTTCTTTGTTGGTATATAAAATAAAAGTATATATGTAGCATATTTTCTGTACTCCCTCCCTTTAACAATACTTGTCTTTTTAGCTTTTGACACAACTATTAAGAAATGTAATAATTAATCTAAATCATTATAACTTTTTTCTATAAAATATACAATTTAATAATTATCCATATCATTTGTAACTAACCAATAAATGAAAAGAATTTACATAAGAGTGTCAATATGTGTAATTCTCAATAACATACCTAGTAACACAACAATAAATCATTGCTTAAGATTCTAAAATGATTTTTATTTTTTAACAAAAATAGAAGTCCTGCTAAAACGACATTTATTTGTTAAAGGAAGGAGTATTAAATATAAAGATGAATTGAAAAAGTTAACGAATATTTTTGTCTGTTAGTGTGGTTTTCCCTTAGGAAAACAATAAAGGACACGGAAATTAAAGTGAAAAAGTGCACATGATGGACAATTAGACAGCCATAATCCTAATCAAGGACATAAACTCCTGTGGAGGGAAACTACCACATGAGCTGTTATTCACCCAAATAAATTGCTTTTAAAAGTTTCAGCAAATGATTCCCAAGAACCTTTTAGAAAGTAGTAACTTTTTGTGGGTGCAATTGCAATTCGCCTAAGAAAAAAGGAAAGCTCCTCCTAACAAGTCAATGAAAATGATGGAGGAAATTAGCTGAAAAAGACTAGAGGAGGGTACCAAGTTGGACCCAGTTTTGTAATTTACATTTAGATGGCCTTAAAGGCTATGCCAATTGGGCATTGGCATTCATAGCTTCTCAGAAATTCAAGTATTTTTAACACAGTACATAGATTTCAAGTGCTGGATATGGGTGTTATGTTGGTTTGAAACATATGCAGTGTTAATTCAAAGGAATCTCAAAGCTACATTAGTTACCAAATCTTTAGGGGACTCAAACGCAGTAATGAAATAAATCGAAATAAAAAACACGAGATTGACTACGTCTGGAGACGCTGTCAAGCCAAGGTTTTTTCTCCTATATTGTGATAACGATTATCATTATAAAGTGAGTATTTATGCTAAAGATCAAAACCCTAATCAGGCCCAAAAAACACATCCATACAAAAGGCCCTAAAAAAAATTTCAGGGCTCCGCCCCTATACCCCCGTCCAACTCAAGAGGAGTTAAATCGCTAAAATTTGAGTTTCAGTGTACAGTCCATCAAATTCCATAACCCAACAATTCAAAGGAATCCCAAAGCTGCATTAGTTACCAAATCTTTAGGCTCAAATAACATGGATTTTAACCTTTCTTCATGGGCAGGTAATTGATCAAACTGGTTGGTATACCTAAAATTGATGCTTACAAATGCAATAGCTGTATCACAAACTTCATAAAATTAAGACAAGGACCCATCTCAAAATTGTCTTGCAACTAATTAAAACAGCAATTAAAATCCATGTTATTTGAGCCTTACAAGTTCCAACTACTACAGCCAAGCTGGGTTCTTGAGGGCAGTTACCACAGCCTTGACTTGTAAGTAGCTGTTGAGTCCATAAATACCCTTCTCTCTTCCATGGCCGCTCATCTTGTAACCTCCAAAGGGGATGGCGGCGTCAAAGACGTCAAAGCAGTTGATCCACACGGTGCCAACTCTCAGAGCTCTTGACAGTGTGTTGGCTGTGTCAAGATCCTGAGTGAATACTCCAGCTGCTAGCCCATAATTTGACGCATTTGCCCTCTTGATCACCTCATCCAAGCTCCTAATCATCATCAAAGTTAAGAAAAAATCTTTATGATAAGTTTCAAAACAAATATCAACAAGTTACAACTTTTGGTGTTTTTCCCCTCACTTGAATTTTAGGATAGACTGCACTGGACCGAAAATCTCTTCCTTGGCTATAACCATATCATCCTGTACGATACAAGGAAAAAGTGTATTGTGAGTAGACCCGTTAAAAACCGACCTCATTCGAAAATTAGCGGGTTAAGAGTCTGTTCGATTCGCAGAGACTGGATTGAACTGAAACTAAATTGGGTACAAAACTGAACTGAAGCTGTAAGGTAAAATTTAAGCTGACAACTGAACTAGATTGAAACTGAACTGAAATAGATAAATGAATTTAATAAAACTAAACTTGGGGTTGGATGTTTTTTTTGTTAAGTTCAGTCACCTCAAATAAAAAAAGTCAGGATTCTTATCTTAAATTTTTTGATTAAGTTCAGTCGTTTTAAGTCACTTTAAGTCGACTTAAATTTTTGACGAACCGAATGGACTTTGTAATCAAGTTCAGTCATCCTGACTTAAAATTTTAATTAAGTTCAGTTAAGTCACTTTAAGTCGACTTAACCGGCGAACCGAACGGACCCTAAGAAGGACCCGAATCCGACCCAACGGACCCTTTATTTTACTAAATAATTATATAATATTAATTATTTTATTTTATTATAACAATCATAGGTATATATTACAAGAAAAGGTTCATGTAAGAATGAATGCTTATGTGAGAATGCCGAATGTGCATGGATTTATGATTGTATGTGTACGACATTAGTAGGTGGAAACTCATGCACTAACTGACAAAAAACCATGCACACCTTGTATGTGCATAAATTTTTAACTATATAGTGATTATGTGTAAGTGAAAATTAATGCACATACAAGTAAAAATCCATACACATTACAAAATGTGCATTTTTGCCTGTAAGTTAAAATTCATGCACATAAAGACAAAAGTTCATGCACACCTCAAAATGTGCATGGATCTTTGTCTGTATGTGCATATATTTTTTTATATATATACGACTATATGTAATTGAAAATTCATGCACATACAAACAAAATTTAATACACATCACACGATGTGCATTAATTTTTTGCCTCTATATGCATATTCTCACATTCTCACGTAAGTGTTTTTTTTTCACCGGATCCGCAACTTATATTACATGGGAAGATATCTATAAAAGCCATACATAAATATACATACCTCCACATTTGAGAAGACAGTAGGCTTTATATAGTATCCATTTGAACCAAATCTGTCGCCCCCGGTTTCAAGTGTGGCTCCACAATCGATCCCTGCCTTTATGTATCCCAGGATTTTCTTAAAGTGATCTGGATCAATCTGATTTAAAAAAAAAAAAAAAAGACTTAATAAATTGTCCAAACTTGGTTAGGCAATTTTATTGGAAATTCTTACCTGAGGCCCTTGTTCAATGCCCTGCTTGAATGGATCTCCAACAACGCGCTTTGCGGCGCGTGCCTTGGCCTTCTCTACAAACTCATCGTACACACTTTCGTGCACAAATGTCCGAGAGCCAGCACAGCAACACTGTCCCTGGTTAAAGAAGAGAGCGAAATGCGCCAGCTCAACCGCCTTGTCCACGTCAGCATCTTTGCATACAATGAAAGGGGATTTCCCTCCCAACTCCAAACTCACTGACTTCAGATTGCTCTTTGATGCTTCTTGGAGTACGTATTGTCCTGTTAGAGTCGAGCCCGTAAAAGCAAGCTGGAAGAAGAAGAAAAAAGCCACGTCAATTGACACTTCCATTAATAAAGAAGTACGCAATTAACTTTTACCATTCTCGACACAATTACCTTGTCTACATTCATGTGGGAACAAAGAGCAGCACCAGCAGTTGGACCAAAACCTGATACCACATTCACAACACCAGGAGGAAGCCCAGCCTGCCAACAATAAGCAATTATGTAATCATAATATGATATGTACGTTTTTAGTATATTTGTTAACTGGGTCGGATCAAATCAAGTTTCGAGTTAATCGGATCTTTAAAATTTCTGGGTTAGGTTCGGGTCGACCCAACGGATCGAAAATACCATTTTTTATGATTATCATCATTAAGATTTTTAATTTTAA
This sequence comes from Rheum nobile, assembly GCA_027886185.1. NCBI lineage: Eukaryota > Viridiplantae > Streptophyta > Magnoliopsida > Caryophyllales > Polygonaceae > Rheum > Rheum nobile. Next base: position 1,410,100 of record WOAB01000292.1, on the reverse strand, counting down.
TAAAATAATTAATATTATATAATTATTTGATCAAATATATTAAATTAAAATATTTAATATAAATGTTATAAAATATATGAAATAACGGATCCATCGAGTTCAGATTCGCATTCCGGTCATTTTTGACCCATTGACTTTGAGGTCGGTTACATGTCTAGTTTTTAGGCTAATGCAAGAGTTTGAAGGCTCTTACAACTTGTCTGGTCGAGTTACTACTTGACATCATGTTTTAAGACCGACAATCCCTAAGGCCGGCTAGCCCAAATCAATCAAGAGTCCCCATCTTATCTTCCACACGTCTCCTTTAGTGAAAACTAGTCTGACCCAGTTGGTATTTGACATCATATCTTAAGACCGACAAGTCCTAAGGCCGGCTAGCCCAAATCAATCAGGAGTCCCCATCTTATCTTCCACACGTCCCTTTTAGTGAAAACTGGTCTGGTCCAGTTAGTACTTGACATCATGTCTTAAGACCGACAAGTCCTAAGGCCGGCTAGCCCAAATCAATCAAGAGTCCCCATCTTATCTTCTACACGTCCCTTCTAGTGAAAACTGATCTGACCCAGTTGGTACTTGACATCATATCTTAAGGCCGGCTAACCCAAATCAATTAAGAGTTCAAACCCATACCAAACTGCTCCGATATCATGTTAAAGTCTATAGACTTATATGGTGAGCTTATACACGGACGTATACGCCCCTTTCTTAACCGGCCCATGGACTTTAACATGGCCGTGTTAAATTGCTATAAATAACTATCAACCGAATCGGTTACAACAACATTAATCAAATCTGATTTATTTAAGTTGAGGGCAAGCTATATAAATATAGGCTATTCGACCAACAAAAGCTTCAAGTTGACAATGTAAATGTAGGTTGATGAGCTAAGTTACCTCATGAAGAAGTCGTGCGACATAAAGGGCAGATAGAGGCGTCTGTTCTGCTGTCTTTAGAACAATAGTATTACCGCAGGCCAACGCAGGCGCAACCTTCCAAGCAAACATGAGAAGTGGGAAATTCCATGGGATGATCTGCCCTGCTACTCCTATGGGCTCATGGAGTGTCTGCACATGGTGAGGCCCATCAGCTGGGATCGTCAGCCCATGAATCTTATCCGCCCAACCTAAATTCCAAACACATAGGAATTCACAGAGGTTACTAAGGGCCCGTTTGGTACAAAACTCATATCTTATCTTAAATTAGGGTTGTTCGATCATCGTTCCAAAACCAAACCGAAAAACGAACCGAACATACTCAGTTCAGCTATCTTGAAGGGAAATATTAGTCTACAAACCAGCAAAGTATCTGAAGATACGAGCAAACATGGGAACTTCGATCTTCGCAGACTGCTCATACGTCTTCCCATTGTCCCAAGTTTCTAAAGAAGCAATCTCATCGTTGTTTTGTTCCACAAGATCAGCGAATCGGAACAAGATTCTTGACCTTTCCTGCACAAATGTGGGCCTAATTCATGAAACAGAACAAAAACCTTGAAAAAAAAATGTCCAACTACTTAAATTTGGAACGAACATAGGCAGTCATCCTAGGCCAAGGCCCTTCATCGAAGGCCTTGCGAGCAGCAAACACAGCCCTGTTGATGTCTTCGGCATCTCCCTCCGCCACATCAGCAATCAAATTACCAGTCCTCGGATCGATCGTCTTGAAAGTCTTCCCTGAAAACCCGGAAAAAAAAAACTTATAAATTCAGCAAATTTTAAGTACAGTGAAACTGAAATTGAAATTGACCTGATGCAGAGTCGACAAAGTGGCCATTGATTAATAGTTGTGTGTGATGTAGTTTGACCGATGGAGTGATGGGCTCCTCTGTAACGGCTTCCGTGCTATACTTGTTTAATCCCCTTTTCAAGCATGGATCATTTGCTGAACAATTGAGTTTGAATTTTAACAACGGAAGTAATGAACTTTTTTTATGAACACGTAATTGATTGATTCAGAAGATTACCAAGATAGCGAGAAAGAGAAGCGGGTGAAGAGCGAGAGAAGAGGCGGAGGAATCTTGCACTCGCCATTTTTGTTGATCTTCAGTTGAGATAAGGATGAAAAAGTATGAATAAGATTCGAGATTGAAACGAAGAACAAAGTGCATGAGCAACCCAACGCTATTGGCTGTCACTTGTCTTTTTATGTACTGTTTGCAGCGCCGCGTAAACTGGAACGTTAGAAATAATGACGCAATAAATACATTATAATAGTTATCCCTGGATTTTTTGTTGAATTGGAAATGAGATGGATGGCAAGTCGGCAACCTATTTAGCATTGAGATATTTGTGAAAATATTAAATATAAGAATGAAATTTGAATAGTAAATTATACTTCTTTCGTATTAAAATACTTGTCTTTTTAGATAATTATACATATATTAAAGAGAATATAAAATGTATAAATATGTCTCTATTTATTATTATATTTTATTATTTTTTTAATATAATTATTAATATAAAATAGATATAAAATATATAAAAAAATAAGTATATTGAGACAAAAAAATTAAGGTTAAAAAAACAATTTTTTGATGGAGTAGGGATGACGTGTGAAGATGAAGGCCGCTTCAATTTTGGGTGCTATTATTATCGATTTACTATTAACGAAGGACAGATTCCACCCACTTTTTTTTACTTTTTGTCCACTACTGATAAGTGATAACACACCAAAAAACGGACTTTATTCTGTTTTTTAGCAGCAAAAGAACTTTATTCAGACTTTTGAGAAATGACTGGTAATTGGTAAACTAGGAAGATAGAAGTTTGGAGGGAAACTAGGTAGAAAGCGGTAGAAACCCAAGTGAGTAATATTGGGCTTGAAAGTCGATAGTGAACGAAGAGCGGCCCAAATTCAAGCCCAACATATAGAAAATACGATCTTTATTATTTTTGACCCTAGCTCTTTGATTCCCTAAGTCTTTAAAAATTCATAAATTATAAATTCTAAATCCAAAATCCTAAAAAAAACACTTTCATTTCTTTTAGATCATATGTATAATAATAGAGGGTCATACTTACAACTTTTTTAAAAAAAAGTCTAAATTTGCTATTTTTTTACTTAAAAAACCCTTTGCGTCCAATTGAGGATTAGCAACCTCTTTGTCTAATCACATCAATAATCAAATATTATTATATACAAAGAATAAAGCTCGTAAGAATCTTGACGGTACATTAGGGGTCAGGCTAATATGGTGCATTCCAAATACAAGTTGTAGTCTGTGACAAATTTTGATAAAGCAAGTTGCGATTATTTTAACAAATCATGCAAATTTATAAAGTGTTTTTGGGTCCTCAAAAGTCACGATTATTTTATTACAATCAGATTTTCTTTTCCGAAATAACTCAAAAGGGCAATAATTTGTACTCCCTCAAAAATTGATTAAAAAAGATTGGTCATGAAAATTGATACTAATTTTTTACGACCGGTTCAATCTTTGTAGTTGATGACTCCATCCAAAGAATACCCTAAATATAAATATAAAGCGTTACCTTACTGACGCCATCGGCTAAATTGGCGCATCTCTCTTTACACATCTCAATTTGGAGCGATAAGAGAGGGAGTGTGGAGAATCAAAAGTAGGTTTCAAATCAATGGCTGACGAGAAAACGATCGAGAATGGCTCCGATTCCATCTCCGTTATCATTCCTGGCTGGTTTTCTGAGATTAGCCCGATGTGGCCTGGTCAGATTCTCTTGCCCCAAATTCCATTTTATTTTCGCGATTCTAGGTTTCTTCTACTATTCTGTATATGCTTGTGTTGTGTAAAGTACTTTTCTTCTTCTTCTTCTGTATATCAGAGGAAATTCACCTGCTTTTCTCTTACCGGAAACCCGGTGTCTGTATTTTGTTAGTTACCAATTCACTATTGTTTTGCCTTGATGTTAGCTTTCAGATAGTTGTATCCTTCTGTTTTAAGTAAATTTTCTGCTCTTAGTGTAGTTGTGTTCTTTCCAATTTATTGGATTGTTCCTGGTCTCAAGAACTATTTTAGAACTTCATATAAATTGCAATTTCTTCTCTATTGGATATTGCTTACATTTGAAGGATGTATGTTACTGACTGATATATACTCAATGCTGAATAAGCTGTTGGATATACTGAAACTTTATTAATTCATAAGAACAATGTGAAAATTATAAGACTTGTGTTTTCAACATGAGTGATCACTGATAAAGTGATAAGATTCACCATGCTCACAGTTTCTTCTAACCTCAAATGCATGCAGGTGAAGCTCACTCACTAAAGGTAGAGAAGGTTTTGTTTAAAGAAAAATCATTGTACCAAGATGTCTTGGTCTTTCAGGTATTAGATTTTGTGTTAATATATTAATGCTCCTTACTAAATTATGGCTTTATAATAAGGTCTTACGAAAGTTGTAGGCTTTAGATTATATATTTCTGTTTGGTTTTGCAGTCATCAACATACGGAAAGGTTCTTGTTTTGGACGGTGTCATTCAACTGACAGAGAGGGACGAGTTTTCCTATCAGGAGATGATCACTCATCTTCCCCTATGCTCCATTCCAAACCCTAAAAAGGTTAATAAACATCTCTTTGTAGTCTCCACCTCCATGTGAAAAGCTTGCTTTTAGTCAGTTGATAGATTTACTACATTAAGGCAATAACACTTGTATCATGTTCAGGTTCTGGTTATTGGAGGAGGAGATGGTGGAGTCTTGCGTGAAATTGCCCGTCATCCATCTGTTGAGCAGATTGATATGTGTGAAATTGATGAGATGGTTGTAAATGTAAGTAAAAGTTGACACCTCTCAGCATCTTGTGGAATTTCAGTGCTTTTGGTCAATAGTAAAATGTGGAAAAAAAAAAATACTCCTTGCAGGTGTCTAAGCAGTTTTTCCCAGACGTGGCTATTGGATTTGAAGATCCTCGAGTCCAGTTGCATATTGGTGATGGTACGAAATAAAAAATAAAATTTATGCTTTGTCACTATATCTCATCTCCCGTGTTGGCTAATGTCTTCCTGCATTTGAAATCTCCAGGAGTTGCTTTCTTGAAGGATGCTCCTGCAGGAACTTACGATGCAGTTATAGTCGATTCATCTGACCCCATTGGTAACTTCTATGTTACATCATAAGAGATTATATACTTGATAAGTTATCAACTTCTCATATATGATACTGATCAGGTCCTGCTCAAGAGCTATTCGAGAAACCATTCTTCGAGTCAGTAGCAAAGGCACTTAAACCGGGTGGAGTCATGTCGACTCAAGCCGAAAGCATTTGGCTTCACATGAACATCATCGAAGACATTGTCAAGAATTGTCGTCAGATCTTCAAGGGCTCTGTCAACTACGCTTGGACCACGGTTCCTACATACCCGAGGTTTGTGCTCTTCCTTAAACCCGTCTTGAATCATGTTTAATCAGTAGTATATGATTCTCTATAATCATTGTTACCGCCTTTTGCAGTGGTGTGATGGGTTTCATGCTTTGTTCAACCGAGGGCCCTGGAGTCGACTTCAAGAACCCGGTGAACCCAATTGATTCAGTAAACGGCCATGGCAATGCAGAACGACCCTTGAAATTCTACAACCGAGAGGTATATACTGTATAAAGTTTGATTTAGTCTACTCTAGCTTTTTGCCTTTGATTTTAGCTTTATAAAGTTTTTGCTTGTTTTTTTTTTCCTGTGTAGTTGCATTCTGCTGCGTTTTGCTTGCCAACCTTTGCCAAGAAGGTGATTGGTTAGCTCTGCACAACCACAGATCAACTACGCGTGGTCTCGCAGAGATTTTCTAGCTTCAATTTTGCTTGCTTAAACTCAATACAAATAAATTTTCTTTAGCATTTGATATTCATTATGAGACTTACTTATTTATAGTGATTCACCGTTGTTTTTTTTCATATTTTTTTTTGTCTCACTAATGTAATTCCCGTTATATGTATTTATTTAAAATAATAATAAGTATTAAAATCGATCTATGTATTAAAAAATAGGTCTAGATAATATTGATTTTAAAATCAATTTCGTATCTCAATCATCCATATAATTATGAAATTTTGGATTTGTATATAATTAGAAAATTTGGATTTGTAAATAATTAGAAATTTTTGGATTTGTAATTTTTATGATTTACTTGTAATCTTTGTGTTTGATTTGTAAATATTTAAATTTTTGGATTTGTAATTAGAAATTTTTGGATTTGTAAATATTTAAATTATGAAAAAATGAGTGATAGGTTTATAATAATAATCTTTAATTTATAATTAAATTTATTTTTAAAAAATGAAAAAAGCAGACATGTGACAGTCTCAAGGATGAGTGTCATGTGGCTATTTAAATGAGGTAATCTCATATGACGTAATTAAGTTCTAGTTTAATAGGTATATATTTAGATTATGAAAGCAAATGTTGAACAATCAATTCAGATTGGTTTTTCCTTGGTTCATAAAGAAATGGCACTCTGATTAAACCCATCAGAATTCAGAACATTTGTGTAGGCAACTTGAGTTTGTGATCTGAATGCTGTTATTTTTGGGCCTAAAACCTTTGAACTTTTGGTTTGTAATAATGGGCCGGATTAGAGGACGGTTTGTTTCTGGCCCACTTTGAAATGTAACTGGGCTGTTTCAATAAACTAACAGGACGAATAACCTACTATTTTGGACCACCAGAGGAACTAGGATGAGCCAAGAAAAGGGAGGGTTTTGGGTCCATTAATTCTTTAAAAGTTTTCAATTAATAAACGCGACCGTTAGATACGCTCAAATTTTCTTCTCTTTACGCTCAAAAGACTCATGTTTACGGAAAGCGGGTGCGAGACTGAATCCACGCATTCGAAAAACGGGAGCGAACAAATGATTTAGGGTATCCGATTTTTTAATGTCACGCAACCGCAAAGCGGGAGCGTGACATTTTGTGGGTTAAGTAAATAATGTCCCGCACCCGCAAAGCGGGTGCGTGACATTGTTTTTTTTTTTTTTGAGCTCTTCTTATTTTTATTAATTGACTAATATATTGACTAATATGAGTGGCTCGTTGGCGGCTCGAAGAGCAACCACATAGAGTAAGGCTAGTGTCGTTGGGTTTGTGGAGCTGTAAAGTTTCTCCGAGGATAGGTCACAGTGGCTGTTATGTTCCACAGAACTTAGAAAAGCGCTTCAAAGTGATAAGGTTCACTAATTTTTGTGCATAACATGGACAAGTTTGGAGGTGATTCGATACCGTTCGGGTATGGTTCCAGACGATTATGGAGTCAAGTTCAACTGACTTGAGCACGAGGAAGATGATAGTACGGTCGGAGTTTGGATTAGATGGCTCGAGAGGGGTCTTTCTTGGGGACGAACATGGCTAGACGGTGCCATATATATGAGGGGTCTTTCTGGAGAAGTTCACTGATTTTTGTGCATAACATGGATAAGTTCGGAGGTGATTCGATACCGTTCGGGTATGGTTCTAGACGATTTTGGAGTCAAGTTCAATTGACTTGAGCACGAGGAAAATGATGTTACAGTCAGAGTTTGGATTCGATGGCTCGAGATGGGTCTTTCTTGGGGACGAACATGGCTAGACGGTGCCATATATATGAGGGGTCTTTCTGGAGTCAAATTTACTGATTTTTGTGCATAACATGGACAAGTTCGGAGGTGATTCGATACCGTTCGGGTATGATTCTAGACGATTCTGGACTCAAGTTCAACTGACTTGAGCACGAGGAAGATGATGGTACGGTCGGAGTTTGAATTAGATGGCTCGAGAGGGGTCTTTTTTAGGGACGAACATGACTAGACGGTGTCATATATAGGATATATATGATGAGGATGGTTGAACAAAGAGTCACGCACCCGCTTTGCGGGAGCGTGACTGTTTATCACATTTAGTGACTCTTTGTGATTTTCGACCTTCATCGGATATCCGTTCAGTCTGTCTCGCTCGCGCTTCGCGTATCCGTGTATCTGGTCCCGCTCCCGCTTTCCGTACGCGTGGACAATTGAGCTTTATTAGTAAAAAAAATTGAGCGTAGCTAGCAACTCCCTTTTCTTAATAAAAGAGATTCCTATTAGTTTTTATGTATTTTTTCTATCCCTATTAACTTATTTTATTGTTTTTTTTTTCCTCTAATTTAAGGGGTAGAGTTTAGGGGATAGAGAGTAGGATTTAGAAAGAGGTAAATGGATCCATTTTTACTAAAGATCTATTAGTTTTAAAAAAATATCAAATAGTCATTTATGAAAAAAAGGGATAGGTCAAACAAAATTAATAATACATACGCACTATGAAGATATTAATAAATTTATATGGGCGCCGAAGATACTAGATAGAAGATAGATCCGTTTCTGGATAAATCTTGACCAAAGAGAACAAAAAAAAAATATCGAAAATTACATTTGGGACATTAACAATTGAAGGGTCGTGTGGGCCCCAGGGGTGAGTTTTGGATAAAGACGAGTCCACTTCCAACTACTTTTTATTATTATTCCGTTTTTCTTTTTATGATATTAATTCCGGCTCCACACGCCAACCTCGCTTTCTAGTTTCTACCTCCCTCTTCCCGATAAACGCGGCGAATGGATAAAAATCCGTTCCACCTCCTCTTTCCCCAAGTCGTTTCCTGTGCACCGTGGGTCCCGTTCGGTGGGCCCCACAGGCGCCTTCACCATTTAAACGGCGACCGCTCTCATGCGGTATCCACGTGTCGTGCGCCCAGTTGTCAGACGGCCATATCTGTATACGTGGATGCCTCGCTTGTTCCAGCACATCACCAGGCCGACGTTGGAATCGGTCTTACACGGACAAATTGAATGAAAGGGGATAAGGAAAATTCGGTTAGGAATATGTGTATCTGACGTGAGTTTTATCCGTTAATAATTAATATATACCTTTACGTGAGGGGAAATGGGCTCCGTTTTTCGATGTTTTTACGTGTTTGCCACCACTTCCTTCCCATGCCTGATCATGAGTGGATAATTTTTAGCAATTACGGAAAATGAAGAGATACAAATTTAAGGATTAGCCTTTTAAACTTCAAATACGTCTATTTTCCTTATTATACATTCATATGTTAAGCAAACAAAACATTTTGGATCCCAAACTCCCCAAGAAAATTAGATAAAATTTTGTTTGCACAAGGAAATAGATCTCAAAAAACAATGTTAAATAATACCAAAATATTACTGAAGCTCCTAAATAGTACTACGTAATACTACTCTCTCTTTAAATATATATGTCATTTTAGACATATTTTCTTGTTTAGATTTATAGGTCATTTTAGATATTTTGATATATATTTTCTTATTCTACCCTAAAAGCAATAAAAAATCTCTTTTTCCAATACTTAAAAGCTGTTTTCCTGTAATATGGCATGTTATAGGTAATGTAGTAAGGGTAATTTGGTATATTTGTTAATTGTCTTAATATTTGTGTTAATTTCTACAATGACATATACGGAGTATATTTGAACAGAGGAAATACAAAATATGAATACGAATATATAAAAATAATATTCCTAGAGCAATTAACGTACCTAAATCTAACACATTTTCCGTGTTAATTCATTTTCTGTATAATATATAGGATGGTGAGGATTACGCTATATCTACATATAGCTTATGTAATGAATTGATAAATCTTGTGCAATTGGCTATTCTGACCTCTGAGTGTGTGTAGGCTCAGCATTCCATTTCTATGTCTACCATTTCAATATATCGATTTGGATAAGTAACAGCTAAGCACCCTTGTCTCATCTTCCTCTTAATATTATTATTTGCTAATCTTATCATTATTATACTATCATTACTTGCACCCTACTCATCAACCATTGAAATTTTTCCATATAAAAAAAAAAAAAATGATATCTCATTTGTTACAGAATTTTTGGGGTTGGTTTGTCATATACTGTATTGAAAAAGTAAACTGATACAACTTTTAGTAACTTATATTTTTTATTTATTAGGTTTTAAAATAAGTTTTTCAAACACACAAAAACTCAATACGAACACATCTATTATAGTTCATTTTATTGCAGGTGTATATTAAAATTAATTACAAAATGTAAACTTCAAAGTTAACTAGAAATCGAAGCCCGTGCGAATGTGTATATGTAGTTACGGTTTAAATTTGAGTTTCTAATATATGAATTATTGTTTCATGTTTTATCTTAGACGATATATTTTTTATATGTATTTAAATGTAATATCTAAGTCTTTACAATATCTAAGTATTTTAGGTATAAAAGGCTATGATTGTACGAAGTATAATTTTATTTATTTATTTTGGTCAGAAGTTCAATTTAAATTTTGAATTAAGGTGGTAGTTGTTTTTTGTAGGGATGTGTTTTTTCCTTTGAAAATATTTGAGAAATATTTTGGAAATGCCTATCTAATTATATGTTGTGCTTAACTCAAGTATTTGTAAGAAACTTGTTACAACAACTCTCATTTCTTACATGCTCTACTACCCTCCACATTTCTATTTTTTTGCCTTTATCTTACAAACTTATTGCCTTTTAATAATGTCTTTTTTGTTTTGCTTTACTTATAAATATTCATTAATATATCGTTTTATTTATTTGGTCTGAAATATATATCGTTTTATTAGTCACGTTGACTTTACATATTCTTAGACATTAATATCATTTTAATTAAAATATATTAGTCATTACTTCCTATTCTTATTAAATACGGAGTAATATAAATAATTGGTGACTCTGCATATTTTTAAACCTAGTTACATTTTATATAAAAGTACATTAGTTATTTTATCGGTACATGCTTACTCTTCTTAGCGAAATTATAATTCATAACCTTTTCTTTGTATATTTCATATGTGAGAGTGAGTACATGTCTATTATTTCGGCTTCCATCCTTGATTAATTCCTCTAGACCAACACAAATGAGGCCAATTTTAGTATATATACATGATGAGTGTAAAATGAATATGTATAAAATAAAACAATAAAAATTATCCTTAACCAAAATAACAACACACCTACCTAAAACGAGTTAGTACAAAAAAGGAACTACAAATACAAACCTAATTGAATTTATGCTACCAATACTTGAAGGGTTTACATCGTCCATAAAATAATTTGTTTTATTCGTTACTAACAATCAGTCGTCATAAATCGATTGTCTTTGTTCTCCTTCTAGTGAAAGTTATCGGTGCATGATGTAAACAATCGATGCCTCAATAGTGCTATTAGATTATCCAATTCTCTGACATCTTCACATAAAATTAACCTATCTCGATCAAAAGACAATTATATTAATAAATTTAAACTGATATATGTAAGTATTGTAGACTCCAAAAGAGATCCAAATACATATAATCAAGGATAGTTACCGTGAGGTGGATATATACTTGCATCATCGACAATCAGGAATCCTCATTCACATCTTTAACTTAATAATTATGCTTACTTCAGTGACCATGTCTTTGTAAGGTATTGTCCACTCTCTCACAAGCTTCACTATATGGCTTTCTAAAGCTTAATTCCATGTAGAAGAATGAGATGATGGATGACCAGAGCAAATGAACGGAATATCACCGTTTTCGCCCTTTTATAAATGAAAATGTTATTTGGAAAGTGAAGCTATTTTTGTAACACCCCCAAATATTCCCTTGGAAAGGCATTACCGCCAGTGACCTCAGACGTTCTGTCCGATGTCACCCAAGACTTTACCAGTTGATATAAATCATCAAACAATAATTATGATACAAAATATCATAACTTTCATTTAAACCAAAGTCTCGGAATTACAACATAATTCCAAATACATCAGAAATACATAATCAAAATCATTACAACGGAAGTCTTTAAATAATCATAAAAAGGGTCTTGATCGCAATGATCACCCGCCAATGATCTTAACCTGAATAAACTTATCAAAAACATCGTTTGCCTTCATAGTCGTTTTAGCCTTCACAGGACGGCAACTTATCTGATGTGCCGAATCGAACGGATGACACCAGCCAACCATGCAGAGAACAATTACGGTTGGTTAGTCTAATGAAAGACTAAGCAAGGGTACAAAGCAGAGTGGTTCGAAGTAGTCGTATTAGGTTAGACTCATCGTCTCTCGAATAAAAGTCGATCACGATAGTCAACCACCATACTTCTACTGAATACATGAAAAGGCACGATTAAGAGAAAATTCTGGAGACCGAGTCTCACATCAATCAATCCCAAAAGAAGACTCCAACGAGTTGAGTCTTATCGGAAGCATGACAAATATTGGGGAACATTAATTAATCACATAATCACAGTATCGCATACGAGCGATTTAAAAGTTAAGACGAGATTTCCTAGCTGCACTATCGCCTAACTGCACTACTCGCCCAAGGGTATATTAATTATGTGCGACAACGACACTTATCTCATTTAATTCCAAAACGATGATCACGTTATAAGCTTTTAAATCTCCCCACAAGAGATATCGGATCTCCTCACAAGAGATATCAGATCTCCTCACAAGAGATACCAGATGGAATAAATCCCAAAAGATTTGGCACTAGCTAAGTGCACCACCCTGAGTAAGGGCATGATCATGACATGAGAGAGTACTGGGGAAGAATCCATCAAGTACTAGTTATAAAGAAACAGCTAAACCCCCACAAGGTACATAGCGTTCCTACGAATACTCGTGCTAACTAAACAGTTCAACACATTAATAATCCACATCACAGCCATCAAGGCCAACATAAAAAACATATATCTATACTAGCGTTGTTCTAGCAGATATACAACCTAGTATAATATCATGTTTTAATCACATATATAATAGCGTTGTTCTAACAGATATACAACCTATTATAATATCTCCTTTTCAATCATATCATTTAACAAAATTGTTCCCAACGCAAACAGTAAATCATTCCAAATTAATTAACAACTAACAATTGATAATTAATGGAAGTATGGAATGATGAGCAAGAGCGAACCGCCACTTGCCTGGAATAGATTCGGCGAGAGCTTGAACGAAGCTTGGAGGCGACAACGGGTTTCCGGGCTCGACACAGGGACAGATCTGGAACCACAGATTCCTTCGGATCGACCCATAAAGAAACCCTAAGTTAGATTTAATATCTACATACTTGAATCTAAAAGAATACGAAAGGAATCGAAAGGAACGAGGTCCGATCGAACGCCACAGAAGCCAAGGCCGAAACAGGCCAAAACCTCTGGGCGGCGGTCGCCGCTGTTCATGGAGGCGGCGGCCGCCATGAACACCGGAGGATTTTACGAGAGCATAAAACTCACCCCCGACGACGGGTTTGAACCCCTTTTTGGCTTGCTTTGGTTTCTATGCTTCCTTGGACCACCAAGGGATCACTTTGCAATCACCAAACAACCCCAACGAAGCTCAAACGAGAGCTCGAAAGATTCCGACGACAAGCTCGAAATTCCGACGAGACGTTTGGGAGGAGATTAGAGCTCGATTTTGTGCCCAAAACCATATTATAACTCCTCCTTAAATAGCCAACTAATGGCTAAGCATCAGCTAATCCACCAAGCGAAGCAAACGACGCGTGGCAAAGAAAAGCGGGGCGATTGTCAGAACTCCGACGACCTTGACTTTCAACTTGACAGTTTTGGGCTTTGCGGCGGTCGCCGCCATACCCACGGCGGTCGCCGTTCTTGAATTTGGTATGGCGGCGGTCGCCGCCAAACCCACGACGGTCGCCGCTTGTCAGACCACTTGCCTGAGAAGATAAGGTTGTCAAAGGCTAGTGGCGGCGGTCGCCGCCTTACCTACGGCGGTCGCCGCCAAGGCCATTTTTCGTCTGTTTCAATCTTGGAACAATTTGGCCTTAGCACGAGATAAAAATAGTCGTACACGAACGAGTATTAAGTCCCGAAATACGTCGAATGTATTTTATTTCACTTAGAAAAATTATTACAGAGATCAGACATATTACCGAATGTTTGAACTTCTCTGAAATAAATTCGACGTGTAATACGGGAGTTGGAAAAATTTCAAATTATCCTTATAAAATGAGGGATATTACAATTTTGACATATAACCGTTTAGACATCTTAACTATAATTTGTTTCTAACCATTCATTGTGTACTAAATACGGGAGTTACGTGTAATAATTGGATAATATTAAAATATGAGTAAAATGAGAGCAAAATACAACGTATACAGTATGTAGTAACTATCACTAATTAAGATTTAGGTTAAAAAATGAGTCATAACCTAAAAAGTAGTACGTATGTAGAGGCAATATTTAACTGAAAAAAATGTGTGGGGAGAGAATAATTACTTACAAATAGTGCTCATTTTTATATATATACATAATTATGCTATGGTATATTAAAATAAACAAAGAAAAATTAATTACTTAAATTACAAAGTAGCCTATAATTATACTTATGTATTTTATATTGTTTTATAAATCCTATAGTAAAAACCAATCGGAAAATCTAACATATTTTATACATATTATATACTAAGGGTGATAAACTAACCCTATATGCAAACTATACCTTTAGGCCTATTTAAGCCTTTGATTTTGTCTTTAAAAGTTAGCATTCAATTACCTAGAATGCTAACTTTTAAATATATATAGATATAGATGGTTGTTTTTCATGCTTAATAGAAATATAAATTGAACTATGTTGAAAATTTAACGTGAAGGTATAAGAGTTATACAACGATATGAAAATGAGGACTTTTTAATTGATTAATATGTAATAATTATATATAATTGTGAATCAAAAACTTTGTATATTATATAGACGATTATAGATTATTAATATAATTGTTAATATATGAAATTATCACTTTAGTATTTTTTGGATTTGAAAAATTGTTTAAACTTTGTGCTAAATAAATAAGGCATGAAATGAAGAAAAAAATGAAATCATTTTTAAAAATTAACATTCAATGACATAGAATATTAATTTTGAAATATATATAGATTCCGATTAACTACCTCCCTAAAAGGTTTAAAACAAAAACAAAAACTACCTCCCTAAAAAAACAGACACAGTAAGAATTTTGACAGTTACCTACCACTAACGTTCATAGATATTTCTTATTAGAAGCCCATCATATAACGAACATTATAGCTTAAATTAAAATAAAATATACAGCTTTGACCTATGCTTATTTTATTTAATTGTGGGAAAACATGCAAATCAATGTAATATTGTCACTATTGTGGTCCTCTGTCAATTTGTCACAACTCAAAAGCGAATCCTGAGAGATATGCCTTTCCACCATAATATACTTATTAATTGCCACAATATGCCCACGATAACATAGTTTTATTTTGGCCTTCATGTTTTAAATAATTTTAAAACCTTACGTCTACACCTTTACTTTACTTTTTTTGTTCCTTATCGTGAAGGATATACTAGTTGGCTATTTCAAAACTCATTGTTGTGGTGTATTAGTATAGCGGTTTAATTATTACTAGTATTATATTGCATTCACAAATAACTCATACTAAGATATAATTAAATGAATAGATCGATATTATAAATTGGGTAGCTGATAATCAAACTGACTGCTAATTTATTAATAAAACGGTTAGTTACTAATCATGTAACATTTAACAACCTCCTTAAATAATCAAGATATGCCCCGTAGTCGTAGATCACAAAAAATTGTACTACAATATAACGAGCAAGAATATTTAAACTGTATAACCTGTGAATTATGTCGGATTTTTTATTCTTGTAAGGGTAATTATGTAATAATATTAAGTCAGAGGGGTAATTGCACTGGATAGGAACGAAAGTTGGGAAGCGGAAAAACGTTATCCGAAACCCAGGTTAAAAGCAAACCACGGTAAAGCCCTTTCGTCTCTCTATACTCTCTTTCTCAATCCTTTCCAATCTCACTTCTCTCTTCACATTTATCCAATTCATCGAGAAACGCATCTCCGGCTTCCGGCAACCGTCCCCGGTGAGTTTAACCGATGAATCTAGATTTCACGATATGGCTTCCAATTTTGCTTTGAAATATGTTTTTGTTTCTGCTTCGTAGTTTTTTTTGGTTGTTGAGAAATGAGGTGAAGATCAGGGTGATTTTGTGATCTGATACCTGCACTTCTTTCCCCAATCAAGCATCTTTTGTAACAGTGTTATCTGAAAATAAATCGAGGCTCTTGTGTGTTCGTTTTCTTCCCCGGTGATCTGATACCTTTTGGCATTTTAGGGAAAAATTAGGGTTGTTCCCTCTCTCGGATGAACAATTGTTTTAGCTGAAGTGTAGAAGCTCTTCTATAAATAAATAAATCTACTAAGCTCTGAGCTTTCCTTCAAAATCATTTTTCATGTTTATGCTTATTTGGATTATCTGACTTATTTTTCTATTTATTCACGGTGGTTTCTGAGTGTTTTTGAAGGCTCCTTCCTCCTATTTTAAGATTGTAAAGAAATAGCTTTCATTAAGTTGAAATCTTAACATAGATGCTTGTTTGGGGATAAAAAGGACCAAAGTAAGAGAATAAAGACGTTTGAAGTGCATTCTAGTTTTGCACTCATGGCTTGATTGTTCATGTTGTTCTCTGTGATGCTTCATTTGCTCATGTCCCCTGAAATCTTGTAAGCAAAAGGATGGTGAATATTATTTTTTGTGTGACTATTGGTATGTGATATCTGTATGAGTGTATGATGACAGTTTCCCTCCATTCTCTGTCTTTCAGGATTCTTTTTTTTTACTTCACAAGGTGTATTTTGGTTCTTGTTAACTGTATGATTTTGTTCTCTTGGAGAAACTCTATTCATGGCATCAAGATCATGTGCAAACTTATTAGGTTTGATCTCTGGTGATCTACTTGATGTTCCACAGACCCCTAGAAAATTACCAAGGGTGATGACTGTTCCAGGAATAATTTCGGACTACGATGGAGAAGAGTATATCCCTCTTCGGCGTGAGCGGAAGATTATTGTTGCAAATATGCTTCCTCTTCATGCTTACCGAGATACAGAAACTTCCAGGTGGATATTCAGTTTGGATGAAGATTCACTTTTGTTACAGTTAAAAGATGGATTATCACCCGAGACTGAGGTTATATACGTGGGGTCACTCAAGGTTGATATAGATATAAGTGAGCAGGACGATGTTGCACAGCAGCTTCTTGAGAATTTTAGTTGTGTTCCTACATTTTTACCCAGCGATCTTCAGAGGAAGTACTATCATGGCTTCTGTAAGCAATATTTGTGGCCTCTGTTTCATTACATGCTTCCTCTGTGCCCTGAACATGGAGAGCGTTTTGACCGTTCACTGTGGCAAGCATATGTGTCTGCCAATAAGAAATTTGCTGATAAGGTTATGGAAGTAATTAATCTAGAAGAGGACTTTGTATGGATTCATGATTATCATTTGATGGTTCTGCCCACATTTTTAAGGAAACGCTTCTACAGAGTGAAGATGGGATTCTTTCTGCACAGTCCCTTCCCTTCCTCAGAAATCTATAGAAGTTTACCCGTTCGTGATGAAATGCTAAGAAGTCTCCTTAACTGCGATTTGGTTGGATTTCATACATTTGATTATGCTCGTCACTTTTTGTCTTGCTGCAGCAGAATGCTGGGCTTGGACTATGCTTCAAAGAGAGGACACATTGGTTTGGATTACTTTGGTCGAACTGTTTTTGTCAAAATTCTACCTGTAGGGATTCATGTTGGTCGACTTGAATCTGTACTCAATCTTCCTTGCACATCAGCAAAAGTTAAAGAAATCAAGGACCGGTTCAGGGATAAGAAGTTGATTGTCGGGATTGATGATATGGACCTTTTTAAAGGCATCAGTCTTAAATTGTTGGCCTTGGAGCACCTTTTGCAGCAGAATCCAGAATTCCAGGGTAAGCTAGTTCTTATACAAATAATTAATCCTGCTAGAAGCTCAGGGAAAGACGTGCAGGAAGCAAAGAGAGAGACATATCTGATTGCGGGAAGAATCAATGAGAAGTATGGTCACGATGACTATCAGCCAGTTGTTCTCATTGACAGACCTGTAGCTCGCTATGAGAAATCAGCTTATTATGCTGTGGCAGATTGTTGCCTAGTAAATGCTGTGAGGGACGGAATGAATTTAGTCCCATACAAGTATGTTGTCTGCAGGCAGGGGACTCCGTATCTGGACAATGCTTTGGGTGCTGAACCAGACGCTCGTCATACAAGTGCACTGGTTGTCTCTGAATTCGTTGGCTGTTCACCATCCTTAAGTGGTGCAATTAGGGTGAATCCATGGGACGTTGATGCTGTGGCTGAAGCCCTGAATATGGCTCTTACTATGCCCACTTTGGAGAAGCAACTCCGCCATGAGAAACATTACCGGTATGTCAGCTCACACGATGTGGCCTATTGGGCTCGTAGCTTCTTTCAGGATTTGGAGAGATCGTGCAAAGAGCATTACAACAAAAGATGTTGGGGGTTTGGTCTGGGCCTCCGTTTCAGAGTTGTTTCTCTCTCTCCAAGTTTCAGAAAGTTATCTGTTGACCCCATCGTTGCAGCTTACAGGAGAACAAATAGAAGAGTGATATTCTTGGATTACGATGGCACTGTTGTTCCTCAGTCTGCCATCAATAAGTGGCCTACCTCCGAGGTCATCTCTGTTCTGAACGCCCTCTGCAGCGACCCCAAAAACACGGTGTTTATTGTTAGTGGCAGAGGGAGAAGTTCACTGGGCGAGTGGCTTTCGCCTTGTAAGAAGCTGGGCATTGCAGCAGAGCATGGTTACTTCATAAGGTATTGTTCACTTCAGATTGATAGTATTTAGTAGGTGCTCATGTCTTAGTCTTCTTTTACTCTCTCTCCATGTCTTAAAAGCGCTTGTTCTCTTGCAGGTGGAACAACGCTTCAGATTGGGATTCAAGCTCTGTGCCTTGTGATCTTGATTGGAAAGAGATTGTAGAACCCGTGATGAAATCGTATATGGAGGCAACCGATGGATCCAACATAGAGCCTAAAGAAAGTGCTCTGGTGTGGCACTACCAAGACGCAGATCCTGACTTCGGTTCCTGGCAAGCCACAGAATTGATGCTCCATCTAGAAAACGTGCTGGCAAACGAGCCCGTTGTGGTTAAGAGAGGCCATCAGATTGTTGAGGTCAAACCTCAGGTAATCCACTAACTAACTACATAATGATCTGCATGGAATTTTAGGACCAGAAAATGAATGTGTGTTTTGATGCATGTTTACACATTTTTAAAATTCAGGGGGTAAGAAAAGGACTTGTTGTGGAGAAGGTTCTGTCAACAATGCTCAACACTGGAAAATCACCAGATTTCCTTATGTGCATTGGGGATGATAGATCTGATGAAGACATGTATGAGAGCTTATTGAATGCGGTGGTTTCCGGTGAATCGCGACCTGTCAACCCGGAGATCTTTGCTTGCACCGTTGGACAAAAGCCTAGCAAGGCTAAGTACTATCTTGATGATACAAGTGATGTTTTGAGATTGCTTGAAGGTCTAGCTACTGCTTCAAATCCCAAGCCCAGGCAAAATCTTCAAGTAAAGGTTTCTTTTGAAAGTAATGCATGACCTAGAAATTGGTTGTAACTTGATTTTCAATCCTTGTCAAACAATGATAACAAGCAGAAAAAAAAGAAGCAAAACTACTAGTACAAAATTCTAACTACACCCTTGTAAGATTTTGACCCCTTTGTTCATCCATCAGGCTTCCTATATGTTGATTGATGGACAATTATGGATTTATGATTTATCTATTTATTTATATGTTATATAAAGGTGAGCGTTTGTCCAATTTAGTGTACTCTATAATCAGTTTGCACCATCATTGTTTTATAGTAACCTTCTTAAAAATAACAAGAAATCAATTACTGTTGTAGTATTCTGAAATTTTCATCGAAGAGCAGTAAGTTCAAATTACATTTCATCTTAAGCTGAATGGGGAAGTTTCAAAAAATACTCCGTAGTACATCTCATCTTCATATAAAAAGGCTATAAATGACAAACTATTAGACATGAATAACATATAAGCCGAACTTTAAAAACTACCAAAAGTAATACAAATTACCAATTTGTCTAATAAAAATGATATAATTTATCTCGCATCAATTTTTTAAGTTTTAATATAAGATAATGAATTATACATCCAAATAATTTTGGACATACGAAGAATGACTCCAATTGTAGATGACTTTTAGTCATGTCTATCATAATTAATAGCCATGACTTTTAGTTATTTTTCATAGGTTAAGTTATTGAAATAAATTTTGTTAAAAATATAGTTATACTTGGTATATAAAAAAGGGTAAAACTAAAACCCTAATTTCCCTTCTAGACTAGTTCTGCGTACAGATTACAGAGCCAAGCCGCCGCTTTGTTTCTCCATCTCCCATCTCCAACTCCAACTCCAAGGCTCCTCCCTCGGCACCGCCCCCCGCAGCACCTCACCCCGCCGCGTCGCCTCTAAGGTGATATTATCTGCTTTTCAACACTTTATATGACTAGCTCTTCTCTTTTTTTTTTTCTCTTTGCCCATTTGATTTGGTTCTAAATCTGTTTAGGGTTTGCTCCAAACAACATTTCTCACTGTTGAGTTCTCTGGACTTTGGGCATTGATTGATACGGATGTTTGCAATTTTTTGATAAAGTTCATTCCTTTCGGGAATCCGGTTTGTGATATTCTTATGCTTTCTAGGGCGACTCTTCTGGTTTTATGGTTGTTTAATGCTAAATTTGTTTTCCTTTGTGCAGAGTTGCATATCTAACGGATCAAGATGTCCAATTTTGCGAAACCTGAGAACGCTTTGAAGCGTGCTGAAGGTATTAATTTGCGTTCCTAATCTTTTGTGATTCACATGTATTTGGGTGAATGGGCTTTACCTTAAGGTTCCTTTCATACTTGCAGTTGATTAAAGAATTTTACATGGTTAATTGAGATAGAATTACTGACTGGGAACTAGTTGTAGTCTTGTATCTATAAGAATCATATACAAGTTTGAAGTAGTTGCTCTTCACCTGACTAGTACTTCCATATTTTAATCTACAAGTGTGTCATCTACATATCTGATGGCTTAACTCTCCTTTACAGAGCTGATCAACGTTGGTCAGAAGGAAGCTGCATTGCAAGCACTCCTTGATATTATCACTTCAAGGAGACACAGGGCATGGCAGAAGCCGTTAGAAAGGATTATGTTCAAGTTTATGGAGCTTTGTGTTGACATGCGCAGGGGTAGATCTGCAAAAGATGCCTTGATTCAGTACCGTATTGTGTGTCAACAAGTGAACGTGAGCTCTTTGGAGGAAGTGATCAAGCACTTCCTGCATCTCTCTACTGAGAGGGCTGAGATAGCTCGCAATCAGGCTCAGGCCTTGGAAGAAGCTCTTGATGTTGAGGACTTAGAAGAAGACAAGAGGCCAGAAGATTTAATGCTAAGTTATGTCAGTGGTGAAAAGGGGAAAGATAGGTCTGATCGTGAACTGGTTACGCCATGTTTTAAATTTTTGTGGGAGACATACAGAACTGTGCTGGAAGTATTAAGGAACAACTCTAGACTGGAGGCTCTTTATGCGGTAGGTTTTTTGCACTTCAAAACAATATATAATTGAATAAGCTTACTTTATCTTTTGGGGATTGGTATTAATGGTTATGCCATGCTATAGCCATGAACAATTTCTTTTTTGTGTACTCATAGAGTAGTAGTGTACATGCCTTGCTGCTAATTGTCCTTCTGGTTTTTAGATGACAGCACACAGGGCCTTCCAGTTCTGCAAGCAGTACAAGCGTACTACAGAGTTCCGTAGACTTTGTGAAATAATCAGGAACCACTTGTATAACCTTAACAAATACAAAGATCAGAGAGATAGGCCGGATATTACAGCACCTGAAAGCTTGCAACTGTATGTTGATACACGATTTGAGCAGCTGAAGGTGGCAACTGAACTTGAATTATGGCAGGTATGGCTAATTTCAGCTGTTATTGATTGATTGGATTATGGTAGGTTTCAGAGTTTTGGTATCTGATTACATTGCTATATATATTTGTTTGTACACTTCTCTAAACCTTAGGGTTTCTTATGTTTTAACCTTGCAGGAAGCCTTTCGTTCTGTTGAAGATATCCATGGATTGATGCGTTTGGTGAAGAAAACTCCTAAATCATCTTTGTTGGTTGTGTATTATGCAAAGCTCACAGAAATATTTTGGGTTTCAGAAAGCCATCTCTACCATTCTTATGCATGGCTCAAGCTGTTTTCTCTTCAGAAGACCTTTAACAAAAACCTGAGTCAGAAGGATCTTCAGATGATAGCATCTTCTGTTGTTTTGGCTGCGCTTTCAGTGTCACCTTTTGACCATGTGCGTGGAGCATCTTATTCAGAACTTGGAAATGAGAGAGCCCATGTTATGAAGATCTCTGACCTCATTAATTTTAATCTTGAGCCCAAACTGGAAACTAGAGAAGTGGTAATGCATGTTCTTTAACTTGTTTTTTTTTTCTTCCCATTTTGCTATTTGGTCTTTTGTTTTGGGCTCTGATGGTCTCTTTTCTCTTTGCAGCTCTCACGATCCGCAGTTTTAGCAGAACTAGTAAGATATCCATATTCTTTAAAATTGGAGGAAACATTGTTATAAAGGAAAATGACTTGAGAAATATGTTTGATATTCCTCATAATTCTGTATCTAATGCTACTTGCAGGTGTCCAAGGGTGTAATGTCTTGTGTGATTCCAGAAGTTAAGGATCTTTACCATCTTTTGGAGAGTGAATTTCTTCCCTTGGATCTAGCTTCTAAGGTGCAACCTCTGCTGTCTAGAATTTCAAAGTTTGGTGGTAAATTAGCCACAGCTTCATCAGTTCCTGAAGTGCAATTGTCAAAGTATGCCCCTGCAATCGAAAAACTTGCCACATTGAGATTGCTTCAGCAGGTAAACATATTGTCTAGTGCGCTTTTACTTTGGCTTTCTGAATAGTTGTTTGACCCTTACTTTCTGCTATTGCAGGTAGCCATGGCTTACCAGACTATTACCATAAAGAGTTTGTCTCAGATGATCCCATTTTTTGATTTTCCTGTCGTGGAGAAGATCTCAGTTGAGGCTGTCAAGCATAATTTCATAGCCATGAAAATTGACCACATAAATGGTGCTGTGCTATTTGGTAGTTTGGTAAGCCGGATTCTTCACCTGTTATCTGACTTGTGACTTAGTATGTCTTTCCAATCATTGATGTGTCATATCATATCTGTAGTGATAGTTTTACCAAAATGATCGCAATGTTCAAATTGCTTCCTGTTTCTGCTTGAGTTTTAACTTAATGAATCTCTATCTGCTGTGTTTATTGCCAGGATCTCAAGATCAATATTACTACTTCATCATGTTAATTTTGTATTTTGGTTTGGAATTTAGCTTTTGATTTTTGGTGTGATGTTTCTTCGCAGGAACTTGAGTCTGATGACTTGAGGGCTCACCTCAGTTTATTTGCTGAATCTTTGAATAAAGCAAGGGCCATGATGTATCCTTCTGTAAGGAAAGCATCAAAAATTGCTGGTGTGCTTCCTGGTTTAGCTGACATAGTTGATAAAGAGCACAAAAAGCTTCTCGCTCGAAAAATTATCATTGAAAAGAGAAAAGAAGAGCAAGAGCGTCAACTTCTAGAGAAGGTAGATTATGCTTAGCTTTCTGACAAGACGGGGAATCTTATTTTTTTTCTCTATTTTCTGGACAATCTTGTCATTGAGACTTCTGATGGAGTTTTTCCCCTCTGAAGGAACGTGAGGAGGAGACGAAGAGGCTGAAGATGCAGAAAATGAATGAAGAGGCTGAAATGAAACGTCTTGCTTCTGAGTATGAGCATAGGAAAAATGAAAGGATCTTGAGAGAAATCAAGGAACGTGAAGAACAAGAAACTAAAGCCTTACTTGAAGAAGCTGAGAAACGTAGGAAGAAGGGGAAGAAACCACTCATTGACGGGGTTAGTTCATATTTTATATTAGTAAAATAAGAAGGTTGCAGTGTATTTTATTGGGCTATACATCTTTATTCTTCACTTGAAAACTTGTTGATTACTATGTGCTTCGCTGTGTTCAGGAGAATCTGTCAAAAGAAGCTTTGATGGAAATTGCACACAGTGAGAAACTAAAGGAGAGACAGGAGATGGAGAAGAAATTGCAGAAATTAGCTAGGCATATGGATCATTTGGAGAGGGCCAAAAGAGAAGAGGCATCTCCTTTGATTGAAGCTGCTTATCAACAAAGGTTAGAGGAGGAGAAGATCTTGCATGAGCGTGAGCAACAGGTGGGCCTATATTGTTGATATGACTGTCAAAATTAGTTGACACGATTCTTTTTGGAAGCATTCTTGTCTGATCACAGTTTTCAGATTCACAAGCATTTCTTAATAATTTGTTTATATAGATTTCCATTATGTAACTAACAGCAATAACTTCACTATGCAGCTGGAGATTGAACTAAGCAGGGAGCGCCATGATACTGACCTTCAGGAGAAGAATAGGCTGGCTAGAATGATGGATAGCAAGGTTTGAAAAGCATCTCTCATTCTACTAGTTTAATGTACATGTAGATAATTCCAAACCCTAACTGGCTGCTTCTATTTTGTCAGAATGTATTTGAACAAATTATAGTCAGTCGCCGTCAAGCTGATTATGACAGGCTGAGACAGGATAGGGAAGAGCGCATTTCTCAGGTTCTGCAGGAGCGCAAACAGGAGAGGTTGCTCAAGAGGAAGATGATTTTCTATTTGAGGTCAGAAGAGGAAAGAATAACTCGGATTCAGGAAGAGGAAGAAGCTCGCAAACGTGAAGGTACATACATTCTTCTTTTCTTCTCCCCTTTATAGACTAATGCCCCGTTTGTTTTATATTGCGGAAACGGTAACGGAAAGCAAACTAATCTAGTCCAATTTAGTGTGTCATTATTCATTGATCAAAATGATGAAATCGTTTCCTTTCCCCCTTCACTTAGCACTTAAATGGAGGTATTTGTCTCCCCAATATAAGGATGTGTTGTAAAATGGTCAAATCATTCCCTTTCGCCCTTCTCTTGACACAAATTTTAGAGTCCCAAGCCAAGATAAAAAAAATTGATCAATGTATCATGATGTCAAAGTGGACTAGATTCGTTCCTTTCCGTTACCGTTTTCACAAGCTCAAACCAAACGAGCCCTAAATTGTTTTTGTACTAGTAGTGAAATAGTGTGTTGGCATTGCAGAGGCTGAGAGGAAGAAGATGGAAGAGGCTGAGCGCAAAGCCAAGTTGGATGAAATGGCAATGAAGCAAAGACAGAGAGAGCAAGAGTTGGAGGAGAAGGAAAGATTGAGGAGGGAGCAGCTTCTGAGGGGAACAGAAGCTCCACCTGCTAGGCCGCCAGCTGTCACTGAAGCGTCAGCACCTGCTGCAGCAGCACCGCCAGCTGTCACTGCAGCCGCTGCCGGTTCTACAGCTGGAAAGTACGTGCCACGTCACCTGAGAGAGAAGGTGCCACCCCCATCCGCTGCTGCTGCTCCAGAGGCTGATCGGTGGGGAAGCGGAAGACACGACGATGACAAGTGGCGTAGCGGTGCTGCTGGGGCCAGACCTACCTGGTCAGGATCCCGCCGCTGAGCTGGCAAAGCCGCTGTTTACTAATTTGATGATGTGGCCGCTCTTGCAAGGCAGCTGAATAAAATGTAGTATGCTTTGGAGTTTCACCTGAAAAGCGCGCCTACACGTCAGTTTTGGGTAATTTATTCGTTCTGTTCTTTTTGTCAGATTGTAAGACGTGGTTAATCTCTTCATCTGAGGGGTTTTTACTTTAAATTTGGTAAGTTATTTTCCAAAAATAGAGGTCGAACATGTACTGCCATGTCGTTAATACGTTTATTGTGGATTTTTTACTTCTATTCCAAGTCCCTTTCGTGCTGAGTTTTTTGTTTGGTTATGAAGAACTGCCATTTCTTGTGCTAATTAGTGGGAAGTTTTTTGATTTTCATGATGAATTTGATTAATACAAACTGAATTACAAGTTGGTGACATGAATTGGAAAGGGTTTGCAGGTTTCATAGGATGAATGATGTGTATTGCTTTTTACATGAATACACTCCATTTTTCACTGTTGTGTTAAATAATTGACGGTTAAAATTGATTTAGCTGAGTAGGCTCTTATTAACCCATTTCCATTGGTTTCATTTCATGAAGTATCTTCCAATTCATGGTAGGTTGTTCACACATCTATTTTTTAGCTGTTGTGCTTGCAGTATAAAATTATTGGACGCTCACGTGCCATATCTTTTTATTTATGCGTCACCGTGTAACACATAAATGTTACGTGCTACATCTTAATATGTAAATATATCGATTTTTTTCGGATATTTTTACACGTTAACCAATAATTTTCGCAACTCTAATATCATTTTTTTAATCCGAAAATCTAGAATTAACAACAATGACCAAGAAATCTCATTCACATAATCACATGTATATCCACCTCTCTATCTTCACTTGTGTACAACAACACCCTGGCCTGTTTGTACTTTCTTCCACCCAGCTGCTAGTCAAAAAGCTCATTTAAACTTAGATCCAAATCTCATTGTAAAAAGCAATACACATCACTAATCAATTTTATTTTATGGGTATTGGACTAGTGTGCAAATACATTCAATATATATATTCCAAGAGGAAGAGGATCGATAATGACATAAAAATAATCAGGGTAGAAAGGACCACTAACAATGGTCGCGTTTCCAAAGACTGAAATTTCTTTAGCACGTCTTTGATCGTAGTTAAAAAATGCATTTTCTCACCACTCTTTTTTATCTTCTCAATGAATACAGAGTTTTAGTGTATTCAGATAAAATGCAAGATGTAACTATTATTTCAGTATATTTTTTGTCTGGCACAAAATTGCTTCAATACTACTGTAAGCCTGTCGCCCGTTAATCTGCTGAGTATTCAAAACCAGTCGAAATTAAAACAACAACGAAGTTAAAATTATAAAGTTTCATCTTTAATTTAAAAAATGAAATAAATTACTCAAAATAATATAAAATTTGGAATTAATAAGATTTGTGATATAATTTATTTTATAAATCTAAAATATATGCTTTTTGGCAGTGGTGGTGAACCTGAGTAATTTATCCATCAAACTATTCCAAGCTACATTTTAAGTGTAACTGCTTAAAGGAGGGAATAAATATTTTCCCTTTTTTTAATAATCTTAACTTTTTCCATTATTGGAGAAAGGAAGATGGTCCAAGGCGGTGGCTTTGTTGCTGGTTTCTATGATTACGTTGCTACTTACACTGATCTCATTTTCCCTGGCCCTGTCTCAAATCTCAAGCGCCTTTCCTTTTCCCTTCAATACTGTACACACCACTCTCTCACTGCGCTCAGTGGCCAAGTACTACTCTCTTCTCAGCTTTACTCTTCTTAAAAACCCACTTTTTTTTTAAGCTTCTTTCTTTGCCTCTCCAAATTTGATAGATTCCAAGAAACCCAGAAATTTGAAAATTCCACTTCAGATTCCTCCCACCTTTTCCATTTACTTTGCAGGATAAAAGCAGAAATCGTCTCCTCTTTTAGGGTTTGTGAGGATGCAGCATTTGGGTCTTCTCTGAGCTGTTTTTCTTGTGTGTTTTGAGTGTTTTTTCTACCAACATTGGAAAAATGGAGGTCACTGGCAAGAGGGTTTTGGTTTTCTTCCTTGCTTTTCTGGTTTTCTCTGATGGGTTTTCATCGGCTTCTGCTTCTGTTCCGCCTGCTAGTGAGTGTTCTGAAACTTCTAGAAACTCATCTTCTCCGATATCTTCACTGTCTAATGTTACTTTGTGTTTTGTTTTTAGAAATTGTTGGTGGGTTTCTTTCAAATGCTATTACTAGGCTGATGAGATGGGCATGGTCACTCAAAACCACCACTAAAACAGGTACTAATTTTTTGCCCTTTCTGTTAATTCCTTTTTTCAATTTCAATTGTGTATTTTAATGGGGCTTGATTGGACTTTGTGCTTTGGATGCAGCAATTTCTGGCCGTCAGATGATGAAATTTGAGGGTGGGTACGAGGTTGAGACTGTATTTGATGGAAGCAAACTTGGGATTGAGCCCTATTCTGTGGAGTTGTTGCCTAGTGGAGAGCTTCTGATTTTGGACTCTGCTAATAGTAACCTTTACAGGATCTCTTCTTCCCTCTCCCAATGTAAGTTGTCCTTTTGCTGTTTAATCACTTCATCATTTTTGTGCTTTAATCTATTTCTGCTGGTTAATGGTGTTGTTCTTGCAATTTGCTAGATTTTTCTTGAAATTAAGCCTCAAAGTCATGATTCTATAATGCAGGGTACTGTAATCTGTATTGTTTATTTGATCCTACTTAACTTTCCAAGCCTTTTCTCCCCCTTTATTTTATTTGTTTACATTTTGAATAAGCTTTTAGGGGGACTGTCATTATGACCTTTAGAAATAAAGTATGTTTGTGTGATCCTCTAAGATACTTAAGCTTTGCTGAAGATGTAAACTGAAGGTTATACTCAATTTAGTTGCGGTTTCCCCCTCTTAATTGACGATTTTAGTATGAATCCTTGGTCATTTTTTACAAATCATGAGCCTTTTCTTCTCATGATTCTTCAAACCAAGAGCATATTTGTTTGCAAATGTACATGTGCCTTGTCTTTTGTGGCTCCATTTTGATATAAAGCTTTTGGAGAAAATGCAGATACCAGGCCAAAGCTGGTTGCTGGATCTGCTGAGGGCTACTCGGGGCATGTAGATGGTAAGTACAGAGAGGCGAGGATGAACCATCCAAAGGGTGTTGCTGTTGATGACAGGGGAAACATTTATGTGGCTGACACTATGAATATGGCCATCAGAAAGATTAGTGATTCAGGTAAATTGCAAACTTGTGTACTCATACTGATGTATTCACTGGGAAGATGACTTTAGTGTAAATCTTGTGTGTTCTTAGGGGTCACAACTATTGCTGGAGGGAAACGAAGCCGTGGCAATGATCATGTGGATGGACCAAGCGAAGAGGCAAAATTTTCCAATGACTTTGATGTGGTTTATGTAGGAAGCAGTTGCTCCTTGCTTGTTATTGACAGGGGTAACCGAGCAATTCGGGAAATTCAGCTCAACTTTGATGACTGTGCTTATCAATATGAAAGTGGTTTTCCTCTTGGTAAACTAAGGCCTCAATAGATCACATTTTCTTGCTCCTTGTAAAAGTTGAATGGCTTTTTGCTAATGCTGTGCTTTTGAATCTTTGCAGGTGTAGCTGTACTTCTTGCAGCTGGTTTCTTTGGTTACATGCTGGCCTTGCTTCAGAGAAGAGTTGGATCACTTGTGTCTTCACAGAACGTGAGTGATATTTTTTTATTCAAAGATCTACTCTTAATTATTAATGTGCTATTATATGAAAATGACAAGAGCTTTCTAGATCTATTATCACAACAAAGCTGATTTTTGAAACCTCTCTTTAGATGCAACAACTTTTTTTACAACTTGCACAATTGATTATTTGTTTCAGTTTTTCTAACATGTGCACTAAGGGCTTAGGTTAACATCCCATATATGTATAAAGATTAGATTAGATCTTAATTGTTTAGGATTATTTAATATTTCTTAAGTGGTAAGGGCATAAGTTAAGAATTCTTTTTAGGAAACTAATACCTCAAAAGGAATGCTTAAACCCTTTTTAAAAAATCTAAATAAATAACATCCACCAAAACAATTCCAAAATAAGGTTCTTTACCGTGCATAGGTTAGAAAAACCGTTTTTAAAAACAACATTTTTACAACTTGCACAATTGTTTAGTTTTTTTTTAATGCTTTTGCGTCTCAGGAGTGGACGACAGAAACAAGCATGCCACCAATTCAATATCAGAAGCCTCCAAAATCAGTGAGGCCGCCACTAATCCCGTCTGAGGACGAAACAGAGAAGCAAGAAGAAGGGTTTCTCGGGAAACTCTTCATCAATGCCGGCTCGTCTGCAGCTCAAGTATTGGCAAATGTATTTCCTTTTCTTCAGAGGAAGCCGCCCAACACGCACCACCTCCATCAGAGCCAGTCTCCATACGCTTGGCCGTCCCAGGAAAGCTTCGAGGTGCCCAAAGAAGACGTGCCTCCTCCCATTGAAACGAGGGCGCCTACCCCTAAAAAGACGTACGCTTTCATGTCCAAGGATGCTGATCAGCTGCAGCATCAGCTGAGACAAAGCCGGGTTTTCTACAACGGGTGGGAAGGAGAGCTCCAACAACATCAGAAACAACAAAAGTATCAAAACCGACATCAGCAGCATTCGTCTGCTGCCCAGACTTTCTATGAGCAGAGCTGTGACGCCACCAATGAGATCGTCTTTGGAGCCGTCAAGAACCCGTGGTAAGGCCTACACTCTATGCTGATTCCTCCTATGATCACTCTAACATTCGGTTTCGAATGGGTTACAACCGCAATTACTGATCAGTGATCATCATCATATATATACTATAGAAGTGGGTCTTGATTCTAAATTCCATTTCTGTTGATAAGAAGTAGATCAAAAATTAGTAATGGTATGGTGTTTTCCCCCGGAAACAGGCATTCCTTGATCTTGGTTGGTTGAAATAATGTTGTAATATTCATTGTCAAGTGATCCTTTTCTTGGGAGTGTCAAGCAAGCATATGAAGAGCTTCAGGCCTTCAGTTTAGTGATTAGTTTTCTTGAATGTTTGTTCTTTTCCTATGCTCACACGACAAATGTTCATCAATAATTGCACCAGTAGCAATACATTAATCTGCAAAGTTGGTGTGATTTTTTTAAAATTTTCAGATTAGCATGAGGCTAGAATAAGCCAAGAGAATTTTATAGCACCAGCAATAATGCTCATTTGAAGTGTTTGAATATATAATTAAGTAGACATGGGCAAACGCGGTCTGGCCCGTCCGGCCCGTTCGACCGTGTAAACGGGAGGGTATGGACAAGCTCGTAAGTCCTAAAGGGTCGAAAATATCCGGCCCGAGTACCGGGGGGGCCGGGAATGGATAAGGGGTCAAGTCCTGTAGGGCCGGTAAGCCCGGCTCGTATATAATATATAAATATTATTTATATATATAACATTACATTATTACTACTACTAAAAAAATAAAAATAAAAACACTTAAGTTAAGTAATATAAAAACTAATTTTTTAAGGGTTATAAACTCCACTCCACCCCTCGTTCTCACATGTGTGTAAACTTTAATATTGGATATTTAATGTTTTTTATTGTAAGGTGGAAAGACTATTTGGACTTATAAAAAATTTGATATTTTTTTAATTATGGATATGAATTATAAGATGTGAATTATACAAAACCGAATACGGGTCCCGGTGGGCTATCCGGGCCCGGGAATGCGGACGGGCTTGGACAACTGTCCAAGCCCTATTCCCGGGCTCAGTCCGGCCCGGACCCGGATAAACGGACAAAATTTATAGGTCAAGCCCGGACCATATCCGACCCGAAGATGCCTAGGTCTAATAATTATCCTCATTATAGTCACACATTTGGATTTGCCTAGACCTGATCCAACACGGGTCGGGTCGGGCCTAATTCATTATTCTGGACATAACCCTTAATTGGACCCACCCGTAATTCCGGGCCGGGCCGGTTGGTCATTTTCAAGTATTTTTTTGTATATTTTTTATACTTCAAATTAATTATTTAATACTATTAATAAGAAAAGGATAAGGGTAAATATTTTAGGTTAGAGTTTTTTATTATATATATTTATATTAATTAAAAATAATATACGGGTCGGGTCGAACGGCCCGTACGGGCCCAAAAATGTAACCGGGACCGACCAACTTACCCGTCCGGACCGGGCCAAACGACCCATTCGGGCTAAAATTCTTATCCAAGCCCGTATTATTTGTCGGACAGGCGGGCCAGACAAGCTAATCCGCGTTTGCTCAGGTCTAGATTTGCCCTGTTAAGTTATCAAATACACTAGAACTGAGTGTACGACAAGTTTGGAGTGTAAAAAACATGATAATATATTGAACTTGTACATGTAATTATCTCCATGTTTTAATGTTAATCTACTTTTTATCGGTGAGTTAAGTAAATAACTCTTTGACAAACTTTTTTTAAAACTAATGGACCCTTAGTAAAAATGGACCCCTTTCTCTCTCCCTAAACCCTACTCCCTACTAGGGCTGAGCACGGGCCGGAACCCGACCCGAACCGAACCCGAAAAGCCCGAAACCCGAACGACAAAAAATCCTGGACCGAAGACCGAACCGAAGACATCGGTTCGGGTCGGGTTCGGGCTAAACAACACTTTTCGTTAAAAAATAGGCTAAATTACACTAAAAAACCGAACCGAAACCCGAAACTCTGATTTGGTCGGACCGAAACCCGAACCGAAGGCATGTCGGTTCGGGTTCGGTTCGGGCTTCGGTTTTCTCGGCCCGTGCTCACCCCTACTCCCTACCCCTTAAACCCCAAAAAATAATATTTTAGAGAGAGAAACAACAAAGAAGATAGAGGAAAAAATAAAATAAAATAAGTTACTAGGGATAAGAAAAATACATAAAAATTAATAAGGATCCATTTTATTAATTGAAAATTCTTAAAGGGCCAATGGGCCCAAAAACCTCACTTTTTATAAGCAGACATAGCTTCCAAGTTGTCATCGGCCCATTGCCCATCATGTAGGTGGCATCCACCTTGTGGCCCATTAACATAGTTGCAATAAATTACTATTTTCTGCCACTAAAGAAAATCAATTTGAATAAAAAAATGTTATAAAATGATTTAAGATAAAATTACTTAAACCTTTATAAGAAAATATATTAAAAAAGAAGAGAAAATAAGATTTTTTAAAGATATATTTTTACTCTTTGTTTAGGGGTGTTCAAGATCGGCCCAGACCGGAAAACCGGACCGGTGAAATTATGGTCCGGTCTTCGGTCCAGATTTTTCCTTTAATCTTGTTCCGGTTCGGTCCGGTCCAAACCCGGAAAAAAACCGATCCGGATCGGTTAGACCGGTTTTTTTATAAATAAAAAATAAAAATAAATAAATTAGGAGTTTAAATGTTATTTTTTATAGATTTTTTTCTTAAGTTAATAAGTTAGGAGTATAAATATTTTTTAAATATTTTTTTAAGATATTAAATAACATTTTTGATTAATTTTTTTTTAAAAAATAATATCCGGTCTAAATCGGTCTCTGGTCCATACTTTAAAAAAAATCCGATCGATTGAACACTCTTTGTTGATACATATTTTACAATAGTTAAAGTTTTTATTTAGGCAAGAATGACATACAATTTTTAACTTATCACTTTTGAAAGTGTGAAAACAAATAAAATGAAGAAAGTGACTTTACCTTTAATAATCTATTTAGATTGTCAAACACATATAATTCAAGGTATACACACTTATATAAAAACTAGTTATAACAAAAACGAAAATGTTCAAATTATTATGGCCATTTTTATTTTCATTTATTTTGTTCATTACTTGTAAAGGTGTCAGCATAAGCACATTATGGTACCACATAATTCATTTATTTTGTTCATTATTCTATTAAGATAATCTTATTGTTTCGCGAAAAGTTAACCGTCCTAATTTTTTTTCTATATAGAAAAGAAAATAGTTGTTTTAGTACTTAAACCTTTTATAGCTCTTACTCTTAAATTCTGTAATAAAAGAGTTAAAATAATGTTTTTATATTAGTGGTAAAAAATATTTCCAAATCCAACGAACGAGTCAACGACCAACGTACTCGTGATTTTAATTCACGAAGAGCAGAACATCGAGTCACCGAGAACCAGCGACCCGGCGATGGCTCAATGAAAATCGAGACAGCAAAATTACAGAAAGAATAAAAAATAAAAAATCACTATTGAAAATTCGTTCTTCTTCATTCTCTCTCCAATCCATCTCCCCCCAGATCCACGCCCGATTCCGACCTCCTATTTTCTCCTCAGGTGACTTGTTTGTTTCCCTCAAATTCATTTCCGCCAGATCTCGATTTGCTACCAATTCTCAGTTTTTGTGCCCCTCTTTCGAATCTCGGGGCTCCGATTCCTCTAGGATCCGTATCGAAGGACTCTCCCAGGGGCTCCATCAGTTCATAGACCTGTAATCATGAATCCTTTCTCTTCCGGAACGCGTCTAAGGTCCGTTTTGCACTTTTTCGCTTTCCTGTCCACATCGTATTTTGGATCTACTTGTGATTCTTGCCCTAGTGTATTTGATCGCTTGGTAGGTCAGTGATTGATTTCTCATTGTTACCGTGAACTGAATGTTTGCTGCAATAGTCTTTTTTGTTGTTGATCTTTTGGGCGACATGGATTGATCGTAGTGAACTGTTTCGATTTTGATTATTGATTGTCTTGAATTTAGAAGTTCAATGGAGCTTTGGTTGTTGTCTGTTGTATTTTAGCCTTGGCGGGGAAGGGGCGGGATTTGGGGTTGACCAAAGGTTTTAGCTGCCCCACAATTTGATAACAATAAGAAGGAGCATTATTTAGGTTTTGAAGAGGAGTGTTGTTTTACATTGTAATTGTAGTAGTGAAATCAGTTACTGTATGAGCGTTGAAGGTATATCTTCTACCTTGATAAAGTGAAGATGGACAGGATAATCAGCCAGTAAATTACCGTTTATGCAGTTGTACCATGCTTCTTTGTGTGTTTGATTATGATTCGTGTAGAGGCAGGACATTGTATTACAAATACACAATGCGTCCCACAAGACTAACCTCCACTGAAGAATGGGGGCTTGAGGGAGGTTGTAATGGGCTGCCATAAGGTGAAACGATGTGTTGAAATGAGAGGGGCAATTTTTGAGTTGTTGGTTTGATGAACTTCACATGAAGAGTTGATATTGATCACTTGTAATGGGCTGCCATCATAGATGCCATAAGTGCAAGTACACATACACCTTTAAAAAGTTCAGGGAAATGTGGGCTGCCATCATTGGGTTGGAAGCTGATTTTCTGTAACAATTTGCTATGATGAACAAAATGTGGAAAGGTCTACGAAGTCTAAAATTGTGGGCATATGCAACATGAACACCCAAACAATGCGAACAAACCAATTAAAATGTTAAAAGGTTTACGAAGTCTAAAAGTTGTGGGCATGTACAGTATCAAAACGTAAGGGTTGATTATGAAACTCAATATTCAAACAAGCTAAAATCCTGCTAAACAGGTATAATAATAGCTATATCATTGACCAACTTCTGCTAAATTGAATGTTAGTGGTGTGTTTTGTAGAGTTTTTTATTTTAATTTTTCAGAACTGATTCACTCGTCTTTTCTATAAGCATGGTCTGACTTCAGATATCATGTGCTATTGTGATGTAGGGACATGATCCGGTCTATACGTGCTTGTAAAACTGCTGCTGAGGAACGTGCTGTTGTGAGAAAGGAGTGTGCTGCTATCCGTGCAGCAATTAGTGAAAATGATCCCGATTATAGGCATCGTAACATGGCAAAGCTCATGTTTATTCACATGCTTGGTTACCCAACACATTTTGGTCAGATGGAGTGCCTGAAATTAATTGCATCTCCTGGATTTCCTGAAAAGAGAATAGGATATCTTGGTCTTATGTTGCTTCTCGATGAAAGACAAGAAGTTCTAATGCTGGTTACAAATTCCTTGAAGCAGTATCCAATCCTTGTTTTTTCTAAATTTTCCTTGTGTTGTATATCTTGTTAAATTTGAAACATAATCAACAAAAAATATGTTATCCTTGATATATCCATAGAGATCTCAATCACTCAAACCAGTATATTGTAGGGCTTGCTCTTTGTGCTCTTGGTAATATTTGTTCTGCAGAGATGGCTCGTGATCTTGCACCAGAAGTAGAACGATTACTTCAATTCCGAGATCCAAATGTCCGAAAGAAGGTAAGAAGGCTGCTGTAGTTCTGCTCATGTATTTTCATTTTTATTTTTTAAGATTTTAGGACGATAAACTGTACCAAATAGGCAAATACGGAGTACAACTTTATTAGGGACCCATAACTTTATTCATAATTTTATAATTCAGTTTTCTAATGACATTTATTTTCTTTTTGATGCTGAAAGGGAGAAAAATAAAATGACTCATTGTGTTTTGACACCTAAATTAATGATTGGGGCATTCTTATTCTGGTTCGCCGGATATTAAAGATTCATATTCTGGATATGTTGATCAACCAATAACTTCTAAATGTATTTCATTGTGTTCTTTGTTAATTGATTTTGGACCCCCCAGACCCTGCTTCGGTGGGATTATACTGGGTCGATTGTTCTTTGTTAATTGATTCTGACATCTCACATTCCTTTTTTATGTTTAGGAAATCCTTGCTTAATTTCCTTCAGCTTTGTGGGGTACAGTTTTATCTTCTCTTCATATTGACTTTGAGTAGGGCCCATTGAAAAATCTGCAAGCCATTTGACCATTCTTTCATGAGATTATTCCACAATGCATTCTTGGATGAAAAGCTGAAGGGTTCTCAGAAAATTTTATGAATTTGAATTGCAGGCATTATCTTTATGATTTTACTCAGATGCTTCTCTGCTGATTGAATTGGGTTTATGATGTCCCCTATTTTTTGTTTGTTTATGATCTCTGTATGAAAATAGGCAGCTCTATCTTCTATAAGGATCATAAAGAAAGTTCCTGATCTGGCGGAGAACTTTGTAAATCCTGCTGCGGCTTTGCTCAAGGAAAAGCACCACGGAGTACTAATAACTGGAGTTCAACTCTGTATAGAACTATGTAAAGCCAGTGAGGATGCCCTGGAATACTTTAGAAAGGTAGCTACATTGCTTTTCTGTATTTGTGAATTTCAGGATGTATGAATGCATATGTTTCAAATTGATTATTGCCCCTATTTTCCTTTTAAGTGGTCAGCATTGTTTCGGTTATGTACATACAGAATGTTGCCTGATTGATTCTAGTTGTCTTTGAACTATTTGAGTTATAGTATGGGTTGGGATTGAGAATGCTTACAGCTATAGGTGATTGTTTCATGTTGTCTTACAGTAATTTGAACCCTGCATATTAGCTTAGATGGTCAGAACATATTGTGACTATATGAACTTTTTATGTGATTAACAATCCATTTGACCAGGGTTCATCTTTCATTATGCTTATAGAAATGCACAGATAGTTTGGTCAGAGTTCTGAAGGACCTTGTGAACAGTCCATATGCACCAGAGTACGACATTGCTGGAATTACGGACCCATTTCTTCATGTCAGATTGCTGAAACTCTTATGTGTGCTGGGTCAAGGAGACGCGGAGGCTAGTGACTGTATGAATGACATCCTTGCACAGGTCATTTGCCAAATTTCACCCTCTACATGCATTTGTGTTATGCCCTGAACATCTCTAATTTTATGTAATTTTTCCTCTGGACGTATACTGTAATTTTTCCTCTGGACGTCATTTGCCAAATTTCTCCCATTTCAACTTTGTTGTATACTGAATTTATTTTTGAATCTATGGTCT
Source organism: Rheum nobile (assembly GCA_027886185.1). Taxonomy (NCBI): domain Eukaryota; kingdom Viridiplantae; phylum Streptophyta; class Magnoliopsida; order Caryophyllales; family Polygonaceae; genus Rheum; species Rheum nobile. Next base: position 1,372,770 of record WOAB01000292.1, on the reverse strand, counting down.
AAATGCTCTTTTCCTCTTTCTTTTCATGGATGAATTTTTTTAACAAGCATATGGCTAATGGGATCTCTCTGACTTATTTATCTAAATTTATACATGTATCAGGATTTGTTTGTATGTTTTGAAAATTTGCCATGAAAATAGTGGCCCTTATGTGTTGTACTCTGTATGATAAAGTGACAGCTCTAGGAAATTTATTCTTACCGAGCTCTTCTATATTCTTTCTAGGTGGCAACTAAAACAGAGTCCAACAAGAATGCTGGAAATGCCATCCTGTATCAGTGTGTTGAGACAATTATGAGCATTGAAGATAATAGTGGATTGCGTGTGCTTGCCATTAATATTTTGGGAAGATTCTTGTCAAACAGGGATAATAATATTAGGTACTGTCCAGAATGATGCTACCTTGCTACACTTTTGGAAGGCTGTTCTTGCATCACTTTTACATCGTTTGCATCAAGAGTCGGCTACCCTAACTATTTGAGTATTTTCTTTTATCGGCAGCTACCTTAAGTATGATACTGTTTTAGATTTGATACCTGTGGATAATTTTAAACCTGTTGACTGTCTAAATATTCACTGTTAGCCTGGATATGATGAGAGACAAATCTGTAATTTATAGCTGTGATCAGATTTACCTATGGTCAGAAAAGATGGTTTGGATACTACAACCAGGATGGTTGTGCAATTAATTCTGGAGAAAATTTGGTGGAGGGGAGAAAGGGGTGTTCTCCAACTTCCCATAGGCGATGTTTTTTGGGCATGGAACTGTTGCCATAGTAAATGTCTTAACAATACCAGTCCTCAATGTGATGAAGTCTCAGCTGGTCATATATCGCAATTATACACAGAACTCACTGTATGTGAATATGGTTGTGTGACTTCTAAGTGTGTTAATATGTAACCATTTCAGGTATGTTGCATTAAATATGTTGATGAAGGCTATCACAGTGGATGCTCAAGCTGTTCAGAGGCATAGGACAACAATTTTAGAGTGTGTCAAGGTAATGTTTTCTATTTTACCATGAATGAAAAATAAATGGAACTCTCATGTATCCACATGCATCTAGAAATCTTCAGTCATATCTTTTGAATGGTAAATCCCTTTCATATGCATTTTTTATTTTTAGATATATATATTGGAAGAAGTGACAACTTTCATCCACATAAAATGCAGTTTATAAGATAAAATGTTGTTACATTGTGATAGTAAGTACTTGTACTAAATATTGTTATGCAGTGACACTAAGGATTTGTTTGGTAAACATACTAATAATGTAAACGGTGTTGATAAGGCCTGATAAAGACTATTATGTTGATACGAAAGCCTTGTAGGGTAAAATGTATCACTCCAAACACATCCTAATATTTGAGACAGACTTTTGTTTCTGAAATCATGTGTAAATGCCAGTGGCATTTAGTGAACCATTCCTGCTCTCCTTCAAGATATCAGTATAGTATGCATCTGCAACATGTTCGAAGAGACCAGACTGTAGCGGCTTTTCATTTTTTACTATACCTTTTTTTTTAGTGGAATAATTCTTAATTTCTTATTGCTGTCGATAAAACAAAACAAATAGGGTCCTCAAAGTAAGGATGTTTGAGTGTCAACTCTTGACGATATAATGTTGTTAGGAGGATTATTCCTTTCTTTTCTCTCCTCCCCGTCTTTGCACAGGCATGTATGGCAATATTTTGTAGAAAAAATTGTCAACTTTTTGTTTGGTGTACAAGGTAAAACCAACTTAAGTACACCTCATAAGTTCCTTTCAAATATACAGTTGTTATTGTCCTTTATCCTATTCTTTCTGTTCAAGTATCTTGATCCCTGTGTTTTTCCTTATACATGAGTGATGTCTCTTGTTATATAGAGATTGAAATGTTACTGACCACCTTACTTTTCAGGACTCAGATGCTTCGATCAGGAAAAGAGCCCTTGACCTTGTATCTCTGCTAGTCAATGAGAGCAATGTAAAAGCTTTGTCAAAGGAGTTGATTGACTATTTGGAAATAAGTGAACAAGAATTCAAGGGAGATCTTACTGCCAAAATTTGCTCCATAATTGAGAAGTATGTCAAAAACTTCTGACTTTTTATCTCTATGGATGAGTTACAATGTCAGCAGTTTACTATGAGCCTTTTCTGTTAAAACATTATCATAACACCTCATTATAGGACAAAGCTCTCTAAGCCTAAAATGTTTTTTATGCTACTTAGTATTGAAGATTAAGACCAAAATTGTTGCATATGTTTATGCAAGTTTATAAGTTCTGATATAATACCAGAGGAAATATTGAATTTCATAGTCCTAGATCTCACTAAGATGACCTTGACTAAGTTCAGTTTGGGATTGGTCTATCAGTCTATGTAGATAGGAATCTGTGTGTAGACTTCATAGTAAACTAACATTGGTTCAGAGTTGGAGTTGAACATTTCTTAAGAGTTTCATCGTGAGAGCAACACATTTCTGAAAACTGAAGTTTATTTTGCCTTTATCTCTGATCTGATTCCCGGTGCATTAGCTGGATTGCAACCTAGTGATAGTTTAAGGTTGCATGAATAAAAGTTAGTAGGTAAATGATGGTTCTACATCTTGAAACTATAGATTGTGTTATATATGACAAATCACAAATGTCACTTCAACAACATTGCCTTTTGGACATCTCCGTCATAGATATCTTAATGACAGATTGATGAAATCAGTCTGCAGATTTTAGTGAAACTAAATCCAGTGTTTTTGTATGTCTTGTCTGTATCTCTTTTTCTTAATCCAATTTTATTGTTCGTTCCCCTTTGATGGTGTATTTATTGAATTCAATGATTTGGAATTTTTTGTGTTAACATGTAAATTGAAATTTTAGGTTTTCCGAGGACAAGATTTGGTTCATTGATCAAATGATAAAGGTTCTGACAGAGGTATGCACTGAAAACATTCAACAGTACTCTCATTTGCTTTTCGTAATATTGAGATAAAAGATGGTTCTGCAGAGTATTAGTTATGTGGAAAAATATGAGTTGAGATATAGTTATGAGAAGTTAAACAAATAAAGGAGGGAGAAAGTCTCTCTTATCTTAAGAAATGGAGATTCAACAATTAGGATAAAATTAAGGAATCATAGATAAGGATTTTGAGTTATAGCCAAAGGTAAGAAAACTTTAATAAATCATCATGTCCACAATTACCTAGCATAAACTATCTCTAGTAGAGTTTAATGCCAGTTCTATGGGCATACTACAGTGTACAAGAAAACATAGTTTCTAAAATTTGTATGTTGCTAGCAAAGTTTTTTTTTAACTGCATCAACTTTCAGATTCAAAGTGCGAAAGATGATCCTCTCTGTTACTCTCCTTGTGGGGAAGAATCCTAGTTGATTTTAAAAATGAAGTGGAATGAAAAGAAGTGTTCCAATTTCCAAATGATAGGACAGAAAATCTGAAACTTTTTAATTCTCGAATGGCTATGTCAAATGACTTATAAAAATATCTGCCACTAGATTGCACCATAAAATAATTTCGAATTTAATAAATCTAACATAGTTGCATATTTAATCCTTCAAGAATTTTAGACCACCGTCTTTGTAATAACACTTCACTGCTTGATTTTTAATTATATGTAGGAAAAATATTAGATCTATCTTTTCTTAACAAGCCTGATTCTTTTTCAGGCTGGTAATTTTGTCAAAGACGACATGTGGCATGCTCTAGTTGTTGTGATAAGTAATGCTTCTGATCTTCATGGATATACAACTAGGTCTTTGTACAGATCTCTTCAAATATCAACCGAGCAGGTACTTTTGCCATTTATTCTCAATAAGACAACATAGATAGTTGGAGAACCTTCCTTCGGTATAACAATTGATCCCTTTTCCAGGAAAGCCTCATCAAAGTCGCTGTATGGTGCATTGGTGAATATGGGGATATGTTGGTCAATAATGTGGGGATGCTTGATCTTGAGGAACCTATAACTGTGAGTGCATTATCCATGGAGCTTGCAATTTATCGATCTTGTTGGGCAGTCAGCTTTCATATTTGTTTTTTGGATTATATTCCTATATGATTTCCCACCACAGTTTATATCCATTTTAGGTAATTTTTACATTCGATTTTAAGAGCCATCATTATGATTAAATGATCTCCCCTCTGCTATATTACTTGGAAGATGGAACTCTTTCTAATCGAATTATGTTCTTTTTTTTAATATTAAGAAAAAGAGAAAATTCTGTTCTGATAATCGATACATTTTACTAGTAGCTCTTTTACAAAAAAATGCTTCTTATGCTAAGGGAAGGCATGACATAGAACCATTGCATCTTGTACTTTCTATTCAATTTGTTGAAATCCTTTATCGTTAACATTTATGATGCAAACAGGTAACTGAATCTGATGCTATTGATCCAATTGAGATTGCCATTAAGCGCCACAGTTCTGATCTTACTACCAGGGCTATGTGTTTGGCTGCTTTTTTAAAGCTTTCTTCTCGTTTTCCAGCTTGTTCGGAGTAAGTTTATCATCTCTGTTTGCTCCTTAAGTAAACTGTTTGCCTCTTGTTTGTACACCATCACTTCCCGATATACTCTTTTGTTATATCTCCTGAACCTTTATGTTACTCTCTTGTATTTGAAGGAGGATAAAGGGGATAGTCTCACAATACAAGGGAAGTCATTTACTTGAATTGCAGCAGAGGTCACTAGAATTTAATTCAATTATTGAAAGGCACCAACATATCAGGTATCTGTTTCGTGTGTGGTCTGCAGCTAGAATTTGTTTGGATCTTGTCATCGCCTTCATCACTGACTATGTTTTTACTTTAATTTGTCATAACTTTATTTAGATATATGAAAGAAAACTTTTAAAATGTCTTATCATTTAAATGAATATACAGAGCTTCCCTGCTAGAAAGAATGCCAGTTCTGGATGAAGCAACATACAGTAGTAGAAGGACTGGTTCTTTACCAACAACACTTTCAAGTTCCAAAGGACCTTCAGTTAGTCTGCCTAATGGAGTTGCTAAACCTCCTGCTGCTCCACTTGTTGATTTACTTGATTTAAGTTCAGATGATGTCCCTGCACCTAGTTCTTCTGGGGGCAATTTTCTTCAAGATCTTCTTGGCGATCTGTCTATTGAACCATCTCAGTCAGGTGCGTCTGAGTATGAATGAGCTGATGCATCTCTTTGTTGGATTGAAGTATCTTCTGTTGCTTGCTGTGTATTAAAGATGTTGTCATTTGTTTTCCTTCCAGGTGGCACTCAAAATCATAAAGCTGGCACAGATGTCTTAATGGATCTTTTGTCAATTGGAAGCACTCCAGCAACTAATAATAGCACATTGAGTTCCGATATTTTATTTTTGGCACAGGAGAACAAATCTTCAAGCCTTCCACTGGAAAGTGTGGCATCACTTTCTTCTGTTTCTCCACAAATGCCTTCCAATCAAGCTGCTCCTATGTTGGATTTATTGGGAGGGATTGCTCTAAGTGCACCTTTGCCTGGTAGTTTACTGCTCTGTATAGGTTCTTTTGCAGTAAATTTGTAGAAAAATACTGAATCCTTCTTTGTCTTGCAGAAAACAATGGTTCACAATATCCATCTATTATTGCATTTGAGAGCAGCTCCTTGAAGATCACGTTTGATTTCTCTAAGCTGTCTGGAGGTCCCCAGACAACATCAATTAAGGCTACTTTCACTAATTTGACATCAAATGCCTTGACTGATTTCGTATTCCAGGCTGCAGTTCCCAAGGTGACATTTTGAATAACCATTTTTCTGCATCAGTCTTTGCCCACAAAAAAATAAATTTGTTAGAAACACGAATAATTTTGTGTTGGATTGCTTATCAAATAACAGTAGGGCCATCAATTTCTGAAAAACAAAATTTGATACAGTTTCTATTTCAATACCATCTATACGTAGCTGCAAAATATTTTCCTTGCTGATATCTTCTACCCAGTTCAATATTCTTATTCTTTATAGATTCTGCCTTGACCTGCTTTGTTTTTTTAATAAATAAAAAAACTCCTTCCTTCTCATCATGAACCTTGTATAAGCTTCTCGGTTTCAACAAACTTTGATGTTATTATTATTATTTGTCTTAGTTTCTGCAACTGCACTTGGATCCTGCTAGCGGTAACAGTCTTCCTGCAAGTGGGAATGGCTCTATCACCCAGAACATGCGAGTTACTAATAGCCAGCACGGAAAGGTGATTCTTATCATGGAAATTTTAAGCCTTTTTCTTACTTCATGCAATTTTAGGCTGCAAGGCACATTGGTCTGTAAGGCAAATGCACTGAGAACAGTATGAATGGTACACACTCATATGCGCTGTTTTCAAGGCTGTCAATTGGAAGCCTTATCCTGAACCACTTCAAATGGATTGTGCAAATCCTTCTTCCTACCAAAGTTTAAGAATTGATTAGCTTGGAAATTTTAGAGCGTTGCACTGATGTTAATTGACTTGTCATATGCAGAAATCCCTTGTGATGCGTATACGTATAGCATACAAACAAAATGGAAAAGATGTGTTGGAGGAAGGCCAAATCAACAATTTTCCACATGGCTTGTGAAGTTCACATGGATTTACTCCAGGATCTAAAGTCGAGTTAGACGACTCTACAAGAGTTTTACCTTTCCACCCCTCATGGTAGTTGCAACTGCAACCCCTTTATCATAGTGCTTTTGCATGAAGGTGAAATAGCAGGGAAGCCATTATCAGATCGGAATCAGCATTACTCAAGTGAGTCAACTCCAAATGTGTCCAATGTTTCTGGCTTTGTTTCATTTTGGCGCTTGCTCTTTCATTTTCTTCTCTGTTTTTACTCCCATCCGAGTTTGGTTGTTTTGTGTACATTGATTAAATCTTTAATTGTAGTGGAATGTGAGGAATGAATTTTGTGCAAGCCATGAAGGAGAGAAGCTAGATTGTAAGTCATATATTTGAGATATCTGGGTGGTTCTTGACTATTTTGCCTTCTATACAACCGAGTCGTTGTTGTTCAAAGTACACTGCAGAGCCATTTTTAGAATACGAAAACTGTATAATTTTTCTACATTTCTATTGTCATTTCCATTTATATTATATTACCTTGTTTACTCTTCAAACTTCATTTTGCAACAACCACATAAATTGGTGGCAACTGGCAAGACTACCGTTGGAAAACTGTATTGACCGACTCATTTTAACATTTAAGTTGGTCGATTTCAATATTAGGCTTATAAGATGGAATAAAACCTGCTAAAAGGATGGAATATCTAATATATCAATTCATATTGCTAACCCTATATATGATACTATTTTCTTCCTTATTGCCATATAAATTATGTAATGTTAGTTAAGCACATACGTAACGTAAGCATTCCCACCAAGATAAATTATTATAGGTATTTCATTACCTTAATGGTGGGTCCATGACTTATTTATTGGTCATCAACCTCCTCTGCACATCTACAGTGTTCAACAGAACTAAAAGAAAATATTAATTGCCAAATTTTCTCTGAAAGTCTAATAGAATTTGGGACTCACAGGTGAAACTTACACGTATTGCAGGTTGGGGGAACATGCACATGCAATGTAACTGTGCAAGGGCAGATTGTCCACCCACATCATAAATAGTTGCACGTACTGTTTCAAGTTAACTGCTTAGTTTGCCCTTTTGACTAAGCCTGAATTAGGGCGTTATGAATTAATGTTGTGTAGCCTGTAGGGACTCTTTGCTCCACAAATTAACATGTACTATTATTATCCATATTTATGTGCTGTGACTTGGTTCAAGGTGCACGGCCCATACAATTCTTAGGTTTTGACCAAAAGTCTATCTTCATCTTGAATAATTCAATTGGACTAGCCTAGATCATCCACGTGAAAGTACGTTAGACATATAGACACGAATGTATTGACATATATAAGCCCATTACATAAAATTATAAAATTAATTGATAATAGAAGAACTAGTTCACTAACCTTATATATTAGACATTTGTATCCATTCACTTTTAATGGTGGATGAATTTATATTCTTTTTTTGTATACAACTTGTAGATTCGGATCACCTAGCATAAAGTATTTCTAATATTGTATTATTTTATTGAATATAAACAATTATAGCTTTAAGTACGCTTTTATTTAATATGTTGTCCAAATTAACGAATTCATATATAAATATAGGTATTTATACATGTTCCTGTCATGATATGAAAACTTTGACACATGTACATGTATATATGTACATGTTTTGTTGTATGATGGCGTGCTCTAGTAGCTTACCTCGTAACGTACGTACTCATCAATGGCCACCCAGTTTCTACTAAGCTAGCTAGCTGCTGCCTGATTTATGATTAAGATATGGATAATGTATATCATAATTTGCACATGCCTGCTTTGCTGTCTTTTTTCGCATATATATAGGGGGGAAAAGGCAAAATTTTCCGTGTTATAATTAAGGTGATCAAAGTTGGGGTCAACATCTATATTAATCAAGTCAATAGCTACCTTTTACCATGGAATACTTTAAGGATTTGTTTAGATTACGCATTATCTAGTATTATAATATAAAAAACTAATATTATAATGCCGTTTTTGATATTATAATGTCAGTTTTTTGCATTATAATGTCATATAAAGTGTAATCCAAACAAATCCTAAGGCCTCGTAGGATTTAACTGGATTTTTCATATATAAAGAAAAATTAGATTCATTCTGCTATATATACATATAATCTTACTAGCTTGTAGTAGATAATTATTAGATTGACTTAAGTGTGCTTTAATTCGATCCGTTTGTGAAATGATCTCACTTACTGCATATGTAGGATGCTGGATGCTGCATATATAGTTCAGAAAATAGGGAGGAAGAAAAGGAATTAAAGATTAGATTGCAAGAGATGTAATTAACCAATCATGTTTAATTCACATTTGATAGTGAAACCCTTTTGGGTACTTGTACCTGAGTATAATCATATTTATGTTTTGAATTGGAAAACAATTTCCAGTTTCCAAAATTTGAATATTTCTGAATATATAGTAAAAAGGAATGAGATTAAGAAAAGGACTTAAAGAACCCTAATTTATATAGTGTGTATACAAACACATAGCTCATCATAGGGTTCATGTACATGAGTAATGAAAAATCATAGGAAAGACAGTAAGAAAATTGATTAATCAGGTAATTAAGTAAGAACAATAGGTATACAATTAATCATATATGCTACAACATCTTTCTTTCTCGCTATTTCTTCTAGCAACGTACTAAACCGAGAACATACCAGCTGATTAACAAGGAAAAAAAGAAGATAAAAAGGGCAAGAATAATTGATGAGTATAACTATATATATCTCATCAATCATCGTCATCATCATCATATATCATATGTAAAGCATAAGATTAATTATAAATCAAGATCCGTAGTGCAACAACTAGTAGTAGGGGCAGAAGCACAAGAATAAAGAGCCTGGAGAAGATGAATTTGGAGCTTCAACCGGAAAATGTAATCGGCGGTGCAACGGAACAGCTTTTCCGGCCCCATCTCCCCCCCTCCTGGTATCAAACTCTGCAGCTTCTTCACCTTCTTTTCCACCGAAGAGCCTTCATACGGCGTCGTTTTACGCCTCGGAGAAACTCTCCTAGATCTCTTCGTCGACGTCACCTTCCTACACTTCATTTTTTTGTTACGTTTGTTTGATTGTTGTGAAGGAGATGCGGCGGAGAATGAAGGGCTTTTATAAAATAGGGGAGAATGAACTGGCCATTAATTCACACGCGTGATCGATCGATTTACACTACATTATCTGTTCATTTTTATTTCATTTACGTTACGTTATAGTGTATATATAAATAATAGTTAGAGTATAGTTCATAATTAAGAAAAAACTACAGCTATATAACAGTGTATGTATTATATATTGAATTAATTCTACATTAATAATACTGGAGTATAAGATAGCAAATGCTTAGATTTATATTCAACTGACTTATATATAGTGCTAAAATGACATTTATTTTTTAATGGATGAAGTATAACAATTAGAAGAAAATGCCATATGTAATTAATAAATATTGCACAGTCCCTGTATTTATTATGCTAAACCTAAAAAGTGTAGATACACTTTTAATTAAGGCTACTTTCATGAAATATTTACCCATATATATATATAGAACTGTTTTTATGTCCATGTGCACATGTTAAAAGTTTAAATTTAAAAATTATTTTTAAATTATTTTCTAAAAAAAAAACCTCAAAAAAATATTAAATTAATAGTTAAAAAAATTTCTATGAAATTCTTTTTATATAACCATGTATACACATTGTAAAAATCATATATCTAAAACCAAATTAAGTCGGAATTATGAATAGACGATATGAGTGGGGCCTGGTTTGAGTTGTAGAAAGAAACTACACACGTGTTCTTGCTTGTTAGGAATTCAGTCCCCCACCTCCCCTCCACCTTTGTATATTTTTTTTTTGAGAATATACGCTAATTTTTCATACTATATGCTATACTTTATTAATTACTTGCACATGACCCATAAAATCAATTCGGATATAAGTAATAATTTTCGGTGAAAATAATTTTAGACCAATAATTTCATTTAATAATGTTAACTTCATCACATTTATTGATTTCAATTTAATTTGCCCACTACTTCGATAGCAATCTTGTTGGTTATAACATGTACGTTATCGGAGTTTGAATGAGTTGTGGCTTGCTATATATAAGCCGCTGTTATGGATGTAAGAACGACCTTCAATGATTACAAATTCATGAAATCAAAATTTCCCTTTTTCTGTTATAATGGTCTACTATTTTTTTTGATAAAATAAGAATTTGTCACAACTCACAACATATGTTAGGAGTGATAATTAATTGAAGAGATTTTTCTTCTTCTTCTTTTTTCAGTGGAGATTTAAATTAATTTTTTAATGACTAATACTGTAATAAACTCCATAATTTGTCCTGTTCAACTTACGGGAGCTATCATAGTTTGAAAATTGGGTACGATCAATATTGTAAAGAAAATACTAGGAAAATAATTGAATTCTACAAACAATAATACGAAGATAATATTAATTTTTTCTTAAAAAAAGAGAGATTAATTATTCCAGAAAAGGAGATGTATACTAATACATCATCACAGCTAGCCGATATGGGTACATTAATTAATCAAACATCATTTAATTTATTCGTTCTCCAAGTGATACACATCCCATCCCATGTGTGATATAATATCTTCTCTTTGATATTGTGGTAGCATTGTACCATAATAAATATTAATGACGATGACGAAAACCCGTAACTTCGGCTATTTCCGGTAACCTATGTTCATCTTTTTCATAGCTTGTAAACATAATAAAAGGCCAAAGGGCGAGACTTTCTCCTCTGGAAGACCCTCCGATGCTCAAGTCTGGCAAAAAACTCTCAAACTCAATGGAGGCAGTCAAAGAGAAAATAACGTATGAAAAAATTAAATAGGAAGAGAGAAGAACCCACGTAATTAAACCATTTTTTCTTTTTTTCGTTTTTCTTTATGAAAAGATAATTTGTCTTCTTTATTTTTAGGATATTAAATATTCATAATAAAAATTTGAAATTAATTTATCTTATGGGAATAAATTATCCCTTTCATATGTATTTGTCGATCTTTGATCTCGTGGATATTGTTCAAACAAATCGGTTTCACAACCAGCTAATTAATGTTGACCGATAATAATAGATATTTTCTTATAAATTTCAAAAGTATCCTTTTGAACTCAAAACTTCTGATTAATGGAAGAGTATTTTATATCTACTCAATTTGCCTTATATATGACAAGTTTGTACGTCCACGTATACAATTAGCAAGTAGTTTGTGTGTTTACACTTGTGGTGTGGGAGTTTAAATATGTAGTGAGTGTAGTTAATCGGGATGTGGTAATCTGTAAATTTTTTTTAGATAAAAGCGAGATTTATTTTTTAACACAAATTTTTTAATTAATGTGTAGAGCTTCACCCTTCTTATATATTGGTATTTATTTCTTTTGTAGGTCAATGTGGGGTGACATCCCAACTCTTAACACCCCCCTCAAGAGTAATTAGCATGGTTTAATTGACACTTGACAAGCGTTTAAGATCGGATGGAAACTTCGTCCATGTTCAAATCAAAGCCTTAAGGCCGACTTAACCAATTCACCAAGAAGTGATCCCGGTATTGGACCTGCTAGATACCATCTTAAATTTCTGGCGAGTCGTAGCTAGCCCATACTACCGTCGGTCAGAATTAAGTGACATTTTAGCCCATAAATTATATCAATTTTATATGTTATTGTAGAATTTTTAGGCAATTAATTAAGGAGTTATGAAAATTGTTATTTAAATTTGTTTTTATTGACTTCTATTTTTCTAAACTCTCTATTCATTGGTTCAAGAGGGATGAGATTGTGAGATACATGCATTTTCATTATTTATTATGTGAGAAATGTACGATTTTAAGAATGTTTAATATTTTCTTAAATATTGTATTTAAAATTAAAATGACACTTATTTTAGATCGGAAGAAGTATTAAATTATTTGGTTTGGCCTTTGTTGTTATCAGTACTTTATTTATTTATTTATTTATTTTTTATTAGGTAAGAATTCAAAGTTGTGTATCAAACACAACTTTGAGAGGCCGAATACATCAACAGTCGGAAAAACCGACAAGAAAACAAACCGAACAAACAACACAAAGATACAAACTAGAAGAAGATAAAGCAAAGAACCTAGAGGTGAGGTGAGTAAAGCACAAAAGAACCGTGCGCCGCCGGAAGGATCGTCAACATCCTTGATAAGTCCGGAACTACAACTCGATTCACCGCCTAGGAAAGCTCCATTAACCGAAGAGTGCATCAAAACCCTTTAAAAAAAAGTGCCCACTCCCTCAGTAGAAGATGAGCCCAGATTTTCATCAGATGGTGATGGCCTCCTCGGCCTAGTGGCCGGTGGTTTCCTTCTCGGCCTGGTGCCTGATGGTTGCCTTCTCGTCGGCGGCCTGGTTGCCTTCTCGTCGGCGGCTCATATCTCCACCTCCAAGGCGTCCAGTGAATCCGCCAGCGAGGCGAGCCAGATCTACAGGAGCTGCTGCACTTCGCCAATCGGAGATCTCCCGAACGGTAGCGGCGATTTTCTGGCCGGAGATCTCCTTCACGGTGGCTGAAGACGACGTCGTCGAGATCTCGTCTCCTCAGGAAGATTGTCTCCTCAGGAAGATCATCTTCTTCATTTGGTCACTTGCTCGGTGGTGGCGGCGGTAAGCCGGAGTGCTCTCGCCGATATCTCCCTCACGGTGGCGGTGATTCCCTGACCGGAGATCTCCCTCACGGTGGCCGAAAACGACGTCACACGGCAAGGTCAAAACCTCGAGCACGTGGCAAGGTGGTATCGGGGAAGGTGGTGGCGGCGGTGGTGGGGGAGGTGGTGGTGGAGGAAGGCCGGGAGCGATTCCCGGTGAGGCGGTGAGTGCCGAAGAGGCGGGTGCCGATGAGGCAGCGGCTCGTCTCCGATAGGCGGTGGCTATGATTGGCTTTCTAGGGAACGCTCCCAGAAGGGAGCATTTCTAGGGCCGGCTAAAGCTTGAACATTGTACTTTCTTTATTAAATACGCACTCAACAAACTAATTAGTTTTTTATGTAAGGAATTAATATTAATTGAGAGCTAGCTAGCTAGCACTTGCATGTACTCCGTATTTTTTATTGACAATCATACTCAGGTTTTATCCATTTTTGCGTGCTGATTTCGCCTAATTAAGAAGATCGATAATTGCACGTCAATATAATTGAGAATATTGACAAATTTCATACTCCGTTCGATTAATATATCTCGATCAATCATGGCATAGTTCGATCGTGTAGAATTTAGGATCGAAATTCATTGAGATCCTCCATTGAAGGACAAGAAAGAAAGCAAAAGAGAACTCTCTCTATATTAAATTCAAGAAGACAACGATTACAGAATGAAGAAGACAACTATATGTACAAGAAAGAATGACCTCCTATCACCAATGAAGGAAACCGGTAATAACAAGTCACTAACTAACTAACAACCTGCTAAGCCTAATCACCTAACCACTTGCCACGTCAGACATAAATAATGACTCTGCTTAAAGCCACATCAGTGACAAGCGAGAAGTCAATAACATCTCCTCAAGTTGGAATATCACAAAGTCCCAACTTGATAGAAAGGAAGTGATGTGGTTGTTTTCCCAAAGCTTTTGTCATGATATCAGCTAGTTGAAGACTCGTATGGATGTAGGCTGTTTGAATAAATCCAGACTGAACTTTATCTCTAGTAAAATGTGCATCTATCTCTAGATGCTTTGTTCTCTCGTGAAAGCAAGGATTCGCTGCAATCTGCTGGGCTGCCTTATTATCACAGAACAAAGTAATGGGCAATTAATGGTACCTCAATTGAAAGATCATCAAGTAGGAAACTGATCCAGACAAGTTATGCAGTGGTTGAAGCCATGATCCTGTATTCTGCTTCAGTGGATGATCTACTTATGGTGGCTTGTTTCTTTGTTTTCCAGGAAACCAGTGAGTGTCCCAGAAATACACAGAAGCATGTAAGAGATCTTCTAGTAGTCAAACATGCTCCCCAGTCAGCATCCAAAAATCCAGTTACCTTGAGATCTTGTTGCACAGGGTAGTAAAGGCCTTTGTTTACTGAGCCTTTGAGATATCTCAATACATGTAACACTGCTTGCATGTGAGGCTGCCTTGGTTGAATAACAAATTGAGATAAGTGTTGCACAGTATATGATATATCTGGCCTGGTCAAAGACAGATACAACAATCTCCCAACCAAACGTCTGTATTGCTCCCCATCCTGTAACAACTTCCCTTCAGTGAGCTGAAGCTTCAAGCCAGTTGGTAGAGGAAAAGCAACTTCCTTAGCATTTGTCATGCCAGTAGCTGTCAAAGTGTCACTAATGTATTCCTGTTGACTCAAATAGGTTCCTTGTGCAGTCCTTAATATTTCCATTCCCAAGAAATATCTAGCACAACCGAGGTCCTTGATAGTAAAGGCTTTGTGTAAAGCATCTTTTACTAATTGAATACCCTTCTCATCATTCCCTGTGAGCAGTATATCATCAACATAGACTAGGAGAACCAGAAAAGAGGTGTGATTATCCTTAACAAACAAAGAATAATCATTTGTGGATTGTACAAAACCCAAGCTCACCAGAAACCGAGTCAACTCCAAATTCCATTGTCGAGATGCCTGTTTCAAACCATAGAGGAAACGTTTCAACTTGCACACTTCACCAGATTGTGCCTTATGATACCCTTCGGGGATTTGCATATAGATCTCTTCATCTAGATAACCATGCAAAAATGCATTATTTACATCTAGTTGATGCAGGGGCCATTCTTTGGCTGTGGCCAGAGCTATAACAATTCTGACAGTGGGTACCTTAGCAACTGGACTAAAAGTATGTTTGTAATCTTTGCCTAACTTCTGATTAAAACCTTTCACCACTAATTTGGCCTTGTGCCTTTCTATACTTCCATCTGGGCGAAATTTAATCTTAAACACCCACTTGGATCCTATAGCTTTGTGACCATGAGGCAAAGAGGTAAGCTCCCAAGTCCCATTGGACTCTAAAGCAGCAATTTCCTTAGACATTGCTTCTTCCCATTCAGGGATACCCTTTGCACCCTTATAGGACACAGGTTCTGTTGTAGCCAAGACTTGTGACAAAGAAGCAAAGTAGCTGGTGACATTATCTTCACAGTTAGCTGCACTACTGATTGCCATCACATAATCTGAGGTCCATCTGGGAGCTCTCGTTTCTCTGGGAACTCTTCCTGTTGGAACAATATTATGTGACACTGAAGGATGACCAATATCTGGATTAACACCATGTACTGGAGAAGATATGTGTGACACATGAGAAGGTGTGGTGACATCAATCTCATTGGACATCTGTACTGGTTCCTAAGCTGAACTATCAACTTGTGAATTGCCAGACTCTGACCTTGCTATCACAAAATCAATGCTAAAATCCAGAAACTCATCTTCTAATGTTGCTCTCTGAAACTTTGTACTGATATTGCTCTTACCCTCTGGAATTGACCTTTCTTTGTAAGGGAATTTATCCTCACAAAATGTGACCTCTCTACTAAGTATAATCTCCTCTATCTGGAGACCAAATACTTTGTATCCTTTATGATTTGCAGGATACCCTAGGAAGACACACCTCCTAGCTCTAGGATCAAGTTTATCTCTTCCTCTTTTAATAGTAGCAGCATAACACAAGCACCCAATTACCTTCAAATTATCATAAGAAGGTTCCTTACCAAATAGCATTTGAAATGGAGACTTCCAGTTAATACTGACAAGAGGCATTTTATTAATGAGATATGTTGCAGCCAACACACACTCATCCCAAAATCTCTTTGGCAAACCTGCATGAATGCTTAATGCTCTAGATGTGTCAAGTAAATGCCTATGTTTCCTCTCAACTATTCCATTTTGTTGAGGTGTGTAAACCATAGATCTCTAGTGAACAATTCCCATACTAGAGAAAAACTGTTTACAAGGCTGGTTGACCAATTCTGAACCATTGTCTGATCGAACGACTTTGGGTATCTTTCCAAACTGATTCTTAACAAGATTGACAAAATCCTTTACAATATCAAATACTTGAAGTTTGCTATGTAAAAGATATGTCCAAGTTGCCCTGCTCATGTCATCAATAATTGTGAAGAAAAATTTCTCTCCATTAATATTTGGAATACCAAAGGGACCCCATAGGTCCATATGCAACAAATCAAAGTTGTTCTGTGACCTACTGCTACTAGCCTTAAAAGGCTATCTATGGAATTTAGCCATAGTACAAGTATCACAAAAGGTATCTCCAACACTGGAGCATTTAAGACTAGGAAACATGTGACATTTTAGAAAATGAAATATGTCCTAATCTGTTGTGAAGACTATGAACTTCTTTATTGCTTTCTGCTGAGCAACAAGCTTTATTCATCTTGGATTCTTTACTGTGCTTGACCTCCATCTTGTAAAGGCCACCACAAGCTTTCCCAACAGCCACTACAACCTTACTCAAAAGGTCTTGTAATACACAAGATCCTTCATCAAATCTGGCAAATAAACCTTTCTGTTTGATGATTCTACTGACTGATAACAAGTTGAATTTAAACTCTGGCACAAACAACACATCATCAATCACAAGACCATCATTCAATACTGCATTGCCTGTCTGTTCTACACGTTTCACAGTACCATCTGGAAGCTTAACCAATATAGGTGCAGATAATTTCTTCAAAGCAAATAAACACTCAGCAAATGGACTCATGTGATATGTAGCACCCGTATCTAATATCCATTCATACTTATGTGACTTAAATGCTACCAAGTTAAGGTAAGAGATACATGCATAGTTGGCTGCTGAAGATGATACAATTTTCCCTTTGTGCATCCTCAACATTTCCTGGTACATTGCTTGAACAAAAGCTGGATCAATACTCTTGAATTTGCTCTCAGTTGAAACCTCCTCTAGTCCAAGAGGAGTATTCTCTTGAGTAACATTAGCAGCAACCTTAGAGGTTTTCTTGTTCCTTTTCCCTTTGTACCAGTCTGGATAGCCAATGACTTCGAAACAAGCATCAGAAAGATGGCCATTCATATTGCATACTGAGCATTGCTTTTTTTCTCCATTAGAATTCTTCCTTCCATCTTTCTTGGAAGAAAAAGAATCTTGTGAAGACTGTGACCCTGCCATGAAAGCTGTCGGCTCAGGAACTGAAGTGGAAATCTGTTTTTGTCTTTCAACTTGAAGAACAAGATAATAAGCTCGATTAAGAGTGGGCACATGATCCATAGCTAGAATCTGGCTCTTAATTGCATCAAATTCTGAGTTCAGATTCACCAAGAAATGAAGTAATCTATCCTGATTTTCTAACTCCAGAACCCTTGCCATCACCTTACAAGTACATTTTGCAAGATTTCCACATGTACATGGTGGAATTGCATTCAAGCACTGTAATTCGTCCCAGCAGCACTTCAACTTTGTGTAATAGCTTGTCACTGACAAGCTTCCCTGAGTAATCCTCACCAATTCCTGCTTGAGTTGGAAGAGAATAGGTGCATTACTTTGACTATACCTATCGATTATCTCAATCCATAAATCTCTCACAGAATTCATCAAAATGAATGAATTAGACAATTCAGGAATCATGGAACTTAGAATCCAACAAGCCACCATCTCGTCGCAACGAATCCATCTAGGCAAATCCTTTGATGCCTCATCTGGCCGCGCGATAGTCCCATCCATGAAGCCGAGCTTCATCTTCGCTCTTAATGCTCTGCGCAACTGCCTGCTCCAAGCAACGAAATTAGTGCCATCGAACAACATCTGCGTGATATGAACATTTGGATTCTCCGAATTGGACATTGACAATGGATCGCCTGAATTCATTGTTGCTCCTTGTTCATTCATCGTCTCCGATCGTCACAAATCGCTTGCCTGAATTCTTTGTGAAAACAAGGAGAAATTTGCAGGTGATTGAAGAGAAATCTCTGTGCTCTTGCTTTCTCCTCACTGAATCCCTCTGAGCTCTAATACCATATAGAATTTAGGATCGAAATTCAATGAGATCCTCCATTGAAGGACAAGAAAGAAAGCAAAAGAGAACTCTCTCTGTATTGAATTCAAGAAGACAACGATTACAGAATGAAGAAGACAACTATATGTACAAGCAAGAATGACCTCCTATCACCAGTGAATGAAACCGGTAATAACAAGTCACTAACTAACTAACAATCTGCTAAGCCTAATCACCTAACCACTTGTCATGTCAGACATAAATAATGACTCTGCTTAAAGCCACATCAGTGACAAGCGAGCACATCATTACTTAAGACCAGTCATGTCTATTATAATATGTTGGAGAGGTATGTTTAGTAGTATTAACGGATGTGAAAACACTTTCATCACAACTTCCTTTTCAACAATTTATTATAGGCCGATCTATTGTTTCGAATAATAATTAGTGACGGATGTATTTATAATCGTGAGCGCCCTAGGCGAGAAAGGATGTTTAGTATTTCAAAATACGTACACATTGTATAACTTCACATGTATATATAATACAAATAATTACAAAATGCATATTAAAATGCAAAAAATCACACATTCACTCATTTCTAAACAAACATTCGGTTATTTTTCAAATGCATACATAATTCAAATATATATAATTTATATTTTGTGCAACTCAAATAGACATGTATAATATATATATATATATATATATATATATATATATAAATGCACTTCTTGTTAATCCTAGCTAGCTTGCTGAAGTCATTGATCTACAAGGAGTGAAGAATCAATTGTGGAGATTAATGAAGAAAACAAAAGAAGCCCGGCCACACATGACGACAGGATCGATGTCACGTACGTACGTACATGGAAACAGTGACATATATGGAGAATATAATTACATGTACGTATTTCACCCAAAAAATAATTACATGTACGTATTTGCCATATATGAAGAGCTTATTTTAAGAAAATACTCCACTGTATGTTTTTGGGAAAATGAACATAAAAGGTGGTTAATTAAAAATAACTTAATTATAAGGGGTGATTTTTAGCAAAAATCAAAATAAAGAATAGTTAAATGCAACCAACATTCAATTGGTTTAATTAGGGGTGTTCAAAATCGGCCCGGACCGGAAAAGATCGGACCGGTGAAATTCCGGTCCGGTCTCCGGTTCAAGGTTTTTCCTTAATCCGGTCCAAACCCGGAAAAAATCCGGTCCGGACTGGTGGATCGGATTTTTTTTTAGAAAAATATATTTTTTAAATTTATATGTTTTATATGTTTTTTTTGGAGATTTATATGTATTTTTTTATAGATATTTTTTTTTAATTTAATAAGTTAGGAGTATATATGTTTTATAGATATTTGTTTTAGATTTTAAATAAGAATTTAATTTATTTATTTTTAAATAAAGTCCGGTCCTATTCGGTCTAGTCCGGTCTCCGGTCCACCATTTTCAAAAAATCCGGTCCATCGGACCGGATGAACACCCCTAGGTCTAATAGTTCAACCCCCTTAATAACGGAAACTCTTGCAGTCAGGAATGCTCTGGTTAAAGTAGGGTTGAGCACCGAACCGGACCAGAACCCGGAACCTCAAAAATGATGGACCGGAACCCGGACCGGGTCCGGTCCTATTTGGATCGGATTTGGACCGATTTATATTTTTGCTAAATTTAAATATAATTTATTCAAATTTAAACATGAAAAAAAACCCTCAAATCTAAATATAATTTACTCTTAAATATAATTTACCCTAAATCCTAAACCTCAAATGTAAAAAAACCTCAAACCGGTTAAAATTTTAGGATTTTTAAAAACATCGGGCCAGACCCGGAAATTCGAAAATCTCTGGACCGGAGACCGGACCGGTCCAAATTTTTGGGCCGGGCCGGCCTAGATTTTTCTCATCCCTAGGTTAAAAGCCTATGGATTAGGAATTACCAACATTCATCTTGAATGCGATAACCTAACTATTGTGAACGTCCTGAATAAGATCTGACATTGTTCATGGGATATTGAAATTTTAATTTCTGATATCCTTTGTTGTCTATAACTTTTTTTCACAGTGCAGATTTGTCATGTCTTCCGGGAGTCCAACGCTGTTGCTGATTTTATTGCAAAGATGAGCCAGCGACATCCCCTGGAAGATTTTAGAGCCAATCAAGATCTTGTAAATCTCATCCGAAAGGATGCTATAGACTGAAAAATCAACTTTGTGTGGTTTTTCAGTCTAATTTTTACCTTATAAAAAAAAAGGTCTAATAGTTTGGCATCGGATTCTCTGAAGCATTATATCCAGAGATTTCGAGTTCGATTTCTGCTTGAGGTGTGTATGGAGACACTGATGTTATGAGGGATCTACTACTTCGTACGCCAACAATATCCCGATTTAAATATAGGACGGTTTTGTCTGATCAAACAAGACGATCAAGACCTAAAATAAAGTTAAGTTAGCAAGCGGTCCTCCACTCTAGTTTTCACGGAGTATATGCATGCATGCTTGTAGAAACTTACACGTCGCGCGTGTATGCATTGCACGTGTTTTGTTCACGAGGGCGCGCGCGCATTTAACCCTATCTTCCATGTGATCGATGTTGAGTTTGATAAATTAACAATAATGACCTCGCTCGCTAGCTAGCAATTTTGACAGCTACGTATCAAGTGATCGATCTATATAAGTCCGTGGGCCCATAGACTTACAAATACGAACGCATTAGCACAGCCAGGCGACTCAGGCCCGGTACATAAGCTCAGTGAGATTTCATCTTAAAATCAATTGACAAGTTATGTCTCAACTTTAAATATGGGATGATTATATTCCAACAATTAATTACTTTACTAAGTATCGTACATTCGTGTATGTAAATGTATGTCTTTTAGAAATTAAGGGTCCGTTTGTTTATCTCTAAATGGGTCAAAACAAACGGATACAAAGCCTGTTTACATCATAGGCCATTTGGTTGCATTTTTTTAAGGGTTTTATTCAGGAGAGAATCTTCCATCTGTTTCCTCCCCAACTTCAGGATATTTCATTCCCTTTCCAGCGCCTCCTCCACACCTCGCTCGCTCGCTGGCGGTGCTGTTTCCTCTTGACTCTTCACAAACAATCGTCTTCTTCGTCTCTCCCTCCCTCGTACTCCTCATCCCTCATCGTCTTCTTCCTCGACAAGTCTCCCCGTTTTCGCTTCTCTCTCTGGATTTCGGATTGGAACTCACCAGTGCCAAACTCAACTCCACGCCTAATTCGCTATTGTTCACTGTAAGCTTCGAATCTTACCCTAATTTTGATCGGTTTTGTAGTGGGATTAGATCCCTAATTTTGTTTGTAAATCGTGACAAATTAACGAGAATACGTTCTTGTTAGTTTCGGAGGTGTAGCTTCGAAATTTGAAAATTTGGAGGGTTCTACTGAATCTAGTTTGATAGTTTGAGCAACTTGGAGGGTTCTACTGAATCTGAGTTAAAAATGCCTAGATGCCACTGTTCTTTGTTGGAAGTTTCATATAATAATCACTTTGGTTGCCTTGTATGTTTTTTTTCCTGCTTAGAGATTAGTATAATCCTAATATACTATAAACTTAGCTTTTTCAAGCAATTTATTGACACTTTCAATTGACTGCGTAATGGATCATGAGCCACTTAAATGCTAACTAAAGCACGCCCTTTGAGCTACACAAGTAAGGCGTTGAAGATGGTCTCAAAGGCGTTGAAGATGGTCTTCGAACCTACACAGTACCTTTCCTCCTTCGCGTGAAATTGGGCGACAAATTGTAACCTTCATCGCAGTTTCGGCCTCCTTTATTTTCAGATGCCAGAATCCAAAGACGAAAGGTCAGTTCCGTCTCTACAGTCAATGTTGTTTGGTCAATTTCACACACAAGTCCAGTTTTGGTGTTCTTTAACGTGTTCGATCATCTCGATTACGCTTTCAGATCACCTTCAGACGATGGCCCTGGATCGCTAAGAGGCCACCGATGGAGGTCGCGCTCAAGGTCCAAGTCCAAATCCAAGTACCCACCGGCAAGGTTGAGGTCAACATCCAGTTTTGGTGTTCTTTTGGTCGCGATTAGGGCTCTTTGATACGTGAATAAATTTAGGGCTAGAAGTATTGCGAATTAGGGCGTTTTTCCTAGGGTTTTAACGAATTGTGTTTCGATTTACGTTTGTTGAGTTCGTATCAAGTTGACGAGGTTCACCGGCGCCTCCATCAACCGATTCATCTGCGGCCGTCTAGGGTTCCGGCCATGGCCACTCGCCCGAACTCCCAGTTCGTCGGTTGCAGAAAGGTCTCTCCTTTTTCATGTCTTATCTCTCGCACCATAATTTCCTATCTGACGATGCCCAGTTAGTTTAGTTTTTTCTCTGGTTGCATCCCAAATTGCAATTGATTATCGGAGGTTATGATCTGCAGTGTTTCACCTTGAGTAGTTCTGGTGGTACCAATTTTGTCGGCTTTTGCTGTTCTCTCAGTGAGACTTTTGATTTTTTGCTGAAATTTGTGGTGACTGTAAGCTTTAAAATGAAGCCTTTCGATTTTATGTTTGGTTAAAATTTTGGATTACCACTTGGTTGTCTGAGTGTTGTGAGATTAAATGATGTTGTTTTGTTGTTTTGTTTCCTGTACATATGATGACTCACTTATGGAAACATAGCGCACTTGCTTCATATATCAAAAAACATGCCTACTCAAATGCAAAGACAACCGCTATTGAAAAGGAATCCGGTGAACCAGTAACGCAGTTGATGACTTCATGGACAAAGCAGATGGGATATCATGTTGTATCTGTGAAAATTAATGATCAAAGACTTGAGCTTGAGCATGTCTCTTTTTATAACTCTTATTTTATTTCTCTGCCTTTTATTTTTAAACCTTTTGTTCAATATTTTTTATCAGTTAGAATGGATCTACAAGGCTTAAGAATTTTTTTCATGGGTTGCAGTCGCATTTTCTGCTAAGTGGTTCAGCTGGGGATGGCCAATGGATTGTCCCCATCACATTATGTTGCAGTTCTTATGATTCTCGCCAGAACTTCCTACTGAAATCAAAGTCTGAAAGTATTGGTATGGGAGAGAATAACCAGTTAACTCCAACAGATAGATTTGGTCCATGAGTATGACTTGCAATTGTTTACATATCTATGTATCTTGTCTTTGTAAGACACAATCTCATATGTTCTCTGGTAACAGGTGTTTTGGATGATACATTTGCCTTGTGCACAGCTGGCCAGTTACCAATGAGTTCCTTGCTGACCTTGATGCATTCATATGCAAGGGAAGTTGATTACACAGTGCTATCTAATCTCATTGATGTAATATTATTCTCCTCCATGAACTTTACTTATTTTAGGTTAAGTTAGGTTTGAAGCTAATCTTTGTGTTCTTCTTTCTTCTCCCTGTTTGCAGATAAGCTACAAAGTATCTAGAATAGTAGCTGATGCTACTCCCCATATCATTGATAATGTGAAGCGGTTTTTCACCATCCGTTTCCAATACCCTGCAGCGTGAGTTTTAATATATAATTAATTACATTGGTCATATTTCACTTAAAATGCAACCAATTATAATTTATAAATTTATAATATATTAAACCCCAATCTCCTCCCATGATCTCAACGCCGACTCAGAGCAACCGATCACATTTTAGAAGAAATAAAATAACCCCAAATATCATGTTGTACTAAATAGGCCCGAATAGATCTCCAAGGTAAATGATCAGTTTTTTTGAGTTTGTTTGGGCTCATCTGCTGCGCATAAAATGGTGTAGCACTAAACATGGACATCGCTCTCTTCTCCCCGTCGTCGCTACTCACAGACGATTCAGGCACTGCCAACTCCTCTGGTATTTTCTTTCTATCTCTCTCTCTCCTCTCCGCTCCGCTTCTGAAAATTGTGTCAATCATCTCTTCTCCGCTTTTTCCAGATGAGGCAGCCAAGGATAGCCTTGACAAATATGCGAGAGAAATCACCAGTTTCCTGGAATGGTTCAGCATCTTTTATTTCTTTTGCTTCCTCTATTTGTCAAAGGCATTTTCCTCAAACAATTTTGTTATTCTTCAGTGAAATTGTAATTTTGCTATTTGTTGAAGCTGTAGTTGCTGCGGCATTTGGATTCACTTGATAGTTTAGGGATCTCATGCGTTTTTGAATGGTAATGGCTCAATTTTATTCACATGGTCACAGACGTTTCGCAGATGAAAATTCATCGCTTCCTCCATTGCTCAATTGGGCGTTTCCTATGGTGATGTGGTTAGTATCTTCTCCTCCTAATTTCTTCTCAAATTGAATTTTGAATTGATTGCTTTTAAGTTAGCTCTTTTCTGATTTGATTCTTTTGGTTGTTGGACTTGAGGTTCGATGCAATTTGACCGATGTTCTAGATTCCTTCTTAAAAATACTTCATTGTTGCTGACTTTTGGTATGCTTATTGTTGATGAAAGCTCAAACAAAGATGGTGAAGGGTCCAGGATTGTACTCCGACATCGTCAAGAAAGCCAGAGGTGAATTAGAGGCCTTCGCCTTTCCCAACTACAAATAAACTGTTGAATTAGAGGCCTAGAAGGTTAGCGTCTGTTCTTATTTTATATGCTTATTTTTTTAGTGTCGTCATCTTCTTGATGAATATTTGTTTTTCCGATACAGGACTTACGGAGTTTCGAGAGTGAAGATTTTCCTGGAAAGTTTGATCCTTCAGTAGATGTGAACGTTGTTTACAAACAGGAGTTGAGAAATGCGAATGAAAAGGTATATAATATGTTGTTATCCAACTTAATAGCTATTAGCCTGTTGATTACTTCCTAAATCTATGGAGCAGATCAAATGCTTGGAATCTGCTTTAGCTTGCTCAAAAGGGAAATATGGCTCATATTGCTGTTAAGAAGTTGGAAGCGGAACTTGAGAGCAGGAGCACTCTGGTATGAATTTTCATTGACACAACTTCTATTTCTTTTATTTAAAATTTAATAAAATAAGTGTCTTGAGAGCCATTACATCTTTTCAGGTTCAACATTTGGAGGATGAAGCTCATCATAGGACAACAAAATTGCTGCTAAAAGAGGTAAAAATCATGGTATCGATATTGGTAAAACATGAGTTGACATATGCGGACAATTAATGTATGACAATTAGGTTCTAGAGGTTGTCCCTGTTGTTTATTCAAGGGAACTTGAAAATTTGAGGACACAACTTAGTTTCACTGTGTGTGGCACGTCTCTCATTGAATCTGGGTTTGGTGCTGATAAGAGGTATGATGTAAGGCTTTATTATGGAGCCGGAAATCTCAAGAGAATGGCTTACCATGTGATACAAGTTTCTTAGAAACATGTAAATCCTAATGCATGTTTGACTCTCTGCTGCTTCGAGTATTCTACCTGGTTTTGGTAATAGGATAGGTTCGAAGATTGGGAATCTTCGGGTATTAAAATAGTCCCCATATTATCACACCCAGATGAGAGATGGTCTGGTGAAACCGGATATGTGTAGGTAAAATTATAGTTACCTTTTGATGTTGTTGAGATCATATATGTTGATGAAGGTGTTTGCTAACTTTCTTTCCACATTTTGCTTTTGAAGGCTGCATTCTGTAGAGCAAAAGGTATATTACACCCCAGTCGCACCGGTGTTGTATTATGTGGCATGGAACAAATGGCTGAGGTATTCTGCATACTCATGCCTTAATTTAAGATCAACAGAGTTCATTATAATGTCCTCATTCTAGAAAAACATGACTGAGGTATTGTGTTCACATGATATGCTATGCTTGAATGCAGGAAGTCACCAGAATAATGGTTGAGGATGGAGTCTCAAGTGACAGGATATTAAAGAACTCATGACATCTTCAATGAAACCCAGATGTCATGTTGTATTATGAATTTTACTCCTTATTTTCCAAATTCTATGAAGCCAGATACCATTGTATTGGCTTCTCATAGGCTAATAACAACAATTTTGATGAAGTTATATCACATTGGTTGATACAGAGAATAGTTTTTGTAAATTCCTATATGGTTCTACAGTAAAATTCTGCGAGAATTGGGATATATATGTCACTTCTCACCAAGATACCGACATTGATTATCAATTGTTGCCTCATAAACTAGCTAGCTAATCGAGTCGAGGCAATTATATATGATATTAATGATTATGAATCGAGCTCTTGGAATTGAGTACATGCCATGAGCTCCCTCTTGCAGGTTGCAACATTGAATTTCTGAAGGCGATATCTTGGTGAGCTGATCAGGCTTATAATTAAGCAAATACTTGGTGAAAGTAATCTCCAGATGACCTGCTTGCATTTTGTAAAATAAAGTGATTAATTAATTGAAGTTTATGATGAATATACTAAACCGAGAATCCATGAGCTTGCTGAAAGTGAAAGGGCTGAGCCCAAATAAAGTTCGAAATAAAGGCCCAGATAAAGTTTTTATTTTCTCCCGGACAGAATTGTGCACAGTTTTGTATCAAAATTGACCTTTGTCAAATATAACATGTCATACAATATGCAAGAGTTACCGTTCCTATTTTAACGGTAACTCATTTGTTAAACTCATTTGTTAATTCGTGTGAACTCACACGTGGATGGCAAGATTTTTGTGACAACTGGGTTCATTGAATGACGGAAAAAAAAAAGACATTGTCTTTATTATTACACTCCTAAAATGTCAAAAAGAGACAGTTATCTATTTTATGACAAAGATTCGAATAAAATAAAGATGACATCAAAGAAAAATAACAGTTTATGAAAATGACCATTTCCCTATTACATATATACATCAATAGCTAAAATATAACTTCGCAAAACACAACTGACTGCTTAAATATAAGTTTAAAATAAATGCAAGAGACCTTCTTTGTAATAGTTTTACACGATATGTTGTATTTTAGCATAAAGATTAAACTTTACAAAAAATACAGTTGCTTTATTTCTTAACCAGTATTTCACTACTTCATATTAAACATGTTTAATACTCTCAAATTGGTTTCATACAAAACATGAAATACTTAGGATATTTAATTAACACATTTAGTGCACAAAAAATGCATGCTTATTATTAACTACACATTACAGGGGGGGGGGGGGGGAATTACGCAAAAACATATCCCTACAAACCCGAAATTTTAATTTACTACAAAGTGTAATTTTATTCCAAAACAGATTAGCACACCCAAAAAAAACTAACATAATTACATATAACATTTGTATACGTAACAAAGAATATATATATATATATATCACATTACAAACAAAACCAAAAAAAACATATTACAAATTCTTTATTATATCGTGATACTACATACACGCAAATGGCCCGTGCGAAGCACGGGCTCCGATTACTAGTTACTGTAAAAACTGGCTTGTTGATTTTACTAGGCACCCTTTCCACTGATTTTACTGGCTTGTTGATTTTACTGGCTTGCTTAGAGATTTTACTAGGTGAACCAAACCCGGTTTGTGTTTTGCTGATTTTCAATCATTGTTTGCCCATTTGTGAATTATGAAGTTTATATGTGTGGGTCATTAGATGTTGTTGTCTAACCAATTAGCTAGAGTTTGCTGAATACTATCTATTGTCTGATGCGTCTACTGTCTGCTGTTGTTGTTGTCTAACCATTTATGGATTTTTTTTCAACATTTGGCTCCAGTGCTGAGTAGTAATAAGTGATTCTTAGAGGTAACAATGTCATATTTTAAAAAATGTGTCTAGTTTTTTTTATAGTTATTTACTGTTTCAAACCTTGATTCGAAATGGTTTTTAAACTTGACAGGTAGCTACTATCTTAATGGTTGAGGAACCTAAGCTGCGTGTTTTTTATCAAGCAACTACGGCGTTGAAGAAACAGTATGTCAAGGATTTGTTGAAGAAGAAGTGATTAGGATGTGTTAGAGTTACATTTAGTACTTGTATTTTGGTTATGCATAGATTTGATACTTATGTTTGATATGCATAGATTGAGTACTTGTGATTTGGTACTTTATGTCTGATTATGAATAGATTTAGCAAAATGAAAAAAATAATAACTCAAATTGTAATTCAATAATTAATAAACCAAACACTTAAAAAAAGTAATACAAACGTAATCATTCCATTCATCGGATAAACCAAACAAAATTTGATTTTAACACATTCATTTTCATTCCCTTAATTTTTCAATCCTTTTCCGTTTTCCCTTGTCAAACTAAACGCCCACTAACTGTAATCTATATATGCATGAACTCGTACAAAAACCATATCTATAAAAGTTTGTATTAGCCTATAGGTAACACAAGCACTCATGTGACCGATCAATTCTGAGTATTTAGCCTTCGTACATTAATTAATATTAACCTATGGACTTCAAAAAAAAAAAAAAACTGTCGGTAGAATACTACTTATCATCCCCTTCCCAATGTAATGGCTGTAGGTTTGCTTAATTGTGGAAAGAAATCCGATGTCAGTTTGACTACAGATATAAATCTACTCCGTATAGTATAGTATAGTATGTGGCTATTTTTGTTGAGCCGAGCAAAGAGCTAGCTCGGTCCTTGTAATTTGCCGGCCGGTTTAATTAATTAGAGCGGGGCAAATATTAATGTTGTGTACGTGAATAGTGGGCCCAAAGGTGCAATGCTGGCGCAGAGGAAGCCAGGCTAGTGTTATATCCCAAGGACATTAACAAGGGAAAGTAATAGTGTTGATAAATGAATTAGAGGAAGAGGCCAGAATTAGAGGAAAAGGGTTATGGGAAAGAGACATACAGGAAGAAAGGAAAAGGAATTAAGAGATAAGGGGGAGAGGGAGATTAAGAGAAAATGACATTTAATTATTATTTTCCAGATAAACTCTCGTTACATCATTCTCTTAAATACACATAAATCCCATACATGACAGCTAGCTACTAGCAAGCAGCATCCAAACCCGATTCGATCGAGATACAATATTGGGTTGATTTGAACCCGGACTAAATCCGTATGATCCAATCCGATCCGATTAACCCAAACATTTTAACGATTTGACCGACTTAGATTTGATTTGACTCGAATCTGACTTCATCCGACCCGCCAAATTCAATTGACAGATCTATATATCATGCATTTTAACAATATATATATATATATATTAAGAAATTTTTATTTTATACCAAAACACCCTTATTTAATTATATAAAAAAATAGAGTATATATTAGAGAAATAAAGAGTCAAAGTACATTAATAAAAAAAATGATAAATTTGGTAAACTTGATCCAAAATATCTAAAAATATAATTAATTATGAATAAAAGTTTGTGTCTAGAAAGACATAAAATATTAGAACGTATGTCTATCGCACATCAGAAGTGGGTGGATATTAATGTCTAGAGATTGGTGGACTACCCATCATATTGTCAATTCTATTGGACTTATATGTGCCTACAAGTTCATGTACGCACGTTCCTAGTCTATCAGCTCACGTACGTACAAACTTTCACATGATATCAAACCGAGTTCAATCCCAGATCTGTTTCCATGTTTTGGATTGATTGGGTCTAACTATAAAAGAGATTGAAATCGATGCTCACTCACACTCGTTTGTCTAAGTGTCGACTGAATCATGTATGTTGCCCACCCGTTACACCTGCAAAAGCATATTATAATATAACTTCATTCCACATCAAAAGTGAGTGAATATCAATGTCTAATATATAAAGATTGATGAGCTACTTCTTATCAATGTGAATATCAAGATGGGCCATGCCGATATGGGCTGTTTTGTAGTGATAGTGATAAGTTGTCGTGGCTTTAGCGAACGATGGAGCTCATCAAACCCCGCCTTTCTCGGGCTTCCACTCTTTTTAATTTCTTATTTCGTATCCACACTCATCAGCAACGTAGCCTACACTACGTACACAACATTAATTAGTTTTTCTATTAAAAAAAAACGTACACAACATTATTCATATATATATATATATATCATGTCCAACAGCTAGCTAGCTAGTAGCTAACCAATTAATTCGTGACAATTTGCTTTATTGGCTAAGAGTATTGGCTCGTTAGAAGTATTTTATATAACTGAATCCGATCGATCAAATAGATTGGTGTATTAATTTTGTAGATCCGGCCAATCTATACCCGTTATTTTTTAAAGTTTCGAGCAGCCAATTAAATCTTACATTACTCCGTATGATCATAATTCATGGGCGCCAATTAGTGTTTATATATGAATTGGAAAATTATGGTAACATGTACGTACTATATGATTACGTAGATGATATGATAAATTAGCATGCAAGCCCCAATTAATACACGTATCCTCCATGTACTCGATCTTCATGTGGCCTGGCCTCGATCAATCTTCTCCATTTTTATGGCCAATATATGCATGTATAAACACTAGCAATTTTTATACATCACGTTAATTATTTTTAGAAATTAAGTATATTTTATGGGTATATTAATCATGAATTAATCTGATTTCCTCGTCTAATAATATACTAATATTCATATATATATATATGTGTGTAAGGGTACGTTACGTGGACATTTGTTATATATAGATCGAAAAGTACGTTTATGTATTTTTTTTAAAATATATATATATATATATATATATAACGACTTATTGTTCACAAATCACAACAGAAACCAAAAGAGCAAGTGCTGATAAAACAGACTATGGTTTATAGCCGCTAGATTAACAAAAAAACGTACGATGTGTATAAGCAAATTTTCACAACTTTAAAAATGATATGGATGTGAGAATCTGACGGGCCGTATGAAACTATTATATCATGAACCATTACTAAAGGTTAGTATTTCTTATTTAAAAACAAAGTTTAAGCTAATGTGTAGGGATTTCTCTTGTCTTTACATACTAGTATTTTTTTCGCACTCATCCAATATGGGACAACTCTCCTAACACGCCCCCTCAAGTGACAATTACGTACTCTTGCATTCTTGACACTTGAAACTTTTTTTTTCTATGACAGATTTAGCATCTCATTCTCTTGATAACTAGCCCACATTTTTTTAAAACGGAACGTACATTAACTTCTCAAAATCTTATAGCTATACACCTACATTTTTTTACGGGTTATTAACATCTCAATCTCTTTTGACTATATACATAGATACCCAAACCCAGAAAAAAAAAAAAGACCCAAATCAAACATGTTCTCATCCTATATGGGCAATTCTCCCAACCGATTATAAGTTGGAGAGTTTGGATCATATGCGGAGCATTCTTCCCGTGCGGACGTGTAGAGCATGTATTTTAGGGTCTTATTTGTGCACTTTAATGTCTTATTTGTGCACTTTTTCAAAAAAAAAAATCTTTTACAAATTGTTTTTCAAGTATTTTTCAATTTTTTTACAAAAGTGCACAAATAAGGCTCTAAAGTGCACAAATAAGGCCCTATAGTGCATGTCCGCACGTCCGCACGGGAAGAGTGCTCCGCACCGGAACCGCACTCATAAGTTGGATTCTATAAATCATTGAAAATGTAATATTATCTTGTTTTGCAATTGAAATTTGTTAGTGTATAAGAAAGTTGTGATGTGAAATGTAGATGGGGTGTAGAAATTGGAGGGGTATATACGTAAAAATAGTACGTACCGTTGTCACGGGATGAGAAGGGGGAAGTGGTGGGAACGGAACGCACATGTATGCACATGCAACTACAACTACTTTCACTATTCCGTTTGGCGCCCTTTCGTTTTTCATGCCTCCCCTCTGTCTTGTGGGCCCCCCTGCTTCCCCATGCATCTCCAACTAAATTAATTCTGGCTTTCTAGCTAGCTTAGATTTGATATGCATGTATGATTAATAAATCTATTAAATATATTTTTTATTTACATTTTTTGTATATACTGTGCCCTTATTTGGAAACTCCAAATAAGAATGTGAAACCGACACTCCATAACTTAAAGTCATGGATTTCAAATGCACGCCGATCTTGTAGAGCAAGTGCTGCAATTTTTTTTGATCGAATAATGCATTTCAAATTTGTTTTTCATTATTTCTTGTTTCAAAGCCTTCGTTGATGAAGATCACCCTAACCCTAGTTTTCGTTATTAACATTACTCAATCTCCTTCTTTACGCATTGATTTCCATTCGATTCATATAGAATTAAGTTTCCTAGAGTTTAGTTTGTGATTCTTAAACTCGCAATTAAGGTTGTCAAAACGTTACCAACACTCAGTTGGTCTAATGATTTGACATTAGACTTTCTTAAGTGTTAGTTTTGAGTTCGATTCATGTTGGAGGTGTGTATGGAGACACTGATGTTGGAAGGGATCTATCACTTTGTGTGTCAACAGTACTCCGATTTGAACGTAGAGCGGATCTAACCGATCGAATCAGGCAATCAAGACCCAAAAAAAAAAGGTTATCAAAACGTTACATATAAAGTGTTCCGTAATTAACTAATATTTGTGGTTTTAAAGAATTGAAAACTCAAGGCTGAAAAGAAGAAAAAGGAGGCTTTCGTTTGATCTTCCGAACAAAAAAAAATATTTCGTCGGATGGATAGAGAAGAAAAGCTTGGGTTATAATTTACGATTTACTATATGAATATATTTTTTGTGTGAGATTTACTTGTATGATTTTCCTTAGAATAATCCGTCGAAATTTAACATATTAGATATGGGCTGGGCCGTAAGATGGTAACCCGCTGAGCCTTTGTGGCCCAGCCCATAATATATGTTTCCAGGTGGGTTTAGCGTGCAGGTTCAAGTGCCCAAACTTATAAAAGGCAAGCTCACATATTCTACACCACAATTCATTTTCTGAACTTCCGATGTGAGATATTAAACTGTTCTCTTCGTCAATTAAAATTTGTTTAATTAAGTCTCGCGCTGTGTTTTGATGCTGGTTTCGCCTGAAATTCTTAACCAAGCAATTGAAGCTTGCGATGCAATTATCTCCTATTAGGTGTTTATGAATTGAATGTACTTTCGCAATTTAAGCTCCGTTTGACAAAGTTTTTTTGAGATTAACAGAGTTTGATTTATTTATTTTAATATAGTTAATGAGTGTTCGGTGAAAAAATGTCAATCTAGCTTAGAAATCTTATAGTAGATTAATGTAATTTTTTTTTTTTTTTTTTTTAATGTGACCCCCTACATTGTTGAAGATTAACAAGCCGAATTTTACATTTATCTCATTTCAACTTATAATACCGAACACCAATTATATTTTTTAAATAATTAAGCTAATAAACTCAGCTCTAACTCAAGCTATTCATTCAGCTCCAGCTTAGTGTCAAGAGAGACTATATATGGAACTTGATTATAATAAGTGACTGCTTGACTGTGCTTAATTTTGGCTTTTGGTTTCTTACTTTCAGATTTTATACAACAAGTGCAACTATATATAACTGATGTTAAAAATATCTGAAATTTTTGAAAGCTATTAGCCTATAATAAATCTATCACAGAATAGGATAATAGTGGGGGTTGTGTTCGATGTGCACTTGAGAAACTGAAAACCATTATAAAGATTGTAAATTGATTTCCCAAGTTGACCGTGTGACAATAGTACAAAGACTTGGCAATTCTGTAGTTGGATTAGAAACATAAAACATATAAAGAGGACTGATTGATAGTGCAAATTATATGGAAGTTTGTATAAACTATGTAGATACTTAGCTAAGTATAGGCTTGTATATCATTACCACGTGATGGTCACGTGACCCTCTTGTAACAGCCTATAAAGGCTTCTCTTTTCTCTCTGTAACAGATAACAGATTTCATTCTTTCTCTCTCTGTTGAGAGCTTCTATACAGCTTTTGTATGTTCATAATTGAGATTTGATTTTCTCAATTCCGTTTGTGATTGATGATCAATCTGTCCAGATGGTATCAGAGTAGTGAGAATTGATCATCTTCGTTTTCTTTGTTTTTTTTTCCTGATTTCAATTTCTCGCGGCGATGGAAGATCCATTGAGAAATCGTGGTGAAAATGGCAGAGATCAGGGAAATCAAACTGGAGTGAATTCGAGCGATCCTCTGCCGTTATCGAATTCTGATTACCCTGGGGCACAACTAGTCGCTGCTAGACTCGATGGATTAAACTTCTTGAATTGGAGCAAGAATATCAAAATGGCTTTAGGCGCGAAGTCGAAGCTAGGGTTCGTCAATGGGTCGGTTTCGTGTCCTGAGCCAGGATCGATTGATTTAGAGCGATGGATTTGTGCTGACTATATGGTTTGATGCTGGGTTATTAATTCCATGGAGAAACGGATCTCTAACACGTTTATGAGTGTAGAGTCTGCGAAGCAGCTATGGGATGAGCTATTGGAGAGGTTCGGTCAGACGAATGGACCTATGCTATATTAACTAAAGATGACATTGTCTTCGATGCAGCAAGAAACTTTATCTGTAAGTGAGTATTATTGCAAGCTTAAGACTATTTGGGATGATGTTGATTGTATTGATGTTATATCTACCTGTGAATGTGGTAAAATGGCTACCTGTATCTGTAATTTGGCTAAGAAATTCCAAGAAAAAGAAGCAAGAAACAAACTCCTTCAATTCTTGATGGGACTAAATGAGGAGTTTGATGGAATAAGGGGTAACATTTTATCACAAGATCCTATGCCGACTGTCAATAGAGCATTCTAATCCAGATGGTTCTGCCTTCTCTGTCAACAATTTTACTGGTCGCCAATACCAGCAGTTGACACCTTATTTTCAGCCAAGGGATGGATCAAAGAGAGGTAAGATTGACAAGAAATGTGACTTCTGTCATCGCCAAGGCCACTTGAAAGATCAGTGTTACAAATTGATTGGTTATCCTCCTAATTGGAAGACTAGACAACCAGAAAGGAGAGCTAATGCCGTGGGCACTAAAGTAGACAAACAGCATGATAATCCTTTGGACACTGATGAAGGTTCTCTAGTTAATTCAGCTTTGGTTAATGCAGTGTGTCAAGAGATGGTAAAGTTGTTTCAAAATAGAGGTGGTACAGCATCCTCAATGGAAAACTTTGCAGGTACTGTATCTTCTTCTACGAGTAGTTCAGAATGGATTATAGACACAAGAGCTACAGATCATATGATTTTTTATCAGGCATTATTTCTGTCTAAGATGTCATTGCAAAGGCCAATCAAAGTAGTTTTACCAGACGATAGTCTTAAAGAAGTTGAGGTTGTTGGTTCAGTAAGAGTTAATGACATGTTAACTATACATAATGTGCTTTTAGTAAATGGTTTTAAGCACAACTTACTGTCTGTTACCAAGCTGCTAGATGAGCATGGCCTAGTTGGAACAATAGAATCTAATAGAATTCTGTTTCAGGACCATTCCACTAAAGGATATGTGATTGAGGGACAGAGGGTTGGAGGACTCTTTGTCATCAGAACAGGCACATGTGAGAAAATCAGCTTTTGCTCAGAAGAAGTTGTTCAGTCTCGTATGATAGAAAATGCTAATAATGTGGCAAATGTAAAGGTTTCTTATACTCTATTACACGACAGACTAGGTCATTGTTCTAAGAGTAAGATTAATCATTTGCCCATGTATAAGTCATTAGCTATTACAGATACATTTTGTGAAAGTTGTGTTCTGACCAAACATTGTAAGGAACCATTTGCCAGAAGTGATTCCTTGGTTGTTGCTGCATTCAATCTAATTCATATTGATCTTTGGGGTCCCTATAAAACCCCAACTACTTCAGGTGCATCATATTTTCTTACCATTCTTGATGATTGCACTCAATTTACTTGGGTTTATTTACTCAAGTTTAAGCATCAAGTTAAAGATGTGCTTGGGTCTTTTTTCATATATGTCAAGAATCAATTTGATGCTTCTGTTAAGGTGATTCGAAGTGATAATGACACAGAATTTGTGCAACAAGGTTGCAGAGAATTATTTGCTAGTTATGGAATTCTGCATCAGAGAAGTATTCCTGGAAATCCACAGCAAAATGGTCGAGTAGAGAGAAAACATAGACACATTGTGGAGACTGCTAGAGCAGTGAGGTTGCATGCTAATTTGCCAATTAAACTTTGGGGAGAATGTATTTTAACAGTTGTGCATGTTGTTAATATGTTGCCAAGTTCTGTCTTAAAGTGGAAAGTTCCTTTTGAATTGTTATTTCACAAGCCAACTGAGTACTCTGAGCTACGAGTTCTGGGTTGTTTGTGTTATGGTAAGCCAAATGTGGTGAAGAGAGATAAGTTTGGTGCTCAGTCTAAGAAATGTATTTTTGTGGGTTATCCAATGAGTCAAAAGGGTTATTTGTTGTATGATTTGGAGACACATAACATATTTGCTTCCAGGGATGTTGTTTTTAGGGAAGATTGTTTTCCTTTTAAAGCCAATTCACTTGAAGCCAGGAATGATATGCCAGATACTCTTCCACAGTTGCCACTAGTTAATCCTAATGCTGATGACAATTCAGATTTTCCTATTGCACCTGCTTCTGCTGTTC
Organism: Rheum nobile; assembly: GCA_027886185.1. Classification (NCBI taxonomy): domain Eukaryota; kingdom Viridiplantae; phylum Streptophyta; class Magnoliopsida; order Caryophyllales; family Polygonaceae; genus Rheum; species Rheum nobile. The sequence continues at coordinate 1,335,816 of WOAB01000292.1, read as the reverse complement.
ATAATACTGCTATCATATTGCCAGAACATAGCTCTTCTTCAAGTATTCCTTCTGATTCACAGGTCTTGAGAAGATCTTCTAGACCTCGAATACAGTCTACTAGACTATAGGATTACATTTGTTATGTTCCCTCTACTTCTTCTTCCTATCAATCCTCTCGACTAGTAGAATTTTCAGAATTTCCTACAGTCTATATTGCATCATTGTACAACACTTGCTCTATTTCTGAACCTAGTTCTTATAATCAGGCTAAAGGCCAACCATGTTGGGAAGAGGCAATGGCCAAGGAGTTAGCAGCTTTGGAAAGTAATCATACCTGGGAGTTAACTGACCTTCCTAGGGGTCATAAGGCAGTAGGCTCTAAATGGGTGTACAAAATCAAGTTTAAGCCTGATGGAAGTGTTGAAAGATACAAAGTCAGACTGATGGCTAAGGGATATAATCAAGTGGAGGGAAAGGACTATAAATTTACTTTTTCTCTTGTTGCAAAATTAGCCACTGTGAGACTTCTTATTGCTCTTGCAACTGCTCAGACATGGAATTTGCATCAACTTGATATTAATAATGCATTTCTTCATGGATATTTGGAGGAAGAAGTTTATATGACACCTCCTTTAGGTTATCCAAGTGCCAAACCAGGTCAGGTATGCAAATTATTGAGATCATTATATGGTTTAAAACAGGCATCCAGGCAGTGGAACATTGAATTGACAGGTTTTCTAGTTAAGTTGGGATATGTTCAATCCAAGTATGATTACTCTCTTTTTGTCAGGAAATCAGGTGATCGACTTGCTATTGCTTTGGTGTATGTTGATGCTTTACATCGACAGTTTACCATTAAAGACTTGGGATTGGTCAGGTTTTTTCTTGGCATTGAGGTAGCCAGGTCAGTTAAGGGTACTGTGTTGAATCAAAGGAAATATATACTTGATATTCTTAAAGATACAAGTATGTTAGAATGCAAGGCTGATGTCTTCCCTCTTCCACAAGGTTTGAATCTTTCAATTGATGAAGGTCAGTTACTCCCTGATCCAGAATCTTACAGACATTTGGTAGGCAGGCTTTTATATCTTAATATCACTAGACCTGACTTGTCCTATGTTGTACAACATGTTAGTCAATTTCTGAGTAGTCTTAGAGAGCCACATATGCAGGCTGCTATGCATATTGTTAGATATCTCAAAGGAACTTTGAACTGGGACTTGTTCTATCCTGCTAAGACCAATCTTGTGCTCAGTAGCTTCAGTGATGATGCTGATTGGGGCAGTTGTAAGTTCAGTGCTCGATGTCTTTTTTCTTATAGTGTATTCCTTGGAGATTCATTAATTTCTTGGAAAACCAAGAAACAGAAGACAGTGTTTAAATCATCTGCAGAATCTGAATACCGCAGCATGTCTTCTACAGCAAGTGAAATAGTGTGGATCAACAACATTTTGAGGGATCTTCATGTTAAGGTTCATTTGCCCATCACCCTCTATTGTGATAATAAGGCAGCTCAACACATTGCTGTCAACCCCGTCTTCCATGAGCGCACTAAACACCTCAATATTGATTGCTATTACGTTTGTGAGAAAGATTGTGAAGGCTTCCTTCGAACCTCTTACATCAAATCTCAGCTTCAATTTGCAGATGTTTTAACTAAACCCCTTAGTGATATGCAGCATAAATTTATATCCTTCAAGTTGGGTTTGGTTAATTCTCAACCAATTCCAACTTGAGGGGATGTAGATACTTAGCTAAGTATAGGCTTGTATATCATTACCACGTGATTGTCATGTGACCCTCTTGTAATAGCCTATAAAGGCTTCTCTTTCCTCTCTGTAACAGATAACAGATTTCATTCTTTCTCTCTCTCTCTGTTGAGAGCTTCTATACAGCTTCTGTATGTTCATAATTGAGATTTGATTTTCTCAATTCCTTTTGTGATTGATGATCAATCTGTCCAGAAACTAGAACTTGAAACTCACTTGCGAAATTGTATTACCATGTCACATCTCATTTGGATAATCATGTTATATGACTATGTGCAAGGTCAAACTCTAAATAGCTAGTCATATGCAATGGCGTCAAAATCAAATTAACATATTTCTTCACGCAGCCAACTATAAGAAGAAAATAGGGCAACATAGTTCAATATACTTGTTTCATGTTTGTTTTTTTTGTATCATGTTTTGAATTTTATATACATGCTGGCGTATAAGATTAGCACTATGAAATATCTTCACCTGCTTATATATCTTCCACAACTATTAGTGAACGGTCCCAGATGGATTTTTTATTTTCAAAACCACAAAAGTGGGAGGAAGTGATGCCCCAAAGGTGAGGTGATAGTATTCTGAAAAGGATTTGTAATATTTTTTGGGTCTGATATATTGTTATATATATACACCTTCTTATATATAGTCTTACATTAGTATTAATTAAAGACTAGACAAAAATATGAAAAAACAAACAAACCCATATATGTTGTAGTTATAAATCAAAGCAGAAAAACACAAAATTGTTGTCCAGACTCAAGGTAGAGAGAGATGGAGATGAAAATGGGAGCGTTGTTAGTGGCGGCGGAAGCCATGGATGTGGGATGCACTACGCTGAGCAAAGCAGCCATGAGCAGAGGAATGAACAACTTCATTTTTGTGGTTTATTTCCATGCTCTTGGTTCCCTCTTCCTTCTTCCTTCTTCCTTTCTCTTCCACAGGTTTCTTTTCTTCCTTCATTTTATTCTCATCTATATTATGTAGCTTTTGTTATCTTCTCTGTTTTACTCGATCTGTGCAGGAAAGTTTCACCTCCTCCTATCACTTATTCAATTGTCTTGCGCCTCTTTCTTCTTGGCTTTGTAAGGTATTACATTACACTGAATTTGAATATATTCTTATCAAGATTCTAATTGATTTCCATGTCTTTTAATTTCCTTAGGGAAAATGGTTTTACTATTCTGAATTGTTATCCAATAACGGTTGATAACTTGTACGCTCAGTAGACATGTCACCCAACTTGAAAATTGGTACGTAGAAATACTACTTTTGAGAAAAGCGATGGGGAAATGAATGTGGGTGAACCTAACTTGCAATTTTTTTTTACTCAAACTTATCCAATAGGTTCTTTCCAAATCACTAGTCAAAATATCAAAAAAAAAAAAAAAAACCATATGGAGTTCAACTATCAATCCGATAAACCAAAAATGATCCTAATGATTTTTTCGGTTGAGATGCCGACTAATTCGATGGCTACATGACACCTAAAAGAATCACTTACCGCGTTCAACTACGAAGAAACCTCGAGTACACGTCATCGAATTAGTCGGAATCTCAATCGAAAAAATCATTGTCACAAGTTGAAAGTTGTGATTATTTTTTGTTAAATTATTTTTGGTCTACTAGAGAAAATTTGGATTATTTTTGGTGATTTTTTTAATTAAAAAAAACATTGTTGCTAATAAAATTTAAACCGTTGTTGGCAGTTACTGCTGTGCGCTGCTCTTGTTCATAGGGGTGGGCCAGAGCTCACCAACTCTTGCATCCGCTCTGAACAATCTCTCCCCTGCTTTCACTTTCATTTTCGCCATCCTTTTCAGGTCTGCTTCTCCAAACTTGTTCAATCTTCTTCTGATCACCATTTTCTATACTGCAACTTTGTTACCGTGTGATATTAAATTTCATGTAACGGAAAATGGTATATTATAGGATGGAGGCATTAGACCTAAGAGTTCGGAGTAGCTTTTTCAAGTTCATTGGCACATTAATCTCAATCTCCGGGGCATTCACAGTGATCTTCTACCAAGGCCTGCCCATAACGTTCTTTGCTCCTTGGGCCCACTCCACTCCCGGGTTGCTCCACTCATTAACCGGGTCAAAATGGGTCGTTGGCGGGTTCTTTTGTGCAGCTAGCAGTGTGTTCAATTCCCTTATTCTCATTATCAAGGTGCAATCTTGAAGTTCCCTTAGCAACCAAACATCACTTAAAAGTGCTAATGAATTAATATTAGTAACCTTTTTTTGTGTGGTTTAATTTTCCCCAAAAAATTATTTAGGCTTGGGTTTTGAGGGACTATCCATCAGAATTGTTGGTAGCTCTAATTAGCTGCTCCTTTGAGACCATAGTGGCTGTTCTGGTGGCTATGGTTGCAGCAACAAACAACATGGAAGCTTGGAAGTTGAAGCCAGATTTCGAGTTGATGTCCATTTTCTTTGCGGTAAATAAACATATTTGATTGACTTTGTTCATAATCAATTGATTTTAGGAGGAAACCTAGTTAATTTTATGTGTTGGGCCTTAAAGTTGAGCCCAAAAAAAACATCTTCGTGCACAGTGGCACAGCTACTCAAGGCCATAGCCCCCTGAAATTTAAAAAAAATAAATTTAGTAGTGTACTAAAAAGACATCTAGTTTAGTAGTTAATTTAATTTAACTATCTTCCTTTAATGATATGTAAGTGAATTGGTGTTCAAATCTTTAGAGCCCCTTTCTCCTTTATTTTTTCTTTCAACTATTTTAATCAACCTTTTTTTTCTTTCTTTTTACGTAATATTCATTTCTTTTTTTCTCTCTTTTTTTGCATGTTATATAATATTATAGTGGATACACTCCATTTTTATTAAATATTTTTAATTCTTTATTCTATAATTCAAATGCATAGATCAAATTTAATTTTTTATAATTAAATAATATCATAATTATTGTATCATATCAATAAATGTATTTAAATTAGTAAATATATAGATGGATAAATATTTTACAAGGTTTACAAAATTCAAAATCACCAACTGTTAGACCAAGTTCTAATCCTAACCCAGCGAATCTATTAAGTGTTTCAAATTTGTCTAATTATGAAGTTGAAAATGATCTTCATGAGTTGTATGTTGATTAAGCACTAAAAAAATTAATATACATTTAATAGTTTATGTGTTATATTAAAATTAATTTCAGTTACGTAAGATTTTAGCCCCATTGAGCTTAAATCCTGGCTCCGCCCCCGCTCATGCAACAAATTTCTTAATCATGTAGCCGTTTGATTAGTATTTTGAGCGTTGATTGTGGTATTATATGATACTTAGGCGATATTGATAGTGGGGGTCCTGAATTTTGTTCAATCATGGGCTTGTCGAAAGAAGGGGCCAGTTTATGTATCCATGTTTAAGCCTCTGCAAATGATCATCGCGGTATTTCTTGGTGTAACGTTGCTTGGTGATACACTTCATCTTGGAAGGTGAGTGTAACATTAAAAAGACTAGTTCTTTTTATGATACTTAACCCTATTCTTGTATGATAAACTTTCTGAAATTGTGAACAGTGTGATTGGAGGATTTACTATAGCATTTGGATTTTACACGGTGAAAAAAGGAAAAGCTATGGAAGATATATCTAAGGAAGGTGATGTAATCTGTCACTTTGATGCAGCTCTTGACCAATCCCCTCTTCTCATTAAAGGCGTGGATGTGTAAGAATCAATTAAAGATCCTTCCTTTTTTGTTCTTTTGTGCAAGTGTGTAAATCTGCAAGTAAGTTTCAATCAAATGATGCAACTTTCAAGTAAAAGAATCAGAGCATAATCCAGTTTTCTTACATTCAAAAGTTACATTGAGGCAGCAGATCATAGTGGACATCATCTCAAATGGATAGCCTCTTGAAACCCAAGTCTTATATACACCAAAACCAACATATGTATATGATTATCTTGATGACATTGGTTATTTATCATCAGTAAATTAATCATGGTTCTTAATCAGTTCAAACCTTGAGAATCAAGCTGATAGAAGCTACAAAACAACCAACCAGCAAGAAAATGCCTCCAATGATCCAATTTGGTCCCATGGACAGCAGTTTTTTAAGCTGTTGCCCGGAATCTGAAGGAGATCCAGAGAAGGTGATAGGTTGGCCTTGGTAGAAGATAATTTCTTAAAAAATCAACTTTTTATGACTTAAAATAAATAATTTGTTAAAAACTCCTTATACAAAAGTTCTGGGTGAAGGTTGATTCCATGAGTCATGGCGGCCTTGGAGATGGTGCTGCAACTTACTTCTATTACTTCCAGTGTTACCATTACCCCATGCCAATTACTCCCATTTTTCCCATCTTTCTAAACACTAGAAATCGAAGTTCGTGCTTCACACGGGCTTTTTATATATATGTAGTGTCACGATTTAAATTTGAATTTCTAATATATGGATTGTTGTTTCATGTTTTATCTTATACGATATATTGTTTGATATGTATTTAAATGTAATATCTAAGTCTTGACAAAAAATGTAATATCTAAGTATTTTAGGTATAAAATGTTATGATTGTACGAAGTACAATTTTATTTATTTATTTTGGTCAGAAGTTCAATTTAAATTTTGAATTAATGTGGTAGTTGTTTTTTGTAAGGATGCGTTTTTTCCTTTGAAAATATTTGGGAAATATTTTAGAAATGCCTATCTAATTATATGTTGTGCTTGAACTCGAGTATTTGTAAGAAACTTGCTACAACAACTCTCATTTCTTACATGCTCCACTACACTCCACATTTCTAATTTTTTGCCTTTATCTTACAAATTTATTGCATTTTAATAATGTCTTTTATGTATAAAATAGAACAATAAAAATCATCCTTAACCAAAATAACAACACACCTACCTAAAATGATTTAGTACAAAAAAAACTAAAAATACAAACCTAATTGAATTTATGCTACCAATAGTTGAAGGGTTTACATCATCCATGAAATAGTTTGCTTTATTCTTTACTAACAATCAGTCGTCCTAAATCGGTTGTCTTTGTCCTCCGTCTAGTGAAAGCTATTGGTGCATGATGTAAACAATCGATGCCTCAATAGTGCTATTAGATTATCCAATTCTCTGACATCTTCACATAAAATTAACCTATCTCGATCAAAAGACAATTATATTAATAAATTTAAACCGATATATGTAAGTATTATAGACTATAAAAGAGATCCAAATACATATAATTAAGGATAGTTTACCGTGAGGTGGATATATACTTGCATCATCGACAATCGGGAATCCTTATTCACATCTTTAACTTAATAATTATGCTTACTTCAGTGACCATGTCTTTTTAAGGTGTTGCCCACTATCTCCCAAGCTTCACTATATGGCTTTCTAAAGCTAATTTCCATGTAGAAGAATGAGATGATGGATGCCCAGAGCAAATGAACGGAATACCACCATTTTCGTCCTTTTATAGATGAAAAATGTTATTTGGAAAGTGAAGTCATTTTGACATTTAACCGTTTAGACATCTTGACTATAATTTGTTTCCAACCATTCACTGTGTACTAAATACGGGAGTTACATGTAGTAATTGGATAATATTAAAATAGGAGTAAATGAGAGCAAAATATAACGTATACAGTATGTAGTAACTATCACTAATTGAGATTTAGGTTAAAAAATGAGTCATAACCTAAAGAGTAGTCCGTACGTAGAGGCAAGATTTAACTGAAAAAAGAGTGTGTGGGGAGGGAATAATTACTTATAAATAGTGCTCATTTTTATATATACACATAATTATGCTATGGTATATTAAAATAAACAAAGAAATATTAATTACTTAGATTACAAAGTAGCCTATAATTATACTTATGTATTTTATATTGGTTTATAAACCCTATAGTAAAAACCGATCGGAAAATATAACATATTATATACTAAGGGTGATAAACTAACCCTATATGCAAACTATATCTTTAGGCCTATTTAAGCCTTTGATTTTGTCTTTAAAAGTTAGCATTCAATGACCTAGAATGCTAACTTTTAAATATATTAGAATTCGGAATATATATAGACACGTAAATAAAATAGTGTATAGTATATGGTTTGTGGTCTTGTTTTTAATGTGAGACATATATTATTTGATATTTCTCTAAATTTTATATTTATGTAGTAAATACTATGATTGTAGTTATAAGGCGGTTTTTTGTTGTTGTTAGAAGTGGAACCTAACTCGTATTTAATTTTGGAGTGTGTTTGTGTGGTTTTTTTTTTTGTTGAATTTTGTTATCAATATTTTACAAGTGTATATGTAATAAATAGGCTCAAATGTTGTGAATTAAGCGTGCTCACCCAATAATATCTGTAAATGAAACAAAAAAAAAAATTATTTGATGAAGAAACAAAATATAAATTTAAGGAAACCTAATTGCTTATATTAAAAGGTATCGTGTTGTTGTATCAAGCGGTTGCTAAGAAAAAACTCTAGCATTTACTTTTAAATGTATGTTTAACCCTTTAAAGTTATTTTCCCATAAGGTATAAATCATTATTTCTCCGTTTTCTTCTGTTTTAATTCCATCTTAGAATAATTTCTATTTTTTAATCTAGTTATATATTCTTTCAGTAAAGGCACTGTGCTTTTTGGGTTAATTCAATGAACCTATTCTCTGAGATCTAGCTTGATGAAATGGAACTTGAGAGCCTTGGAGTTTCTATCTGTCTCTTTCTTTTCTCTCCCTTTCAAAATCTGGTACCCTCCGACATGCAGAGTCCCTCTTTGCTGTATGAACCTCTCAAAGCATTTGTTGGAGGGAATACTCGTAGAGATCCCAATTCGTTGTGGAAAGTGAGGGTAAGCCGGATTGGAGTCTGGATTTGTATTCTCAGAAATTTGTCCAATTTATTTCTAATGGTGGTTTAGTTTAGGAGCGAGCTTCAGAGATTCAATCTTCCCCAGTTTTATACTTCAAATCCCCGTGGTTGATTCGTGATAACTGTTTCGTGGAATCGGATTTGCAACAATGGAAGTCAGCGGTTGAAGGAAAGAAGGAATTCCTAAATCTCGAGCAGGGGGTAACGCATCCGTATTTCTCCATGAAACTTGCTAAGCTGACTACACCAGGTCAGTCTGCATTAAACTTTCGTTTGTTTAGTGAAATTCATTGTGTGTTGTTTTCATGAGAATCGCGTGTTTTGGTTATTGTAAACCCTAGCTGGACGGATTGAGTTTGCTTGTTTGTGGAGGGGTTAAACGATATGAGATGTTTTGAAATTGGTGGATTCTGTCTGTTTGGCGGATGAGCATGTGGTCATGTGGCCTTGTAGAATCATGTACTTGCCTATTTTTCATTGTTTGGCTTTGTAAGACGTAATATTGAATGTCCATTTGTATTTGTTTTTTTAAATGTTGATGTGTAGTGATGTTTGCTGAATGTTGGATGTTGAACCGTTTTGGAGGAGTTAATTGACTGGTCTATATTTGTCTTTGTGAAGAAGTGCCATAGTTAGTGAGTTAAAGGTTTTTCCTCTTTGTAGCTCACTTGCATCAGTTTACTGTCATCTAACATCTTGAACCCAGACATGAATCTTAGCAGTCTTTTAAACTACATAAACAGAGGTTTAGAAGTGTACAGTCTTAGTTAGGCTTCCCAACTCTGAAGCTTCCCTTGTTTCAACTTTCAATCCAATTTATGCTTCATAGTTGCTACAGACTACTATTGCTGGAAGGTAATTTGAAATTGATGCTGGAAAGAAATGAGAGATACAAATAATGGATGTTGCAGTGAAGGTTGGGCTATTGACTGAAGTTTTCTTGTCTTTTGGATGCAATTAATACATGCTAGAAGAAACGCCATTAAACCATGATCCCAATGCCGAAATTGACTGAAGTTTTTCTGTGTCTTAGCAGAGGGTCTGTCTAAGTGATTGAATGGAGATGGCACAGAAAGTACTTCAATACGTGATGCAAGTATGGTTTGGTTACTATTTTTATAGATTTGCTTTCCCAATTATGTTAAATGCATGTGATGTGGCTATTTTCTTTGGGGAGAGTAAATATCCTTGGCCATATATTTTGAAATCTAATGCATGTGATGTGCCTCCCTTGTTAGTGCTACAAATCATTAGCACTATTTCATTAGTTTATTATCTTTACCAAAAGAACCAAAGCTAAGTTAAGGTTGGAAAATACCTTGTCACTCCTTCACGTGCATACCGGGCAGAATGAGTAGATAGTTGGGCTGTGCCTCAGCATTTCGCCGGACAAACTCATCGCATAGACTGCCCCATAGGGTGACGCGGATCTGTCTTCCTCTGCAGAGGTAAAGAATGTTATGGGTTGTAAACCCGTAATGAGACCTGCAGTTGAATGTGCTAAAGTAGTTATAAGTATCACATGCATAAAATTATAATAAAAAGCACGTTTCATTTTGAATGTGGATATCAAGAAGTTGAGAATTATTTCTAGTGGGATTGAATGTGCTAAAGTAGTTATAAGTATCACATGCATAAAATTATAATAAAAAGCACCTTTCATTTTGAATGTGGATATCAAGAAGTTGAGAATTATTTCTAGTGGGATTGATCTGGCCAATACGACACACAACTCCGATGACATCTGCACAATATTGCACCAAAAAGTTAGCATTGGGAGCATGATGGCTTTAGGAAATTCTGTTTTTACATCTAACAACAGATTTGTGGTAGATATATTAAGGGCACATTAAATGTTTCAGGTTGAAGCGAAGGGACGTACCGAGAAGGAATTTGGATCCATTCGGAGCAATCTCTTCAAGGGGTATGAGGTCAAACGGGTAGCACTGAAACAGGGATACATCACAGTCGAGGTGCTTCACAACAGTGCTGGCCTCCAGCTGGAGGCTGTGTTTATCCTGATTTCGCAACCGGAACTTGTCTTTATTGGGTTTCACATTAAAGCCTTTAATAGCACAACATTCACCTTCCTGCAGTGTTGTGGTAAAACGATGGGCAACTCCACTCCAAGCCGTACAATGTATAGTGTCGCCCTATTGAACAAACAGAAATCAACATAGCTAAAAAAGGTATGCTGAACTACAAAAGGGTAAAGTGCATTAAAATAAGTATTGGTATTTCAGGTATAATACATGCTCATCTGATATAATATTATAGTCTGTGCTAATGGGTTTGCCTTTCAAGTCCGTCGATTCCCACTTACGACAGACCATTACACGTACTGTGCAGGCCGTCCTGAAGGTGAGTTGGCCCAGAGGCATGTACGACTCTGTAGCCTGTGCCACTGATACAACATATGCCTTATTGTTGGGGGGGGGGGGGGGGGGGGGGGTCGCGGGTCCAGTAACGGTATTGTTTTTTCCGGCTTTCAACTTGCACATGGTCGAAGCAGCAGACCCATCTTTGGCTTTGATCTCGGACATGGTTGATGCAGAAGACCCTTGCTTAGCTCTGGACGAAGTCAATGTCTATGTGATGGGAGCAAATAGGAAGTGAGGAAATCTGAGATGCTGGGACAACCGTATTTATAGGGTCAGAGATGAGGAACGACATTGATGTAAGTGCAGGTGAAAGGGCGAGCGTTCACTTCCTTCCTTGCCTCTTCGTGGTCTCTGGTTAATTGTGTTAATTATAGCTCTTAATTGTGTAAATTATAGCTCTTTAATTGGAGGCAAGTGTAGCGCTTACTGATTAGGATATTAGGTTTAGTCGTACGACCATTGGTTGTTCAGCCAATAGATGGTGGGCCAATTTTGTTGGGCCTTACATATGTCTTGCTGTTATTCAGCATAAAAAGCAAATTATGTGCTTAGCTATGGAATAAGTGTTAAGTCGTACGCCCATTTTTGTGTTGAGCCAACAGGTGGTGGGCCTATTTTGTTGGGCCTTACATATGTCTTTATATATCCTTGCTGTTATTCAGCATAAAAGCCAAATTCCGAGCCCAAAATTGTGAAGAAGTCATTTAAAAGGTGATATTAACTACACCTGAAAGCTAACTTTTAGTTATGTATAGATATAGATATAGATAGATGGTTGTTTTTCATGCTTAATAGAAATATAAATTGAACTATATTGAAAATTTAACGCGAAGATATAAGAGTTATACAACAATATAAAAATGAGGACTTATTAATTGATTAATATGTAGTAATTGTATATAATTGTGAATCAAAAACTTTTTTATATTATATAGAATATTATATATTATTGATATAATTGTTAATATATGAAATTGTCACTTTAGTACTTTTAGGATTTGAGAAATTGTTTAAATTTTGGGCTAAATAAATAAGGCAATAAATGGAAAAAAAAATCAATTCATCTTTAAAAGTTAACATTCAATGACCTAGAATGCTAACTTTTAAATATATATAGATATAGATTTGAGAAATTGTTTAAATTTTATGCTAATTAAATAAGACATGAAATGAAGAAAAAAAACTAATTCATCTTTAAAAGTTAACATGATAGCGATCGTATGATCCTTGGTGGTTTCTTCTGACGTTTTGCCCCCAGATTTTATCTTGTTTCTTCTTTCCGGCTGCTTCAAGCGACCTTATTGGTGTTTCCAACCCCTGTTTGAAGACTTTCTCGTTGATTAGGCTTGTAGGATGCTTGCTCGGTTGTGTTTTGTATTTTGTTTTCTTTTGTGTCTGTTATTTTTTGGGTTGTGCTTTTTGTTGTTGCGTCTTTTTGTTTTTTTCGTTTGGTTGTTTGTTGTCGGGTGTCCGACGCCGTTTGCTCGGCCTCTCGAGTTTTACAGGTTTGGTTGTTCTGGATTCTCGGATTTTTATTTTATCAAAAAAAAAAAGTTAACATGATCTAAAATGTTAACTTTTAAATATATATAGATGCTTTATTTCTTTCTGCAAGTAATAGAAGTAAGTTGATATTATGTTTTATGTAGACATTTAGTTCATGTGATCGTTAGTTCATGGGTCCAGATCAATTTGGTTTTTTGTATCTTCTGTGTAGTTTAGGCAGTAAAATGAAATGGGTTGATGTTACATTCAACTCATTTATAAACGTTAATCGGGAAATCCCAAATTGAAGAAAAAAAAAAAAAAAAAAAAAAAAGTCGCTACAATAGTTGGGCCCACAGAAGCATAAGCCCAAAGCAGTCCTACACTACAGTCTACTAGGCCCATTTAGAAAACTATAATTCATCCATAATTACTCTATTTGGCTTTGTGTTCATTATTGTTTTGGTGTAGATCGTCAAAACGTTCAAACTATATAACGAAGCATCTAGCAGCATTAACCCATTGTTTTTTATGTCGGTGCCCAAAAAAGGGAGAGCACTTAAATGTTTTTGCTTAGTGATGTACATTGCTTCATTTGTCCTATTTTGGAATTATTTTCTAGGTAAATGGTGAGCCCATATTTTTTTTGAGCGGAAATGTTTGTGTCCACAAACTTACCTTATCATAGATGGTAATATGGTATATCCATCTTTTCTCCATAATCTCATGAAGAATGTAAGTAAATAAATAGCAAAGAAGGGATTTTGCATGGAGTTATTTCTTTTTAATTTAAAAGGTGGGTTCAACTAAAGTTTATTTCTTTGACGCCCCATTTGATATTATACTATGGGTATTGGAAATTGGTTTCAATATCACTAAAACTCATTTCTTTGTTTAGTTAGTTTATTTTTCCTTGAGTAAACTATGCATAGAATTACTCATTTTACACACTCTGATACCTATATATCCACCAAGATATGAATCATACATAAAGTCACTTAAACTCATTCTATATCCTAACTTGATTCTCCATCTCATCCTAATTCCAAGTATATTACCAAACGAGTCCTAACTATTTTTGTTATACATTATTTTTCTTCTATGATGTTTATTTCAGTAGATACAATTTAAAGGTAGTGAGAACTTGGAAGAAGTTCAAGCAAATGGTCGGATGAAGTAGTAGATATAGAGTAGAGAAGCCTTTTTAAACCCAAATTATGTTCTGGATTTGTTTGCTAAGATAATTTTGATCCAGTACCTTTAAATAGAAAAGTGGCCTACTTATTTCGATTAATTCCCTCTATAAAATTTGTCTTAGAGTCAGGTTAACATTGCTGATCACTAATTGACTTGTTCTAAGGCATTACGCATACTCGACTAAGATCAAATCTTTAGTATAATCTCTTTGCAATATTAGAAAATTCAAGTGTGAGCTAGATTAGATTCAATTGGTTAAATTGGATATTTATTGGCCGGGGTGCAATAGAAACTCAACAAAAGATTGACCGCAACCCTCCAAAAGAATCTGAGCTTTCAATTGTGTGGTACAAAAAACTGTTGGTGGGTCACGCGCGCAGAATCAATTTTTATTATCCCGCTAATGACGCAACTAATATATTTAATTATGATATTGGTAGGAAATATCACTCAATTAATTTGAGCCACACACCACTTCATGGCATGGGGTCCTACTCTACTCCCACTAATTCATTCCAAATTTATACTGTATTAAGCAGCCCACCCGCAATATCTTTGCTATGTTCCGTATAATTTTGAATTTTGACTTTTTTTCTTCCAAACATTAAACACAAATTTTTCGAAATAACTATTGTCTAATTCTCATATTCACTTTCCAAATAATAGTTGAAGCCCAAATATCATATAATTAACTACATGAATAGGGCTCTAGTTATATATGAATTGCACGTCCAATATATATAAACATGCCCAAGTTGTACTGTAGATTATATTTTGATATTTCGTAATGATGATATGTGGTTTGCTTTTAAGAAAAATATGTACATGTCCAAATTGTATTTGTTCTGAGGTAGACTTAGATCTTTTCGTAGTGATATGTAGTTTGTTTTATATTGTAGAAGATACCGGGCCATATTAATAACTAAGCTAGCTATATATAGCTACTGAAAATATATTTTAAATCTTACATTAGATTTCTAACACCCTAATCGTACACACTTTTATGTTATTATATATTTTAAATCTTAAACTAAAGTTAATAATTAAGATTTAGTGTTTATAGTTTAAGATTTAGGATTTATATAATTTAAATTTTAAGATTTTAGGATATATGGTTTAGGATTTAGAATTTATATTTTTGGGTATAAAATAAATAAGTTTAACCTTGATAGAAGGGGCGCATATGATTTAATCTCATTTTGTGTACTTAACGACATGCACGTACAGTAATACAAAATTTTGACAGCCATAAAAAAATCACTCGAAACATATATAAAAAAAATAGTAAGCCAATGTTGAACGACAAAAATAAAAATCCAGATGGATAAAAGCTGTTGTAGTATCAAGATGCATGGATATAAATGTGGATCAATTAATTCGTAAATTAACGCCTACTTAATGATGATTTATGAGCACGACTACAAATGAAACGAAGACATGCAATATGTAAAAAGAATAAACAAAAATACACGTCAGCATGTCAACGTCAAAATGATGCATATCATCACTGTTTGGCGATGCCCGATCGAGCTGCGTTTTCCCGCCACCAAAGGCAGCTTCATGAGACCCCCAAAGGTTACACCTTTAATTTTGTCATATATATAATATAATGCATGGTCTCCATAGGCTTGCTATACTACACCTACCATTTTACTCCAACTTGCATCCCGCCTTCATCCAAATCAAAATCTTAGACAATTAGATAGATAGATAAATAAATAAATATATATATCGAGTTTAGCTGATGGAGAAGAAGATGATGACGTGGGAAACAGTAGTGCCGTTTATGGCGATGGTGTTGATGGAGGGGTCCACCATTGCGCTGACGATCACGGTGAATTCGGCCATGGAAAAGGGGATGAATCAGTTTGTGTTTGTTGCTTACTCCAACGCTCTCTCCTTTCTCATTCTTCTGCCTTATTCTTACTTCTTCCACAAAGACAGGTTCTTTATTCTTCTTAATTATATATATATATATATATATATATGCTTTCATTTTTGTTCAAGATATATTGTAGTGATGTGTCTTTTGTTTTTGTTGGATTCAGAAAAATTTGTAGTGTGAGAGAGATGTTCAGCATCAAACTCCTCGTACGCTTCTTTCTCCTTGGCTTCACAGGGTACGTTTCTCCTCTCTTAATTTTACGGTGCGCCTAAATACATTGGCTAAATATACACTACATAGGTACGTATATTGAGCACGTGCCCGTGCCAAGTAGACATGTTATTTGAATAATACGATAATAAAGTTAAGATTACAATATAATTAGTATAATCGATATTTGAATTATACGATAATGAAGTTAGGATTACTTTACATCTAGTATAATCGATACTCGAATAATACGAAAATGAAGTTAGGAGCATTACACATAGTTTTTTAGTTTGATTAAACTAAGAAACTAAAAAACTATATATATCAGCTTCTAACTAATCATAGATCTTGCTCTGCTCGTACGACCTCATATTTACGAAATGACAAAATAAAATATACTTGCAAATCTGAATCATTGGAAGATTTTTTTTGAAAAATATAAAGGCTAACATATGGTCCGTGATGGTTCCCGTATTTTCGAATTGCTAAAATATAAAATCATCGCGATATAGACCATCCATCGGCTTAACGCGATCAGTACAATGAAAGCATGAACACAATTGAAAAGAACGCGATCGATACAATATTAGACAAAGCGTCAACACAATTGAAAAGGACGCGGTATATTCACACTTGGCGGGCGATACCTTTATTTGACGATTACATCCAGCGAGTCTTTACACGAGAACCATACACAGATCTTGAAAAAGTTGAAACAAACTTATAACCCTGTTTTTCCCTTTTTCTCGACCCCTATTTTATGAGGGATCTTGGGCTATTTATAGGCAAGGGGTCTTGCTCCAAGTCGGTCCAGAGGCGGGGATACGTGTTGTCTCGTGATTCATCCAGTGACAGACGTCGGCAGGTAGGTGTAGGGCCGTGATTGGACCAGCAAGGCGGGAAGACGCGTGTCGATTCTGGGAAGATGCATGGTTGGCATGCCCTGATTGGTCCGATGGATTCGAGGCGGTTTGATGGCATCTGATAGTTACTACGCGGTCATAATAAATTGACGCGCTAGAGGCGGAAATTTGTCACTTCACCTTTCTTCTTCTCTCTCTCCCTTCTAGAGCCTTGCGCCGATTGGGTTTCTTCCATAGCCGCTCTGGTTACCTGTGCTACTTCTTCATCATCTTTTTCGGAATCACCCAGGTGAACCATCTTCCCTTGCTTTCTAATTTTCGAATGCATTCGTTTTTTGTTTGGTTTCCCAATTTTTGGTGGACGATTGCGCTCTCCTCTTTTTTCCCTTTCCTTTGCCGTTTCATCTCCTTATCTTTTGCTCTTCTGGAGAATAATGGCAGTGGTGATGGCGTCGATGGGTGTTCTCTTGAGAAGGCGACAATAGAGATATGGGGGAGGGATTGCATAACCTGATTCGACGAGTCCCCTTTGGTCGTGGAGCACAAGGGTTCGCTGCCGCTTCTCACTGCGACTTTTCCTCTTCTTTGCTTCATCTTCTTTCTGACTTTTAAAATTCTGCCTCTAGATCTTTCGATAGCCTCATCTGTTCCCATTTTTTGTTGATCACGTTGATTTTCTAGTAGCGCGCTCCTTCTTCTTCGAGTCTGGTTGCTACACTCTGCTTTGTTTTGATTGCGCGCGTTGTCTTTTATTCCTAGTGACTAAACTTTTCTCTTTTTCAGAGAGGGCTGGTTTTATCGCGCGCAATCGTCCTTCCTCATCTCTTCATCATGTCAAGCGAAACGAACTCAGGGAGTGGCGATGCATATGGTAGAGCAGTGGGGAACGCGTACAGAGAGCATGAATCCGCCTCGAGTCCGAAGTCTGAAGCTACGTCTTCATCTTCAAGTGAATCATCGCGTCAGACAATAACTAAAGTTGTTTCGAAGAGAGGAGCGTCGCGAGTTGACCAGGCAAGGGGCAAATGTGTGGTTTCTCATCCTTCCGCGGCCAATGTCTCCCAAAGCAATCCCCAAGGAGAAAGATCGCAGAGTGTAGAGAGCTTTGTGAGTCATCGATTGAAAGTTGATCCTTCCCCGATTCTCGCGGTGATTCCAACTGAGGTTCCCATGGTGAAGGATCATCCAGGAAAGGACATGCGAAGTCTTGGATCGACCATTACTGTCTCACTATCCACTCTAAACGTGATCAGTAAGCCTTCCAACGTGGGCAAGTGGAAGGACAGGTGGTTCCTAGCGCGGTGTTCTTCTCACGCGGTCTTCAACTGCCAGTTGTTTCCTGGTCCTTTCATGCGTCCGAACAAGCCAGATCAGAAGGAAATTGACGCGTGTAAGAATCAGTTTCGTAATGAGGGAAACGCCCCTGACTACAAGTGCGTGATTACTCAAGAGAACTTGGAGAAAGCAGGGCTCAACTTGTCGTGCACAGTTAGACGCGATGAGTCGGGTGGTAATTTGCACTTTCGCCGCTCTTTATTCTTACGTGTTGTATTATCTAACTCATGCATTCACAAGGATGAAGTCCGACTTCTTGCTAAAGAGGGCCAAGAAGATCGTGAGTGGATCAAAGTCGTCGGCCAAAGCAGCTGATGATCAGGCCACGTCGGATCAGGCCCCGACTTCAACCCTTGACGCGATGGTCGTGTGTGAGACGACAGTTTCATTATTACCACCAAGCAGTCTAGTCGGGGCAGAGACGCGAGGAGATAAGCGCGACACCCCTTCTCAAGCAGGCCACGGGAAAAGAGATCAAGGTCTGAGAGCAATGTTGACCATGCTCCGATTGCTGCCACGGGGAGGACCGTCTTTGCCGC
The DNA here is from genome assembly GCA_027886185.1 of Rheum nobile. Classification (NCBI taxonomy): domain Eukaryota; kingdom Viridiplantae; phylum Streptophyta; class Magnoliopsida; order Caryophyllales; family Polygonaceae; genus Rheum; species Rheum nobile. The sequence continues at coordinate 1,317,329 of WOAB01000292.1, read as the reverse complement.
GCCAGTGCCCTCTGTGCCCGACATGCTTAAGCTTGCCATTCCAAATGGTGTATGTGTGAAGGAGAAAGAATGGCTGACTTCCTTGTCTCCTCAAGTCCTTCAGTTGGAGGGCATGAAATACATGGAGATGGTACGTTCTTCAATGCTTGCTCCTGATTTTTGTCACATCAACTTTGCTTATCAACTCTTACCAGGTTTGATTTTACAGGCTCGTCTCAGCATGATGGCAGTCACATCATACTGCAATGTCTTAGATGCCAAGTGCAAAGGCATTCGCGAAGAGAGGGAAGCCCGTGCGAAAGTGTCCGCGTTGACTAAGCAGGTTGAGCAATCTGTCGCGGAACTTGACAAGGCGAATTCCAACGCGACAAAGCTTGAGGAGGAGAAAGCAAAGCTTGAGGGGGAGCACGCGTTGATGAAGAAGAATGTTGAGGACCTTCAGCGTGCCATGTCTGAGAAAGATGACGAAGCGGTTGAGCTCAAGAAGCAACTCGATGCGTCTAATCTTGAAACTGAGAAGTGGCGCGCCAGGGCAGAACGCGCGATCTCTGACTATCTCAAGTCGGAAGACTACCAGATGAAGCTGGTTGATGAGGTGGGACCCCATTGGGAGCAGGGCATAAGGATTGGAGTCAGGCAAGCGGTGGCGAGGTTCAGCGAGATCGATCCCAAGATTGTTTATTTCACTCCGGACTACATGGATCTTTTTTGGCGAGCCCCCGATCGAAGACCCCGAGGAAGGAGACAACTGAGCCATGGATGTGGATGCCAGTGCCGCGACAACCAGTGCAGTCTTACCAGATGATCGCGATGCTTCTTGATTTTCACTAGGCAACGCGAAGACTTTTCTTCAACTTCTCTTCTTGTATGTCATCACATGAAACTATTAACACGATATGCGGATGAATGGCAAACAACTTTTTGAACCTCATCTTTTTTAAGTAATGGCAATCTTCGAGTAATATAATAAACTCTCTTGATTACTAGAACGCAGTGACAGCCCCAAGCTCGTTGGGGGATCTCACCCGTTTAGAAGAACGTGGTAGCAACCCCAAGCTCGTTGGGGGATCTCACCCGTTTAGAGGAACGCGGTGGCAGACCCAAGCTCGTTGGGGGATCTCACCCGTTTAGAAGAACGCTGTGGCAGCCCCAAGCTCGTTGGGGGATCTCACCCGTTTAGTAGAATGCGGTGGCAGCCCCAAGCTCGTTGGGAGATCTCACTCGTTTGGAAGAACGTGGTGGCAGCCCCAAGCTCGTTGGGGGATCTCACCCATTTAGAAGAACGCGGTGGCAGCCCCAAGCTCGTTGGGGGATCTCACCCGTTTATAAGAACGTGGTGGCAGCCCCAAGCTCATTGGGGATCTCACCCGTTTAGTAGAACGTGATGGTAGCCCCAAGCTCGTTGGGGGATCTCACCCGTTTAGAAGAACGCGGTGGCAGTCCCAAGCTCGTTAGGGGATCTCACCCGTTTAGTAGAACGCGGTGGCAGCCCCAAGCTCGTTGGGGGATCTCACCCGTTTAGTAAAACGCGGTGGCAGTCCTAAGCTCGTTGGGGGATCTCACCCATTTAGAAGAACGATCGCGAGAACGAACCTGGGATGGTCTAGTCGACCTATTGTAAGGAAGTCCCCACGGTCGGCGCCAGTGATGGTTCCCGTATTTTTGAGTTGCTAAAATATAAAATCGTCGCGACATAGACCATCCATCGGCTTAACGCGATCAATACAATGAAAGCATGAACACAATTGAAAAGAACGCGATCGATACAATATTAGACAAAGCGTCAACACAATTGAAAAGGACGCGGTATATTCACACTTGGCGGCGATAACTTTATTTGACGATTACATCCAGCGAGTCTTTACACGAGAACCATACACAGATCTTGAAAAAGCTGAAACAAGCTTGTAACCCTGTTTTTCCCTTTTTCTCGACCCCTATTTTATGAGGGATCTTGGGCTATTTATAGGCAAGGGGTCTTGCTCCAAGTCGGTCTAGAGGCGGGGATACGTGTCGTCTCGTGATTCATCCAGTGACAGACGTCGGCAGGTAGGTGTAGGGCCGTGATTGGACCAGCAAGGCGGGAAGACGCGTGTCGATTCTGGGAAGATGCATGGTTGGCATGCCCTGATTGGTCCGATGGATTCGAGGCGGTTTGATGGCGTCTGATAGTTACTACGCGGTCATAATAAATTGACGCGCTAGAGATGTTGCGAGGTTTCTTGCTACTCTCCAAGATGGACGCGTTCTTTCTGATTGACTCGCGATCCTCTTTCTTGATGGAAGGTCATGAAGGGAATAAACAGGGACATGCAACGCATTGAGTGCTATGTAAAAATAGCGCGATCCGTCAGTCCGAATAGAATAACTAGTGGATGAGCACTCGCAATGATCAATAGAATAATGAGATATTTTATACGTTTGGTGTCACTATACACTTAATGTTATAATTAGACCATTACGGTGGATAGTGTTTGACTAACCCAATAAGGCAATAAGCCAATCATGTTTAATAAAAATGATTACAACTTTATACTCTTTACTATATATCACAAAATAATAATTTTTATTATTTATTTAAGAGATACCAATGTAATTCCTGTGTTAGACATGTGTTTTTACGTTATACATTGTATGAAAAATATTAATAATTATTAAAATTAATCTATATATTAAAAAAATCTAGAGAATATTTATATCAAAATCAGATTCGATTTATAATTCTGTATATCAATCGTCCATATAATTATAAAATTTTAGATTTGTATATACTTAGGAAATTTTAGATTTGTAATATTTATATTAACTTGTGATTTTTGTGCTTAATTTGTATTTAAATTAGTAATAGACTTAGGATAAAATATTTAATTTATAATTAACTTTATGACATATAAGAGTGTCATGTATATAACATATTTAGTATATATTAGATTAGAAAATTTAATCTGATTCTCGTATACTATTTATATGGGCGTAGGATAACGATGGCTCAGAATTTAGCCTTCATTGGACTACGTTACAGCTCTCCAATTGTGGTGTGCTCAATGGGTCTTCTTCTCCCTTCTTTCCAGTTCTTTCTCGCCCTTCTCCTAAGGTACATTAATTCCATTATATATAACACAACTAACCAACTAAAAGCACTCTCATTAATATCATTAATTAATTATTATCAATTCAAACTCTATTTTCAAATTAATTAGGAAAACGAAGCTAGACTTAAGAAGAACAAGTGGTCGAATCAGGATAGTCGGATCAGCGGCGTCTTTCATAGGAGCGGCGGTGGTGGCGACATACAAGGGCTCCTCGATCCTTAAGGAGGCGCTGATGAAGCCGCGGCTTCTTCAGGCGGCTCATCCGCTCTTGGTGTTCGTGTCGGCGACATCTCAGCAGTGGCTTATCGGCTGCCTTCTCCTGGCAGCCGCCACCTTCTTCCTGGCCCTATGGAGCATCCTACACGTGTCGACATTCAAGAAGTTGCCGGACATGATGATGATCGTAACATGGTACGTCATCTTCGGGACAATCCAAACTGTGGCTGTCGACGTGCTTGCGCAACGCGATTTGACTGCCTGGAAATTGAGCTTCAACTTCGAGCTTCTCATCATCATCTTAACCGTAAGTATCATATCTTTTTTATCCACGAGTTAATAATTTTGGAGGAGAAAGACATTGTTTTTTTGTATAGAATTTATTATAATCCTCAAAAATACTATCAAAACAATTTCATCCAAATTTACACACAAATATTTTAATAAAAAATAAAACATTTCTTATATATATCTATTCTTATTTGTGTTAAAATTTTCAAAATGTAGGACTTTTGAATTGATAAATTTTGAAATCATTTTTTATACAAAATTGTTGAAATTACGCATTGAAAGTAGTAATGATGAAATTTGTGCAGATTGTGTAAATTTTGGATCAATTAACCATAAAAAAATCTATTTGAGGTTTGAATATAAGATTTATTGTTTGAAATTATGATTGTTTAATAGCTCGAAAACTTTATATACCTAAATAAGTCATTGTATAAACATGCTAAACTAATTTGTACGGGCAAACATGAATGAATCAGGCGGTATTCGGGACATTTGTGAGAAGCAGAGTGCAGGCGTGGTGTATGAACACCAAGGGCGTCGTCTACGTGTCATTGTTCAAGCCATTTGGGATAATTTGGGCGTGCGCCATCTCTCTTTCTTTCTTCGGAAGCACCCTTCACATTGGAAGGTAATATCACATAAACATATAAACTAAATTCTTATAAGATAACTTATGGGGTGTTACATGTGTATTGCAGTGTGATGGGTGCAGCTGTATCAGGAATAGGGTACTATACAATGCTATGGGGATCAGTCGAAGAAGAAGAGGAGAAGAAAACAGATGAAGCACAGAAATTGGGAGAATTTGTTAAGGATGATGATCAATTGAAGGCTCCTCTACTCACAAAAGAAGAGGATCAAGTGTAAAATTCATGGAATTACAGCGCTGTAAAACTTGGGTGCAGATTTGAGTAGTAAATAGAGTATTGTACGGGTAATTTTGATGTAGTGTGCAGAGTTTAGAATTGGAGGTGGAAGAGTGGGCCGTTCTTCAACTAAAAGCCCCGAGTCAGAGCCGCTGCATCCAATCGATTCATTCACCACAGTATCTGGTTTTAAGAATTTACTCCCAAGAACTGCAGCAAATCCATCACCCCTGACCAACACAACTCAAACAAATATGAACACCGAGGAGTATTGGTATTTTGGTGAGTAATGTAGACTGGACCCAAATGGGCCGAGATGCATTAGTAGGCTTGGGCCTCTTTTTTTGTTCAATTGGCAATTGGTTTGATTTTTTTTTAATAATAGATTGTTTGTAACGTTGTGTATGATGATAGTATTCCAATTTCAAGAATTTTTCAAATATCGTGCTCTATAGGCTGCTTATTTTTGTCGACTTAAAGAAAAAGACAATTTATTCAGATGTCTGATTGTGCGATTTTTTGTATAAAAATCAACATAAAGCTACAGACTTTGACAGAAGTTTGAGTTCTGAATTTCAACTTGAAAGATTACAATCACATAATATCATGCTCACAGTCTTTAATCCAACAAGAAAATGCATATATTTTCCAATTAGAACATGTAGGATCGTAGATGTTAGTAATCAAAGGGAACTGAGCTTCAGGGAAGTTCAGTTCCTTAGCAGCGGAATAAGTAATAAACAGATTCAAGACAAGTTATTTAGAGTGGGAACCTTTGATAACCAACTAGTTATGCAGGATAAAACTCACTAACTTTCTCTTGAAAGGATTTCAAAGTCTACTTCTTTTATTCAAGCTTCGATTACAATCAACTAGAGTAGAACACACAGATTAAATACTTAAGACACACTTAAGACTCTCTATATAATTCGACCTAATCAAGCACTCAAAAGCAAGAGACTTACACAATTCTTCTCACAAGAACAAGCATCAATTTTTCTTCACGTTCAAGCTCTGAACGAATGCGTGAGAAAAGGAGAAGGGAAGAAAGAAAGAAAAAGAACACATAAAAATCAACATAAAGTTGTAAATCTCTCGAAGTAGACTTACACAATTTATATGTTTATGTGAAGGTAATTCAAATTCCAAACCCCAAAGGCTATAATAGCTACGAAGAAAAGGAGAAGGGAAGAAAGAAAGAAAAAGGTTTGAACTTTAGTATTTTAGCAAATTTGTGGTTAAGTTTGAAAATTTTGCCACTATTCTGTGCAAATTCAAAAATTTGTAGCTATTATAGCCTTTGGGGTTTGGAATTTGAAATTGACCAAAAAATATCGTCTATAGATCTCAATAAATTGATAAATTTCTCACATTTTATTATTCTCTTAGTTTCACATAATATAAGTAGCTTCAATTGAATGCTGGACTGACCGAAATTCAATAATTTATGGACACGAAAGCTAAACAACCATCCTGGCCTATCAAGCCAATGGATCCATAAATTTCGTTTTTTCAAGTAATAGACCGATATCCTCAATCCTATTGTTTATATTTTATTTTGCTTATAGTACGTATCTTCAGAATTTGTTACTTTTATTTGCTCAAAGAAAATTTATTTGTTTAATTGGATGTGCCACCTACCATTGGAATTTCAAATGCACTCGGTGCTACAAAATTAATGGTGACATTAGCTTTCATTTTCTTACAACAATATACATCGTTTTCTTCACACATAATGTAGATCCATATAAGATATTGCACTAAAACATCCTACCGAACCAAATTGTTTATAATGATACTTTTGGTTACGATTATAGTACAATAATGTCTGAAACCTATGCAAACTACTCCATATTATACAAATCATGCTTACCTTAGAATTCAGTAGTATAATTATCCTAATAACAACAAAATAATTAAAATTTCGGCAAAAAAATTGTATGAAAGTATCAACCCAACAGCCATGTCATGGCCCATGCCCATAAAAGTATCATCATACAAATAGGCAGTTGTCATAATAATTTGAGGTTCCTAAACTCAAAAGTATCCTAGGACAATATTAATGACTTATTGAAACATAGTAATACTCGATCTGGATGTAGAACGGCTCTAACAGATTAATTAACCGTGCTAAAGCCTCCCGAAAAAAGGAGCTAGTTTAGTGTGGTGTGCAGCTTTTGTTTCCTTAAGAAGCACTCCAAATGTCTCCTCTTCTCTTGTCAATGCAAACAAACTAAAAAGCAACCACTTAAACCTACTTTTCCTTATTCTTAAAGCTCTCTCTTCCTCTTCAAAAACTAGCTACCTCAACCTTAAGAGGAGGTAGTTGGTACAAGTCCTAGTTTTCTGATGTATACAGTTTGAGTACTCTTCAAATCAACCCTCTTTTTGCCTTGCTCTCTACGTACTCCTCTGGGTTCCAAATTTCCAATACTCAATTCCAACTCCCTATATACCAATTCACCCAACAATGCTCACACTTTTTCCTGTCCATTTCCCAGTTTTCATGATCAACCACACCACACAATCCAAATCCTAGTTACTATATCTTCAACTGAACTCAAAGCCTTGGCCTTTAACTCAACACAATGCCTTTCGGTTTCGTCTCCGCATGGAACAAACGCCGTAGGAGCAAGTCCTATGATCATGGAGACCCTTGTATTTATACTCCCTTTCTGATTTCACTTCATTCCAAAATGTGATTAAAACTCAAGATTTGATCTTTTTGTTGTTGCAGGGATTTACAAGTCTGTGGAGTTCTGGCAACTTGAAGAACAACACCCACCACCAAAAAAACATCATGGGTCAACTGTTTTCACTCTTAAGGAGATGGAACAGGCAACTTCCTCCTTTAGTGAAGAGAATCTTCTTGGCAAAGGCGGGTTCGGACGCGTTTACAAGGCCACTCTTTGTACAGGAGAGGTTTGTTCTTCCATAAAGATCAAAACTTTATGACAAACAAGGCCTAAAAAGTGATTCTGCATCCATTTGTAGGTTGTAGCAGTCAAGAAGATGGAGTTGCCACCATACAAAGCAGCAGAAGGGGAAAGAGAATTCAGAGTAGAAGTGGACATTTTGAGTAGACTTGATCACCCTAATTTGGTTTCCTTGATTGGCTATTGTGCTGATGGGAAGCAAAGATTCCTTGTTTATGAGTACATGCCAAATGGGAATCTTCAAGATCACTTGAATAGTAAGTAAATTTAGCTTAAAACACAAGCAAACTCAATCAATTACTAAAAAGAGACTCTTGTAGGCATAGGGAAAGCCAAGATGGATTGGCCTTCAAGGCTAAAAGTGGCAATTGGAGCTGCAAGAGGTCTTGCTTATCTCCATTCGAGTTCATCCGTTGGGACTCCGATTATTCATAGAGATTTCAAGTCAAGCAACATTCTCTTGACCAACAATTTTGAAGCTAAGGTATAAAGAAACAGAGTTTTTATGTTATGTACTATTGCTAATTGATTCAGCTTTGTTCTGATGGTTGAAAGTTGAAAATGGCGGTTTGGTGCAAGATTTCGGATTTCGGATTGGCCAAGTTGTTGCCTGAAGGACAGGAGACTCATGTAACCGCTATGGTTCTTGGAACTTTCGGCTACTTTGATCCCGAGTATACGTCTGTAAGCTTCTGTTTCTCACACTAATTGTACTGAAGTTACACTTCAAACAAACACAAGTTTTGGATGCTTAGACCTTAGAGAATGATGTGTGATGAACATTATAAACACATGACAAATTGTGTTAGGTAGCTACAAAAAGACTAATCACCTGATCAAAGACTCTGGTTTTTTGGCAATAGGAGGAGTAGTCCAACAACTGATATACTAGGCTTTTTATTCTCAACTTTCAGATATGAGATGTTATATTCTAACAGATTCCCCTTTCTAACAGACAGGCAAGCTCACTCTACAGAGCGACGTGTACGCGTTTGGAGTCGTACTTCTTGAGCTATTGACCGGACGTAGAGCGATAGACTTAAGCCAAGGGCCAGCTGATCAAAACTTAATCCTGCAGGTACACATTTCTTCCATACTTCACAGGCATTATTATCAAGCTTATCAGCAAAAGATGACCCGGAAAATATTGATTGATTCAGGTGAGGAATATGTTGAATGATAGGAAAAAGTTAAGAAAGGTTATTGATCCAGATTTGCCAAGGAACTCATACACCATAGAGTCCATAACAATGTTTGCTACACTGGCGTCGCGTTGTGTAAGGATTTGTAGTAGCGAGAGGCCAACGATGCAGGAGTGCGTAAGAGAGCTACAACTCGTCTTCCACACGAATTCTAAAGGCTTGGGGATGACACTGCACACACTCAGAATGATCTAAGAACTGTCATATATATATATATATATATATGTGTGTGTGTGATCATTAGCAATACTTAAACAATACTTAGTCACTTCAATTTGGAAGAGTTAGGATTGATCATTTGCAAAGAGGATAAAAAAGACAGCAAGCAGAGCAAGTATTCTTCTGAGTTGATTTCATGGTTTCTTGTTTTTCATTCTTGATTGCCTTCCTTTTTACAAAGGGTGGTTGTGACAAAGGGTTTGATCTGCATCAGGTGAAATCTGATTGCTTGTATTTTGTTTTCTATTTCATTAAGTTTCATGTTGATGTAAATGGAAAATAAGGATAGACTTTGTTCTTCTTTCCCTCCAATGGTATATTAGAATGCATATTTTTTAGTGATTTTATGCCTTTTTTTTCTTTTGAAAAATTTGATGTAAAATTGGAGGAGGTAAAACTTGTGCAAGGATGAAACTGCTCTATAACAACATCAATTGCAGAGGGGGTGATAGGATTAGCGAAATGAAGAACAAAAATTCATAAAAAGACATTAATGACATGCAAGAAATAGGGGAAAAATGGCATTTTTTAAAAATAATTATCAAACATAAGCAGCAAATCACATCCAAGAAAGTTAGAATGTCAAAATCAGGCGGCATTAAAGGAATAAAATGCCAAATGAAAACCAGAACTTTGAAACATGAAAAGAAATGTTTATTTTGATAGGGCCAATAATTTGGAACATGGGTTCCGTGACAGAACCATAGAACAAAAGTATAAAACGCGACCCATTATTTTAGTAGGCCCGCTCATTTAGTTAATTACTAATCAATTTTATCAATTTAGAAATTCAAGAAAAGGGGATCCGAATCATAACCCGTTTTAGAGCATACCGGATACCACTACCCGAATCAGTGGAAAATTATAAAATCAACATTTATGATTTAAGTTCTTATTATATAAAAAAAAAATTATAGGATTGAAGTTCGGAATCGTTTAGAACAAACGGTTAAATTCATGAGCAAATGCACATGACATGAAGCTTCCGGGTGTGTTATTGATCAATGCATGTGAGAGAGTGCATATGATTTGTCAATTTTAATTAATTATGTCCATGTGATTATCTCATACTCATTCAAAAAACCCAGATCTAAAAACCCAGAATGTACTGACGCCATAATTGATTTTTTTTAATAACAAAACTGACAATTTAACCCTGAACTTAGCTGCTCCAACTTGCCAAAATCTATGTCTTCCCACAAGATTGATTAATTTCTACGCAAATGTTTGATAATCTGTTTAATTACGCTTGACCCTGGTATTAGCTGCTCCAACTTGCCAAAATCTATGTCTTCCCACAAGATTGATTAATTTCTACGCAAATGTTTGATAATCTGTTTAATTACGCTTGACCCTGGTATTAGCTGCTCCAACTTGCCAAAAACTGGCAAATCAGAGTTAAATTTTACTCCTATGAGTAATTTCTTTCCATTTACCATATGAAGTAAACAAGCTAAAGTTCCAATCTTTCGGCAAAAAGGAGTAAATTCAAGCCCTACCCACCAATAAATCATGGCAAAAATAAAAAGTTTCTATATTCATACATCAAACCACATGCACTAAAATAGTGTCCATCCTATCCCAAAATAACATTCAACTCAACACTAATAAAAAGGAAAATTAGCCATAACAATACAACAACAAAAAATACAGAGGTCACAAAACTTACACCGTTACAACTTACACGTGATGTGGGAGCCAATAAATGATTGAATTCAATTGCTTTCCTTCATACCTTCAAATCTTTGCCATGAATTTGTCACATAATGTGGTCCTTAAAACAGCTGTAAATCTTGTCACCAAACAAGCTCTTCTATGTGCCCGCATACATTAAATTCGCCTTGTATCAAACTTAACTCCAACCTCCATGGAACACAAAATGCCTTCATGGCAAAAGATCTAAGGAATCAACAAGCCAAAACCACAAAGATTATGTTTCCCTCTTTTGCTCCCATTAATTCATGCCTTATCCAAATCTTACCCACAATAAGGATTGCAAAAAATTCAACCTAACCCGGGTAAATTTATATGGCAAAAGATCTAAGCAATGTTTGTTTGTTTCCATCATTGTCTTACTGATTGAGGGTGCAATCTCTTGATCACCTCAAGCATGATCTCATTCCACGTATCAATGGCGCCCGGTAAGCACCAATGCAAGCAATCGTTCTGCACTCGTTCCGGGACCCCGTTTGCAAACGGAAACGGGTGCATATAAGGACCCGGATGCGCATCCGGTCTCAAGACTGCTAATCTGGTTATATCCAAAGCATTGATCTTTATTCCCCCCAAATTCTCACTTTCTTTGGCCAACTCAACTTCTTCCAACCCAATCTTCCTCATCTCGGCGTCCATCCATTCGAGTTCCTTCTCCCCTTGCTCGTACGGCTTAGTCTTGGGACAAGCCGCGGCCTTATCCCATTCGCCCTCAAAATGAGAGGGCGAAAACGTCGTCAAGAACACATCAATTGCACTCTTCCTCTCAACTATGGCCTTAAGGGCAGTTCTATAAGCCTTCCTAAACACCCCAAAGAACCCAATCTCAGTGTGATTCATGCCACTACAGGCATGGCAACCCAACACAGAATCCCCTTCAAAATACACAGCAGGGTGCAGATACCAATGCCCAATTGACAAAACCACCATATCAATCCAACCCAGATCAGATCCCCACCTCTCATCCACAGAATCAAAGTACAGCTTGTTGTGATTTGGGCCAGAGTTTGACTTCTCAACCCCTTTCACAAGAAATGGAGACCAGTAAACAGAGACATTGACATTATGAGATGGGAAATGCCATCTCCTGAACTTGTTATCAGCCCCATTAGTGTAAACAAGGTTAGGTGAGTAAGCAGAAGACAACATGCAAACCAAAGACTCCAATTGATTCCTAGCCATTGAATCCCCAACAAAGGCAAGATGCTTATCCCTTAGCAAATCCAAGAACTTAGAAGGGTCAAACCTGGGGAGATTGCATTGACTTGGGTTCCACCTCCAGAAGAGGTAGCCTAATTCAGCCTTGCCATGGCTCATACAATTCTGACCATCCTTGATTGAGCCACAGCTGGTCCCATTGTACAAAGGCCCCACCTTGCTTGCTACCCATGACCCATTTGTGTAATCACAGGGCCTGATTTCTTCCAATGTCTTCTCTTCTGCACACATAAAAACAACAAATTTCAAGGTGAATTAGTCTTTCCCGTTTTGGGTCTTGTCATTTGACCATTTTTCTTCAAACCCTTTGAATAAAGATCGTACCTTTAACTAGAACAGTCGGAGATGGCGGCGGCGGCGGCGGAGGAGGAGAAGAAGAGGAAGAAAAGGGATCAGATGGAGAAAGAGGAGGAGGAGGGTTGAAGAAGAAGCGGAAAAGAGCTAGAGAAAGAAGTGCATAGAGCGCAAAAGGCAAGATCTTCTTCACTAAAGAATGGGGTTGATGTTCTTTCAATGGGGTTTTCATCTTCTTCTTCTTCTACTTCTACTCTGGTTTTCAAGCTTTAAATCTGCTCTGATATGGAAACAGGGGTGGGATTTTTCAGGGTGATTTTTGGTGGTGTTGGGGTTTTCTTTAATTTGATTCCTCAGCACGAGAAGCTTATACATACCACAATATTTCCACCGCTTCCGGTTGGATTCAGTCAATTACGCAACAACAAAAAATCTAATTGAAAAATTAGTACTAACAAATTACGGAGTATTTGTGAACTAATTTTGGAGTTAAATGATCTGATATTCGACAACTGGTACTTTGCAATTGGAACAGATTCAGAACAATCAGTAAAAGATGGTACAACACGCGCATCCACTAGGCCACTACTTTCTTTCCTTTGTCACGTTAACATTTTTTGTATATGTTAGATGAAGGTCCCCAAAAGTTTTCTACATTTGTTAAGCATTAGAATTATTTACTTATTTCTTTTTTATATTTCCAGTAATGTTTTGATATAGATTTATCACGATTAATAATTTGTAGTGCTAAGTAAAATTGTGTAAAGTAAGCATTGAAATTATTTTATATAATGAATACAACAATAATACTTGGGTTTCCAAATAAAGAGCAATAAAGTAACAAATTACTATAACCCAAAGTCAGAAAAGGGAAAAACGCTCCCGGGAGTCGGCCCTAGTTTTTGGCTGGGCCTGAACCTCCGCCGCTCTGTCGCTCCGACTGAGCCCTAACTTCCGCCGCTCCGATCGAGCCACCGAGGCCCGCCGACGCCGCTGTCTTCGAGGGTCTGAGAGCTCCAAGCCCAGATCCTTCCTTGGTCCGAACCACTCCCGCCCGCTCCGACCGAGCCCTGGGTCTGCACTGAGCCCTCGCTCTGTCCGAGGCCCCGACGCCGCTGCAATGTGTCGACGATTAAGTTTTGGGCTTCGCAGGGAAGTCGCCTCGCCGGGAAGACTCCGCTTCTCTCTGTTTCGCTTTCTCCGGGGAGACACGCCGGCGAACCCCTCCCTCCTCTTGGTTGGGTTGTTGTTTCCTCTGTTTGGGTTTGACTTTCATTCACTTTGGTGGGCTGGGGTGAGAAGGAGGTGGGGGAATTTCAGATCTGCATCTCCTTGTCTAAACTTCATTTTCGTTTTTTTTTTCCGGTTCGGTTGCGAGACTCTCTCTCTAGTTGATGAAGCTTGTCTAGATGATGAATCGAGTTGTAGTTCCGGCATGGTAGAGGATGATCATCCTTCCGACGGCGCAATAATTGTTTGTGTTTTACTCATCTCATTTCTAGGTTGTTTTGCTTTATCTTATCTTAGTTTGTTTTGTTTGTTTTTGCTTCTCTGTGTGTTGTTGTATTGCCGGTTTGTCCGGTTGTCAGTTTTCACTTCAAATTCTTACTTTATCAAAAAAAAAAAGCAATAAAGTAACACGAGAAAGAATTAATCAATGTTTTGAGGGGAATTATCAAACAACAGTACTGGAAAGCTGAGAACCACTTTTTTTTACAAAGAATTAATCAGTGTTTTGAGGGGAATTACTACTTCAACTTTCAAAAAATTTGCTTATTAAACATCCTAAATTTTACTTTAACTATCTAACTTCAGCTTTAACTACTACTTCAGCTTACTTCATCTTCAAAAAATATGGTGGTATTGTTTACTACTCCTTAATTAGGTGTTGGACATTAGCACAGATAAGACAATAAATCCTCCCCGCAAAAAAAAAAAAATTAATTGTTATAAAATTTCACTGGGATAATGAAACTGTGAAGGAAAAGCTACCAACAACTCAAGACTGTAATTATGGAAGGTCACATTCGGAGAAGTAAATTGGAGTGGTAATTGTTATGGTAAGAACAAATTAACTTATACTCGGTATAACATCGGTAATTATAAGTGCAGAGATCAATTATAACAACAATAATGATTGCCACTAAGAGGCAACCCCCCTCCAATTATTGCAATTCAGAAAGTATATTTTTTAATTCTTACTCAATTTATCTATTCGTTATTAATTTTCAAGTATTTGTCTATTTATGTAAGATTTTGCCAAAAAAACATTAGAAAAACGTTATTTAACTAAATATATATGTGATTAATTACGAACAAAGAATTTGTGCTAGTATTGAATTGCTTTAAGCCTAGACGGTGGTCGGTGGGTGACATCGGTAATTAAACACTGTGTTTGACTTTTCATACATGTAATACTTTGAATAGCTTTCGCTTATTTAGAGGATGGGGCCCGCGCACTTATGTGGGTCGTAAACAGTAATCCTTTGTGGGCTTACTATTTGGGAGCCCATGTTCCCAGTAATAATTTCAGCCCAATAAGGCCCAATGGGTCACACGCGCATATCAACTATCTAATTTCCAGACGACGTCTTCTGAGTTCTTACTCCTAACTCTGAAGTTTCAATAATGGCTTTAAATCCGAAAACTTATGGAGACTTTCGAGCTCTACTGTTTACCAAATTTTAAGCTTTATTAAAGGGATTCCGGATAAGGTACAATATGCCCTTATTTTGTCAACAAATTGTATTTTTTTCCGTCCCCTGATCATTCTAGAATAGCCTATATAGAAGTTTTACAAATAAGCTAAGGCTGTTCAAAATTGGCCCGGACCGGAAAAGACCGGACCGGAAAAGACCGGACCGGACCAGTGAAATTCCGGTCCGGTCTCCGGTCCAAGGTTTTTCCTTAATCCGGTCCGGTCCAAACCCGGAAAAAAAAAAAAACCGGTCCGATCCAGTGGACCGGATTTTTTTAAAAAAAAATTTATATGTTTTATATATTTTTTTGGAGATTTATATATATATTTTTTATAGATATTTTTTTTAATTTATTAAGTTAGGATTATATATGTTTTATAGATATTTTTTTTAGATTTTAAATAAGAATTTAATTATTTAAAAAAAAAACCGGTCCAATCCGGTCTCCGGTCCACCATTTTCAAAAAATCCGGTCTGGATCGGATGAACACCCCTAAAATAAGCTATTAATGTTCACTTATTTGTACACTCAGGTTCACAAATAATTACTAAATGTTCAAAGACATGTGTTTGAACATGAATATGTTATATGTGAACCTTACGACACAAAAAATGAACATTTAATACTTATATGTAAACATCAATAATTAGGGGTGTTGAAATCTCGATCGGACCGGAAATGACTAGATCGGACCGGTGAAAATACGGTCCGGTCTCCGGTCCAGATAATTTTCTTAATCCGGTCCGATCCAAACCCGGAAAAAAATCGGTCCGGACCGGTGGACCAGTTTTTTTTTTTTTTAATTTATATGTTTTTTGGGAGATTTATTTTATAGATATTTTTCTTAATTTAATAAGTTAGGAGTATATATATTTTTTAGATTTTTTTTATAGATTTTAAATAAGAATTAAATTATTATTTTTTAAATAAAGTCCGGTCTCCGGTCCAGACTTTTGAAAAAATCCGGACCGGATGAACACCCCTATCAATAATTGTTTATTCCATAACGATCAAGATGTAAAATAAAATAAAATTGTTGATCGAAAAAAAAAATCGTCATATTTACGGTTATACCACTGCGTTACTATTCACTATTTTTTACATTTTTAATCTCAGCCCTCTATTCTCTTAATCCAATGACCCCTATAACTTCTCATATTGTATAATAAGGGTCAAATATATGTGAAACTTCATTTTTTGTAAAGGTGTAAATAAGATGTTATGAATTTTATAAGAGTCAAGCGCACTTTGTGGGTCTTAGTGTTAAAATTTCATAGTATGTCATAACTTATCCTATCAAAAGTTAGACAACAACTTTCAGATTTATTATGTCTTAGACATCTTATATTGTGTGTACGTACTGAAGTATTCCTTCTTTTATGTTATGCATTTTATAAATTATGAGTCCATTATTCACATCTAAACTCATATGAAATAAGAAAATTTCCAGAATAGTTGTATATATCTAGTAATTGTGTACCTATTTTTTTTTATTAGGTAAAAATTAGACTGAAAATCATAGAAGAGTCGAAAAATGTTTTACGATGTTTGTTTCATATTCTAGATTATCTCGAAAATGTTTCAAGAAACTATGTTGGATCTTTTTTGTGATAAAGTCTATCACGATGTTTGTTTCTCGAAAAATATGAAAAATCTACATTCAAAAAAACAGTTATAAAACATATAAGATATCATAAATTAACATTTAAATTAGAAGGCATCATGATTAACCAAAATATCGGTGCATTTTTAATGTGATTAAAGCATGGATGGGAGAAGCAATAAGTGCGTGGAGGCATTTTCAGAAATACTTAAAGAGCAAGTCTTTTTTGGAAACCCATAGATTATATTCTGCAAATCAGATCGGCCGTGTAAAGATGACTCAGTGGCCTCAAACGGTGGAGATCGAGATGAACGCAAAGGCTCCTCCTTTAGGAAAAAAGATCCCACCATTTTCTACTGTTTAATATAATTTGAAACAGATCTAGAAAACCATGTTACACTGGTTAGTTTAGGGTTAACTAACCTTCAAATCTGAGTATTTACACTTCATCAATTTCTAATTTTGATTGAAAAACACTACAAATGTATGCTTGATGTCATCTACTAAGATCTATTACCATATCTGACGTGTATTAATAAGGAGTCCTTTTGCATTCATCAATTTCTATTGCAAGAAACTCCCCAAATCTGGCTATATTGCAAATTTGGGCCTGAGATTTTGCTATATATAAAGTGGAAACCAACTCATATCTTGTCGAACAAGCACTTGAAAAGGGATGGAAGAAGGAAGGAACTGAAATTCCTTGGGGTGGAGGTATTTTGAGCTGCTTTTCTCTGGGCCCCACACATCCCTAATCTCCCCTTTTTTGAGTCTTCACACTCACTTTTCCCGGTGGGGCCCAAGCTGTGTTCATGACGGTGGCGGGAATCTGGCGCCTTAACACGCCATCTTCACTCAAAATTCTCCCTAATTATTTCATCACTTCTTTCTCCCCTTCTTTACAAACTCAGAATTAAACCTACATTAATTTGGGTGGTGAAAGATGGCTGGCGGAGGAGGGGCGGCGCCACCGCCCAAACAGGATGATCAGCAACCACATCCGGTCAAAGATCAGCTCCCCAACGTCTCTTATTGTATTACAAGTCCACCACCGTGGCGTAAGATTAATGCCTTTTTTGCAACTCTGTTTAAATTTTTTTCATAAATAAACATATTCATTTTAATTAACTGAGTCTCCTGCAATTGCAATTTTGCAGCGGAGGCTATACTATTAGGATTCCAACACTACTTAGTGATGCTCGGCACAACAGTCTTGATCCCAACTTACTTGGCTCCACAAATGGGCGGTACAAATGTAAGTTCTAAAATTTCATACATCAACTGGAATTACACTATGCTGTAACTTTTTTTTGTGTGTGTTATGTAGAAGGATAAAGTGAAGATGATTCAGACCTTACAATTTGTTGCTGGGCTCAACACTTTGTTGCAAACCTTCTTCGGAACGCGGTTGCCAGCTGTCATGGGTGGGTCCTATACGTTCGTCCCAACCACAATTTCAGTCATCCTTGCTGGCCGTTACAGCAACATTGAGGATCCACAGGAGGTTAATTTAATTGCTTCTTGATTCTCATATACTCATGCATTAGCAATTTTTACTGAAATTTGTGGTTCTTGGATGCAGAAATTTTACAGGATAATGCGAGGAATCCAGGGCGCCATGATTGTTGCTTCTACTCTTCAAATCATCCTTGGATTTAGTGGCCTGTGGCGCAATGTCACAAGGTTGTTTGTAATTTCTTAACTTCTAACATCTCATAATTGTATCTGATAAGGGCTCGTTTGGTAACCATGTGAGTTTTCCAGAAACCTGCATAAAACTGAAAACTCACGGGGTTGGTAACCAAACAAGCCCTAAGATTTCATATTTTAGTTCAAGATTATGATAATGAAATGTTTGTAATTTCTTGACTTCTAATATCTGATCATTGTATCCGGTAAGGGCTCGTTTGGTAACCTTATGAGTTTTCCAGAATATAATTCTGAAATGTTTGGGATATATTCAGGTTCTTAAGTCCACTAGCAGCAGTTCCTCTAGTGGCATTATCTGGATTTGGTCTATATGAGCTAGGATTTCCAGAAGTAAGTAATTACAAACACTATATTCGACACGATAAATCCATATAATAGAAGTCTAATCAAAGCTTATGTTGTGTTAATTTGGGAAAATAGGTTGCAAAATGTGTTGAAGTTGGACTACCACAGCTCATATTCCTCCTCATATTTTCTCAGGCAAGTATATTAATAACTGTTTCATGTAACAGGCTTATTATATAGTTTACTTATACTGATCAAAACTTGCATTTGCAGTACATACCACATATAATGAAGGGAGAAAGGCATGTTTTTGATCGGTTCGCAGTTTTATTCTCAGTGGCCATTGTGTGGATCTATGCTCACCTTCTGACAGTTGGTGGGGCCTACAAGCACAGATCAGTCTCAACACAGTTGAGCTGCAGAACGGATCGTGCTGGACTAATTGGCGGTGCAGCCTGGTAAAGAAACACTCAAATTGTGGTTAAATTATGCTAAGTATCAGAAAGTTTTATGTGTTCTGAATTGATGTAAAATTAGGATAAGTGTACCATATCCATTTCAATGGGGAGCTCCTACATTTGATGCTGGAGAATGTTTTGCTATGATGGCTGCTGCATTCGTCGCACTTGTGGAGGTTTGTGCATTTTTTATTTTTTATTTATTTTTGTAATTTGAATTGCAATTGCTAAGTTGTAACTGTAACTTTTCATTATGTGTAGTCCACTGGCTCATTCATTGCTGTGTCAAGATATGCAAGTGCAACTCCTGTGCCACCCTCCATTCTCAGCCGCGGCATTGGTTGGCAGGTAACTTGAATAATAGCATTATTCATGATTTAAAACTCATGTATTTTTGTTTAGGTAAATTAGTGGGGCATTCATCATTTGAGAATGATTATTACCGTGTAAAATGAAAATGATGCAGATAGACAAAAACCTATACACTTTTAAAATTTATGCACTTTTTAAATTTGCACAAATTCACGCTCACAAATTCGAAAACTTATGCACATACAAGCAAAGATTTGTATATATTCAAAAGGTGCATAATTTTTTGCTTTTATGTACACGAGTTTTAAAAGGGCTGAAGTATTTGCTTGTATGTGCGTAAGTTTTTGCTTATATGTGCATCATTCTTATTTTACACGGTAATAATTATTTTCACATAATCAAACCCCAAATTAGTGTCTTTTATAGTATTCATTGCTTGTTGAAATTGAAATTTTCTCTGCTTTTCATCAGGGGATAGGCATCCTCTTCTCTGGAATCTTTGGAACTGGAAATGGTACATCAGTATCAGTGTAAGACTCAAGAACAATAATTTTTACCATGACTATATATATATACTATAATCTTTCAATTATAAGAAATACAATACAAGTTTTTAATCTGGATTTTGCTTGATGATGCAGTGAGAATGCTGGATTGCTAGCACTAACCAGGGTAGGTAGCCGAAGGGTGGTTCAAATAGCAGCTGGATTCATGATCTTTTTCTCAATACTAGGTCCATTCTTCACCTCCACGATCCACAAAATTCCTCTCTTTTACATTAATTCTCTCTAGTAAAAAACAATAAAGTTCACACCTTTTTCTTCATCTTGGGTTAATTCAGGCAAATTTGGAGCAATTGCTGCATCAATTCCAGCCCCAATTGTTGCAGCTCTGTACTGCCTTTTCTTCGCATACGTCGGTATGAAACACATCTTAAATCAGAACCAATCAATTCAAATCATGACTTGCAATTTGATGTAAAAAAAAATAAAACAAATTACAGGTGCAGCTGGACTCAGTTTCCTGCAGTTCTGCAACATGAACAGCTTCAGAACAAAGTTCATTCTTGGCTTCTCTGTTTACATGGGGCTGTCAATTCCACAATACTTCAATGAGTACACAGCAATTCACCAATATGGCCCTGTTCACACTCACGCAAGATGGGTAAATAACCATTCTCAATTTTTTCACTTCACACTAAGAAATTTTACTGTCTTTGAATTTGCTGACGTCATGCATTGGATTTTATGCAGTTCAATGACATCATCAATGTGCCCTTGTCCTCGGAGGCATTCGTGGCAGGAGTACTAGCCATGTTGTTGGACGTCACGCTTCTCAAGAAGGACAGCGCCACGCGTAAGGACAGAGGAATGCAATGGTGGGACAAGTTTAAGTCATTCAAAACAGACTCTAGAAGTGAAGAGTTTTATTCATTGCCCTTTAATCTCAACAAGTTTTTCCCATCAGTTTGATTTACAATTCACTAGCAAATATATGATGGTTTAATTTGTAGAAGCTCTTTTTATTTTGAACTCCTAGAATGTAGTACTGAAGTTAGTTTGTAGATGTAATATTTTAGACTTCTGATCACTGATTTTTCAGTTTAAATATAGAAGACAATTGAACCACTAGCTTGCAGCTTTCATTGTTTTTGTTTAAAGATTATTATTCTCAGCTAGTTATTGAGGTAAATTGAATCTATCAAAGTGTTGTTGTTTATAGTTTATTAAGGTTGCTAATGCAAAAGGTGAAGTGCGGTTGTAACAAATGTTATCTTTATGAAAGAGGGTTTTATTTAAATAAAAGTATTATCTGTTTAGAATTGTTAATTATTTGGATTCTCTCTAGAGTGCTCAGAGCCTCAGACCACTAAATTAAAGAAAGGAAAAGAAGTAGAATGTATGATGAATTGATGATTTTAAACTTGCTTTCAAAGTTTTCAAAAAGTAGTATAATGTAAATACCCTCTTCCAACCTGTTTTCGGGGCATTTTTTTAACTTGCTTTATTGACTTAACATAAACAAAATTTGAGGTGTTTCGTAAAGAACCTTTTCTGAAGAGAAGAAAAAAATCAACTCAGTTAATATAGCTACGTCAGGCTAGTTCAAATGGGCTTTAATTTGGGCCCAGTGCCAGGCGGAGCAAGCAGATCTGAGCGGCTGAGCTCATGTTATTATCGTTATTAAATTAAAGGTTTGTTAGATACATGTATTTATAAAGAGATTTTTGTTTATAAAATATTTATTTTGAAAAAGTAAGATTTGAAATTTGAGTGTTACAGAAATTTGTGAAAGTACAAAATAAATTCTTTATAAACACATTGTCAAACACACCCTAAGAATGTATGACTTGTAATTTTCGCAAAATTAATGGTTAAAAAATATGCATTAAAAGCGCGCTTATAAAATCATAAAGGGGAAACCATAAAAGAGATTAAAGCAACAATATCAATTTACAGTATAAAATTATAATTTTAATTTCCTTTTAATAAAGAATAAAAGAGTTGATAGAAACTAAACTCAAAAACCTACTGATACTATTTTACATTACAAAAACCAATAAGTCAAATATTTTCCTTATTACTTTTTTATTATATTATCATTATTTCATATAAATAAAAAAAATTAAGAAAACGAAATTCAAGAATCCGTCAGAAAAGAGCGGGGCGGAGCCCCCTTAACCCCTCCTTGACTCCACCCCTGTATATATATACGGACTATATATGAAGGACGATTGGATAAATTAAAAGATCCATCTAACCCTAATTTAACCCAACCAAGATATTCTTAATTAGATTAGGGCCGGTCAACGGGTCTCAAATCGTGATACAAACTAGATAATATTCATTAGATCGATCGGTTATAACAAGAGCATGCTTCTTTTTTGTGCAAAGATTATGTTCATGAACTTAACCAAAGCACATGATATGTGTTTGGTCAATATCTCAAGTATATATATATATATATATTTTCCAAACATTCTGTTAGATAATTAAACAAATTGTGGTTGGTACGTACGTGGTAAAGTAGAGTGACAAGAATCCACAAAGATTACTGTCTGCCTTATAATTAGGGTACCTGTCTGGACCTAATTCTTTGCATGCATCTTCATATTCGTACGTTCAATGATTTCATTTTATAATAATTATGTAAATTATGCAACTAATAATGTACGTTTAGGTCTGCATTGGAGATCGATCTGCCAGATCGCGCGAAGAACTCTATATAATCCTCATTTCTGAAATTAACAAAGATAAGGGGAAATATCGCACTTAAAACAATTAATATCGGTTATCATCATATCATTAAAGTAATTTGTTGCTCAATATACAGTATTAGCTATATATACTAGTGTAATACCCGTGCCTTGCACGGAATTGTTTATTTTTTCTTATATTTGTAAAAATAGTATATTTTAATTATCGATGAATTAATGTTTCAATATATATTTGATTAGTTATTTAAATTAAAAATGACTAATCGACTAAACAAATTAAAGATATAAAAAATTACATTATATAAAGAGATACATAACTCTCCATAACTTTATTAATAATAAAAATTGGCTAAGTAGTCTTAGAAACATGGATAGCCACACCCCTTTACATCAATACTATTACAACGATCAAACATGGATTTGAATTTGTCCATTGTCGCTTCTCTCTAATAACATGCAATTTCAACGTTCTGTTATGTCGGGTTAATTCGTCCATAACAAAATCACCCTACAAATCTAAAATATATTCAAAGTAAAATAAATTAATCTACATACTACTAATGTTTTTGTCCTAATATTATAAAAATACACAAACATATGTAACTAATTAATATAAGTAATAAAAAAAATTACAAAAGGTCCACGGTAAATATTTAATTTAGTATTATAAAAAATATAATATAAATTTATATTTATAACTACTAAATGTATATGACGTTAATATTGAATGCAACTTTGAATAGTTTTAATCGGCTTATAGGCCCAACTTTAAATTGATTCTCCACCTTCGCTCACAACATACAATATGTTTTAGTAAATATTATATATATAAACTAAAATAAATTAATTATAGAGCTTATTGGGCCATTACATAATTAATAATACTAATGAGCTTTATAAACTGTAATTTAATAGTAAGTATTAAAAAAGAACAATAGAATAAATTATCGAAAGAGAGGTGACACTCTCTATTACTTTATTTATATTAAAAAATGGCTAAATAGTTATGAAACCGGAATAGCCACATCCAACATTAAAATATAGATGATGATAAACCGTAAAAATATGTCTAAGTCAAAACAGCAAAACTAATGAAACAAAAGATTTGCAGCTGAGATTTGCAGCATATTTGAATTGCAAGCATTGTTCTTATTGAAGTCTTTCTTTGGGGTAAATTCCGGTCATACTAATTTTTGGGATTAATTATGAGATTTGCAATATTGTTCTTATCAATGTGTTGTTTTGTTGTGTAGGTTGAACAATCATTATCAAGATTCAATTGCTATGCTTAATTGGTTTTGGTGATTATTGATTGTTTTGGTAAAAACTGATAGTGCCGTAATCAAATATGAAAGTTGTGTAATACTATTACTTAATTTTGGTAATTATTGATTGTTTTGGTAAAAACTAATTGTGTCGTAATCAAATATGAAAGCTGTGTAATATTATTACTTAGTTTTGGTAATTATTGATTGTAATTTATAAATAAGGTAGGTATATGTGTATATATATATTAATTAGGAAAGTAGATTATAGTTGATATATAATTTTTAGTTTTAGTTGTTTTATTGAAAAAAAAATTAGAAAAATTATAGTAATGACATGTGGCAAAATCAATACGGTGATGACATGTGGCGTAGTCGGACTTTGCATTTAATAGTTATATAGTAGATTGGGCGCACAATTAAACAACAATGGCGGCTTTGCCTATTTCAGAATTTTGGCATCGAAATTATCTATTTCCTAAATATTTTCTCTAATATACTCCAGTACGATATTATTAATTAATATTTTTTTCAAATTAAATAAAAAAAACTTCATTTATTAGTAAAACAATAGGATATTTAATCTAACCTTTCAAAAAGGTAGACAATTTGAATCGCAAACGCTCACATGCTCTAAGCTATATAACGAAATTAAATATAGGTATATTTTTATATAGTACGGAGTATCACTTTCTAATTTCTATACTCAGATTTGTAAGCAAACAAGTCAGAACTCATATGATTTCTCACCCTTAATCATGCAAGTGTCTATACAAATGTGAATTAATCAGCTGAAATTTAATATTAAGGGTTGGTTTTGTTGTAGCCATTAGAAGTTAAGAAAATGAGATCATACATAAAAACATTTTTAACAATTAATTGAATTATAAAATGGAGTGTTTGTAGTCCCCCACAGGCCAAAGCAGTAGTCATGGCTAAACATGATCACATGGCTGACAATGCCTGACATTACCCACCCCAAATCCCAATAAGCTAGTTATGACTCCAGTTAGAAAATATAATTATCATGTCATAATATCATTAAGAAACTGATAGGGATTAAATTTATTTTATGTTTTGAGTAATTAATTAATTACAATTGATCAGAGATTTACTGCCACTAATTATAGAGAAGACAGCTTAGCAGTGTGTTTGCACTTTGCTTGATACTGTGTTTCTTTGTCACGGGGAATTAAAATACTGATAGGGTTTAAATTTATTTTATAGTCTAAGTTTCAAAGAAAGTGGCGTTTAGGGGTTTTGGAAGTTCTGCTACAATTATTAATTACTTTAGAGTTTTTTTTTTTTTTGCAGCAGGCTAGAATTGGGTCTCCATTCTAAGTGGATGGCAGACCCAGATCATCCTTACGGATGATCCAACAGAACTCCAGCGCGGCCTTCCCGGCTGGTGAGTATAAAGCTTGTAGCTGAAAAGTCCTGATAATAGCATCAGGTATAAGGGATCCTTGAACGTAAGGCAACGCGGCCCGAATCCAATCTAAATTTAATTCATTGGAAGCTAGAAAGTCGGCTGCAGTGTTGGCTTCCCGAAAAGTGTGAAATACTTGAAAGAATGGAACTTGTTGAGAAGATGTTGTATATCATCAATTATCGTTCGTATTTCCCAGGGAATTTTCCAAACTCTCTTAATTGCATTAATGACCGATAAATTATCGCCTTCTAGAATAATATTCTTTATATTATATTGGATTGCGACTTGTATTCCTTTTAATGCCGCTAGGGCCTCCGTTTTTAGTATGTTATTGTGTCCAATATGTGAATTGCCGATGAAAAGAATCTTACCATCCGAGTCTCTACAAATGTAGCCTATTGACGAATGATCTGATTTGGCTGATCCATCGAAATTAATCTTACACCAACCCGGAGAAGATTGCTTCCAAGTTTGGTTACGAAGTAAACGTCGATTTCGTTTTCTTGTTCCTTTTGTATGATCTTGTTGTGTCGTAGCTGTCTTCCAATTAATAAATTGAAAATAAGCTTGTTCAGCTATCTGTTTTGGTGATGTTACTTTATTTCGAAAAATCATATTATTTCTAGATGTCCATATATTATTCCATATGAAGATAAGATGTATGACGTTTTGATGCTGAATTGTTTGGTTAACCAAATTTGTGAAGTCTTGTATAAAGTTAGCACTTCCAATCATAGAAATATTCTGTCCTGCAATGGTATTGAAATGTTGTATTGTTTGTCTGGTATGTATGCATTCAAAGAAAATGTGTTCTCATGTTTCAGACATTGAATTACAAAGGGCACACTGATCTGTAATTCTATGAAAGTGTCTATTCAATCGTTCCGTTGTCGGTAGTGAGTCAGATACAGCCTTCCAGATAAAGTTTTGAAGTCTAGGAGGAATATGTTGTTTCCAAATCCATTGAAATAAATTTGTATTGGTAGTATGATTGCTGGTTGAAGATAGATTTCTTGCCGATGCAGTTGAGAATGTTCCCGTAGCAGTTGGAGTCCAAACAATCCTATCTTCTGTCTGATGAATCGGAATGTGAATGTTGAGAATATGTTGAATAATATGAGATGGGATTTTTTGTTATAATGCTCTTGTGTTCCATGATCCATCCGAAGTGATATATTGTTCTACTTTTTCATGTTGATATTGTTCATTGTATGTTGGTAATTCTGAAAGACGAATGTTTAGGATCCACTTGTCTGTCCAAAAATTAATTGATTTCCCACTTCCCATTGTAACGCAGTCTGGAAGGTCTTTCGGAGATGCAACAAACAACCAAATTGCCATGATTTTGGTTTTTTGTTGTTTAATGTTAAGATATCATCGTTGTCCAAGTATTTTTCAGTTATAATCCAAATCCAAATATTTTCTTTATCTGTGAGAATTTTCCATAATAATTTCATTTGTAATGCATTGTTAAAATCTTCAGCTTTATGTATTCCCAAACTCTCTTGTTGCTTTGGTTTACAGATATTATCCCAGGATAAGAGTGGTGTGTATTTATTGTTGTTTTTATTCCAGAAAAACTGTTTATTAATATCATCAATTTGTTTACAGATGCCTTTTGGGAGTGAAAAACATTGCATTAGATGATTCGTCTTAGATAATAAATTGGATTGAATCAAAGTAACCCTCCCTGCTTGAGAGATAGAGTTGGCTTTCCACTTAGATAATTGTTTCTGCAGGCTTTGTATTGCATAATTAAAGCAATCATTCTTTACTCTACCACACACTATAGGAATACCCAAATATTTTTCCATTGAGTTTGTAACTTGGAGATTTAAAAGGGACGCTAACTGTTGTTTCCTCCCCCTTTCAATATTGGGCGACGTTTGGAATGTACTCTTGTGATAATTTATTGATAAACCTGAGATGTCCGAGAATTTTTGGAGCATCCTTTTAATGTAGAGCATGTTTGTTGTTGAAGCGTTTGCGAAAATAAGAGTGTCATCAGCAAAACATAGGAATGGAATTCGAGTTCCATGGGGAGATAGTTGAATGCCAACTTTAGGAGATCGTTGTAATGCTTCATGTTGTAAAGTCCGAGTTAAATATTCCATTGCGAGAATAAAAATGAAAGGAGCAATTGGATCTCCTTGTCTAAGGCCGCATTTAGGTTTGAATGTTGGCCCGAGTTCGTTGTTGACTAAAATTGAGAATGAAGAAGATGAGATACACGTCATTAGTAGCGAAATCCATTTCTGATGGAATCCAAACTTTTGCAAAATGTGAACTATAAAAGGCCATTGTAACTTATCATAAGCTTTTTCCATATCCAGTTTTAATGTCATCCAGCCACGTTTACCTTTTTTCTTTTTATGGAACGAATGAAAGACTTCATGTGAGATTAGTATATTGTCGAAGATAGATTTATCTTGAACAAAGGCCCCTTGGCAGGGATGGATTAGTTTTGGAAGTATACTCTGTAATCGATTGGCCATGAGTTTTGTAATTATTTTATAAATTGTAGTACATAAACTAATTGGCCGAAAGTGGTTAATTGTCTGTGGATTATCAATTTTTGGTATTAATGCTATGAATGATTGGGCACAATCAGATAGAAGAATATTGGAATGAAAGAAGCTTTGAACAACTTTAATTACTGACTTCCCAACAATTGGCCAGTATGTTTTATAGAATTCTGCGTTAAATCCGTCTGGGCCTGGTGTTTTATTAGTAGGTAAATTATTTACCACTTTCTTAATCTCTGCGTGAGTTGGTTGTTTAGTTAACATATCATTTTCCTCGTTTGAAACAAGCGCTGGAATAATGTCTAAGCCTGCATTCGAGGTTTGGCGTACATGATTAGTATTAAAACTTTGCTGGAGATCCTTTGTAATTTCTCTTTGAATATCTTCCTGATCATAATAAATGTTAGTATCTAGAGCATGGTAGGAGATCAATTTTTGTTTACTAGCTCTAATTTTAACTAAGTTCTGGAAATATTTTGTATTCATATCATTTTCGTTAATATGTTTATCCTTGGCTCATTGTTTCCAATATGTGTGTTGGAATTCTAGGAGCTTATTGTATTTTTGAATGTGTCTAATATATTTTTGGTATATATTGTTGTTGTGTTGATCGGCAAGGTGATCTTCCTGAAGTTGATTTAACTTGGATTCTGTATGTCGTAGTTGCTCGAAATTGTTGTTATTATTCTTTCGCATCCAGGTTTTTGTCACAGATTTGAGTGCTTTTTGTTTTGAAAAGAGTTTATACATTAGGGATCCGTGGTAACGAAATTTCCACACCTTGTCAACTAATAACTTGTAATTAGGATTTTGAAGCCAAATATTTTCAAACCGAAAGGGGTAATTTTTTGTTGTATTGTTGTTTCTCAGATTTAGTACAATACAACAGTGGTCAGAGGTAGTAAAAGGAAGATGCTTTAGTGTAATTGAATCATACCATTGTAATAATTGCGGTTGGAGTAATACCCGATCTAGACGTTCGAATGTAGTTAATTGTTGAATTGTCGATTTGCGCCATGTAAAAGGAAAACCTGTAAATTTAATGTCAATGAGTCCATGATGATTAACTATGGAGTTGAGACGGTTGAATCTAGTAGCAGTAATGTTAATTACTTTAGAGTTTCCTAAATTAGTGTATCAGGGCGCACAAGATTCGAGCTTCGTAATACTTTCAACGTCTATTTTATAACCAGTCTTTTTAACCTCGAAATTATTATTTTTAAAAAAATTATCACTTCAAAAGAAAATGTTCAAATTTCGTATAAGATTGAAATTTTCTAGATAATAATATTCAATTAAAAGATTTTAAGATCAGATTTTAACCTATGCACCGAAAGTACTATTAAGAAGAACTGTTTTATAAGAGATTTCATACACGTTATTTATAACTTTAATTAGTACTAATTATGGGTGAGATATCATATGAGTGAGGATAACGCACGTCTAGTACAAGATATAATCGAATGTACTTTCTCAAGACCGCGAGTAAATTAATCTATTCTGATGAAATAAGGAGGAATATTTTTGGTTTGTGAATTGAGAGGTTAATTTCTCACATTATTTTGAAACAATGAATAAAGTAAATCAATTCGTTATTTAGCTTATCGAATACCTAGTGATTGATATTCATGACATCACGTAATTAAGTACATTATGCGGTCCCTGATATTCCGCAAGTGTGCTTAGCTATAAGAATTTTATAATTCTAAAATGAGCGTAATTTGCGGTTAGAATACGATGGAATAGCTAATGAATGGTGTATAAATCACTAAAAAACGACACAAAAAATGTTTTCTTGGGATTTCAATTGGATGGATTCTATTGAAATATCATATCAATAGCTAGTCGTGCTACCTAACATTTTACTCCCTCCATCTCATAATATAAGCCTCATTTAACTTTCGTACACTGTTTACGGTTAAAGAGAATCTTCGAAATTTCTTCCAATATATAAGAAAAAACATAGTCATGTGGGGTCTTGTTTGATTCGTCTTAACGAGTATTTTGATAATATCAAAAAATTATAATTTTTAGGGTTATATTATTAGAGATATTAACGATACAAAACCCGACTCGACATTTCACTACTACATATCGTTGCTATTGTAGCGGTTGAAATCCGTCACATAAGGTTTGAAAACCGCCACATTAGACCTATTGTGGCGGTTTTTGCCCGCTACATCTGCTGGCGCTGCATTAGCTCTATTGTAGCGGTTTTTAGCTTATTGTAGCGGTTGTGAGTTACATAGAAAACCGCCACATAAGATTTACACAACTGTCACTATATACACCCTTTTGTAGCGGTTTTTGTTTGCATTTTTTTTAGAACCTAATGTAGCGGTTGTGTTTCAATAGTTTACCATTATAATCTATTGTGGCGGTTTTACTAGAATTATTATAATTATGATCAAACGGCCTGTACACAATTTAATTATATATATATACCAACATGATATAAATTATAAAATATAAATTCTGCATCATTAAAGGCTCAAATTAAGTAGAAATATTTTCATATTAATAACATAAGAAATACCATACAAATGAGTAATATATGTTCAAAAAATGACATGCATTTAGCTAATAATATTTAAACCCAAAAGTAATAATCACTTCATATGTTAGCCTATTTTCAAAATGACTTCTTAACCCTAATCAATCTATAACCTAATCCGGCTAATAGTTCCACCAAATGCCTTGTCTTCAACGTTTGTAGTAGTCACACTAGCTCCACCTACACATATATACAAAGAAAAATGTTAACAAAATAGAATTAGCTATATAAATAAAAATAAAAATGTTAACGAAATAGAATTAGGTATATAAATAGAGTTTTCGATTAGAATGGTAAGGCAAATTAAGATTCGTTTATATACATGTTGAAAATTTATTTCCCCTACAATTCCCTACAACATTCAATTAAGCTTTTGATATCTCAAGTCAAAGCTACACAAAATTGAAGAAAGTGCAATCACCATAACCGTACCACTCAAGTTCCACACAAAGCAAGGAACAAATATCAGATTGAAGTTTTATCTTGCTAAGCATCTACTGGTCAAAATCTAAAAATGTTCCTATAATCCCACCCTACAAATATATAATGTTATGCTTTTATTGATTGAAACTCAAGTAAGCCCATCCATTGTGCCAAGAACAAATAGCTTATGTAATTTCATCTAGACCATGTATTTCAACTTATCAGCCTCAGAATAAACCCATGCAAAGAGGTAGAAAGCTAGAGTTACGGGCACATATATATATATATATATAAGTAATATTCATCTGCCACAAATGAAGGAAAGTAGTACAGCATACACAGAGAAAGAGTGGGTAAAAGCATATCAGAAGAAGAAAATAAAGCAACTAACAGTAAATTAAAGACACAATTAATTCATTATTTTATAGGAAGAAAAATACATTTATTGTGAACATGACGGGACCGTTGATTCAGCAGCTTCATCATCACCTTGACTGGATGCATCATCTCCATCAGCAACTTCATTCGACTGGAAGTCTGGAATAATAACATCATCTCCATTAGCTTCTCTTATCCTTGATACAAAATCAGAAAATTTCTTCTCCAATAATTCCTCCATATCTTTCTCAAACTTTTTTGTGATGTTTTCTAAGAGCATTGGGGGCAATATATATGGAGTGTCGGGATCCCTCTTTTCTAATGTAGACTTTGTGACACCTCGTCCATACAAACGCACACGCCCACCATGTTCTTTCTTAGTGATAACATCAAAATATGGATCAATCTTTGCACCTCCACCATCTTGTGTCTTAAGTGCTTTCAATTTCTCCTATTTAACCAAAAACAAAGAAACATTCCATAAAAACAAAGATATGCAAAACATAAGTATTCTCATCCAAAACAACAACCCAGAAATGCACAAGCAAATTTATCTCACAATGTTTTTTAGACTCAATGTAAACTTCTGCTTGTGATGGCTCTTGATTGTCTGGGTTTTTTTCTTTCTGAACAAAAACATCAAACCAGAAACTAATATATTTACACAATTACTAGGTTAGCACGCAACATTGTTGAGCTTTAAAACTAATATAATTATACAATAATACAATTACCAGGTTAGCACGCAACATTGAAAACGAGCATGGTCCCATAGTATGCATATCACCTTGCTTTTGTCGGTTTTCCTTGTTGATCTTGCTGATTTCCTATATAATAAAACACGATAAATATGGTAGTTTACATTACGAACATACTATTTCAAGGAAAGAATTGGTAGTTGTAATAAATACTTGTGCTTTTTTTGAATCTCAATACTTCAGAAGGTCTCTGAATTGATTATCAGGTACATGCTCAGGCCGATTGGCCAACCTCTCTTCCATGGTTGTATACTTGGAGTAGTGTTCTTTTTTTATTCTTGATTTGTAAGTGCGCCAATCTGCATTTATAGTCTCAAGCACATGTTTCTTTCCTGACACTGAAATATCAAACCTTTTCTAAGGAAAAACAAATAATGTTAAATTAGTAACTGCATACATATATGTTTAAAATAGGGAGAAAAAACATAATAAAAAAAATATTACCAGCACATATTCCCAGATTTTATCCTTCGTAGGAGTAGGAACATATTTCCAACTTATGAAATTCAATGGTACAAGGGCTGCATCTTTAGCTATGGTTCCTAGGAAATGCGTAAAAGTTTCAACTACTTCTTTGGTAGGACCTGCTGGCTGGCCCATATCATTCAAAAGAATGTATTCACGCTTTTCCCAGTTATGAACATGTGCCAAAATGGTTCTTCCTCTACACTTCTTCTTTTGAGTATCTAATTTGGATTAGAGTAAATGTCAAACTTTATCACTAAACAAATGAAAAATGCAAATCTAGACAATCAAACATGTAAAATACCTGGATGTGCTTTTTCAGCCAGCATATCAGTTTCACTTGCTATATCATTATTGCCATTTGATGCATCTTCCATAAAGTCACCTTCATGGACATCTCTAACATTGTTGCCATTTGATGCATCTTCTACAAAGTCACAATCATGGACTTCTCTAACATTGTTATCATCAAGTGCATCCAAGTCACCTTCATGTAGACTTCTAACATTTCCTTGATGCATTCTCAAACCTCCAGCAGACAATCCTAATTCCTCTCCAAATTTTCAAACTCTTTTTCGAGAGCACCTTGTTGTTCTTTTAAGGCTTTTCTTTTCTGCAACTGCACATATAATGAATAAGACCCAGGAGCATAAAAATTCTTCTGATTTTGCGCGTGAGTTGAGCTCTTGGAAATCCGATGTTTCTTTTGGGGATTTTTATGTTGCTTCTTTTGCTGAATTTCTGGTTGATGGGTGATGCTTTGTTGCTGAGTTTGCTTTGGACGTTGTTCATAGATCAATTCGTGTGGCTGAGATCCTTCGGCCCGCTTGCTTCTTTGTTGTCGCTCTTTAGCTTTCAGTTTTGCAAAATCAGTCATGGGTAACGTTTGGATAAGGGGTTGTTTTTCTTTCTTACTTCTCCCATGATTGACATCTATTGAAGCATGCACAGAGTGTCAAGAATAATAAGGGTAGTTTAAATTACAAAAGACAATAATTAAATATAAGAAAATATAGAGATAAAATACATACTGCGTTAGTTTCACTCAAAGCTGGTTGAAGATTACTGGTATCTGTTTGAGGATGGCATATTTCATTTGTGACACCATTAGCAACCCGATCACACTTCTTTTGCAATTCTTTGCCCACCAAACTGCCAAAACCTTTAGCTTTCATCTTATAATTATCAGCTGCTATTGTTTTCATCCGCTCAATTTCATATTGATTTAGCTTATTTTTTCCAGTAGCTTGCTTGTCCTTCTCCATTTTCTAAGGCTAGTAATGCCTGGAATCAATGACAGCCAATATAATGTGTCAAGAGTTTAACTTGGACAGATACTCTTTAACAATCAAGTGGTTATTCAGTTTCATACTTGTGGAATTGTATAATGAGTTGTGGAACCTGCCTTTGTTTCTACTCTCTAATAATCTCAACCTAGCTATTAATTGTAAGAAAATAAGTATAAATATGACATCATGAAAATAGGTACAAAACTCCAATGTCAGGTTAGAAATACACAAATCGGAATTGAATCTGATTTCAACAGAGTTCACAGAGCTCTAGAGACCGACCCACTGCAGCTGCATGCGCTTGTGCTTCCTTTGCTTGCCTGCATAGGGAATATTACCAAAAATAACTCAGTTGCTGGATAGTAACTAGATGAACGAAATTTAATAAGTATGGTTAGAGAAGATTAATTATTTGCCTTGCTGTTAAAGAGTATCTATAGTATCTGCAACAAGATTTCCTTCTATGTCAACAATAGTTGCAGGCAAATCCCCTCTTGTGCAGTTTATTTCAAGATCAGCATTAGTGTTCCCAGACATATTTTGATAAGAACTGTGAGTTTCCTTCCAATATACATCAGCAAAATTATCACATCTTTCATCCTTAGGAACAAAATGATCTCTAGGTAGTTGCTCGACAACATAGGACCAATCCTTTGATGAAGGATCCTCGACATAGAAAACTTGATGTGCTTGAGATGCTAAGATGAATGGTTCTCCTTCATAAATCAACTTCTTGCGATTAACTCGACGAAGTCCAAAATCATCCCCTTCAGAGTAAAACCAGACACATCCAAACAAGACAACACTAGAATGGTCTTCATAGGAAATTTCGATAATTTCTTCAATTGAGCCATAGTAAGTAACATATCCCATGACAGGATATTGATCCTTTGAACTAGCAAAGCTAGGAGTTAAGGCTTTTAAAGTCACTCCACTATTTTCAGTGACACAGTTTCTATCACGCTTTTGGGTGTGAAACTTATAGCCATTGACAGCATATCCACTGTATCTTTTGATAAAAAAAGAAGGCCCGACAGATAAAAATTTCACACAATCCGACACCGGTTTACCTTCACCAATCTCATACTCAACCCTTTCTCTAAACCATGTAATGAATTCCTTGCTATGGCTTTGAGCAGTGTCCCACTTTCTTTTCTTTTTGCTACTAACAAGTGTTTCATGATCACTGCATTATGGTAAAAGTACAAATAAATTACAGTAAAATATAGGCTGAAACATATACCAAAATATAATAAATAAATTAATATACTACCTTATATATCTCTCAACTTCTTCATTGTTGCAATTAAATACTACGTATCGATGTGCTTGAGCCCACTTTTTATGACTAATTCTGACATGCTTTTGTGTTTTCTTGCTTCTCCTTCCTCTTGCCGGAATGGGATGGCCTGTCTTTTGAAAAATAGATTGTGAATCATTCCCCTCAGTATGATCATCTGTGACGAAGGATCCACGATGCAGATATCGCTCACAAAATGTAATACATTCATCAACCAAATATGCTTCTGCAATCGATCCCTCTGGACGACCTTTATTTCGGACAAAGCCCTTCAACTTTTGAAGGTCTGTTTCAATAGGATACATCCATCTAGTATGAGGAGGTCCCCATAGTCTAATTTCCTCAACTAAGTGGAGAGAAAGATGAATCATAATGTCAAAAAATGCTGGAGGAAATATCATTTCGAATTGACAAATGACCTCTGTAATTTCAGATTGTAGACGATTAAGATCTTGAGGATCAATAACCTTACTGCATATGCCCTTGAAGAATGCACTCAACCTGATCAAAGGTGCCACAACATCCTTATCAAGAGTTGCCTTGACAGCAATTGAAAGTAAATACTGCATTGCAAAATGAGCATCATGGCTTTTATAGCCTGAAATTTTCCTCTCCTGGACATTAACACACCGTGCAATGTTGGAATCACAAATTTGTGGAAGCCTAGCATTTTTTAACACACTAAAAAATCTGCGTTTCTCATCCGCTGTCATCCAAAACCGCGACTTTGCAACTGTATACCGCTGACCATCATCACACAATTTAGGTTGCAACTCCTCCATTATACCCAGTTGTACAAGATCATTTCGTGCTTTCATATGATCCTTCGTCCTCCCAGGAATGCCCAACAAAGTCGCAATCACACTATCAAATATATTCTTCTCTATATACATCACATCAAGACAATGTCGACAATCAATATGCATCCAATAAGGCAAATCAAAAAAGATGGACTTTTTTTTCCAAGGGCAGAATTCATCTTTGTTGTTGCTCTTGTTTTTATCCTTGGGAAATTTTCCGAAGTCATTTACAAAATCAGCCAGCAACTCCAAAGTTTCAGCTCCTGTCAAACGGACTGGTGCATCTTCAAGCTGATCATTCCCATTAAAGTGTCTCTTTTTACGCCGATATGGGTGGTCTTTATCCAAAAACCTACGACTTTCCATGTAACAAAACTTGCCACTGCATGGTAACCACAAGGAACGAGTCTCATAATGACAGTTAGGGCATGCCCATCTCCCTTTAGTGCTCCATCCTGATAACATTGCATAAGCTGGAAAATCATTTGTGGTAAATATCAAGGCTACATGCAGCTTAAACATTTCATTTGTTGAAGCATTATATGTATCTATACCAAACTCCCATAATTCCTGTAGATCCTTAACCAAAGGTTGCATGTATACATCGATATCTTTTCCTGGGGATGAAGGACCTGGAATGAGCAATGCTAACATCAAAAATTCAGACTTCATTAACATCCATGGTGGTAGGTTGTAATTGCTGAGTATAACTGGCCATGTACTATACGATACACTCATTGCGCTGAATGGATTAAATCCATCACTAGCTAACCCCAACCTTAAATTTCTTGGATCTTCTGCAAACGATGGAAATACTAGATCAAAGTTCTTCCAAGATTCACCATCTGCTGGATGTCTTAGAATTCCATCCCTTAGGCGCCCATTTGCATGCCATGTCATGTGTTTTGCAGTCTCCTTGCACGTGAACAATCTTTGTAACCTTTTCTTGACAGGAAAGTACCTAAGAACCTTTGCTGAAATCCGACGAACCTTACCGGTGATCTCATCTTTCTCATTTTTTATCCAACGAGAAGCCTTACACTTATGACAAAATTCTACATCAGCACTTTCCTCCCAAAACAACATACAATCATTAGGACATGCATCGATCTTGATGTAATCAAGACCTAAGACCTTAAGGACATTTTTGGCTTCATTAAAAGAGCTAGGCAGTTTCGCTTCAAGTTGCACATCTTTTACGATTTTCAACAAATCACTGAATGCACCATTGGTCAACTTGTGGTCACGCTTGTACACAAATAACCGGATTATAAAGGAAAGTCTTGAGAAATTCTTACAACCTGGATACAATTCTTCTTGGCCCTCTTCAACTATCTTGAAAAACTTTTTAGTGTCTTCATCCGGACCATATTGAAATGTGTCATTCAGCAAATCATGGATGTTATCATCAAAATTATAGATCACTCCATCACCATCTACCCTTTCAGAACTCATTTCCCTTGTAACTTCATAAGGCAGTTTTTTAAAACCCTTCGCAATCATGTGATTTTTTACAATGTCTCCATGCAGCCACTTCCGCAAACAACAATCCTTACAAGGACATCGAATTTCTTCTCCTTGTCCTTCAATTGAAAATGCTTTCTGTATATACTCATCTACCCCTCTTTGAAATTCCTTGGTCCAACGAGGAAACATATACCAGCTGATGTTACTATCATCCATCCCTTAAATTTATTTATAATGGTAGATACATGCAAATTCCAAAATCAGTATATACCTCAATATTTAAATATACTATTAAAATAAGTATTGATATATCTAACATTTTTTTTTATAAATTACGAGCTTATATGACTAACATATTTATTGGTAGTGAATATTGTTTAGAGTCATACCCATAGCTATTAAGAAAAGAGCACATTATAAAAAGAGAAAAGCAATTTCAATAGAAGTGAGAACTACATACCAAGAAACAAAATTCACAACAGCATCTTGACATAGATTAGTTGCAATAAATAACAAGAGAAAAGCAATGGCTCGTCCAGAATACAACCAAGGGTTTGTTTAGTATGACACTTTATAAAGGCCTTTTCATTTATAAATGCATTTATTTGGAATAAGTATTTTTATGGCTTTGGAATAAGTATTTTTATCATAGCAGAACATCATTCTTTAACAGCTACAAAAGCTAAGGAGGAAAAGGAGAAATGAGAACAAAGGGAGCGTTGTGACTTGTCATACTTTTTGCTTTGCATGGGGCAGCAAAATACCTATTCCATTATGAGCTTTGCTGCTATACTTCGCTTCATAAATGTCGTTTTGTAAGCAATTGTCCAACCACTAGATAAAATTCTATTCTTTGTTGCTATCTTGTACTCCCTCCTTTAACACTAGAACACTAAAATTTTTCTAAAATTTAGGATTTAATTAAATAATCCCGTAACTCATTAGTTAATCATTACTTAAATTTATAAAATAAATTTTATTACTGATTTTACGTAAGTCATTAAAAAATTATTAATTAAGACTCTAAAATTACACTTATCACTGATTGGAAATGTCATAACATCCAGAAGCGAAGGACTTGTGGTTTACTAGAAAATTCATTTGAGCCTCTTTGCTTAGGGTAAGAAAAATTAATTAGTTTTTAATGCTTGTTAGGGGCCAATAAAGCAGACACTGGTTTTAGGGCTCGAGCAAATATCATAGACTAAACAGTAGAGTCCATTGTAAACCAACCACCTAAATTAGAAGCTGAGCAGAGCAGCAAGGCAACCACGTACAACATGCCATGGAAAATTACAACAGAAAAAGGCCTAAAGTCAGATTATGAAGAAGAGAAGCAACGAAAAAAAGAGTTTAGAAAACCAGAACAAGCATGAGATGCAAATTCAAAAGCAAAAATCATTTCATTCACTTGTAGGTAAGGTCGAAATTAACATATCTATCAAATTGAAAGAGCAGTTGAATCACAAGCATGAGATGCAAATTCCAAAATCAAGGGACACCATTTTCATCATTGTAACCAATCAAATTGCAAGTGAAAGGTATGGAATTTTGGGGAAATTTCAATTAGTATAGACACATTCTGTAATTTTAGCAATTCACAGGTGAAAAGGCTATACAAGATGAAAATCTGACAGCTTTTATCAAGCCCATATATAGAAACACAAGTAGGGGTTTATACACAGCAATAGAACATTTGAGATTTCAACTGTATTATCAGATTTAATTAGCTTAAAAGGGGAATAATTGACTAGCTTATACATAAAATATATACCTAGAAACCCAATTTTGGCAAACATTGAAACTAACCTGAAAAGTCTGCTTCAGTGAATCATCTTCTGCATCAAGAGAAAAAGAAACAAAAAGATCATAGATTTTCCGAAGTCACAGATCAACAAAATGACAACTACCTACTTCAAATAGAAACTCAAGGGGAGATTTAGGAAATAAAGGAAGAAACTCATGCTGACCTTCATCCACCCCAGAAGGCTGATCTCTTGAAATTCCCAGTCGGAGCACACCAGTCGGCGCGCAGAGCAGTCGGCGCACACCAGTCGGTTCAGGTCGCCGGTGGCTGGAGACGAACGGAAGGAAGAGAGGTTTGTTGGTGCAGAGAGAGGAAGAGGGATAGGCGGCCTCAGATGAATTCGCCGGAGAGGACAGTCCAGGGCAACAATTGGTGTCGCTGGCGGTGGAGGACAAAGGGCGCACACCAGTCAGAGGGAGAGGTGAGCGTCGCTGGCCAGTCGGAGGGAGAGGTGAGCAGCAGGTGCGCCGTGCGCAGGGAGAGGTGATCGAACAGTGGGAGATCGATCTGGAACCCTAAATTCAATCAGGCTTTTTTTTTAACTTTGGGTCGAATTTGGGCTTTTGATTTCGCGGGGAATTTCAGCGCGCGAGTATACTAAACCGCTACATTAGATAATTTAATTATGCCACTTTAGATTCAAATACCGCTACAAAAAAAATCTAAAACCGCCACATAAAATCTATAATATATTTGCCACGACAAACCACCACATCAACCGCTACAAAACACTAAAACCGCCACATAATGCGCCACAATACCAAAACCGCTACAAGCAACCGCCACATAAACAACAACCGCTACATTTAACCGCCACTTAAACACGGAATTGTAATAGTGTTTGTATCGGGTCAAAATGGGACTTATAAAGTGGGACAGCGGGAATAATTAATTAAGGGACGGAAATATATATATTTTTCATAAACTGAGAGAATGAAATTTGATTTATGATTTAAGATAGCGTAAACAATAATCATATGATCGCTACCCAAGCTACAATATGAAGGTTCTTTTATTTTTTTATTTTATTTTAGGACGAATTCTTCATTTTTCATTAATTACTATACAATATCCATCAAACCACATATTGGAATATAAATATCTCACATCTAAAGTTGAGACATAACTTATAAGCTTGATGGTTACTCCTTCTATTGTCAATTGATTTTAGAATGAAACTTTATTGGACTTATGTACTGGGTCAATTTGCGCTTATGCACTCATGTCCGCACAACCCTCAGTCTATGGACCCATGGACTTTCACATGGTATCAGAGCGAGTTCGGTCATGGATTCCTTTCCTGGATTGATTGGGTCTGGCTATAAAGAGATTGAGATGCCCTACCCACACCTGTTTGTTCAAGTGTCAACTGGATTGCACTTGCGAGAGTGTGTTGGAATATAAACATCACTCATCTAAAGTTGTGACATAACTTGACTAATATATATGTTTGATGGGCTACTTCTCTTATTGCCAATTAATTTTAAAATGTAACCTCACTAGACTTATGTACTGGGTCTATTTGTATTTATGCATTTGTGTTCGCATGACCCTGAATCTATAAACTCAGGAACTTTCATACCACACGAAGCATATTATATATCAATGGGTAAAAAAAATCTTTTTGATCTATCAAACTAATTAACTATCTTTTGGCGTAGTTGAGATACATAAAAAAATTCCATGGCGTATTGATTGGTAAAAATATTTAATTTATCAAATTTGACCACAAACTCTTAAACTTCCATACTCATACTCCTATTGTCAATTAATTTTAGGATAAAATCTTATTAGACTTATATACTGAGTTTATTTACACTTATGTACTCGTATCCGTACGACTCCGGTCATTAGATCCACGGACTTTTACATCTATGTAGTCTTATTCTTCTGACCAACAACAACAATTTCATTTAGTCTTATTCTGACAAAATCAAGAAATACTAATGAATCAAACTAATTAGATACGCATACTAGAAATATGGGGTTAAATACATATACATTCTATAGGAAAAATTAGATATTATTGCAAGATATAGGTATAGTATAAATCA
This sequence comes from Rheum nobile, assembly GCA_027886185.1. Taxonomy (NCBI): domain Eukaryota; kingdom Viridiplantae; phylum Streptophyta; class Magnoliopsida; order Caryophyllales; family Polygonaceae; genus Rheum; species Rheum nobile. Next base: position 1,276,480 of record WOAB01000292.1, on the reverse strand, counting down.
CAAATATGCATGTGAAGACGTACACCTTCAAAATTTCAGTGAATTGTGACACATCATCAATCACACGCTGCCAATTATTTACTAATGGAAGTAATTGTTAATAGTAATTAGTAAGAGCAGTCTCAAGATTTTTACACAGTAATATATGAGAGCCAAACAAAATAGAATGAACGTCTAATGAACCAGCAAAGCAATGGGCATTGCTGGGTCTGACCATCAAAAACCCCATCATGCCACGTGGACGTGCTAACATACATTTAAACAACTCTGTTTGTCACCCCATTTGACCAACCAAATTCTCATTATTTATTTACATTAACACGAGAATAGCACTCTATATAAACAAACGCCTCAAGATTATACATATAAAACCTACTAATTATTAACATCACGAACCCCCTTGTCTTTTTAATTGGGGACGACTTACACAAATAAGACATTCTGACCCAAAAAAAATAAAAAAAGACATTGTTTGGTTAAGTTATTATTAAGATTTTTTTGTTATAAATTATTTATTTTCTAATACATTTATTTATACCGCTCAAATTCCATATATTATTTTTTGAAATAAAATATATTATAAATAAAAGAGTCTTTATACATACTAAATTCACAAATTTTGTTTCGCTCTCAAAACTAGAATTCAACACATCCAAATAAGTAAAAATCTTTCTTTGTTCTTTTTGATAAGATGGGAATATAATAATTAATGACAATGAGATTTTTTTTGGTTAAAATAATGACAATGAGATCGAGATAAATATATATATATATATATATATATATATATATATATATATATATATAGTATTTGATAAAATTGGTGTCCACCACACATATATATACCAACCTTCCTTGAAATAGACCTTTGTCCCCAATCATCTTCTTCTTCCTTATCTTCCTTTCTACCTCTTGTTGTTGTTGTTGTTGTTGTTCGATCTAGGTTGTGATCAGATCGAGATGGGAAATTGTCAGGCGATTGACACGGCGGCGCTGGTGATTCAGCATCCAAGTGGCAAGACCGAGAGGCACTACTGGCCCATCTCAGCCCGTGATGTTATGAAGAGTAACCCCGGCTACTACGTCTCCCTTATCATTCCCTTGCCGGCGTCCTCCGCCGCCGCCGGAGGATCCTCCGATCAGGGTGTCCCGGCGCCGGAGAAGAAGACCATACGTTACACGCGGGTGAAGCTTCTCCGGCCAACTGATACCCTTTTACTCGGCCATGCTTATAGGCTTATCACTTCTCAAGGTGAGATCATCTTCTTATCCGTGTACAATTCTAGTGAAGATTTTAGAAAATATTGAAATCGAATTGAATAAATTCTATTTATTGGGTTAATGTATAATGTTACTTAGTTGCACCTAGCATACCCAATTTTGAGCATGGACAAATATCAAGTTTCTACACATCATACTATAATAAATAGAAAAAAAATAACCCTCCTAAATTCCTAAAAACCGAAATTTATATTATTTTTCCATTTCCTATGCAATTTTCTGGCCTTTGTTGTTTAATTTTCCGATGGGGCTTATGTGAATAATGTGATTTTGCTTATCTGCAGAGGTTATGAAGGTTCTAAGAGCAAAGAGGAACTCCAAGACAAAGAAGAGCGATCCTGCCGAACACATGAGTTCAGAAAGGCAGAATTCAGAGGTAATTAAATCCTATAACTACCAATTTCTTTGCCCACTTCACCAATTCTAAATCTTCATCATTTTAATGTATTTTCTCCATTCATGTAATCAGGGTGTGGGAAATGAACAAGGACGAGTAAAGGCGGCGCCGACGGGCCCCGCTGGTTTAGGGAGACCAAGGTCATGGCGACCCGCTTTGCAGAGCATCTCTGAGGCCAGTAGCTGACGGATTGATGGTTACTTGGCTAAGTAAGATGTGCAAGCAAATGGTTTTTTTATACATGTGCCATAAAACTATGTATATGATCGGCAGAATTTTTAAGTTGCCTGTTTCAATTAGTGGGTACGAGAATCTTACCTGGTTGGAAAAAGGTAAGACCGAGGAAGAGTGTAAGAAGGATGTGGCTTTTAAGGTTTAAAGAAACATGATTGTCAACCAAAAAGTTCACTTTTTTGATGAGGATTACTACTTTGTAAAGTTCGTCAGATGAAAGACTAGTTTGGACCCCTTTTGCCATATACCTTGTAAAATAAAATCCAAATTTACTAATTTATGCAAATATGCAATAAATTCATAGGAAGCATATATTTACCTTGTATTTATTAGGATATGCCTGTTATTTCAAAAAAAATCCTTATAAAAAAAAAACATTCCTCATCGATTTAAACTTTGAGGTCAAACACTTCACATTTGCTATGCACATGGTCATATTTTTCGGCTGGATTTCCGAAAGCTGAATTATTGAGAGCTTTACAGGGTGGGTACAAATCTGAACTGGGGAATGCAGAAAACCAACTTGCAGAAAATTACGAGAATTTGACCAGTTCCAACAAACATAATTGCTTGTAATTAATACAAACATGTTGCACAACATGCTTGCTGAATCTTCATACAGATACAAAAGGTCGTCACTGTTAAAATACGGATAGAGTGTTCGCACCCGCAATTTCTTGCGGTGCACTCAGGTTTGGGCGCATCCAGGATGCGTCCAATATAGGGTGTAATTTTTTTTTTGAAAAAAAATTAATATTGGACGCATCCAGGATACGTCCAATATCTGGACCCGACTTTCTACCGGATTTAGGGTTGACCGGTTCAGGCTTCGGATTTATTTAAAAAAAATAAATAACTAAACCGGTTTAATATTATTTTGAAATTAATTAAAAAATTAAAAATTGCATATTAAAAAAAAAAAAACAATATATCAGACCTTGGGCGCATCCCGGATGCGCCCAAGGTAAAATATAGGTTTTACTTGGGCGCATCCAGGACGCGCCCAGGTAAAACCTATATTTATTTGGCACGCCTGATTGCCGCCGTCTTCATCGTCTTCCTTCTTCCTCTCTCTCGACGACGGCGGCATCGGCGACGGCGGCATCGGCGACGGCGGCATCGGCGACGGCGGCATCCCTCTCCTCTTCTTCCTCTTCCTTCTTCTTCTTCCTTCATCCTCTTCCTTCTTCAATGGAGTTTCCAGATCCGGCGAGTGGCAGTGGAGGCGACTGCGGCGAAGAAATCCAGATCCCGGCGGCGGCGGTTCCTTCCACGACGATTTCGACGACGGCGGCGGCGACGAGCATCGAAGAAGCCGGCGGTGATCCAAAGCGGCGAAGGGTCGAGATTCCGGCGGCGCCGGCGATGACTGGGGCGGCGGCGACAGAGCCTAGAGCGATGGAGTTCAGTGCGGATTTTGATGCATGGGTGGCGGCGGTGGATGAAGCGGCGACGACGGCGGCGAGCATTCCGGTGGAATCGGAAAATGCGCTTGAGGTTGCCGCGGCCGTTGGTGTCGAGGCAGTGGTCCAGGCGAGCCCACTCATACGAACCCCACGTAGGCGACAATATATTCGTCGCGAACGAGCTGAGGTACGTATTTTATCGATTTAAAATTCGTATTTAATTATTGTAATTATATTATTAGAATTGTTTTACCAAAATTTATAATGTATATAATTAATTTATAAAATATTTAGATTTGTTAGAAAATATTAGAATTGTGTAAAAGTATTGAATAAATTATTCTAATTATAGTATTTGAATATATTTAATATATACTGGAATAAATTGAATAAAATGGATATAATATTGTAGAATTGCATATAGGTGAATCTCATATAATATTGCAGAATTGCCTATAATATTGTAGGTTTATAGCAATAATTAGAAATTTGTGTAAATTAGACAATTTCAGTTGTAGGATCGTCCTCACGGATATGGTTCAGTTGTACAATTTCAGTTGTATAATTAGAATTTTAAGTTAGTCCCCCACATTATTTGGAAAAAACAGGATGTAGTCGAGAGAATCAGACGGCGAATGCGGGGGGGTCGTATGGTGCAATCTCGACACGTGACTGCTTCCGGTCGCATGAACCGATACCCCCGAAGCCCCCCAAGCGCAAGCGCCAACTTAGTTGTAGGGTCATCCTCACGGATACGGTTCCAATAACGGAACCCGTTATTGGAACATTATCCGATCCGTTAGCGGATCCTCGTCCTCACGTGTGTTCACCTCCGGCTTCGCAGAGTCCTGTTCTAGACACGGAGAAGGCGGTTGACGACACAGAGGAGTGTGCGAGATTGGACGACATTGTTATGGAGGAGCCCGCACCCCAGGACGGGGCCCCTCCTCCCGCACCCCAGGGACCCGTCCCCCCCCCCCCCCCCCCCCCCCGCACCCTAGGATGCTCCACCTGTCGTAGAGGCCCCCCCGTACGGGCTTGAGTTGCCTGATGTGTTACGGAGCTTCACCACTCACGTTGCGCATCGGATTTGGCACGCTTCTCCTCCGCCTGTACCGTCCCTCGTACGATGTTTGAGGGCTTATACTCGCCCGGCCGAGTTTAGTGAGTGTGGTTTATATATTCCGGACGAGGTTATCGAGGGCAGCTGGTATTGGATGGTGCAGCAGTCTGGGTTGGCCGCCCTCCAAGATTTTCAGTTTGGTAGGGTCGACCACATGCTTATATCAGCGTTCGTCGAGAGGTGGCACCCTGAGACGAGTAGCTTTCATTTTCCGTGGGGCGAGATTACGATCACGCTTCACGACGTTGAGAGGATTTTAGGACTGAAGATTGAGGGGTTTGCATGCCGCGATCCTACTGTTTCCATGGACGGCGACCCCAAGGAGATTGACAAGGCGCTTAAGGCACTGGGGGCGGAGATTTTCGGTTACATGTTCGGCATTGGGGGTGACATGGGTAGGGATGCCCGTAGAGGTCGAGTTTCGGCCTTTGATTTTGCTGAGCACCTGCTGCACATGATACAGGACGAGGACGAGCCCCACTCGATAGCGGTTGGATTCCTATGGCACATTCTCTCCTGCATCATTTTCGTGGACAAGTCCACGAACCAGCTGATGGTGAAGATGTTGTCGTTATTCTGGGACTGGGACCGAGTGGTTGGCACGTCTTGGGGGACGGGAGTGCTTACACTATTGTATCGACATCTGGGCGAGGCTTCACGGGGAGAGATAGCAGGCATAGTGGGGTGCACCTATCTGCTTCAGGTAAACGAACTTTGTTTTTATTTCGTTGCAGTAATTATTACATTATTTAAAATATTATTAACCAAACAAATTATTTATTTTCCATGTAGATGTGGATATGGATGTACTTTATATATTTTCCGAGGAACCTTAACCCCCTCCCCGGAATGGGGGACGACGACCGACGCGCTGCACGGTATTTTATCCAACGCTCCGCGTTGCGCATTGTCGACACCGGTCGGCAATACCGGCGTATTTTGGACGAGTATCGGCCCGAGGACGTAAGCATCCTAATGTTGTTATTATTGGTCATCTATGATTAAATTGCTATTTCATTGTACATATTTTTTCGTTGCAAGTACGCTGGATGTCGTATGGTAGTCTATATTTTGTCGGAGCTTATAGGGCGTCCACTTACCGAGGGACGATCACGTTCATGGACGTCGAGGAGCCGTACATGCCTGATCGGGTGGTGTGGCAGTTTGGCCGTCGACAGAGCAGGCCATTGGATGTCATAGAGCCGTCGTCCGCTCACCGGCCAGCCAGGTTTAGGGGGAAAGATTCATATAAGGTTTCATTTCCCCGTGCATGCGACGGCTGGGAGCACCTCGACGAGCATCTGTGTCCATACATCTTGGAGAGCCCGATGGCCGTCCCGGCGTGGGACGTGGACGAGGAGTACTTAGACTGGTTTTTACAGATCTCACATCCGTATGTGAGCCCCTCGTCACGATTACAGCCTCGTATTCGTGCTTCTCCTCCCGTTGTGGATGCTTACAGAGTACGTTACCACTCAATCCTTGTTCTAAATGTTTGTTTTGATTATTATTGACACTTGTGTTGTTATTTTACAGCGTTTGGCCATGGCGACAACATTCGCTCGGGAGATCACCCATAGTCGGGGCGGCGATCCGGATTGGCACCATATGTTGGCCATTTTATGCGGCGACGAGCTTCCTGAAGCTGCACCACTTATCCGCGCGTCACAACTATCATCCCAGTCGTCGGGTGGTGGTGTCGAGTCTTCATCTGCCGCAGAGCACCGATCCCGAGCGGGGCGGGTCCCGTCTATATACGAGCGAGGAGAGTCCTCTAGGGCCGCGGCTTCGTCGAGCGATGACGGTGTGTAGTTATGTATTGACATTTTGACACTTTTACTTTTCAATGCATATGCAATTTTACATTTGATGACTACAACGACATTTAGCTCACAATACATGAAATAATGGCATCGCTTACAAACCCTAAGACAAAAAAAATGACATCGCCTACTTGCGTTTGAAGACTACAACCCTAAGACAAATCAATATTATCTCGGCCCCAATCAATGCCGAGGTAATTAATGCCCGTGTCGGCCTGAGGTGGCCTACTAGTGCTTTCCTTGCGAGTCGAGATTCCGTTGTGCCGCTTACCTTTACAAATTCAAGGGTTAGAATAAATTATAAAGAAATAACGATTAATGATGATCGAATGTGAAAATGCTAACCGCTTGGAGGACGTCCTTTAGATCCCACTGAGGAATTTTTTCGATCCTCGGCCTTCTTCTTCTTTTCCTCGTCCTTCTTCCTTTTTTCTTCCGCCATGTGCTCAAACCAACTAGGGTCCCTCTTTGTATCGTTCTTCTTCTTTTTAGGTCTCCCCTTCTTGGTCGAAGCGGCCGGGGGCTCTTCTGCGGTACACGATCTAGAGTCATGGAAAATTTTGTATCTGCGTACAAAATCGGTCTTCAACTTTAGGTGCAATTCGTCGTTGCTCCACTCTCCAAACATGGCACCTAAGACGATATCTTCTTCTGAGATCAATGCGCCATGCACAAACTAGCATCTCCTTGTAGTCCCTAAGCCATACCCTCTTCACGTATTCCATCAGCCAGGGTGGTTTTTTCCACTTCTCCGTCAAGTACTCAAGTCGCTCATTATAGACATCCTCAGTCGGCGACCTTAACAACCAACGAATATTACCACTAAAATGGTCAACATTGGGGATCCATTTCATGGCAAAACCCTCCACGTTGCGGTTCACATGGACCCTACACAATAGATGCTTCGTGTTGGGAAAGACTATATCGACGGCTTTCGTCAAACCGAGCTCTCAATCTGACATGATCGCCGTCGGTTCCCGTCCCTCGAAAATGATCTTTAGGCGGTCCAACGCCCATGTGTAGTGTTCCGTCGTCTCATCATACATGAATACGATCGCAATACAAAATGTACGGTTGGTGCAAGTGAATCCAACAAACTCCAACAAAGGCATACCGTACCTGTACATGTATGAATTATACGAAATAAGGTATGCAATTACATATTCAATAAGGTATGTAATTACATATTTTAGATTTAATAATAGCGATAATTAAACATATTCATACATGTTCGTCTTGTAGGTCGTATCCATGATGACGATAGAGGAGAACAAACTCAACAAATGTCTAGCTCCAGGGTGAGAAATAAAAATATCACTCATAACCTCCCTCCCTTCTTCATTGTGATGCGTCTGATAGCTTGTATAATATCGTCTCGCCTCTAGAAATTCCAGCATGTACTGCAGCACCGTCATATTGCCCCTAACTTTCAGCCTCTCCCGACTCTTGTAATTGTAGAGTTGGTTCCTTGATGTTAAACACTTGGGATCCTCGTGTAGAAATAGACTCATAATAGCCTTCGGCTTTATTCCGGAGGCTGACAAACTTTTCACACGCTCTCGTTGATCCTTACAAAGCCTCCCAGCAAATGCATGACCGATCAAACTACTAGCAAGCTCATGGTCATGCGATCCACAAGCGACAGATAATCTCCAATGGTCAGATTTCAGCCAATCTCCCTTCACAATCACCCCATGCAACTGAAACGGACACTCACTCTTCTTTGTCCTCGCATTATATTTCCGTTTAGGGGTTGTCTCGGTACTGTCACCCGCCTTCTTCTTCGCCGCTCTATATGGCCCAGACTTCTCACACGACAGTATGACCTTTCGGTTAGGCCATGACTTACTTATTACAATAACCATACGCAACTCCAAACCTACGTTCTTAGCCCAACTGATCTTACTATCTCTATCACTCCATTCTTTATCTGTCCACTGGCAAAAATTCGCTATCACTAGAGTCCTCCTATTTATGATAAATACATAAAACTACTGTAAATATTTCATATTATAAATAATCATAAACATTTTAATCAAAGTTCTAAACTACAACACACTATTGTAAATACTACATTTCAAATAAACTTATAAACTACAACATACTACTGTAAACATTTTAGATTATAAATTATCATAAATATTTTAATCAAACTTAAAAACTACAACAAACTACTGTTAATTACTATATTTCAAATAAACTTATAAACTACAACAAGTAAATTATATTTGAAGTAAATATATACTTACTCCTAAATCATCAAGACCGGGTGCGTCATCCAAGTGCTCAACTGGCCTAAGTGCAGCATCTATCTTTGACAAAGACATAATCTTGAATTGATAAACCCCAACAATGGATAAACCCCAAGCAATAGTTACATATATATAGCAACAACATGGATAAACCACAATGAAATTACCGTTGTAAAACGGTAACATCTTGGACGCATCCAGGATGCGACCAAGATGTTACCATCGCCCAAGAAGCTACCTTTGTACAACGGTAACTTATTGGAAAAAAAATTAAATTTTCAAAAAAAAAAACTGGAGAATTTTTTTTAATTTTTTTAGCGAACCCGATTTGTCAGTAAATCGAGTTTGTCAGTAAACCGGTTTTAAATTAATTTCTCAAATTTTATAAAACCGGATACCAGACCTTGGGCATTGATGCGCCCAAGGTTAAAACTTTTTTTAAAAAAAAAATTATCACCAGCTTGAGCGCATCCATGATGCGCCCAAGCTGGGATGCGCGGCATGATATTACGGGTAAAAAGAAGAATCCCCTTAAAATACAACTACAAAATCCCCCAGTGTAACCCTTTTTGATGACTCGTAAATAAAAGCAGAGTTCACATGGTTGAAGTATTGAATTCCTTCATAATAAGATTGGACTCTCATAAACACACAAAAAATGATCAGGTGGGTGAGGATAATAACCCAAAATGAAATCATTTAGCTAATCCTTATACAAATAAATATATTTTTTAATTCCAATGGAAGAGAATACATATCAAAACTATATGTTACATTTTCCTCATCGCTGCAAAATTGGATAGCAATGCTACGGGGGAAGATAACATGGAAAAGAAACGTCACCAGTCATAACAACGAAACCAACCACTGGAATCTTACTTTGATTTTGCACGAACAGGAGCTTTATTTTTAGCTCCACCCTGGCCCTTTGTCTTTGGTTTCCTTTCACTCTGTTTCTTCTTATCATCCGCCGCTCCCTCGTGGGGATTCACTTCCTCAAAACTTATTGGCTTTATTATTACTCCAGACCTCTTCACAACCTAAACACACACATATATATATATCATGCTTAATGTTAAAGAACCATAAATAATGGTACGACTCAAGACATGTTTGGCAGTAATTAGGAAGAGGGCTTCAATTAGTTTCATTGATTACCTCTGGGCGACTGATAGCTCTGAAGGTAGTTGCTGGGTTATATTCAGGACCAATAGGCATCCTGATGCTCTGTTCAAAGACTTCCTTGGATGTAAATGGATAAGGCAAAGTCTTGGTATGCAGTTTCTCCGCCTGCCATAAACATATATTAGTTGTTTTATGGGTAATGTGTCTCTTAAGATGCAAACAAAATGCAATGTATAGAAGCGCTCACCTTCTTATCCACCTTCTCAGAGATGATCACATGCTTTAGATTTGCATCTTTTCTTTTCTTCAGAGCCTCCTCCCTCTTCTTTTTGGCATTTTCATGCTCTTCCTGCATCCAGGAAGGCAACCCTCTCTTTTTCTTCACACTTGCCCATTGGCCCCATCCAGGCATCGATGCAGGCTCCTCAGGCCTAGGGATCTCCTCATCTAGAGCTTCTTCCTTAGCCCTCTCAAATTCCTCCTCCACATCATCCCCCGCAAATGCACGGCGAATTAGCTCTTCCTGAGAAGGAAGTTCGTATTTTTCCATTGTTCCTGACGATAAGATTCCATCTATCATCTGACCTTCACTCTCTGAATCACTATTCTCATCCGGATTCTCATTGGGATCCTAAAAGTTTGTTAAAACAGTCAGATAGACAGTTTACAGCAAGCCAACCAGCTACTGAAAAGAATGCCAACATTAATTATCATACCTCTCTAGACTCCTCCACCAAAGCAGGCTCACCAGCCTCTTGATCGTTGTCCCTGGAAACTGTCCTTGCTACAGCCTTACCCCCATCATTCATCTATTGTTTAATTACCATGAAGTAGTTAGAACCATAGCTTCTAAATTTATATTTATTTTCTGTTATAAAAGGCTTCAAACAAAAGGAAACTAAGTATGAGAAAACCTTTTTCCAAGATCCAGATGCAAAAATAGCAACATCATATGCAGTCCTTGTCCCAGGTTGTTTAACAATGTCATCCATTGTCTGCATAACATAATATATGATCTATAATCCCACAAATGAAAATTATAACATGTGTATGAGGGAAAACTAAAGCAAAGGAAGAGCTAATTACCTTAAAAAGAGAATCATCAGCAATTTCTAAATCTTCACGAAGAACATTCAAATCAACATTGACATCCGTTGGTAACTCCTTCCTAACCATGAGTCCAGCTTGATGCTCCTCAACCATATCGTGTTCATCTTCACTATCACTTCTCGAATTGGATACTGGTATTTGATCAGTTTTTGATTCTCTTTCATGCTTTTGAGTTGCACCAAATACCCGTCTCCCACTTGCAATACTTCCCTTAGCTTCAGTTTTATCCACCTTGTTCTTCAAGGCCTCGTACTCCTGGAGAGCAAGCTTAGCTTCTTCATTAGCAGCTTCTTTCTTCTTTGCCAATCCACGAGCCTATTTCATGTGACATGTCACAAAGAGTAATCAAAATACAGCTTATTCAGAACTTGCACTTTCCAACATCCATCAGCACCAACAAAAATCATGAGCTTCCCATGAAACCTAGCAATTCAATTACTGTTATGTACTACATCCCTCCATGTTGCTACTCAGCTCCAATTATAAGAAATGAACAAGAAGAAAGCAAGCGTACCATGAAAGGAAGGGTAAGCAATGATGATTTAGGCATCTCATCATCATCATCCATCAACTTCTTTGTCTTCTCGCTTGCTTTGTCTAAAAGCTTTAAAACATCCTCCGTGTCTGAACCATCCAAATCATCGTCATCCTCATCACTACTATCACCACTACTACTGCTCGTGTCATTCATAGAGTTCATTTTTCTCGTCAGACGTTGATGCTCACGCAACTGTTGTTGTATAGCAGCACGTGTACCCTCATCTTGGACATCAAGTCCACGACGTAATTTACGCTTTGCCCACTTTGAGGTGTTTTTATGCTTTAACCTCATCCGCTCCTGCATCAATTCACACAGATAAGGCCAGGCTATAAGTTGAATTGGACACAAAAAGAAGTACTCTACACTGGGAACTGGGAAGTGTTTAGTTGAGAATAATAATAATAAGTAACCTCAGCACGCTCAAACTCTTGCTTCCGTGCAAGTTCTTTAACTGCTTCAGGATCAGTATGCATATCAAGACCAGCAGCTTTCAATCTATCTTTCTTCAACAAACGATGGTATGTTTTGGACTTGATTTTTTTTACGTGTTTCGCCTTCATTTCATGACGGAAAAGAAGACTGCGCATTTTAGCCAGTCTGTTTTGGCGGTCTTTCACTTCTTCGGCAGTTATCTGTATAAATACCAGAAGTCAACTTATCTATCTTTACATGTTAACTCAATAAACTCAAAAAAGCAAGTAGAAAATAGTTACGACTAAAGTAGCATAACCAAAATTGATATATTCCTCCAATATTGAGCTACCTGTATTAGAAGATCAACTAATCAAAGCTAAATTAAGATTTGGGTGGCTAAACCTTATAAAACACTCCTACTTCACACTGAAGCCCATATATCTTACAAGCTGAGCACTAAGACGCTTAGACGTCAAAATCAACATTCTATTCTCTCCTAAAGAAAAACAAGAGACCAAATCACAAATCAAAATACAGTGATTATAAGATATGCAGTTAAGAAATATCAAACGTCCCTCAACCATCTCAGACTGATTCTCATTTTCCTTACCACCTCATCTAAAAGCATCTTGTTATATAGTTATCATCAGTGAGAATATAACTTCAGAGTTTTCAAATCACCTGACAGTGTTAGATGTAATAAATTCTGTATACTAAAATACTCAAGGTCATTGAAGAAAAATGATATGACGTAGTGACTTGTGTTTCTTTCAAAGAAAAAGAAGGGCAAATACATCACTCTACTACACTTGAGATGAGAAAAACTCACTTTATTCAATTCGAGAAGCTTTGCACCATCATTTCTTTCCGCCTCCATAACTTCATCAATGTGTACTAAAGAAGACATTTTCTTCTCAAAATCAGTTCTAGGTTTGAATTCAGAAGCAATTGCACCTACAGTTGAGAAACCGAGATTGATGTTCTCATCAAAGTAGATTGTGGGAGCTTCCCTGTTTCTCTTTACTAGAGGCTCCCACTTAGTAACTTCCTTCTTCGAATGGTCATACACAACTGCTCGCTGAATTTTATCCTGTTCTGGTTTTGGAAGCGGAGCTTGCAAAGGCATTTCGTTCTCCACTTTCTGCATTTTTTTCTTAAGCTTGCTATAACCAGGCAAATCATGAAGAGGTTTCAAAAGGTCTTGAATGCTAAGGTTCTCCTTCCCAGAAAGTACATCACTGGTTGGATTGTACTCTGACTCAGGATAGGCTTCAGATACAACAAAATTGCTCTTCCTTTTTATGCCTACAAAATTTAGGTTTCAGATTCCTTGTTGATCAATCAAAAGGAAAGTAGCCAAGCAAAAACTATAACATAAACTAGCTGAACGAGAAATATAGCAGAAGCATGCGAAGCATGCACAAAGAATATACAAAATATAGGGAGGTTGGTTTACAATACTTGGATAAATGAGATAATATGGTACTGGTCTGGAACAAAAACAAGAGAACTTTCAATCATGTTGAGTAATGCAGCAGCAGATGTCAGATCTAATCTAGCAGGTAGGGATTTTATGTCAATACCAAAATAAATTTCTGTGATCCAAGACTAGCTTGTGCCAAAATGAACCTCTGCTGTACAAAACTAGCTTGCAGCAAAAATAAACTTCTATTGTTGATGCAATAATTATCCGTCAGTGATCACATCAGGCAATGTTACATTTACTGTTTTTCAATTTCACTATCCGTAACAAAGACTCAAAGAGATCATCCAATAACAAGTGAGGGTATACCTTCAAAAACTTGGGCGGGCATCCCAGTTACTCCTTGTAACAATCTTGAATGTCTACCTTCGTTACCCTCATCATTATCATCATCCGAGAGAACATCTTCGTCCTAAGAAAATAAAGCAAAGTAACAAACATATGGACAGCAAGTTCCATGAAATATACCACAAAACCTAACCAATGGTTATATACGATTGAGTAAACCAAACTATATGTATTAGCAACTCAAGCAAGAAACACACTAACAATAACATCCTTTAGACAAAGATTCGTAGTAGAACGCACAAATTATCAGCAACAAAACTGTCAAATATGGCAACACAAAATTGCTACAAGTATCTTATAATCTTAACCTAGAATTTACTTCCAATTTGCCAAATACAAAAATCAGAAGTTAGCGCATGTCCTATTCTCTCACATCTCATCTCCGGAGATTCAGAATATTCCTATAACTATCTACCAAACAACAATAGCTTGTTTAACTAAAAAAATCCGGTGACCAGCATTTGATATGGAGCTAAATACCTCAAAATCCTCAGGGAGCTGGTACTCATAATTCTCCACTCGATCGTACCTGCGATTTTTCTTGGACTCCTCCTCCGCCACCTCCTCCTCGTATTCGTAAACGTCACCGGCAACTACGCCGCCCTCTTCGCCGGAGAAGACATCATCCTCGTCGCTGGCCATGGAGTTAGGGTTCAACGTAGCTACCTCTCTCTTGAAAGCGTTGGGCAAGCGAGGGCCACTCTTTTTTATCTCCCCTCCATTCTGGCTATCGCTGCCTGCTAGGGTTTTGGACTTGGACTGTCTGCTCTTCTTCGTGGTATCTCTCTTCTTCTTCGATTCGTCCCTCGACTTCCTCTTCTTGTCCGCCATGTTTCTGCCGATCTACTTTGCAGGTTGCGATGAAGACGAAGGACGAGAGAGAGCGAGGGGTTTTAGGATTGGCGGCGATTTTGCCAATGTTGTTTACTGGTTAGAAACTTACCGGGTTTCGTTTCTCAGAGTTAGTTGAACACTTGACCCGCTTAAACTGGATTGAGTCCGGTTCAACGTTTTTAATGGGCCACTATCAAAGTCGGTTGTCCTATCAAATACGGGTACTGTGCCCTAGCCCCTTAAAGGGTATCATTATTTATGGGCCGTATCCGTTTGGGCTTTTGCACAATTGCATCCCAGAAGCCCAATACAAGCTCGTAGTCCGAACCAGCACTGAAATACCAATCAACGTCGCAAACCTCCCGCCTTGAAGGCTTGAACCGTTGAACGCCATTCTCCCAAAATTGATAAATCAGATTCTTTTGCAGTTACATTTTGTCTATGTTTGCAATAACAATATTCACTTGCTTTTCTACATAATTTTCCAAATAAGATTAACACATATTAATACACTATAAGGACCTTATTTTTATAGATTATATAGCACAAACAAGCAACTCATAAGCAATATGGACATTGTATAATAAACAAAATAAATTATTCATGAAGTGGATAAGAAGTGACCATCTAAGCTACATTTCAGCAATATATATCGACCGATAATCTGTATCGTCAATAAAATATGTATGTATATAAAACTAAAGCTGATTGAGTAGTTAATTATCAGAAGATTATATTTTCAACTTGTGTAGACTAGTATTAATGATCACATGATCTCTTGTACATGAACTTAATTCTTATTTGTTATATATAAAAACATAAAGATAGATAGATGGGGAAATGGGCATGTTAGATTTTTTATTATTAAAACGAAGACTCTTCTCTGGTGACAAACCACTATTGGGGAGGTCAATTTCCCACTATGTGCATGTATCATTTATACTACATAACTCATTAAAGAAACAAAACCAAGACGCTCCTCCCCAATATCAACATCCCCTTCTCTTTATAACACTTTCCGACCCTTCTTTTCTACCTCCTTTTTTTTTTAATTCTGAAAAGTTGGTTTAATTGTTATTCTCTTTTTGACATATGGATATGTCTCATGTACATAATCATGTTGTAACAAAATAGCTGCAGGTACCTCTAAATTCAGGACATAGTATTGCCATGTTCGTAATTGAGGAAAGAAAGAAACAAAATCTGGTGGTAAAATGTTATGATTAGTTGTTGTTTTTTCTTCTGTATATATGTTACATCCTTTAGTTTTTTTTTTTTCTTTTACTTATTTTATCGTTGAGATTGGTATGATCACTGAGATGACATTGAAGCCTCCAAAAGGTATAGGATTGGTGGTGGATATGTGTCTCGCATTCAGCATAAGATCTAAAACCATATCTCGATCTGATCGATCGACATTTTACTAAAATCATTCTCGCATTTTGAAACTTTATTTAAGTGTGTGATGGGGTAGTATCTGGTACATGAACTATATAGCTTTTTAATATGGCCCGGGATTAATTTTTGAGCTTCAGATCATTATTATTTTGGATGAAATTGGGGGTATTGCATTTTTCCTCTGTAATTCGATATATTTGAGAGATGGACACCCTAAAGTTCACAATTATCTCTTCTTTTAAGAGGCGTTTGGTATCCATATTTAATGTCAGATATCTAATATGTGGTATATCAATATATGGATATCAACTGATATCCTGATATCCTAATTTTTAACATTCCCATATACTAGATTTTATTAAGGTATAACTCATATCTCCTTTTTCTATCCGATATCTATAATATATCAAACAGAGATATCATATATCAATTTCATATCCATACTTGATACTTGATATGGATATCAAACGAACCCTTAAAGAAGTAGATTATGCATGCCAATCCTAAAGATCACCAGCATGCTCTATCATTATTCTTATTGGGCCAAATATATAAAGTATTTTTGGCATTTATTGTGTTTTATGATCTTAGGATACCTCACTTTTATAGTTAGAGAAGCTTTATTTTTTTATTTACAAAAATCTCTTATTTACCAGCTTTTGTAGGATTCATCATTGAAGTTAGACTAGTTGTATTGACGTCACATACTAATAGCCTAGTCTATCGGTACATACTTTACATGATTTTAAATTAGAGTTCGTTTGGATTTTCAAAAATAATGTATTAATTTAATGTATAATAATGCAATTTAATATATTATTTACCCTTAGTTAATAATTTATAGGGTTATTTAGACAAAATCACCCTTTAAAAGAAGACATTTTTACAAAATCATTATTTAACTTGGAATTTATATTAAACCACCCTCTAAACAAAAAAAGTTAACAATGAACCACCCTCTCTTCAAATCACCAATAAATATAGATTGTTAAAAAGATATATTATCTTTAAACATGTAAAGAAAAGCCATTTAATTTTAAAAAAAGAAAAATAGAGTATTATCTTCATTAAAACTTCTTTTTGTTCACCATACATGAAAAAAAAATGATTATAAATGAAGACTATACTTAGACTTGATTATTTTTTTACACATACTAAATTAACAAAAACACATATATGTACGAATTTAATAGGTTCTTGGGCACTAAATTACTAAACAATGAATTTACGTAGTTTTATCTTTTCTCTTTCCACATTGTAAATCCAAATGTCTTTTTTTCTTGTTTTTCCTGTTTAGAAGGTATTTTCATATTTTTATCAAATATTAGATATAACCAAGGCAAATTATTGTGGGTGGTTGATTGTAAACTTTTTTTGTTTAAAGGGTGATTTTATATAAACTTCAAATTTAAGGGTGATTTTGTGTAAAGTCTAGTGTTTTAAGGGTGGTTTTATCTAAAAAACCCTAATTTATATTCCGTATAAGTTAAATTGAATCAAATGAATATCGAATTGAATGTTGATGTTTTCATACTATTTCAAAAGTTGACTTACTCTAGCTTATTAAGTTAATTCATTTTTAACGGTCTTTGATTTTTTCTTTAAGAAATTGTTATTCTAAAAATAAACTTAATTTTTAGTAGAAATTAAAATTTTATACATAATATTTATTAAACACTCCCCAAAATAATTGATTAATTTATATACCAAGGACATAGTTATAAAACCATTTCTCTTTGATTAATTCTACCAAAAAAGTGTATTGTATTCTTGAATCAAGCAAGATTTTATCACCTTTTAATATGTCTGGATTGTAGCATTGAATTTTCCAAGTAGCAATAAGCAAACCCAACGGGTGTCTCAATTTGAAGGTCATTTAAGTAATTAATAATTAAATAAATATCATTACAATCAAATCATTATATTACTACAATTTACGGCCGGTCATTTGAATTTTCCACGTAGTATGTACTATTTACGATTTATCGGATTAGACTCATGAAAATGTTCAGAATTTTCCAAGTAGACTCCAACACCACCTGGACTATGTGGGAACCACAATGTTGGAACATTATGGAATAATTAAACAAAAACTAGTCATTAATTGTAATGAATTTACTGCTTCACTATGCTTTGTTTGATTATATGTTTTGCAATATAAACTTTTTAGGTGTTCTTTTCGTGGAAACCATTTTAGGGGTTGTACGTATTATAATTGTTGTTTCGTACATTATTTATTTTATAAAGTATATGTTTCAATGCGCACAAGAATTATGCCAATTAGGTACGTGGTCCTCGCATTTTTTTTATTAACTAGTTTAATTCTCGTGCTCTGTACGAATTGGTTTATCACAGAATTTGTTTATCGGATTATTATTTAGATGTTTAAAAAGGTAAATTATATCTTTAAAGTATTTATGAAAGAAAATTGTGCAATTTATTTAATCCCTTCATAATCTATGTAAGGAAAAAAAATAAGATTTTGATTCACTCCATTTTCAAAAGTCACGATCTTGATCTTCATCAGATCACCAACCAAGATGTATAGTATATTAGGAAATGATCAAATATTTGTTATATATTTTCATATTTTAAAAGGTAAGTTTACATTTTCAAAATATTTATGGAAAAAGTATATCAAAACAATTAGAGAGCGTGGTGCAAATCCGGCTATTATAGGTAGTAATTTTATTTTGTTTGATTTTATTAATTTTTTGACATATCTGTCGAAAAAAATACGAGGACGACATGTGGCAAATTGAATACAAGGGCGCCACGTGACAGCATAAATTTCGAGCTCATTCTGCGGGCGCCACGTGGCGCAGTCAGTATTTTGCTTTAGTAATTATATAGTAGATTCGTTGCTTTTAACGCCAGGGGATTAGTTTCCTCAATCTTCATAAGCTTTGTTACAATTACATTTTCCGAGTTTTAGATGGAAGTTTTGTTTGTTTGTTTAATATTCATATGTATGGTAATGTTGGAAAAAATAGCCGTTTCCCTCTTCGTGTGATTAAGATGGGCAAGACGCGGAATACAAACGCACTACTAGTTATATATAGAAGGAAATAGACAAATACAGGACTAAGTAATTTGTATGTAGGATACTCACCCGAACTCTAACTTACACTCTTCACCCACCCGAGGACTCAAAATCACACTCACTTGAGCTTAATAGCTCGATCACTACAAACCTCACTCACTCACCCACACTTGATTGTTTCTTACTTGCTTGATACAAAATGCCAACAACTCACACCTATTTATAGTAGTGGAAGTTGGCCTAAAGGATCAAGATTCACACATCCCTAAGTAGATATTTAGCTTTGATCCTTATCCACTATCTAGAATAATCCTTGTGCTTGTCCTCCAAGTAATTCTAGAATTGTCTTAGTGTTAATCTCCTAAGCTACTCTAGAATTTTCTTTCACCTTGGGCTTTGATCTTGGTCTTGGGCCAAACTCACTTCATAATATAAGAAGAGAGCCCAACAATCTCCCCCTTCCCGACTTATTTTAGGAAGTATCATGATGTCGTTACCTCGATCACGATCTTCAACCTTCTCGGTTGTTATCACCTTGGTCACTGTGTGTGACCAGCTCTCCTTGCACCCCTCTCTGTATGTGATATCCTCTGCCTTAGTAATGCTTAAGGCGATACACCGTTGCAATTTCGATTTCCAGGAGTCAGCTCCCCCTACAAAGGCATACATTGACATTGATCTCCTGGAAATATCTTCGGCCGTCTCCACTTCTGTGCGCTCTAACACAGGCTTCCCTTTTGCTAGCTCATGACTATTGTCTTCATGCAAGGCTTTCATCTCCTCCTGCATGGCTTGTAAGAACGCAATAGCGAAATATAAACCGCAAGAATAAATCGCACTTTAAACAAATGAAATTATACCGAACGTAAGAATGCAGCAGAGTCGAGAACGAGATCTCTCTCCTTAATTCTGAAAACATCCCGTATTGCGACGGTTTGAATGACGTTCCGAATCCCAGGATACAACTGCTTGGACGACTCCGGACTTGCGCAACCAAAGGACCGAAGGCTACAAACCAATTATGTGGAGCACTCTCAGACTCGATTTTCGGAAAAACAGAGAGGAGGGAGGAGGATAGCTGTGTTTTTTGATATCTTCTGAATGAGAGGACGCTTGCTCTTATATAGAGCTTGGAAGAGGATCCGTTGCAGATCTTCTGCATTCATGCTTGTGACCGTTACAGCTAAGCTTCTGAATGAGTGGCGTTGGACGTTACGGATCTTCCGGAGTTATTGCGAAGATCTCCGGTATTGATGGCGAAGGATTTGGTCTGCAGCCCAAATCAAGCCCATTCCCGAAACGGGCCAGCTGGCTTCCAAAAAGAAGCTTAGCTGCTGCTTGGGCCTTCGGCCCATTCCACAAGCCCGGCTCACAAGCTCACAAGCCCACAAGCCCACGGCCCACGGCCCACGGCCCACGACCCCGACCCCGACCGGACCGGACCGGACCGGATCGGATCGGACGGCGCGCGTGAGTGGTCAAGCTCTTCTCTCCATAGTAACCAAGTTCTTACCTTGGCTTGGGTGATAGTGGTATATAAACCACTCAATTCTACTCCTACATTTCCGATGTGGGATGTAGAATCGCACCCCAAACTCCATTTGGGTGTTGCAAGCAACCACCTTTGAGTCCTCATTTCTCATTCAAACGGAACCCGAATTTATCGTATGAGCACACTACGTTGTAGAGCTCGC
Organism: Rheum nobile; assembly: GCA_027886185.1. Classification (NCBI taxonomy): domain Eukaryota; kingdom Viridiplantae; phylum Streptophyta; class Magnoliopsida; order Caryophyllales; family Polygonaceae; genus Rheum; species Rheum nobile. The sequence goes on along the minus strand of WOAB01000292.1, from coordinate 1,255,974 downwards.
GGAGACGAGTCCAACGTTCCCATAATCCGGCACAATCGGTGACCGGAGCCCACCGGAAAAGTGCCCGGAAAATTCAGTTCCAACATGGCTCTCACATGCTTATAAGTTGGGTTCTCATGCAAGACTTTCATCTCATCCTCCATGGCTCTTACCCACTCGCTTTCGTTGTTGCCGATCATAGCCTCTTCATAACTCTGAGGCTCTCCTCCATTCGTGAGTATCTCGTACTCATCCGGGCTACACCATGTTGATAGTCGTCTCTCTCTAGAGGATCGTGTTTCAGCATCAACATCATCGTTCTCAGATGAACTCGTTCCTCGATCAATCTTCTTGTTGATCGGATCCCAATGATGATGGCTGAGCTCGCCTATGGGAGAACCGAGATATATGCATTCCTTGGGCTCGGCTCGCATGAGGTACAACGACCCCTCCTTCCTTCCTTGAGCAACGACCAAACTTCCTTTGGTGAGCTTCCACTTACCTTCACCAAAGAGATTCACATAACCATCTTCGTCAAGCTTTCCTACTGATATGAGATTAACGCGCAAGTCAGATACATGCCTCACATCCTTGAGGACAAGCTTGGATCCCATGTTACATGTCAGAATGACATCTCCCATTCCGACGATCTTGCTCCTGCCTCGATTTCCCATCCGGACATTACCAAAGTCGCCACTTTGGTAGGTTGAAAACAGTCTTCTGTGAGGCGTGACGTGAAAGGATGCGCTAGTGTCAATAACCCAAGTGTTATTATCATAGGCAATGTTTAGCATATTGCCTCCTCCAACGAGATAAACTTCATCGCCTTTGGCTGCCATGGCGGTGATACTCCTCTCCGACCGATTCTTCGTTGGGATAAACTGATCCGACTTGACGTTACCGGCCAATTGATCCTTCTTGAGAATTCGGCATTCCGCTTTCTTGTGACCTATCTTGCCACAATAATAACAGGTTATCTTGGAGCGTGATTGAAACTTACCTCGAGACTCCTCTAGGTCTTGGATTCTACGATTGTCGGTCCTGCTCCGGTAGTCGACAACATTTGCCTCGAACTGGGTGGTCATGCCTCGTTCCTTCCTCCTTGCTTCTTCATTAAGAAGGCTATCACTGACGGTATCCGTGGTGAGCTTTCCTTCTTGTGCTGAGTTACTGAGAGTAACCACGAGTGTGTCCCAACTCTCTGGTAGGGAACTAAGGAGTAGAAGGGCTTGCAACTCATCCTCAATCTTCATCTCGGCCTTTGTTAGCTGATTCACGAGCCCCTTGAAATTGTTCAAGTGCTCGATCATGCTTTCACCATCCATATACTCCAACTTCACCAACCGTCGAACTAGGAGGGCTTTATTACGAGGAGTCTTCTTTTGAATCATGGACTCAAGCTTTGTCCATAATTCAAAGGCATTCGTGTAAGTAGAAACATGCTCAAAAAGAGTTCGGTCTATGTACTTACGGGTTACAGCGACCGCCTTTCGGTTTAGGAGCTCCCACGCCTTATCACTCTTTCCTTCTGGCTTCTTCTCGTTGATGATGGGCTCGTGCAAATCCTTGTAATAGAGATGATCTTCCATCATCGGCTTCCAGTAGGAGTAGTTGTCCGTCGTGAGTTTAAACATGTCACCATCGTAGGTAACGGTAGCCTCCACCTTGAACCACACGAGATAACCCGGACCACGAATGAACCTTGCTCTGATACCACTGTTGGGAAAAAATAGCATTTTCCCTCTTCGTGTGATTAAGATGGGCAAGACGTGGAATACAAACGCACTACTAGTTATATATAGAAGGAAATAGACAAATACAGGACTAAGTAATTTGTGTGTGGGATACTCACCCGAACTCTAACTTATACTATTCACCCACCCGAGGACTCGAACTCACACTCCCTTGAGCTTAATAGCTCGATCACTACAAACCTCACTCACTCACCCATAATTGATTGTTTCTTACTTGCTTGATACAAAATGCCAACAACTCACACCTATTTATAGTAGTGGAAGTTGGCCTAAAGGATCAAGATTCACACATCCCTAAGTAGGTATTTAGCTTTGATCCTTATCCATTATCTAGATTAATCCCTGTGCTTGTCCTCCAAGTAATTCTAGAATTATCTTAGTATTAATCTCCTAAGCTATTCTAGAATTTTCTTTCACCTTGGGCTTTGATCTTGGTCTTGGGCCAAACTCACTTCCTAATATAAGGAGGGAGTCCAACAGATAATTAAATATATTTTCATTAAGCTACCCAACATGACTAATTGTTCAACTTAGGAAGAATGAATTAAGCAATTGGGTACACCGTACATGACCATAGATTTTAAAAACAATATATATCATCAAAAGTAAACAAATTTTGTTGGGATAATGAAAAGCAGGCTAAAATACAAGAAATAGAAGTGTAGTTGAAAGGTGACAAGAAGATGATATATTTGAAAGGATGCTATAAAGTAAAGCCCAAGAATTAATTAAGTAGATCGATTTGTGTTTGTATTGAATTGAGGTTGACAGGGGAAGATGCCCTTTGCTAGCCGACGTATTATATATTTCCGTTAATTGTCACTTTTTAAATTGTATACAAAACAGTATTTGCTCTTTTATATTGACAATGGATTATTTCCCCCATAAAAGAGCCATAGGTATTAGGTTATATTTAGACTTCTATTTATAAAGACTTTATTTTTTAATATATATATTTTTTTAACATTTATAATTCCTCATACCACTCAAAATTTTAAAACTATTATTTTTTATGAAAAACACATTATAAATAAATAAAAATATTTATAAAGACAATATTCAAACAAATCCGTAATTATAAGTAATTATTCGTACAAATGTGTTATACATGTCACGTTAAGACTATTGTTTGTTAGATTCACCATCGTGTAGCCATCTATATATACTCTTGGTGGAATTAATTTACTGTTTGCCAGTGCCGGTCCGAACATTTAATTGGCCCTAAGGCGAAATAAAAATTAAGACCCTCGTAAATATGAAAGTAACGCTTGCCAATTTTTTAATTTAAAAATTAAAGAAAGAAATATAAAATAATAAGAAAATATTATATATGATAATTATATCAAGTAAATAAAGATAGAACCAAACCACTTCTTATGTCCAAATTAAAAGTTTGATTTTCTTAAAAGAATGAGATTTTATGATAAACAATTAATATAAAAAAAATATTAATTAACAACATTCAAATAAAAAATATAATTATATTCAAAATGAAAGATAAACCACACAAAGAATATAAGAAATAACTTAAAATAAAAAGGACTTAACAAATAACAATAAAACTAGCACAATAAAGAAATGAAAATCAAATATAGTGCTTTCACCTATTAGATTAACTTTACTTTCTATACTTATTTTCTTAATTAATAATTATATTAATATTACTTGATTTTGACGTTGGGCTCCTCTCAACATTGAGCCCTAGGACCGTCTTACCTAAACTACCCAAAGGCTGACCATGTTGTTTGCTCGCTAATTGACATGGATAATAGATTATGGTATATTGTATATATAACACATTGAACTAGGTAATTAAGGACTGAGGAGGTAATCATGAACGAGTAACATATACTCCCTCCCTAGGAAAAAAAAATTATCATTCTAAAATTTGACACACTTATTAAGAAATACAATAATTATCCTATATTTTCATAAATATTTCTTAAATTTACAATTATTTAATAACCCATCTCAATTATATCCAATAAAACATAGAGAATTTGTATAAAAAAAAACCCAAAAAATAAAATTTCCGATGTCAAACCTCGTAACTCATAAATAAATTATTACCTAGACACTTAAAATGACAATTTTTTCTATAAAAAAATTATGGGCTAAAATGACAAAATTTTCGATACGGATGAAGTATATAACATTGATATTGCTAAAGTAGTACTCCCTCCGTCCCTTTTTCTTCTTCTTGTTTCGTTTTTGTATACTATTCATAGTTGAAGAGAATCTTTAAAATTTCTTCCAATATATAAGTAAAAACATAGTCATGTGTGATCTTGTTTGATTCGTCTTAACGAGTACTTTAATAATATCAAAAAATTATAATTTTTATTAATATATAATTAGATATATTAACGATACAAAACTCGTCTCGACAAATATATCATGTCAAATCAAGAATAACAAAAAGGGACGGAGGGAGTAGGAAGAAGCCTTTCATATATATGACCAGCTGACCTTGAAAAGACGTACTGAGACTAGCTCAATCGAGGATATGAATAACCCCTAACCTAGCTCTATGATGATGTCATGTTGTCCAACAAGGAGATAGTTGGTAATGGGGAAACAAATTAATAGGTCTCTTAATTAGTTGCATGTATAAAAGGTTGAACTAAGCTAATTATTAGATGCATAAATAAAGGTTGAAACCATCCTAGCATATGGATTTAATCTGAAAAACCACTTTCCTATTGTGTTTGGTTTACCCGTCTAGTAGCTTATAGAGATCAACATAAACATACTCAAATTTTATAGGTTGGAACATTGATTTATAAGTTTTTAGTTTTTTTTTAGTATGTATCCATGGACACAATAATTTTTTAATTGTTTAGTGATAATTTTTTTAGTCACTAATTTAATTTTTTTTTAAAGAATTTATCATTTTTACTTTAGGAAATAATATGAAAATAATGTTCAAACTTAAATTCTTGGCATGTGTTTAAATTTCTTATTCTCATTTTTTTTTAGAAAATATCATTTGTTTAAATTTCTTATCTCCATAGACACACTAAAAAAACCGTGAGTTTAAATTTCTTATCCCCGTTTTTTATAGAAAATATCACTTGTTTTAAAATATTGTTTAAGATACAATAAAATTTAAAATTATCCTTAAGAACATAAGTCAGAAATACAGATTTTTATAATATTGTTTCCAAATATATGGAGGTCCATATTTTTTAATAAAAAAAGTGAACACTATATATTATTGTGGGCCATTCAATAATCTGTTTCCCTCAATAAAAGAGTCACGAGCAATATCATTCAATTTTCTACAACTACTCAAAAAAGAAGAAGACCCAATTAAAGAGTGATCGAGATAGGTAGGTGCTCATATAAGCCGAAGCACAACTGCACAAGACCCACCACTTCCTTGCCTCTCTAGCTACGTACTGAGTACTGACACAACTAAATTCCGATCCCAACGCATTGTTCTTAGAGCAACGAAACAAGCCATAAAGCTACAAAACACCTTCCGTTGTCATTCACATGCACGCTACATTGCTACTTATATATGTACAGGAGCAAGATCTAATGCTTCGCAGTGATCGACTCGTGACAAATCACATACCATCGTAGCAGCTTGGCCCAAACTCTCGTGCATTAATAGTATCAATGATCGCAAACATTCAATTAAACCATGACGTACATATATGGCTAAACTTATCTCCATCATCAGATCCATCCCTGTGCTTAAATCAATAAAAAAAAGGCAATTCCGTACATATATGCGCTATATTTAAATTATTTTACTTTGTAATGTTATTATATCGTAAATTAGGAAAATTATTATTTTAAAAAAATACCAGCACTTTGCGTCTACGTATGCAGCAAAAAACGGTCCCCAAAGACCGGATGAGCATAATTCGGTCTGGACCGGACCGTACCGAATGAAAACCGATCCGGTCTTTGATCAAAGATTTCGATTCTTTTTTAATTTTTTTTATATACAATACTTATATAATTTAAATATATGTATATTATAAATATATTTTAAAGTAATTATATATTTTTATATTAACATAGTACACTATACAATTAATAAATTTTAAATATATATATATTTTTAATTTCTTTTACATTTTTGTAAAAAAAATAAAAAACCGGCTCAAAACCGATTCGAAATGGACCGGACCGGGACAAGACTGATATTTTTCGAGGTCTTCGGTCCACACTTTTCCAAAATTCGATTTTCAGTTCGGTCTGGATCGGTCCGGTCCGATCCGATTTAGATCCCAAAGACCTTTCGAGTATGTATGGTACTTGGCCAATTAGGCCACTTCAAAGTGTAACCCACAAGGGAAAAGGCATTATTACAAAATCTAAATAAAAACAATGAAAACAATACAAACGTGTGACCTTCACACGCTACGGATCAATTCATACATCACCATCGTCTCAAAAGATTATTTTGAGTACGTACTGAACTATATATATATATATATACTGCTCGGTAAGCTTTAAATAAATAAAAGGGTATTTCCCGCCAAAAAAGCACACGTACATACACACTATGTGCCACGCAATCACCCATGGAAGCGTGATGCACATAGGAGGACTCACGAGAAAGTCTTTGAAATGGAGCCAAACCTCATTAAACCGGCCTCCTCCCTCTTCCAAAAGGATTTGGAGCCTCTACAGAACACACACACATGGTAGTAATCTTGGTGACCTTTGTAGCAGATGAGCAACGCTTCACTTTTGTACAAAATCCTACCTTCAACTTTAGGACTAATTTGTCACCCATAAAATAATTAGGTCACACCTTCCTTAACAAAGCAATCTGCACCAGCCACCAAAACTCATACACTAGTAGTCTACTCATAAAATAATTTGTTTGTTCCTCATCTCCCTCTCTTATTATTTTTACTCATCATTTCCCTAACCAGAGCTTATTTTGTCATCATCCAAATCCACCCATGCATGACAAGCTAGCTATTTAATTTCCTCCGCTTATTATCATTGTAAGTTTGTGTTGTTGATGAAGATGATGACTGTGAAGAAGAGAAGTCAGAAGCAGAGCAATTTAAAGTCGCCGACGTCCTCACCCTTGTCCTACTCATCACCCTCAACTGCGGCAGTGTTTTTGGCGCCTTCCCTCTCCCACCCTCCATCATGTACTGCTGCATTAATCTGTAGCAATTTATCACCTTCTCCTGCAAAATTCAACATTTATTACCGATCCTATCATCAATGTTTGACCAGCCTTATTATAACTGCTCTGCTCTGCTCTTACTTTGCTTAGCCCATCACACCATGACTCAGCGTGCTCCGCTGTCACCAGGGACAATTTCGGAATTTCGCTTGCAGCGCATAGCACCGCTGCCGCTGCTACGCTTGATGGACTGTACTCCAACAGGCTCGCCTCTACCAAAAGTTGTACATTAAAGAGTGGTTTAATTTTCAATATCACCATGAACATTAAAGAGGGAGTTTAATTTGTGGATCACCTTGGAGATTAGACAGAATAATATCAGTGGACCGTGCGATAAGGAACCCGGTCCAGTTCCCTGTTGAGTCAAGCTTGTTTGCGAAGAAGGCGATGAAGCTGAAGGGCGTGACAGATCTGAGCCTCCAATCAAGAACTCCGAGGATAAGAAGCTCCATTCTCTGGATCGTCTTCGGTTCAAATATAAACTTTGCACCTTCAACCTATCAAAACAAACAAGACCGATAAATATCTAGCTGCCCCCACAATATATATGCAAGGGATACAGTCAGTACTGATTGGTGGATCCAAATAACCTGAAAATCAAGAAGAGAAGGAACAAGGATTTCCTCCATTTTGGCAGCTAGTGACAAGCAAGCGACGGATAAGAGTTGCAAAGACCACCTATTTGTTTGCTGAAATTGCAAAAGGAGAATTCATCATCAGCTCGAGCACAATTAAAGGTCCCTCTCATAATGTATTTTAATGCAATAAATTGTACTTATTTTATATTAAATGTCATCATTTAATACATTAAAATGTATTTTAAGAGTAATCCAAACATACCCTAAAACGGCTCTCTTTTAAAAATCGCTAAATATCATGTAATTACTAGAGTTCAATTATTTCTCTGTTATAATGTTTTTGATGGAAAAGAAATATTAATTTGATTTTTCCCAATTTGTACATAGTTTATACGCATGTAATATACTATTATAGGAGGAATATAGTACATTATATAACAAACAATAACAATATAACACCGCCCCCGGCCCATATATGCTGGCTGTCATCATCAGTGATACAGATTAGTCTACACAACAGCATTATAACCTTATAGATTCTACTTAAATTTGAACGTTGCATATATGCACGTGCACATCACGCGCATCAAAATAATTTCGCTTAATTTGACAATTCTATGGAAGCCTGTTCTCTTTTTCTTTTGTGACTATAAGGTGGATGAAATTAGTCAACCAAAATTTCACCTAACAAGCGCAAAGTATATAGAAATATAAAATACAGATCAACTAGCTCTCTCGGTACCGTACAGATTCGATACAATTTAGCGGTCTCTAATTTCTATCACGTTCACAGTCACGGAAGACTGCTTTTCTGGATAAACGCAGAAACCAGTAGCGACTAACGGTGACAAAATAGTACTAACCGGTAGCCTGTGAGAGCATAAAAAGCGATCGAAGTAGTTAACGGCAAGATACGCCGTCAACGGCTGAAAACTGTAGAACGCTCGCACCTGCAAACAAAAACAAAAACCGTGATACAAACGTCAAGATCTTAATAACGCCGTTTAACATCGAAATTTGAAGGCTCATCCGCAATCTATACGGATAAGAAGTGATCGAACCGTCCTAACAAGACCGGTATAATAACCGCCTATGATCGGATGGCTAATATTAATCCATCTTTTGTATATTGCGTTGGAGAGCCAAAAGTTGATTACTATCCAAACGCTAACTTACGCCGGTAATTTGATATCACGACGGAATCTAGTTAGTGTTGTCGACGTAATCAACAGAGCGATCGGATTACCGATAATTCCGTTACTAAGGAAGATTGATCGGCAATTACCTTGAGCATCCATGCAACGGAGAGAGCGCGGTCGGAGACGTCGATGGAGAGAGATCGGAGCTCCGGCAAGTAGTCGACACCTGAGAAAAAGTTTCTCTCATCTTCAATGAATCCGGCAATGGAGTCCGCATCGGAGAAGGTCGCCGGAGATCCGATATCGGACGAGCAATACGCCGGAGAATCTGTAGACAAGGTGGTGGATTCCTCGGCGCAGAGAAGGTCGTGGAAACAATCGGAGAAGGAGAGCGACATATTCTCCGGTCGCCTGTTCTCATTCTCTCTCCATGAGAAGTTGGAGAGCGTTTCTAAGGGAGTGGTTAAGCGTTTAGTTTGATAGGTTGTGTGCTTCGGTCGGTTATTTATGTGATTTTTTTTTTTGATTTTCACCTTTTTAATTCCCCTTGAGAAAACGAAGAATAAGGTTAATTTTATATACAAAAATCTTATTATTTCTGGTAAATTTATTGTTTGTAAAAATTGTGTCCAGATAAATTCATACGGTTAGCATATCATAAGTTGTAATACAATCTAGTATATATTAAAGTTGAACCTTCTTATTCCTAAGTTAAATTATTTAATTATACATCACAAGTTATTCTCTTATCTTTAAATTTTATTTTAATTTATTTAATAAAAAAGTATAAATTTCAAATTTTTAACGTGATTCTAGATAATTCTACTTGGTTTTTAATATATATATATATATATATATATGATCTTGCTATCTTATATAAAATTATGTCAACATTTTAGTGTGATTATAATTTTCATAAATTAGTTTTTATTTATTAAAATAAGGATATAATGGTTTATTTTTCTATCTATTTAAATTTAATATTTATATTATAATTCATATTATTATAATTAAAGTCTATATTTTATAATACTATTTAGTTATTATGTCTCCCCTGTTAATTCGCATCATGTATGATATTTTTCGTTTCCATAAAATATTGTTTTTATTTCAATTTCAAAAATATGCTTAATAATTAATCTATATTATATAAATATTGTATAATATATGATTGAGGAAAATACTCTATCAAATATTTTTGTTAATCAATAATATAATTATATCTTAAAATTTTATATATTAATATCAATATGCTTAAATAAAATTAGAAAAATACTTAGTAATAATTTATATATAATATATTATAGTACAATACGGACAATGCACGAGAATTGTGCCAGTTATTATGTATATGGAATTTTGAACAGGTTCAAATTTGATTCGACAACTTTGAAATTACATCTCATCTAACTCTTGTCACAATAAACCTTGTGTTGTCTAGCTAGTTCATTGGAATTTTGCTACTGCATCCAATATTCCAATACGCTCAATACATATTTCAGATCACATGAATCTGATCTCTTACGTGGAATTCTCGAACTTTTGATTAAATGCAACGTATTTTGGAGCATTTAATACGTGCCAGCATGTACTATGCGTTCAGGAAAGTAACTGTAATAAGCGAGGTGGTGGGGTCAGTGTTTGCAGATTTACCCGCGTTTTCTTTTTGGCGCTTCTTGTATTGGTGGCGCTAACGCTCAGACGCTCCTCTTCTTCTTTTCTGGATCGAAGCGTGGCCTCGTTACTTCTTTTTTTTTGGTCGAAAAGCGTGGCCTCATTACTACTCCCACAGTCCCACAGGCCACATCACTTCGTTTCATAAGGATGTTATAAAATTTAATTATTTTCGAGATAAAACTTTTAAGAGGCATATTTTCTTTTTATCCTTATATATCTTGACTTGATAGAACATAACGACTTTGATTAGTAGAATATTAGGGAGTATACTAGCATATGTTCTCATGCTTGTACAGATCTTGTTAATAAATTTTGAAATTAAAATATTATTAAATATTTATGAATTAAACTGGTAATTAATAAACTTAATCTCTTGAACATATGGTAGTAAGAAATTTTATATAAATAACTGAATAAAAAAAATATAAATTAGATTTAAGTAATGAGAATAATTAATTATGTATAACTAATCAAAAAGAAAAAAAATAGTTAAATCATATCACATAATTATTATTACAAATATTTTTAATATATATTACCAATTTTACATCATGAATCAATGAATCATACTACATGACCCATTATATTTTCAATCACATGTTGTTAATTATATATATTTAATCATTAAAACTATAAGTACATTACGTTTTTAGGTATATAATTTTGAAAAACGTACCTTTTACATGGTTAAAAAGTATAATCTAATTTGACTCTATATATTAATTTATAAATAATTTTAACGTATTTTAAAATTTTGTCTGACACACATATATATTAGAAATAGTTTTAATTACAAATAAGAAGTACCATAACTAATAAGGTAAAGTATATCTTATGATTAATTTTATTGACAAATAAAAATAAACTAATAAAGTAAAAATATATCAATAATATTTGAGATGATAATATGTGTATAATTAAGATAAGTTATTTTATGTAAATAATAAACCGATAAGAAATAGAAAAAGTAGATATCAGAATTAGAGAGAGATAAAAGTGTAACTGAATATTGAGATTTGCTTATGTGGCATATCTCATTGGTTAACACGTAAATGAGATAATTAGGGCTTTAATGTATTTTATAGGTTTTTCTTATTATATTTATATCATATTCTTTAATAAAAAGGTGATGAAAATTTAATAAATATATTTGTTAAATCAATTATCGTATTCTTTAATAGTTATTATGTGTTTTACTAATTAACCAAAGAGAGGGAGTACTAATTGTATTTGACTTTTGTCTTTATACGTGTTTAGTTATGGAAAATGATAATATATATAAGTTAGATGTTTTTGATTGACATGTTTAGTTTTGGAAATAGAATATTCGGATATATATAATTATTAAATTTTAGAAAAAAAATCTTTGTATATCATTCTTGTGATTAACATGTTTAGTTTAGGAAATATGAGAATGTGATATATATTTATTATGTTGAATTTAAAAAAACGAAAATTTGAGAAAATGTCATGTGGCAGAAAGAATAAGAGAATGTCATGTGTATAATGTGTAATATCCCTCATTTTATAAGGATATTTTGGAATTTTTCCAACTCCTGTATTACAAGTCGGATTAATTTCAGAGAAGTTCATACATTCGGTAATATGTTTGATCTCTGTAATATTTTTTCCGAGTAATATAAAATACAGTTGACTTGTGTTCAATATCCCTCATTTTTCCAACTCCTGTATTACAATATCCCTCATTTTATATAGTCGTTCGTGTATGAATATATTTAACCCGGGGTTAAATATAATTAACCCAAGTTTAAAACGGACAAAAGGGTGAAAATGGCCTTGACCGCACCCCGCGGTCAAGTGGCCGCACCCGCGGTGAGCCTTGTCCGAGGCTTGATTCCTTCGGATCGACCCATAAAGAAATCCTAAGTTAGATTCAATATCTACATAATTGAATCTAAAAGAATAGGAAAAGAATCAAAGGAATCAAGCCTCGCCTCAAGCCAAACACCCAAGAACACACACTCGGACAAGGCTCGCCGCGGGTGCGGTGGAGCCTCTACCGCGAGTGCGGCCAGGTTATAGTGACGAAGGTCGTGACAGATTTTCGATGGAGAACTCACCCAAATCAATTCGTTCGACTTTGATTCGTTCTTGGTTTGATCTCCCAACACCTTAGGCCTTTGAATATCACTTAGGAGTACCTTTTCCAACACTCAAAGGAATTCGAACACCTTCACAACAAAGCTCAAAGCTTGGTGCTTCAATGGAGAAAACAGAGGAGGAAAATAAAAGATAGAAATTTAACCTTGAGAGCCTGACATGAAGAAGAGTAAAAAATCCTAAACACCAAAATTAATTATTATATCTAAATGTATAAAGAATCAAAACTAAACGGCACGAAAGAGATAAATATTTGCTCACGATTCAAATGGTGTTCCTTTAAACTCTCTCTAGTGCATGAAGTTTAAGAGTTTGACACGTTAAAGAAAGCATTTATTATCAGATATAATAATGAAAAATGAAAAGATAATACTGAATAAAAAACTATCTACAAATATAAGATAAGGTGAGGATGGAGGCTTAGGAGAGAAGTGAGGACGCTCCAAGACCGTCGGATAAAGAAAAAGAGTGGCCAGATCAGCCAATGAAAAAATTCGGATACAATTTGGCACGATCGAATTTTTCGCGAAACAAATGTGTCCTGCGTGCACACGCATTTTAGTCTGTATTCACACATACGTTGTTTTGCATGCACACACGTTGTTTCATGTGCACACACAGGTCATTTCCGTATGCACACGTAGGTTATTTTCGTTGGTTTTCATACGTATACATACATGTTATTTCATATGCGCTTTGAGTCATTTTTGCATGTACACATATGTTATTTTCATGTGCACACATGCACACCTACGTTGTTAACATGTCATTTTCACATGCACACGGTAGTATACTTCACATGCAAACAGTAGTATACTTCGCATGCAAACGATAGTATACTTCGCATGCACACAATCGTATTCTCGTATTTTGTGAAATAATTCTACAGCCTTTCCTATTGACTAGAAAAAATCTCTTCATTTTCCAATACTTGGAAAAAATCTCTTCATTTTCTGAAATAATCAAATTATAAATTACATTAACATATAGCAATAGAAGCAAACAATCAAACAAGATAAGATTAAGAGGATTTCTTGCATTACTCTTTCAGCCTTTCCTATTGACTATTGTTGTAACATTCTACATTTTATTTCTTGAATAAGCTAAAGGTAAAAGGCTACACTTATGAGTGGGGTATATATCATCTTGTGTAGATTGTTGCCTTGTCATAATGAAATTAAACTATTTTATCAATTACCACAAAAAAATGAAATTAAACTAAACTATCTTACAAATCAGATCATTATTACCTCACAAATTAGACCGTTAAAAAACTGATCTCAAATTGAAATTATACATAAATTAAACTATCTTACTTCATTGCTAAAGCCTAAACTGCTAAACATCCATTATTACCTCACAAATCCGACCTTAAAAAAACTAGCCCACACATTTATCAACATATCTCTAACTTGATCCAACCAACAATTCTAATAGGTATATTGTATACATGAAAATTGCAGTGAAATCATTTAAAACATACTCTAATAGGTATATTGTATACATGAAAATTGAAGTGAAATCATTTAAAACTTACAACATATTCACCTTACTCCTCCACGACACGACTCCTTCTAGATATCACCCTCGTCAATACAATTGCCTCTTCCTCCCAACAGACACCAGTCACATAGAGATGGCTTGCGGTTCAGTGGAACCAGAAAGAACCAAAACCGAAATCGGCTCGAACCGAAACCGGATAAACCTCCTATATCCGGTTTCGGTTCTGGTTTGGCAAAACCCAAAACCGAAGAACCGGAGGTTTACCCGGTTCGAACCGGGTAAACCTCCGATTCTCAAGTTATATATATATTTTCTATTTTTATTTTTCTGTCAATTTATTTTATAAGTTAAATTTTAAGTTTAAGTCTTAAAGTATAAATCTTTTAAGTTTAAAGAAACGTTCACTTTATCATTATTTTAAAAAAGTAATGTCTTTTATATTTTTTTTACCAAAAAAAAAAATATTATTTTATTTTTATATAAAAAATGTGTTTTTTCCGGTTCTGGAACCGAAACCGGATAAAACCGGACGGAACCGAAACCTCCAGTTTCAGATTAATTCGGTTCCAGTTTTCATTTTTCCGGTTTTGGAACCGGAGGTTCCAGAACGGTGCCATCTCTCACACCACCGCACCAGCAACTCAGCAAGCTGCAAGCGCGCAATAGCACAACAAAAACCTTGCCTTCCGATTTCCTCGCTGCTCGGTCAGGCATCGACCATGGTTCGTCACTCCGTCTTCGTCGCCTTGTTCCTCCCAACAACAAGGTGCATCGCCGCACCAAAGAAGATGAAGATTGAGATTTGAGAGGAGAAAGAGGTGAAAGGAGACCAGGAGAAAGAGATGGAAGGAGACCAAGAAAAGAAATGGATGTTTAGAAATTAGGGTCGGCTGCGTTCAAACTGGGTGAGGGAAAATAAACCCCGTATAAATTTATTTATTTATTTTTAAAAAAATCCAGTGGGGGCCCCACCTGCGTCCGCCCCTGCGTGCACACAAGTGTGTTCCAACACATAAGTCAGTGATAAAATTATTTGACAATAAAAAAGAGTAGCCCACAAAATTTATAAATGAAGCAATTTATATTCTAACTTTATATGTGAGACGTTATATATTCTAACAGCTCGTACATGTAAATATGTAAGGGTTTTTCTAACCTAAGCACCTAATGCATAGGTTAAGAACCTTATTTTAGAAAGTTGTGGTTAGATGTTATCATTTTAAAATTTTATTTTTTTTAGATGAATTTAAGCATTTTCTTTTAGGGAATAGTTTTCAAAATATAAAGAATTATCCTATGCCCAGGATAGAAAAACCGAATATGTAATTAGCCATACATTAATTATATATAGTCTTATATATAGCTACCAGTTTGATTAATCAGTCACGTAAATTTAAAATAACCATAGCCGTACGTAGGCATTTATGATAGGCCCAATTGCAAGAATACCAGATTTTGAAAGACAACTTGCAAAAAACCAATATTTTGAAAAGTATTGCAAGGATACCAGATTTTTGTACGGATTGTGATATTTTTTCTATTGTTAAGGATGAAATTTAACTTTTCTTTTAAATAGAAAAATCAGATAAATCATTAAAACTTTTAAAAAGAAAAGGTAAAAAAAATCTTAATTTTATTAATCAATCCCAAATATTAACCCTAATTAATCCCAAATCATAAACCCTTTCTCGTCTCCCTCCTCTGCTTCCGTCTTCCCCAAAGGTAGCCGTTTCTTCCGACCACCGCCGCCGCTCTTCCGATCGCGGACGGTGCCGACGACGAAGGAGGCGGAGCGAGGGCCAAAGATGGAGCCTTAAATTACAGTTTCCGCAACCGAGTAGAGTTCGTCGGCGACGCCGCTCTCGGCCTCGCCCCTCTTCTTCCACCGTATCGTCGTCGTACGGACGGCTGGAGTTCCTACTCAGAAGCTGTCGACGCTTGCTCTCATCAGCGGATATGACCTCTCCAAGAGAACCATGTGTCGTAAGTTGGGCCGCACTAGGACCGGCGAGGATGCCATTGACGACGACCTTCTCCCGTTGATGAAGCAGTCATGGAGGAACTTCGAATACGCTGAGTTGGCCGCTGCAACTGATAATTTCGCCCCTGGTATGCTTTCAATTTTGACGTCTTGCAACAAAATTAGAGAATATGAGGAGACAAATTCTCGTCTGTTGTTGTGCCTGGTTTCAGATCTAAGCATATTCTTAGAGATAATGGCTATCAAAATAGCGAAATCCGGGATCTTAAGGAGGAGGTTTGTTCTTATTAATACGCATTACATGGCACCACAAATTATTAGTACTATTTTGGATTGCCTTACCAAGCTAATTGAGTTATTTCCCTCCTTTTATGCAGATCTCGAATCTCAAACAAACATTAGAGAAGAAGGAAACTGAATTTGAACAGGTGCAGAAGAACACAAACATAAGATGCGCGGCTGAGCCACAGAAGCCGAGGGCAGTTTCTCCTATGCACATTCCAAGATTTGGCAATAGCTCTTCTTCGAAGCCCGAGAGCTTCCAACGATCCACCACCGAAGACATGAACTCTGAGGTGGGTAATTTACCAATGCTTATGTTTCTCTTTATCATACCAAAACCAAAATGGCTACTTATAGACTTGTTTTTTACCAAAAACTCCAGACAAGAAGTTGCTCCTCAGGCAAGCAAAAGAGGTCGTGCTTCCCTTCTGTTTGCACAGACAAAGAAATGATACCAAAAATGTCACTGATAGCCGAAGAGACAGTTAGAAGCTCAACAAAACCAAGATCAACATCTCCACCTGTTAGAAGGTCATTATCTACTGACAGAGGTGCTCTCATTAGGAGCAGGATCAAACCCGAGATGGCAGACGAGCCTGTAAGAAAGCTACATTTCCCAGCAAGAGTGTCTGTCAACAGAATACCAGCTCTAAAATTTGAAATCGTCGAACATTTGAAATTTTGTGATATAACAGAGCATTGACCTGACTTCGTATAAATGTGGCCTGACTTCGTACACATGTAGTCTGATAAAGTACATAATGCTCTGAAGTTTTAAAGTACATTGTTCATCGCCTATATACATCACCACCAAGCCTTGTTCGACCCCAAGAAAAACACCTCTCGATTCATTAAATCTAAAATCTGACCACACCATCGTCTTCGCCATGCTCAAGTTACTTAAACCCGACTCTTAAATAATTTAAAATCACCTCCGAACGACATCGAAACACTTCCGTATCGGCCCGCATTGTGCATAGAAAACCGATAACTATGCCACTTTGAAGCTCTTTTTCAACGTCGGTGGAAGATCCTAGACTATGTGACCTATCTTCGGAGAAACCTTGCAGCGTCACAAACCCAAAAACACCGCCCTTGATACATGCGGTTGTCGTTCGACTAATCAAAGAGCTACTTAAAAGAGCCCTGTTGTTCTTGGCCTCAACCTACCGCAACCCTCTCTGAGGTGGAATAATACTCTCTTCTTTTAGTTAGTTTTTTTCTTCTGTGTTCTGATCGAAGTGATCTATACAACAAACTTTAAAAATTGCTACTTGTTGCCACATGTTTACTATTTCTTCTGTGTTCTAATCTCTACAAGAGAACATTATTCTTAACTAGGTAGGTTCTGGTATAAAAGTGGTTTTGCTTAAAGCTAATATAACAGCGTAATAACCTGACTACATTCAAATGTGGCCTGATAAAGTGAATATTGCTCTGAAATTTGAAATCGGCTAACATTTGAAATTTTGTGATATAACAGAGCATTGACCTGACTTTGTATAAATGTGGTCTAACTTCGAATAAATGTGGTCTGATAAAGTACATAATGCTCTATTATGTAACAGAGCATTATGTACTTTTTCAGGGCACATTTATACGAAGTCAGGTCACATGTATACCAACTTTGGGGTGAACAAAGTCGACTCCCTTCTTATAAACTCCTTGACTTGAAACTCTCTACATTCTCCAGTGCCGCTCTCAGAGTCGACTCCCTTCTTGTACACTCTTCAGTGCCCCGGTATAAATATGGTCTGATAAAATGAATATTACTCTGACATTTAAAATTGACTATGTATATCACTCTTCAGTGCCCCGACATTATGTACTTTGTCAGGCCACATTTATACGAAGCCAGGTCACACTTATACGAAGTCAGGTCACATTTATACGAAGTCAGGTCAATGCTCTGTTATATCACATAATTTCAAATGTTAGTCAATTTCAAATTTTTAGAGCGATATCCACTTTATCAGGCTACATTTGTATGTTGTCATGTCATTACTCTGTTATATCAACTTTAAATTTGAAATGAACATTAGTTGGTTTTGTAATGAGAAACACTTAAGTTTACATTTATTAGTTGTGATCCTCGTTGAATTGATAATCACTAAAAATATTAGGATAAAAGGGAAGGGAGAGATATAAGCAACACAAAATACATGTTCCAGTGTGAGAGAGTATCTAATGCATAATTTCCTTAAAAAATCATTCCTATCTTGGTGATTCTTTGACATTTTCAAACTTGTACCTTCTCTATAATGGTATAGATCTTGCAGCCCTTCTCAAAATCGAATGAAGGCAGCCGATAGAACACTTTCTATTAGCCTGACTTCGTATCTCAAAATTGCTCTGAAATATTAAATCGGCTAATATTTAAAATTTTGTGATATAACAGAGTATTGACCTGACTTCGTATAAATGTGGTCTGACTTCGTATAAATGTGGCCTGATAAAGTACATAACAACATACTCGGTCGACTAGTAAACTGTATGATGTTTCAAATGTTAGGAGATTTCAAATTTCAGAATATTATGTACTTAATTAGACTCTCTTCTTGTACACTCTTCATTGTTGTGATATAAATGTGGTCTAATAAAATGAATATTGTTTTGACAAGTAAAACCGACTAACATTTAAAACTTCATTTTCGTAAATTTTGTTACATAACAAAGCATTATGTACATTGTCATACCACATTTATACGAAGTCAGATCACATGTATACGAAGTCAAGTCAATGCTATTTTATTTCACAGAATTTCAATACTGGAGCTAGACTTAACTAATTTAAACATCTTCTGAATTCACATTAGCACTTGTAAGCTGCCAAAATCAGTAGGCGGTTTGATCAAAACAAAAAAAAATATTGTTTGTGCTAGACTTAACTAATTAAATACTGGAGCTAGACTTAACTAATTTAAACCAAGTTCTCTCCTACATAAATTAATCAATGCTAGCAACCGAGCTACACTTAACTAATTTAAACCAAGTTCTCTCCTGACTGGATTATTAATTTTGTGATATTTTGTGATATGTACAACGTGGCCGATACGAAGGTGATTCGATGTCGTTCGGAGATGATTTCAAATGATTCAAAACTCGGGTTTAAGTAACTTGACCATGGCGAAGACGATGGTGTGGTCAGATTTTAAATTTAATGAATCGAAAGGTGTTTTTTTTGGGGTCGAACAAGGCTTGGTGGTGATGTATATAGGCGATGAACAAGGTGTTTCTTCTAATTCTCTTTTCTGCTCCTCTAATGCCTTTATCTGAGCAGCATATTTACTTGTGTGCTCTTCATGAATCTCCCACAGTTGGTGTAGTTTCTTACTCGGACATTGACAGGTTTAAAGTTAGTTAATATAACAGAGTAATGACCTGACTAGGTACACATGTGTCCTGATAAAGTGAATGTTGCTCTGAACTTTGAAATCGATTAACATTTAAAATTTTGTGATATATAACAGACATTGACCCGACTTTGTATAGATGTAGCCTGACATTGTACACATGTAGCCTGACATTGTATAAATGTAGTTGAAATAAACTCATTTCTACTGCTATACAGCACACAATCAGTAATTGGAATCTAATCAATGATTTTTTTCCTAGACAGAAGTGAGAGGCTGGAATTAGGAGGGACCACTCACTCACTCACTAATTAATACACATAATTATCAATTCTTCATGTGAGAATGTAGTTATACAACCTGCAAAAGGAGGCACAACATGAAGATGATAGATGTACTGTTAAAAGCCCAAAGGACACAACAATGACAAAACCGTATGGTTCTTGTTCACTTTCAAATGGTTCTTTTAAATGTTAGCTGGTTTCAAATGATTCTTTTAATTTTGGAACTTGCAATCGATTGGTGGAAGTCAGGGTTTTTGCTCCTCCGTAAAAGAGTAATTTCAGTTACGGGATGAAGCGAAAAATAAGGAATAACACTGCAAGACACGATCCGGTTGGGTCGCCAATTATGGAGAGTATAAGACAAGGAACGCACTGTCCCGCCGCTTATACAACGTTCACTACAAGATTTGAATTTACAGTGTGTTAGCAACTGATTCTGTGTGCTATGTTTCATCCGTTTTCGATGCTTTTCTAAAAGATTTGAATTGCTAAATCAACCTTCTTATATATTAGACTTTCTTATACACTCTTCAGTGCCTCAGTATAAATGTGGTATGATAAAATGAATATTGCTCTAACATTTAAAACCGACTAACATTTAAAACTTCATTTTCTTAAATTTTGTTACATAACAGAGCATTATGTACTTTGTCAGGCCACATTTAAACAAAGTCATATCACATTTATACAAAGTCATGTCAATTCTTTATTATATCACATAATTTCAAATGTTAGTCAATTTCAAATTTCAGAGCAATATTCACTTTATCAGGCCATATTTGTACGTTGTCAGGTCATTACTCTGTTATATTAACTTTAAATTTGAAATAAACATTCAGTATTGATAAAGTGCTTTGATCCTGGTGTAATATTTTGGCTTGCTGAATGCATATTTTGCAGCTTGTTGGTGCTTTCTGGTACTTGCTAGTGATAGAGCGAACTGATACTTGTTGGCGGCAAGCATGTTCTAGCAATAATTCAACCTGCACTACACACTCCTTGTATTGTAGTAGCAATCTGCAGGAAATGAGTGGCTACACTAAATGACACAATATCAATGGCTCTGCTCTTGATACTCAATGTACAATAGATGGTGATAATCCATTGACAAGGCCGGAAACCGGTGTCGTTTTCCTGTCAAAGAAATCCTAATTCACCTACTATAGAGTATAGCAAGCAAGTCAGGGTCGATCCCACATGGAGTCAGTTATCTATATGCAATAACGTGTGACTAACAAGTAACAGGGGGGTTTTAGAGTAATTGCAAAATAACAAAGACGCAAGATCTAACAGAAGATGAAATATGATGAGGAAAAGTATTCCACTAGACAAATATCCACACAGCAGATGAAATAGGTTGATCACTGAAAACTATTGTTCCAAGTTCTTTTTACAATCTTATAGTTGTTCCCACCCTGATCTTAAGTACTATCGATTCTCACAGTTGTCGATAGACTTATTACCCTATCAATGGGAAAATACCACCGATTCTCACAGTTGTCGGCGAACTTTATTACTAACACAGCAATAGCAATGCACACAAGGATATAGGATACATGCAAATAGAAGGACACCCTACTACTTAACATGCAAATAATTCTCACTCACGATTGCGCGCTCGGAACCCCTATACGCAACAATCGTGTTTGCCACTAGATATGCACTCAGAATCCCTATATGCAAATCCTAGCACTATGATAGATGTCGAAAAACCTAGTTAGCTACGCTAGAAGAATCAACATAAACCAATAGATAATATGTTCAAGAGAATTAAACCAACTTTATAAGATATAGAACAAGGAATAGAAATCTCATAACCAATTCATTACAGTGCTTCAATTGTCTAGCGAAACAAAGGTGTTTAGTTCTCTATTCGTTCAAACCCTAGAAGTGGAATGAATAATAGAGAGGACCGAACTCCTTACAAAAACTAGAAAAGGTTCTTAAATAGGTTTTTGAAAACTAACCTAGCAAATAAGGAAAGTAAATAATAACAATTGTAAAGTCGAAAATACTAAAAATGAAATAATTCAACGCTGACCGCGAGGCGTCGTCCTCCACCGCGGGGCGGTGAGTTCCACCGCTGGGCGGTGGCTTCGCTGTGATGCCCTTCTCTGCGATTCACCACCGGGCCGCGGTGGCTTGTGGCGCGGGGCGATAATGCCTAACTTCTTCAATCTTCTTCATCTGCTCTCCTGTACTACCAAGTAATGGTAGCCTTCCTCCATGAATTCTGAGCAGATCTTCTCCTCCATCTTCCATCATCTCCACTAAGCTGTAAATCCTATGATATCTTCACTTCTCAACTATTCTTATGGATTACAGACTTAGCCTAAATCTATTCCAAAACTCCGTCTAAAACATGTCAATAATCACTAGTTAAGGTGTCTGAAATGGCACCTATCATCCACCATTTTCATATGCTGGAGAATTATACATGACTAGTTGGATCACTCTTCAAATCTCCTCCGTAACCAAGCCACAAAAGAATAAAAAAAGCTCAAACCCATACATTATTTAATTAAGCATCAAAATAACGCTAATCTGAATCTGATGAATCTAGTCTGCAGTAGGACACACTAGATTTTGGTAGCTCTAATCTGAATCTGAGGTTGTTCACTTTGTCGCACACTTCTAGTCTTAGCCTTATTTCTCGAGGCATTTACTGATGATTCGCCCTTGGAGAAGATAACTTGAGCTCTTGCCAATCTATCCTCTAGTTCCTCCGTGCTAAATTCATCAGTCCCGTCAAGCTCATCAAATCCCACCTGAAACAATGCAAGTGTGTATCATATTAATCAGCAATTGAAGGCCAGGATACATCAGAATTCACATCCCAACTCAAAAGACAGAGTAAATTTGGTACCTTGCAAGGCCAATTCTCCCTATAGAATTCACATCCCATCAGAATTCACATCCCAGCTCACTGGCTTTGATGACTAAAGACTAAAGTATAGAATTCACATCCCATCAGAATTCAAACAGGTGCCTCAGCAAATGCTTTTCCAAGCCAGACCCTAATTCTGCTAAGACACATGAAGTTCAGGCACATCATTCATTCAAATTAACACGAAGAAGTTCAAATTCAGATTATTAGTTTTCCTACTGAATTTGTGGATGATGAAGGAGAGCAGTATACAGGAAGTTAACTTAGCAAGAGTAGAAAACAAAGACAATATATCCAGAAAAGCGAAAGGGGAAGAAGGAAGTATCGGGAAGCAATCGTAGTCGCAACAATCGCAGTCGCAATCACATTCTCCACAATCACCGCAATCGCCTCCAAATTCCAATCTCTCCTCATCTTCGCCCTCCTCGCCACCGCCTGCTTCGCCTAGTCACCCTCGCAATCCCCCGCCGCGTCTCCTCCCACAACCACCGCGTCTCCACCAACAACCACCGCATCGCCGCACACAACCACCGCATAGCCGCCGACAACCACTGCCACGCCATCCCCTGCGCCTGTCACCTCAACTCCTCCCCCGGTGGCCACTCCCTCCCCCGCTCCCGTCATATCTCCTCCTTCTCCGACACCCGTTGCATCTCCAACCCCCGCTCCGGTCACCTCCTCCCCAACCGCAACCCCGACTTCCTCCCCGGCCGCTAGTCCCGTGTCCTCGCCTGCGTCTTCTCCAACGGCACCACCACCAGCGGAGAGCCCGGCCGGCAGGCTCTCTCCCGCCGCTACTCCCGACAGCAACCCCGCTTCCATTGAACAAGCTAGGCCCTGAGTCCAAGTGTTCAAGGGGAGGCAGATGGAGGGAAGTTAATAAATCGGCCTTGAGTCCAAGTGTTCGAGGAGGAGGAATAGCAGATCTGTGAGGAGGAAGAAGAGCAGAGCATAGCAGATTTGTGTTAGGGTTTTGGAGTGTAATTAGAGTTTATTTTTTTAAGTAAGTTATTTTATTAAGTGTAATTAATACTTGTTAAAAGTAAAGTTTTAAACAAAAGAAAAGGTAAAAATAAATAAAAATTTATCTTTTTCTCATTTTACAAATATGTACTTTTTAAGCCCCTTTATGGTAGTTTTGTAATACTTTTCAAAATGTGATATTTTTGCAAATGACCTTTCAAAAGTTGGTATTTTTTGCTATTACGATATATGTATATATAACTTTACTCTATACCTAGCTAGCAAGGTAGTCGAACTACATATTCATTCTATTATATATGATGATTATTAATGATTATGCATTAATTTAGAAAATACGGTGTAAAAATTATGTACATATCTATTCTTGTTGAAAATGGTTTTTTGTTAAAAATATATGTAAATGTCTTGTTGATAGAATTTGATTCTGGTGAAACGGCATTTTAAGGTAAAACGAAAGTACAAATAATGACATTTAGATTAGAATCAAATCAATGGTCCCGATTGAAACTAAAAGAGTGTAAATTTTTATATTGAATTGCACACACACCAGATTTTTTATTCTCCACGTGATTTTAGGGATACCAAAATTCCTCAAAATCTCCACCTTCCTATTTGAAAAACCATACCCTCTCTCTCAGTTACTCATCTCTCTCTTTCCATTCGAAGATGAACCCAATGAGGCTTCCGATCAACCTCCTCCAACGCCCAGTTTTGAGCTCGTCGGTGGTCGCGGCTCGTCGGTGGTCGCGAACAGCAGCAAGGGACGGTGGTCGCAAGCAGTATCAGTGGATGGTGGTCGCGAGCAGCAGCAGGGGACGGGAAGTCGCCAGCCCTGTGGTGGATCTGGGTTCGAATCTGGCGCTCGCACAACATCAGGGGACGATGGTCGCCAACCTCTGCACACGTCTTCAACCTCTGCATTCGTCTCCTTGGGTTCTTCGTCTTCAACCTCTGCATTCGGTCGACGGCCACCGATCACCGGCGGTTTATCGAAAAGTGGCATGAAGAAGTCAACTCGAATTGATGACCTTTCATGGTTCTGCCTGTGACCAATTCACGCCTCAAAAATTTCGGTTGAGTGTGGCGGTTCACTGCTCTTCCTACACGGTATTTCAATAATTTCGTTTCCTTTTCTTCGTCTTTCATTCTCGCTTTTGCTTCTTTTTGTTTCCCTCTATGTTTTGACGTTTGTAGGTTACAATTTGTTTTTGCTTGATATTTTTGGGCGATCTGCTTGTATACAATACTGAATTGTTAAATGTTAATGTATGATGGATGATGGATGATTTTCACAATAAATCTAAACCCTATCTTTCTCAACCTGTGGAATTTGGTACGGAGTCTAAATTTTCTTCATCAATACTATATGTTTGATGTTTGCTTGCCTTGATTGTCGTGAATTTTTTGTTAAATAAATTTGATTGTGGAATTCTAAAAACATTTAGTTGATATATGTTACAATTGTTGGATCTTGCAGAACTCCATTGTTTCAAATTAATATATGTTACAATTGTTGGATCTTGCAGAACTCCATTGTTTCAAATTAATATATGTTACATTTAGTTGATATATGTTACAATTCTAAAAACATTTTGTTGGATCTTGCAAAACTTAGTAGTCTATTTTGTACGTGGGATCAGGCGGAGGGAGAGAGTCAAGAAAATTTTCGATTTGGTGAGATTCACGACCGTTGAAGATGGAGAGGCGGACGCTTGATCCGCCGGCGACAGAGCTAGCCTCGGCAAGGCTGTGAGATTCTGCACCCTACGGTTTCCGACGGAGAACGAGGCGGTGGCAACGAGCTCGTTTATAGGATATTCAATTTCGTTTATCCGATATTCATCATGTGCAAATTAAAGTTTGTATATATGATATTCAGTTTCTCTGTGGTGTTATTCATTATAATACTGTTGATATTCACGTGGATTCAGATTTTGCTTGTTGATGGTGTTGTATGAGTTATTGATCATTGATATTCACGTTTTTATATGTGATATTCAAATTACTTGTTGATGGTGTTGTTTGTACTGTTTGCAATTGATATTCAAATTATTTGATGTGATATTCATACAAATGCTTTTGATATTCATGTTGTATGTTTGTTTCATGATCTGAGTAGTTGATATTCAAATTTTATGATGTGATATTCACTATGATGTACGTTGTTGATATTCAACATTGTTTTCAGGTCTAACTGTTGCACCGACAAAGAGACGTTTGAAGCTTCATGCGCGTCTAAAAAAGCACAAGTCATTGCGTAATAGCGATAATCATGTTTGTCATTCATAATATTCATGTAATCAATACTGATGTTTATGTACATTTTTTCGTGTATAACTATCTGTGTTAGTGTGAAGTGATTATTTTTTGTTTGGATTATGATATTCATGGTGAAACGTAGTGATATTCATACCAATATAGAATGATATTCATGGTGTAATTGATTGTGTTATGCATGTCTTTAATTAGTGATATCCACATATTAAACAAAGATATTCATACAAACATGAACGATATTCAATAAACAATGACAAAAGCAACAAGAACAAATTTACAAATCTACGAATTTGTAAAGCATTAGACGCTGAAAAAATCAAGTAGTGATATTCATGTTTTAAGTAGAGATATTCACATCCATCGATATTCATAAACGCATGAACGATATTCATAAAGACGTGATCGATATTCATGAACGTTGAAAAATCATTGAAGAAGAAGAAGAAAATGTATCAGTAGAATAGGGCGGTTTTAGGAAAGAGAAAATATTGTGTTTTTTCTCTCATCTAACAACCTCATTTATTATCTTTTTCTAATTAAAACTTAAATAGTTGTCTTATTAGAAAAGATTTGGTGGTTACATCCCTATCATATCTATTATAAGGTCCAATCATCCATCATCATCAATCCAACGCTCCACATTAATACTTTCGTTTTACCATAACACTCGTTTTACCGGAGCGTCCCTCCTTGTTGATAATTACAATATTAATTAATACAACAATATAGGATTAATTATGATAGGAGTATCAAAAAGTGTCTACATCTTTAGAGGGACCTTCGCATTGATTGCCGATCTTGAGGATGGGGATTAGCATTCAACAGTACTAAGCAGTTGTTTTTCCATTTTTTGGTATCACATTCACATATATTATATCAGGGTTTTGTCACATTATCATCACCTTCCTTAATACTTACTGTTATTTTGTTTTTGTTTTTTAATATAAAAAAGTCGCATTGTAGTGATGTGCTCATGTGCAGGCAAATACAATATAAACTATGGGCAATTAAATGATTTCCAAGTGGAAACATGGATCATTTTCAACGTTTCCATTATTTGGCCTCTCCCTAAGCTATTCCTACGTCCTAGTCATGAGCTGCTGTGACACCTTTTTTTTTGCCATTTCAATTCCCATATATTTTATTTTCTTGTGCTGCTTTCTTTTGTAATTGTTTAGGTGGACAAAGTGAAAATAGAGCAATTGAGGAGAGAATTAGGAATTGACTAGCTTAGACGCTCCGATAGTGATAGATTTTTTATAAGAGCGATCAAAGCATATCTTTCAATTAACCAACTCTCCTTGGCTCAGCTGGTTTCGGGGCTAAATTCGCTTAAGCATTTACTCAGAGGTCTCAAGTTGGAGACTCTCTGACGGTGTGTATGCAACGTGAGAGGTTGGGAGGAGCAGCCACCCCTAACGGAGGCCATATACACTCCGGTCCGAACTTAGGGAAGGCTAAGCCGACCTGAACCGGACGAGGGCTCAGCCCAAGAAAAAAAAAAAGCATATCTTTCAATTAGGTTAATAAATTACGGTGAGAATTAGCTTCAATAAGAAATGACTAGTTTTGTCATAAAAGGAATTAAAAACACACACATTTGTTTACCAATATATAGTTGGGTTGGGAATTACTACTTCAAATCTCTTATTCTCATTTCTTTTTAAGATATGTACATCCCGATCCCTTTTATTCTACAATTATAGTAATATTCTAGATCGACAATCAATCCTGTAACATATAAAATCTAGACTTGTAGAGAAACTTTGGAAAGTCTCATGTGTCATTCTCTAGACTTTATTTTGTCTTACAATATAGGTGGAATATTCAAGGTACGATCCTTGACTATAAGATAAGATTGGTAGGATATAGTGTCTCATCCACCAATTCCGAAGATACATAATTACGTCTTCAATAATTTCACATATTGTACGTACGTATTTTGTAGAGGACTTCCTGTTGTATGTTTTTGTTTTCCCTTCGACCAACCGGTTTAAACTGGTTCAGGGTAATTGACGATGAAGGCAGATCCCTTCTAACATCCGCACTCCATACACATTATTAAAAAACTCGAACTCGAGATCTCAGCTAAAGCATTTAAAGAACGAACCGAGATTTCTTATTGTATGTGTTATAAGGACGATTATTATGTACGTCGACCTATATCGTTTGCTTAATATATATATATATATTATATGCTATTTTCACTGGAAAAAATGTCAGAATAATTTGAAGGAGATTGTACAAACAAAAATTAAGGCAACATGAAAAGAGCTGTACACCGTATAGGTCAATCGATCAACAGAGATATAGAACTGATTGAAAGAAATATTTACTTAATTGCCGCCGGTGTCTTGGGGACGAAATACCGTGGAAAATATAAAAAATGTTTTGGTTTTATAAGTCTAATTAATTAGGCTATGTAGGTCCTTAATCAGGGGCGGACGCAGGAATTTAATCCAGTGGAGGCTAAAATCTTGAAGAGTAAAATATTACCGTCTACCTTACACAAAACCCTAAACCGTAATTTTTAATTCTATAATCTGTTTTCCACAAACAATCTCAATTTCAAACAACAAAATCTATAATCAAACTTCAAATGAAATTTTACTCAAAATTGACCAAAAATTACACAAATTTTATCATTACAAACTACTTTTACTGCATAATTTCAACAAATTTGTATAAAAATTAATTTGTAAAATTTACAAATCCATAAACCTTAAATTTTAAAAATTTTAACAGAAATAAAGATAAATATAGTGAAAATATTACATATTTTATTGAAAAATTGTATGCAAATTTGGATAAATTTTAGTAATTTTGAGAATTATGCATAATAAATCCAATGTAAAAAATATTTTTAAAATTAAAAAAATACAAGAAATAGTTTGAATTTTTTTGGGAAAAAAATTTCAAAAACTTTGGCTGAGGGGAAAAAATCTCATATAAATTTAATTTTTTTTTTTGTTTTTTTGAAAATTCCAGTGGGGGCTACAGCCCCACTGGGCCCCACCTGCGTCCGCCATTGTCCTTAATTATTAAATCTGATGGAACATTACAACAATAATATCAACTTTAAATAAATAATTTCAATTATGTGGTTATGCCTGATGGGAAGAACACAGAAAATTTCACAAAAAATCATAAGGTTTTGAGTTAGTTGCATCTAGCATGACAAAACTACTAAAGAAGCTTAATTACTAATATACTAGTACCAATCATATGTACTAAAAATTATCATGGGAAATTGTTAAGCTTGTGCCATAAAACATACCCTAATTTCTATCTAAATTGCAGGGTGAAAAAATGGTGCCTGAGTCTGGACAAACTCAAGACATTATTACCTCTACTAGCCCCCTTGTCCTTGATATAACATTATATTGGATTATAAACGTCTCAAATCTAAAATTAGGACATAATTTGCTTAGTATATAAGTTTGATGGACTACTCCTTATATTGTCAATTGATTTTAGGATAGAACCTCATTGGACTTATGTACTGGGCATATATGTGTCTATGTGTTCGTATCCGCACGTTCTCATTCATTGGGTCCACGGACTTTCACATGGTATCAGACCGGGTTCAGTCTTGGGTCCCTTTCTTGGGTTGGTTGGGTCTGACTATAAAGAGATTGAAATGCTCACCCACACCCGTTTGTCCAAGTGTCAACTGGCTCTGGCCAAATTGCCCGCCTGTTGCACTTGCGGTGACATATTGGAATATAAACGTCTCACATCTAAAGTTGGGACATAACTTACATAGTATATAAGTTTGATGAGTTACTCCTCCTATTGTCAATTGATTTTAGAATGGAACTTCATTGAACTTATGTACTAGACATATCTACGCCTATACGTTCGTGTCCGCACGTCTCCATTCATTGGGCCCACAGACTTTCACACATTATAACCACAATGAAACTCATCAATTTATATTTTAGCATGCAATAATTGAACATGATTCATTGTTTGTATTTCTTTTCAAATAGTGGTAGATATCAAATCACCTAAAAGAAGAAAAGATAAGTATTATCGCTTTGTTCAACTTCATATATTGAGGGGCATTATTTGAAGTTGCTTATATAAGGTGTATAAGATCGCAAAACTCCTATCTAACTATGGTACCTCAAATCTTGGATCAATGGCGTCCACAATCATATACACTAAATCAGATGCTGCAGCCACTTGAATAATAACTCCTAATCTCCTATGTAACTATGTTGTGGAAATGTTGGCCTTGTGGGGGTTGCCACTTGCCAGGGTTTACCAAACGACAAAACAAAGAAATTTCTGTAGGATAAAATATTATTTTAGCGCTTTACAGTATTCTATATTGCAAATAATTAGACCAAAATGAACAATAACGTCCGTGCCTAAATGCATAAATAAATTGTACAATGAAAATGTAATCAATTTTCCTAGTCACAGCAACAGAGCCAAGAATCAGCTGCACAACCGCAAGCTCAAGATAGACCAATGCAATGCATCTGATTCCCCGATTTCGGTAATTAACACCGTAAAATTGGTCCAGAGAATAGTAGATCGAATAAGCTGGATCTAGCATGAAGAATTATCAGTTTGTAAATCAAGACGAATACGGGTTAATTAAGGGGCAAGAAACTGGGCATGTAAAAAAAAGTTCACCTCTTTCAACAAGTATTTTTCTGATTCACCTTCAAGTGGACGTTGAACCACTTCTTTTTCTTAGTTCCATCACTTGTGGGCTTGTTCTCTTCCTTGGGCTCCTTTGAGGCACTCGTACTCCTTTCGCCTTTACTTGAAGTCCGCTTCATGTGCGGGGGATCTGCAGTAGTGTATGAAGCCTGAATTTCATTTCTCTGTTTGAGAAGAGTGTCTATCTGTATAAAGAATAAGGATGATGTTGAGTAAATAATGAACCACTAACAACAGTGGAAACATACATACGATTTCAGTGTGTTACTCGAACGAAAAACTCACTGATCGCATTTCCTGTGTGTATCTACTCGTCATCTCTGTGAATTGGGCAAGCACCTGTAGACACACTGCAGTGCATAAGTTTTGGGAATGTATAGAAACACAGATAATGTGTGTAGGCACACATTTTCAAACCTCTCTGTATTCACTCTCAAACTTTGACAATTCAATCCTCTTGGTTAAAATCCGTGTCTCCACGGCTCTAAGCGCATCCTTTTCTTCTGCAAAAGGTGCGGCAGAAAGAATTTCAATGGTGTAGCTCGCACTTTTGAAGAAATTGTCACCTACAATAAGCCCGGAAATGGAGCGAATATGATCATCAGCTACATATACAATTATTCAAAGGTGCATTAGTAAGCAGGACTTCTAAGAAAATGACGAACCGTAAACAGCAAACACATGTGTGCCGGCTTTTAGTTCAGTTATTTCACAAGGCTGAAACCTGTCCAGTTTCTTAAAGAAGGTAGAATCAGGATCTTTTGCAGCTGCTGCCTGTGATATTGCCGGAAGTAAAACGTGTAAGATAAGAATTGAAGAAAGATTATATTCAAAATACCATAAAAAAGATACATACCGTATGAGCTGAGTTGTCCAAGCGGTAAACAGGGAAGCCAAGAAAATACATGCCAGCATATCTGACCTTCCCTGTCTTGCTACTGTCCTCCTTTATCAAGAAGATGCAAATCAGTTTATATTAGAGATCCAAAAACCAAGATTAAACGTGCTGAAATTAAAAATCATAACTTGCTACCTATGCCCAGCATTCCCAGCAATGATTTAGAAAAGATCTATATATAGTAATGCATTTTCAAGAATGCTTCCGATCACGGGAAAAATGTAAGAAAATGAATGATGACTACCTGTAGTACCAGACTTAAACCACCATTGTCCTCTTGCTCAAAGTAGAGTAGCTGAACAAGAAGTTAATCAGAGATAACAAACAGCAGTTCTAGTAATTTTTTGCAAGAGTTATATCTTCTCAGCACAGCAATTAACTTTCAGAGCCAATCCTATAATATGTTATAAGCATATATCTCCAGGGACAAAAATAGCTCCTTTTATGCATGATAAAAACTACTTTTTCAAAAGGGGATTCAAACTCCCATTTATATGATCACAGCAACGGCAAAGATATATGATTGGAAAGAAAAGCAAAGAAGGAGATGTCAGGCAACAATTGATGTTACCTCAAGAATATTTGCTCAAATAACATTGTTAACACACACCTTGAACTTGCTTTTCTGTGATGAATGAACATGACATACAAGTCCACTTTGCACATCTTCTTCTGTCACAGTAACTGAATAAAAATGGGCACAATGTTTCTCAACCTGAAACAATGATAAACCTAAAAAATTAGGCATAAGAAATTTCCAAAGGATTAGTCCTTAGAAAAATAAATATGAATATTGCAGTTTACCTTTCTGGAAAATGGTTGGCCAAGGGGAAGTGGATGAATATCTACTGTTCCATTTAGTGCCTCCTCTAACACAGTAGCTGATACAGTAGTTCTAATTGGAACGCCAAGTTTACTGGTTTCAGGAAAAGAAAAGAAAAAACATAAGATCTCGTTGGAGCGCTCTCAGTTTGCCAGCCACACCTGCAGGTACAAGATACAGCATTATAGCAATCATGCTTACCTAAATAGTGCAGCAAACATGGTATTTACGGTTCCCAGACTTGAAAGATCTAGCTCCAGCTCTTGACTTTCTGACTCAACAGCCTAACCAAATACATGAGACAAGGTAAAGAATGCAAACAAAACCTCTAGACAAGGAGTAATAGAAGCCATACAATTTCTGCATAAGAAATATGGTGTCATGCCAATTACACCTCCCACCAATATTTGCTCACCTCAAAACCAGCTGCATCATACTGGCGCCTTTTCTCAGGATCTGATAATATATTATATGAGAATGTGGCTTCCTTAAACAAATCAGCAGCCTTTGGATCATTGGCATTCTTGTCAGGATGATACCTGGAAAAGTTCAGCATTAAAAAAGAATGAACTAATTAACCAAATGGATTATGCTAGGCTTTCAATCCAATGACTATTACTCAAACACAATTTACACACAAGGCTTGCTACAAGTTATATTGAATTACAATCCATTATTCTTAACTACATTTTTCCACGCCTGAGCTAGAAAAGTGTTCTGAACAGATATAAGCCACAGAGTTAGAAAAAGAAGGATTCATTGTAAAGCAATTTATCTTTTGCCACCTGAGAGCATGAATTACCTAAATGAACAAAGGTTTCAAATGCAGCTATATCCCATCACAAAAAGCAAAAATCAGAACAGAATATATACCTAAAGACTATCAAATCAGCTTCAAACCTCACTAAAAACACCCATGGAAATAAACTTAACAATTGCTAAAGCAATTTGTAGCGAATAGTTCGAAAATGTATAGCGGTGCACTAAACAGACAATTAAAACGAAAATAAAAAATTAATTCAAACAATTAGGCGACAAAATATCGTATCATACTTGAGCGCTAATTTTCTGTAAGCCGACTTGATTTCCTGATCTGTAGAGTTGCGAGAGACGCCGAGCACCTCGTAGGGATCTCGCCGGAGCTGTTTCGCGTCGTCGGCCTTCTCCGACTTCGATTTGTGCTCCGGCATTCTCTCTAACTATATCAATTTCGACTCTCCCTCAATTTACCCCTTCCTCCGAATCAAATAATTGATAGCCGATAGGTCTTAAACCACAGAAACGAATTAAAAATTGTGAGCATGAAACAATGGAGGATCAGATTCTGCGAATTTAGAATCAAGGTTTGCCATGCTTCTGAAGGAAAGTATCAGATACAGAGGGATTCAGTGAGTAAATGACGATACAGAGAAAAGGGGTACATTTAAGTCACGTACGATACAACACATCCACGCTGGAGAGTGGAGAGATCGAGAGAGAGACGCGGAGGAGAAATTAGGTTTCCATTAATTTTTAAATTAAAAAATTAAGTGGTGTTTATCTTTTTTCTTTTTTATCTCTTTTTTTTAAGCAAGAAAAGCAAGTAATTAGATAAAGAAAGTAGCTACAAACATTATAGAATGCCATGCATATTAATGTAATAATACTAGATTTATACAGGTCTCTAACAAAAAATGAAAATGAAAAACCACTAAAGGTTGGTAATAATATAAAATCGCAATCAATGAAAATTTTGATGTTTGAAGTAACCTTAATTAGGATGGACAATGCATCTTTAATTGCAATATATGAATGAGATGGAACAATTTATCTTCACTGTCTACTTTTGTTTTTGTTCTTGTGTAGTTTTTTTCTTTTTAGGCTCCGTTCGGCAATCTAGAATTTATTGTAGTTGAAACTAAAGTTGAAGTTGATTTGCAGCTGAAATGTTAAGCTGAATCTGAATTAGTAACTGATATATATAAATAAGTTTGTTAGGTGTTCGGTAATTAGAAGCTTATTTGATGAAAATGAATGGTAAAATTACCAAAAAGGGTATATTATAAGGGGGAAATTTGACACGTGATATGCACATGACTAGGCTGTTTCACGTGATTTTGGTCTTGTGCAATAGTTTTTTGGTAATTACCTCTACCATACAAGTTCCACAGAGTCCACGACCTCCACAATTCCGCTTTTGGGTCAATAAAGAAGATCCACGACGTAATTCATCGCTCCAAAGAAGCCAATTTCAAAAACTGTAACTCAAATTAAAGATCCATTGGCTTACAAAGGAAGCGTAGAGGTCAAAGTTGTTGTCAAGCATGATGTTCCTCAGCCGCTCGCCGCCTTCGCTTTCTCCACCGGGTATTGCCTCGTCACTCCCCGGCGTTGGCTACAAATTTTTCACATTTCTCAAATTTTATGTTCGATTAGTAAGTAGCTAGATGATAATTGTACGAAGGAGGAAGATACCGAGAGGAATTCAAGCTCGATTTGAGGAGTCTCGTGGTGAGCGGCGGAGGAGGAGAAGAGCCTGCCGATAGCGGGGATTGCAGCAGTCGTCGATCGTCGGAGGAATCTTGACGCCAAACCAAGTGAAGTCATGTTCAATTAGCAACTAATTGAACATGGCTTAGAGCTTAGCAGAGGCTGTTGAAAGAAAGGGTTGCAGGATTGAAGAAGGCTTCGTTGAGAGGTAATTGAAGCGGTGCACTGTGGACAAGATAATGCATGCCTTACGAAATTCGCCCAAATTGTTGTAGTACTGGATTGAGGGGCAAAAGGAGGAACAAATTTGGATCAGCTAGCTGATCAGTCTCGTAATGTTGGTAAAAAATCAGCTAGCTTCAATTTCATAAGTTGATGGGAGTTGTTGTTGCTGAACGAAGTTTTTTACTAGCTTAAACACGGACTGTTAAAGATAAGTTGTAAATAAGGCGTCCCAAACGGAGCCTTAATACAGTAGTATTTTTACTTCTCAACTAGCTTTGGCATAAGGAAAAAACTATAAATTACACATCTTTAATTAATTGAATATATTCATGAAATAAGTCGTACAATTTTTATTTTTTTGTCATGTGAGATTCTATCAAAAGATAGGAAATCAGATTCAAATATTAGAAGTACGTATACATGTAAATATAGTTTACCGCCAAGAAAAATAGTATTAATATGTCACCTTCTTATTTTGGGAATTTTTGGAGGCGCATTTTGAGTTCACGTACGGATAAATGTATAATTATGAGTCCATGACAAACATGTTTGCCATTTGAAGATTATACATAATTAATTAATGCAGCATGTGGGCGCATTTACACCCTGTATTTTGATGGATGGTGAGTTGGTGACCATATGGTCCACGTAAATAATATGAAAATAGCAAATAACATAGAATAATATTTAATGAACGAGAAAATAAAGTTGCCAATTAAGTGTTTGGGATACGGTGGGTTTAAATATACCAAATTTTATAGCATGTATTCCTGTAATTACAAGCGCTACACGGCCCTACACTTGATAATGTTTCCAAATCATGACCAAATAAAATGTCATTTTTATGCTGAAATTTATAAGGGACATGGTATAGTACTAATAGTAGTATGCATGCCATTTATTGGTTAGGCACTTTAATGGTTTGTTTGGACAATTTTTTTATAATGATATATACATGCTAATAAGTTAAAATATAAAATTATCTATAAAATATTTTTTAAAAGAGAATGGGTGAACTCTTTAAAAAAAATTAAACTAATGACTAAAAAAATTATTGCTAAAAATGAACTTCTTATAGTGTATTCATGGACACACACTAGAAAAAATATTATTATTTAAAAAGAAAAAATGTTATATATATATATTAAATTGGAATGTGTGATATTATATAGGCAAGAGTAAATGTCTTTATTTGTAAAAGATATTTAATGTACCAGACCTAATTATATAAGATAAAAAATTATAATATTGAAAAATACATTATATACTCGTTGAAGAACAATTTTAGGCGGAGAGCTGTGGAAAAAATCTCATCGAACCATTATGGGCTGGATACGGGCCTGCTTCTGCACAATAAAAAACATGTAGTCAAGTACTTATTTGAGGTCCAATTGAAAAGTGAAAGCCCGACCCATTATATATCGAAGAGGAGGATTGGAATACGAAACCGTCTAGACTGTCTAGAAAATTTGTATAAATAAAAAATAAATTAAATTGTAAATAGAATAAAGATAAATAAATAAATATATATAATTATTTGATGGCGTGACATACTTAGATGAACGTTACGTGTGAGAGCAGACCCTTTCAAAGTTTCACACGTTACGTGTGGGTGTGTATCACACGTAACGTGTGGTGTTTTTAGGGTATTATAATCTTGAGTTATATAGTATAATTTAGTATATTTATGCATAGCATTATGCATAGCATATTATTGTATATTTTTAGAATTTATTTGTGGTTCAATGTTGAATTATTGATTATTTTATATATATTATAATGTTGTTTATGAATGTTGTATCATATTATTGTATATTTTTAGTATTTATTTGATTATCTAAAATTAATAAAAGAAATACCCCAAAATATACAACCTAGAAGACGAAATAGAATTGTTCATTACGCTGGATGACTACAACCACATTTAGCTCATAATACAGGAAATAATACAAGTTCTTCATAAACTTAGAAACCCTAACACAAAATAAATGACATCGTCTAGTTGCGTTTGAAGAAATTAGGATAGTCTCTGGTAAAAGTTCGCTTCCTATCATATCTCTGCTTTGATAAAATTGTTTGCTCTCTATAAAGGTTGATAGTACGTAAACAACATTACACAAAAGATACGACATCAAGGCAATATACGATGTACATCATTATATAGTTGAGGTTATACCTACGCATCTTATCCACATCTTGTAAAAGTTTTTGATTTTTCTTAACAAGATCTTGATTCTCCTTAACAAGATCTTGTTTTTTCCGTCATTGTTGTCGAATAATCGCGTGTGCCCTGTCCTCGTATATAGGATCAATCCACTTCTTGTAAAAACACCCCAGTCTTGGGCATCCCCAATACCTTCTTCCGTAGTTCCACTGCAAATCCCAAATACGGACAATGACTTTCAAATTACACGCGCATAGTGGATTTGTTGATGATTCGGATGAAGATGCCATTATTTGTTGTAGTGCTTGGTTTCCTACAAATATCATGAATCCATTAATATAAAAAATTGGTGATAATAAATCAAAAGAAACTGAAAGAAGAAGCTTACCCATAATTGAATCTTCAAACGTCGCTTGTGTTGGACTTATTGTAGAGAACAAACAACCATAATGCCTCTTATATAGTAAAAAGCAATGTGTTTGACAACTAATATACAGCTGTATATAACTGTAGTATATAATGACCTCAACCACTAGCATTAATGAACTCAACCACTAGTATTAATAACTTCTCAACAATCATTTACCACCCTAAACCCTAATTAAAAGTTCATCTCCTCAATCTCACAAACAAGGTAACTAAAATACCCGATTCACCCTTATTAATTAAAGATAAATAGTTAATCCTAACATTAACCCTAACCCTAAATCCTAATCCCTAAACCTAAACCACATTACCGTAAACCCTACCCCAATACCATATCCCTAAACCCTAAACCTTAAACTCCAAACCCTACCCCAAGCCCTACCCCAAACCCTAACAAAAAGCATCATACGCCTAAACCTTGAACCAAACGTAACGTGTGGAATCAGAACCCACGTTACGTGTCATGCTATCCCACACGTAACGTGTGGATGGGGCTCACACGTAACGTGTGGTTCAGTCTGTGGCAAAACGCATTGAATTAACCGTCTTGTCCCCACCTAACTGTAATAATGACCCGTCTTCTTCCCCGGCTAACGATCGATTTCGAGCCTAAACCCTCATTTGAAACACTCACAAATTCTTGTTTTGCACTCTAAATTTTTGTTAAAAAAATGGACAATCCGAACAATAACGAGTATTGGAGAAATAGTGGGGAAGATATTCCACTTTCGAACGAGGTAATTTCTATTATGTAACCCTAAAGTTCTCTTTTGTTGTTGTTTTGAACTTGTTTAAAGTTTGTAGCTTGATGGTTAGGGTTTTGAAAGATATGATATTTGTTATTTAGGGTTTAACCAAGCTAGACATGATATTTGTTGTTTAATATTAAAGATCTCATTTTATTGTTTAGGGGATTAGAAACAAAGATTGAGCATTGTTTAGGGTTTATGGCTGCGAAATGGCTGTTACATTGAAGAACAGTTCCACACGTTATGTGGCCAGATAGTGAACATGTAACGTGTGGAACGCTTCCATACGTAATGTGTGGGAGAGTTCCACACGTAACGTGTGAAACGCTCCCACATGTTACGTGTGGAATCACCACCAGAAATCGGTTGTAGGTTCATTTTGTAAAATGGCACGGTTTGTCACTAACCGTGCCATTTTACAGAATCTGCTCTTTCAAAGAAAAATTTGAATTTAGGTTTATAATTTGTACACTACTTGATGAGATGATTTTATGTGTATGTAGACGAACTATTATTTATACGAGGGGTTAAACAATATATCCCTCAATGACTGGAGCACCCCACAGAAGACATTTGCGGTTTGGGAAACGCCTCAAAAGTTGCAGGATTGGAACACGTCTCAACCAGCTATTGAGATACCATCTTTCTCACTTGGGATACCGTTTCCTCCAGAAGCATCTTCATCTCATGCTACCCCACAGTTTTGTTTTTCATCCCTACACACACAACCTCAGTTTAGTATACCATCGGAGGAGGATGTTTACGTCTCTGTTGATTACTCAAGGTTCTTTACAACTGATCAAAGCTAGGAGTCTAGAGAAGAAGCATTTTTGTGGGCGCGGGAGATGGCTAAGTGTAAACACTTCTGCATCAAAAAGTGAAGGAATAAACCTTCCACCCCTTCGACCCTTGGGGGACTTGGTTACCGTGTGATAGGCATGGACAAAACGTGCCTAAACAAGTTGACCAAGTGAGAGACATCACAAGGTCGAAGAAGTGTGGGTGTCCCTTCATGTTGAGGCTGAAAGAAGGACCGAAGGGATTGTGGAGGATCATTGTACAACATGGAACTCACAATCATGTCATAACAGATTATTTGTATGGTAGTGCATTAGATGGGCGGCCAAGCGCTGAAGAGAAGATAATTATTAGGGTGATGACAGTCAATCATTGCAAGCCTCAAAAGATTCATACTACAATCCATTCGTCCCCTGGCAATTTGACCAAGATGAAGCAAGTGTACAACATCATGCATGAGATACGAAAGAAGGGCATGGAAGGAAGAATAGTTGTGCAACAGTTCTTCTATGAGTGCAATGAGAAGGGATACTTCATGGAGCATAGATTCAACAAGGAGACCAACAAGAATAAGGTTTTTTATGCAACTTACAATGCGCTGATAAAGGGTGTATGCCACGTGATTGGCAAAACCCTTCAGCAGCTCGGGATTCTCCGGACCTCCATAGACTCTGACCTGCAATTCCGATTCATATCTCCCCTTTTTTTTGCTTCGGGGTGGTCTTACCTACGAAGAGGTGCCTTGTTGTTGCTCCTCGTCCGCATCATCATCATGTTGAGCTCTTGGAGCCCAGGCCTGACTGTCTTCGTCCTACATGTTTTTAAACAAATGATAAGCAATTACATTTTTATCATACAATCATATTTTCATATATTAGGGCTACTTACCATATGCACCGGTGCATTCGGGTTGACCCCCAAGCTCTCCCACGGATTGTAACCCATCTCATCATTTGCGTCGCCTTGATAATATAAGGGGCTGTGATAGGACATGGACCCGTGAGGGCTCTGATGGCCAACTGGGCTCTCATGACGGTAAGGGCTTTGAGTCAGCCTCTGCTGTGGTGGCGGACTCAATGCAGGACCATAATAGTTATTCTGATCGATCGTATCAGAATAACAATGGAGTGGACTCGTGGATCTACGTAACCGATTACCCTTTAAAAAAATCTTACAAATGCAAATCTAACTACAAAATTCAAATCTAACTACAAAAAAATTCTAAAACACCACTATTTCATACAAATCTAACTACAAAACCTTGTGGATCTAATATACAAAAAAAAACTTCATAATTTTTAAAAACAAACGATGGAATACTAACCTTCTTGATTCGTGGATCTACGTAACGCACAAAGCTTTTTGATTCGTAACGGGGCGTCGTCGGAGGTGCGTAACGCGCGAGGGAGGTTTGAGGGTTTAGAATGTGTGCAGCGGCGGAATGAGGAAGGAAGGAGGAGATGAAGGTATTTAAACCTGGTCGGCTCAGCACGTTACGGTTGAAGACAGCGCCCGCGTTACGTGTGGAGGTTGAAGTCGCGTTACGTGTGGAGCAACGTCCGGCGTAACGTGGAATGTCTATGCGCTGAATGACAATTTTGGATATGCGCCGAATAGTATGACCTAATTTTATCATGTAGTTACGTGTATGAATTTATATTTCATTCAACCACTTCTACAAATTATACTTTTTCATTCTAGATTCACCTTATATTAATATTTTTATACTTTTTTGAAAGATAATATATATACAAATCTTCTAATGATATCCCACCATTAGAAATTCAAATAATTGATAATGGTGATAGACAACCACATCTCATATTCAAATCTTACCAATTTATTACAAAGTTCGAAATGCCACTTGCAAAACTCTTCTTTTAGGTAACAACTTTCATATTAGTTATTGTCCATTATCATGACATATGCCATGAAATAATATTGTTTATCTTAAAAGTAAGATGATGTAATTTTACTCCACCTCCTATGGATGCAATGAGTCTTAAGATAAAATATATATATAAAATATAGGAATATGGAATTTTTTGATTAGGTAAATGGTTTTTTAGTGTGGGCCCATAGACACAAAATTCAATTTTTAGCAATATTTTTTTTAGTTATTAGTTTAATTTTTTTGATAAGGATTTATCCGTTCTTTTTTAGGGAATATTTTAGATATAATTTTCTATTTAAACTTGTTAGTATATGTCCATAAGAACACACTAGAAAAATCGTAAATAAATTAATAAAAAGTTGAAGGTTGGTTGATTTTGGAGAATATGGTAAACACTATATAATAAATGTATAGTATACGGTCAAATTGTATTTTATATTATAATACATTTTAATTAAGGTAAGCAAACACCCTGGCTATGACCATTCGTATGTTTCTAGATACAATTTTAGTCATTGATTGAGTATGAGCCTTTATATATATACATAATTATAAGAAATATAAAAGCTATTCGTCAATTTCCAAATATAATACTATAATAGCTAACCTAATAATATTAATTAATTGTTCAATTTAACCTAATCTTATTAATTTCATGCCCCTAATATATTTCAATGACCAAGTCACCTAGCTAGTAGCTAGCTACTACGTACATTTTATTTTTTAAGGACCTAGCTAGCTAGTACTACTATATAGTACTTGAATATAATTACAATATATTCTCTCTGTCCCGATTTGTTTGTCCTGTTTTGATCGGACACACTTGTCGAATCGGATTTTGTATCGTTAATATCTCTAATTACATATTAATAAAATTTATAATATTTTGATATTATCAAAATATTCGTTGAGACGAATCAAATAAGACTCCATATGACTATATTTTTTCTTATATATTGAAAGAAATTTTGAAGATTTTTTTCAACTATAAATAGTATACAAAAGTTAAACAAGACAAATATCGTGGGATAATGGAGTATTATTAAATAAATGAAGTTATGTTCTTTTGGACCACGTACAGAAAAAAACAGAACTTGACCTTCTCGTCTTCACTTACAGTGAATTAGGTTAATACTTTGATTAATATAGTCTTAAACGATTTTAGTCTCTTTGAGATTTATACAGTACCCGTGCATATTCGAATAGCTAGATACAACGTACGTGGATTGATGACGTCGAAACAGACTTTTATTATTTAACGCTATCTAACATTCAATATATATACGGAGTATATAGTGAAACGATCAAATGTGAATCATTGTTTCCTTGCGGATCGAACGGTGCATATCTATCTATATACTAAAACATAAGCCTAAATCTTATGTGTCGGCTTTACGTTTAATTTGCATACGTGTCGTCATCATATTTAATTCATTTATGTGTCGACCTCTGAGCTATGTCACCTCATCCGATATCTTATCTTATTGTTTATTTTCATATCTATTATAATAATAAGTCCTTAATTAATATATATTAAATAAAAAGATAATATCTAATAATAATAATAATTTTGATAATGTCGTATATCTTCCTTTTTGGTAAAAGGAATATAATCTTTTTTGGTAAAAAGCTAATAATCTACATCTATCTCTAATAATAATAATAATTATTATATATTTATCTAGAAGATAATATCTAATAATCATGATAAAAATAATAATTTTGTTAATTTCATATATCTCCATAATTTTAGGTAAAAAGAAGATAATTTATAATATTTATCTCTACAAATAATTAATTTTAGTACGATATTTATCTAATAAAAAATTGTTTTAGAAAATTTATAACTCTAACCCGTGCATGGCACAGGCACTATGCTAGTTACATACTGTAACATATATTAATGTGTATTGTCATGCACGTTTACTATGATACACATTTATGTGTTGCGATGCACATATGTATTCTATAATTACTTTTCATATTGATCATCAATCTCCAATGTTGACCACTGTTGACAGACATTGAATCGACTATAACCAGTTACATGAACACTATAGCAATATGCACTACAACACAACATAAATATGCATATAAGGGGGTTAGTTTGATAATGTGAAAATGATTATTACCGTGTAAACTGCACATATAAGTAAAAATTTACGTACGTACAAGCTAGCAAAAATTTATGCACATACATATAAAATTTAAGTACCTTAGAATGTATATAAGTTTTTGTTTGCATGTGTATAAGTTTTTTATCATATGAGAGTGAATTTGTGCACATTCAAAAAGTGTATAAATTTTTGCTTATTGTGCATGAGTTTTAAAAATACACAATTTTTTGCTTATATGTGTGCAAGTTTTTTTTTATATGTGCATCATTCATAATTTGCACGGTAATAATTATTATCACTTGATCAATGTCCTCAATTATAAGGCCAGGTACATTACAAATGGATATGAACGTACTAACAATAAACACCCAGTGGCGGATCCATGAATTTATCGAAGGGGGGACGATTTTTCTTTGAGATTTTTTTTTCTTGCTTAATGGATCGATATTTATATTAATATTTTAAAACTACAAAAAATATGATATCCACCTCTTAAAATTTGACTAATTCATATAATACATATTCTATCTTTTCACATTTTTAAATTTTATTTTTTATTAATGTAAGATTTTTATTTTTGTTTTAATAAAAAAAGTAATACATGGAAAGAAAAATAAAAAACAAAAGAGAAATAAACACGTTTAATAAGCTTAAAGATTTTAATAAGGCTATTAAGACACAATTTTTTAACAAAAATAGAAAGAAAAAAAAAAGAGTTGGAGGGATTGAAGATTTAAACCCATGACCTCTTGCTTTTATTACACAAGTACCAAGACAAAAACCACTAGGCCGGTATATTTTTATTGTGATTTAGTTATCATTTTATGTATACATAATGAAAATTCAAAATTCAAAAAAAAACTTAAACTAAATATTCAACATATTCTAAGGGGTTTACCGGGAGAATCGAGGATTGTCGCCCCCTCAAGCCCCCTAGAACCGCCCCTGCAAACACCGATTGGTAGTTATGATATACTTGGGCGTACGTACGTGGTATCGAAGATTTATATATATATATATGTCACATTGAAATTCTATCTATATACCTACAAAAACAAATATTTGGTGTATTTCTGTCGAATCTTGAAATGCGAGGCATGTTTTAATTTGTCGTGTCCATGCTAACAAACTTAAATAAAAAATTTATCTTTAAAATATTCTCTAATAAAAAATTGATAAATTTTTAATAAATAAAATTAAACTAATAACTAACTAAATAATTATCAAAAATAGTTTTTAAAATATGGCCATGGACACACACTATAAAAAATCTTTCATTAATTAACTCAAAGATTCAAGTTTTTTTTTGTTCCACTCAAAGATTTAAGTTTAATACTATACAGTATAGTGCTAAAATGTTTCCAAAGCGTTTTTGTAGTTAATTTTAGTTGGAAAAAAAAACTAGCCACTACCATATGCATCTTAGCCTTATTTCGTGTCATAATCAACTACCTAATAACTTCTTCTCCTCTATGGTAAATTGGTAACGGAAGCCTTTTAAATTTGCAGCTACGGATATTTGGTACTAATTTATTCATATATGTTAGGAAAGAATTAATTGGAAGCTTCAAAGTCGCACGTCGTCCATTCTTGAAACTAAGGGACAAGCCAGGTTAATTAATTTATTATTTATCCAACAAGAAGCTGATTTAAATTTGCAATTTTCATTCCATTAATTAATCAAGAAGAAAAATACTCTGTAATCTAC
The DNA here is from genome assembly GCA_027886185.1 of Rheum nobile. NCBI lineage: Eukaryota > Viridiplantae > Streptophyta > Magnoliopsida > Caryophyllales > Polygonaceae > Rheum > Rheum nobile. The sequence goes on along the minus strand of WOAB01000292.1, from coordinate 1,211,063 downwards.
TATATAATAACTAAAGAAGAATGACGGCTAAGCAGCACGCGTCTCGAGATTGATTCCGCGTTTGTCGCTACCACGTGTCACCACATAATTAATTTGCACACGTTTCATCAGTCCAGTTAATGTTGTTATTTTTTTTAAATCTTTCATTCTGACCTACTTTTGCAGAGATTATCTTTGTACGTTTTTTTTTGGTATTCTTAATCTTTCCAAAAAAAAGAAGCAAATAAAATTACGAGCTACTTTTTAATTGAATAAAATCCAATATTTAAGAATTAAACAAAAAAAAATCTTTTGTTGTAAATGACGTTCCAAACATGTTATACCATAAATTTTGCATTCAAAGTAACATACAACATACCGAAAAAAAAATTATGACAAAGCCTGCACGAAATTAAAACAGAAAACCAACCCCAAATATGACAAAACATTGAACACAACCTGCACAGATATTACAAAACCGCATAAACACACATGAACCTAAATATGAAGCATACAAAAATTACATAAGCATTGCAGAAATGCAGCAAAACTCTTACCACAAAACAACCACAAATATTACAAAACAATGCACAAAACATGCACAGAAATTACAAAACCGCATACACACTGATTGCATAAATTCTGCAAATCATAACATATCCATAAAAAGTGTGCTTTCTCTGTTTCCCAATGTCAGAAATTCTGCAAATCATAACATATCCATAAAAAAGCAACACTGATTACAAGATCTGAACAAAAAAGTCAAAATATAATATAGAATCATTATCAGCCGTACATAATAGTTATGTACAAAATTAAAAAGATTACTACGAGGATATGATATAGAAAATCTGTGCATTCCAAAAATTAAAAAATAAACATGATTTGTTCTACCGAAACTTCTAATACAAGACTACATCTCTTTCACATATTCGTCTATAAATCTAGACCTTCTCAGTTATTTCATAAGATTAACTACAGCAGAAAACAAACATTTAAGAGGTAATGCTTAACTAAAGTAGAACTCAGTTATTTCATTTTTAATGCATATATCATTTCAAACATAACTTCAGTGTCTGTTTTGTAGGGATTCAAATTTAACATTTCAAACATAACTGATATTGATTTATTTTCTTTGTTTCAGTTTTATTCAGGAAATCCATAACTCAGTTACAAGGTAATAATTCAAAACCTATATGCAACATCGAATATCTAATTTTTATCCTTTCATTCACTCTACTCTATGCAATATTGAATATCTATTTGTCATGTTCATCTCAATGTTAGAGAGAGAGAGAGAGAGAGAGAGAGAGAGAGAGAGAGAGAGAGAGAGAGAGAGAGAGAGAGAGAGAGAGATTCACACATACACACACACTGTAACACCCTCAATTTATACCGGAGATATTACATGCCAGTGACCTCAGACTTTACCGTCCAAAGTCACCCCAGGCTTTTCCAGAACGATTAAGCTTAAAAACATAACATAAATACATATTAATTGAAAGATTAAACAGCGAAAGACTTTAAATTACACAACGGAAGACTTTAAAGAGCCAACTTAAAACATGGCTAAATTATGAAGATACATTGAAGTAACACTTTAACAATCTTAAAACACTTAACAACTTAGAACACTGACTTTTAAATCTTCGTCTGCAAGCTTCTTATCATTCAATAGGTTACTTAAACTCCGGGAAACAACTCCTGATGTGCCGAAACGGACGGACGTCACCAACCATGACGATGCAGATAACAAAAATACAGCGGGTTAGTCTACTGAATAGACTAGCAAGGGCACAAAGCAGAGTGGTTCGAGTGATCGTGACCGTTTACTATCGTTGTCCCTCGAATAATAACCGAAGGAACGATATATAACCCGACACTTTCACGGAATGATTTAACAATTAAGATATGCACTGAAGAGAAGACTCCAACCTGAAATGAGCCTTATAGGAAATTATGACAACCGAGGGAACATTAAAGTTACACACACCAATGATTTAAAAGTTGACTGAGATGCTTCGGTTCACAACCAACCTCATCGCATACAGCGAATCCAGATTGAAAAGAGAACGTACTACATTCAAGTCGAGACGAGCTTTCCTAGCTGCACTATTACTTAGCTGCACTACTCGCCATGGGTTTATTAATCATGTGCACTCGGGCACATATCTTATTTAATTACAAAACACACATTACTGAAATACGTTAATGTTATTAAGAGCGACAACAAGGCTTAAATCTTAAGGTGACCATTACGTCAACCCAAATTAAAACACACACAACACACACACGGGACTTAACATTATTATGCCGAGTAACAACGGCGTTATTATTACACCGGGTGACCTTACGTTCACCCTGATTGCACTATTACAGTGCTTACACTTATTAATTATGTGCTTAACTGCACTTATCTTATTAAATTACAACACACACACACTACTGTTGAGGCTTTTAATATTATTCCGAGAACACGGAAGTTATTATTACACCGGGTGACCTTACGTTCACCCTGATTGCACTGCCACAGTGCTTACACTTTAATTTACAGGGTGACAGTTACGTCCACCCCAATTGCACTAGCTAAGTGCTTAATACACAGGACTGCAATTATGCTCATCCAATGGCGCTTGCAAGGCGCTTAAACACTTCAAATCCTTAACGGTGGATAAGAAGCATAGGTCATGACCCTTAAATTATTCGGAATTAATCCGAGGAATATTATGATTTAAAGAAACGACAAATCCTTACTTGGATTAGCGTTCCTACGAACATTAAGTTATTAAGAAACGACTAATCCTTATTTGGACTAGCGTTCCCACAACACACACGAGATTAAGCATTAAAGATTAACATTAAACCACCCGATACCATCACGGTAATTATCACATATAATAGCGTCGTACTAACAGATATACAACCTATTATAACATTATTTTAATCACGTTTACTTATGAAATTAATTCCCAAACCGAACAACAGTTCACATTAACTCAATTAACAATTAAACGATTAATGATTAACGAAACAATGACTGATTAAGCAAGAGCGAACCGCCACTTGCCTTAGTCCGCAGATCTGGAACAGAGCAGAGACAACGGGATTCCGGACTCGACACAGGTATAGCTTCGACAGCACAATGACCTTCGAGTCGACCCATAAAGAAACCCTAAGTTAGATCCGACATAAACTAGTACGAATCTAAGGAAAGACGAAAGAAATCGAAAGGAACGACTCCACAACGACGACCACCAAGACCAAGCCAACAAAGGGGCTTCTGGCCACTGGCGGCGGTCGTCGTGTTCATCACGGCGGGCGCCGTGAAGAACCTCCGACAACAGAATTGCGAGAAGACTCACCAAAACGATGCGCGTTTTGACCCCTTTTTGCCTTGCTTGGGTTCTGACCTCCAAGGGCAACCAAAAGGCTTAAAAAGGGCTTCTGGAAACACCACCAAATGACACCGGTGAGCACCTCAGAACTCCGGCGAGGCACAAAAATTCCGGCGAGGCAAAGTTTGGGAGAGTTTGGCTGTGGAATCCCCCAAATCCGACCTCCAAACCCCTCCTTAAATAGCCAAAACCCTGGGAGACACAATGATGGCCTAACTGGAGGCGTGGCGGGGCTAGTTCGGCGTCGTCAGACGTTCGCCGGCGACCTTCGGGCAAGGACCTCCGGACAACATCGATGGCGGGCGTCGTCATAACTGCGGCGGGCGCCGCCATCAATGAGACGGGCGCCGTCATAGGCATGGCGTCCCCAGCTAGGAGAAGACCAGCCGGCCACCTTGAGCCTTGCGACGGCGGGCGCCGCCCTTGGCTCGGCCGCTTCCTTTGCTTCTCGGACGAAATAACGTTAACCCGGGATAAAAGTTATCGTACGCGAACGAGTAATTAACATCCCAAGTACGTCGTCTGTATTTTATTTCACTGAGAAAAATATTGCAGATACAGAGCACATTACAGAATGTCTCCAACTTTCTGAATTAAATCTGACGTACTAAACGGGTGTTCGGGAAAATTCCCAAAATAATCCTTACAGAATTACGGGGTATCACACACACACACACACACACACACACACACAGAGAGAGAGAGAGAGAGAGAGAGAGAGAGAGAGAGAGAGAGAGAGAGAGAGAGAGAGAGAGAGAGAGAGAGAGAGAGAGAGAGAGAGAGAGAGAGAGAGAGAGAGAGAGAGAGAGAGAGAGAGAGGTTGTTGTCGACAAAAGTGAAAAACGAAAACAGATAGGTTTAGGGTAGAGTTTATGTATACAGATTGGGCCGAAAATAGTGGGCCGACAATTTATATTTTTTATAATATTGTCATTGGGCCTAGAAGCATGTTAAACATAATCCGATAAATTAACATTATTCGACATATTGGGCCGATAAGCCCAGTAATTAATTGAATGATTTGTTTATAAATATACATATAGTAAAATTATTGAACTCGGTTGTATTCAAATTTAATGGGCCTAGAAGCCTATAATATTGTAGCAGCGTCAATAAATATCTATAGTTTTCTAGATGCTTCTTTTCTGTAATTTACATGGTTCATAATCTGTACACACTATATAGATTAGCAATCCGCTCAAAAAAATAAATATAGATTAGCAAGTTAAAAAAGTTTATATTATTTTTTAGTATTAATTTAATATGCATAATGTTGTAACTGGGTCTTGAAGCCCATTGACCCAATGTGAGTACTAAACATCATATGAAAGCCTATACAAATTTAGATGTAACGGTCCAGTAAGCCAATTATTTTTTATATATTTTTATCGATAAAAATAATTTAAAAATGTGCTCGGTTGAATTAAATTTTATGCATATAGATTGGGCCGAAAATTGCGGGCCGAAAATTTATGTGTTTGCTAATAATTTAATTGGGCCTAGAAGCCCGTTAAACATAATCAAGCAAAATAATAATATTCGACATATAGGTTTTTTTGTGAAAATTAAAATAAAACAATGAACATCGAAAAATCATTCAACACCGAATCCAAAATCCCACCTGCAAATTGTTACTTGCAGTTTTATTGAACACAAGGCAATCAAGCATTTCAAAAAAGAATTGGTCTCTAGAGATGGAGAGAATTTGTGCCCATAAGTGTATTTAGTATATTAATAAATTTATTATTTATTATAATATTAAACTAAATAAATAGTATGGACATTTATTTTTTTATTTTGAAAAAATCTATTAAGTATTTACATATGTTCATATATTTTTATAATATTAATAAATGATTAGTATGTATATTTATTTATTTTAATTTGAAAATATCTCAGGTTTTTTAGTGATTGTGTTATGGACGAATTAACTCGAAATAACTGAATGTTGAGATTGGCTTCTGTTAGAGAGAAACGACAACGAACAAATTCAAATCGATCAGGTTAACAAATTCCATTCCTTTTGTTGTCAATCTTTGTTGTGAAATTGATATATCAACTTTAATATAAATGCTAATTATGCAGGATCTATTCTTGGAGTTAGTCACAATTCTTTAGTTTGTGAGCGTAGCCCCATGTCCTACATTTCAAATGGTTATGCTAGGAAGTCTCTCTTTACTTTGATATTTTAATATTTTGTACTATAAAATCTTATGTTGCAATTTGCAGTCTTCGATATTCGATAATAAAATATATTTTTATGTTCATGATGCTTAATAAAATAATTATGTTCAAAATGAATTTACGTATGTTAATAACTATAAACATAATAGTGGTTTGTTGTTTCTTGGATTATGATTTTTTTTTCCATTATATCCATTTGTATATACAGTTAATCAGAATGTTACACCGACGGCTTTGCATTTTACCCATAAGTGATCAAAACGCTCATCAATCACTTTTACGTGTTAGTGTCACATACAAAGAAAACTATGGTACAACTTATTTATTCTTACTATCCATTTTCTTAAGTATAAAAATTAATGTTGTCTTATTATCATTAATATGTAGATTATGATATAAATATTTATTTGCAGGTCAATTGCACAATGCCATACTTACAAAACGAATTGATCTGTAAAATGTTGAACAAGGTATTGTATCCTCAAAGTGATATGAAATGAGTGATTTATTTATAATATTGGAAAAAAAAATCATTCACAAATTAGCTCGACATAGGAGGAAGTTGAGAATGAATGTGATAAGGCATAAGCGGCATGGAACACCACTAATCGAATTAGGTTAGCAAAAAATATATCGTATTTAATTAACATTAAGAATTAATGTAGATTTTGCTTAACGAAAATTTGTGCAGGGAACGTACTTGGAAATATTAGCAACTATTTACTTACCCAAGCTACACCATTATCTATTACGGTTAATAGTCAGTCATTAATGAAATTTATTATCTAATATACTTTTATACATGCATGGTCTTAAATTCGAGGTTATTAATAATCTATCATTATTTAATACTTTAATGTTCAGGTACAAGAAATTCATCTACAATTCCAGGTGGTTCATCTATTGTACGACATATAAGTGATGGTATTATTCAATTGTATTTATAACTATACTAAACATAGTGGTTATTTTATAGTCTTGGATTATATGTAATTTTATAAAAAAATATTAATATCCATGTATTTATGTAGTATGCGCCAATGTGACGCCGACGGATTTACCACTAGTGGATCAAATCGCTAATAACTCAATTCTACCTATAAGCTTCAATGATAAGGAAAACCATGGTACAAAATTTATGTTTTATAAAGTCATGTTCTTAAGTATTATAATATATTTTATCTTACATCACTATGTGTAGTATGATATATATATATATATTTATTTATTTGTAGCTCTGTTACAGAACGCAGGTCTTACCAATCATGTCACCATCAGACACTTCATTCCCTTTCAAGTTTCAACGAAGACAATTTTTCTTGAGTGTCTGTTTTGCTATGACCATAAACAAGAGTCAGGGCCAATCTCTTGCAAATGTCAGTTTGTATCTTTCACGCCCTGTTTTTAGTCATTGTCGGTTATATGTTACATGATCAAGGGTGACTAGCAAGAAAAGTTTGAATATATTGATTTATGACAAAAACAAGAAGAGATATAATACAACAACCAATGTCGTATACAAGAAAGTATTTGATAATTTGTAGCAATTTTGAACATCGTGATAAATTTTATGTTTAGTGTTTCATTTTCATGTATTAGATTAATATTTTTATTATGCTTTATCGTTTTAGTAGTATTGATGTTAGGAGTGTGACTATCCATGTTTCAAAGACTACTTAATCAATTTTTATTATTAATAAAGTTATGGAGAGTTTCGTCTCTCTTTATATAATGTAATTTTTTAATATTTTGAATATTCTTAGTCGATTAGTGATTTTTTATATAAGAATTTATCTATTTTTATAACAGACATTAATTATATATTTATATATCAATGAAACAAATAATTAAAATATACTACTTTGATAAATGTAAGAAATAATAAACAGATCCAGTGCAAGACATGGATACTACACTAGTATAAATGTAATTGCAATTCCAACTCATACATCTACAAAAATATGATCATGTGATAATATATAGGATTAGGGCAATACCCTAACAATATTTAACCACGAAACCGATAAACTTAAAAAGAAATTCTTATAACATCAACTAATTAACTACGAATATTAGCATCAAACCCAAGCCCCAACCTAAGATCCAAGTTAGATTTACAACTCTGCTTTGCAATATTCAAACTAGAAGAATTACAAGCCTTTTTCCAGCTCTCGCCCCTCGTCAAACTGAACGCGTGATCATCACGCGAATCAGCGAACACCAACCGAAACCCGGCTGGGCCCGCTTGCTGTCGTCGAAGCCCATCGGACGACCCGAAACTGATCTGCGAGGCTTCTTCTACGTCCAACGTGAACTCGGACGCATCGACGGCCGAAGATGAATCATAGCACCACTTGATGACGTCATGCTGGCGGTTGTGCGGCGGTTGTTGGTGGAAGTAGAAGCTGAGACTCTCCTTGTTGGCTTGTAGCTGAAGCCTCTTCCTCTTCAGCCTCTCTTTCTTATGTGCGTTTTGGTGGCCCCCAAGAGCTTGTGAGTTGGCAAACTCCTTGCAACAGAATTGACACTCGAATAGCTTCTTCTCCTCCGCGGTGTCCACGGAGGAGATGACGTCACTCTCATCCGTTCGTGACGTGTCGAGCTCGACGCCGAAGAGCCTGAGCTTCTTTGTGTGATCGGAAGATGCATTAGACCCATCACATGAGGCATCTTTGTCCATTTTTTGAGGTATTAAAGAGTTTTTGTTTTTGTTGTTGTTGTTCAAATGAGTGAGTAATGGATATGCCTTATATAGGAAAAGGAAGATATAGAAAATTGGGTTTTGTAGACTAAGTTATAGTACTTATCATGTGAAGCATAAATGTATATAATTGTATTAATTAAAGGGGTGAGAATAATGATTAATAATTAAGGATGGAAATAGGGGGGGAGTACGTCAATCATGCAAAATTGCAGTGGTTTATTTAAAGGTTTGTAATTTTAAACTAGATACACAAATCTAAGTTTCACTATCAAAGAGGATTCACTTTATTTAATTAGGTGACGAGATTTATGGTCTACCGGGAATAAGTAATATAATAACCATGTGATAGTAGCACAATTAGGGAATATAAAATAATATTCTCCTGTTTAAAAGTGTAGGATCGAATATTATATTGTATTCATCACCAAAGTCAAAGAAACATCGGGGATACGTCGCCTGGTAAAGTTTTAGGATTAATTATTTATTGGTTTTTTTGTTGTGTATACATGGACACATGTTAATAAGCTTAAATAAAAAATTTATCTTTAAAATATTTTCTAATAGAGAATTAATAATTTCTTAATAAACAAGATTAAACTAGTGACTAACCAAATAATTGCCAAAAAAAGAATTCTTAGAGTGTGTTCATGGACACACACTAGAAAAAACCATTATTTATTAACAACAAATCTAACAAAATAATAATCAAAGATGTGATGATATAATTAACTAATTTTAAAGTATGTATTTTGCAACTTGACCAACTAACAAGCAAGTGGAGTGCTGATCATCTTAGTTAATTATTAATAATTAAGGTTTAATTATCGTCATAAATCAATGTTAAATAATCACAGCTATGGTGTCCCATCCCATCAACTATAGGAGATCCAATACAAAAGTTATTTGTTTATAGTTCCCAAATCCTGTAGAAATGTGATTATTCAGCTCTTGAAGCTTCTTCCGAATTATCCAACAGCCAACTACAACACAAAAAGTCCATTAAATAAATATTTTATTGACATTATAATATTCTATTGACCATGTTTAGGGGCTTTGGCTCTCAAATATTATATATAGACATACAGTTAAACAAAAACCTACTAATGCATTGTTGAATATTTGATACATCTTTCTTATAAATTCACAATTAAAAATATAAAAATAATAATTGTCAAAAAAAGGAGGAAGATAATTTTAACTTTTCAACATATATCAATGGTAAATCATCTATTAAAATTTCATTTGTACATGCACAGTTATACTACCGGGACCCATACCTGCCACGTATGCACATGCCGACTTACATGGTTAATTAGGATGGGACGGAAATGCTAGACAACCTAAAAAATGCTCTTTTAAATTTGAACGAGCAAGAAGAAGTGGTTAAGAAGAAAGGAATATTATAAATAAGTGCGCTAATGATGCAAGCATATATGATAATTATACTAATTAGATATTCTTCATTAAGATCTTACCATATCTTGTTCGAGCAGGCAAAAAGCCTATTATTAAAATGAAAACCCAATATTAAAACCATGCATTTATATAAGTTGATTAGTGAATCAAGTCATCAACTAAGTCTTGTAAAATAATGGTTTTTAAGCAAAGTATTTAGGTTGGACAGTTGTTAGTAGACCTGTCAAAAACCGACCCAACCCGAAAAACACGACCCGACTCGAAAGGACTCGAATCCGAACCCGACCCGAACGTCATCACTGGGTCAAAAAGGACCCAAATCCAAACCCGACCCGACTCGACTCAAACGCAAATCCGAACTCGCGGATCCCCTTTATTTTATATATTTTATTTTATTTATATTAAATATTTTAATATATTTTATTAAATAATAATATAATATTAATTATATTATTATAATTATTTTATTAAAGTTAAAAATCATAATAATCATAAAAAAAAGGGCATGTTCGACCCGCTGGGTCAACCCGAACCCGACCCGCCCGACCCGAAAATTTTATCAACCCGATCGACTCGAATCCGATTTGACCCGAGCCCGACATGATCCGAATCCGAACCCGATCCGACCCGTCCGACTCAGTTGACAGGTCTAGTTGTTAGAGATGGACCCCGATTTAATTTTGCTTCAGCGATATGAGAAACACAATTAAGATATTAGGCTGATCGTTTTATGTGAATAAAAAAGTTCTCTAATCTTATCTTTCTAATTGGTGGATTAATTTGAAGTTTCCTGTGTTTATTCGGATCGATGTGTTTATTCGGATCGATCGGAGCCTAACTAAAAATTTACAAAAAACTTACTGTATGTGCTTAATAATAGCCAATTCAATTTTTTTTTTGGATTTTAGTTATGGTATTAGATTTAAAAAATTAAATATACATAGACTTGCGTGCTTAATTGCAACAACCTACGGAGTATATAAATTCAAATTCAATACCGCCTGCTTTATTAAAATGAAAGATGAGTTCATGGTTAATTGGGTATACAAGTCGGCTTGATTTGGGTTTATCTCAACTTAAATTATTAAAAAAAATCAAAAAAATCCAGGGTTAGAATGTTTTTTTTTTTTTTTTTTGAGCCTCCAAAAGAAATCTATTATTGTCACATAAATCAGATTAGAATATTTTTTTGGGTAAAAAGATTAGATTTGGTAAGATTGCAATAAACAAAGCAGTTATACTAACTTACATGTAGAATAATAATTTCGGGCTCTTATTTTTTTCCTAGTAAGATTTTGATTGTATATAGTGGTAGTTTGAGTGGATGGGTTTAGTTGATTTGATATGATTTTATTTTATTTTATTTTATTTAACTGCATATAATTCTATCTGCAAAGTGCAACGTACTGCAAGCGAGACACAAAGGATAAAAAAATGTCCCATCACCCCACTTCTCTTTAATTTGGAGACCCGTGATATATTAATAATTAATAATGCATACCTAAATTGACAAAAAAAAACACCAATCAATCATAATTTATCATCATAATCCATCTGGTATTTTAAAATTCTAAACTTGCATATTATATGCATGTATCAAACTGGGCTGCTGATTATTTTATTCTCTTAGCAGAATCTTCATCCTCTACACGCCAATTACTAATTATTTTCAAGTTAGCCATTTTCCACAAAAATCTAAAAAGAAAGATCTTTCACTTAGCCCCCACCAATTTAATATATGTATTCATCTGAATCAAACACCTAAGCATATTTAATACATAGTCCATGGTAATTTTTGGTCAACATGAATGCATGAGGATGACTATCTGAAGAAAATTGGTGGGTAGAAGTAGAAATAAAATTAAGCAGCGCAGTACAAGAATGACCAACTTTAACCTAGTTAATATACTACTTATCAGGTGTGAGTAGAGGGTCTCTGTCAGTTCAAATTCAACACCATAAAACTTTCAGAAGCTTCTAATTAAGCTGACTAACAACAGAATAGAGCAACAATGAATCGTTCAATCAAGGAGGCGGATGATATCCTTAGAAGAGTCTCTGGTTTGGGCTTGAAACGTTAGAGGTCTAAAATTATTAGAGGTTTGGGCCGGTCACATTGGGCCATTTTTTTCTTCCCTTCCTCTGCATTCCAAATACGACAGCGTTTAGCTGTCTGGTTGACTTCTTGATTTGGGTTGGGTCAACTACTCAACTGTAGCATTATCATTTTTTACTCCTATCTATGGCACACTACTACAGTACTACATTAGGTAAGTATTTCAAAGCTCGTGTATAGCTTTATATTTCAGAAATTATTTGAATTATGTATTATTCTATATCCATTTTAAATTTTATATTAAACCTCAAAATCTCAAGTACAAATTTGACTTTATATAATTAATACTCAAACCAATAATACGTACAGAGCCTAACGAAGTGGTAACACCGATGATACATAGTCTAATAGCCCCGGTTAATCAAAGTCATCCAAGGATATATATATAAGTATATATACATTTCATTTTATCATATATAAAGAGGAAAAATGAAACATACAACATCACAAATCACAAACACCTAGATAGCTTATGACAATCAATTAGGTTAGAGTTAATATGTCTTCGACATCTCATTTGGAAATCTGTCTACTAACTACAGTATTTAATTCATATTTATCAACCCCCTTCCAAATTTTAATTGTTTCCTCTTTTTTCCACGTTTTCTCCATCACATCTCATATATATTGTCATGCACAACTTTAATTAACCTAGCTAGCTTTTGTGCATATATTTTAGATAAAAAACGATTGTCATTGACAACTTTGCACTCCATCAAAATCAACGAGCTAGCTAGCTCTTAATTAAGAAACTTCTTCACTCATACAAAATCCAACGAACACCAACAACAATAACACGTTTATTGTGTGTACACGTAATAAACTCGATCTAGCTGCACACAATGACACACTTCTCTACCCAAAATAACGCGAACAAACAATAAAAAGGAAAAATTAGGTACACACATAAATTTATAAACACATGTAACAACATATTTATATATGTATCGTACGTAGTAAAACCTGTAGATCGAATGAGATCGATATATAATAGGTCGTTCTCCACGTACATATACGTCTAGTCTTGATGTATCGGACCGTGATGCTTCGATTCCCCGAGGCGAAAGAAGAAGATCAAAGAGTATAGATCTCCAAAAGGGTCAACACTTTTCCTTTCAAAAAAGTCAAACAATTTAACCCTGAAATAGAAACCCTAGTTAGCGATTGCTCTAGCTAGGGTTTTACCATATCTTCTTTGAATGATCTTGAATAAGCATGAGGATCGGAGTTTCTTTCTCTTCTTTCCTTGCCGGAGTAAGTGGTGGTAGACGGCGGAGGAGCGGTGGAGGAAGAGGCTAGGGTACATTGTAAGAGATAGAGAGCTTGAGTTTTGAGAGGATAAAACTAAAAAGCTTTTGTTAATATATTTCGAAAGGAAGATAAAAGGGGTTGCAGATGTGGTGGTTAAAATGAGTAGAGGGTTGAAATTAAAACAGAACAAAATTCACTTTCAATGGACATAATTATCAGAGAATACCCCATCCCACTTTCTCTTATATGCCTTTTTCTTCTTCAAATGTATCAAAGGATTCAAAGGTGTGCTTCTCTTCTATGCTTAATCTATTATATAACTACTAAATGTAAAACCCTACTAAGTCACATGACACTCCAAAAATACACCATTTCGTTTTTGCCACATGGTACTATATTAACAATTTGGACACATGTCAATCAATCCGTAATTTTTAAATCACTGATTTTTTTCCTTAAATAGAAGATATGCCAGTATATTTGCATAATTGATAACATGAATATTTATCAGATACAGTTTTCCTAAACGTGAATATTTATTTATACTAATTTCATATGATAAAAGATTTGGATAGCCACAAATTAAAACTACAGATGTGTATTGCCACAAATTTTCGAATAACTCCTAATCATGATTTTGCCCCCAACTATCCTAAAATGACTCATCAACTAACTTTAATCCTCCCGTTACCACCTAATTACTGTATTACTTAGCACTTGCGTACGTATTTGAATTGTTAAATGAATAAATTTGTATCGTCACTCACTCTAATCTACTATATAACTACTAAATTTTGGATTTGTATATAATTAGAAAATTCTGAATCTATATATAATCAGAAAATATATGGATTTGTAATTTTGTACTTAATTTCTATTTAAATTAGAAAGAGGGATAAACGAATCCAAAATTTCTTATGTCACGTGTCACTCTAAAAATAAACCATGCCATTATATGCCACTTGTCATCATCTCAATTTTTCAAGTAATAAAAATCTTATTTTAAAAATCAATATATATCTTAATTCTTTTCAATAAGGAAATTTGTAGTCTTAACAATAATCCACCTAATCTTTTAAAACTTTCCATCATAAGCTAATCTTATATAAACAAATACACTTGGACCAAAAAAATCAAGAAAATAAATTTCCATAATTATATAACATTTTTTTCATTTTTAATAATCTTATATTGATCTTATTAGAACCTTAATTTGTACATTCGTTTCCTAAATGTTCATAATATGTAGTTAGTAAGTGATTAATTAGTAGCTTATAATAGTTCAATTATGTGCACTTTTTATTTGCACTGTAAAACTGCAAATATTTGCAATAAAAAAACATTATGCAGAATCTTAGAAATAAAATGTTTTATAAAGATACATTATTACATACTCTATACTTAAATGAAATAAGATATAAATTACTACTTAGTAATGTTAAATTTCTAATTATTAGTTTGGTATGAAAATAAATTATTAAAGGTAGTTTTTAATATTGAGCTATAAGTGTACTAACATTAATTTCATAAACCTATTTTTGAAAAATCTTATTTATTATATCTATTTTATATGGTCGTGGTCCGGGAAAGGACGCATAGAAATATATATATCTAATTTATTTAAGAGATATAATTATAAATACAATTACATTTTTTTGGTCAAAGTATTATATTATAAATAATCTACTGTATGTCTACTAAAACAAAACTTCAATATGTCACATTGCACCCTCACAATAAAAATGTCACATGCTATTTTTTTGATAATTTCATTTTTTTTTGTAAATCAAAATTTATATAGAAAAAATTATATCTTACACCTTAACTAATTCCTAATTTAGATACAAATCAATCAAAATAATCACTTCCTAATTTAAATATAATTTCCTAATTTAGATACAAATCAATCAAAATAATCACTTCCTAATTTACACACAAAACAATCACACAAATCAATAACAAAAATTATCAATACAAAACTTCCACAACAATCTACTATGTATACACTAAATTAAAACCTAACTAAATCACATGACTCTCCCTAATCAAATCACCTTCATTTGTCATGTGTCATTCTCTCATTTTTTTCACTTTGTTTTGATATATTTAATTATAAAACTAAAAATCTAATATTTATCTACTAAATCAAAACTCCTCTATGTCACATGGCATCCCCCCTATTAAGCTCATCTCAGCGTTATATCACATGACATCCTCCTATTTTTTCTGTCACATGACATTTTCTCAATTTTTCATTTTTTTAATTTAATATAATAAATATATATCAGATTCTCCTATTTCCTAAACTAAACATGTCAATCATAATAACAATCTTCAAAATTCCTTTTTTTCAAAATTTAATATAATAATTATATATAAGATTATTCTATTTCCAAAACTAAATAATAAAGGCAAAAATTCTAGGCACCACCATTAAGTAGTTTAATGAGGGATTATCAACTACATTTGAAAATATGCAATGGATAATATTTCAATTTAGTTACCATGAAAATATGTTTCTATGAATGTATTCTAACATTTCGGAAATATAAGACTAGGATCCGGAAGTTAGAGTCGCTAAAAGTAAACTTTATACAAAACAAAGGTGAAAACGTGCTATAAGTATAATGGTTTATGACCATGTCAATATATTTTATGAAACATATTATTGGTATGCATAATATTTTTTTTAGTCGTTCAAAGCGCGAAGTGTAATCTACTATATATCTACTAAACCAAAACCTTATGTGTCCTCACCACGTTTGATTTGCCTATATGTCATCACTCATCTAACCTTCATCCACTACATCATCCAACTATAAAATAAAAAAATATTATCAACTAAAAGAGCTGCAAAAAGTTTCGAAAAGATACAAAAAAACAAAAAAATTATTTTCCATGTATAGAATAAGATAAGTTTTGATTATAGTAAGTAATCACAATCAATAAGATAACTTTTTATTATAGAATCTCAATTTATATGCGTAGAGAGTTTTTAACCTTTTATTTTCCTAAGTAATCTTGAATAGATTAAAAAGTCTATTTTCATATATCTGATTTGATGGTGTAAGTAAATATATATTAACTAATCCTGCTATATCATCTTAAAACACTTATTGTTTTTACAAATCTTCTCTATAATTTTTCTACATATTGAAGCTATACAATTTTTTTACGATCAAGTCCACAAATTGCTTAAAACCGTAGATTTTTTATCAAAAATATATAAAATATTATTGAAGATATTCTCTTGAAGTCAATTAAGATAAATCCAGTGTTTATGTTGTAGTAGTTTACTTACCAATTTCCATAACTAATGTATTTTGTAGAGTCTATTGAAAGTCATTTATACGAACTAAAGAGCATATAGTATGTTGTATTTATCAATTGCATTGTTTATATATGTATTATATTATATTATGATATATATATATATGCTCTTTTATAATGTATTTTATCTTCAAACGACAACTCTATAAAATAAATAACCCACTTTAACATAATTGTAAATCAAATTTCATATGGGCCTAATTTTCACAACATATTTGTTAAACATAATTTATCATTATTAATATTATTTTTTAAGTACTTATTGGTCGTAGTTAATATAGTTTGATCATCTTCACAAGTTAGGGTTTTGTTAACTTTACAACTTAAGTTCATGTACAAAACTATCTGAATTGATTTGTGCTGCCAAACTTATTATCTGGGATGAGCTCCGATGATGAATAGATTTTATTTTGAAGCATTAAACATGACTTTAAAAGATATTCTATAGGCTACAAATCCCCTTAGTTCAGTACAACCTTTTGGAGGGAAAATCGTAGTATTTAGTGGAGACTTTAGGCAAATCCTACCCGTTATCACAAAAGGAAGCAAGCAATATATCATTTTTGCCACCATTAATTCCTCTTATTTGTAGGAATATTGAAAAATTCTTAATTTGACAAGAAACATGAGGATTCAACAAGGTACATCTGATTATGATATCCAAGAAGCAAATGAATTTTCTGAAAGGGTATTAAGCATCGGAGATGGTATTGTAGGTGATGACAAGATGGAGAAGCACAAATACAAATTCCTGATGAACTATTGGTGAAGGATTATGACTTAGATCTGATTCCAACAATTATTAAGTTTGTTTATGTAACACCCCCAAATAACCTCTTGAAAGTATTACCGCCAGTGACCTCAGACGTACTGTAGATGTCACCCAATGCTTTTCCAGTTGATATAAATCATTAAACCACAGTTATGATGCAACATATCATAACTTCCATTAAAACCAAGTCTCGGAATTACAGCACAATTCCAAATACATCAAAATACATTATCAGAATTATTACAGCGGAAGTCTTAAAATAACAACAAAAACATCGTTATTAGGTTAGACTCGTCGTCCCTCGAATAATAGTCGAGTACGATAGTCAACCACCATACTCTACTAGAATATAAGAAAAGACATGATTAAGGGAAGATTCTGGAGACCGAATCTCACAACAATCAATCCCAAAAGAAGACTCCAATGAATTGAGTCTTATCGGAAATATGACAAATGTTGGGAAACTTAATTAATCACAGAATCACAGTATCGCATACGAGCGATTTAAAAGTTAAGATGACTTTTCCTAGCTGTACTACTCGCCGAATGTATATTAATTATGTGCGACTAACGACACTTATCTTATTAAATTCCAAAACGCGCAACACGTTATAAGCTTTTATATCCACATCGCAGAGTCCAAGCCTCTATATCCACATCACGGTTGGTCATGACTAGAAAGTTTGACATAGGGTCTTGATCGCCCTGTTATTTGCCAAGTTATAAAGAAACGAATGGACCTCGCAAAGTCCAAGCGTTCCTACGAATACTCGTGCTAACTAACAGTTCAACAAAGTAATAGTCCACATCAAAGCCAACATGGCCAACATCCTAAACATATATTTATACTAGCGTTGTTCTAGCAGATATACAACCTAGTATAATATCATATTTTAATCATATTATTAACAAAGATGTTCCCAACATAAACAGTAAATCATCCCAAATTAATTAACAACTAAACAATTGATAATTAATGAAAGTATGGAATGATGAGCAAGAGCGAACCGCCACTTGCCTTAGATTAGTCGAGCTCGAACAAAGTTTAGAAACGTCGGGTTCCTGAGTCTGAAACTAGGACAAATCCTGGATAATAAATCTCTATGGAACGACCCATAACGAGACCCTAAGTTAGATTCAATATCTACATAATTGAATCTAAAAGAATAGGAAAATAATCAAAGGAATCAAGCCTCGCCCAAAGACAAACACCCAAGAACACACACTCGGACAAGGCTCACCGCGGGTGCGGTGGGAGGCTTGCCGCGGGTGCGGTGGGGTTACAGTGGCGAGCTCGCGACAACGTTTTAATGGAAAAAACTCACCCAATCACCTCGTTTTGACTTTGATTCGTTCTTGGTTTGTTTTCTCAACACCTTAGGCTTGAATACCACTTAGGAGTACCTCTTTCCAACACTCAAAGGGATCTCGATTCTCTTCACCACAAAGCTCAAAGCTTGAAGCTTCAATGGAGAAAACAGAGGAAAAACAGAGGAAGGAGATGAAGCTTCTTCATCCTCTGATTTCGATTCCTTTTATAGTCCCAAAAACGAGCTTCCTCAAAGGGAACAAGCAAGGAGACAAGGGGACAAGTCAAGGTGCCACTTGGGCTGCTCAGACCTGACACTCCGATGAGTTGCAGCTGAAGCTTATCGCGAAGACGAAGCCGCCTCAGCTTTTGGCCTTTGCCGCGGGTGCGGTCACTTGACCGCGGGGTGCGGTCAAGCCCAGTTTTCACCCTTCTTATCCGATTCACTTTTGGGTTAATTTTCTTAACCCCGGGTTAAATATATTTGTATACGATCGACAAATTAACCCCGAAAATACTTCAACTGTATTTCATATTACTCAGAAAAATATTACAGAGTTCAAACAATTTACAGAATGTCCGAAACTCTCTAAAATTAATCCGACTAGTAATACGAGAGTTGAAAAAATTCCAAAATATCCTTATAAAATGAGGGATATTACATTACTCCCCCCTTAAAAGAAGTTTCGACACCGAAACTTGGCTATTCTAGGCCGAAAACAACTCGGGAAAGCGTCTAAGCATATCCTCTTCAGTCTCCCAAGTTTCCCAAGTAACCTCTTCGGTTCCTGACTTGGACCACAAAATTCGTACCAACGGTACAACCTTGTTGTGTAAATGCTTCTCACGTCGCTCAAGAATACGCATAGGTATCTCCTTGTAGGTGCCATTTGCCTGGATCTCGATGTCTTCATAACTCAACACATGAGATTCATCTGACACATACTTCCTTAACAAGGATATGTGGAACACGTTGTGCACTAGATGTGCCGATGGCGGCAATGCCAAACGGTACGCTAGAGATCCCACCATATCAAGGATCTCAAATGGTCCCACGTAGCGAGGGTTAAGCTTCCCACGCTTACCAAATCTGAATACACCTTTGGTCGGCGATACCTTTACAAACACTTTATCACCAACCTCAAACTCAACATTCCTACGCTTCGGAACAGCGTAAGACTTTTGTCGACTCTGGACCGTCAACATCCTTTGTCTTATCAAAGCAATGTCCGAGGCAGTCCGTTTGACTAGTTCTGATCCGAGCAGAATCTTGTCGGTATTCTCATCCCAACAAATCGGAGATCTGCATTTACGACCGTACAAAGCCTCGAATGGAGCCATCCTGATAGTAGCATGCCAGCTATTGTTGTAGGTGAACTCAATCAGACTCAGACTGTCTTCCCAGCTAGTCGAACGATCGAGTACACAAGCTCTTAGCAAATCCTCCAAGGTCTGGATGGTCCTCTCAGACTGTCCATCAGTTTGAGGATGAAACACAGTACTGAACCTTAACTCGGTTCCCATGGCCTTGTGCAATTCCTTCCAGAATCTAGACATGAATCGGCCATCACGATCCGATACAATGGTCTTCGGAGCACCATGCAAACGGATAACCTCGTGTAAAAACACTTCTGACAACTTCTGGGTTCCCCACGTTGTCTTGATAGCCACGAAGTGAGCACTCTTCGTGAGCCTGTCAACGATAACCCATATAGCATCCTTCTGACTTCGAGCTTTAGGCAGCCCTGTGACGAAATCCATTGCAATGTCCTCCCACTTCCATTCTGGAACTGGAAGATGTAACAATTCTTCATCGGGTCTTCGGTGTTCAATCTTGACCTTCTGACAGGTCAAGCATTTCGTCACAAACTCTGCCACATCCCACTTCATATTGGGCCACCAGAACTTCATTCTGAGGTCCTTGTACATCTTGCTAGAGCCAGGATATACATAATAGGCTGATGAATGGGCTTCCCTCATCACCAACTGGCGAAGACTATCTACGTCAGCCACACAAATCCGGTCTCGAAACCAAAGTGATCCATCTTCCTGAATCACGAAACCGGGAGCTTTCCCGTCCATTACTTCACTGCATAGCTTCACCAGAATTACATCATCGACCTGCTTCTCCTTGATCTGATCAAGAAGCGTAGCTTGAATCTCAAGCATACTTAGGTATCCACGACGTTGATCGTACAAGACTTCAATCTCGCACAATTCTTGGTTTAGTTTGGTCTGAGCGACAAGCAAAGCCACTACAGTCTCGTGCGGTGTCTTCCGGCTTAATGCATCAGCTACTACATTAGCCTTGCCCGGATGATACAACAATTCAATGTCGTAGTCTTTGAGTAGCTCCAACCAGCGACGTTGTCTCATATTCAGCTCCTTTTGAGTAAATATATACTTGAGACTCTTATGATCAGTGAAGACTTGGCACCTCACACCATAGAGATAGTGCCTCCAAATCTTCAGCGCAAACACTACTGCTGCTAACTCCAGATCATGCATCGGATAGTTTTCTTCATAGGTTTTTAGCTGTCTTGATGCGTAAGCAATAACCTTGCCTTTTTTCATCAACACACATCCCAACCCATTTTTCGAAGCATCGATATAGACCGTATAATCATCAGTTTCTTCTGGCAGCGTCAACACTGGTGTCGAGGTCAGACATTGCTTCAGCTTCTGAAAACTGGCCTCGCACTTGTCATTCCATACAAACGTCTTGTGGGCCTTGCAGAGCAGACCGGTCATAGGTAGAGCGATCTTATAAAATCCCTCTATGAACCGTCTGTAGTAACCCGCAAGTCCTAGAAAACTATGCACCTCCTTCACGTTCTGAGGCCGCTTCCAATTGGCTACTGCTTCAATCTTCTAGGGATCAACTATCACCCAATTCTCATTGATCACATGGCCTAATAAAGTCACTTCCTTGATCCAAAAGTCGCACTTAGACAATTTCGCATATAGTTGATTTTGTCTAAGGATTGATAAAATAATATGAAGATGCTCCTCATGAGCTTCCACGCTCGGGGAGTAGATCAAAATGTCGTTGATGAAGACCACCACGAACTTATCCAAGTACTGGTGAAAACATCGGTTCATCAGATCCATGAAGATTGTTGGAGAATTGGTAAGTCCAAATGGCATGACTACGAACTCGTAGTGACCATATCTCGTCCGGAATGCAGTCCTCGGAATATCTTCCTCACGAATCCTGAGCTGGTGATAACCAGATCTCAGATCGATCTTGGAAAAGACTTTTGCTCCTTGTAGTTGATCTAACAGATCATCAATCATTGGCAAATGATATTTGTTCTTGATCGTGACTTTATTCAACTCATGATAGTCGATGCAAAGTCGAAACGATCCATCCTTTATCTTGACAAATAACACCGGAGCGCCCCAAGGTGATGCGCTCAGCCTTACATAACCTTTGTCGAGAAGATCCTCAAGTTGCTTCTTCAACTCTTTCATCTCTACAGGAGCCATCCAGTACGGTGCTTTAGAAATCGGCACGGTACCAAGCTCGAGATTGATAGAAAATTCCACGTCACGCTTCAGGGGTAATCCAGGAATCTCTTCCGGAAAAACATCAGGAAATTCATTAATCATGGGAATATCAAGAATTGTTGGTTCATCTTTCATGGGCGTTTCCAGGTAGCAAAGGTACCCGACACAACCTTGTCGAAGTAGCTTAAACGCAGCCATCGCATTGATAAGCCTGCCGTTATCCGCGTCATTCCGACCCTTGAATTTGCACACACACTGGCCCCCAGATGACACCGTTACAGTCCTTGAACTAAAGTCGATCACCGCCCCATGACGCGTCAGCCAATCCATACCGAGAATAATGTCGTATGGAGCCATAGCAATACAGATTAAATATGCCTCGAACTTCTTACCTTGAATGGTAACCGGAAATTCTGACAAACGCTTGGTGCCCATTAAATGGTCACCATTGGGAAGATTCACAACGAAAGGTTCACAAACCTCGTTGCAGACTAAACCTAACTTACTAACACAATTCTCTGAAATAAAGGAATGGATAGCACCCGAATCAAACAGTATGCACACTGAAGTAGAATGAAGGTATAGAGTACCTTGAGCAACTGGAGCGTTAGGTCCATCAGCCTCACGCATCTCGTACAGACGTTGACCTTGATCTCCTGAAATAGTTGGGGCTTTGCCTTTGTTCTGTGCAGTCGTCTGCATCGAAGGACTAGGAGTCTCCGTTGGTTTGAACCTAGGTCGGTTGTTCTGGTTAACAGACCCTTGATGTGACTCTGTTCCCTTCTGCTTTCCCTGCCGACAGAACCTCTGCATATGCCCTTCCTTCCCACAACCAAAACACGTCTTCTTTTCATTCGGACACACAAAGGTTTTGTGCCCAACTGTACCACAATTGTGACATTGGATCAGACTCTTGCCTTGACCTGATTGTTGTGTTGACCCTCCTTGAGCATGATCCGTCATTTCGTCCATCAGCCGCTGCTCTTCAAAAGAGATCTCTTGGCTTTGACGAAGTATCCTGCGCAATTCAGGGCTCGACCTTCGCTTTCTCCGAATAAGATTAGGCTATGAGTTCTCAGATAATTCTCGTGGTCTGCTTTCACTAATGCCGTACTCGACATAGAGTGCTTCCCAATCAGTGTCAGTCACTGGCGCGTATACTGACTCGAGTGGCGGACTTGGGTAGAGGAATTGCATCCCTGTTCTTCTTGGTTCTCTTCAGGATCTTCCTCTGGATCCTCTTCCGGATCTTCCTCTTCCGGGTCCTCTTCAGGATCCTCTCCGGGTACCGACTCAATCTCGAGGTCGTCGTTGTAATATCCTTGAGCGTACCTTGACAGCTCAACAGGTTCCACTACTGGAGTCACAACATCGTTGGATCTAAGTACCACTGACTCAGGAAGTACATGCTTTACTTCCTCGGGTGGGTTGCTAGGTCCTCCGATCTCAAAGCATCTCGGGGGAGTAGGGAAATTTAGACTTGCTGGAGATGGCGGAGCCATCTCGACATCTTCCAAATCTCTCATAAGGGAAATGCATGCACCCATAACCTACGGGGTAACTGTAACACCCCCAAAACTTAACCCTTTTGGAAATGTATTACCGCCAGTGATCCCAGTGTTCCTTACCGAGATCACCCAAGGCTTTACCGTTTAAATACAAATCATGAAATACAATGATAAAAAATGATAACCTTAATCATATAAAACACGAGTCCCGGTATTACATCACAATCCCGAATAGGACAAATACAGAGTTTAAATGAATTACAACGGAAATCTTAAACAAGGCGCAACGGAAAACTTTTAAAAGATATTAAAAAAAGGGTTGTGATCGTAATGATCACCTGCCCAAGGATCTCAACCTGATTAAAAGAAATTATTAAAAACGTTGGAAAACCACCGTCGACTCCATAGTCCTTCTAGCCTTCTCATCTACACTCCATCTGATGTGCCGAATCGAACGGATGACACCAGCCCACATGCGGAGAACAATGTTCGTGGGTTAGTCTACTTAAATAGACTAGCAAGGGTAAAAAGCAGAGTGGTTCGAGTGATCGAAACCGTTTACTATCATTGTCCCTCGAATAATAACCGAAGGGACGATACATAACCCGGCACTTTCACGGAATAACAACAAAGGTATGCATGAGAGAAGATTCTGGAAGACTTCATCTTCACAGAAATCGACTCGAAAAGAGACTCCAAGAGATTGAGTCTTTAAGGAAATATGACAAATCTGGAATGTTTAACAGAATCAAACAACAATGATTTAAAAGTTGACTGAGATGCTTCGGTTCACGACCAACCTCATCGCATACAGCGAATCCAGATCGGAAAGAGAACGTACTACATTCAAGTCGAGACCTTACAGAACCACACAACGATTTAAGAACTGACTAAGATGCTTCGGTTCACGACCAACCTCATCGCATACAGCGAATCCAGATCGGAAAGAGAACGTACTATGATCAAAGTCAAGACGAGTTTTCCTAGCTGCACTATAACTTAGCTGCACTACTCGCCCGAAGTTTATTAATCATGTGCACTCGGGCACATATCTTATTTAATTACAAAACACACATTACTGAAACACATTAATGTTATTAAGAGCGGCACACAACTTAAATCTCAGGGTGACAATCATGTTAACCCAAATTAAAACACACACAACCCACACGCGGGACTTAACATTATTATGCCGAGAAACAACGGCGATTATTATTACACCGGGTGACCTTACGTTCACCCTGATTGCACTATACAGCGCTTACAATTTAATTATGTGCTTAACTGCACTCATCTTATTAAATTATAACACACACACACAGTGTTGAGGCTTTTAAGAATATTTCGAGAACACGGAAGTTATTAAGACACCGGGTGATCTTACGTTCACCCTGATTTGCACTGCCACAGCGCTTACAGTTTATTTTACAGGGTGACAGTTACGTCCACCCCAATACACTAGCTAAGTGCTTAAAACACAGGACTGCAATTAAGCTCATCCACTGGCGCTAGCAAGGCGCTTAAAACACTTCAGATCCTTACATGTGGATAAGAAGCATAGGTCATGACCCTTAAATTATTCGGCAATAACCCCGAGGAATATTATGATTTAAAGAAACGACAAATCCTTACTTGGATTAGCGTTCCCACAAATATTAAATTATAAAGAAACGACTAATCCTTACTTGGATTAGCGTTCCTACAAACACTCGTGTTAACTAAACAGTCTAACACAACAATTATCACATTAAAGCCATCCAGGCAAATAACTTAAACATAGAGATAATAGAAACAGCTAATCCTTACTTGGATTAGTTTTCCTATTAATCCACATAAATGCCCGGAAGGCGATCACAGATAATAGCGTCGTTCTAGCAGATATACAACCTATTATATGATTTTCTGTGATACCCCGTATTTTTTGTAAGGTTATTTTGGGAATTATGGAATTTTCCCGAGTACCTGTTGTGTACGTCGGATTTAATTCAGGTAGCTTGAGACATTCTGTAATGTGCTCTATGTCTGTAATATTTTTCTCAGTGAAATAATATACAGACAAGGTGCATTGAATTTTAGATTGTTGTTCGCGTACGATAATTTTTATCCCGGTTTATCGTCTGGTTCGTTCAAAGCTGAACGGGCGGGAAAAGGGAGAAACGGCGACCGTCGTTCAGAAACGGCGACCGCCGTATTTGGGGCCCGAGGAGTCAGCGTGTCAGCTTCTAGCTGGCCGCGACAGACCTGGCAACGGCGACCGCCGCGGTTACGGCGACCGCCGCGGTTACGGCGACCGCCGCGTGCCCACCGTGGGCAAAAACGGCGATCGCCGTGATTGTCCAGTGGGCATTGCCCGTTGGTCGCCGGCGGAAATCAAGGGCG
Organism: Rheum nobile; assembly: GCA_027886185.1. Taxonomy (NCBI): domain Eukaryota; kingdom Viridiplantae; phylum Streptophyta; class Magnoliopsida; order Caryophyllales; family Polygonaceae; genus Rheum; species Rheum nobile. The sequence continues at coordinate 1,185,210 of WOAB01000292.1, read as the reverse complement.
CCGATCTTGCTTTCGGCCGCGTCTCAGGGTTTGGTTGAACGCTTCAGACACTTTGGCTATAAAAGGAGGTGTTGGGGTGAGGTTTTGAGCCATCCCAGCACCAAACCTCTGCAAAATTCGCCTCTCGCCGGAGTTTAGTTTTCGCCGGTTTTCTTGTGCTCGCCGGAGGTCTCGCCGGTGTTGCCTTGGTGTGTTTCCAGAGTGCCTTTGTGAAGCTTTTGGTTAGCCTTGGAGGTTAGAAGCCAAAGCAAGTCGAAGGAGGCCAAACCGCTCGTGTTTTGGGGTGAGTTTTCTCTCGTTTCAGTCGGCCGTGTTCTTCACGGCGACCGCCGTGTTCTTCACGGCGACCGCCGCCAAGAACGGCGACCGCCGCCAGTGCCCAGAACGCCTTCGTGGCTTTGGCTTGGTCGGTTGTCGTCGTGGCATCGTTCCTTTCGTGTTCTTTCGCCGTGTTTAGATTCGTACTGTTTATATCGGATCTAACTTAGGGTTCCTTTCATGGGTCGACTCGAAGGTCGTTGTGCTGTCCGAGCTGTACCGCATCGAGCCCGGAATCCAGTGACGTCTTTAGACTATTCTGCGGAGTAAGGCAAGTGGCGGTTCGCTCTTGCTCATTCGTTCCATATTTACATTAATTATCAGTAGTTTATCTGAGTAATTAATTTGGAATGAATATTATGTTTGTCTGGAAACGGTTTTGTTAAACTGTTTTGAAAATCATATAATAGGTTGTATATCTGTTAGAACAACGCTATTATCTGTGATCGCCTTTCGGGCCTTTATGTGGATTTATCCAGTAACGGTTGTTGTGCTGTACTGTTTAGTTAGCACTAGTGGCTAGGAACGCTATGTACCTTGAGGGGGTTTAGCTGTTTCTTTATAACTGGTACTTGGTGGTTCATCCCCAATACTTTCTCTTTGGTCATGACCATACCCTTTCACAGGGTAGGCGCACTTCGCTAGTGCCAAATCTTCCAGGGTTCATCCCTTCGATATCTCTTGTGAGGAGATCTGATATCTCTTGTGAGGAGATCCGATATCTCTTGTGAGGAGATCCGATATCTCTTGTGTGGAGATGTAAAAGCTTATAACGTAATGCTCGTTTTGGAATTAAATAAGATAAGTGCCCGAGTGCACATGATTAATATACCTTGGGCGAGTAGTGCAGCTAAGTTTAGTGCAGCTAGGAAAACTCGTCTTGACTTGAATGTAGTACGTTCTCTTTCCAATATGGATTCGCTGTAGGCGATGAGGTTGGTCGTGAACCAAAGCATCTCAGTCAGTTTTAAATCTTTGTTGTATGATCCTGTAATCATTCCAGATTTGTCATTTTTCCTTAAAGACTCAATCTCTTGGAGTCTCTTTTCGAGTCGATTTCTGTGAAGATGAAGTCTTCCAGAATCTTCTCTCATGCATACCTCTTGTTGTTATTCCGTGAAAGTGTCGGGTTATGTATCGTCCCTTCGGTTATTATTCGAGGGACAATGATAGTAAACGGTTACGATCACTCGAACCATTCTGCTTTTTACCCTTGCTAGTCTATTCAAGTAGACTACCCACGAACTTTGTTCTCCGCATGTGGGCTGGTGTCATCTGTTCGATTCGGCACATCAGATAGAGTGAAGATTTGAGGAGACTAGATTGACTATGAAGACGACGGTTGTTTTTGGATGTTTTAATAATTGCTTTTAATCAGGTTATGATCCTTTGGACAATAACTCCGATTGTAACTTACTTTCTTAGTCTTCCGCTGTGTTGGGTTTAAACTATGTTTTGACCTATTCGGGATTGGGTTGTAATCCTGTAACTCTTATTTCCTCGACAATGTTATGTTTGAAATTTAATGCTTAATCTTTGTGTATCAATTGCATTTCATAAATTGTATTTATTTGGTAAAGCCTTGGGTGATCTCGGTAAGGAACACTGGAGTCACTGGCGGTAATACCTTTCCAAAAGGGTTAAGTTTTGGGGGTGTTACATTTTCCAAAACAGTTTATAAAACCTTTTTCCAGACAAACACAGATAATCATTCCAAATTAATTACTCAGATAAACAGCTGATAATTAATGTAAATATGGAACGATGAGCAAGAGCGAACCGCCACTTGCCTTAGTCCGCAGATCTGGAACAAAGCAGAGACAACGGGATTCCGGGCTCGACACGCGTATAGCTCCACTAGCATAAACACCTTCGAGTCGACCCAAAAAGGAACCCTAGGTTAGATTCGACAAAGAATAGTACGAATATATGAAAGGACGAAAGAAAACGAAGGATATGAGACCCGATCGAAGGTCTCAGAAGCCAACGCACAACTCCCGGGCAACAACCCTTCACGGCCGGCCACCAAACAATTGCGGCGGGCGCCGCCACCATCACGGCGGTCGCCGTCACCATCACGGCGGTCACCGTCTCAAGCACGGCGGGCGCCGCTCATCGGCTTCCTCTACGGCGGCACCAAGAACTTCACGGCGGTCGCCGGCCACAACACGACGGTCGCCGTCCCCAACACGGCGGTCGCCGTCCACAACACGGTGGTCGCCGTTCCTGGCGGCGGTCGCCGTCTCCCTGGCGGCGGTCGCCGTCGCTGAACAGAAACTTAAAAACGGACGAGAAATCTTACCCGCGACGCTCGATTTGGTTCGCCTTTCGCCTTGCTTGGCTTCTAGGCTTCTAAGGGCCTTCCAAGTCTCCTTTGGCCACCGAGAACGACACCAAACGAGCCTCCAACGATCCACGAGAGCTTTCCGAGAGAGAGAGCATTTTTCTTTGGGAGCGTTTTTGAGAGACGAGAAATGGACAGCGTAATGGCGTTTTTCACACCCTTTCAAGCTTCACCCATGCCCTCTATTTATAGGCAAAGATGAGGCTTGTTGGGAGCCAAAAAGCCTTCCAATTGTGCCCTTGGGTATTAACCCATGGTTAATCCATTTGCACCTCTTGGGCAATAACCAATTGGGTAGAGATTTGGTATTAATCTTAACTCGCGATAACAAAAGTCGTACACGAACGAGTATAGACTTCCAACAGGCCTTAACTGTATAATTCTTCACTGTGAAAAATATTACAGATACAGAGCACATTATAGAATGTCTCCGACTTTCTGAATTAAATCCGACGTACTAAACGGGTGTTCGGGAAAATTCCAAAAATTCCTAGAATAATCCTTACAGAATTACGGGGTATCACAGTAACAAGACGAGACTTAGTCTTTCTAGACATGGGAGTGAACTTCCATATCAGACTTCAAGAAAAGGCACGACTATGAACGGTTAAAAATTTTATTCAAAAATTTCAGAGCCTTCTAAAACCTTTCTCAGTTTCAAACTAGTGATCGGTTTATAAAAGTTTTGTTCCTGTAAAACATTTTAAACCCGACCCGTAAGAAAAAAAAAATCGGCTCTGATACCAAGTTTGTAACACCCCCAAATAACCTCTTGAAAGTATTACCGCCAGTGACCTCAGACGTATTGTCCGATGTCACCCAAGGCTTTTCGAGTTGATATAAATCATTAAACCACAGTTATGATGCAACATATCATAACTTCCATTAAAATCAAGTCTCGGAATTACAGCATAATTCCAAATACATCAAAATACATTATCAGAATTATTACAGCGGAAGTCTTAAAATAACAACAAAAACATCATCCGCCTTTATAGTCGTTTTAGCCTTCTCGGATCCGCAATTTATCTGATGTGCCGAATCGAACGGATGACACCAGCCAACCATGCAGAGAACAATTACGGTTGGTTAGTCTAATGAAAGACTATGCAAGGGGTACAAAGCAGAGTGGTTCGAAGTGATCGTATTAGGTTAGACTCGTTGTCCCTCGAATAATAATCGAGTACGATAGTCAACCACCATACTCTACTAGAATATAAGAAAATGCATGATTAAGAGAAGATTCTGGAGACCGAATCTCACAGCAATCAATCCCAAAAGAAGACTCCAATGAATTGAGTCTTATCGGAAATATGACAAATGTTGGGAAACTTAATTAATCACAGAATCACAGTATCGCATACGAGCGATTTAAAAGTTAAGACGAGTTTTCCTAGCTGCACTATCGCCTAGCTGCACTACTCGTCGAAGGTATATTAATTATGTGCGACTAACGGCACTTATCTTATTAAATTCCAAAACGCGCATCACGTTATAAGCTTTTATATCCACATCGCAGAGTCCAAGCCTCTATATCCACATCACGGTTGGTCATGACCAGAAAGTTTGACATAGGGTCTTGATCGCCCTGTTATTTGCCAAGTTATAAAGAAACGAATGGACCTCGCAAAGTCCAAGCGTTCCTACGAATACTCGTGTTAACTAACAGTTCAACACAGTAATAGTCCACATCAAAGCCAAATGGCCAACATCCTAAACATATATTTATACTAGCATTGTTCTAGCAGATATACAACCTAGTATACTATTATATTTTAATCATATTATTAACAAAGATGTTCCCAACATAAACAGTAAATCATCCCAAATTAATTAACAACTAAACAATTGATAATTAATGGAAGTATGGAATGATGAGCAAGAGCGAACCGCCACTTGCCTTAGATTAGTCGAGCTCGAACAAAGTTTAGAAACGTCGGGTTCCTGAGTCTGAAACTGGGACAGATCCTGGATAATAAATCTCTATGGAACGACCCATAACGAGACCCTAAGTTAGATTCAATATCTACATAATTGAATCTAAAAGAATAGGAAAAGAATCAAAGGAATCAAGCCTCGCCCAAAGACAAACACCCAAGAACACACACTCGGACAAGGCTCTCCGCGGGTGCGGTGGGAGGCTTGCCGCGGGTGCGGTGGGGTTACAGTGGCGAGCTCGCGACAGCGTTTTAATGGAAAAAACTCACCCAATCACCTCGTTTTGACTTTGATTCGTTCTTGGTTTGTTTTCTCAACACCTTAGGCTTGAATACCACTTAGGAGTACCTCTTTCCAACACTCAAAGGGATCTCGATTCTCTTCACCACAAAGCTCAAAGCTTGAAGCTTCAATGGAGAAAACAGAGGAAGGAGATGAAGCTTCTTCATCCTCTGATTTCGATTCCTTTTATAGTCCCAAAAATGAGCTTCCTCAAAGGGAACAAGCAAGGAGACAAGTCAAGGTGCCACTTGGGCTGCTCAGACCTGACACTCCGGCGAGTTGCAGCTGAAGCTTATCGCGAAGACGAAGCCGCCTCAACTTTTGGCCTTTGCCGCGGGTGCGGTCACTTGACCGCGGGGTGCGGTCAAGCCCAGTTTTCACCCTTCTTATCCGATTCACTTTTGGGTTAATTTTCTTAACCCCTGGTTAAATATATTTGTACACGATCGACAAATTAACCCCGAAAATACTTCAACTGTATTTTATATTACTCAGAAAAATATTACAGAGTTCAAACAATTTACAGAATGTCCGAAACTCTCTAAAATTAATCCGACTAGTAATACGAGAGTTGGAAAAATTCCAAAATATCCTTATAAAATGAGGGATATTACAGTTTATCCCTCTCTTTTGGACAATCAATTGTCTCCAAAATACTTTGAAGAACGAGCAATTCTTGCACCAACACATGAAGAGGTAGATATAGTTAATAACTATATATTGTCTTTGTTACCAGGTAATGAGAAAGTGTATCTCAGTTCGGATAGCCTTTACAAGACAGGTTTTATTGTAGACAATGATGCAAGTGTTTATATTTCTGACTACTTGAAAAGTATTAGATGCTTTGGTGTCCAAATCATGTATTGAAAACTAAGGTTAAGGTCCTTATTATGCTGCTTTGAAATATTGACTAGTCTTCAAGTTTATGCAATGAGACAAGATTGATAACCACGCAGCTCGACAATCATGTCATACAAGGAAGAATTATTTTAACTATAATATTAGACATACAGTTTTGAATCCTCGCATGCTCATGTCACAGTCAGACACTTCATACCCGTTCAAGTTTCAACAAAGACAACTTCTCTTGAGTGTCTGTTTTGCTATGACGATAAACAATAGCCAGAGCCAATCTCTTACAAATGTCGGTTTGTATCTTTCTCGCCCTGTTTTCACTCATGGTCAGTTTTATGTTGCATTACTCACAGTCAGTTTTATGTTACATCATCAAGAGTTACTAGCAAGAAAAGTTTGAAGATTTTGATATGGGACAAAAACAAAAAAAGATCTAATACTACTACCAATGTAGTATACAACGAAGTTTTTCATAATTTGTAGCAATTTTGAACATCTTACGAGATTTTATGTTTAGGGTTTTATTCTTATGTATTAGATAAACATTTTGATTATGCTTTATCGTTTTAGTAGTATAGATGTTAGGGATGTGACTATCCACGTTTGAAAACTACTTAGCCAATTTTACTATTAATAAAGTTATAGAGAGTTCCGTCTCTCTTTCGATAATGTATTTTGTTAATCTCTTCAATATTTTGTATTCAATTAGTCCTTTTTTACATTAGCATTCATCTACTTTTATAATAGTCACTACCTACATATTTCTATATCAATTAAATATATAATTTTTATATACTATTTTTTTAAATATAAGAAAAAATAAACAAATCTCGTGCAAGGCACGGATATTACACTAGTTAATCTCTAATTTATTTATAAGTTAGTGTGGAGAAAAAACGGGATTGAGATAAATTTTGTTTTTTGTTTTTTTTGCAAAGGACATTTGAAACTTATGGGATCGACGATATTTTAAATGACTTTTTTCCGGTACGTACACATTAGAAGTTCTATATTGTGGGTGATTTTAGTGAAATTATTTCTATTTAATGTGATTGAGATTCATGTGACACTAAGGGAACTCATTTCGTTATAACGCGAGCTCGGGTGTGTGGAGTACACGTTTGTGTAAACGACTTGAGTTTCAGAGGGAAACAAAAGTATATGTTACATGTAAGGATCAAGTTCCCTTGATACAGCTTTGTAAAAGCTCAGGTTTACTTGAAACAGTTTCAGGAAATGGAACTAGACATTAGTTCATTTCTTGTGAAGAGAATTGAGCGTCATTTCCCTTATAAGGGACTAGAAGCATGTTTATGGCTGGTTAATTTTCCTAGCACGTGATTCATGTGCTTGTAACTGTTGGTAAAACCAACTATATAACTGCTATAACCGTCATAACTACTTTGTAATTGATGGTAACTGTTAGTAACTGTTGTGGATCGGTTGAGAATGGTTGATAACCGCTGAAAACAGTTGGTAACTATTTCCAACTGCCGTTGTAACTTCCCTTAACTTCCGTAACTAATTTTGGAAGTTCTCCCTAATGCCTATATAAAGGATTTCAGGATTTGGTGTTGTATACACAAGTAATCTGGCATTTACAGAACTTGCTGAAAGTCGAAATCCAAAAACACAATTTCTATAAGTTTAGTTCTCTTCAGAAGCCTTGAAATGAACTAGTAGATTTATCTTATCTCACTTCAGATTTTACGGATTCTCTGAGGCTTATAAGAGACAAAATACTAATTTCGGAAAGTGTTCATCACGATTCAAATCTTATCCGAATACAGTCGTCATTGATTAATCTCTTGGAGAGCCGTGTTTTGCTGCAGTTCCCTACCACAGTTCCCAAGACGTACACGGTTTCTAACATATATATATATATATATATATATTTGGCAAGTATGTTAATTTAAATTTTTTTATGCTTTCTAATATCGGTTTTAATTTTGGAAATAATTTTTAAATTTAACTTTTAACATGTGTCTATATATTCATAAAAATTAAATAATTTTGATATCTTTTTTTTTTTTAAACTTTATCCAAACTAGTAGATCGTCTTGGCTTGAGTATGTAGTCACAGTACGCTGCAAGATTAATGCGTTGTCACTTGTCAGTATGAGTGGTTTTACTATAGCGATATTTCTTTTGAATCACTACGATAGCGATATTTTAGCAACCACGAAAATACACATTTTACCCCCTAATTTTCAGTCATACTTAACTATTTCAATAAAATAATGATTAAGATACTAATTTTGGCAATGAAAAAGAGTTAATATACTTTCTATGAGTATAAGGTTTACATGAAATTATCTTGCAATTGATCGGAGTTACGATAGTATCAAGAGAGAGTCCTAGTTCTCTAAGAAGAAGAAAATTCTCTTAGTTTGACAAGGAGTATTTGTAGTGGTGAAGTCAAAACCCAGTAATTCTAGGGTAATAAAGCAGCAGTAAATTTGCTATTGGATTCCCTTGTTCCAGCAGTATATGAGGGTAACATTAATCAATCAATTACAGTACCAGCAATTGTTGACTTGAGAAAAGAAATAACACCTCCAACGAGGAGGCGACATAATCTGTCTTTTCTGGGCCTCATGATAATTCTGTATATCCATCTATACCCACCTTTTTCTTCATAAAAAGAATCAGCAAACCCCAATATGAGAGGCACATGATCAACTCCAATGTGTTGAGTGTGAAAAGCTCAACATGAAGGGTCAAAAAGCTAACATTCACTCTGTAGTGTAAACACACGCGTGTTCTAGGGTAATATCGTTGTATAGGTATAAACTATAAGCTCATAACTCATAAGTAGCCACGATTCTAAATTTTAAAGACTGAAAATACACGATTACAAAATTATATATGTATATGTAATAAGGGTTTTTTCACTTAACAACCCTTTATTTTAGAGTTTTTTATTTAACTATCCTTTATTTTGAATTTTTCCAAAAATCACCCTTCTTGTAAGTTATTTGCAAATAACCACCTTTTATTTTCATTTTCCCCTAAACCACTTTTACTTTTAGTTGTTTGCATTTAACCACTCTTATCTTCAAATACTTATTAATCTTTCCAGTTTCGAATTTTGGAAAAACGTCGATTTAATCAGAATCCATTTTTTCGTTCTGATTTTTTTATTAGCTACTTCTCCAAATATGAACTAATATTTATAGAAAAATCAATATTTATTTGTTGCGATTCAAACTTGGACAAAAACTGTTGTTATAAATCCGATTTAAATTTTGGGATAAAATAAGAATGGAAAACGATTGCTAGAAAAGATTATATTTTGGGGTTTGATTCTTATTTTTCCCAAAAATTGGTCTTGGTTTAAATTGAAGCAAAAGGAAGAAGTATTATATTTTTTTATAAATATTAGTTTATGAAGAGATGGTTGATGGAAAAAAATTTAAGCGAACAATTCTATTCCGATTTAAATAGAGTTTTTTCCGAAATTCAAAACGTAAAAGTTTTGGGGACAAGATGATATGTTACCGAATGGATAATAAAAGATGTTACATTAAATAAATGGTTGATTGACAAATAATATATTAAAGGATGATTGTTGGTAAAATTGAAAATAAGAGGGTGGTTAAATGCAAACAACTCAAAATAAATGGTGTTTTTTGACAAGTAAGAAGATAATGGGTGGTTAATTGCAAACAACATAAAATAAAGGGTGGTTTGTGGCAAAAATCAAGATAAATGGTAGTTAAATGCAAAAATTGTAAATTATAGGGTGGTTAAGTGAAAACCCCCGTGTAAGAAAGACAAAAAAAAAACTTGGGCACTAACAAGAAACAGTTCTCATAGGACATTAGGAATTTAAGACACATTTAAATTTTAAACACTTGCTGTTTCCAAACACAACTTTCAAGTATCACAGGATTCACAGGCAATAGCACCAAACACACCCTAACCTATTTGTGCATTAAAAAAGCCAGAGAATAGTTCACACAGCAACCTGTCACAAGTCGAAAAAAATCTCTCACAAAGCAAAGGCCTTAAGCAATTTGTCATTCACAACTAGGGGCTCTAGATTAAGCTTCTCCAGTTTGGAGCAAATTTTCAACCTCAGTAATGACACTTCTTGCATCATCAAATTCAGGGCCTTCCTTCTCATCCGATTCTTCCAGCTCAACCTATATATATTTAAACCAGTCATCATCTTGAAGATGTGAAGTATTTGTTGAAATATTTCAAAGATTTCAGATTTGGACAATGATCAATATCAACTAATGAATGTAGGAACAGTGCAGTTCACGAATTACAGCTACAGAACAGAGAAAATGCAAAGATCCTTAGGCTGCCTTTGGGTTTGAGATTTTTCAGTGGTTCAAAATGAAAAGAAAAAAAAACACAATAAAAAGCAAGTATAAGTTCATTATCAACCTCGTACAGCATATTTTGACTCCATCCTTGAGAGTGAGATAATCAAAATAAATTACCAGCTACAAATGGGAAGCCAATTATCTTCCTTATGGATTTTGGTCATTAAACTTAGAACAATGCAATTCTAGTCAATGCAGTATTGTCTGATTATAAAAAAAGGGGACATTACATTCAAAGGAGGTACATGAACAAGAAACAAAATATATATATGATCCCATATCAAGCAAGGACAATATATAAAATAGAAAGCTACTACAATCAATAAGTGTATGGAAAACATATCAAACATTAACACATACCAGTGTTCCCCTCAAGTCATCAAGCGCAGACTCTAGACGTTTGCGACAATCAGGAACCATCATCCTTGATTCAGCTAAAACATTCTCCTGCAGGGCATGTAACAATGAAGTTAGTGGCAGGTTTCAAGATAGTTTTCATTCACCCTAAATTTGTAGCATCTACCAAATAATGCAGCTCATAACATTAATGAAATCAGAATTAACTACAATTAAGTTACAGAAAAGAAGATAAATTCTATGATAGGCATAACATGAACCAGCCATACCTGTTGCTTTAAGTCATAAGGATCAGCACTTTTCTCCTTCATGTCAGCAGTCTTGGCAGCTTCTCTTTCGACCTCTTTCTCATAAGAACTTAGCTCCTTTAGTAAGCGTTTGCATGAGCTGGTCTTAATCTTCAAGTTTCTCAGGGTTGCCATTATACTATTAGAGTACAAACCAAACAATTACCATATAGTCTTTTTTTATGTATATTTATACTACAATTTTAAGATCATTCCTACATGAAGAGGGAGGAAAATGAACCAATAACATTGAATCTGACATGAACAACAAAAGCATCGAGCGGAAAACAGATAGATTGGTCCCTCTTTTAAAAACTGTAGATACTGACACAATTCAATCAACAAAGAATCAAAACAAGATTTTGAATCAATCTCACAAACCGATATTACTGAAACCTATTCAAGAGGAGATCATAAATTTACAACCCTAGTAAATCAAATTGGCTTCACTCATTTGCACCATTTGGCATTTGTCGGGACAACGGAGAATTGGAGAGAAAGTACATACAGAAATAATCGACAGACCACATGGAAAACAATAAGAGATGAGCAATATAATCGTCCACACAACCAAAAATCTATTTGGGAGAGAGTAATTGGGAGATTTTAAAGCTAATCAGACAAATTTTCAATTAGTTTAGGGTTTTAAGGAGATAAGAAGTCACACAATGAGATACCTGTAAAGAAAGGTGACGCCTTCTAGAGAATACAGAGAAGGGGAAATATGGATTAGTGGTTGAAGGTGGCTCCGCCGCTAATCCCGTCGGACGATAGCTCGAAGATTACGGACAGATCGCAGTAGGTGTCAGGTTTTCGAATCCGACAGATGAGGAATGAATGAGGATGAACGCTACAGATCGGGCGTGGAATATGGGCTGGGCCCAAATAAAGCGCGAAATAATTCAATGGGCTTGACATGTTTATGGACTAAAATTCCCCTCAATTGTAAATTTGATGATATTAAATATTTTCAATTAGTTAAGGCCTAAAGGTATTGATTGTCTAATTATATTTATAATATTTTAATTTATCTCAATTATAATATTTTTTGTAAAATGAAACAAAAAAATGAAGAATAATCAATTTTATTTACATATATCTCTCCTAAATATTAAAACAGTAGGTAATTTTTTATAAAAGATTTTAGCCGTTTCCTACTAGTAACATGTATACAAAAACTTCATTCAATTATTCTTATTTCATGCCCACTACTATCCTTCACATTCCATTTTTCTTGTTTCATGCAATGAAAAAGTAAATTAAATTCTCTCACCCATTTACTCTATTGGCCCGTTACAAGCCCAAAATCTTTGCTTATAAGGAGGACCGAATCAATCACAAAAACATATATACCAACGAAAATTAAAATCTTTAGTTTTGGTACAGCAATATTCTTTATATTGGAATTATATAAAGGACACTACGCAATAGATAATATCAATTTGGAATACAAGAATCACTAAATTCTTATTTGGACAATCACTAGACAATATCATTCATAACGGTTTGTCTAATTTATGTCCTAAGAATATAGGTTAAGAATTCATATTAAAGAATATAAACCATAAATAAAAAAGGGTGAATCCATTTAAAAAAAATAAAAAATCCTAAAAAATTAACACATAATCAAAACCTTCTATATTAATAATCTTAACCTATGCCCAGGTTAGAAAAATGGCATTCATAAACATACATGTATTGAATTAAATCTAATGTGGACAATCACGAGTTGTTTTAAACAGCAATTATGGTTTCCACTAAAAGAATCACTAATTGCTTAAAAGGTGAGTGAATACCAGGAACTATATAAATTTGATACCTTTAAGGTTAAAACTGATCCTTCTCCATTTAAAAATGGTACAATTCCAACTCTATATATTACAGGTCTCTATATAACAACTCCTACAAGCCACTGAGTGAAGCAAAAAACATACATTCAGAAATTAAGATAAGAAGAAACTAAAATCTCCAAAAACCATCTTTCAAAATGGCTTTAAAGAATGTTAAGTCCAAAGGAGCATCTTTCAAAATGGCATATTCCATTGCATTGTTGTTGTATGTTGTTAGCTTGGATCAGATTTCAGTGATTCGACAGATATCAATGCAATTTTAACTTTCAGATTGCTATGTTTAATCAACACAACATATATATGATTTCACCTGAATAACAAATATGCCCTACCTAGTACCTACCCTAGTTTTATACGGACTAATATTTGGATTAAGTGTTCGTGTTCGATATAAAGCATTCAACTTAATGAAGTTTGTGTATGTTATCCCCTTGCACTAGCTACGTCGTATAAGCAAAGAGAAAAAAATCTGAGAAAGCTTTTGGAGTTTTGATAAATTACGTAGTCTTTATGTTGCGCTGCATACATTTTGATCTTACACATACACACCAAAACATAATATGAAACTGTATATTATATTATACTTTATTATTTCTAAAGAAAACTCTGTTACAATAGGAGGATTGGAAGCTAGCTAGATAAAAATATCAGGTTACATTCGTATTGTTTCGGTGTGATAGAATCTGACATTAAAATTTTGAAAATAAAAAACCTGATAAATATATAATGGATCACAATTCTAAATAAAATTCAAATTAAATCTAAATTAATTCTAGGATAAATCAACTTTATATATTTGTTGACTTCATATACTATCCTCAATCTACCTTTATCACGTATGAGAACACTTTTTCTGACATGTTATATTCTATAACGATGTGAGATTTTTTCTGCAAAGAAATGTCATCCTTCACATATTTGCAGCTACATCTGCCTGTCAAAAGTAGAGACTGAAATTCTCCAGACACGGATATCACAATCCAACCCACCACTGTAAATCCAATAGCAGCCTTCGCCGCCATCTCCATTTGGCGCCACTGCCAAACACTTCACCGGCCGCGCGTGGCCTTCCAACACCGCCAAGCACGCGTAACTCCTATCTATTTCACGCCTCCACACCCTCACCGTCTTATCCGCCGATCCGCTACACAACAGACTTTCCCCCACTACCGCCAGGCACAAGATCGCGTTCCCGTGGCCTCTCAACGCCCCCACCACCACCATCCCTCCGCCGCCACTCGCCTCCCTCTCCCACACCACGATTGACCTGTCGCACGCGCCGGAGTACAAAACGGCGCCGTCTCCCGTCAAGGCCAGCGCGTTGACCGCCGATTTGTGCTTCTCCAGCGTCGCCACCAGCGAGTGACGGCTCTTCAGATTTCCCCTCTGATCGGTCCCCCACACTTTGATCTTCTTGTCAGCGGATCCGGTGTAGACGAGCCCATCGGAAGAGACTACGACCGCGTTGATCGCGTCATCGTGTCCGTTGAAAGACTCGAAGCAGCGGAAATCTGTTGTGCGCCAGATCTTGACCGTCCGATCCCAAGAGGCGGAGTAGAGGCGAGATCCGTCGTGGGATAAAGCAAGGGCGGATACGGTGTCCACGTGGTGCACCCACGTGCAGGTCTTGTGCCTCCGAACCTGAATGTAGTTCTTAGTAGAAAACGGCGTTAAGAGACGGTCCTTCAAGGTAGGCAACGTGGCAACGCAACGTAGAAGCCTTCCGTCACCCCCGACGGCGTCGTTTTTAGGACTCTGCTCGATTTTCCACACGCGGATTTTGTGGTCCTGGTGGGCGCTGAACAGCCTGTCCCCTAAAACAACCAACGCCTTAACGGCGCCGTTTGCGGTTGCGACGACGTTAGATTCGTCCGTGAGACTTCGCGCAGGCGATCGGCGCCAGACGCGGATCTGGTTGTCGTGGGAGCCGCTGAAGAGGTGCTCTCCGGAAACGGCGACGGCGAAGACGTATGAATTGTGGCCCTTGAGAGTGGCGGCGCAACGGTAGGAGGCGGAGGTTGATGACGGCGTTGGTGACAGAGTTAGGGAGGGAACGGAAGGGAGACTCGGTTGGCAGGAGAGAGAGTAGTCGGAGTTGTGGCGATCTTGGCTCTTCTCCTCTAAAATCTGACATGGCAGTGGACATGATAGAAATCCCATATTCGATTTCAAGTTCTCCTTCTTTTTTTCCTCTCCTGAATTAATGAGTGAGGGAAAAAAAGTGTGTAAATGGAGTGAATGAAGTGATGTTTGGTAAGGTGGGTGTGAGGATGTCATGCAACTTTGAAAGGTTTTGTATATATATGGAATATAAACAAATAATCATTTTCTTTTGTATGAAGGAAATAAGGTATGTACGCTGTAGATTGTATGAATAGTCACTAGTCAGTGTGAATCAATGTTAAGAAATGAACAAAATAGTGAGTGCGGAGAAGAAAAGTGTGAAAGGGGCAAGATAAGCCGACCTGAGCAATATAGCAAAAGCTAGGTAGGTCCAACAATGTTGGGGAAGAGCCCAACTTGGTGAGAAAATATGTATGATTCATGTATGTTATGAGATTTATGTCTTATTTGGCCAAAGCATTATGAACCTTTTATTATTTGTAAACATTATTAATTTATATATATATTTCTATATTATTCAAAATTAAAAAAATTGAAATTAATTTAATACAAAATATATTATAAATAACAAAAAGGTTGTATCTTTGTAAGTTTTTTAGAACAAATGTTGTATGACATACAATGCACAGTACATGTTATAAAAGAAGTATATGAGTGTTAAGTCAAGACACTTAAGCTCGAACTAGTCAAGCACATAATGAGGTGTTCAAACAAATGTTCTTTAATCATCGCCATACTAACGAATGTTGTTTTCTTGACATTATTTTATTTTAATCATTAATTATTATTATTCTGTGTTTTAAAATTGTTGTATTCAAGATCTCCATGTTATATATATTGAGACCATCTGATAGCTTCATGACCCCCTCGATGACGGCGAATGACGAAGATGAAGCAATAAAGGTGCGTTCGAATGGCCCGATAACAAGAGCTCGCGCAAGGGCAATGGAGCGAGCAATACACTCATTAGTCTTGCAGGCACAAACAAGTGACGCGGGTTCATCTAGTCCTAAATGGGTCCTCCTCTTGACCTATGAAGGATTAGGTGAGGTTCCTCCTTAGTCGATCTCGCCAAGAAGACGAAGACGACGAGATCGCGTTCTGGACCGAGTTGTTGGTCCAGACTAGAACGCGGCCCAGAACTCGACCGAGTTCTGGACCAAGTTATTGGTCCAGACTAGAACACGGCCCAGAACTCGGTTGAGTTCTGGACCGAGTTCTGGGGCCAGATCGGAACTCGGGCAAGAAGTTGACCGAATTCTGGCGCTCTCAATTCTCGTCGTTTTGCCGAAAAAACTTATTATTATATTTTATTATTTCTTTGACGATATTTAAGACCTGAAACCCTAGTTTTTAATGTTACGTTGAATTTGAGTAGTAAAGTTGAGTACTCTCCTTCCCTTGAGTTCCAACATCAACTCTTCGATCCCACGGATCGTCTATCCCGTAGCTCGTCGCTTCGAGCAATTGTTCATCGTCTCTTCGGTGTTTGTGATCATCTCTTTGATCCTTTCGTTCATCACTTTGAACGCGTTTGAGGGTTATCTCTTTAGCCCTAGAAAGCCATCACTTTGGCTACGGAAGAGAGGGAATCGAATTCAAGCTTGAGGAATCAGAGATCCTGCGTTGCAGACAATACTTTGGGGGTTGTTCGCATCAACTGGTATCAGAGCCTATCTAAGCTAAGTTTGTTTCTTCTCTCTTATTGTGATTCCTTGCAATTTTCCGCTTACAAACCCTATAATTTTTTTTTCTCTCTCACCCAATCGCCGGAATTACCACAACCATCTCGCCACCACCACCGTCCGCCACCACTACTCCGTCCGTCACTCCCTCTCCCTCTCACGGCTGAACCCTAATTTTCTTTTAGGTTTTGGTTATTCTCAAGTTAGAGTAATCTTTGACTTTTCCACAGTCCTTAAATCTCTCCTACTAGCAATATCTTGTTTCCTTACTTGCATATTTGATTTTCTTGTTTCTTGTTGATTACTTCTTGCTTCATCTTTGGATTAATTGCTAGACTAGTTGTTAGATCTCATTCGCTCATAGTTGCTTTGTCTCTTCTTTCTTGCACTTGCACTTGCTTGTGTGGTTCTTTCTTGCTTGATTCCAAATCATATCAAAAAAAAATGTGACCGTATAAACAAAAACAAACATACCATTTTCACCTTCCATAAAAAAAAAGGTTTAGGAAGACGGAAGCCTCAAAAACAAAAGAAACAAAAGATAAGGCAGAGAACACACCATACGGTCATACTCCATCTTCTCTTCTTTCATGTCTCTATGCAACTCTCATTGAAAAGGACAAAAAATTTCAACTCTCTTGTGATTAATTATGAGAAACTTGATTTGATCTGCTTGCACTTGGAAATTTGTGTGTTGTTTGGGACGTGATTTGCTAGTTCTTGCTTGATTGCCTTCCGTTCAAGCCTCTCCCTCCTCACGAGCAACCAAAATTAGTACGCCCAACGGAAAATTTCTTGGTTCACTTTTGAGACAAGGACTTGTTCTTTTGCTTGGTGCACCTTACTCCTTGTGTTATATGCTTCGTATAGGTACTATGGAGGTTCCTACGACAATCTACTCTCCTTCTACGGGCAACCGCAGCCCCGGACAGATGGACTCCGTCTTTGAGCGAATTGACGCACTTCGTGCACGGAGTGAAGAACAAGATCGCCAACTCGCCGCGCAGGCTGCCGAGCTTGCCCACCTTCGTCGGGCCATGAGTGACATGAAGCTGCCCACGGCTGACCCAATGTTGAACCCTCCGGCCACAACTAGCCGGCCAATGGACCGCAGGGGTCCCCTTCTCAATGTCCTCTTCTCGAACACCTCCGGCTATGAGTCTGTTGACGAGGACACCCCCGACGTCGGACTGATATTTGACACCTACGACGATGAGGAGGAAGAGGAGATGGACAACTACATATGCAACTCTATGGATGAGCAAGGCAACATGCCTCTTAGCTTGGTTACACGTCGTGTTCTTAACGCCAAAGAAGGTATCTTACTTGACCAACGTGACACTTTATTTCATACTAAGTGTGCGGTCCAGGGTGCTTCTTTGAGTGTGATCATAGATGGTGGGAGTTGTTGTAACATCATCAATGAAAATGTGATCCAGCACTTCAAGTTTGAGACGCCTCCACAACCCGACATTCATGGCACATGCGAGAATCGACTTCTCTTAGCCCGGTCCCGGGATGTCTCTCCAATAATTCAGGGACGTCTTCCTTGCTTTTTACTTGTTCCTTTCGCGTGTCTCTTATATGTTAAGGCTTTGGTTGATTTATCTCCTACGGTATCTACTCTTTTGCAAGAACGCAACGCAAGCCGGCGTACCGTGGAGTTTAGGCCCGGAGGCTTGGTATGGCTGCACTTGCATCGCGATCTCTTTCCATTCAAGCGACGCCACAAGATGGATGCTAGATGTGATGGTCCTTTCCAGGTGCTACAACGCCTTAGGGACAATGCCTACCGCTTGGAGTTACCCGATGACTATGGTGCGCATCCGACTTTCAACGTCGCTGACCTTTCTCCTTATACGCCACCTGCTTTTGACGATGAGGATGAAGCGGGGACGTGATGCGATCCCACCAAGCGTAAGTGCCGAAGAGGAGGACACAGCCTTGCGCGCGCCACAAGAAGGACCAATCACAAGGGCACGCGCTAAGTCCATTGCGAATGCGGTGAATTCTATAATTCAACGCGTTCAAGCAAGCCAAGGCAACAGGGAGCCCAATCAAGAGAACGCGTTCTCCCTTCAAAGGCTCCAAGAGAACATAGATATCGCGTTCAGAGTGCGTCTTCTTTCAACCATTGAATGAACGCGATCATTTCAAACCAGATCACGATCTTCAGCATTGATGAACATTAATTGAGAATATTCGACATTAATGGCTGAATCCATTTTTGAATTCAAACGTGATCTGTGTAATTAATGTAATCTTATCCTTATCTTTGCATTTACTTCATAGATTTGGGTCATTAAGACCCTGATTAGCCTTGTATAAATAGGGCCCTTTGGCCATTGTAAAGGGTTTTACGTCTAATTCAAATTCAGAGCTTGAGTTGAAAGCATTGCTTCCTCCCTTTGAGTATTTGGGCGTCACAATCTCTGCTTCTCACCTCCTTCCCGTCTACTTCTCTTCCTTTCACCGCCGTTGCTCGCGCTCCGGCACCACTCGACCACGTCGAGCCTACCTTACCACCACCGCTCCATTGCCTACACTTCTTCGCTACACTTCCCCCCTCCGCTGCTACCAAACACAACTCCACCTTATCCACTCAAACACCACTCATCATCACAATTCCTCGCGTTCCATCCTCCCAAATCAACGCGTTCTTTGTCCAGAACGTACCAATTCGTCGCAGCGGCTGCCGTTACAAGATCTCGATCCTTTCATCGCTTGTAGGAATGCATCAGGGCGCTTCGCAACCAAGAAGGGGAGATTGATAGCTCCATGACCCCCTCGATGACGATGAAGGACGAAGATGAAGCAATGAAGGTGCGTTCGAATGGCCCGGTAACAAGAGCTCGCGCAAGGGCAATGGAGCGAGCAACACAATCATTAGTCTTGCGGGCGCAAG
Organism: Rheum nobile; assembly: GCA_027886185.1. Taxonomy (NCBI): domain Eukaryota; kingdom Viridiplantae; phylum Streptophyta; class Magnoliopsida; order Caryophyllales; family Polygonaceae; genus Rheum; species Rheum nobile. The sequence continues at coordinate 1,165,928 of WOAB01000292.1, read as the reverse complement.
CAAGTGACGCGGGTTCATCTAGTCCTAAATGGGTCCTCCTCTTGACCTATGAAGGATTAGGTGAGGTTCCTCCTTAGTCGATCCCGCCAAGAAGACGACGAGATCGCGTTCTGGACCGAGTTGTTGGTCCAGACTAGAAAGCGGCCCAGAACTCGACCGAGTTGTTGGTCCAGACTAGAACACGGCCCAGAACTCGGCCGAGTTCTGGACCGAGTTCTGGCGCTCTCAATTCTCGTCGTTTTGCCGAAAAAACTTATTATTATATTTTATTATTTCTTTGACGATATTTAAGACCTGAAACCCTAGTTTTTAATGTTACGTTGAATTTGAGTAGTAAAGTTGAGTACGCTCCTTCCCTTGAGTTCCAACGTCAACTCTTCGATCCCACGGATCGTCTATCCCGTAGCTCGTCGCTTCGAGCAATTGTTCATCGTCTCTTCGGTGTTTGTGATCATCTCTTGATCCTTTCGTTCATCACTTTGAACGCGTTTGAGGGTTATCTCTTTAGCCCTAGAAAGCCATCACTTTGGCTACGGAAGAGAGGGAATCAAATTCAAGCTTGAGGAATCAGAGATCTTGTGTTGCAGACAACACTTCGAAGGGTTTTCGCATCACCATCGATAATGATAATATTGTGAATGACTATTAAAACTAATTTAAAAATAAAAATTCAGAAAATATTAAAAAATTGAGTAAATTAAAAAACAAGACTCTTGCAAATATACTCCACCACCTTTTCGACAATAATTTTATAAAAAATCTAATATTGTAATTTATTTATTTTAAATAAAAATAGTAAAAAATCATAAATAGTATGGAGTATTATTAAAAACTAGTGTAATTCCCGTGCCAAGCACGGGTTTTTATATCATATATATTGAATCAAAAATATTAATAATTATTAAAAAATAGATCTAGATGATATTGATTTTAAAATAATTTTCGGATTAGTAATTTCGTATCTCAATCATCTATATAATTGAGAAATTTTGGATTTGTATATAATTAGAAAATTTGGGATTTGTATAAAATTAGGAAATTTGGGATTTGTATATAATTAGGAAATTTGGGATTTGTATATAATTATGAAATTTGGGATTTGTATATAATTACGAAATTTGGGATTTGTATATAATTAGGAAATTTTGGATTTGTAATCTTTGTGATTAACTTGTAATCTTTGTGATTGAATTGCATTTAAATTAGGAAAAAAATGAGTGAAAAGTTTAGGTTAATAATCTTTAATTCATAATTAGATTTATTTATTTTTAAATAAAAAAATCAGAAAATAACATGTTGCGCTTTTAATGAGAGAGTGCCATGTGGCGGTTTTAATGAAGGGGTGTCATGTGGAGTAATTAGGTTCTAGTTTAGTAGATTAAGAAATTTTGGATTTGTAATCTTTGTGATTAACTTGTAATCTTTGTGTTTGATTTGTATTTAAATTATGAAAAAATGAGTGATAAGTTTAGGATAATAATCTTACATTTATTTAAAAAAAATGAAAAAAGCAGAAAATGACATGTGGCGGTTTTAATGATGGCATTCCATGTGGCGTAATTATATTATAGTTTAGTAGATATATAGTAGATTGTCTCAAATACATAGATTACTTAAAAATATCAAAACCGGATAACAAATACTCAATCAAGAATATCAATAAATAAAAGTAATCGTTACTTTGTTTAGAGAATTAGATATCACGATATCCAAGCCTAGTGATCCAACTACTTTGTTTAGAGAATATCAAAAAAATAAAATTAATTGTTACGATTTAGTTCAATCTAATTTTATTTTGAAAGTAAATAAGCTGAAAGCAAACTTGAACTAATTCTTATTTATAAATAAAATTAAAATCACATAGAGTCACAATATTTTGATAATATAACTATTATATATTAATCAAGTTTTAAGATTATTTGTAAAAAGAAATTTTATCTTTTACCCCCAAATTAAATCGTTAAATTATATATGAAATAGATAAACTTTTATATGAAAAGACTAAATGCTAAAACTTATAATCTAATTCATGTCCAACAATATGAAGAATTGAATATGGTGACGATACGTAAGCGAATTGAATGTGGAGACGTCACGTAAGATTTATGTCTTCCCTTTAGTATATATTTAGATATAGATGGATTTGTTTTTCATTTACTGATAACATATATGATTATAACAACTCAACAAAAGAATCTGCCTAGTGATAATAATAAATATAGAGGTAGATATTATATATGTTTCATTTACAAAAAATGACTTATAATTTATATACATATCAGGCTTGTCTTGACACCAATTTTAAACATACATAAAACTTTACTAATTATAAACTGCAATCAACGTATATATATATATATATGTGTGTGTGTGTGAATGTTAATTGTATGTGCTTATATTGATATTAATACAAAGTTATATCAACCTCTTAAATATGAATATTTGTTTTAATTTGTATCGTCACCTTATTTATGTTAATCTCGTAATGGTTCATTTAAATATTTTGCAAACAAAAAAAGATTTGATATTAAAATATTGATGTATAACTAATAAGATTTTTAAGAAATGGGTTGATACAATTTAATCGGGGTTGTATGTTGAATAAAATGGGTTGATACAATTTAAAAAAATCATAATTAATTATTTTATTATATGTGTGTTAGAGGCTGTTAAGATAATTTGTTTAGATATTGGGTGATAAATTAAAATTAAGTTAGCTAAATTATAGAAGCATAAAAGATTAAAAAAAGAAAATTTATCATCAAATAACACGTAAGATTTATGGGGCCAGAATCGTTCTAAGAGCTTAAAATGTGATAACTTTAATATATAGTAATAGATAGATAAATGCTCTACAATTTGATATTATTAAAGATGCTCTACAATTTGATATTATTAAAGATGCTCTACAATCTAGTTTTTGGGTACGTTGTCACTTGTTAAGCACTGTAATTATTTATGAGAGATGTTGTTCTTTATTTATTTCATCTTAATCAATCAAGGGAATCTATTAATCAATTTCAATCTACTATATATCTACTAAACTTCAACCTAATTACACCACATGACACTCTCTCATTAAAACCGTCACATGTCACTCCCTCATTAAAACCGTTACATGTCATTTTTTGCTTTTTTTAATTTTTTAAAATAAATCTAATTATAAATCAAAGATTATTATCCTAAATCTATCACTCATTTTTTTTATAATTTAAATACAAATCCAAAATTTCCTAATTATATACAATTCATAATCTATTTTATATATATCTACTAAACTATAACCTAATTACGTCAAATGACACTCTCTCATTACAACCGCCACATGACACTCCCTCATTAAAACCGTTGCATGTCATTTAAAAAAAAAATTATAAATCATTATTATTAGGGGTTTTTGCAAGAAACCACCCGTTATATGTCACTATTTGCACGAAACCACCTGTTATATCGATATTTATTTTAAACCACCCAATTATCTATCTTCGTTAATGCAAAGCCACCCATACCCCTCTGCCGTCCACTTTGCCGTTTAAATGTGTAAAATGTCCCTTTTGCCATCACTATTTTTTTAAAAATTACAAAATTACCCTCATCCCCTACCTCCGGCCAACCCGATTAAATTAAACCAAACATGATCGAACCCGACTAAAATCCCAAACCCGAGCCAGGCCGAGTCACTCGCGAGTCGACCGGGTATCCTCTTTGTGTTCCCTAAGTCGCGTTACAAGCTCCACGCAACCCGTACCCCTGAGTTCCTCGGCCTAGATCGGACCCCCGTGGCCTTCCCGGAATCCAACACCGCCGGAATGGGCCTCGTCCCCAGCACGTGGAAGGGAATGTGTGAGTCTAGCACCAACTTCACCGCCTCCCACTGCAAATGGAAGCTCGTCGGCGCCTTGTTCTTCTCCTACAGATACGACGAGACGTCGGAGTCCTGGTCTCCACGGAACAACGATGGCGACAGAACACATACTTTCAACACCGTCGCCGGATCCGCGGTCGAGGGTGCCATCCTGTTCGGGTTCGTGGCGGGGACGACTCGTGGGATGGCTTCGCCAGCCTGTTCTCTAAGCACAAGGCACATTCAGAAGTCCATTTCACCCCAAATCGACTAAGAACCCTAATCGTCCAGAGAGAAATGGGAAGTTGGGGATTTTTAATCGGGTTTGGGTTTTTAGCCGGGTTTGGTTTAATTTAAATCGTGTTTGGTTTAATTTAATCAGGTTCAATCGGTTTTGGAATATGCTAAATATCGAAGGCAAAATGACATATATTCCCTTAAATTTTTTAAAAAAAGTGAGAACAAAAGGGATATTTTACACATTTAAACGACAAAGTGGACGACAGAGGGGTATGGGTGGCTTTGCGTTAACGAAGATAGATAATTGGGTGGTTTAAAATAAATATTGATATAACCGATGGTTTTGTGCAAATAGTGACATATAACGGGTGGTTTCCTGCAAAAACCTCATAAACCTATCACTCATTTTTTTATAATTTAAAAAAAATCAAGAACAATTACAAGTTAATCACAAAAATTACAAATCAAAATTTTTCTAATTATATATAAATCCAATTTTTTTTAATTATATACAAATTCACAAATTTCTAATTATATACAAATCCAAAATGTCATAATTATATGGATGATTGAGATACGTATGAGCAGAAATTGATTTTATATCAATATTATCTAATCCTATTTTTCAATATATAAATTAATTTTAATAATTATTAATATTTTTAATTCAATATATATAATATACAAACTCGTACATGACACAAAATTACACTATTTTTTACAAAGTCGGTATCACCATTCCCTAATGTTCCCGAAGTTACGTTGATAATTAATTCAGATAATAAAAAGTTAATGCCAATGAGGCAATGATTGCAATTACAAAGCAATGTGTGATGTCGGATGTACGTATTCATAATCCGCATAAATCGAGAGAATGTTTAAAATAGACGAACATTTGAAAATTTAAAGATTTTTTTTTTGGTCGAGAACGAAATTATGATATTCCATGACATCAAATCGTACTATTATTAAAATATTACTATCGTCTTTTTATTTCGATGGAAAAATTGCAGTTATTTATCGAACAACAAATTTGAAGTATACGAATTGGGAACTCGCGCGTCGGACACCGTCATCATCATAGGTGGAATAATGTAATATGTATGGACAATAATCGAAGTCGCCAACATGTTTCTTGTAACCTTCTACGAAGCTAAGAAAAACTTTAGGAGTGTACAATAAAATCTAAACATACACACATCTAAATACAATTATACAGCTAGCTAGATAGCCTAACTATTCATATTAACTAGACCTCCCTAACCATGAACTGCGTTCTACGGTTTGGCAAACCATGAGACAAGCTGCCGTTTTGAAATGGGCCTGGACTCAATTGGCCCTTTTGGTAAGAAATGGACTTGGCCCAAATATTGAGTGGTGATACTTCCGGATGCCCACTCTCATGTAGAGTGGATAACGCACAGCTGTACAACAAGTTTTGGGTGCATTTAATGTGTTAGCGGTTACGGAGTATTTCCTTATTAGCACAATACTAGCTGGCATGTAATTATGATAAAATATTCAGTGTGATATTTAAGGCGGGAAAGGGCAGTAAATCCTTTCATCCATTCGTATGGTAGCTCTGCATTGCGCTGAAACGAAACTAGAAGCCGTAACCCCCAACACATTCCAGCTAATATTTTCGATTTTTATTTATTTATTTACTTCGTAATGAATCCAGCTAATTACTAATTACTAGTATGTGAAAAGTAAATAAACTTGAAAAAGACCCGTTCCTCTCAAATTCCCTCGTTCACTCCACCGACTTGGAAAAAAAGCACTGCTTATATCATCTCCTTCAGCGGCAGCCGACTCAGAATTAGTTTGGGGTTGGGATTTGTGAAATCCTTGTGTAGAATAGAGATCGAATCTATGGCAGGTGCAACCTTCTGGACACAAGTCGATGCTTCGCTTCGTAAAAATCTAACCCTCTCTCTATTTCATTGCGATTGACGCTTTCGTTCTCCTCAATCCCGAAATGCTAATTCTGATTGTGTTTTGTTCTATTGATTACTTTCTTCCATTCGAATTTGTTTTGTTATCTTGCATCGTTGCTCTCCTCAATCCCTAATTGCTACTTCGGATTGGCCGATCACTTGATATCGCTTGAAAGGCACCGAGAATTTCGATTCTCTTTTTTGACGCTTCTTTTAGAGTTATGCTTGTTTATTTCGATTAGGAGTTGCAATTAGTAATTTGGTTATGTAGTTGAATCCAGATTTAAAATATTCCAGTACTTCTTTGGATTGCTTTTGGCAAGCGAATTTTAGTATTTGTGGAAGAGCGGCTAATCATAATTGTTTGATAGCATTGCACAGTAATTGCCAGCGTTTATTTGTTAGGGCTAGAACAAGATCATGTTTGAATTGAAGTTATTGGCAAGAGATGAAGAACAAGGAGAACAAATCAATCGGTTTTAATTTATTACTCCGTATATCTTGTTCTTTTTTTAAGTGAAAATTTATCAGACATTGAGAATTCTACTAATCACTGGCCATTCAATCTTCCTGCATTACCGTCTCTTCTTTCAATCTTTATTAATTTGACTTTGTTTTTCTAATTGATGTACTTTCTTTATAAAAGGTTCTGCCTGCTAACATTTTAATCGGCTCTGCTTATTTTTTCTCCTTTTTCAGAAAAGAAACAAGCATTCAAATATTGCTCTCGTAGTACTCCCAATCCTCCTCTGTATACTACTTACGGTTCTTCAGAAAGTACTAGACAGTCAAATAGATAAACCACAGTTTAAATGTGGTTGTAACAACAAGAATGACTGAATGAGTGTGGGTTTAGTACTCCAAAATGGCCTGGAATACTACAAACTCCAGCCCCAGAGTATCGTGCTGGGGGGACTAATTTTATGCCTTTCTCCGACTTGCCTGATGAATCATGCAGGAAGACATGATCTTGTCAATAATCAGTCTTTTGCACAAGGTATGTTATATATCTGGCAACTTTTGCTATTGATGTCTTTTCTTGTACATGTTAACAATCTCATTGTAAACTTGATAGGTTTGGGAATTGGGAGAGTATATGTTGACAACTGCTCCGTTGAATCCGTCTGATCCTTTGGCTAGCCTGTAAAACAAGTCTTTGTAAGTGCTGATTTACTCTTTCCTTCTGTATTGCTGATTTCTTTCAACAACTTATATAGTACACTACACTGACTATTAAAAACATCATACTGGGCTTATTGATATTGCCTTTACCTCAAGTGCACATCGAGATAGGGAGCATCACCTTGGAACTGAGTATATACTCTCTGGTTATTGGGGGTTCATGATGCTGAACTGGTTTTATTTTTCATATCTCGTTAGATGTATGCTTCCTATTGAAGTTTTCTAGATCTGAAAGCAATGTGTGTCACTTAGATTGTTGCCTTTCTTGCTTAAATTTGGGGTCATGTCACACAAGTCCATTTCATCAATACTATAGCACTTCAGTATTATCTCTGATGTGTCCATTCAGAAATAAAATGTGCTCAAGGTCGTCTTCTGTGGCGCAACAGTTCATCTGAGATTAACGCCCAGCTATAAAACCTCTGAGAGGAAGATCAATGAATGTCACAGGTTTGCCTCTCTAAATATTCCTGATATATTGCTTGGTGGAACTATGACTCTTCATGTTCTTATTTCTGTTTTGCTTGACAGCATATGAGTTCAAATGAAAAGTCCTTTTCCGCTCAAAAAAAAGAGAAAAGTCCTTTAATGTCAGTATATTGTACAATGCAACTTACAGTAATGACAGTGGATATAATAATATCATGCCAATTGCAATGACATGGGTGCCTCGTTCAGTGAATCTGGTAATCTCTTCTATACGTTCTGATTTGATTAGTTATTGTTTACTTGTTTCATTGCATGTTCGACGGATATATGTTCCTTATTCAACAAATTCTCTCCTTTTTGTCCTTTGATAGTTGATACTGTGTATAGCTACATATATTGTTGATGTTTGAACTTTTGAATAACTTATATTATTATTTCTTACTTTTGAAGGACTTCTGTATTATTGTTCTGTTAATTCATCTGTCTATTTATAATTTTCAGTTGGTAATTCGGAGATTCACTGCATGTTTGGACCTAGACCAATCTTTAGCATTGACCTAGTTTGACCTGCTAAGTGATGATTTAGAGTTGGTATTCTGATAAATGCTTATTTGCACTAGAAAATAGTAAAGAAAAAGACATTTTTTTTTTTGGATTACCTTCTTCAGTCCTTCCTCTTCCTCTCTCCATAACTTACCTTCTTCCCCCGAGGTCTGCATCCTCCCAATTTCCATATCCAACCATCATCAGTCTCTCTCTCTCCAGTTCTGGCCGTTGCCGACACACCTAAATTTGTAAATTCATTTTGCCCTTCTTTCTCCCATCGCCCCCTCTCACTCCCTGATACATTGCCTAATGGTGCTACCACAAAATTAATTTGCACATGCTTAGCATCGTCGACTAGGGATGTCAACATTGTCACATTTTGAGCTTCTTCCTGTCGCAGACTCCACCAGTTAGGGTTTTGCTTAACTCGTTTGTTCCTTTGCTGACGCCAACCAGGCCTTATGTCGATTTTGGCTAAGGGGTGGAATAGAGGGTATGGTTACTGGCGGTGGTAGGCCTGGTAGCTTTGTAGTTTCAGCTAGCAACCTTGAGGAACCGTTAACCTGCGGAGAGAAACAGGGTTAAGTTTCTCAATTTAGCCTCTGTCTCCACCGACGATCGGTTACTCATGGACGCTGCCGATTCGCAACGTTGCTGATCCTGTTATCGCTAATAACCCTATTCCTTGCACCGCCCTTCACCAATTAAAGTCGACCTAAGGGCGTCGGCGACGGGCACACACAGTTTTAACAGAATCCAACTGCGGCGTAGGCGATGGGAACCAACTCAGGAAACGACGACGGCATCATCATTGTTGATGATGCTAAGATATGCATATTAATTGCGGGAAGTCGCCTAATGGCGATTTATCAGACAATTGTGGGTGGGGGGTGGGGAAGAATGGGAAAATGCAAATTTATTTGAGTCAATGATGGCCGGATCTGGAAAAAGAGTAGGATTGAGGGCGGTATAATTGTTGTCAGCCAAGGTCTCCCTTGACATCCTTTCCTGACATTCCTGTACAAAAATGATCGAGTAATTAATCAAAGCTAATTCAGATCTAGGTTTGGGAGAGTATATGTTGACAACTGCTCCGTTGAATCTGTCTGATCCTTTGGCTAGCCTGTAAAACAAGTCTTTGTAAGTGCTGATTTACTCTTTCCTTCTGTATTGCTGATTTCTTTCAACAACTTATATAGTACACTGACTATTAAAAACATCATACTGGGCTTATTGATATTGCCTTTACCTCAAGTGCCCATCGCGATAGGGAGCATCACCTCGGAACTGGGTATATACTCTCTGGTTATTGGGGGTTCATGTTGCTGAACTAGTTTTATTTTTCATATCTCGTTAGATGTATGCTTCCTATTGAAGTTTTCTAGATCTGAAAGCAATGTGTGCCACTTAGATTGTTGCCTTTCTTGCTTAAATTTGGGGTCATGTCACACAAGTCCATTTCATTAATACTATAGCACTTCAGTATTATCTCTGATGTGTCCATTCAGAAATAAAATGTGCTCAAGGTCGTCTTCTGTGGCGCAACAGTTCATCTGAGATTAATGCCCGGCTATATAAACCTCTGAGAGGAAGATCAATGAATGTCACAGGTTTGCCTCTATAAATATTCCTGATATATTGCTTGGTGGAACTATGACTCTTCATGTTCTTATTTCTGTTTTGCTTGACAGCATATGATTTCTTGAACTCAAATGAAAAGTCCTTTAATGTCAGTATATTGTACAATGCAACTTACAGTAATGACAGTGGATATAATAATTTCATGCCAATTGCAATGACACGGGTGACTCGTTCAGTGAATCTGGTAATCTCTTCTATACGTTCTGCTTTGATTTGTTTACTTGTTTCATTGCATGTTTGACGGATATATGTTCCTTGTTCAACAAATTCTTTCCTTTTTGTCCTTTGATAGTTGATACTGTGTATAGCTACATATATTGTTGATGTTTGAACTTTTGAATAACTTATATTATTATTTCTTACTTTTGAAGGACTTATATATTATTGTTCTGTTAATTCATCTGTCTATTTATAATTTCCAGTTGGTAATTAGGAGATTTACTGCATGTTTGGACCGTAACCAATCTTTAGCATTGACCTAGTTTGACATGCTAAGTGATGATTTATAGTTGGTATTAATTGCAGGAATTATAATATAATTATGCTTTATCTTGTACAGAGTACTAAATATAATAAATGTATTATTAAAGTTAAAAAAGAGTGAATTATAAAACATATTCTGATAATTGGTTATTTGCACTAGAAAATAGAAAAGAAAAAGACAATTTTTATAAAACATATTCTGATAATTGGTTATAATTATGCTTTATCTTGTACAGAGTACTAAATATAATAAATGTATTATTAAAGTTAAAAAAGAGTGAATTATAAAACATATTCTGATAATTGGTTATTTGCACTAGAAAATAGAAAAGAAAAAGACAATTTTTATTTTTTTTGGATTAACCTTCTTCAGTCCTTCCTCTTCCTCTCTCCATAACTTACCTTCTTCCCCCGAGGTCTGCATCCTCCCAATTTCCATATCCAACCATCATCAGTGTCCCCCCCCCGCTCTCTCTCCAGTTCCGGTCGTTGCCGACACACCTAAATTTGTAAATTCATTTTGCCCTTCTTTCTCCCATCGCCCCCTCTCACTCCCTGATACATCGCCTAATGGTGCTACCACAAAATTAATTTGCACATGTTTAGCATCGTCGACTAGGGATGTCAACATTGTCACATTTTGAGCTTCTTCCTGTCGCAGACTCCACCAGTTAGGGTTTTGCTTAACTCGTTTGTTCCTTTGCTGACGCCAACCAGGCCTTATGTCGATTTTGGCTAAGGGGTGGAATAGAGGGTATGGTTACCGGCGGTGGTAGGACTAGTAGCTTTGTAGCTTCGGCTAGCAACCTTGAGGAACCGTTGACCTCTGGAGAGAAACAGGGTTAAGTTTCTCAATTTGGCCTCTGTCTCCACCGGCGATCGGTTACTCATGGAAGCTGCCGATTCGCAACGTTGCTGATCCTGTTATCGCTAATAACCCTATTCCTTGCACCGCCCTTCACCAATTAAAGTCGACCTAAGGGCGTCGGCGACGGGCACACACAGTTTTAACAGAATCCAACTGCGGCGTAGGCGATGGGAACCAACTCAGGAAACGACGACGGCGGCATCCATTGTTGATGACGCTAAGATATGCATATTAATTGCGGGAAGTCGCCTAATGGCGATTTATCAGACAATTGTGGGTGGGGGGTGGGGAAGAAAGGGAAAATGCAAATTTATTTGAGTCAATGATGGCCGGATCTGGAAAAAGAGTAGGATTGAGGGCGGTATAACTGTTGTCAGCCAAGGTCTCCCTTGACATCCTTTCCTGACATTCCTGTACAAGAATGATCGAGTAACTAATCAAAGCTAATTTATTAAAAAATCTAATAAAAGCCATTTTTCCATCACAACATTCACGAGGCTTCTGAATTGAAGCTCAAAGAACAATTTGATATTCCGGAGTTTATATTTTTTTTACTTTTCAGCGCCATGATTAAATTTTTCTATGGTAAGATTGTGTGTATACTGAATTGGTGCACGCAAAAAAAAATCAAAGGAGTTTTGTTAATTATTGAAGAGATGAGGAGAATTCACTGGGGGCAGAAATGAGCTGAAGATTTGTGTACATGGAAGGAAGAAATGGCGGGGCAAAGGGTAGAGAGACACCAGACCAGTCATTGCCACGTGGTCCAGTAGAGAATATTGGGACATGATATGAGACAGGGAATTGGGAAAGATTATTTGATTTATCATCTTCCTCGGTGCATTTTGAAATTAATAAAAGATAAAGCATAATTAATTTATAATTTTGGTATCCAATATTCTCTTCTTCGAAGCTCTCCAGCACCAGACATAATTTGTTTACTTCAATTTTCATTTCCTCATCTACAGGCATCCAATGCATATCTTCATTTCTTACAAGGGGCTGGTACAAAGATCCAATTTGGATTCGTGAAAGACATGCCCAAACAAGAAACTAAGCTTTAGATTTGATTTATCATCTCTCCTCAGTGCACAGTTTTTCACATATGTCATGGTTATTTCCTGTAAGTCTGAACCTAAAACTCCTATGAATGAAGCTTGTGTTTTTCTTGTATAATTGCTGTGTACTGTGATGTTCTACAGCTCTGTTGGTTGTAAGAATTCATGATATAACTGTGATACTTCCATTAAGATGTAGTTTTCATATTCTGCAGACTGTGCTTACATTTCTGGTGTATGAAAATCAAAATCGACTGTGGCTGATTGGAGATGGGCCATATTGGTTGATTTCCCATGCCTACTTCCTTGCCCTTTCTGCCATCTACATGTTGTGCTTTGTGACATTTGGCTCTATAATAGGTAATCAAACACTTGACTTAATTGCTTTTCATTCATCCTTGAGCTTCATTGTGTTACAATTGCTTACTTGGATTCCCTGTCTTTGCAGGACTGGAGATTTTCACAATCAATGACTACGGCATTCAATTTGTGTTCTTTTTCATATATGTAAACTTGCAAATATCATTTGCTTTCCTTTTGGCCCCATTGTTTTCTAATGTGTTGACTGCCAGAGGTATGAACTTAATCTACTGTCATCTTAGTTTTACTTGTCAGCATTACCCTCTCTATAGCTCTATTGATTGGCCTGTGAAATTTACAGATGTGGGGTACTAGGAGTCTAGGAGCCTTTCTTTTCATCGCTTTTGTACAAGACACATCATTTCCAAGTAAGTACATGTTCATATTCCCATTGGTTGTATGTCACATTTTATCAAACAGTGAACTAATAAATAATATTATATTTTCCATATTAAATTGGACTTGTAATGCAATGTTCAAATTCTCCTCAAGTAAGTCAAACCACTTGTGACTTCTTCTGATGGCAATTCGAATCTTCTGATCTTGATGCTTGCTTGGTGTGCAGGAAAGTGGGTTATTGCTATGGAGCATCACCTTGGAAATGGGTATATACTCTCTGGTTATTGGGGGTTCAATGCTGAACTGGTTTTATTTTTCATATCTCGTTAGATGTATACTTTCTATTGAAGTTTTCTAGATCTGAAAGCAATGTGTGTCACTTAAATTGTTGCATTTCTTGCATAAATTTGGGGTCATGTCACACAAGTCCATTTCATCAATACTATAGCACTTCAGTATTATCTCTGATGTGTCCATTCAGAAATAAAATGTGCTCAAGGTCGTCTTCTGTGATGCAACAGTTCATCTGAGATTAATGCCCAGCTATATAAACCTCTGAGAGGAAGATCAATGAATCTGTCACAGGTTTGCCTCTCTAAATATTCCTGATATATTGCTTGGTGGAACTATGACTCTTTCATGTTCTTATTTCTGTTTTGCTTGACAGCATATGATTTCTTGAACTCAAATGAAAAGTCCTTTAATGTCAGTATATTGTACAATGCAACTTACAGTAATGACAGTGGATATAATAATTTCATTCCGATTGCACTGACACTGGTGCCTCGTTCAGTGAATCTGGTAATCTCTTCTATACGTTCTGATTTGATTGGTTATTCTTTTTCCTTGTTTCATTGCATGTTCGACGGATATGTGTTCCTTGTTCAGCAAATTCTCTCATTTTTGTCCTTTTGATACTTGATACTGTGTGTAGCTACATATATTGCTGATGTTTGAACTTTTGAATAACTTATATTATTATTTCTTACTTTTGAAGGATTTCTGTATAATTGTTCAGTTAATTCATCTGTGTATTTATAATTTCCAGTTGGTAATTAGGAGATTCACTGCATGTTTGGGACCGTGACCAATCTTTAGCATTGACCTAGTTTGACCTGCTAAGTGATGATTTAGAGTTGGTATTGGATTGCAGGAATTATAATATAATTATGCTTTATCTTGTACCTAAATATCATAAATGTATTATTGAAGTTAAAAAAGAGTGAATTATAAAACATATTCTGATAAATGATTATTTGCACTGGAAAATAGGAAAGAAAAAGACAATTTTTTTTTTTTTTTTTGGATTACCTTCTTCAGTCCTTCCTCTTCCTCTCTCCATAACTTACCTTCTTCCCCCGAGGTCTGCATCCTCCCAATTTCCATATCCAACCATCATCAGTCTCTCTCTCTCCAGTTCTGGCCGTTGCCGACACACCTAAATTTGTAAATTCATTTTGCCCTTCTTTCTCCCATCGCCCCCTCTCACTCCCTGATACATTGCCTAATGGTGCTACCACAAAATTAATTTGCACATGCTTAGCATCGTCGACTAGGGATGTCAACATTGTCACATTTTGAGCTTCTTCCTGTCGCAGACTCCACCAGTTAGGGTTTTGCTTAACTCGTTTGTTCCTTTGCTGACGCCAACCAGGCCTTATGTCGATTTTGGCTAAGGGGGTGGAATAGAGGATATGGTTACCGGCGGTGGTAGGACTAGTAGCTTTGTAGCTTCGGCTAGCAACCTTGAGGAACCGTTGACCTCTGGAGAGAAACAGGGTTAAGTTTCTCAATTTAGCCTCTGTCTCCACCGACGATCGGTTGCTCATGGAAGCTGCAGATTCGCAACGTTGCTGATCCTGTCATCGCTAATAGCCCTATTCCTTGCACCGCCCTTCACCAATTAAAGTCGACCTAAGGGCGTCGGGTGACGGGAACATTCAGTTTGAACAAAATCTAACTGCGGCGTAGGCGATGGGAACCAACTCAGGAAGCGATGGCGGCGGCATCCGTTGTTGATAATGCTAACATATGCATGTTGATTGCGGGAAATCGCCTAATGGCGATTTATCAGACAATTGTGGGTGGGGGGTGGGGAAGAAAGGGAAAATGCAAATTTATTTGAGTCAATGATGGCCGGATCTGGAAAAAGAGTAGGATTGAGGGCGGTATAATTGTTGTCAGCCAAGGTCTCCCTTGACATCCTTTCCTGACATTCCTGTACAAGAATGATCGAGTAACTAATCAAAGCTAATTTATTAAAAAATCTAATAAAAGCCATTTTTCCATCACAACATTCACGAGGCTTCTGAATTGAAGCTCAAAGAACAATTTGATATTCCGGAGTTTATATTTTTTTTACTTTTCAGCGCCATGATTAAATTTTTCTATGGTAAGATGTGTGTATACTGAATTGGTAAGATGTGTGTATACTGAATTGGTAAGATGTGTGTATACTGAATTGGTGCACGCAAAAAAAAAATCAAAGGAGTTTTGTTAATTATTGAAGAGATGAGGAGAATTCACTGGGGGGAGAAATGAGCTGAAGATTTGTGTACATGGAAGGAAGAAATGGCGGGGCAAAGGGTAGAGAGACACCAGACCAGTCACCAGAGACCATTGAAGGAAGACGATCGAGATAAGTGAGAAGTCATTGCCACGTGGTCCAGTAGAGAATATTGGGACATGATATGAGACAGGGAATTGGGACAGATGATTTGATTTATCATCTTCCTCAGTGCATTTTGAAATTAATAAAAGATAAAGCATAATTGATTTATAATTTTGGTATCCAATGTTCTCTTCTTCCAAGCTCTCCAGCACCAGACATAATTTGTTTACTTCAATTTTCATTTCCTCATCTACAGGCATCCTATGCATATCTTCAGTTCTTACAAGGGGCTGGTACAAAGATCCAATTTGGATTCGTGAAAGACTTGCCCAAACAAGAAACTAAGCTTTAGATTTGATTTATCATCTCTCCTCAGTGCACAGTTTTTCACATATGTCATCGTTGCATTATTTCCTGTAAGTCTGTGAAGCTAAAACTCCTATGAATGAAGCTTGTGTTTTTCTTGTATAATTGTTGTGTACTGTGATGTTCAATAGGTAATCAAACACTTGACTTGATTGCTTTTCATTCATCCTTGAGCTTCATTGTGTTACAATTGCTTACTTGGATTCTCTGTCTTTGCAGGACCAAAGATTTTCACAATCAATGAATACGGCATTCAATTTGTGTTCTTTTTCATATATGTAAACTTGCAAATATCATTTGCTTTCCTTTTGGCCCCATTGTTTTCTAATGTGTTGACTGCCAGAGGTATGAACTTAATCTACTGTCATCTTAGTTTTACTTGTCAGCATTACCCTCTCTATAGCTCTATTGATTGGCCTGTGAAATTTACAGATGTGGGGTACATCGTCATATTTGGAAGTGGGGTACTAGGAGTCTAGGAGCCTTTCTTTTCATCTCTTTTGTACAAGACACATCATTTCCAAGTAAGTACATATCACATTTTATCAAACAGTGAACTAATAAATAATATTATATTTTCCATATTAAATTGGACTTGTACTGCAATGTTCAAATTCTCCTCAAGTAAGTCAAACCACTTGTGACTTCTTCTGATGGCAATTCGAACCTTCTGATCTTGATGCTTGCTTGCTGTGTAGGAAAGTGGGTTATTGCTATGGAGCATCACCTTGGAACTGGGTATATACTCTCTGGTTATTGGGGGTTCATGATGCTGAATTGGTTTATTTTTCATATCTCGTTAGATGTATGCGTCCTATTGAAGTTTTATAGATCTGAAAGCAATGTGTGTCACTTAGATTGTTGCCTTTCTTGCTTAAATTTGGGGTCATGTCACACAAGTCCATTTCATCAATAGCACTTCAGTATTATCTCTATATTTCCATTCAGAAATAAAATGTGCTCAAGGTCGTCTTCTGTGGCACAACAGTTCATCTGAGATTAACGCCCAGCTATTTAAGGGTTATGTGAAAGGGATCTCTGAGAGGAAGATCAATGAATTTGTCACAGGTTTGCCTCTCTAAATATTCCTGATATATTGCTTGACAAGCATATGATTTCTTGAACTCAAATGAAAAGTCTTTTAATGTCAGTATATGGTACAATGCAACTTACAGTAATGATCGTGGATATAATAATTTCATGCCAATTGCAATGACACGGGTGCCTCGTTCAGTGAATCTGGTAATCTCTTCTATACGTTCTTATTTAATTGCTTCTCTGATTGTTTACTTTTTTCATTGCATGTTCGACGGATATATGTTCCTTATTCAACAAATTCTGTCCTTTTTGTCATTTGATAATTGATACCGTGTATAGCTAATTTATATTGTTGATGTTTGAAATTGACATGTTCCTTGTTCAGCAAATTCTGTCTTTTTTGTCATTTGATAATTGATAATGTGTATAGCTAATTTATATTGTTGATGTTTGAAATTTTAAATAACTTATTTTATTGTTTCTTACTTTTGAAGGATTTCTGTATTATTATGTTGTTAATTCATCTATGTGTATTTATAATTTCTAGTTGCTAATTCGGAGGTTTTATCCATGTTTGGACCGTGACCAATCTTTAGCGTTGTCCTTTTTTATTTTTTATGCTGCAAATAATGTATTATAAAATAGGATTGTACCCAACACAAAATTTACAGTACATGTGTTATGGACTATTCTTTAAACTTCAATTATAAATGTTGAAATTTAATAAAAAGATAAAGCATGATTGATTTATAATTTATGGTATCCAATATTCTCTTCTTGCAAGCTCTCCAGCAGGCAGCAGCAGACATATTTTGTTTACTTCAATCTTCATTTCATCGTCTACAAAATTCCAATGCATATCTTCATTTTTAACAAGGGGGCTGGTACAAAGATTCAATTTGGATTCGTGAAAGACATGCCCAAACAAGAAACTAAGCTTAGATTTGATTTATCATCTCTCCTCAGTGCATTTTGAAATTAATATAAGATAAAGCATAATTGATTTATAATTTTGGTATCCAATATTCTCTTCTTGCAAGGCAGGCAGCAACAGACATATTTTGTTTACTTCAATCTTCATTTAGCTTCAGTATTTGTAAGGGGTTGGGAAGATGTAACTTTCATATTCTGCAGACTGTGCTTACATTTCTGGTGTTTGAAAGTCAAAACCGACTGCGGATGATGATGAAAATGCATGGGCTTGGTGATGGGCCATATTGATTGATTTTCTATGACTACTTCCTTGCACTTTCTGTCATCTACATGTTGTGCTTTGTGACATTTGGTTCATTAATAGGTAATCAAACACTTGACTTTATTGCTTTTCATTCATCCTTGAGCTTCATTGCGTTACAATTGCTTACTTGGATTCCTTGTCTTTGCAGGACTGGAGATTTTCACAATCAATGGCTATAACATTTAATTTGTGCTCTTTTTCATATATACTAACTTGCAAATATCATTTGCTTTCCTTTTGGCCCCATTGTTTTCTAATGTGTTGACTGCCAGAGTTATGAATTTGATTCACTGTCATCTTAGTTTTACTTCTCAGCATTACCCTCTCTATAGTGCTAATGATTGACCTGTGAAATTTACAGTTGTGGGGTACATCGTCATATTTGAAAGTGGGCTACTAGGATCCTTTCTTTTCATAGCTTTTGTAGAAGACACATCATTTCCAAGTAAGTTCATTTTTTTTTTTTTTTTTTTTTTGATAAAGTAAGAATTCAAGATTCAGGACAAACCCCTGAAAACTCGAGAGGCCGATTAAACGGCAGAACCAACAACAACGACACACAACAACAAAGAACGAAATAAAGAAAAAGAACAACAAACACAGTCAAAAGCAACAACAACCTAACAAGGTCCAAGTAAGTTCATGTTCATATTGTCATTGGTTGTATGTCACATTTTATCAAACAATGAACTAATAAATAATATTATAATTTTCATATTGAATTGGTCTTGTAATGCAATATTCATATTCTCCTTAAGTAAGTCAAACCACTTGTGACTTCTTCTTATGGAAATTCGAATCTTCTGATCTCGATGCTGGCCTGGTGTGCAGGAAAGTGGGTTATTGCTATGGAATTGTATCCCGGTTTTTCTTTGTACCATGGGTTGTATGAGTTTGGACAGTATTCCAACATAGGGAATACAGTGGGAACACACGGTACGAAGTGGAAAATTTGAGTGATAGCTCCAATGGGATGAAAGAGGTCCTTATTATGATGTTTATCGAATGGTTGCTTGTGCTTCCCGTTGCTTACTATGTTGATCAAGCCTTACTGTTAGGAAGTGGCATGAAACAATGTTCCTTCCTCTGCTTGCCTAATTTGTGGAAGAGATCCGTGCCATTTGTCCAGAAGAAGTCTAAAGGGTGATGCTTTAACAGGAAAGGAGCACCTTCTGTTGTATGGTAGCCTGAAGAATCTAAAGGGTGATGCTTTAAAGCAGGTAATATCTTCTTATATTAGGCAGTCTTTGATGCTGGAAAAAAAATGTTATTTCTGTAGGAAATATAGTTAAGAATTTGGACTTTTTATGCAGTGAGCCTGCAGTATTAAGTCATTTGACAGTAGAAAATTTATGTGCTTATATAGGCTGTGGAGGAATCTCTCAAAAGTGTGAACTTATTGCATGGTGGTGTTGGTGACAAATTTGCTTGGAAATGCAGTGGAGGTATGTGAAGGCATTGATTGGAGATCCTAAGGTTTATTCTACTATCCTCATCCAACCCTCTTGAATTCTAATCTGTTGGTTTAGCTCACCTCTAAACCTGGTAATATGAAGGTTGTTTATATGGATGAGCCTAGCCTAGTACTAGACTGGATCCAGCTTCAAGAAATAACTTGTGGAATGTCGTGAGGCGGGCAATGCAAGACCGAGCGATCATTATTCTCAGCAGTAAGTAGTTAACTACTCTCTTCCTCCCTCTTTGCACATGTCTGCTCTTTGTATGTGTGGTCGTGAACAAGGGGTGTAACTCGGAAGTTCCATTTTTTATCAGTTCATTCTATGGAAGAAGCTGATTGCTCTGTGATAGATTGGGGATTTTCGTTGATGAAAGCTTGCAGTTAGACATGTACAAGTCTGGGCCCGGCTTTTGGGACGATTTCAGCCCGGTTGACCGGGTCGGGCTAAGCCCGTCCGGTCCAAACGGGCTGAAATTGTTGTCCAAGCCCGTTCGGTAGACCGGATAGCCCGACTGGCTGGCCCGATTTGTATTATATAGTATGTAATATTATATAATAAGAATTGAAAATTTAATAACTATATATTTAGAATACTATAAAATATATATAAATATATTTATTTAAAAAAAAATTAATCGGGTTTTGGGCCAGGCCCGAGTGTCCATTCCGGGCCGTTTATGTTTTAGGGTCGGCCCCGGCGGGCCACTGTTATTGTCTAAGCCCGAATTTTAAACCGGGTGGACAGTCCGGGCCACAGGGTGGCCCGGACTTGTACCAGTGCAGTGTATAGGAAATACAAAAGAGGTAACCTTAGGTGCTAAAAAATCTCAAAATCGGGTTTCATTTGTATTGCTCTTGACCTAATGTCGGACGTGTTTTGGGCGGTGCAAAAAGCTAAGAGCCGGTTCGCACGTCACAGTTGATGGTTGGGGCCACACTGACACCACTTTGGAGAAAGTGTTTATCAAAAGTTGCTCGCCACACACAAGCCTTCAACACCCTCTCATCCAGCTGAAGCAGTAAGGAGGAGAACAAAATCCGGACTTGTCGCTTCAAGGTAAAAAAAATTAGAACGGCCCCCCATTTTTTGCACAATTCAATCCCGCAAATCAAATTCTCTGAATGTGCATCCTTCTATGCTCTATTTAGATTTTTTTATTTTATATTTTAAATTAGGATTAATAATTAAAATTCAAGGTTTGTAGTTTAAGAATAAGGAATTATAATTTAAGGTTTAGGGTTTATATTTTAGGATTTAGGATTTAGGTATAAATTAAATAAATTTAACCTAAATGGTATATTTTTAGGGAGCATAGAAGGGTGTAGATTTAATCTCATCCGTGCGCGCCCCTTTTTTATTTATCTTGTCCGCTGCTTATTTACGGATAAAAATATCCAGATTCATTCACTACATGGTCGAGGACATTAACCCTAAAAAAATTGTTAGCTAATCTATAAAAAGAACTAATTCTCATTATTTGAACCTAATTCATTTTGAAGATCCACATATAGGTTATTGGCAATGTCATAGTAAATGCACGTGTATGGACATTATTAACAAGAAGAAAAGCTTGAAAATTTATTTGAGATACATATTAACTATTATTGAAATAGATAATTACCCTTAGTTTTACGTAGGCATATTGAATTATTGATACACTGATTTTTATCAAAGTGGTGGCTTAATTGGGTGGTGCTTAATTGATGTTTGTGTTGTATATTTATAGCTCACTTTTATATGTATATATCATTTTAATTAACTATATATTTGAATAAATATACACTTTTAAAATATAAGATTATTCATGAAATGATGATTTATTTTTATAATTTTGATTATTAAGTAATACAAAATAAGAATAGAAATTATCTAAATTACAAAATATTTTCACTCTTTTAAGTTGTTGTGTATATCATTTAGTTTTTTATAAGAAAATAAACAATATAAAAATTAAAATGGATCTTTAACATTAATTATATTCCAATAAAATTTACTGGTTTATTAAGATGTTTATGTACATTCTAAGTAATATTAATATATTCACCTATAATAGAGTAAAAAGAAGTATGACTCATATGAATGATTGTCAAGGTCATTTTTACTCCTATTAATACTAATACATCTAATTAATACTAATTTATTTTGTAATACTTACAATAGTTATCATCATGAATTTTTCAACCAAATTAATAAAGAACAATATTTGGATTTTTGAGAAATCAGGCGTTCAACTATGTTGTATTTTTTTTAATCTTTTCTAAAATTCACAATTATCTTTTTAAGTGATTATAACAAAGAAATAATGGATAAAGTAATTGGCAGACAATCATTTTCAAGATGACTATCCTCAGTCTGTTCTATAACAGATATGTGACTTGGTTAATGTAAAAGCGAAATTTAATAAAAATAAAATCATTGCTTATTTTTCTTTCACCCGTATTTCTCACTCTTGTTTGTTAGTTTTCCTGATCTTTTATAAACCCCATAAATGAGAGGCACTCTCCACCCCCGATCAATATTATGATTATAAAGGTTTATACTACAAATTAAATTACGTTGTTTGTCCCTTTTATTTGTTTTTCACATGCCATGTAAGTTGCATTTGTAAATATCCCCATTCTTTAGATTTTTCAAGACATTAATTTGGGGCATTTGAGGGTCAAATCAATGTTAATCAACCCCATTAAATATGAAGGGGAACCAACTAAATATTTTAAAAAGGTCGTACTTGGACTGTAATTGACATCAAATGTTTGCGTTTAGGGTCTTCTTAATTTGGTTTAAACCATATGCACAATTACTTAATATCATGTGATCATTTGTATGGTATATTTTTGAAGATTAAAAGTTAACAATGCAACCTATCAAATTATATTTTGTAATTTAATGATACCTTTCGATTTTACATATTTGCATCAATATATTGCACATAAAATATGATGATCATGAATTTGGATACATAAATTCAACTAATGAATGGACAATTTTGTTTGTAGGGAATTCTTGACACTAGTTTAAATATATTCATTGAAACTAATTAATTTGGATCATTTTACATGTGGAATTTGGATAGATTTTCAACAATTTTATTTTATCTTGTTCATATACAACTCCACTTTTTTTTATTGGATGAAACTTATACAAATCAATTATTGAATATCTCATCGATTACCATTTTTTTTTTAAAAAAAAATTATACATATTTTTGGAAATTTGGCTTCTATTCCTAGTATAAATGTATTGAAGTCTTTGATTTTTTGCTTCAGAAGCTAACTTTTATATATACTTGCTACATGTGTGCCCGTGTTACGCATGAATTTATAATATGTTTAATTATATATATATATATATATTATTATTTATAATTAGTGTGTCTGATATTTTTAATATATTAGTGTACTTTGTAAAATTTATATGCGGAAGTTTATTGTAATTTACGATCGCTTTCTAAATAGTGAAACAATATATATGAGGTATTTTGTTATACCTTACTAATTACTATATTATTAATGTTAAATGAAATTAAGCAAAATCACTTTGTCAACTTGATAATAAAAATTGTGTAATTCTATCTTATATCAAATTATTATATAGAAGTTGCTTAAACATACACTATTTAGGTGTTATTCAAGTATTATTTAAAGAATCGTTGTACTTTTACTATGCTTTTAAAAAAAATTGTTTATGATCAAATAGATTGGTTGATCTTTTTAATATATTAGTATAATTATATAAAATATGTATAGTCAATATAGTATCACATCACAAAAAAAATTGTATATTTCATCTCATAATCAATTACTATAAAGTTAGTAAAAAAATCCATATTTTGGTATAATTTCAAGTATTATTTAAGATTTATTTTGAAGATTCAATATATGTACATTTATCACGTTGTTATTAATTATTTATATACATTTTCAATTGACAGATACATAATATATATTCAAAATTTCGTGAAATAGTTGATATTGAAGGTTGAGATATTTTGAAAAAACAACAAACATGTGCAGTTTATGATTTGTGAAATGTCGAAAAATAGATTAAGTATATATTCAAAAAGATTATAAAATTATAACACCTTATTATAAGTTGAAATTGCTTGTTTGTTTTACGTTTATATTTGTATATTCTATATATTCATGAATTCTAATATTGTTTTTGAGCACTTATTAATTAAACACTACTTTACATTAGCAATCAAAATTCAAAAATTAAATTATAAACAAATTAATTGGTATTACTTTTCCCATTTATTTATCTTTAGGTCATATTATAAAATATATTATATTTGAATACAACAAATAACAATTTATTGAAATTAGATTTGTTTAATCTCTTCATCATTAATTTATGCAATTTTTTTTAAAAAAAATTGTATTGAATACATTTATTGCATAAAATTTTGTTTTAAAAAAAATTAAAGAGAAATTGTGTAAGAGAACTAGAGAAGGGACATTTAATACATTTATTACATAATATGTCAACTTTTCATGTTAGATAGAAGATTATGTTGTAATTTTCTCAAAACCTTAATAGTCTACATCAATTCCTCTAACTCACTAACTTAAAATAAGCACTGCTATTTTAATTGATTTATTTTCATATAGATGTAGATAGATATTTAAAACTTTATTGTTCTCTAATTTTTTCAAAACCTTAATTGTATACATTAATTGCTCTAAAATGCTAACTTAAAATATGTATTTCTATTTTAATTGAATTATTTTCATATTGATATAGATATTGATACATATTTAAAACGCTATTCTTCTCTAATTTTCTCAAAACCTTAATTATCTACATTAATTGCTCTAAAATGCCAACTTTAAAACTCTATTATTTTCTAATTTTCTCAAAACCTTAATAGTCTACATCAATTACTCTGAAATGCTAACTTAAAATATGCATTGCTATTTTAATTGATTTATTTATTTAAAACTTTATTGTTCTCTAATTTTCATTGTATACATCAATTGCTCTAAAATGCTAACTTAAAATATGCATTTCTATTTTAATTGATTTATTTTCATATTGATATAGATGTTGATACATATTTAAAACTCTATTCTTCTCTAATTTTCTCAAAACCTTAATTGTCTATATTAATTGCTCTAAAATGCTAACTTTTATATAGATATAGACTTGGTTGTATAGTCCATAATTTACAACTGTCGCTGGTGATTGGGGTCCCTCCCAAGTCTCAACTCTTGACTATTTTTTTTCTCCCTCAAAACAACTCTTGACTATGATAACCTCTTAGGAGACATAACACTGAGAATATTCTACCAACATCTTGATAAATCGTTGAATATAGTGTGACTAAGAAGATACACAAATTGGCTAGTGTTATTAACAAATTAACTATGTAAAATGACTTATGGTGCGTTGTAAATTGAGAATGAGAACACTTAATGTTGAATCGTAGTGTGTTAGACAGAGAACGGTGTGATTGTTCCCTGGACAGCGGAATATATAAATATTCAAAGTAACAACAAAGTTCCCAAACGTATACTTGTATTATTAAGAATTGTCCAATATCACAAGTCTCCTCTCCACCTATACCCTAGGTTACCGGACTTTGAGTGCAATCTCTCTTTCACAATCATAAGTTGAAGAAGCTCTTCATTATAATTTATACGAGCAAGTCCAAACCATGACAAGCATGCTTCTATTAACAAATAAATATTTGCAATAGTCTATGCGGGAGTCGAACCCACATCTTATACATAAGCACATGCTCTACTATTTGAGCTAATAGGCTTTAAAATAATTTTCATCCAAAGTCATAGCATAAGATAGTTTCATGCCTCATTATAAATACATCATAATATACTTCAGGCAAGGCATGACCACCTTGGCCATCTAAAAATTTCAAATCCAAGCATTTCTATCTAAATTGTAAATGTGCAAGGAAATAAGAACAAAGTTGTAATATTGCAATACATTACTTGATCTATTTTGTTTACTGCATATATGACCAAAACCCCCACCAGCAACAAAATAATACTATGATATACAATTTCAAAAGGATGCGTCCTCTGACAACTAAGTCAAATGTTTCCAGGCTTATTTACTAATTAGCTTAAATTGAATGTGGTGAATTGTCCATTTTTATTCTGTATATTGGCTATAATTGTTTCATTTTCAATTTATTTCTAATGACTTTCTTCTTCTCAAACAAAAGATGTTGGGGATCTTGTCTCTTGGAAATCTCAAGTTTCCACACAACTGGATGTCATTCTCAAAGAAAATGCCATTCTCAGGATTGTCTAAATGGTTTGCCATATCTATTGCAAGTCCTCCTATGATTCCCTTTTTAATGGGCTTTGAAGTTGATATTTCTTTGCACAATTCTGGACATTTTTATGCTTATATTCCATGATTTAAGTGCTAGATATCACAAGTACAAAACCCACATAAGTACATAACCCCTATAGCAGGTGCTGACTGCTGAGAGCCTCTGATCTGAGGCATCTCCATGTGATGTCATCACAAAGCCTAGATGAAATTTGTTCATTATTGATATGTTGATAGTGTGTCAACTCATGTTCATATTTTACTACAAAGCCATATTTTAAAAACTGGTGGAATGCAAATATATGAAGAGTTGTCTGTGATTATTTTCCCTTGCATGAGTCCTACTGTCAAGCTTAAGGTTCCTTTTGGACCTTTGCATTGGACAACTCTCAGATATGCTGAAGAAGGTATCAACCAGTCAGTTACTTTTTTTCAGATTTTAAGTACCAATAGCATCATCCACATCATATAGAGCTTGCATAGGTTTCTCTCCAACCCAAAACACCCTCACATCACATAGAGCTTGCATAAGTTTCTCTGGACCATATATATGAAAAATTAACGGAAATCCAGTGACAACGAAATCCCAAAAAAGAAAGTCTTAAATTAATCATAAACCGTAATAGTTGAATTATCGCCAAATCGAAATCCCATAAACCCTAATCTTGAAAGAAATCCCAACATTCCTAAAACCCTAAATGTTTAAATCCTAAGATTTGTGAAATTGAACACTAAATATCAGAAGTAGAGTTATGAAATTCGTACCTCAAGCCTCGCCGCCGCCAATCGTCATCCAAGCCCCTGCGTCGTCGCGCAGCCAAGGAGAAGAAAAAGCCCTCGCCTCCCTCGCTAGCAACCTCGTCGTCCACCGTGGTCGTCGGAACGTCCTCCTTTGCATATAGTTCGCAGGCACTGTGGCCGCCGCCAAGCCCTCGTCACCGGCGTCGTTCGAGCTAGTTGGTGAATGTTGGGTTTAGAGTAGGGTTGAACAAAAACCGGGCTGGACCGGAATTTCGGTCCGGTCTCCGATCCAAAGATTTCCGGAAATCGGGGTCCGGTCCGGTCCAGCATTTTTAAAAAACCCTAAAATTTTAAGTGGTTTGAGATTTTTTTACATTTGAAGTTTATGAGATAAATTATATTTAAGAGTAAATTATATTTAAATTTGAGGATTTTTTTCATGTGTAAAATTGATTAAATTATATTTAAATTTAACTAGAATATAAACCGATCGAACCGATCCGGGTTCCAGTCCATCATATTTGGATTTCTGGGTTCCGATCCGGTCCGGTCCGGATCGGGTTTAGACCGATAATCAACCCTAGTTTAGAGGAGATGGTTTGGAGGAGATGAATGTCGGGTTCAGAGTAAGTTGTGAGTTTCTTTTTGATTTTTTTTTCCCTTTTTTTCAATAAAGTAAGTTGTGAGTTTTACTCAATCAGTAAGTTTTCAATCAAAACCAAATCTGAAAAATCGTGAGTGGCTATCCACAATTGGGCTTAATCTCAGTTGGGCCTTTAGGCCCAATCGTCTATGGCTAAAAAAAAGAACTGTCCTTAGGATTTTGTATCCCTTAAGGGGGTCAAATAACAAATTTAGATTCCTAATTAAATAAATTAGCTCCTTGATCCCCTAAATTTTTAAAAACTCATAAACCCTATATCCTAAACTCTAACCCCTAAAAAAACACTTTCACCCTCCTTTGAATCATATGTGTAGTAATAGGGGATCATATTTGCAATTTTGAAAAAATGGGCCTAAATATGCTATTTTTTCTCTTAAGAGATCTTTCGCGCCCAATTTTCTCAAAAAAGAACTTGAAATTCTTCATCTCTACTTAACCTTACCGCTGTTTAGGCCCAAACATTCCCTCTATTACAACCTCAACAAACAAACATCACATAATGACACACTCTCATCAACGATCAGTTGGGGATGGCATGGCAAAACTATCAAGTTTTTTAGTTATGTTATGAATCATGTAAGAATCAGTATTTTACCCATACTCAAATGACTTCAAAACTAGTATATTTACTATTACCAAATAACAAGACTAATTGATGTTGTTTTCTTCACATCAATTTTCACCCTTGTTTATCTATTGCGGTTCCGTTTGTTTCAAGTATGGGTGTCAAATTCTTCACTGTATTTGTGGAGCTGATCTAGAGTGATGCATGAGTGTCCGATCGGGGTCGTGTATGTGGCTCAATGAAGATCCCTTTTGTACGAAGGCAACGTCATGGTTGAGGCTCCTGAAGATCCCTCCTAGAAGAGAGGGCAACGTTATGGTAGTCCGTTCAACACTTTCGCAGGAGTACTCCTGTCTGACTCATCTTCCGGTGGCGCTTTTGTCTGATCGTGCTTGCTCACCACTCGCGTTAGATCGTTTTAGCTCTATTTTTGCTTTGTTGTAATTTTCATGCTTGATTTATTGTTCTTATTGTCTGATTTTGACCGACGCCGATTTATCGGTCTCTCGATCTACCCGACATTATGTCGGGTATTTCGAATTCTTTCCTCATAAAAAAAAAAAAGAATACACATAGAGTAGATAGGTCATAGCATTACCCCTCAAGCTTGATTTGTTGTAGTGAACATTTTTTATTACTTGGACAAGTAATTCTCTACCCGAATTTCCACACAATTACAAAAATAAATAAGTAATAGTTGTTTATAAAAGAAAATATTAATTTATAATCCCAATAACAATAGTTTAATACTTCGTATCTCTACTTATTTTTGTATGTGACGTACAAGCTTTCGATATATTTATCAAGCATGGTTGTCAATATTGCACTGCTTTGGTACGGTGCCGGTGAAACTGAGCTTTGGGGAAATTGAGTTGTGTTGGTTGTGGTTGTAGTCGTGTTTGAGGCGCATGAAGATCCCGCAGGACAACGTCTTGATGGTCGAGACTCCTGAAGATCTCTCATTTAGGTGGAGGCAACATCATGATGGTCCATTTATATTTTATGGTTGACCCGTTTTCGATGGCACATTCTTTCGATTGTGTTTTACTCATCCCTTTTCCTCGGTTGTTTAAGCTCTTTTTTACTTTGTAGTATTTATTTTGTTTGTTTGTAATCTTCTCGTTTCGGTTTGTCCGGAGGCCGATTTATTGACCTCTCAATCTATCCAACGTTATTATGTCGAGAAATTCAAAATTCTTTTCTTATAAAAAAAAATGGAGTAGCTAGGTCGGCTAGTTCGACAGATTTATAAATTGAGTGCAATGGTGACCGATATGTATGTGTGGGGTCCCAAAAGGTGGCATGAATTTGTCCTCTATATGCTGCGAACAAAACGAAAAAGGGTGTTGAAAGATTCCATTCATTGTTCCTACTGTTTGACTGTTTGAGTGTGGAATTACGTTGCTCTCAACAAATCACCAGATTTTTGCAAATTCCAAGCTATATATATCGATGTCTTCTCCCCAAGGATCTGTTGGTCTCCTTAGCGGAGGTGGAAGTCGCGGGCAAGTGTAGTCGGGCGGTCAGAAGTGTTTAGAATCTTTGTCAGAATCTAGGTAATGCTAATGTTAAAGTATAACATTTTATATTCAAAGTTAAAACATGAATAAGGTTAATATATATATAAGGTTGATGACTATTTTTTTTTATGGGGTAATTGGGTATATATCCATTAAATTTTATCTAATTGGATATATATCCATCAAATCTTAAAAATAAATTATATATTCATTAAATTATATCAATCTTGTATAATTATTCAAGATAAGATTTTTAATATATTTATTAAAAATATAATTTAAAAAAAAACTCTTAGCAGAATTTTGTAATTAACTTTATTTTTCTCTCACTTTTAGGTTTATCTTTCTTATCTTTTCTCTCTTGTTTCTTTTCTTCAATCCTGCACATATACGTAGGTAAATTTTTTAGTTTGTCATTACTACATTTTTTATCATAAACATAGGTCATTTACGGCACTTTGATACTTTTATACTATCTATTTTTTGTTCTTTTTTGTGTATGATCAGAAACATACAAAGACCATGCTTTAATAACACTGCTTCATTTCTATTTTTTCTGGAACCAAATTTAAATACTTCTAGTTTGATGGATTTTGGTCTTTAGGGAAATTTGTGTTATTTTTGTATTTATTTGTTACTTAGATTGATATTTATTTTAATTATTGTTAATTGGTTTAATTTGTGATGAAATTCTACTGAGTTTATGTATTGGGCTTATCTGTGCATATGCGCTCGTGTATGCACGATTTCAGTCCATTGTCCCACGAACTTTCACATGGTATCAGAGTAGGTTCGGTTATAGGTTCCTTTCTTGACTTGATTGAGTATGTTATAAAGAGACTGAGATGTTCATCCACACCCGTTAACTCTTAATACTGTAATAAAAAAACACCGCGGCTAAATACATTTTCTATTTATACAATGTTGGCATGTGCACGTAATACATGTACGTGCCAAGGTTGGCATGTGCACGTAAAACATGTACGTGGCTGACATGCACGTAATACATGTACGTGGCTGGCATGTGCACTTAATACATGTACGTGTTGTAATACCCCTCATTTTTTAGTAAGGGTAATTGGGTAATTTTCTCAACCCTCGTTTTGTATTCGTGTCGCTTTTGGAGAAGTTCGGATTTCTGTATCGTGTTTGATCTCTGTAAAATTCCCTGAGTGATATAAAATACATTCGATGTATTTTTCGGAGCTTAGAATATTTTTTTGGGTACAAGTATATTAATTTCGGAGTTTAAACCCATGCCAAGCCCTTTCTTGGGCAAAAAGAGTTGGGCACAGGAAAGGGCTCTCAGAAGAGTTGGGCACAGGAATATTCCGCGACCGCGGCAGTGTCCACCGCGACCGCGGAATAATGGATCTCAGAAGAGCTGGGCACAGGAATATTCCGCGACCGCGGAAAAAGTTCCGCGACTGCGGAAAACTCGGACACGCCAGCGACGCTTCGTCTTCCGAGCCTCGTCGTCCGTGCCGCTGTTGATCGCCTGACTCGCCGTCGATCTTGTCGGGGCTGGGCTTCTCCTTGGGCTATATATAGTGGTCGATTTGGGAGGGTTTAGGGGCACCCAAATCTGATCTCTCTCTCTCTCTCTCTCTCTCTCTCTCTATCTCTCTCTCTCTCTCTCTCTCTCTCTCTCTCTCTCTCTCTCGTTTGCTTGCTCGCCGGAGTTCCAAGCCCTCGCCGGAATTTTTGAAGTGTCGCCGGAGGCCTCATCGGGAGTTGTAGCAGCCTTGGAGTGGTGCATTGGAGGCGCAAGGAAGGCTGGAGTCGAAGCCCTCACGAACCAAGCCCTCTCGCATCGTCGCCGGTGAGTTTCTCGTCGTTTTGGGGTCGCCGGAGTTCATGGCCGCGACCGCAGACATGAACTGCCGCGTCCGCGGCCGCTTTCCTCGACGCCCGCGACTGCGGAATCCCAGCCGCGACCGCGGATTGCCTTGGCAATCGCGATCGTGGCCTTGGACGACCCGATCTCGGGCGGGACTTTCGTTCTTTCGATTTCGTTCATTCTTTCTTAGATTCGTATCATTTTATTGTCGAATCTAACCTAGGGTTTCGTTATGGGTTGTTGTCGTAGGAATCTGTAATCCGACTTCCGTTCCCGTTCCGGATCCAGAAACCTGTCGTCGTTCAATCGTTCGTCTAGACTAAGGCAAATGGCGGTTTGCTCTTGCTTATCATTCCATGTTTCCATTAATTATCAATTGTTATTAATTGTTAATTAAATTGGGATGAACTATTGTTTTTGTTTGAGAACAGATTTTATAAATGATACGATTAAAACATGATATTATTATAGGTTGTATATATTGCTAGAAACAACGTTATTATATCTGTTATTACCATGATGGTATTGGTGTGGATTTTATGTGTGAACTTATACATTATAGTTAGAACGAGTATTCGTAGGAATGTTATGTATCTCATTGCGAGTACTGGCTGTTTCTTTATAACCATGGTGCTTAGGAGGATTTTGCCCTAACACCCTTCCCCCTGGTCATGATTGTCCCCTATCCGAGTATAGGGGAGGTGCACACAGTTGGTGCCAAACATTCGAGAATTGCTCCCAAGATATCTCTCGTATCGAGATGATATATGTTAAAAGCTTATAACGTAAATGTTTTTGGAATTAAATAAGATAAGTGCGATTATGCACATAATTAATATACCCTCGGGCGAGGAGTACAACGTGGAAACCGCCCGGACTTCGATTAGAGTAAGTCCTCCTTCCAAATCTGAATTCGCATTGCGCGGTGAGGTTGGTCGTGGACCCAAATGGTCAAGTCTTTTTAAACGCATGTGTGAAATTATAACGTTCCCAAACATTTGTCATACTTTCCCGTAAGACTCAATCTTTTGGAGTCTTCTCTTCATACGTTTCCCATAAGGCTCATTTCCTTTTTAGTGCATGTCTAAACTTTAATCATTCTGTGAACGTTTCGGGTTATATATAGTTCCTTCGGTTGTTATTCGAGGGACAATGATAGTAAACGGTTACGATCACTAGGACCATTCTGTTTTCACCCTTGCATAGTCTTTCATTAGACTAACCAACCGGGTTTTATTCCTTGCATGGTTGGCTGGTGTCATCCGTCTTATACGGCACATCAGTGGTTGGTCTCCGAAGTCCGAAGTAACCGTTGAAGAAGAGACTTGCAGTTGGAGATTCAAGTATTAGTATTTTTTTAAAGGTTGTCAATTATTATTTATTCTTACCACTAAGTCATGTAATAGGTTTATTCTTAAAGTCTTCCGCTGTGTAATTTATAAGTCTTCCGCTGTAATTTCACTATGTTGTAAATCATTATTGAATAATCTTTTAATAAAAATGTTTGAGTTTCATTTAAAAATGTCTTCCGTTGTTTGACCTTTCGTTATTTAATACGTTTAATTAAGATTAATTGTTCCGATTAAAGCCTTGGGTGACATCGGACAACAACGTCTGAGGTCACTGGCGTGTGACATTTCCGACAATAAGTCGGGGGTGTTACAGTTATGGTATCAGAGCAACGGTTTTAAAATTCTTGGCCTATCGTTAGGTTTGAGAATTTTCGAAAATTCATTTCGAAACTATTTTCAACCTATTTTTTTATTTGAAATAAATTTCGAGAGTTTTAATGTTAAATTTAAAAGTTTTAATTATTTCTTGGAATTTAATTTAAACTAATGATTTAGCTATTTGAACTTCAAAATCTATTTATAACTGGTTTATAAAATGTCGTGTTATAAGCGATTAAACTAAGTTTATGGTTGTAACTTTAAAAGTATGATTTGGGTCTTAGAAAAGTTTTGTGATAATCGTATCACTAATTTGAGAAACTAACACTATAGGTGTTGGTCCTGGCATCCCCGGAGAAGACGAGTCGGGAGAATCGAGCCCAAGCCCACTGCAGATCGGAAGAACAAAGGAAAAGCCCAGAGGAGGCGACGAGACTTCACTGGTCGAATGCCCTCCGACAGGATCACGAGAATCTCGCCATGCATTAAATGACCAGATCACGCAACGGCCATGACATTTAAGCCACCGTAATTACAGAGATTTAATGGCATAATCTTCACTATTACTCCCAGCATTGAAGATAAAATATATGACAAAAAATATAACGGTAACAAAGAAAAAGGACTTACCATTTTTGGACGACGAGGGAGATAAGGCGAGAAGACACACAATTACGCTGAGGACACAAGCATTTATGGCTCACAAACGGATCAGAACAACACTTACGCTCCCCGTCTAGCTCTCTAGCAATCATCTGCGCTTACTCTCCATCTGTCGCCACCTAAAAGTCATCGGTCGAGTCCTACACGACCACTCGGTCTAAACTACGATAAGTTGTATCTCGATTCGATCAATACATTATCTAATAAAATCATCTCGCTATTCTACATTTACTCTTTGCTTGTCAATTATCTGCTTGGTTTGGATTGTTTTCTATCACCCGATCGACTAGTTACCCCGTCTAAGGCGATTTAGGTCGTCCGATCTTTTCGCCCCAAAACAATAGGTAATTATTTTTGTATAAGGTTTAAAAAGTATAAAGTATAAGGTTTGAAGGTATACGGTTTTTTAATAAGTGATTTTCAAACTTCTGCAGGATTCAAGTTGTTACTTATTCCTTAGATCCATTCTTAGGAATATCATTTCTCCTTAGATGGAATGTCATTTAAAGGTTGACGTTTCTCCTAGAGTTTCCACTTCCCAAGTAAGTCAGAGAAGAAGTCGTTTCTGCGATTAGTGGTGGTGGGCCAGTCAGACTAATATAGAGTTATTAGTTTGGACCCTTATAAATCGTATCATAACGTAATTGACTCAGTGTCAAGTACCAGTTGGAGAAGTTCTAATGTTATGGTTCATCAACAGGTGATGGACACCCGATCCACCAACCAAGCAGCTAGCGAGAGCCTTAGCAGAGATTCTCGAATTCAGCTGAGGAGTGCTACTCCACCAGGGGAAGATGCGGGATCTGGATCACATAGCAATGACCCGACCCTGCGATAGGATGTTCTTCATGGACAAGCGGACCCCTAAGCTGCAAGGGGATTTCCACCTCCTACCCCGATCGTGCTAAATGCGGCGACCATTGGGCAGATAGTGGGGCTAGTGGTCAAAGTATTAACGGCCTAGGTAATACCACAAGCACAAGCGGCCCCCGTACCTCAAGTCGCAGCTAGTGTGGAGGCACAAAATAAGGCAAAGAATGGGCAACAGAATCGCAGGGCTGGCTCGCTCAAGAGGCCGGCGTTGCCCACCAAGTTCAAGAAGTCTGGTCGTACTAAGACCAAGGCAACTTCGTCCGACTCCGCCAAGGGCTCAGGCTAGAATAGCGACGAGATTCAATGCCACAACTGTGGTAAGGCCGGGCACAAGAGTCCTAGTTGCCAGAAGGATAAGAGGGTATGCTACTATTGTGGAAGAGAATGCCACATGAAGGCATACTGTAGGAAGAAGGGCCTAAGGCCAACTCAAGATAATCAGGCCTCAAAAGTTGGCAGTGGACAGAACCCACGGGCGGAAGTATCTGTTCCGGGGCAGTCTGCTACTCGTGATAAAGGCAAGGCGCCTATGGAATCTTCGGGTCAAGAGCAGCGACTCTTTGTGATACGTCACCACGACAGGAGGGAAGCTTTGTACAAGTGGTAGTATTTAGTAAAGTTTTTAGAATAAGGAGCGATGACTTGTGTCGACAGTCTCCATAGTTTAGTAATCTGTCTATTTGACTTTCTATCAGTTGATTTATGTAATGTTTCGAATAATAAAGAAGTGTTTCCTTGTTTCGGAAATTACTAAATTCGTTACTATTGCAAATTAATATTCTAGCACTAACTCTACCCACTAACTAATCCACTAATTTAGCTAATTTAATTAATAAAGAAAATGCTATTAATCTAGCACTACTTTACCCACTAACTTAGCTAATTTAATTGATTTCTAAATTAAATAAATAACTAGAAACACTTAAAGTAACTTCAACTTCAGTCTTCTCGTCTTATGCACGAACCGAGCCATTGATGGGATCCATATTCACATCAGTTCGTTCATACGAGACTCCGTGAGTGCCAAAAACAGTTATGTCACGTGTGGATAAGGGCTATCAAGACTCACACAGGAGGGGTAACGTATGGAGCCTAGGTGTTCATTCCCTACATGGTTAACACCAGGGTCGATTCCATTACTGGATTCCTAGATCCATTCTTAGGAATCTATCTTTATTCTTGGGGTAATGTCGCATCGGTATGACATTAATTACTCCCTTCGTTGAGCGGACGAGCGTTATCTCGTGAATTGAGTTTTACCAAATTCCTTAATGTAAAGGAAACAAATATATGTGGTTAATGCTCTATGGGATTAAGAATTTTCTTCCCGTATGTGTACCCTAAAACAATTGTTTTGGTAAAAGTACGTAAGAGTGAACTGTATGGAGTTTAGAATACCTAGTTGTAAGGTCATACTGTAGTCGTCTATATGGATAGATTGATGAGAAGGGAATAAATGTATATCAGAGATAGTTTATAGGGAATCCAGTCTCTCTAAGAAGATCGTACTCTATTACGACCTTGAGTAGAACTTTAGAACCCAAGGGTTATGGTTATGGAAGTTGTAAGTGAGTATGTTCATTGTGGGCCCAGAGGGTTACACTTTCGGAAAGGCTAAGGGTGTGAAGTCATAAGTATTATTTTGGAAGATTTATCTGAAGTTTCGTTAAGAGGCTTTCTTAAGAGAAACGACATAAGGATTGGATGGAGAGTGATTGATGTCTGTTAAAGCGATTTGGTGTCAAGTCTAGGAAAATAAAGTGATTAGCCACAATTGTGCTAATTGATTTATTACGATCTTGTTTTGAGGAAACTAGAGGTTTTGAGTTGGAAGTGAGCTTTTGGGTCAGTTTTAATTGGGGCCAAAGAACTGAATCAGGGAATTGTACTTTCAGGGAATAGAGAGTTATGATACTTGGGAATTTGAAAATTTTGATACTTGGATTTTAAGTGAGTGTGTCGTCTATAAAACTTATGATATAACACTTTTTGGAAAATTAAATTGTGAACGATTGTATTGGGAGAAAGCCCATTTTGAAAGTGAAAGGTTATGGTGTAGGGCATAGTTATTCGGAGGATTTCGATAAACAAAAGGATGTGGCATGGGAAATTGTCGTATGTACGTTTAAGGAGTAAGGTAACAAATGTTACTCCTAGATACCCATTGAAGGATTAGGACGTAAATTGATTGATTTTGATGGCAAGGCATCGTTCATCGGTATGGTATGTTTGAGCAAATAAATTGAGGAACCTTAAAGGTTTAAGTTAGAGATTTAATAATGAAATACGTTAAGTTAGTCTTGGGTAAACAATAAATATCAGTAAAGCAAAAGTGTACTCGATTTGGGATAATAAATCATATGAGGACAACTGGTTACTTAAGGATTTTTGGGTGAATAGCAAACTCGACTGGTAAGAGTTTGTTGCGGTTTGGAGGTCAATAATGTGGTATGAAGTAAGTATGTGGATGATATCAAGTGGACTTGAGGAAAAGGTGACCTACGTCTATTAAGGTGATCGTATGACGCATTGAGGTAAAACGAGAGTATAATCCTATGGAGAGGATTAGTAAATCATGTTGAGGTAATCGGACATAGGTTGTGGTGTGAGTAATTGTGGGATCACAGGAGTGAAGATTTTGAGTTAAAGATATGGCACAAGAGCCAAATGTGAATAAGGTAACCAATGTAATAGGTGAACCGTGTATGTAAGGAGTAAGGTCTATATGACAAGAGATGTACTAAGTTGAGGTATAGTTGAATTCTACGTATGTACTCAAGGATCGGATTGTCGAAAGGAAGTTAGTAGAAAGATGGTGTACTCTTCTATGTAAGGACATTAAGGCCTTTAGGAGGAAAAAGGCATAACAGCAAGGATATATTGGAGATTATAATGGATACTCTGAGCGAGACAATGGTAATCTTGTGAATGATCACATCTGTTCTAGCAAGAGTAAGGAATGTAGGCAGTATGTTGTAAGTGGAATCATGATCGAGTAAATAGTTTGATTTTTGGTGGTATAGGTTTCGGAAACCAAATTTATTCAAGGATATCGACTTAAGGAAGATAAGGTACATACTTTAGGAGAAGTTTAGAGAAAGGTGAAAGAGAAATATGTATAATCTCATGCTTAAGGTATAGCGAGACTAGTGCGATGATTTTAGGAGACAATTATCCTAAGATAATTATGATTTTGAGGATGGTCACGAGTTAGTACAAGAATAGTACGTGGAAGTAGGCTATGCGAGATAGTGGTATGGTTGAGGAAACATATCGTTTTCCAGGAGTAAGTACTTGATGCAATGATTAAGGAAGTTAAGATCATGTAGTGAGATTATGGTGAAACAGGTCCCATTAGTTAGCAATGCTAGTTTCGGGGTCGAAACAATTTTAAGGGGATAGTAATGTAATAATCCTCATTTTATCATATAAGGGTCAGGTGATAGAAGGTATGTCTGGTGAAAGCAAGTTATAGAATTCTCGTAGGTACTGAATAGTCTAAATTACGGTTAACCTGACGTTAATTGTAATTCGAACCAACTTATGAATTTTAACTTAGAAATGCCTGAACCAATTTACAAAGTGTTATATGGGTTAGGTATGGTTAAACTTATATAGTTTGGTTAGCTTAGTATAAGGTAGCATCTCCGAGTTGTTACCAGCCAAGTTTCGGGGTCGAAACTTTTCTTTAGGGGGTAATGATGTAATACCCCTCATTTTTTAGTAAGGGTAATTGGGTAATTTTCCCAATACTCGTTCTGTATTCGTGTCGCTTTTGGAGAAGTTTGGATTTCTGTATCGTGTTTGATCTCT
Source organism: Rheum nobile (assembly GCA_027886185.1). Classification (NCBI taxonomy): domain Eukaryota; kingdom Viridiplantae; phylum Streptophyta; class Magnoliopsida; order Caryophyllales; family Polygonaceae; genus Rheum; species Rheum nobile. The sequence goes on along the minus strand of WOAB01000292.1, from coordinate 1,127,640 downwards.
GTAAAATTCTCTGAGTGATATAAAATACATTCGACGTATTTTTCGGGGCTTAGAATATTTGTTTGGGTACAAGTATATTAATTTAGGAGTTTAAACCCATGCCAAGCCCTTTCCCGGGCAAAAAGACGCGGAAAGGAATTTCCGCGACCGTGGAATAATGGCTCTCAGAAGAGCTGGGCACAAGAATATTCCGCGACCGCGGAAAACTCGGACACGCCAGCGACGCTTCGTCTTCCGAGCCTCGTCGTCTGTGCCGTCGTTGATCGCCTGACTCGCCGTCGATCTTGTCGGGGCTGGGCTTCTCCTTGGGCTATATATAGTGGTCGATTTGGGAGGGTTTAGGGGCACCCAAATCTGATATCTCTCTCTCTCTTGTTTGCTTGCTCGCCGGAGTTCCAAGCCCTCGTCGGAATTTTCGAAGTGTCGCCGGAGGCCTCGCCGAGAGTTGTATCAGCCTTGGAGTGGTTCATTGGAGGCGCAAGGAAGGCTAGAGTCGGAGCCCTCGCGAACCAAGCCCTCTCGCATCGTCGCCGGTGAGTTTCTCGTCGTTTTGGGGTCGCCGGAGTTCATGACCGCGACCGCGGACATGAACTGCCGCGACCGCGGCAGTGACAAGGCCGGCCGCGTCCGCGGCCGCTGTCCTTGACGCTCACGGACGCTGTCCTCGACGCCCGCGACCGCGGATTGCCTTGGCAATCGCGATCGTGGCCTTGGACGATCCGGTCTCGGGCGGGACTTTCGTTCTTTCGATTTCGTTCGTTCTTTCTTAGATTCGTATCATTTTATTGTCGAATCTAACCTAGGGTTTCGTTATGGGTCGTTGTCGTAGGAATCTGTAATCCGACTTCCGTTCCCGTTCCGGACCCAAAAACCCGTCTTCGTTCAATCGTTCGTCTAGACTAAGGCAAGTGGCGGTTCGCTCTTGCTTATCATTCCATGTTTCCATTAATTATCAATTGTTATTAATTGTTAATTAAATTGGGATGAACTATTGTTTTCGTTTGGGAACAGATTTTATAAATGATACGATTAAAACATGATATTATTATAGGTTGTATATATTGCTAGAAACAACGCTATTATATCTGTTATTACCATGATGGTATTGGTGTGGATTTTATGTGTGAACTTATACATTATAATTAGAACGAGTATTCGTATGAACGCTATGTATCTCATTGCGAGTGCTGGCTGTTTCTTTATAACCATGGTGCTTAGGAGGATTTTGCCCTAACACCCTTCCCCTTGGTCATGACTGTCCCCTATCCGAGTATAGGGGAGGTGCACACAGCTGGTGCCAAACATTCGGGAATTGCTCCCAAGATATCTCTCGTATCGAGATGATATATGTTAAAAGCTTATAACGTAAATGTGCGTTTTGGAATTAAATAAGATAAGTGCGATTATGCACATAATTAATATACCCTCGGGCGAGGAGTACAACGTGGAAACCGTCCGGACTTCGATTAGAGTAAGTCCTCCTTCCAAATCTGAATTCGCATTGCGCGGTGAGGTTGGTCGTGGACCCAAATGGTCAATTCTTTTTAAACGCTTGTGTGAAATTATAACGTTCTCAAACATTTGTCATACTTTCCCGTAAGACTCAATCTTTTGGAGTCTTCTCTTCATACATTTCCCATAAGGCTCATTTCCTTTTTAGTGCATGTCTAAACTTTAATCATTCCGTGAACGTTTCGGGTTATATATCGTTCATTCGGTTGTTATTCGAGGGACAATGATAGTAAACGGTTACGATCACTAGGACCATTCTGTTTTCACCCTTGCATAGTCTTTCATTAGACTAACCAACCAGGTTTTATTCCTTGCATGGTTGGCTGGTGTCATCCGTCCTATACGGCACATCAGTGGTTGGTCCCCGAAGTCTGAAGTAACCGTTGAAGAAGAGACTTGCAGTTGGAGATTCAAGTATTAGTTTTTTTTTAAAGGTTGTCAATTATTATTTATTCTTACCACTAAGTCATGTAATAGGTTTATTCTTAAAGTCTTCCGCTGTGTAATTTATAAGTCTTCCGCTGTAATTTCACTATGTTGTAAATCGTTATTGAATAATCTTTTAATAAAAATGTTTGAGTTTCATTTAAAAATGTCTTCTGTTGTTTGACCTTTTGTTATTTAATATGTTTAACTAAGATTAATTGTTCCGATTAAAGCCTTGGGTGACATCAGACAGCAACGTCTGAGGTCACTGGCATGTGGCATTTCCGACAATAAGTCGGGGGTGTTACACGTGCAAAATTGCCTTTGTTGCCAAGGTTGTTCTTTAGGTTATACATTTTATTGTATTAAACTTTTGTTTGATGCCTTTGTTGCTCGATATTTTGCTTTGATGATTTATTTTGATAAATAGAACCAAAAGTCACAATCAAGCTCATAATTATTACATTCCAATCGTTACAAATAGACCTAAATACATCTACGCAAGAGTGGTCGGAGACCGACCAGCTTGCACACGATAGTCCCGCCACAGTTTAATCCTATTCTCGTAAAAGTTATCCCATCCCGACACACTAGGGTCTTTGAACTTCAGCCATGCACTTGGAGGGGGCGGTAGTGGAGCCATATCACTGAGCCACACCTACAATATGATAATCGAAATTAAATAAGTTTGGAAATGATAATCCAACACAAAACAATGCATTTACTAATTCCAATATTACTTACCGGTATGAAGTGGTCACGGTTCCCAACTTGAGCTATCGCGATGATTTTGGTTGGGGCCTTATCATTGCCACTAGACAAAGGAATCCTATGAAAAGAGACTCGAAGAGTTGAGGAAAACATGGCACAACGGGCTCATGGGCTACGTGGAGAAGACGTGGCTCAATCCGTACAAGGAGAATATAGTAAGAGCTTGGACCGATGTTCATCTTCATTTCTTCACCAGAACCACAAACAAGTAATTTTAAACACTAATATGTATGGATTTTATTGTACGCACATGTTTTCCTCAACTCTTCGAGTCTCTTTTCATAGGATTCTTTTGTCTAATGGCAATGATAAGGCCCCAACCAAAATCATCGCGATAGCTCAAGTTGGGAACCGTGACCACTTCATACCGATAAGTAATATTGGAATTAGTAAATGCATTGTTTTGTGTTGGATTATCATTTCCAAACTTATTTAATTTCGATTATCATATTGTAGGTGTGACTCAGTGATATGGCTCCACTACCGCCCCCTCCAAGTGCATGGCTGAAGTTCAAAGACCCTAGTGTGTCGGGATGGGATAACTTTTACGAGAATAGGATTAAACTGTGGCGGGACTATCGTGTGCAAGCTGGTCGGTCTCCGACCACTCTTGCGTAGATGTATTTAGGTCTATTTGTAACGATTGGAATGTAATAATTACGAGCTTGATTGTGACTTTTGGTTCTACTTATCAAAATAAATCATCAAAGCAAAATATCGAGCAACAAGCATCAAACAAAAATTTAATACAATAAAATGTATAACCTAAAGAACAACTTTGGCAACAAAGGTAATTTGGCACGTACATGTATTACATGCACATGTCAGCCACATACATGTATTACGTGCACATGTCTGCTACGTACATGTATTACGTGCACATATCAACTTTGGCACGTACATGTATTACGTGTACATGCAACATTGTATAAATAGAAAATGTATATTGCACCTCATAAACAATAATAAAAAATCTAGTTACTGAAAATTTTGGAGTTTGGACCGAACAGTGCCAAGAGCAGGAATTCTAAAATTCATTGACTGTGGATCGGACTACAATTGGTCCGGGCCGGGCATATCACAACCCTAGTGATAGTTGTAAAGAAAGTGGGGGAAAGAATGAGAGGATAAAAAAATAATAAAATTACGTACATATGTCCATCAAAAAATAAGACAAATGTGAAATGTAAAATTAGTTGAGTGGCGCATATTTTAAGATACACTTTGTCTTCTTTTTTAATTGTTTAGAGAGATTAAAATGAAAATGATGAAAAATAACAAACGGTAACAAAATGGTACAAGTGTCCAAATATTTGGCTTGGAGAGGTGATCGAACATGCCCTATAAAATGTAACAAAAATCGATCAATCATTTACTTAGCGTTGTGCATCTGGTCCAGACTAGGGCAAATCTTTTTTTCGATCCGATCCGATGGATTAAAATTTTAGGATCCTTAGTCTGGTTCGGTCCAATCTTGAATCGGATTGGAACATTAAATGTATTTTTTTAATTAATTTAAAATATAATATTTTTTCTATTTTCATAACTATATTTTATAATATTAGACTATATATTTTTGTTACTAGTTTATTTAATAATAGAGAATAATTTTTAATAGTTTTATGAATATTAATACATGAAAAAAGGTCCAGTCTATCTGGTCTGGACCAATTTTTTTTTTGATTTTGGACCGAATCAAAAACCGAAATTGTAAAAAGTATGGACCGCGGACCGAATCGGAACAAGACCGGCTCGACACCCGGTGCAAGAGGTTCAACCGGACCAGACCCCCATTTTTTTGGGGCCTCATAATTTCCAAAACATGAAATAAGGATAAATGGTGTGTTACTTGGTCTAGTGGTTAGGATCCATATACATAGGAGATGGTTGGAGGTTCAAATCTTCTTCTCTCATATTCACAATTTTTTTATCATTTTGGTTATCATGGTCCCTAAACAAATATCTTATCTATAAAATAAAAATATTATATATATTTTTAGTATATACTGTCAGTTATAATTGAGCCCGTCTTTATTTTTGCACCGGGCCACCAAAATCTTTGAGACGGCCCTGGAATACACTCGATCCATTCTGGGGATTTTTGCTCCAATCCGAGCCAATTTTGCACACCACTATATCCCCTTCACGTGCTAATTAATACTTTGCATCGTCTTCTTTCTTCTTTATCTAATTCTCTGTTTTTTTATAGTGGCTTAGTAACGCATAGGCTATTTTTCATGTATTTAGTTTATTTATTGTTTTACATATTCCCTATTCTAGAATGATCTCTTTCAGAGACAACTGTCATCAGGAGAGCCTTTGTGCTCTGCCTATATATTGTACAGTAAAATCCCTCAATGAAATCAAGGAAGATTCTCTCACACACTATTGCTTTCTGCCTGATCCACTATGGTATCAGAGCCATCAGGACAAACGTCCTCTTAGTGGCCTCCATCCTTTTTCTTCTTCCTCACAAAACACCAAAAACCAGCTATGGCGCTGTAGATTCAAACCGAAACCACACCTCTTCCTTCCTTTTCTTCCTTCATTACTGTGAAGCTCTCTCAGGAAAACTTTCCTCTATGGAAAGCCCAAGTCTCCCCCTACCTCCGTGCTCACGGCCTCTTTCCCTATGCTGATGGCTCGCTCGCCTGTCCTGCTGCCACAACTAACGAAGGTGGTGGCCAAGATCATCAAAACTGGATGGCCAAAGACCAGGTGGTCATGGCCATCTTGACCTCCTCTTTCACAGAGAGTGTTCTTGCTCAAGTAATAGATTGCACATCCTCTGCCCAAATTTGGTCTTCTCTTCATACCATTTTCTCGGCAAGATCCAGTGCTCAGATAGTGCACACTCGCCTTCAACTAGCCTCTCTCAAGAAAGGCAATGAAACCATTTCAGATTACTTCAACAAAGCAAAATCACTTTCCACCATGCTTGCCGCCGCCGTCCAAAGTATTTCCGACACCGAATTTAGTACCTACCTTCTTGTCGGCCTCAATAATGAGTATGACTCTATTGTCACATCTCTTTCAACCCAACCTGTTCTTCCATACCCTAATCAAATCCTTTCTCACCTTCTTGTTCATGAGTCCAGATTGAGCCATCAATCCAAAAACCTTCAAAACACTGTCTCTATTAACCATACCTCCACTGAAAAATCCCTTGAAGCCAACCATACCAGCTCGGGCAGAGGTCGCACTTTTTCAGCTTTGTCGCGTGGTCGAGACTCGAGACCAATATCGTGGTCGTGGCCACGGTGACTCTCGCGGTGGTAGACCACCGAACTACTTCACTGGGGCGCCAGCCAATCGTCCCGTCTGTCAAGTGTGCAACAAGCCCGGTCATATTGCCTTGAAATGTTGGCACAGGTTTGACCAGGCCTTCCAGCCGCCACCACCAACTTCGTTCCAGGCCAACTCCATCGGTCTTCATTCATGGTTCCCTGACATCGCAACAACACATCACTTCACCCCGGATCTTTCCAACTTGAGACTCGACGGCTACCAGTACGAAGGAACTGACACTGTTTCCCTCGGCGATGGCTCCCAGCTTCCCATTCTCAACCATGGCACTGGTTCAATCCAGTCCTCCAATCGTAACTTCATTCTTTCTAACCTTCTTCATACTCCTCTTCTTAACAAAACCTTCTTTCTATTTAGCAATTTTGTAAAGATAATTCTGTGTTTTTTGAATTTCATGCCTTCTTTATTTATGGATGTATGGGGCCCAGCCCACCACACTTCAATGAAAGGCAACATTTATTATCTAGCTATTATTGATGATTTTTCCAAGTTCCTATGGCTTTTTTCCTATTTCCACCAAATCCATGGTTTCCAAAGTGGTTTTCACATTTATCACCTTTGCCACAAAATTTTTCTCCACCACCATTAAATACATACAAACTGATGGCGGGACAAAATTCCAACCTCTCAAACCTCTTTTTGCCTACTTGGGGATCCACAATCGTCTCACTTGCCCATACTCTCACCAACAAAATGGGAGCATCGAAACCCGCCATCGTCGCATTGTTGACATGGGGCTTACTCTTCTTAAACATGCTTCCTTACCCCTTCACTTTTGAGATTATGCCTTTGAAACCGCCACATATCTTATAAACCGCCTCCCCACACTTGTCCTTCAAAACTTATGAAATCCTTTTTCATTCCCTTCCCGATTACTCTCTTCTTAGAGTATTTGGTTGTCTTTGCTTCCCCAACCTTCGCCCATATCGCCATCACAAACTCTCTTTTCGATCCAATCCCACAATTTTCCTTGGGTATAGTCCTAACCATCGGGGCTACATATGCTATGATTGGGTTGACAACCGTTCCTACATTTCTCGTGATGTCATTTTTCATGAGAATGATTTCCCCTTTGCTTCACACCCATTACCCACTTCATCCACCCCAGCCCTAGCTCCTTTACCCCTTATTCCACATCTGCTACTAACCCAATCCCTTCCTTTTCCTAATGAGAATCATGGGCCCAATACCCAGCCCAACAACCCTTCCCTTGAGCCCGTGCCATTATCTCCCTCGGCTCTCACCCCTCCATCCTCTACTGGGCTTTCACCTAATCCGGATGGGCCCCAACCACCCTCACCCCAATCTCACCCTTTGAGCCCATCTCTCCCTGGCAACCCTACTCCTTCGTCTCCATCCTCCCTTCACCCTATGCAAACCCGCTCCAAAACTCACATCCACAAGCCGCTTGTCAGAACTGATGGCACCATACATTGGCCTTCATCATCCAAACCCGAGTGTTCCAACACCTCCATTATCCCTGACGAACCCCAAAATTATACGGAGGCATCCAGATACCCTGAGTGGCGAGCTGCCATGGCCGAAGAATTTCATGCCCTCCTTTCAACCAAAACTTGGAGCCTTGTTCCTGCTTCGGCCTCCACCAACCCTCTTGGTGTCAAATGGGTCTTTCGCACCAAGCGACACGCAAATGGTACCATTGAGCGTCGCAAAGCTCGCCTTGTCGCAAAAGGCTTTAACCAAGTCCATGGTCTCGACTATGACGAAACCTTTAGTCCCGTTGTCAAACCCTCCACCATTCGTCTCCTCCTCTCCTTGGCGGTGATGCAACAATGGTCGGTTCGTCAGCTGGACATCCAAAATGTGTTTCTTCACGGGACCTTGCAAGAGGACGTCTTTATTGTCCAACCTCCAGGTTTTACTCATTCCTCTTTTCCCACCCACATTTATAAGCTTCATAAATCTCTTTATGGCCTAAAATAGGCTCCCAGGGCTTGGTTTTCACGCCTCTCTGATGCTCTCATAGTCATGGGTTTTACACCCTTCCAAGCTGATACCTCTCTCTTTGTCCATCGCCAAGGCAATAGTGTTGTCTTTGTACTTGTATACGTTGATGATCTTTTGGTTATATCCTCTACTGATGCGTTGTCTAACCGCTTTGTGCAGGCTCTCTCTCAACAGTTCCCTGTCAAGGATTTGGGGTCTCTCTCCTACTTCTTGGGCATTGAAGCAACAAGAACTCAGGAAGGAATTTATCTTTGCCAAAGCAAATACATCTGGGAGCTTGTTCAAAGAGCAAACATGGAAAATTCTAAGGCAGTCAGCACGCCTATGGCCACCACCTTTGTCTCGTCCACGGCGGACTCTACTCCTTTCAGTGATCCATCTTTGTATCGGAGTCTAATTGGTGGCCTTTAGTACCTTGCCTTCACGCGCCCAGATATCTCATTTGCTGTCAACAAGCTCTGTCAAGCTATGCACTCACCTGATGAGAAACACTGGCAAGATGTCAAACGGGTACTTCGTTACTTGAATTCCACTGCTGATCTCAAATTCCTCATCTCCTTTGTCCCGAATCACACCCTCTCTGCCTTCTCTGATGCTGACTGGGCTGGTGATCCTACGGACAAAAGGTCTACTGGTGCTTACTGCATTTTTTATGGTTCGAGTCTGATCTCCTAGATGTCCAAGAAGCAACCCACCGTGGCTCGTTCATCGACCGAGGCTGAGTACAAAGCTCTTGCAAATGCCACATGTGAGACACTCTGGCTCCAATCCTTATTGTCAGAATTGGGTATCATACTTTCTTCTCCTCCAACACTTTGGTGTGACAATCTTGGTGCCACTTATTTGGCAGTCAACCTTGTCCTTCATCATCGCATCAAACATCTAAGTCTGGACTATCATTTTGTCTGTGAAAAGGTCAAAGCCAAGTCGCTCAAAGTTGCTTTTATCTCCTCCAAGGATCAGACTGCTGACGTATTGACAAAACCGTTGGCCACAACTCCTTCCTGCAACTTCAATCCAAACTCGGGCTTCACCAGTTTGGCTCGCGGGGGATAGTAACGCATAGCCTATTTTTCATGTATTTAGTTTATTTACTGTTTTACATATTCCCTATTCTAGAATGATCTCTTTCAGAGACAACTGTCACCAGGAGAGCCTTTGTGCTCTGCCTATATATTATACAGTAAAATCCCTCAATGAAATCAAGGAAGATTCTCTCACACATTATTGCTTTCTGCCTGATCCACTATGGCTCTCACTGCCTCGAACACCATCTCTTCGAGAGATCAAAGTAAGTCTCGTTCATCATTTGCCTTGAAATTCAATCTGATGCAAAAGTAGAATTTTAAATTCGAGTTTTGGGTATGAATCTTTCTTTTTTCTCGAATTTTCAATTCGCGATATCCATTCTCACTTCATCCAACACCATCTTTTTAAATTTTCACTTTTCAGTGTTATGTACTAATATTTGTTTTGACTTGATTACAGTGAGCAACCGTGTGAAAACCCGATTGTCTCTTTGGAAAGCAACTTATATGTACCAACCTTTTTCGTAGGATCTTTTTCTCTCTCAATTTTTGAGTTGGCGACTCGTTGTCACTCCGTCCAAAGGTTAGTGTTCTTGATCAATTTTTGCTTTCTCTGTTTTGCGCTCACTTCTCACATCCTCCACGAGTATAGCTATCTAGTAAGTCTCTTCGACCATTTTGCTAGATGTTTTTGGCATGAATTTTCAGTTTCGCTCAAATTCTCTGTTTCAGATTGCAATTCTCAATTCTTGGGTTCATGGCAGTAAAATTTAATGTCTTTCAGAATCTGAAATAGGGTTTTTCGCAGGATTTTTTTTCTCTCGATTTTTGAGTTGGCGACTTGCTGTCACTCTCTCCAAAGGGTAGTGTTCTTGATCATTTTTTGCTTTCTCTGTTTCGCACTCACTTCTCACATCCTCCACCAATATCGCTATCGAGTAAGCCTCTTCGACCATTTTGCTAGATGTTTTTGGCACGAATCTTGAATTTCGCTCAAATTCTCTATTTCATATTACAATGATCATTTATTGGGTTCAACGCATTTTTTTTATTTACGCGTCGGATGGAGAACGTCACCTTGAATGCATGCAGAGGAACCGTCCTAACCCTCAATATACTTAATTCAAGGGAGGGGCCGTCGGATACGATTGTAATTAACGTGGATGGTAACAGTGAAGTTATAATTAAGAGGAGTGAAAATCTCATCGAGGAATCTCCCGACAACAAGTAACACATAATTTGATTTTGTAATTTTTCACTTTCCAGTCTTATGAATTACTAATCTTTGTCTGACTTGATTGGAGTGTGCAACCGGGTGATTACATTGTGCAACCAGGTGAAAACTCGTTTGTCTCTTTGGAAAGCGTACCAACCTTTGAAGACAGGTGTTGAATTTTCGGCGGTTGAGAAGATGGAGTGGCAATCGCCTGAAGAAAAAGTTGGCTTTAAACGCAGATTGTCCGACTGCAAAGAGGAGAAAGCGTGATTAGTTTTCGACAATTGTTATTAAAAAAACCATTGCTTCCTTCAGTTGTTATTTTCTGGCCTTATGGGCTTGTACTTGGGCTTGACTCGAGCTACTTTTGCTAATCTAATTCAACGCTTACTTTTTCAAGAGATTGAGTTTTTGGATGGGCTTGGATATATTATTTTTGGAGCGTGTCACAATGACACGGTGGGAGGTGGTGGGGGAAGGGGCGGTGGTGGTGATGGCGAGGGGGTTATTGGCGAGGTCGTGTGGGGTTGAGCAGGCGGTGAGAAAGAGGATGATGTTGGGGGCGGTGTGGTATTGGGTGGTGGTAAGATAGATGGTTGGACGGGGTGAGCAAGCGGTGATGGGGGTAAGGATTGGGGTGGGCAAGGAACCCGCGGTGATGGTGGAGTGGTAATTGGTGGTGAGTGGCTGGGAGAGATGGTGACAGGAACGATCCAAGTTGGTGGTGGTAAATGGTTTGGCAAGGGTACAAGTAGAGAAAAGAAGAAGACCCGATGGATTCTTCCTCTCGCTCAACTCGCTCCCCTTCTGCTTCCTCTGTGCCCCATGGTATCCCCATGGATTCTTCCTCTCGACCTCTAGATAAACCCCCCGACCCCTCTAGGTCTTGGAAGGATACGGTTACTGGAGACCACGGCCACGCTCGCCTTGTCCTTGCTGATGACTTCCTGGATGACAACATCCATATTAGCTTTCCTAAAGGCGGTAACGGGGACCCGATTGTGGTTATTTCCCCTGAAGTCATCGATGTTCTTGCTACGGCCTGGCAATCCTCCCTTGTTGTCAAACTGCTGGAAGGCTTTGTTCCTTTGGCCATCATGGATCGTAAGCTCAGGAGCTCTGGAGGCCTGTTGGGAAGATAATGGTGGTGGACATGCCTAATGGATACTACATTGTTCGTTTTCAAACTGAAGGTGATTACATGAAGGCTCTTACGGCTGGTACATGGATTATCTTCGGTCACTACTTGATTATTCGTCAATGGTCGTCGTGTTTTAATCGGAATACCGACATCATTACCACCTCTCATGTTTGGGTCCGCCTCTCGGATCTGTCCATTGTGATGTTTGATGAAAAGGTTTTGTTAAGGGTGGCTGTTGGGATTGGTAATCCGATTAAAGTTGATATGAAAACCTTGTTTTCCAACAGGTGCCGCTACGCTAGAATTTGTGTCCAGGTTGATCTTACCCGCCCCCTTAAGGGTGTGATTACTATCAATGGTCATCGCTTCTCTGTGGAATACGAGGGACTGAACATACTCTGTCTGAAATGTGGCCGTTATGGGCATACGATCTCGCAATGTCCCAGTATCAAAGCTCAGAGCGCTGATGTCCTGCCGGGAAATCTCTCACCCGATGGCACCGCTAAACCTGCTGCTCAGCAGGGGGAGTTGTCTGAGATGGAGGAAGACGGGTGGTCGGGAGTCAAGGTTAAGTTCAAGCGTTGCCCCTCGAAACCGAAAGTGGCGGCAATTAATGAATCGACTAGACCTACGGGCACGGGTAACAAGTTTGAGATTTTGGATTGTGATCACGAGGAGAATTTAAGAGAGCAGTCAGAGGAGTTAAAGAAGAATTCATTGACTGTTGGGTCGGGTGTGGGGACGCCCTGCCCCCTTGTAAATGATGATATTGAGGATCTGTCTAATCTCAAGACTGATCGCGTCAACTCGGAAAAGGTTTCTAACGATGGGACGAATTCTGGGATTGTGGCAGGGGCCGCTTCCAAGGTGGTAAGGTGGGCCGTTCACGTGCTCTGAAGCATGACGTTGTCATTGGATCTTCAATAGGTAGGCTGTCTCATTTGGGCCGTGTTCAAGGTAATGGGTTTAAGGGATCTCGTTCGAATAAGAAAAGTTCTCTCTCGGCTTCTAAGGGAGGTGGGCCTAGTGGAGTTATTGGGCCGGATCCAAGTGGGCTGAATGGTGCTGGGAAATGGCCTCGTAATGAACCTGATTTCTCCTTCTCTTTCGGCAAAGTGTGTAATTCGAATTTGTAGGTGAAAGGTTTGGTTGCCGTGCCCTCGGATCCCTCATGTAGCCTCAACCTTGATCTTGTTGACTCGGATGGCGCTGCTAGTCCTCTCGTCGCGCCGACTGTGGTTTCCGCTATGCTTGTTGAGTCTGGTGTTCACCAAGATGGTTCAAAGGACCTGCCAATGGCGGATGTCACAATTTCTACTGGTATGGGCTCTTCGAAGACGGTCCTGTAATTGTTTTTTGGTCCTGGTTTCCCATGGATTGCCTCTTTTGGAATTGTTGTGGTGCGGGGAATGACGGTTTTCGTGGGTCGCTTAGGTACATGCTTCGTAAGCACTCCATTGATATTTTGGCGCTTTTCGAACCTAGGATTTCGGGTGTTCATGCTCAACGGGTTTGCGATTGACTCAATTTTACTGACTCTATTTGTATTGAAGCTTCTGGTTTTTCTGGGGGAGTTTGGCTCCTTTGGAATGGCAGCCAGACTCGTTTGCGGGTTGTATTGCATCATCCGAATTTTATTCATTCGATCATCACTGATGGCACCTGCAGCACTCATTTGGTTTTCGTTTATGCCCCTCCTACTCCTGCACGTCGTCGTCAGTTCTGGATTGACTTAGAATCTGAGCTTTATGAGATTACTAATCCACTGATTTTAGGTGGTGATTTCAATTGTATTCTGTATGAGTGGGAGCGTCAGGGTGGCTCTGGTCGTCTCTATCAGGACTCCCCTGAATTCTTGAATGTCGTTAATCGGTTGGGCTTGATTGATCTGCAGTTCACTGGCCAGCCATTTACCTGGTTTCGTGGTTTGAGATCTAGTACCTTTATTTCGAAACGGCTGGATAGAGTGCTAATCAACCCTGCTGGCCGCCTGAAGTGGGTGGATGCTCATGTTCATCACCTGCCCCGGTATTCCTCCGACCATACTCCGCTTCTCCTGAATTTTTCCAGTGCTTCTCAGGGCAATCGGTTTCCTCGCCCCTTTCGCTTTGAGGCTGCTTGGTTAACCCATCCCCACTTTCTCAAGTTCATTGAAGATTCCTGGTCTAAAGAGGGTGACACTTCGATGGCTCTGAATTTGCTGTGAACTCGCTTGCGGGATTGGAATCAGAATGTATTTGGGAACATTCATGTTCGTAGGCAGAAGTTATCTACCCAACTGGGGATTTTGCATCAGGTGTTGAGCCAGGGTGTTTCTGATTGGCTTTTGCAGCGTGTTAATGTGGTTCAACATGAGCTTGTTCAGACCAAGCAGCAGCAGGAGCTGCTTTGGAAACAAAAGTCTCGCGAACTTTGGTTGGCTTCGGGCGATCGGAACACCTCCTTTTTTCATGCCTCTGCGGTTGTCCGACGTAAGCGGAATAAGGTGGAAGCCCTTCGTATTGATGATGATAATTGGACTGAGGACAAGACTGCCCTAGAGAACTTGGCCGTGGGCTATTTTGCTGACCTTTACCATCTCCCTTTTGGTAATCGTGTTCCCATCTCTACGCCGCGTGGTCTTTTTCCTACTATTGATCAGGCTGCTTGGGAGGCTCTCTCAGCTCCCTTTAGCCCCTCTGAGATCCACTCTGCGTTGAGTAAGATGGGTGCTCTCAAGTCGCCCGGAAGTGATGGGTTTCAACCAATTTTTTTCCAAAAATGTTGGAACATCGTTGGCTCTTCTGTTATCAACTCGGTCCAGAATTTTTTCGCTATTGGAAGGCTGCCTAAGGGCTTGAACGATACCTTGATCACGCTTATTGCTAAGGTTAATAAACCTGAATTGATCTCCCAGTTTCGACATATTGCTTTGTGTAATATGGTGTACAAAACCATCACTAAATGCATGGTCGCGCATATTCAACATGTCATTCCCCGGTTGATCAGTCCGTTGCAGGGTAGCTTTGTGTCGGGTCGTTTCATTACCGACAACATTGTTGTGGCCCAGGAAATCGTTTGCTCCATGAAGAAGAAGAAAGGAGCCAAAGGTTGGATGCTCCTTAAACTTGATCTCGAAAAGGCCTATGATAGGTTGCGGTGGGACTTTGTTGAAGACTCCTTGGCTGATGCAGGGTTCTCTCCCAAGTGGATTAATTGGATTCGGGAATGCATCTCTTCTTCTTCGATGCGATTAATTTGGAATGGGGAAGTTACTGAGGCTTTTGTCCCTTCTAGGGGCATTCGTCAGGGAGACCCCATCTCTCCCTACTTGTTCATCCTTTGCATCGAGCGTCTGAGCCAGATGATTGACCAGGTTGTTGTCAATAGTGAGTGGAAGCATGTCTCTGTTGCTCGGGGTGGTGCTAAGTTCTCTCATATTCTTTTTGCGGATGACATCATGTTATTTGCGGAAGCCTCGGTGAGCCAAATGAACGTTATTTTGGGCATCTTGGACATTTTTTGCCAATCTTCTGGATTAAAGGTTAGCACGGCGAAATCTCGTATCTATGTTTCCCCTAATGTGGGGACGGGGCTGGCCAGACGACTTCATGAATGTAGCGGCTTTTCGATCTTCTATGATCTCAGATCTTACCTTGAAATGCCAATTATGCATTCTCGGGTGACTAAGGATTCCTTTGGGCCTCTTCTAGATAAATTTAACTCTAAGCTGAATGGGTGGAGAAGCAGATTGTTGAGCTTCGCGGGGAGGATTACACTCGCCAAATCTGTGTTATCATCGCTCCCGGTTTATACCATGGCCACTGTTCTGCTCCCCGCCTCCGTGTCTCACCGTATTGATTCTATGATCAGAGGCTTCATTTGGGGTAGTTGTAATGGCCAACGCCGCATGCATCTTGTCTCGTGGTCGGAGGTGTGTAAAGCTAAGAGGAATGGTGGCTTGGGTCTACGTTCGATGGATGGCCTGAATACCGCCATTGTGGGCAAGCTCGGTTGGCGCTTCATTATGAAAGATAATAAACCGTGGATTGATGCGGTTAAGTCGAAGTATATCCGGAATGGTATTGGTGCTACTTCTGGCTCCCACATTTGGCGCAGCATCAGAATGGGTGTTAAGAATGTGATCTCTCTTGGATGTTGTTGGTTGCTTGGGGATGGGACTTCCATCCGTTTCTGAAAAGATGTCTGGCTTTTAGATTCACCTTTGATTGACGCTGCTACCCAACTGGTGCTTGAGGACCAGATTGACCTTGCTGTCTATGCGTTTTGGAATGTTGACTCGGGTTGGCGTTGGGAGCTTGTTTCAGGTCTTCTTCCTGTCTCGGTGTTACTTTGTCTCGCCGCGGTGGCTATCTCTTCTGATCCTGATGCCCGGGACGAGCTCAGCTGGCGTCTCTCCCCCAATGGGTGCTATTCGGTTGCGTCTGGCTATAAGCTGATTCATGAGGATGGCGGTTCTGCGGAGTGTTCGGTCTTCTCTGCTGTCTGGAAGCTCCAGGTGCCAGAGCGGGTCCGTTCTTTCATTTGGTTGGTGATTCATGGGAAAATCTTAACGAATGCTGAACGTGTGCGAAGACACCTTGCCTCTGATGTTGCGTGCCACTGTTGTCCTGGCTCGGAGGAATCCTTGGATCACCTCTTCAGGTGCTGCCTTGCGGCTGCTGTGCTTTGGAGGGATTGTCGCGTTCCTGCGGCTTTGGCTCCCTCTTTCTCTGCTAGTTATGCGTGTTGGGTGAGAACCAACATTAATGCGTCGTCTGTTTTGGATAATGTTGGCCCTTGGTCGGCGGTGTTTGCTTGTGGCCTCTGGTGGGTGTGGAAATGGAGAAACGGGAGGATCTTTTCGGATTTGTCTTACCATGGGTGTAAAGCGGCTTTCGTGACTAATTTTGCTCGTGATTATGCTATGGCTAGTGCCTCCTCCGCTCCTAGTGGCCCTGCCCCTTCCTCCAGGAATGAGATCCTTGTCCGTTGGTGTCGTCCGCTGGGGGATTGGGTTAAGATCAATACAGATGGTTCCGTCAACTCATCAAATGTTGCCTCTGCCGGTGGTGTTATTCGCGATTCTGACGGGCGATGGCTTTGTGGCTTTGTGGCTTTGTTCATCATATCGGGTGCTGCTCTGTTCCGGTTGCGGAGTTATGGGGTATTCTGCAGGGGCTTAGGCTTGCTTGGGACCGTGGGTTCCGACGTGTCATTCTTGAGTCGGATTCTCAGCTTGCTATTTCGTTGATCAATCGTCGTGATCTGGATCGGTGTCACCCTTTGTTCAGCCTGGTTTCCCTTTGCCAAGGCTTTATTCGTAGGGATTGGGCGCTCCAATTCTGTCATATTTTTCGGGAGACGAATTGTATCGCCGACCATCTTGCTAGTTTTCCTTTCCTGTTGGACTTCATATTTTGTGTTATGTGCCTCCTTGTGTTGTTGTTCTGATGTCAGATGACAACCGAAGACGTGTTTTTTCTCGTATGACTTTGTAGTTTGATTTTTGCTCTCAATAAAGTTTGGAAGAGTTCAGCCTCTTCTTTGACAAAAAAAAAGTAGAGAAAAGAATCTCCATTTTGAGGTAGTGAACCCATTATTACGGTGGGCTTCATGTTGGGACTCATGATGGGCCTTTTGAAAGGGGTACATGGTTTTTACAAATTCTACATGTCGGGACACATATTTTCTGGGTTTTGGTGTCAAGACAGTAGTAAGCATGGTGGATCTATAAACACAATTTAGTAGGACCGAGAAAGCTGGCAATAAACTTAAGTGAATTAAGTAGTGCTTATTTGTGACACGAATTTGTTTACAGTACACAAAGAATATATATAGAAAATATATCACATGCATATATCATATAAGGAGTACTCTTCAATAAAATTAAAAAGCAAAACCTGTGACTGTTGTTATACGTACGTGATTTCGATTTGAAATTTGAAGCAATCTATCTCCTAACTGTTCAACTCCTCTAAATCAAACAGTAACGCTAGTCACCCTCAAACATAACACCCAAATCAAAAGGGGCTAGCTAGCTAGCGAGTTAGCGCCGCGTTTGGCATGCTCGAGTTTCAAACCCTCGTAAATCCAATCCCACAAATGCATATACACGTACAAATTCCCACCCACCAAACGTCCTCCCTAGAGGTTATTGTTTTCGTGACGCCCACTATTTGTGGTTGTGGTGGCGTTACTATTTGACGACCAATCAAACAAGCTACCAAACGGGTCGTCCACGTCAGCCAACATTGATTTGTTCCCACCTGCCGATCTGTCTTCATCTCCTCCTCCTGTAAACCCGCGGTTGAACAGCAAGTTTAACGGGTCGGGTTCTTCCAGCTCTCGTAAATCAGCGAAGAAGTCATGATCGGATCCACCTGTCACCTCCTCTTCCATCACCGGTCGGTAACTCTTTTCATAATCAAACACTAACTCGTTCATCATCAGCTGACTTGACACGACGACGTCGTTTCCTTTATTATGGCGATCATCAGTGTAAGTCAAACCCAGTAGATGATCCGTTTTGACTGAAGACTTTGACTCGGCGACGTTGGGAGATGAATCCTTGTTGCTGACGTGGGCTTGGTGGGGGTCGGTTTCCTCCTTCACGGTGGTTGACGTTGTTGGTGGGGGTGTTGTGGGCTTTGAAGATGCTGACGTGGCGATACGGGAGGAGCCGGCGAGAGAGTTTCTTTGGGTGGGCCAGGGGTGGTTGTGCTCGGAGGTGTAGGTTATAACGAGCATGTTTGGATCGGTTCGGCTTCGCTCCACTTGTTTCCTGGCCGAGCACCCTTTTGAGCTGCTACACCTATAATATCCCCTGCGTATTTTGAATAATTATCAAGTTAATCAACGTGATTATAGACATACAAAATCATAAACTAAAACGTAAGGAAAATACAAAACTGAAAAGTATATAAATGATACACGTACACAACGATCGTAAGAAAATTACTCGATCATGACTTCATCGACCGGCCACATGCTTATATGGTGCGTTATCATAGGCAATTTTCGTAGTTAAGTAGTTATTTTATGAGATTAATTAATTTAGGTTATAGTTGGGAATATTGCATGTCGAGGCGTTCAAAATGCAGTGCTTATTCAAAAGTTATTGAAGAAGCACATACATACGGTTTTTAATTCTGATTATAATATAGGTTTTCTTAGCTCTACTAATTATATTGACTATCAATTGATCACATTGGTTCTTGTTACATGAAATATTTCCCAGTAAATGTACATTATAATATCTTGAAATCGATGGATTTTAGACTGAGATTAAAAAACAAATAAAAAGTAGCTATAGTTTGTCTAATTCAAATATATATATAGGATCCGGTTCTGGTGAGAACCAAATTCTAGGAGAGAACTGAGAACGTACGTATCAGCAGCGTTTCCTCTCTCGCGCGCGTGTCTGTTCCCAGTTAACACGGATGTTCACTGTTTTGTTCGTATATGTTCATCATAGTATACAACGATATTCACCACTTTACACTAAAAAATATTGAATTTTCTAGTATTTTTATTCTTTTTATTCCTTTCTAAACTCTCAAATCTTTATAAAAATAATTATTTAATGTTCACTGCATGTTTATATGACGCAATATTAGTAATCTTTAATATAAAATCAAGTTTAAAGTAAGTAAAATGTACTTTTTTCTTGTATGTATTTTGTGATGCACATGTAGGCATAGTTGTTCACATGTTTGTGTAAAACAAATGATGGACATCAAAAAAATATTCACAACCCCTCAGTGAGCACAAATGTTCGTTATTTTATTCGTAAATGTTCATCACAATATAGTGAGCATCTAGAATGAAAGTGGTAAAAAATTATGGACAAAGTGATGAACAAAAATTTGTTCACAACCCTTCAGTGAACATAGATGTTCACTGTTTTGCTCGTAGATGTTCATCACAGTATACTAGTATAAAACATCTGGATTAAAAGTGGTGAACATTTATGGATAAAGTGATGAATATCAAAAACATGTTCACAACGAGTGAAAGCGTTTTTCCAAAAAAAAATGCGCTTAATAAAAATTTGGGTAAAATTGGGGGAAAATACGGGTAAAATTCGACTGAAACAGTGTACATATTGTATGAAAGTGGTGAACATTTATGGAAAAAGTGATGAACATCGAAAATATGTGCACAACGAGTGAAAAATATTTTCCCCCCAAAACGCGTATAATACGGGAAAACTTCGGTCAAAATTGGGGGGAAATACGGGTAAAATTCGGCTAGAATATTGAACATCTTGTATGAGAACATTTATGAGAACAGCGATGAACATCAAAAATATGTTCAAGGCGTTGTTCAATGACAGCGAACAAAAAAAGTGCCCAACAAAAAAATAAGCAAAATCACAAGTGTTCAAGGCTTGAAACATCAGTGTTCATGGTCTTGGATTCAAGTGTTCAAGGCGTTGAACATAATTGTTCAATGCCAGCGAACAAAAAAAGTACCCAGCAAAAAAAAAGCCAAAATCCGTATTATTCGTCAATAAAACGCGAATAATACGGCCGAAAAATTCGACACGCCCGAATTATACGGCTTTTAATAAAAGTCTAATCTGGAGCGTTGATTCCACTCCGATCCGACGACCTCCTTTTATTCTCATTTCTCTCCTATTTTACTATTCTCATTTGATGTTTCTCCTATATATATATATTAGTAATCCGTTATTTCATATATATTATCTTTAAAAATACTATGGTTGAATAAGTTTGTTGAGAGCAAAGCCAAGCACTCCAGCATATTCAAGGTTCACCTTTCTGCCTTCACGGCTTCACCGCCACATTATATTCTATTTGGAGGGCCCGTAACATAAAAAATCTTTGAAGGATCTATCATAGACCCCATTGAATGTGCTAAGCAGGCAATCTCACTCACCAAGCTTCGTTCGAGAAGCAAAATCAGATTGAAGACTATTAGAGAGAGAGTGGTTCGAAAAACTGAATTTCACTTGGACCCCTTAAAAGTACCCAGATATGATTTCTCCATTTTGAATTTGGTTCTCCATCCCTTGAATTTCTTTTGTTAGAGCTTTTTAGCTGATATGTTTGTCCTTGAAATTAATCTTATGATCCTTGTAGAAATTTTGGGATTTTCTTTGCCCTTTGAAAATATATTTATCATTTCCAAATAAAAGACTATGGTAGCTTTTTATTTCTTAGCTCTTACCGAAATTGTAATCTTCACTTGTTCATTTTAAATCAAGCCTGCCAATATGGTTATATATTGTTGCAAATTAATTATTTTCTGTGTTTAAATTAATCAGGAATTTTGTCCATGTACTTCATTGAAGAGGCCATATGCCTTGCGCATATATAAAATGTTAAATAAGGTACAACGGACATATATATAGCATAACATTGATTACTTAATACTGTATTATCAACCGTTTTCAAAGTTTAAATAGCCCCTAGCTTTTCCTTGTATATACACATGGATGAATGATTTTACTATATATATATATATTCAAGAGTTTTCGTAAATAAAAAAGAAATTGTCACATCTTCATCCCCCGCCATATACTCTCCACCATTCATCTAAAAAGCCTAGAGTTCAGCATTCAAAAGAGTTATCCACAAGGAAGTTGATGTAACATGAAATACAGATCTCTACATTATCTAAGTACATCTTATAAAGATTATAGCTAGAAGTCTAGATGGCTAGCTAATTAATTAACGTGTGTGCACACGTATAGGTTTGTACCGTACGTATTGAAGATTCATAATCAATTAATCAAGGTGCATGTAATTATCTTGACTTAATTACACTTAATTACCTGGGATAAGGGGAGCCTTTGATAGGCTTTTGACCATATTTTCTCCAAGCCCAGAGATCAGAAGGCACCACTTCACCACCACCTTGTCTGCTGTTTACTGCAGTTGGCGCTGGAATGCACACCACTTTCTTCGCTTGGCTCTTCCTGCAATTAATCACATAAACATATATCCACTTTTATTAATTTCTAGTACTCAATTATCGTTTAATTGGGTGACTATTATATATAATTACACCGATCTTGATTCATACGGAGTATAAAATAAAGAATACCGAAGTTTTTCAGTCAAAACATAATTTCCTTAATTAGGGGCTACAAAAAAAAACACGCAAAACAACAAGCTTGTAATATATAATTACTCATCACTAGCTAAGGTAAAAACTAGTTAATTAATTATAGAAAAAATGAAGTAAAGGATTACTTCATTCCTGATAGTCATTCATTTTTAGCAGCCTACTCTGGATTGGAATTTGGGGAGTGCTACTCGATCATTTTTCTACAAATTTAAAGATCCAATTAGTAATTAGTATTTCTTTTATTATGTGTAATTTTTTCCGATAACGTATAAAATTTCTATTACTAATCCTTTACCTTGGTGTTTCTAACCATCCACTCAGTCTTGCTCAATCTTTTAGACAATTCCCATCATGATGTATAGTAATAGATATAAACTATAGTACTCCTATCTAGCTGGATCTTGGTATCAGAACTATAGATGCATGAAAGGCCGATAATTTACCCTTAATTTCTATGAAAGAACGAACAAGAACTCATGAAATTAATCACTCAATTTAATCAATTAATTAAGTACGTACCTCCTCTTGAGAATCGGCGGATTTCTTGGGGAAGAGATCTGAACCCTAGGGCTACTAGGATTCATCAAACCGTCACTAACACCAGCGGCGGCGCCGCCACACGAAGCCACCGGTGTAAACCCTCTCAAATCACAACTAATCCTCATCTGACCATCACCAATACTACTCTTATCATCACCACTACACGAAATCCGAAACGCAGCTGGAGCTCTTTCATCTCTCATCTCCCCGATGAAATCCCCGTGGAACGAGGAAGAAGAGGAGGTTAAGGGGCCGCCATGGCTAATTCCTTCTAGCTCCACCAGCAGCGGATCTCGCATACTCGAAAACGGATCTCCGAAACCCTCACTCAACGGATCAAGTTGATCCACCGGAAAATTACTACAACTAGCGTTTCCGACCACCGCGCCACCGCCGCTGGCTCGGACCACGTCGGCTAAATCGCCTTGGAAGTTTCCCTCCATTATTGTCTACGTAGCAAGCTACCTTAACTCCCAAGCAAACTAATCAATCGCATATAGAGAGATTTTTTTTTGGTTATGGCTATGATAGAATGCACAGAGTGTAATTGATTGGCATGAATTGAACGAGGAAGAGAAGAAGGATCGCTGACTTTTCGGATGGGAAAATTATAAAGCAGAAATTCTTTATACGCAACTGATCGATCAGGAGATATATAGTTTGTTTATTGAGGGGGGACTGAGATAATTATAATCAAATTAGCTTAGGTGTAGGTCTAGCTTGGGAGGCGGGGGTGATAATCTTGTGATGAATTAATGCAGCATCTTTTTTTATTATTATTATAAAAAAAAATTGGGTAAATTGTATGATCGGGCTTGATTAGCTACTTATTTGCAAATAAGGACCAAGAATTTGATATTTATTTGGTGATAGGAAGCTAGGAGGTTTAATTTGAAAATGCTGGACATCTGTCCGATTTGGGAAACTAAAAAAGATCCGTAATTTAGCGTCTTATTCAAGTCACAAAGTCTCGTGATATCCAAATTGAAAATGACTCAAGATTTTACTTAGGTATCTAATTAGTTAATTATTTGGTATATATATATTAAAGAATTAGACACATATTAAAAAAAATCTAAGTGCGTATAGTAAAATGTCTTCAATTGAATGGTGAATTAATGAAAATAGTCTAAATTTAGTTTATACCTTCATTAAATATAAGGAATAAAATTGAAAAATATGTAAAATGACAATTATTTGTGAATAAAATATAAAGGTTAAAAAGACAAATATAAATAAATAGAGGTAGTATAACATTTGTTATTTTTTACATCAACCATTTAGTTAGGTTAATTCCGATAAGCAATCTATATACTTGAAAAATCATGATTAATTTGTAAGCCAAATTTAAGAGAATGCATGAACCTGTAATTTGTGGTATAAGCTATAGATAAGTTGGGGATGATGATCGAATAATATATGTTACTCGTGACTTGATTTGTAAATATAGTTCTCTAGCTATAAGGCGTGGAAAATGACGGGCGAAATCAATTTTGGAATTGCTTTGAATGATTTCAAAGGCTTTAATTGTTATTTTAATAGAGTTTGTCTTGTCGTTATTGAGCTATCGATGTGTATCATCAATGTGATGGATTGGAAAGAGAAACAACTTTAAACTATTACGAATAGTTGTCCCAAAATAAGTGATTCTAAAGCAAAGCAGGGGCACATGTGCCCGCATTTCTCGGGCTGCCGTTTCGAAACGCTAACGTTTTCTTCCTCCCTAATATTTTCAGCATTCCTATAGTCTTAATACTGGCATATGGCAATTACTCCTGATTTGCAAGTAGCATATATAAGAAATTGTCTCCTGCGGTACATTAATGTACCCTTGTGTTGGTGCAGCCGCCCACGTGCCCCGTCACCGGCGCCTGCTCCACCGCCTTTATCGCCGCTGACTCTGTCACGTGGTTTAGTGGTCCAGCTAGCTAAAGCGCGCTGCCCCCGCTCCTCCCACTTACTAGGCGCCGCGGGGGGAAAGTGCGCCAAGCATCAACCGCCGATGGGTGTGGGAAGAGTTAATTAGAATAGCTACGGCGTCGTTTAGCTAATATGGGGCGAATAGCAGCCACGAACAGTGATGGCCGGTGTTGGAAGTTGAATAAGAGAAAGTCTATGCTAATGGATAAGACGCATATATACTAATTGCAAGTAATGCAATTAGTAACTATGGACCGAAAAAAAAATGCATCTATGTAATAATACAGAAAATATGGATTTTTATTTGAACGTCCATATTTTTCATTTTAGAAAAAAAATGGTTTTGCTTTCGTAAAAAAAATGTTATAAATATAGAGTATGTAGAATTTTGGACTAATATGATCAAATTATACCAAATAAGAATTAAGAATTTTGGAATTAATGTTCTTGACCTTAATTTTATAATTTGCGGTTTAAACTTGAGTAGTCTTTTCATAGACTAAAGTTATGGTTTTACATTTGACCTTTTTGGACGTTTTTATATGGTGGATTCATCTTTCATTCATGCATATGGCATATGATGGAAAATAAACTGATAAATTATTGAACAATATTATTCTTTTCACACTTTTTTTTTATTCATCCTGAAAAATCAGCGGTACACTGCATGCACTTCCCCCTATCATATAAGTTTTTTTCATAAGATAATAATTAGACAGGAAATCACATAAGAAACGATTTTTCAGCTTATAACATTCTTACGGATGAGAATTAAAAATTCTAAATCATCTTGAATATCTTCCAAGGAACTTCGCTGGCCCAGCTTCGCAAGACAATCGGCTACAACGTTTTCTCGAAAGACATGACAAATCTGTATTGGAGAAAACAGTTGTAAAACACAAAGGATATCAGAAATAAGAATTTGAATATCCCATAGACAATGCCAGATGTTATTCAGAATATTAACAATGGTAAGGTTATCGCATTCGATTTGAATCTTGCTAAAATCTAATTCATAGGCTTTAACTAAGGCATTCCTAATTGTAATTGTTTGTGTTTTTAGAGGATATTCTACATTTTTCCCCAAATAGGAATAGTGGTTCACCATTGCTATTTCGCATGATAAAGCCATAGCTAGGCTCTCTATTAGTCTTAATGGATCCATATGTGTTAACTTTTATAACATTTTCTGGTGGTTTCTTCCATTTCTTAATTGATCGTCTTCTGTTATTGTTTTGTCTTTTATGTGTTTCTGAAACCAAGCAGTCTGGGTTCTAGGTTTTCGTTTGTTTTCACATTTGGATTTGATTTTTGATATAAATAGGAATATCTTTTATAAGGCCAACATCATTATTTGTTATTCCAAAGTTTTGTTGATTTCTGTAAAACCAGATCCCCACCAAGATACCACTAATTCTAAGAATTGTGATTTCTCAGTTTTATGTCGTATTTCCTCGATTAGGTCATATGTTTTTCTATTTCCAATGTTTAGGGATCTGATAATCCCAAGAGTTTGGTGTTTTATTTTTTCAATTGTCTTCATGGCCGGTATGGGTACACATAAATAAAATATGATTAGAGTCTTTAGATTATACATTGCACTGTATACATCCCTAGGGGAATGCTACTCTTTTTTCAGATAGTCTTATTTTGGTTGGGAGACCATTACTCAAACAAATTAACCACACATTTATATCCTTAATACCAAAATGTGATCGATAATCCTAATTCTACAAATCATATAAGCTTTAATTTAATTAATCTTTAATTATGAATAATAACTAGCAACGGCCAATACTCATCCCGTGCGCAATTGATTAACCAAAAAAAAAGCAATAAGGAAATATGAAATTTAACATTATTATTATTTTGAACTGGTCAAATAAATTATGATCTTTTACCTATAACAGTTCATATATATCAAACTTTTTGAGCTAAAAAGATGATGGGATTAGACTATAAGAATCGTCCTAAGTGAGAAGAGTAGCTAGTGTAATTTGGGACTGCTCAATTGTATATATTGATCAGAGTACTTTAAACTAGGCGGGGTTGGGGGTTTGACTTAGAAGTGCTTAATTAGGAGTCGTAGGGTGGTCCAATCTTCCCACTCATCACATGTAATTGTAAGCAAACGGGACAAACGTACGTATGTTTATTTTGCCAAATAAGTTCCTGCAAATGTTTATTTTGCCAAATATGTTTATTTTACCAAGGGTAGCTCATTAAATTTAATCTTTTGTTTATGGATTAGGGTATTAACTTTTGCGCTTTTGAATGTTTATTTTGCCAAATAAGTTCCTGCAAATTTTGAGTTTATCTTTTTAGTGTATTTGTATGTTGATCATTTACGCACTATAATATATCTTCCTTGTTTTAATTTATCTTCCTTGATTTAATCTTTCAGTTACGTACCTTCAATGTTGCCGAGCTAGAAAGATGTATAATGAAAGAGTAACGGTCTCTAGCTTGTCTCTCTATCGAAATTAATCACCTTTTACTGCCCTAAGTAGTCTGCGACCCAAATTCATACATGCATGGGCCGGCCCATGTGGACGATTTTCACAGTTCCTAAACATAAAGTAATATTTTTGAAATTAAAACAGAATGAGTAAATCCTTGGTAAAAAAATTAAACTAATAAAAAAAATTATTACTAAAAATAAAGTTTTTTTTTTTTTGATAAGGTAAGAATTCGATTTACCCCATATAACAATATAGGGTAAATCGATAGGCCGAAAAAACGGCATCCGGACACACCAGCATGAGAACAAACAACAACAAAACAAGCAAGAAAATACAACAATGCAAAAAAAAAAAGCCTAATACAATCTTGGGAGAGAAAAGAGTAAAACACTAAGCGGCGTCACCGGACAACGGGCCAGACAGAACAGTGCAGAATGGACCACCATGACGTTGCTCTCACCTAAATGAGGGATCTTCAGGGGTCTCGACCACTTTGATGTTGCCCCATATCAAGGGGATCTTCAAGAGCCTCGCACACGACCAACCACGTCCGGAACAACTCGATCTCCACACAAGAAAGGCTCAAAAAATGCAAAGAAGTATTGACAATCAAGCTTGAATCAACGGGTCAAGAAAGAGATTTAAGATTCAAAGATCAACTCTAAACATAATCCAAAGACGGGCAAATTGGATATGCTAATGATCAAAGAGATGCAAGAAAGCCTAAAGGAACTTCTTCACCCCTTATTTAATAGATTTTCACTAGACTCTTTGTTTGTTCTAGTTTCAAAGAGTGCAAGTAATTGTAGTCGTTCAATTTTGCAAAATGATTCAACATTCATCCAAAAAATTTATTTCTGAATCCGTTGTAATTCCAGATTGTAAATTTCATAAAAACCAATTGTATTATTGTCCCATATCCTAAGACATTTAGGGGACTTATTTTCTCTTATAAATATTTTTTCGTGGGGACTCATTCTTTTGTGCTGTGTGTTTAGTGGTCATATGATTAATGAAAGTTGCATCTTTTTCGTAAGTTTGCAAGTGTCCAGTATAGATTTTTTTGTTTAGTAGTGGTTCCCGGGTGTAGTTTCTTCATTTTTAAAGAGTTATGATTATTGTGAGAATGAGAGAAATCCCACTTGGGGTTGCCATATATTATTCATTGATATATATATATAGAGTTACAATAGTATTTACAATAAGGGAGTAACAATAATATCTATAATCCTAGATTCTCTAACAGCCCCCCGCAGTCGAAGCGGGAGGGTGACGAACGCAGAGACTGGTTCTGAAGTCTAGGAAGAGAGTAGTAAGCAACCCCTTTGTCAAGATGTCAGCATACTGATGTGACGAAGGCACGTGCAGGACTCGGACGGAGCCAAGAGCCATTTTTTCACGAACAAAGTGGATGTCGATCTCAATGTGCTTGGTCCGCTGATGCTGAACATGATTGGATGAGAGATATACTGCACTGACGTTGTCACAGAAGACGACAGTGGCGGCTGTTATAGGGTAATGTAGTTCGTGTAGTAGACTACGTAGCCAACACGAATCAGCAACATCATTGGCTACAGCGCGGTACTCGGCCTCAGCACTGGAATGAGCAACTGTGGTCTGACGCGTGGAAGACCAGGATACTAAATTATCACCCAGAAATAAGCAGTACCCTGAAGTAGAGCGTCTGGAATCCGGGCAACCTGCCCAATCTGCATCAGAGTAAGCCGTTAGTTTGTCAATACGGCCAGGCTGAATGGTGAGGCCGAGAGTGAGGCTGCCCTGCAAATAGCGAAGTATGCGTTTGACAGCATGCATGTGTCCTTCACGGGGGTCATGCATATGCAGGCAAACTTGTTGAACGACGTAGCTGATGTCAGGTCGAGTGAAAGTGAGGTAGTGTAGTGCACCAGCCAACGAACGATAAGCAGTAGGATCAGTCACATGGGCGCTTGCATCACAGCTCAACTTAGGATTTGTGTCCACTGGTGTCCGGCAAGGGTTACAGTCACTCATTCCTGCTTTATGCAGTATTTCCGCTGCATATTTCGCCTGGCTTATGTGAAGACCTGCATCAGATTTTGTCACAACAATACCCAAAAAATAGTGAAGCTCACCAAGATCAGTCATTGCGAACTCGTGGCTGAGAGCGGTGATGATGCGGTGTAGGAAGTTTGTGGATGAGGCGGTGAGAATGATGTCATCAACATACACAAGAAGGTGTGTTTGATTTTGGCCGTTGGAGTAGACAGAAAGAGAGGCATCAGACTTACTGCCCTGAAAGCCAAGCCGAAGCAGATGAGTGGCGAAACGCTGGAACCAAGCTCGTGGGGCCTGCTTTAAGTCGTATAGAGCTTTGTTGAGGCGACACACATAGTCAGGATATTGAGCAGAAACAAATCCAGGAGGCTGCTCACAATACACCAACTCATCAAGATTCCCATGAAGGAAAGCGTTTTTGACATCCAATTGATGAATTAGCCATTGGCGAGACAGAGCCAGTGTTAATACGGTACGTATTGTGGCTGGCTTTACAACGGGAGAGAAGGTCTCCTCAAAATCAATGCCCTGCTATTGCGAGTAGCCATGCGTGACCCAACAAGCTTTGTACCGGTAAAGCTTTCCATCTGCACCAAACTGGTGTCGAAAGAACCACCTCCCTAAAACCACATTAGCATTGACAGGTTTTGGAACAAGAACCCAAGTCCCATTTTTAATCAAAGCATTATATTCTTCCTGCATTGCATGGAACCATTGTGGGTCAAGGATGGCTTTCTTGTGAGTGGTGGGTATGGGTGAGATGGATGTGTTTAGGTTGAAGATGGTTTTAGGTTTGGTAATGCCAGACTTTAGACGAGTCTGCATGGGGTGATCGATGAGGGTCGGGTTGTTGGGAGAGATATTTTATGGTTGTATTGAGGAGGGAACAACCGAGGTTGAGGGAGTTGCAGGCGGAGGAGAATCCACAGGTTGGGTGGGGGTTGAGATCTGGGTTGTTGAGGGGATTTGATTTGGGGAGGAGATTTGGTTAGTTGGGGTAGGTGGATAATTATCTTCTAATATATTATTTGGAATATTAGAGAGATAATGTTGAGAAGAGGTTGTTGGGATATCGGAGGGGGTATTTTGGGTGGGATCGGCCGGGTTAGTGGTTGGGCACGGAACCGGGTTTGGGAGGCTAGTGGGATGGGTCGGATTGTCCATGATGAATTGTTGCAAATCATGGTCAGCTGAGGTTGTTTTTGTGAGTTTGGGAAAGGTTACTTCGTCAAAGATGGCGTGGCGGGAGGTGATAATCTTGTGGGTGAGTAAGTCCAGACAACGATATCCCTTGTGAAGTGGTGCATAGCCAAGGAAGACACACATGGTGGTACGAGGAGAAAGTTTGTGAGGCATTGTAGAGGACAGGTTGAGGTAACACAGACAGTCGAAGACCCGAAGATGAGTGTAGTTGGGTGTTTTGTGGAGTAGAGACTCATAAGGGGTACGTAGGATGAGGGTTTTGTGGGGGTAATATTGAGGAGGTAAGTGGATGTTTGTAGGGCCTCAACCCATAAGGTGGGGGGGTAGACGAGATTGAAACAGGAGGGTACGAACAACATTGTTGATCGTACATATGACACGTTCAGCTTTGCCGTTTTGTTGGGATGTGTGAGGGCAGGAAAAACGAAATAGAGTACCATTTTTTTGTGAAGAAGGAATATAGTTCATTATTATCAAACTCTTTCACATGGTCAGATTGAATGTGTTTGAGCTGTAGATTGAATTGAGTGTGGACGTATTGATTGAAGTCCTTTAGTTTGGAGGTTGTTTTAGATTTATTGCGTAGAGGATAAGTCCACATGTAGTGTGTGAAATCATCAAGAATGACTAAGTAATACCGAAAACCCGAAACACTAGGAATTGGAGAGGTCCATAGATCACAATGTATTAAATCAAATGGACGAACAGACTTAGAAGAAGACGCAGTAAATGGTAATCTAACATTTTTCCCTAACTGGCAAGCATGACAGACACGAGATTGTGTTTTATTGGATGAGATAGACTGTGAAGAGAGAAGTTTGTTATAGACAGGAGCCCCGGGATGTCCTAGACGACGATGCCAGAGGTCGGAGGAGACAATTTTTGATGTCGTGAGGGCGTGAGACTAGGCCGGTTGACGTCGAGATGAGTTGGGAAGGAAGGGGTAGAGGTCGCCTTGGCTATTGCACCGGTGGATCTCGTTCCTGGTGGGAAGATCCTTCACAGAGAAACCAAAAGGGTCAAATTCCACAGAAACTTGATTATCAGTAGTAAATTTACGGACAAAGATAAGGTTTTTGATGAGGTTTGGTGTGACAAGAACATTTTTGAGCTTAAGGGAGGGAGTACGGTTTATGGTGGCATGGTCGAGGTGGGTGACATGCATAGTCTGGCCGTTACCCACAATGATTTTGGTAGAAGAAAAAATGCCAGGATTAAAAACGGGAGAGAGTATACCTGAGTTGTTGCTCATGTGTGAAGAAGCACCGATGTCCATGTACCAGTTGTCATTTTGTTGAGGAAGAGACAACTGAGTAAGAGCATTGACGAGAGTCTGTTGATCCCATGCAGGGCTTTGCTGAGAGTACATGGATTGCTGCTGATTCTGCGGACGAGGTCCCAAGAGACTGGGTCCCCAATTCTGATTGCCTGACCACTGTAGATGCTGCTGGCCTGTGAGAAGTTGCAATAATTGGTACTGGAAGTTACCGCGACCTCCAGAGAAGCGCCCACGACCTCGGCCGCGACCGCAGCCACGACCACGGCTGTTGAAGTTGCTGTGAGACTGGCTGCCAGATTGGGAGGGAGGGGCATTGGACTGTTGTGGGGCGGAGGACGATGGCGGGTGAGCAGTAGTCGGCGGTGTCGAAGACGAGGGAGGAGTGGTTGTAGTTGTGAGGGCTGACTCATTTCCGGAGGGAGCATGAGAGCGGCGAGATTCTTCCAGCAGTAGTATACTGCGGGTTTCAGAGAAAGAAGGGAACGATTTCTACAGGGGGAGAACAGCAGCAAGGGTGGAGAAATCCGTGTTCAGGCCGCGAATGGTCTGCAGGACGAGGGTCTCATCAGAGACGGCTTGATCAACGTCGGCTAGGCTATCAACGAGCGTTTTCAACTTCTGGCAATATTCTGTGATGGTAAGGTTGCCTTGAGTGAGTCCTCGGAACTCAGACTCTAGATGAATGGCACGAGTCTTCTTGTTGTCACGGAACAAGTTCTCAATAGCGATCCAGAGATCGAGAGCCGTAGCATCCGGCTTTATGACATTCTCCATGATGTCGTTGGTGATGGAGCCGTAGATCCACGATACGACGATGAAGTCGAGAAGCTTCCATGTGTCGTCATGTTCCGTGGATGTAGAGGTGCCTTCAATGTGGGGAAGAAGGGCAAATTTGCCCAGAGTGACAAGAAAGAGAGTGTGCCACTTGTTGTAATTGGAGGCAGAGAAGTCCAGCAGGATCGGGACATGGGTTTTGATGCTGGCTATATGGAGAGCTTGTTGCTGGGCAAGAGTCATGGGGTCGGATGAGCGGGTGGTCGGGGTGATGTTACCGTCGGCAGTGTTGTCACTGGTGGGGGAGTTGGTAGGCGGTGTGTCGTCGGCCATAAGGAGAGAAGCGGAAGGAGGAGAGGATCGTGGGGAGGGTAGAAATTTTGAAAGATTTTAGGCTGATACCATGTGAGAATGAGAGAAATCCCACTTAGGGATGTCATATATTATTCATTGATATATATAGAGTTACAACAGTATTTACAATAAGGGAGTAACAATAATATCTATAATCCTAGGTTCTCTAACAATTACGAGTTTTCCTTTTCAAGTATCGATTGTGGTACTTAGCTTGATGCAGCAAGTATTCACAGGATTTCAGACAATTGTCATAATTAATTTTTTCTTTTATTTTGACTTGTTCAATATTGCATCTAAGATCACATTCATGGATGAGATTTTCAATCCTCAGCAAAGAACATATCCTGAATCGATAGTGATAGTTCATATTCTTGGCAAATATAGCAATTTCCGAGGAGGGATTCAGCATAGCCTTACAGTTGTACATCAATTGGAGGTTCATTGTGAAGTCACACAGAGAAAAGAGATTGTAAACAATGCTCAAAGTTTTCAGATAACGATTGTTCTTGGAGTAAAAACTCCATAATGATTTGTTCATGGATTGAGATTTCATTTTTGGTAGTTGTTCTCTTTTGCTTCTGGGCCTCATATTCTGATATGTGCCATCCATGTTGAGAGTTACATAAGGCCACCAAATCCATTCCTGGTAATCATGCAGGGCAGATAAGGATGCAAGATGTAGTAGTGGTCTTGATTGTCAATATTTCTTGAGCATTTAACACATTTAGACCTAAAAAGGTCACAGTGGCAGGAAAACATTGGCCATTCTGGAATCCTGGATCAAGAGACAATTTAAATTTGTATGGAGAAGAAACCTGTAATCTGCATACACAACCTGTAAGTCAAGGAAATTATATTAATAGATCCAGATACACTTTTGTTCAAGATGATCAAATCTCAAAAAAACTGAGGTTTTCAGTGTGTTTGTTCATAGAATATTTGTTCAGTGTAATGTTTGTATCCAGCAAAGGGTGTTGCCCATGGTTCTGTTTTCTTTTTGTTCCTTGTGACTTGAAGTCCCAAGCTTGTTCAAGAATAAAGATATCCTCTTTTTTTTTAAAGAGAGAGAAAACCAGTTCAGGCACAGAGATTCAGAGAGTGAGAAATCAAGTTCACACAAACAAAGTTCACATAACTAAGCAAGTTGTTCGTAGACAACAAACCAAAAGCAGAAAAAAGAGGGAGAGAGGAAGGAATGCATCTGGAAAGCCTGTTCCAAAGAGGCCTAAGTACAGTAGACAAAGAGAGGTGGAAACGCCATCTGCTCTGTCCAGCCACAGTAAACGGCTTACTTAAGCCAAAGAAACACCAAATCCAAAACCTCAAGAGGCGTAGACTCGAAAGCTTCCGTTTCACAGAGTCTCTTTCACCCACTCCAGTAGGCAAGATCTTCCGTCCCTGGAAATCCGGAGCCCATGCCAATCTTTGGGCAGATCCACGCAGGCCAATCTTTCCAAGGAAACTTCGTTTAGCAAGGTACAAGATGCGAGTCAGGGTTAGAAGACTTGCAGCACCAGAGATCCTTCGAATAGAAAGGAAAGCAACCAGAGGTTTCATCTTTTCATCACTGACAGGGAAATGGGGGCGAATGATCAAATGGGAAGGAAGAAGCGAGTTCCAGTAAGGGGATTTGAGGAGAAGAAAGATCCAGATGAACATGATCGAATTTGTGTTTAGCGGCGGCGTTTGTTCAAAGTTTAGGGTTTGAAGAAGCAGAAAGATGTTCGGGGGCGAGAGCATTTGCTTTTTCGGTTTCATTTTTTTTTCAAGTTACTAAAAATGAAGTTATTAGTATACTAGGAAAAAACCTTTTAAAAAATGGGTGAATTGGCAAATTCTTATGTCAAAAGACATACAATTTATCACAATAAAAACTTATAAAATTCATCCGAGTAAAGCTTATGTCAAAGGCATAGCTATTTTTATAAATTCCTATATCATTCCCTCAACAAAAGTTCAAAAAAAGGGGGAAAGAAATCCAAAATTAGATACATCTTCATCTTTTTACCAAAAATAAATAAACACATAACCATCATCAGGCGAAAAAAATAAAATAAAAAACTCTTCTCGATCGCAAAACTTCCTCTCATCCTTTGTGTAAACCTCTTCATCCAGCCACCTCTATGGCGGACAAGAAACATACGAACGAGAACCCATGGGGGGATGAGCAATGGGGCGACTTCAACGACGACAACGACAAGCACGGAAAAAACAAGCAACAACAGAAACCTGATGATGTACATGATCACCAACAGAAGGCTAAAGAAGGCAAGAAGCTAACGGAAATGATCGGGGACGGATTGCATAAGACGAAAGAAGGAGCTTCTAGAAGCATGAAGAGGGTCAAGGACGGCGCTTCTGTCGGACTCTTCTGGATGAAGGACAAGTTGCGTAGACCCGCCGCACAAAAGCCCCCTCCAACGCCGCCGCCGCCTCCTCCACCTCTTTCTAATTCGTCTCCGTGATCGTCCATCTCCGTGGCTTTAAACGCTGCGTTTTATGCGTGTGGTCTCTCTAATGTCTATTTATACGATACGTTTACGTGGCTTGAATTTCTTGTTACACATGTGTACATGATGATTTGATTTTTCAGGATAGTGAGGGCATTTGTTAAATTTGTTTTGTTTTACTGCTGGAATTAATTTGTGGACGCTGAATTGATTTTGTAAGATTAATTGACCCATCTTCGATTGTATCATCGCGTTCTCTTATTTTTCTGTTTTTTTTTTGCATCAATTTTAGATCCCTCGAGTAAATTTGTCTGTATGTACTCCAAAATTTGATGTCTTGAAAGTTGAAATAAACTATAAGTAGAGTTGAATTGACGTTGAACGTTAATGATTAAAATTATCTTCTTTTTTTTACCACTTCCTTCCGTATGAAAAAAATTGTCATTATAAAGTTTGACATACTTATTAAGAAATACAATAATTATTCTATATTCTCATAAATTTTTCTTAAAATTTATAAATATTTAATAATTCATCTCAATTGTAGCCAATAAACATAGAGAATTTGTATAAAAAACGCCAAAAAATACAATTTCCGATGTCAAATCCCGTAACTCATAAATAAATTATTACCTAAACATCTAAAATGATAATCTTTTTTATACAAAAATTATGGGCTAAAATGACAACCTTTTCAAAACGAATGAAGTATATACTATAGGTTTTTAAGCTCTACATAGTTTTTTTTAAATCTTTCACCAGAATATGACCGATCATTAAGAGATTTAAAATGGAGGCAATACATAGGGATATATTTTGAGGGAGAATAAGTTAAATAACGTAGGAATATTTCTAGAACATACAACGTATATGGAGGTTTGGAGTCTTGTGACAGTATATGATTTTTAGCAACTTATCCTATGAGTCAGAGACTCAAAGCGAGCCATAAATCTCATATGAAAATCAATGATGGGCCTGGTTTAGGCCCAACCCAAGAGTATTGGCCCAAATTATGGTAGCAGTGCTCTGGACCAGGCTTATCGACCGAAATGTGTGGCCCACCGCCTACGCTTCACGGCCCCACTGCTTTTTCTAAGGACAGTGTTCTCTCAAGCTCTGCTTTCGGATAAGAATATATTCTTCTCTCTTCAGTCTTCACCAACGCATAAAAACCAATTCCACTAATCAAAACCCCCAATTTTTGGGCAACGATGGTTTCCATCGCCGGACACATGGTTTTGACAAAGAAAATTTGAGGACGGAATTCGCTAATTAACAAGAAGAAGGAGAGAAAGAAGAAAGTTGAGAGAATGACTGTTTTAGCTGCAAATTCGCAGTTAATCTGCAGGGAGTTGATACATCAGAAGGAGCAACAACCGAAAAGAGTAAGTGGATTCTTTATGGGGAAGCGTTGTGGATGCGGATTCGGGATATCCGATCAACAGCGGGTGATGGGGCCCACGTTTGGGAAGAGGGAGAGTAGCAGACCGCAACGATCCGCGTCGTTTTGGGATGATATTTCGAGAGTAGCGGACGTTGTGGACTTGGAGGAAATCAAGGACTCTGAGGAGCTGGATCAGATCCTAGAACAGGCCAAGGAGCTTTCTCAGCCCGTTCTCATTGATTGGTAATTAATCTCTCTTAATCCCTACTTACCTTTTAATTTGGAAGGGAATTGAATATTTATGTGTTTTTAAAAGTGAATTTGTTGGACAGGATGGCATCCTGGTGCAGGAAATGCATTTATCTCAAGCCTAAATTGGAGAAGTTGGCTTCTGAGTATGGCCCCAAGTTAGTACGCAACTCCTTGTTCCAACGTTAATTAAATTCCATGCTTACGAAAACAATTCGTGGAAATTAATGAACAATGTTTATTATGTTTTGATCGCACAGAATAAAGTTCTACTGCGTGGATGTGAACAAGGTGCCCCAATCTCTCGTGAAGAGGGGAAACATCTCAGTAAGTATACAAATATGCTGTAAATTTGTGTAACATAATGTGAATTTAATTTATTGATTAACCACGTATGTTCCTTGTTTCATGGTGCTAAATTGAGCAGAAAATGCCGACGATTCAGGTTGGTTTAACACAAAGTGACGCTCTTGTTTGTTGTTTTTACTACATACATTAATGTATACGAGGCTTTGAATTTTATAAATTAATGCATGCAGCTATGGAAAGATGGAGAGTTGAAGGCTGAGGTGATTGGCGGTCACAAAGCGTGGCTCGTCGTTGATGAAGTTAGAGAAATGATTCAGAAATTTGTGTAAAATATAAGAAACTGCTGAATATGTGTTTTTTTGTTTCTCTTAAATCTTAATCATCATTGAACACTATCGTTTTCCACTTTTGGGTGGAATACGGAGGCAAATATTTGCATAATTAATTGATCATGTCTATGTGATCAGATTAACTGATTCAAATTAGAGCAGTTTCTTTCCTGATCCTGAAACGGCGAAATATGCAAGGAAATCTTTCTCTTCTTGGGCTGGGCCCAGCACATATGATGGACGCTGGTTTGGGCCTGCATATTTAGTCCAGCCACACTAGCCTTGTACGCTGTCAAGTTGACTATCAGGTTGGAGCATTTGATAGGAGTACCATCGTAGGATTTAATAGTTATGATTTGGTTAAACGAAGATTACAATTAGGAATATGTTCCACGCAACATTGATGACCAATTGACCATGTTTTGAATCTTTTAAAGTGTTTAAATTGGTTCAACTGACTTGGCCGGAAAGTTTGTTTAATGCAAAATCAACTCAATCAGCTACAAAAGTTTGTAAATTGGAAGCCATCAAGGTGAGAAATTCATTTCGAAACAGGCTGTAAACAAGGTGACAAATCGACAACACATTTATTTAGATGATTTTTTTTCCCGGGGTTCGAATTAATGGATTTTTTAATTAATGTGAGTTTGTACAATTCCATAGAGTCAGATTTGACCAAGAGGTGGTCATGATGTGTGCAAGTAGCGACGGTGGGTCCGCAGACATCCATTGTCCTATCCATCCGGTCGAGTTTCGATCCTATGCATGAAAATAATCCACCAACTTTGAATTGAATCCAACTAAGAACTAATCACAAAGTGGCAACTTGGTCCTTATTTGGTTGAACGTGAAAAGTGTAATTCTTAAAAAAGTTATTTATGTGAAATCAAAATATGTGAATTTAAATTTATGAGAATTGATAAATTATGTTTAGTTTAAATTTAAATCATAAAAAATATGAAGGAAGAAAATCTTATCCACTCCTTTCTAAATGATTGTACTTCATATATTTTATAGAAATTGAAAATTTTATTAATTAAATATATATATTTTTTAAAAATAAAAAATTCAACCAAATATATATATTTGATATCAATTCTCAAATAATTTAAAATCATAAAAATTTATTTTTCAACCAAACGACCAATTACAAAAGATTACATAGATAACTGCATAAAAAATACCGGAGTAAAATTAAGCTCCTTAAATAAAAAATATTCCCCGCATTAAAAATAGACGGATACACATTGCTGCCGGCCGCGATTTTCATTTCATTTGGATTTGAGTTTCATTTCGCGACCCTCCAAATGACCAAATCTCCCTCCTCCTTGATTCAGTATAAAAACAATTTTCATTTTATTTATTCCAATTTCTGCCATTCGAAAACATAAACGAGAGAGAATAGAGACGGATAAGAAAGAGAGCCTCCTCCTCTTCAATGGAGCCGGATCCATGATCTCTCGCTGGTTGCTAGTTGACGAATGATTCGCTTGAAAATTGTGTCTTATACCGATTCTCTTGATTTTGTCTCCGACGGTTTTCTTTTCTCTTTATAATTTTGTAAAAACCCTAACCCTAGACCTAGCTGTTAACTCCAGCCATTTTCTTCTCCCAGCGATATATTGTTGATTAGAATTAATTGAGAGAGGGAAGTATCCGTAGACCTTTCGATTTCCTGTCGGATCTTTGAATTTTGATTAGTCGGAGCTACAGATCGGGTTGGGTAAAACCATGCCGTCGCACGTAGATCTGGATCGGCAGATCGAACAGTTGATGGAATGCAAGCCGTTATCGGAGGCAGATGTGAGGACGTTGTGTGACCAGGCTAGGGCGATTCTTGTGGAAGAATGGAATGTGCAACCGGTGAAGTGCCCCGTCACTGTTTGCGGTGATATTCACGGACAGTTCTACGATCTAATCGAGCTGTTTCGGATAGGAGGGAATGCTCCTGATACTAATTATCTCTTCATGGGAGATTATGTAGGTCAGTAAGTGTCAGGCATCATTCTTTTGCTATTTCTTGAGTTTCTTACATCTTTTGCCTAATCTTATCGAGTTGCTTCTTACTAGCTTACATCAATAGTTTCTTCAGGTATACTGGCCGATGCGTGCTATTCTTCAACTAGAAATATACAGAGATGATAGAAATATTGTTATATTTATTATTAGATTGTGAATATTGTTTTATTTGTGTATTTTTTGGTGTAATGTGAGCCATTATTATCATTTGATAATAGAATTCATTGATATGATGTTTTGGTTATTGATTTCTACCATTTCCTGCTGGAGTGTATGAGGTGTTGAATTTAAACAGTAAAGAAAATATGGAGTTCGGTTTTATTGTGATGCAACTTGTACCGTTTCATTTTAGCTGATTATGTCATCCCCTCCTATGTTTTGACCATCTATGTTTGACACTAATCTTTAACACATCTGAACATTCAATAGAACTGAAGATTAGATAGTATATAGGTTGTATTTACCACAGGAAGTGAAGTGGTTATTACTTTTTCCAATCTTGAACTATTACCTTTTTACAATCACAAAGAGAGTAGTGGATTTTGCATGCAGACAGCCAGATATGACTACTGTCTATTGACATGCTTCTGGGAGCAGGAAATCCTTCATTTAATTTAAGATAACTATCTGGAAGATGTGGTTAAGGGAGTAAACGGAGATGTCGCATCTGCATAGTTATCTGCTTTGTCTAAACACCTTTGCTATCTCGTCGTAAATTGTGGATGGAAAAACAGAAAGTGAACAGATATTGATACCGAAGAAGCATGTCTCTGATTTTGGATGTTGATCACTGTTATCCTGACAGCTTGTCCGATGATAATACTTGTTGTGCTGCTTGTTTCTTATCGTCGTACTTTAGGTGCTAAGTTGATCTGCTAGCAGAAACATTTATGAGAATACGAATTTAGAGTTTTAGCTTGAAGGAATTTTTTTACTCTTTTGACGTTTAGAATATAAATTCGGATTAAGTAATTTCCGTTATACGGGTTTTGTCAGCATAACTAACGAGTTGTCATTATTAACATGTTGCATCTTGTTACAATGGTTCGATGTTGTGCTTAATGCTGTTTATTTTCATGACCAGATCGTGGCTACTATTCAGTGGAAACCGTCTCTCTGCTGGTTGCCCTGAAAGTTCGTTATAGGGACAGAATCACAATCCTTAGAGGAAATCATGAAAGCCGACAAATAACTCAAGTGTAAGGCATTCGCTTCACTTGGCATGCAACATTTGTCTCTACACGAAAAAAAGCGATGAGCTTTCCTTATTTGCTTTCTATGTTCTATTATTTTTTTAATGATGGATCATCTTTCCAAGGCATGACATTGTCATTGTTTCCTAGAGATTAGAAACTAGAAAGACCACGTCTATAGCATATTTTGACACATTTAGAAATGGAAGTTTTCCTCTATTGTTCATTTTTGGTATAGATGAGGATTGATATATTTACCATGAATCGTTAGTATGATTTCTCATGTGATTGTAAACGTCATGTGATACTAGAGACTATCTTGAAGCTACTTTACCTCTATTCTAAGTTGAATTGTTCCTGTTCAATAAATGTCTGTGAAAATCACACTTCAGATGTGTTATTCAGCACTTCAATATTGGTTATTATCCTTATCTCTTTATACCATTAGTAATTGTAAATAGGTAGTATGAGTATAGCATTTTTTATTTTGATGCAATCTTTAGCATCTTTACCTGCATTGATTAGTATGTTGAATCTAACTATTCTTGAATTAGTACTTTTGCCTCTTCTGTTCTTGGATTCACGGTTGTGAACTTTCGATGTTCTTCATTGTCTTTGGGTGGCTAGTTTTTGTGAGGTAACTACTTAAACATTGGATTTCAGGTATGGTTTCTATGATGAATGCTTGAGGAAATATGGAAATGCCAATGTCTGGAAGTATTTCACCGACCTCTTTGATTATCTACCTCTCACAGCCCTTATTGAGAGTCAGGTATAAGTTCATTCTTTTTATTTGCCAACGATGACTAAAGTATGAAGACATCTGAGAGTTTTCCTCACTCCTTTGCAGGTATTCTGTTTACATGGAGGACTTTCACCTTCTTTGGACACCTTGGACAATATCCGATCCTTGGATCGTATACAAGAGGTTTGATGGTGATTTTTTTAAGTATCATGCTAATCCTTTGGTTGTCACTTGTTAGTTTTGCTGAACATATCTGATTCTTTCATTGTTAGATAGATTGGTTTGAATTTTAATCAATCAACTGCTGCACAGTGCGCATGTGTTTTTGATTGTGATGTGTACACTATTTTTTCTCACTAGTGCTATTAGTACGCAATTTTTGTAGTTAGGATATATGACACAAAATGCCCCATAGGAGACTCTTCACAAAACCGAAGTTAGACAAACAAATTGGAGGTTCTTTTTACTTTCTTAAAAAAAAAATCAACCCTTCCAACATTCAAGAACTGTTTAAAAAGTTTAATGTTACTAAATTCCCCCCTAAACATTTTAATTAACTTATTGGCTTTAAGAGGCAAAATGGTAATTTAACATTTTTAATTGGTTTTTGCACGGAGAAGGGGCTGTGGGTGGTTCAGTGTAATTTTTCTTCTTATATGGGGTTTGAGAACTTTCCGAATTTAATAAATGGTTGTGTAATTTACCCATGCTATCCTCACTTAGCTTTGTGTAACAACTGCATTCATGACACACACATTGATGAATTAATTTCCATTCCCTGAAAAATAT
The DNA here is from genome assembly GCA_027886185.1 of Rheum nobile. Taxonomy (NCBI): domain Eukaryota; kingdom Viridiplantae; phylum Streptophyta; class Magnoliopsida; order Caryophyllales; family Polygonaceae; genus Rheum; species Rheum nobile. The sequence goes on along the minus strand of WOAB01000292.1, from coordinate 1,086,156 downwards.
GTTGGCGAAAGAGTTGTTTAAGTTTGTCCCATCTGAATATAATGTTATTATATTTGCTTGAGTAGGTACCCCATGAAGGTCCGATGTGCGATCTCTTGTGGTCTGATCCTGATGATCGTTGTGGTTGGGGAATATCTCCTCGTGGCGCTGGTTATACCTTCGGGCAAGACATAGCTGCTCAATTCAACCATACGAATGGACTCTCACTTATTTCAAGGGCCCATCAACTTGTAATGGAAGGCTTTAATTGGTGTCAGGTTTGTAAATGTCTTCTGTTCTTCTCCATTCTGAAGTTTCTTAATGTATGTATTATTGTATTCTTTATAAACAAGGAGATATGATGCAGGACAAAAATGTAGTGACGGTATTCAGCGCGCCCAACTATTGTTACCGCTGTGGTAATATGGCTGCTATCCTAGAAATTGGGGAGAACATGGATCAGAACTTCCTCCAATTTGACCCTGCTCCTCGACAGATTGAGCCTGACACCACCCGCAAGACCCCAGACTACTTTTTGTGATTTCCCTTGCTTGTCCACTTGGTCACTAAAAGTTTGTGAAACTCTTCAGTTGTGTCTTGTAGATTCGCCTCTGAAAAGCGGATTTTTTTTTGTTCTTCTGAAGGATCAGATCAGTTTGCTACATCGATTCTTTTCTTTGGACCGTGCTGTCCATGACTGCAGCTGCAGTTGAACCGATGAAAAGGTAAGGTTTAGTTTTTTTTTTTGATTTTTATCTTTGTATATTCTTCTGGAGGAGACGAAACCAGTAAAGATGACGATGATAATATCATTTCTTGTTGTGTAATTTCCCCCCAATTGTTTTATGTTAGGGGACATGCTTTGAGACATTGGCTCCCCAGCATTTTTGCCAATGAGTGAAGGCCTTGTACTTTTAATTTTCTTGAAATAAATCGTAGGGTTTTGAACTGGTGTTAGGAAGTAGTGTACTTAGACCTTAGAAGTAATATTCCCCAACTTTTCCTTCTAAAAAAATATTCCTCAACTTTTTGTTTGCTTTTATTCCTGTTGTCAACAAAACGTAGCATTGCACTAGCGGTGATCTTAAGCTTTGTGTGCCCTAGAGCTTAGATATGCTTGGACCGAATTAACCTGAGCCTGAAATTTACTGATACACCTCACCCCAAAAATTCGATTCAGCACAACCTAAATATGTCCCCAAAATGTTACAAATCCAAATGACCCAAACATGCAAGTCGATACATTTCCAAACATAAAATAAATTGCAATTTACAAATTCAAACTAATACATGATTCATCTTCATTACGTCTTAAAAATAGCCTAATTGGCGCGTCGATTGTAGGGGCTTCTTTCCAACCTCTTTAAGTGCATATATCTGTTGTTAAATTTGATTGTTGCTGGAAAAAACTGTATGGACAGCCACCTGCTAAGGAAAGGAGTGTTCATATCGCAGTTCGAACAAGATGACCGACCGAATCAGAACAACTGAACCCAAATTGGGCTGATATTCCAGTTCAGCTTTAGGTTATCAGTTCTCAATTTTGTTGCGAACTGAACTGAGAAATAGTTAACTTAATTTTGAAATATACAAATAAATACAGAATCTAAAACAATTAGAAATACGACCTTTTTAATTTCAAAAGTATTTTATCAATAATTTATTTATATGAAATGCCAAAAATAAATACAAAATCCGGTAATCAAGAGGTCCAGGTTGGGACTAGAGAACTCTGGTTTGATTTACCAGATAGAAGACTGATCCCAGATTCCTAGACTAGGAAAGAGAAAAGGGAGCACAATCAGCATTCTTATACCACGTACATAAAAGACTCGGAACCTCTAGCAAACTCGAGTAAAAAACAGCAATTCTACCATGAAATTATTGAAACATGCTTACGTTAGGACCATCTCAACCAGCTTCCTACACAATATCAACCGCTTATCACTGAATCACAAATCACAATTCAAAAGCACACTTTTGACATAACCTTTTTCTGAAATTTTTATAACAAATGAATCAATTACTGAAAACCATGACATAATGTATCTGACTATGCTATTTTTTTCTTCTTCATGAAATTATGTTTCAATTATGAATATATGATGTCTAGTATGTTCAAATATTAATTTGCATGATTTGATTCAACAAAATGAAGTTACGAAATAATGGTTTAATTCTGAACCCAAACTAATTGACCAATCAGAAAATTTTGAATTACCCATATCTCTCTATAAACCGAAGAGTGATTCAACGAGGAAATACCATGGAGTGTATATATTTAAAACCTAGGATTGTTCTGCACACGTACACCTCCGGCTGCTGGCATGATAGCATTTCGTTTTCGCCTCAGGAATATAAATGAGCCGCTAACCAGCAATAAACCCAACATGAGAACCTGTTAAAATCAATGCACTACATAGGTTAGGAAACATTGCAAAATTACAGCTAAGAGAACTTGCATGGTTGTGTATGAAAGCAGAAACTAGGGTACCAAGTAAATGTTGAATCAAATTATATCACCCAGCAAATGTTAAATCATGTGACAAAAAGAGTCCACTGTTCGTATAAATATTGTATTTCTTGGTCCTGAAAGCTTAATAAAGGTATCAAGGCATTGAAATGGAATGGCATACCTCAAAACCAAGTACTGATAACCTCTCTTCATTTACAGCAGGTATACAACTCCTGAAAGTTACATAAGACTCTGTATTTCCATCTTTATTGGCTATATTCTGTTTCAAAACTCTGCCTGAAGAAGTGCTTTCCTCATTGGAGTTTAAATCTAGATTTTCTTTCACCAGTGATGCTCCAAGGGTAGAACGGCCCTTTTTTGCGTTTTTATTGTTGGTTTCTTTTGCTTCATCTTCAATTTTAACACATTTCAAAGGAATACGGTATCCTGTTTCACTGCAACGATATTTTTCTTCATTCTACAAGAATCGTATCAAACAAAGAGTATTGTGAGAAAAGGTACCAGCTGCAAATATTTATATCCGGCATTTACATCTCTATCTAGAGTAGCAATAAACAGGTATGAAATGAATAGCATCATGCCTATTTTGTTAGTATGAAATGAATAGCATCATGCCTATTTTGTTAGCAACTGCAAACATGAATTCTTCAGAATTTAGTTATTGTTCCAGATCTGTAGATTGAAGATCAAGGTACGCGTATACTGCTTAAGATCTGTGTTTCCAGGAAGAACAGCAATTCTGCTAATTATGATTGTACATTTGTAAACTATGCAAAGTTGCTAGAATTAGATTATGAAACTCGCATATTCTGATTGCACACTGCTGAGAGTGAATTTAAGCATTTAAGTTGTCACAGGTAAATTTGGTCAGATGAACTGTCACATGAATCGTAGAAAGAAAGAAACAATAGATCCAGAATATCTAAAGCCAATCCGGAGCTCCAGTTCCCCTATCTAGATCATCAATTCAAGTCTAGAAGAATCAGACAAATTTCAGGTTACAACGGAAGGAGAAACCTAATGTATCATTATCAAAATGCGATACAAAAATGATTCGACAGACAAAATTACACGAACTGTTGCTATAAAAATCGAATCGAAATCCATAATCAAGCAGCCAAGACAAACATCACAGAGTGAGAATCAGAACAATTACCTTCTCAGAATACTGACAGGGAACGCAAGCACCAGAAGGAGAGCAATCGAAAGTAGTATTACCACCTCCAGGAGTCTCTCTAAACCCTAGCAGCGTCCTGTGCGGTATACCTCCAACCTCTTCTTCTCTGCGCGGAAATAGTAGCAATTCTGTCGATCAATTGATCATACACAGAAAGTAATACAGAGAGAGGTAGATTGCTTACGATTGATTTCCAGCTGAGAATTGGTAAATTGACGAGAGAACGACGAAGAAAACGAGCAGAGATCGACGGTGAAGTAGAAGAAGCGAAGGAGGAGAAACCATGGCTGATCTTCCACCTCTACGATTCTACGAAGCGAATCGATCCGAGTTCTCACCAATGTCAAAGAGGCTCCGAGCGATTCACTTGTGCCATATAGCAGAATAGGACCTTTTTATTTCTTTTACCCTCTCGCTAAATGGCACTGGTATTGACATGCTATTCGTATACAGGTTTGATTCAGCCTGATTTTTTAGGGCACATTTAACCACGGATATGTTTTTCTATACTTCTCTGTTCTGATTTTTTTAATGGTTATTCAGATTTTGATGTTTAACTCTAGTTTGGAGTAGTTAACAACCTCACTAAAAACAATGGATCTTAGATTAATTCAAGGAATTTTATAATCAATGTTAGAAATCTGGACATCTGTGTAACTATTGCACCTACACCACCCTTTTCTAATTTCTTAATACTACATACTTGTTATTGAGCAGTGTGAGTAGTGGCCACAGATCACAATCATGTGCCAAATAAGCCAAAAATGACCTGAACAGTAGTATATTTTTAATTATGCTGCTATGCTCCTATATTTTGGAGAGCAAATAGTTGGAAGTTTGGGGTTTTGCTTGTAGGAATACAGGAACAATAATCTTCCCCCAGGATTCAACACCAGCAAAAGCACCTATAACTACAAGAAATTGCTAAGGAAACCCAGTACATGGGAACAATGTTTGTGTTAAGTCAATGTGATGATACTGTAATTCAGTCAAACCAAAATCCAAAACCAATCTGATAATGAATAGAACTCAGGTTGGAGTTCCACAATCGGATTCATAATTTCCCAGGCTGCTTAAGGATTTTCTGCCCATTCCGAAGCCAATCTGATTTGAAAGGTAGAAAAGGGCCACAATTACACATCACATAAGAGTCCAATTGCATTACACAACAAAGTGAGCTCACTCTCTCACATGTATGGTTGGTTCCAAAGGGCACTCAAACACCATTTCATGGCCTACAGACAACCAAAAAGCACAAGTACTAGTCAAGGGACCCAGATTTCATGTGAGTTTTTGATGCTTGTTTGACCACCACATTATGTTCATTTTTTGCCTTTTTCTCCGGAATTTGCTCTTCTTTTACTCATTGTTTCAGTACACAGTTGAGATCAGTTAATGGCATCACGAGAATCCTGTGCTGCTTGAGCTGATTGATTACTGCATTTACTTTTGAGATTCAAACTGAAGCAGATTTTCAGGAACAAAATGGGATACAAGAAGTATTAAGCTAAGAAATAATACAAGACTATCCTAGTTCAGATTTTGACTAACATTTTTGTATTGAGAAGATGAAAGAGAACTATATTGATCAATCTGGAAGAAAAAACTCAAGTATTTTGGCATTGTTAAGTATTAAAATCACAAAAAATTAAAGGATCTGCTTGTTAATGTGATTCCAATTGGGGATAACTTTTCCCATTACAATGAACTCTACACCATTATGTGATTGTCATGAGAGAGTGACCTTACAAGAAAGATTAATACTAAGAAACTTTCTTCTTCTTCTTCTTCCTCTTCCATGATTCAGCATTTATTTGTCACGGTTTACTCCATATTTCAGTTGTGACTTCCAGCAAATGGAACTATGGATGAACGAGATAATACTCGACTTATTGGTGTAAGACATAGCAAGAGATATTAGCCTAGCCATGATGATGGTTTCTCGTATTCTAGTATTGAAGTCCGACAAGTACAGCAAAAAAAGGCTAGATAATGATTCCATTAAACATACAAAATACTACAACAATCACCACAGAAACACATGAAACAGAAGAATTTGGAAGCCATGTACCTGAATAGCTCAAGCTCCCAAGTACACATGATGAAAGAATAGATAGATTTATCTAACTGCCCAAGCCTTCACTTAAACTTCTTAGTTCTTAGTCAAGGTCTTCTTGGTCCAAGACCAAAGCAAACTCATCGTAATGTTCAGTTAATCCATATTTCTCAGCCATGCTCCTCAATGACTCATACACACGAAACACAGACGGACGATCTTTAGGCCTCGAAGCAACACAAGAACAAGCCACCTTAAGCAACTGCATGATATCATCATCATTTCCTTGCCCAAATATACCCTTATCAATGGCATCCTTAATCCTACCAGTACTGGAAAGATGAGTAACCCAATCCACCAAACTTCCCTTAAAACACTCCCCAGCATTGCACACTTCGAGCGGCTTTTGACCTGTAACTAGCTCCAGAAGCACCACTCCGAATCCGTAAACGTCCCCTTTAAGGGATGCAACCATGGTGCTAGAGTACTCAGGCGCCACATAACCAAACTCTCCAAACCCCCCATTAACAAAAGAGCTTCCATTAGACTTCCCCATGCTTATAAGCCTAACCAGCCCAACATCAGCTATCCTAACATTGAAGTCGTCATCAAGAAGCAGAATACTGGAGCTAATACTCTGGTGCATATGAGGTGGGTGGCACCCATGGTGGAGCCAAGCAAGCCCTCTAGCTGCACTCACAGCAATCCTCAGCCTAATTGGCCATTTCAAACCAACATCTTTGACACTACTAACACCATTTAAGCTGCTGCTGCTGTGCAGGCGTGAATACAAAGTTCCATTGGACATATGCTTATAGACCAAGAGCTTTTCATCCTCAACCATACAAAACCCTAGAAGAGGCACTATATTGGGATGCCTAAGCTGCCCCAACTTGTTCAGCTCCGATCTGAACTGTTTCTCTGTAAGTTTACAGCCACAAAGCCGCTTAACTGCTAATGCAGATCCATCTGACAACACAGACACATAAGAAACCCCAGTTTTAGTTGAAACCATTACCTTACTGTCGTTGAAATTGTCTGTGGCGTCCAACAAATCCAAAAGCCTAATTTTAACGATAGGTTTTTGAAACAGAACAACTTGGACTAGCTTGTTAGCTAGCAATTTCCCCACCCAACCAACACGATTCGCACCCTTCTCCTCGCCAGCTTCCTCCTTGTTCTTCCCTTCATGGCTATCACCACTAGCAAAGAACCACCACCAGATCGTGAAACCAAGAAAGATCGAAGCCGCGGCCCCAACAACACCAGCAACAATCACAGCTGTCAAGTTCCTCCCAAATAGCCCCCCGCACTTGGATCCCAAGGGAGCGCCGCAGAGGCGATCGTTGCCGCTGAAACCTCCGGCATCGAACCTCGATAAATCCGCCGGAATCGAGCCGGAGAGATCGTTGTCCTCAAGGGAGAGATGCTTAAGCCTGTCTAAGCCGCCTAATTCGTAGGGGATCGAACCGGAGAGGCGATTCCCACTGAGAGTAAGCGAGTTGAGGAACTTGCAATCGGCGATCTCGGAGGGGATGGGGCCGGAGAAGTCATTGGAGGAGAGATCTAAAGTGACAAGGTAAGGCAGCCAGGAGCAGATTTGGGAGGGAATCTGGCCGGAGAGCTGATTACCTGATAGAACGAGGTTTTGGAGGCTCCGGCAGAGGCGGAGAGAGGAAGGAAGGGTTCCGGCGAGAGAGACAGAAGGGAGTTGGAGGCTGATGAGGCGGTCCTCCTTGTCGTTCCAGCAGGAGACGCCGGAGAGCTTGCAGATGTTGGAGGCGGAGGTGTTGGAGAAGGACCAGCCGGAGAGTGCTCCGGTGGGGTCGGAAAAGGATGATTTCACACCTTCCAGGCATTGTACGTCGTCATCCAGGGAGAGGGAGATTTGCGGCAGGAGAAGTAGAGAGATGAGGAGGAGGAACTGGTGGTCCATTAGGTGGTTGATCGGGAGAATGTGGCTGCGTTGGTGGTCGGACGGTGGTGGTTGTGGCGGCGGAGTCAGGAGGAGAGAGCGATGAATGAGTGCCAGTGAGCGGCCATTGAAGGAGAAGAGAGGAGAGCAGCCTTTTTCTTGTTGGAGTTAGGGGAGTTTAAAAAATGGGGTCTGTCAGTTAATCATATTTGTCTTCTTTCTCGCTTTTATTTAAAGGGGATGGCCGAGGAGGTGGGGAATGGGCAAGAAACGACGACGTTTGACTGGGGTGGAATTTGACTGCTCGGTCAGTGGTAACGTGAGAGAGCACAGCGCCTCACACTATCCAATGAGTAGCTCCAAAATTGGAAATTAAACGTCTGAGCGTTTTGGGTTAATTGATCATTTAAGAATTTTTAATTAATAAAATAAATTTTTATTAATTTTTTCTATCTCTAGTAACTTATTTTTTTAGGCAATGGCTAAATAAATGCGAAATATTGTCTATATCGACGCTATTTTACACGCTTAAGATAAACGTGTGGTTTTACACGCTTAAGGTAAGCGTGCAGGGATATTGTGGGTATTTTGAAAATACAACTAAGGGAACCTACACGCTTAAGTTAGGCGTGTAGACACACGCTTAAGTTAGGCGTGTAGACACACGCTTAAGTTAAGCGTGTAGTTTTTATTTTTTTAAAGTTTTAAAGCACACGCTTAGCTTAGGCGTACAATACTATTTTTTTTTCAAAATTGTATTTTTTTCCATAATCATGTAGAGAATTTCAATACGAGTCCGTATATATAAAATTCGTCCAAAACGGACATCGTTTGCCCCTCCAAAAGCTCAAAAAATGAAGCCTTCTTCTTCCTCCTCCTTTGAACCGCCGCTCATCCGTAAGCTTTTATAAGCTTCAATGGAGGATTTGGCAAATTTCTTGGATCCGATTGAAGTCATTAACTATTGGACATTTAAGAGGACCTTATCATACACGTAATTCCACATTTAATCGGATTGAATGTCGATTAAAATCGTAGAATTTTATCCCCAAAGCCACTGTGTCGTCCAAGGGGCCGATTTGAACAAATCCAAAATTGGATCAAATCGTCTTCAATTAGAGGGCATGAACCATAGGGCCTTGTTGAGGGTATCCTAAGATTCAAAATGCATATAAAATCCCCTTCAATCGTTGCCCCAATGCATCCGATTTCGAAGTCAAAACTCATGAACCCTAAATCCCGTTACCGGTTGTTCTTGACCGAAATTCGAGCACATGAAAGCTTTATTCTTACAATTGTTGGTACTATTAGCCTTGAAAATTGGTCATCTTTCAAAGCCCTCTCTTTACATCGCCGGAAAAAGACCACTTCCATTCAATTTGGAGTTTTTTCGACGAGGTGTCAAGAAGGTATTCCGACGGGATTGAATTTGTGCCCATTTTGCAATTTTTGGGCTATTTTTGTTTTGTCTTAATCTTGGTTAAATTAATTAATCTAGATTAGTGAAAAATATTTTAGGATCAATTTGGTGTCAGGCATATAATATGTAAGTAATAAGTTTATAATATTTAACCATAATGTGTAACTATAGTATGTAAGTAATAATTTCATAATATTTAACTATAATACATATTATATAAGTAATAAATTCATAAATACTTAACCATAATGTTTAACTATAGTATATAAGTAATAAGTACGTAATACTTAATTATAATGCATAACTATACTTTATAACTAATATGTTTTATAATACTTAAGTGTAATACATAACTATAGTATATAAGTAATAAGTTCATAATACTTAACCATAATGTGTAACCATAGTATATAAGTAATAAGTTCATAGTACTTAATTATAATGAAATACTATAGTAAATAAGTGTAACTATATGAAATTTCATGAAGTACTGTAGTATATAAGTCTAAGTATACTAGATTTAATGAAATATTATAGTACATAAGTGTAACTATATGAAATTTAATAAAATACTATAGTATATAAATCTAAGTATATTAGATTTAATGAAATACTGTAGTATATAAATCTAAGTATATTAGATTTAATGAAATACTGTAGTATATAAGTGTAACTATATGAAATATAATAAAATACTATAATATATAAGTTTAAGTATACTAGATTTAATGAAATACTATACTATATAAGTGTAATTGTATGAAATATAATAAAATACTATAATATATAAGTTTAAGTATACTAGATTTAATGAAATACTATACTATATAAGTGTAACTGTATGAAATATAATAAAATACTATAATATATAAGTTTAAGTATATTAGATTTAATGAAATATTATACTATATAAGTGTAACTATATGAAATATAATGAAATACTATAGTATATAAGTATAACTATATGAAATATAATGAAATACAATGATACATAAGTATAACTGTAATATCCCATAAGTTTTAGAAAGGGTATTTGGATAATTTTTTCATCCTTCGCTCAATTAATTATTTTGCTTTCAGTAGAGTTCGGAATTTCCGTAAAATCCATAACCTCCGAAATAATTCTGTGAGTGATATAAAATACATTCAATGTATTTTTGAGATTTAGAATATTTGTTTGAATACAAACATATAATTTACTGGTTTAACACGAATTCTCCCGCTGTGCTAACACTGACACGATACTCCCATGTGTAAAACGTGTCGGGGCATTTGTCAATTAGTTGGACAGCAAGCTGCCTCTCCTTGGAGCTAGAGCTCGATCGTGCAGCTCAACCACACCATCACTCGCGTCTCTCTCCCTCTCGTCTCTCGCCATTTTTTTTCCCGGCGAAACGAGACCTCCGAGCTCGCCACTGTCGCCTCTCGCCAGCTCGTCCTCCCCGGCGAGTTCCCCCTGCTCGCCATCGTCGGTCGTCGCCGGCTCCCTCTGAGCTCGCCTCTCGTCTCTCCCGGCTCTCGGCGTCGACGTGAAGCTCGGCGAGGTGTCGTGGTGTCCCTCCTCCCTGCCGACGCCGCTCCACCCCTGGCGTCGACGAGCCCAGCGAAGCTCAACGAGACCCCGCGCGAAGCCTCTGTTTTTGTTGTCTGTTTGATTCGTGTAATTGAATCTTGAAGATGGTGAACAGTAGAGTGGGTCACCTTGTTGAATTGTGTTGTTGTTGGGCCGATTAGCCCAAAACCCTTCCTGTCCAGATTTGACCCGAAATTATTCGATTGGTATAATTTTGACTACCTTTTATCTGTATTTTTTTATAGAAAAATTTAATAAATATTTTTATGATTTATAATCATAAAAATTTATTAAATTTAATTCCTTAAGTTCGTCCAGACAAATTAATTGATAATTAATTAATTTGTTAGTTAGAATGTGATTCGCTGGATCGCGTGTGGACTCATAATCCGTTGGAGCTATCTGAAGCTTAGGCCATATCCTCGGAAAAGATATAATCAGTAGTCGTCTCGTCTAGATTCATCGCCGAATCTATTCCAGACAAGTGGCGGTTCGCTCTTGCTCATCATTCCATATTTCAATTAATTATCAATTGTTTAGTTGTTAATTAATTTGGGATGATTTACTGTTTTCGTTGGGAACAGTTTTGATAACTGTTTGTGATTTTAAAAGATATTATAATAGGTTGTATATCTGCTAGAACAACGCTATTATATCTGTTATTGGCCTTAATGGCTTTGATGTGATTATTACTGTGCGTTAACTGTTTAGTTAGCACAAGTATTCTTAACGTTGATGTGAATTATTACTGCGTTCGTAACTGTTTAATTAGAACGAGTATTCGTAGGAACGCTATGTACCTTGTGGGGGTTTAGCTGTTTCTTTATAACTAGTACTTGGTGGATTTTTCCCCAGTACTCTCTCTGGTCATGACCATGCCCTTACTCAGGGTTGGTGCACTTAGCTAGTGCCAAATCTTTTGAGATTTATTCCCTCTGATATCTCTTGTGAGGAGATCTGATATCTCTTGTGAGGAGATCCAATATCTCTTGTGAGGAGATTTAAAAGCTTATAATGTGATGATCGTTTTGGAATTAAATGAGATAAGTGCCGTTGTCGCACACAATTAATATACCCTTGACGAGTAGTGCAACTAGGCAATAGTGCAGCTAGGAAACTCGTCTTGACTTTGATCAGAGTACGTTCTCTTTCCAATCTGGATTCGCTTTATGCGGTGAGGTTGGTCGTGAACCGAAACATCAAGTCGTTTTTGAACGCTTGAATGATTAATTAATGTTTCAGACATTTGTCATATTTCCGATAAGACTTAATTCATTGGAGTATTCTTTTGGGATTGATTGTTGTAAGACTCGGTCTTCCAGAATCATCTCTTGATCATGCCTTTTCATATATTATAGTAGGAGTATGATGGTTGACTATCCTGATCGGTTATTATTCGAGAAGCGATGAGTCTAACCTAATACAACTACTTTGAACTTTCTGCTTTGTGCCCTTGCTAGTCTATTCTTTAGACTAACCCCCTGTATTTTTTGTTATTTGCATCGTCATGGTTGGTGTCGTCCGCCCGTTTCGACACATTAGGTGAGTTGAGGATTTGAGAAGGCCATAACGACTATGAGGATGAACGGTATTTGAAAATGTTTTAATCAGGCTACGATCTTTAGGCGTTGACTACTGAAGTCAATACTCTTGTAAATTATTTTAAGTCTTCCGCTGTATTGTAATAACTCTGTATTTTGTTGCATTTGGAATTGTGTTGAAATTCCGCGACTATGTTTTAAATGAAAGTTATGGTAATTTTGTATCATAATTGTTCTTTATGAATTGTGTTTCAATGGTAAAGTCTGGGGTGACTTCGGTGTGGAAACCGATGTCACTGGCGATAATACCTTTCCAAATGGGTTAAAATTTGGGGGTGTTATAGTAACTATATAAAATATAATGAAATACTATAGTATATAAGTGTAAATATACGAAATTTAATGAAATACTATAGTACATAAGTGTAACTATATGAGATTTAATGAATTACAATAGTACATAAGTGTAACTATATGAAATATAATAAAATACTATAGTATATACGTATAACTATATGAAATATAATGAAATACTATAGTATATAAGTCTAAGTATACTAGACTTAATGAAATACTATAGTACATAAGTGTAACTATATGAAATTTAATGAAATACTATAGTATATAAGTCTAAGTATACTAGATTTAATGAAATACTATATTATATAAGTGTAACTTATATACTATAGTATTTCATTATATTTCATATAGTTACACTTATGTACTATTATAATTCATTATATTTCATATAGTTATACTTATGTACTATAGTATTTCATTAAGTCTAGTATAGTTAGACTTATATACTATAGTATTTCATTATATTTCATATAGTTACATCTATATACTATAGTATTTCATTATATTTCATATATTTACACTTATGTACTATTATAATTCATTATATTTCATATAGTTACACTTATATTGTAACATCACAGGCCAAGCTACCCCAGTCACCAAGCCGCCCAGCCACCCAACGGTGCCGGCGCCGGTATTGGTGGTGCCTGATTGTCCAAGGGCATGCAGCCCACACACCCAACCCTTCCCCCATTTAATTGGGTAGGTTGTTTGCCCACGGGGATCGAACCCGGAACCTTTAGATACAAGGGCAATGCCTTACCACTTGTATCACCAATTGCGATGCAGCACAATTGGTGATACAAGTGGTAAGGCATTGCCCTTGTATCTAAAGGTCCCGAGTTCGATTTCCGTGGGCAACAACCTACCCATTTAAATGGGGGAAGGGTTGAGTGTGTGGGTTGCATGCCCTTGGACAACCAGGCGGCACCAGTACCGACGCCGGCACCGTTGGGTGGCTGGGCGGCTTGATAGCTGGGGTAGCTTGGCCTTAGATGTTACAAAAAAGTACACTTTGAATGAGAGGGGCTCCGACCTTATTGGACCAGCCATTTCTCTATCCATGGGCCGCAGCCCATGTACCCCAACCAAATCCCCATGGCTGGGAGGTTGTTCGTGAGTCTCGAACACGAGACCTCACGCTTTAACAAGCGGCCTAACACCCACTTGTTACCAATTGTGCTGCAGCGCAATTGGTGACAAGTGATGCTTTGACAGCTTGTTAAAGTGTGAGGTCTCGAGTTCGAGACTCACGAACAACCTACTGTGCGCCATTTAATATGGACCAGTGAGGGGTTGGGATGTATGGGATGCAGCCCTGTGATGGGCCGGACTGCTAAGCTGTCGAGGTATTACATAAAAGTACACTTTTATGGAGAGGGGCTCCGACCCTTACCGGCCAGCCATTGCTCTATCCATGGACCGCAGCCCATGTACCCCAACCAAATCCCCATGGCTGGGAGGTTGTTGGTGAGAGTCGAACACACGACCTCTTCACCCTTTATCAAGCCTCCGAAGAGCGCCTTGATACCAATTGTGCTGCAGCGCAGTTGGTGATACAAGTGGTAAGGCATTGCCCTTGTATCTAAAGGTCCCGGGTTCGATCCCCGTGGGCAACAACCTACCCATTTAAATGGGGAAAGGATTGGGTGTGTGTGCTGCATGCCCTTGGACAACCAGACGACACCAGTACCGACGTCGGTACCGTTGGGTGGCTTGGTGGCTGGGTAGCTTGGCCTGAGATGTTACAAAAAAGTACACTTTGAATGAGAGGGGCTCCGACCTTATTGGACCAGCCATTTCTCTATCCATGGGCCGCAGCCCATGTACCCCAACCAAATCCCCATGGCTGAGAGGTTGTTCGTGAGTCTCGAACACGAGACCTCACGCTTTAACAAGCGGCCTAACGCCCACTTGTTACCAATTGTGCTGCAGCACAATTGGTGACAAGTGATGCTTTGGCAGCTTGTTAAAGCGTGAGGTCTCGAGTTCGAGACTCACGAACAACCTACTGTGCGTCATTTAATATGGGCCAGTGAGGGGTTGGGGTGTATGGGCTGCAGCCCTATGATGGGCCGGGCTGCTAAGTTGTCGAGGTATTACATATATACTATAGTATTTCATTAAATCTAGTATATTTAGACTTATATACTATAGTATTTCATTAAATTTCATATAGTTACACTTATGTATTATAATATTTCATTAAATCTAGTATACTTAGACTTATATACTATAGTATTTCATGAAATTTCATATAGTTACACTTATTTACTATAGTATTTCATTATAATTAAATATTATAAACTTATTACTTCTATACTATAGTTACACATTATGGTTAAGTATTATGAACTTATTACTCATATACTATAGTTATGTATTATAGTTAAGTATTACAAAATATATTAGTTATAAAGTATAGTTATGCATTATAATTAAGTATTACGTACTTATTACTTATATACTATAGTTAAACATTATGGTTAAGTATTTATGAATTTATTACTTATATACTATGTATTATAGTTAAATATTATGAACTTATTACTTACATACTATAGTTACACATTATGGTTAAATATTATAAACTTATTACTTACATGTTATATGTCGGGCACCAAATTGATCCTAAAATATTTTTCACTAATCTAGATTAATTAATTTAACCAAGATTAAGACAAAACAAATCAAAAATACCCAAAAAATCGCAAAATGGGCACAAATTCAATCCCGTCGGAATACCTTCTTGACACATCGTCGGAAAAACTCTAAATTGAATGGAAGTGGTCTTTTTCCGGCAATGTAAAGAGAAGGCTTTGAAAGAGGACCAATTTTCAAGGCTAATAGTACCAACAATTGCAAGAATAAAGCTTCCATGTGCTCGAATTTCGGTCAAGAATAACCGGTAACAGGATTTAGGGTTCATGAGTTTTGACTTCGAAATTGGATGCATTGGGGCAACAATTGAAGGGGATTTTATAGGCATTTTGAATCTCAGGATACCCTCAACAAGGCCCTATGGTTCATGCCCTCCAATTGAAGACGATTTGATCCAATTTTGGATTTGTTCAAATCGGTCCCTTGGACGACACGGTGGCTCTGGGGATAAAATTCTATGATTTTAATCGACATTCAATCCGATTAAATGTGAAATTACGTGTATGATAAGGTCATCTTAAATGCCCAATAGTTAATGGCTTCAATCGGATCCAAGAAATTTGCCAAATCCTCCATTGAAGCTTATAAAAGCTTACGGATGGGCGGCGGTTCAAAGGAGGAGGAAGAAGAAAGCTTCGTTTTTTGAGCTTTTGGAGGGGCAAACGATGTCCGTTTTGGACGAATTTTATATGTACGGACTCGTATTGAAATTCTCTACATGATTATGGGAAAAAAATGCAATTTTGGAAAAAATAAATAAATATTGTACGCCTAAGCTAAGCGTGTGCTTTAAAACTTAAAAAAAAAAACTTTCCTTATCTGTATTTTCAAAATACCCACAATATCCCTACACGCTTACCTTAAGCGTGTAAAACCACACGCTTATCTTAAGCGTGTAAAATAACGTCGATTTAGACAATATTTTGCGTGTATTTAGCCTTTTCGTTTTATTATTATTTGTCCTCCATCTTCTTTGTTTTTTCTCTCTCTAAAATATTGTTTTTGGGTTTAGGGTTTAAGGGGTAGTGTTTAGGGGGTAGAGAATAGGGTTTAGGAAGAGGGAAAATGGTCCATTTTTACTAAGAATCCATTAATTTAAAAAAAAAAATTTGTCAAAGAGTTATTTATTTTACTCACCGGAGCAATCAGGTTACATAAGTTGGTTAAAAGTTACTTCATGCGACGGTGATTGTACATTGGGCTATTAAACGGGTCAGGCCCATTGAAAAATTGGGCCAGCACATAAACATCAGCAACCCACTGTTTTTAGCAACCGGTTCACGGCTCACCCATCAGAAACCTGCTAGGTTTTCTTATGATCGAATTTCTCTACTGAAGTGAATTCAAACTATAAATCCAAGTTCAAGGTATTTTTCTAATGGAATCCAGAAACTACGTATTAGGAGTCAAATTATATGATGTTTACTTGCTTCTTAATTGGAATGCTTTCAGTTTCTGCCTTTAGATTTATCGATCCTACAATTACCTGCAAAACACATCACTTGCATCTGACTCGTCTATTATTCATTGATGGTTCGGATGGATCGTGTCATCTGCGAAACTTTTTGTTATTATTTTTCGAGTGTAGAAATGTAGTGAAAAACATATTGGTCAAAACAGGTTCAGCCTCCTAGGTTTAAATATATATTTTTTTATCTTAATGTGCATAACAATCTTGTCAACGTAATATAAACATTGTGTGTTACTTGGTCATATATTACAAGAACACTATATATTGATCTTACTTGGGATATCTTAGACTGAGCTACTAAGAACTTTATGAAAACATAGTTATAACAAATTTGCTGATCAAGTGATCATTACTCATGAGTAAGACACATAGAAAGAGGTTGATTCCTATACAAATTTACAATACCCGGAAGTGATCATTAGGGGAGTTCATCCGGTTCGGTCCAATGGACCGGATTTTTTCAAAAATGTGGACCGTAGACCGGACTGGACCAGTCTTATTCGGTCCGGTTCCGGTCCGATTTAAGACCAGATTAGACCGAAATTTTTATTAAAAAAATTAAATTAAATTCTTATTTAATATCTAAAAAAACATTTATACTTCTAACTTATTAACTTAAAAAAATATAAAATATATATTTAAACTCCTAACTTATTATTATTTTTTTATTAAAAAAAAATGATCCGGACCGGGTTTTTTTTCCGGGTTTGGACCGGATTAAGGGAAAAAACTGGACTGGAGACCGGACCGTAATTTCACCGGTCCGATCTTTTCCGATCCAGGCAAGATTTGAACAGCCCTAGCCAGCTTCCTATGGAATTGCAACAAATATACAAAGATTTCATGGTTGGTTTTCTACAAATTCTATGATAGAATGTACTGGAAAACTAGCAAAAATGGTTGGTTTTCTATAAATTCTGTTATGGAACTAATTAACAAAAACAAGAGTTATACTTCATATGATTCTTCATGGATCTGGAAGATGGATACGTATCCCAAAGTTAAAAAAATTGTCTGGAAAATAATGAAAAAACGGAATCCCAACAAAAGCTATATTAGCAGAAAAAGGTGTAGCAATCCCTCCGGGTTGCATTCGGTGCAATGCTCAATTGAAGGATGTGAATCACCTCCTTTTCCAATGCACGCATACCATGAAAACAATCGGAAAAATGAATTATGCTACCTTTGGCATCATCACATCCCTATACATAGGAAACAAAAAAATCAATGAAATCATTGAAGAAATTCGACAAAAAACTGATAGATCATAATTCATAGAATTAATGGTCTCTTGGTGGGGCATTTGGTTCTATAGAAACCAACAAAGCTTTGGAAGAACAAACGATGACGTCGACCCCATAAAGGATGTACCAATTTATATCAAGAAACAAATTGAAAACTGGCATAAAACGAAAAGCTGGAACCCTGACTGCTTAACTGAAGACAAACAAAAAACTCTTAGAACGAACATTGGTAGACGACCAACAAAGAAATGGAAAAAACCACCTTACAATATTGTTAAAATTAACACAGATGGGTCCATCAAAACCAATGGTGAATCTAGTTTTGATTACATCTTAAGGAACAATACGGGTATACCAATTTTCCTCCATGGGGATAAATGTGGTATCTCAACCCTGCTTAAAACAGAAACACCGACAATAAGAAATGTCCTGATAAAGGCCTATGAATTAGGCATTACCAACATTCAGCTTGAATGCGACAACCTTACCATTGTGAATGTCCTTAATCAAATATGGCATTGTCCATGGGATATTGAAATGTTAATTTCTGATATCCTGTGTTTTTTACAACTGTTTTCTTCAAGACAGATTTTTCACGTCTTTTGAGAAACTAACGTCGTGGCCGATTTCATAACAAAGAAGGTCTAGCAGGTTTCCTTGGAAGATTTTAGAGATAGTCTAGAATTTATAATTCTCACCCGCAAGGATGCTATAGGTTGAGAAACCGGCTCTTATGTGGTTTTCAATCTAATTTTTACCGATTCAAAAAAAATAAAAAATATATATATATATATAGAGGCACGCTCCGGTAAAACGGAAATTGTGGTAAAACGGAAGTACTAATCTGGAGCGTCGGATTGATGTTGATGGATGGTTGGATTAATGGGTTATAGGAGATATATGGTAGAGCCCTAACCACCAAATCTAACCTAATAAGGATATTATTAATAAGAAATAATTAATTTTGGTTGTTACAGGAGAGAGAAAATAATACAATATTCTCTTTCATAATCGATTTTGCTCCCATTCAAATATTAAAAATTTAAATAGGAAGAACATTTCTAAACGTTCGTGAATATCGTTAATATGTTCACGAATATCAATCATTTGTTAATGAATATCGTTTATGTTTGTTTGAATATCGATTTCTATTTAATAAGTGAAGATTTAATATCTTAAAAATGTGAATATCATCACTTAAATCATGAATTTCACCATTTGATAATATGAATATCACACTAAGTTACATAAATATCTCAATTAATCACATGAATATCAAATTTACTTACACGAATATCACCACTCAATTTATGAATATCACTACTCATTTTGTGAATATCGCCCACCACCCAATTACATTAATATAGTCACTCAAGTACATGAATGTCATCAACTAACTACACGAATATCACCACCCAATATCTTCGAAGCTTTGATTCATGGCGGTAAGGTTTACCAATGATATTGTCGCGTCGATTTTGGGTCGTACAGTCGTTCGATCAACCTGAATATGAACATTATTATAATGAATATCAACAATATTATTATAATGAATATCAACAACATTATATTGAATATCACATCATAAAATTTGAATATCAATTATTCAACGCATAAAACCTCCTGAATATGAATAACATTATAGTGAATATCACATCAAATAATTTGAATATCAATTGCAAACAGTACAAACAACACCATCAACAAGCAATTTGAATACTATAATAGCGATATTCATTCCATATGTGATGATATTCACGTATTTTATACACATAGTCATACAAGTAAGTAGTCGATATTCATAAAAACAGTGTCAATATTCAGAGTTTAATTCGCACATGATAATTATTCAAAGTTTAGGTGAATATCACATCATAAATATCAAATATTCAATGCATGAGACCTACATCCAATATGAATATCAAAAGCATTTGTATGAATATCACATTAAACAATTTGAATATTAATTACAAACAATACCCCAAAACACCAAAACTGAAACTTCCTAGAACAAGCTGTCAATTAAATACAATAACACCTTCTTCAGAGTAGTAAGAACTTACATTCATAATTCTCCTTTGATGTTGAAAGTTTCAACCCAGATACCACGGAGTGCCCTGTCGAATTGCACTTCAACTTCTGCAAGAATTGATAATAGCTTTCCAGAAATTCAGCGTGACTTCAACTTGCTCATTCTCTTTCGTCTGGACTCGGAATTGGGTGATTCCAACTCCCAGAGTTAGATCTGGAAGTCTAATTTCGTCCCTCAAAATTGGAGAATTTTCTGAGTTGTAAATAAAAAGATATGGTATTTTAACTGAGAGGTCGCTGAGATTTTCGGAAAGGAATTGACAGCAACTTTCCAGAAATCTAGCATGACTTCAACTGGCTCGTTCTCTTTCGTCTTGACTCGGAATTAGGTGATTCCAACTCCCAGAGATAGATCTGGAAATCTAATTTCGTCCCTCAAAATTGGAGAATTTTCGGAGTTGTAAATAAAAAGATATGGCGTTTTAACTGAGAGGTCGCTGAGATTTCCGAGAAGGAATTCAGCGAGATGAGTTTATGGGTAAAGGACGTGAAGATGGGGATGGATTGATAGAGGGAGAGAAGTTGAAGACGACGGCGTGTTGAAGCCCTCCTATGTGGCCGATTCCAGTCGGAAGTTGAAGACGATTTCAGTCGAGGATCGATATTAACTGGGAGGGAGAGAATAAAATAAAAAAGAAAAGGTAGGATCTCTTATAATTTAGGTAAAAAAATCTCTAAATTAATGGGAATCATGCGTGTTCAATTCCACCATATAAACATGCACCCAATTACTTTTAATCACAACCATTCATTTATTTGTAATTCAATGGTCCTTAATAGTACTTCCGTTTTACTCTAAAAAGCCGTTTTACTATAACCAAATTCTATATATATATATATATATATACAAAGATTTCATACAGGAGGAAAAAAATTGTCTGTGTACAAGTTTACATGTGCACATGACCTTCAAAATTCACACCGAAACAGAACTCTCCCAAGGGAGCAAACCCGAGTCGCGATCAGCCATATTCGCCACAACGAAATCCCTCAAACCGGTATCCCAAACCTCGCAAAACCACCGGTTCCAATCCCGCGGCTGAACCGCCTCTTTCCCGAGCCCTGGCGCTCTATCATTTGACCCCTCATTCAAACTCTCCCCCCAATCCGCCACGTAAGTCGAAACCCTCCTCGAAAACTTACTCTTAAAAGCATCCCAATTCTGGTACTTGTAATGGTTTATCACAATCCTACTCTCCGGGACGTTTTTCGAGACAAATCCTTTTTTAAGCTTGAAGTGATGAACCACGTTCGCTAGCGTGTTTTCAACGGCTTCTGGCTTGATTATAGACTTGTGCCTTTCGGTGCTCTTGAGCCTACACGTGTACCCTACCGTCACGCCGTGCGAAGGGTGTGACGTCAGCCCAGATGGCCCAAAGCTACGGCATGTGGTTCGAATCTCGCCCAGATTCGAGTGATTCGAATACTTGGCCACCGATTCCCTTAGAGAATTCAATCCGTTGCTCTTATCGATTTGTTTGTTCCTTCTACGGCTTTTTGAGGGCGGGAAATAAAAGAACTCGTCGACGTCGAAAAACGCAACCCAGCTGCATTCTTTCTTGGCTCTAAGAACACAATGAGAAAATCCGGCTTCTTGAGTCTTGATCCAAGGCCACGGATGCCTTGTTATGTTGTATCCCTCTGAATCCAGCTTGTTGACTTCATTGTTCAATCCATCTTCGCTGTTGTTGTCGTATATAAACCAGCGTTGCACGCCGAGCCGCGCGTGGTACACCACCCACTCCCGGAGCGCGTGGGCCTGGTTCCACACCATGGTGCAGCCACAGAGCTGGTACAAGAGATCTCCCCTGTTCGTGAATTGGCGATTCCCTTCGTACAATCTTGCAACGGAAGGGAATGATTGACCGGATTTTGGCCAGTCAACGGCGACTTTGACTCCCCTGTTCTTCTCGATTCCGGTATGGAGTAATTTATCAGGCAAAGGACACCTCACAATCTCCTGAGCTACAGCTATAGCTGTAGTTGCTATCCCCAATTCGAAACGGCAGAGTAACTTTTTGGGGTCGAATTCCTTGTCTCGCCGGAGATTGAATCCCTTGACGAAAACGACCGCCGTGTCACCATCCACAACCGCCTCATACGCCACCCGATCCCACGCCGGAAAATTAACCACCCCGTCCGATCCGTCTATTAATCCGCCGTCGCGCCACCGCAAGGAAACCGATGACGAGTGGTTCGCCGGCGGGAGGGGGCAGCGAACCATCCACCGGAATTCGTCATAGTCGTCGATGGATATGGCTGGGAGAAAAATAGAGTCTTTATGGTAAAAACACTCGATTTCGTGGCTGGTGTGGAGTTGGAGAGGATTGTGATTAAGGAAATTTTTGTCGAGGAGGATGAGGAGGGAGTCCGGTAAGAGTACCCGTGCCTGAATCCGGAGCTCCGGGAGGGCAAAATGGGTAGAAGTGGGGATTGTGAGGATGGAGTTGCTAACAGAGGAGTATAAAACGGAGATGGTGGGGACGATTCGGGCGGGTCGGATTGTCGAATTGAATACCCGGAATCTGTGAGAGAGGAGAAGAAGGAAAAGAAGGATTGAGAAGACGAAAATGGAGCGGAGGGAGAAGAATCGGGTGGGTGTGCAAGAGAGATCCGAAACTTTTAGTATTCTCCTCCGTTTCGTGAAATCCATTTTCATCAGGAAAGAAAGAGATTCAGCAACTGATGTATCAGATTTTGGTCCGATCAAGGCGTGGCTTCACTGGCTTGTTGATGAATGATGAACGCCAAGTTTTGTTTTACACTAATGATGATCGAGATCTGAGCTTGCGTTACGCTTTCTAGTTTAGCGTTATGATGATAATAAAAATAAAAAAGCTTTTTGGAGGTAGTAGTACAAATTTTATGAGAATAGTTTGAGTTTGATTTGGTATATGGTATATGAGGATTACAATTGATTTATTGATTAGTATGAGCAGCTTATTGGGTACACTTGTTGTATGTGAGCCAATCCATGATGATGATATTTGTATATTGTTTGAAGCTAAATTAGTCGCTATTAGGCCGGCATCAAAGTTGCATTATTGGATTACGATTGACGATTTTGCATTGCAGGTGTCTAAATAAATGGAATTTAATGAGATACTTAATTCTCTTATGATTAAGAAATGTATACATAAGTCTCTTATTTTGATTTTCAATGTGTAATACGGAGTATATATTATCATGTCGGCCCCATTTTTTCTTTTTATAGATGCAAGAATGTATCCTTACAAACACGAATACATATCTAAATTATCACAATGGATTATTTTTATAAATATTTTACAAGTTGATGAAACGGTAGAGCTTAAATCTAAAAATCGAAGATGAGATCGATGCAGTTGTGTACACCCATGGTACGGAGAAAGGTAATCCATAATGACATTGCGTAGAAGAGTGAAAGAGATGTTAAAAGTAGCAAGAAAATCTGCTGCTTTGTTGGATTCTCGGTAGCAGTGATGAACCTCAAAATAATCCAGATCACGTTACAACGATCGAATTTCCGTAATTATTGGAGATATTTCCCAAGGAATTTTCCAAATTCCACGGATGACATAAAGATTATCTCATTCAAGAACTACCCGCGTAAAATGAAGCGAAATAGCCATACGAAGGCATTCAAGAGCGGCCAACGCCTCGGCTTTAATAGGTGAGGAGCAGAGAATCTGCCTATGGTCTAAGCAGACTACCTCACCAGAGTGATTGCGAAATACGTATCCAATCTGTGTAGAGCCATTAGGTTTGACCGATGCGTCGAAATTTAATTTTATACAGTTAGGAAGAGGTTTTCGCCATCAAGAAAATTGTCTGGAGCGCTTCTTTTTATTGTCAGAGGAATGCTGCTGGAATAAAGACAAGGTCTAGTCTTTGTAAGAAAGATAAGCATTGTTGACAGTTTTCTGAATATTAATAGGATCTTTTCTGAAGATTTTATAGAATTACGGTCTTTCCAGATGGTCCACCAGAGAAAAAGGACCGGAATAATATCTCTATTTTTGGATTGGAAGAATTCCATATTAGAACAGAAATCATTATTAGAGAGAAAGCTATATGTGTGACCAATGAGATTCTGAAATATATGTAAGGATCGTAAAGTAAAGGAACAATCGAAAAATAAGTGATTGGAGTCCTCGATAGGGAAATCGCTGTGATACCCCGTATTTTTGTAAGGTTATTTTGGGAATTATGGAATTTTCCCGAGTACCCGTTTTGTACGTCGGATTTAATTCAGGTAGCTTGAGACATTCTGTAATGTGCTCTGTATCTGTAATATTTTTCTCAGTGAAATAATATACAGACATCATGGCTTGGAGTTTAATTGTCGTCCGCGTACGATAATTTTTATCCCGGTTTAATGTATTATCCGTTCAAAGCTGAACGGGCGGGAAAAAGGGTCACGGCGACCGCCGTAAAGTCGCGGCGACCGCCGTCGTGAGACCCAAGCACGGCGACCGCCGTAAAGATACGACGCCCGCCGTTCCAACGCCCGAGGAGGCAGCTGATGTGTCATCCCACGGCGACCGCCGTAAGTGCCGTCATCGTTGCCCAGCAGTCGTTGCCCGTTGGTCGCCGGCGTTGTTTCTGGCAAGCGTCGAAGTAGCTCTAGGCCCTCGTCTTCGAACTCCAGATGTGTTGGCTATAAAAGGAGGTGTTGGGGGAGAGGTTTTGAGCCATCCAAGCACCAAACCTCTGCCAAATTCGCCTCTCGCCGGAGTTGTGCCTTCGCCGGAAATTTCGAAGCTTTCGTCGGTGTTGTTAGTGGTGTTTCCAACAGCCTTTGTGAAGCTTTTGGTTAGCCTTGGAGGTTAGAAGCCAAGGCAAGTCGAAGGAGGCCAAACCACTCGTGTTTTGGGGTGAGTTTTCTCTCGTTCTGTGTCGTCTGAGTTCGTCACGGCGACCGCCGTGATGAATACGGCGACCGCTGCCAAGAACGGCGACCGCCGCCAGTGCCCAAAACGCCTTCGTGGCTTTGGCTTGGTCGGTTGTCGTCGTGGCGTCTTTCCTTTCGTGTTCTTTCGCCGTGTTTAGATTCATACTGTTTATGTCGGATCTAACTTAGGGTTCCTTTTATGGGTCGACTCGAAGGTTGTTGTGCTGTCGGAACTATACCGTGTCGAGCCCGGAATCCAGTTGACGTCTTTAGACTATTTTGCGGAGTAAGGCAAGTGGCGGTTCGCTCTTGCTCTTTCGTTCCATATTTACATTAATTATCAGTAGTTTATCTGAGTAATTAATTTGGAATGAATATTCTGTTTGTCTGGAAACGGTTTTGATAAACTGTTTTGAAAATTATATAATAGGTTGTATATATGTTAGAACAACGCTATTATCTGTGATCGCCTTTCGGGCCTTTATATGGATTTATCCTGTAAATATTGTGGTGCTGTAACTGTTTAGTTAGCACTGTTAAATAGGAACGTTACTCGGACTCTGTCCAGTCGTTTCTTTATAATCTGGTATCGGGGTGGCTCGTCCCCATCTGGTACTATTCTATGATCATGATCGGTCTCTTACACATGTGTGTAGAGACAGGACACTTAGCTGGTGTCACAAACCTTTCGGTATACGTCACTCTCGACGAAACGTATACTAAGATGTGTCGTCCCATTGGTGGGGTACACATGTAAAAGTCTATAACGTGATGTGTGTTTTTGAAACATAAATCAGATAAGTGCTACCTTGACGCACATAATTAATACACCTTTGGCGAGTAGTGCAGCTAAGTTATAGTGCAGCTAGGAAAACTCGTCTTGACTTGAATGTAGTATGTTCTCTTTCCAATCTGGATTCACTATAGGCGATGAGGTTGGTCGTGAACCGAAGCATCTCAGTCAGTTTTAACTCATTGTTGAATGATTCTGTAACTTTCCAGATTTGTCATACTTCCTTAAAGACTCAATCTCTTGGAGTCTCTTTTCGAGTTGATTTCTGTGAAGATTCAGTCTTCCAAAATCTTCTCCTGTGCATACCTCTTGTTTATTCCAGTAGGAATATGATGGTTGACTACCGTTATCGGTTATTATCCGAGAAGCGATGAGTCTAACCTAATATGACTGCTTCGAACCAGTCTGCTTTATACCCTTGCTAGTCTATTCATTTAGACTAACCAACCAATATTTTTCCCTTGCATGGTTGGCTGGTGTCATCCGTTCGATTCGGCACATCAGTTAAGAAGTAGCTCAGAAGATTAGAAGGACTATGGAGTCGGCGGTGGTTTTTGAATGTTTTAAATATTTCTTTAATCAGGTTATGATCCTTTGGACAATAACTCCGATTGTAATGTACTTTCTTAGTCTTCCGCTGTGTTTGGTTTAAACTATGTTTTGACCTATTTGGGATTGGGTTGTAATCCCGTAACTCTTGTTTCCTTGACAATGTTATGTTTTGGAATTTAATGCTTGATCATTGTGTATCAATCGCATTTCATAAATTGTATTTATATGGTATAGCCTTGGGTGATCTCGGTAAGAAACACTGGGGTCACTGGCGGTAATACCTTTCCAAAAGGGTTAAGTTTTTGGGGTGTTACAATCGCAAAGGACACAATGAGATGGTACCTTGGTGAAATGCCTATTTAGACGTTCTGTTGTAGGTAGAGCGTGAGAGAAGCATTTCCAGAGGAAATTTTTCATTTTTGGAGGAATTTGCAATTTCCAGAACCAAGTTGGAAAGCTTGGTGAAGCATGAGTATGACTAATTAAAGAGCGAGCACTCTTAACAGAGAAAGTACCATAAGTTGAAGGGTACCAAATAAGTTTATCAGGTATGTAAGTTGTAGGTATATAAATATTCAATATTTTAGGGATTAAGTGAGAAGGAAGAATAAGATGTAAAGCACCCAAATCCCATTTTTTATCAGGAGTGATAAATTGGGAAACAATGGTTCTGTGGTCGTGGTTTCCCGCAAACTGTGTAAGAATACAGTTAGGAATCCAATGGTCTTCCCATAAGTTGATATGAGTACCATCACCAATTTGCCAGAATAGTCCGTTTCGGAAATGTTGTCGAAGTTGCAGAAGTCTAGAGAACTGCCATGAGTCTGAAGGTTTCTTTTTGTAGGAAAAAATGTTAGAATTCCGTAAATACTTTTCTGAAATAAGCCGAACCCAGAAAGACTTAGGTTCCGAAATTATTTTCCAGAGCAGTTTCATTTGCATAGCAATGTTTATATTGTAAGCAAGTTCGAGATCAAGACCCCCAAAACACTTTGGTTGACAAATAGAATCACAACTAATAAGCGAATGGTAGTTTGGGGTTGAATGATTCCAGAAAAAAGTTTTTGTTAATTTTGTCAATCTCTTGACAAATTCTTTTTAGAAAAAGGAAATTCTGCATTAAGTAATTAGTTTGAGACTGAAGATTAGATTGAATAAGGATACACAACAACCAACTTGATATAATGAATTAGCTTTCCATTTGCCAAGTTGTTTTTTTAGTTTTGAAATTGCATCTGAGAAATTTTCATTTTTAACTCGTCCCCTGATAATAGGTATGCCTATGTACTTTTCCATAGATCGAGTAACCTGTAAATTAAGAATACATGCAAGTGAAAGAGACTGTTGCCTGAAAATGTTACTGGAGGGTTGGAAGGTACTTTTATGGTAATTAATAGAGAGTCCAGACTTGAGAGAAAAGTCATCAAGTATGGACTTGATGAAGAACATATTATCCTGGCTTGCGTTTGTAAAGATTAAAGTATCATCTGCAAAATTTAAGAAGGGAATGCATGTGTCATGTTTTGTTATTTGAATACCGACCTTTCTATGAGACGAACGAGATTCATGAATGAGGGTATGTGTCAAATATTCCATCGCAAGAATAAAATGAAAGGAGCTATGAGGTCACCTTGGCGTAATCCATAATGAGGGTAAAACACATAACCATGTTCATTATTGACAAGGACTGAGGATGAAGTACTTATCCCGCATCTTTGTATATTGTGAAAGATATTATAAATATGTAATTATTTATCATAAATCGACAAAAAATGTCAAAATTATATGTTGCTTTCTTGAATAGTTTATTCATTCCTAATCTCCTATACTAGTACTACTGGTTCATTGGGTGTTTACTGTAATTACACCAATAAAATGCTAATCAAACAAGCTAGTATTCAACATGTGAACTAGTCCTTACTAGAGTAAAAAAAAACTCAGGGGCATCCATAATTTCTCTTTCTTTTGAAAAATAAAAATAAATTATTTCTAAAAATATATAATTTCTTTTGAAGTTTTTAAAATTTCAAAACAAGTCTCTTGCAGTAGAAACCCATTTTCAAAATTGAGTAACTTTTCCCTGTAAAATTCTGATTTTGTCAGAATTATTTTTATTTTTATTTTTAAAAATTTTATACAAGAAAAACCCAAAATTTCTTCTTTGTAAGAGTATTATTAACGGGGTCTCATAGGAGAGTCCCATAGAATTTTTTGTAATAAAATAATTGGGTTGGGCTATAAGACCCATCAGGGGTCCCGAAATTTGGCCCATATTAGGGACTGTCCCATAGAAGACCCCTTAAAGGCCTGTTTGGCTTCTGAATTTTTTTTTGCCTTCGTTGGGCTCAAAACGACATCGTTTCAGCCCTCCACCCAAACGCGGCATAGCATGTGATCTGAAATAACAGTGCCACAGTGCGCCCGATGGGCGTCGCGTGGCACGGACGGATATGATTTATTCCTGGCCGTCCTTTATTTTTTTTTTTAAATTGATTTATTTAAAAATTAGTGGGTTTAAAAAAAAACATAATTCTAATTACATTTTTCTCTATCCATAGACATTCATTTTGGATATATTTGGTAGAATTTTTTTTTTTTGTATTATAGGTATCATTAAGTGAAAATAAATCATTTTATTATTATTATTGGGGGTTTAAATAAAATAAATAGCAATTTAATTTATTTATATGAAAATGACATTGTAAATAAATTTTAGAAATTTAATGTATTTTTTTATAAATTTTAATATAATTAAGTCCAAATAGATCATATTTTATGATATACTAACTACTTTTTTAATATTATGGTGTACTAACTATTGTTTTTAATAATGTAACAAAATAGGAAGAAAAAATATAAATGATTTTTTATTTGCCTATAAATAAGATATAGTTGCAATTACACAACTCATAGAATCCTCCATCATTTATCTCATTCCTCTCTTCTATTATTTCATCATGAATCATCAAAACCAAGATGACATCCCAAATAACTTTGGGGATTTGTCATTAGATGTGTATGATCCTTATAATATGAACTACACACAACTCCTCTCACAAAATCAATACACTTACGGAGTTGTATCTCAGTCAATGGAGATGCCAAGTTTTAGCACACAACCTCAACATGTTGTTGAGTCACCGGATCAAACTCAAAGTAGTGGTCGTGGTCGTGGTTGTGCTGCTCGTGGTGGTGATGCCGGTGACGCCCAAAAATACACGAAATGCGCCTGGAGTAAGGCTGATGATGTGCTCCTCATCAGTGGGTACTTAAACACCACTAAAGACCCCATAACCAACACCAATCAGACATCTGAGGCATTCTGAAAGCGGATTCAAGGCTACTGGAACACTTACATGAAACCAGATCAAGGTGAGCGAACTTTGAAAAGTGTTAAGAATAGATGGCATACAATAATTCCTTTTGTGAATAAGTTTGTTGGTACGTATCATGATGCATGTGTTAATAAAAGAAGTGGGGAGTCGGAGGATGATGTTATGAAGAATGCACATGAGTTGTTTTTAATTGATACGAGAAAAAGGTTTTTATATGAGCATGCATGGGAGGCTCTTCGATACAAGCCAAAATTGAGCTTTTCTTATTTCCACCAGGCTAGCAAGACGAACCAAAGCTCGGGGAGTGCCCCAAGCTCGAAAAGATCGTCTACTGATATGGAAGGCTCTAATCAAGATACTCCAACGAGTGGTTTCACTGGAATTTTTTAGCGTCCTGAGGGCATCAAGAAGGCTAAACGAAAGGGGAAAAAATTTGCATCAACAAGTTGTGATGAAGATGATGGAGAAAGTACGCTCGAAAGAGAAAAAAATCTCATCCTGAATAAAGTCCATGAATTGAAGATGACAAAGGAGGCACGAAAGAGGGAGAAGCAAGCGCAATATCTTCAGATCAAGACCATGGAGATTGAACAAAAGAGCAAGGAGATGGATAAGAGCAGGAAGTGGGAAATGCTCCAGTGGTTGATACAGAAGGATGATTGCACACCGGAGGAGGAAGTTGTCAAGATAGGGTTGCTGAAAGAATTCGCCTCTTAAGTGTTATCCATGTAGTTGTCAAGATGTCTTTGTAGTTTTCTGCTTTGCATGTTTCTATTTCCGACTGCATGTGTCAATCTTGTTATGTATCTTTCAATCTTGTAATGCATATTTCAATATTGTAATGCATCTTTAGATCTTATAATGAAAGCTTTATTTAATGTAATGCAAGTTGAATTATGTGATATCAATGCTTCTTTGTTTTTTTTGACTAAGCATAGAGATGCTTTTCTTTAGTTGGCATTTTCTATAATTTCATGTGGTGTAGAATCATGCAGAGAAAGCAATTGATTGCTTCTGCAAAGCATAACATGTGATACCATGCCTATTTGTTTTTTTTTGGACTAAGCATAGAGATGCTTTTCTTTAGTTGGCATTTTCTATAATTTCATGTGGTGTAGAATCATGCAGAGAAAGCAATTGATTGCTTCTGCAAAATATAGCATGTGATACCATGCCTATTTGTTTTTTTGACTAAGCATAGAGATGCTTTTCTTTAGTTAGCATTTTCTATAATTTCATGTGGTGTAGAATCATACAGAGAAAGCAATTGATTGCTTCTGCAAAGCATAGCATGTGATACCATGCCTCTTTGTTTTTTTGACCAAGCATAGAGATGCTTTAACTAGTTGGCATTTTCTAGAATTGCAGAGATCTATATAAGTGAGGATTTACAATGGTTTAGTCACTCCTCATTTCTTGAAATCTCTAAAAATGTCTAGTTCATCCTCAAACTCCTCAAACTCAAACCCTTTACTTTCTAGCGATAGCTCTGAAGATGGTGAATACGAAAGAATTACACAAGAAGCGCTTGATGCGTGTGATGCACTTCAAGAGCGTGCTCGACAACGAAGAAACAATGCAGAGCCAGGGCGTGCTCGACGTCGTCGAAAGTATATTGAAAGAAATAGGGAAGAAGGCTATGAGCAACTTTACAAAGATTATTTCTCTTATCAACCAACTTATCCAGATGATTTCTTCCGACGTAGGTTCAGAACGAGCAAGGAAGTTTTCAAGCGCATTGTGGAAACACTAGGGAATGGAATGGAGTACTTTCAACAAAGGCCAGATGCAAGAGGTAGGCCTAGTATATCTGCATTACAAAAATGTACTAGTGCCATACGTATGTTGGCATATGGAATTGCTGCTGATGCTTGTGATGAATATATTCGTATTTCCGAAGAAACCGCAAGGCATTGCTTAGAGCATTTTGTTGATGGAATAATTACTTTTTTTGGTGATGAGTATCTCAGGTGGCCAACCGCAGCAGACATACAACGCCTACTAAGTGTGGGTGAGTCTCGTGGATTTCCTGGTATGTTAGGTAGCATCTTTTGTATGCATTGGGGGTGGAAAAATTGTCCAACTGCATGGAAAGGACAATATGCCCGTGGAGATCATGGTCATCCAACAATCATTTTGGAGGTTGTTGCATCATACGACCTGTGGTTTTGGCATGCATTTTTCGGTGTACCAGGTACGACTAATGATATTAATGTTCTTGAGCGATCTCTATTTTTGATGAAGTTTTGAATGGTAGAGCTCCAAATGTGAATTTCACGGTTAATGGGACTCAGTATAAGATGGGATATTATCTCGCTGATGGCATCTACTCGCCTTGGGCGACATTTGTTCAATCAATTCGCCTCCCCCAAGGCGATGAAGCGAAGTTGTTTGCCCAACACCAAGAGTCCGTTCGTAAAGATGTGGAGAGGGCGTTTGGAGTGCTGCAATCTCGTTTTGCAATAGTTCGTCAACCAGCACTCTCTTGGGATTTTGGAAAGCTTGGAAGGATAATGAGGGTTTGCATCATTCTACATAATATGATCGTAGAAGATGAACAAGATTCTTACACCCATCATGGATACGAAATCCCACAATTTGATGAAGGAGTAAGTGGAGAGACTACATCGGTGGATAACCAGGATTGGAGCAACGATAGACCGGAGATTATGAACAATCCATTTATTACAAGGAGGGCTCAAATTCGGGATATAACAATACATCACAGGCTGAAGGAAGATTTAAAGAAACACATTTGGGACCTTTATGGCAACAATTAAATTGTTTCGCTGTTTATGTGTTGTTTTTAATTATTAAGTCGTGTATCGTGTGATGTTTGTCGTTAAATTTCGTCATTTGGTTTAATTCATGTTGTTTTTGCATGTTGTTTTATTTTCTTAAATTTATGCTTCGCTTTTGTTGATTTTCCTATCAATGTATGTTTGTCTGTCTTAATTTTAAATAAATAATATAATTAAATAATTAAAATAAAATAGCATTAATAAATTTAATGTATGATTTTTTTATAAATTATTTACATTAATATCTTATAAGGGGTATAATAATATAATAAAGGGTATATTGGTAATTTAATATAAATAAAATGATATAATTGTAATTTAAACTAAACCTAAAAGACTCATCTAAAAGACCTCAATAAAAGCCCTCAATACACCATGGGTCTTTTAGCAAATAATTCTCTAAAAAACCCCTTATAAGACCCATCCTATAAGACTCCATTAAAGATGCTCTAAATACTTTCATAAGTCAAAATCAGGAAAAAATTCTTTTCAGACCTTTAAATTTATGAGTTCATGACAGTAAAAATGAATGCAGGTAAACTGATTGCATTCTGTGTTTCGTGTAAACAATGATAATTTGTAGCAAGTTAACAACACATTATTAACTTTCATCTTATGTAAAATACATTGTGTTTCAAATTTCATCATACAGTATCTTCAAATGAATTAATAGAAGTTTCATGTGTATTTGTTTCCTTTTGGTGATCTGAGAATCGATGGCGGAATGCGCTTTATGTATGGTCACTACATGTGCTTATTATTGCCGGGCCCTTATTCAATATTTCAATGTGCTTGTAAATTGGGCAGCTATTCACGGATTTAATTAGGTACTCCGTATATAGTGGCCGGTAGCATATCATGTGCTGATTACAATATATTTGAAATTAAATTGAGTAAATTGTAAGAAAAAACTTGTATTTAAATTGATTACTGGCTTCTCGCCTCATTTGTCGTTTGCCTATCCCTCTAGTATTAGGATCCGGTAAAACGGACTCTTACCGTAAAACGAATGCATTATTATGGGCCATTAGATCAGATTCTTTTAATGGTAGATATTTATTTAAAAAGGGATGCAAATAAATTAAATGATGAATTTCACATAATAATTTATATCGAAGATATTTTAGGATATTTATCTCTAATCTAAAAATAATATATTACTTAATAATTAATCAAATCATTAAAACTATTTTCATACCAAAACAATTCCATCTAAGCCCACAACCTCCTCCTTCTATGCCCATTCAATTCGAATCAGTTTCCATAACCCTTGCAAATCTCTCTTCCAAATATCTTCCAATCGATCATGCTTGTAACTTCGTCCGATCTCAATAACTCCCTCGACACCGGTGAAACACGCTCTCCGCCAACCATGTTACAAGTTCGCTCTCTCGAATCTGATCTTGGGACGTTTCGGCGGGTCGGGTGTGCCTA
Organism: Rheum nobile; assembly: GCA_027886185.1. Taxonomy (NCBI): domain Eukaryota; kingdom Viridiplantae; phylum Streptophyta; class Magnoliopsida; order Caryophyllales; family Polygonaceae; genus Rheum; species Rheum nobile. The sequence goes on along the minus strand of WOAB01000292.1, from coordinate 1,052,404 downwards.
AGTTCAAGTCCAAACCCCTAAACCTAAGCTCAGTCGTCCCTTTTCGCCGCCAACACGACATTGTATGAGCCGTAAGTCCCCATCAGATGTCCACATTTCTTCTCCATTCAAACCCTAGTAAGTTTTTTTTTTTTGAATTCGTACTTCCAAATCATGATTTGGGCATTATACAGTGGTTGTAACTTGTAAGGGATAATTGAAATTTTAAATATTTCCTTTTTCTTATGCAAATAACTTATGTTTGTTTCCCTTATAACGATTGGATAGTGGCGGGTGAGGTTCATCAAAGTGAGGTCCATTTGATGAATAATGGCTGTCTTTTATTGTGTGGAAATTATTATTCAAAGGTTGATTTGGCTTATTGCTACGTTGATTCCGCCTCTAAACTGTGTTGTAGTTTCTATTGTCAATGTTTAATTTTTTTGCAAATTTCTGGGAATTGGATCCGGTGTCATTTTTATATTTTATAACTTTCAATTGCAATTTATTAAAGGTTGATTGGTATTTATGTTAATTTGTTGACATTTCTTAGAACTTGATTGATATTCACGCTTATTTATTTGATATTCATTCTTATATGATTGATAGTTATACGAAGGTTGAAGAATATAAAGAAGCCTGATCGCAAGCCTCGTGAATGCGTGAGCCTAGTTCCAAGGCGACAACGCCATTGTTAACCGCCATGAATCGAAGCTTTAAAAAAAGTCGACAGAGATGATATTCACGATATTAAATGGCGATATTCACGATATTAGGTGTCGATATTCATGTAGTTAGGTAGCGATATTCATGTAATTAGGTGGTGATATAATGTAATTGGGTGGTGATCGATATTCATAAATTGTGTTGTGATATTCATGTAATTGAATATGATATTCATATTATCAAGTAGTGATATTCATGTTTTAAGTGGTGATATTCATGTATATACGAAATTAAATATTCACATTTTAAACAAAGATATTCATACAAACATGGACGATATTCAAGAAACAATGGCAGAAGCAACAAGAACGAATTTACAGAGATATTCGCGCTAATGTATAATGATATTCTTATGTAATAACAAAAGTATTCCTAAATTGGAGTTGGACGTGAATGTGGAAGAGAAGAATACAAGTAAAGAGACAATAAATTATGATTTCTAATTCAAATTGATATGGAAGATCAAATTTTTCTCTCCCAATATTCATTTTCTTAATTTTGGCAACATCTCCTTAATTTTAAGACATTATATCTCACTCATTATTGTAGCATGTAATTTCACACCCTCTATACAACCTCAAGATCTAGCTATTTAATTTTTTCTCATTCTACGCTCCTACTACTATCGTTTTACCACAAAACTCATTTTATCTGAACCCACATGTGTTAAAATTCGACATATATGCCATGGTCCTAATCAGTTTTTGTTACAATCCCACACCAAACAAACCAAACAAAGTCATATTAAACAAAGTAAACAATCAACATTGTATAGTTACATTGATCTTACAGCAACATTTTCAACAAAAAATAAATACATATTAATAAAAAAAAATTACACCACGTCCAAACACGTAAAAATCACGCGTAGCAGATTTAGCCTCCAAGATTCCTCCTGATCCTAACAATGTCTTGCTCTGTGATCTTGAACGCCTTCTCCAGCACTTCGTCGGGTAACCGTGGCTTAGACGTGAACGAGGCCGAGGGCATAACTTGCGAGCCCGGGTTTTGGCTGCTGAGCCCGGACACGGCCAAAGCATCATCCGATGGGTCCATGTTGTACAAGAAATGGATCAACGCCTTGGGGAAAACAAACGACTCACCGGGCCTAAGCTGTTGTGTAAAGAGCCGGTTCGACGTGTCAACGAAGCCCACGAGGATTGTTCCCTTGAGGCAAATGGTCACCTCCGAGGCCCGCGGGTGGGAGTGGGGTGGGACGAGCCCGTTGGGCCCGATGTCGACCCGAGCCATGGTCAAGCCTTGGGTGTGGTAGCCCGGGAGGTTTTGTGCGTTGGTGAGAATGACACTGAAGCCGAAGGAGTTTGCGCTGATGTTGCCTGGCTTGGAAAGCGCGGACGTGGCGAAGTGGGCTGGGCTGGCTTTTGTTGGGTCGAGACAAGGCGGCCCATTCATGTAACTGGGCCTAGGCCCAGATGTGTCGGCTATGCAGAAGTCCTGTAGTGGGTCTGGATCAGCGTTTGCAACGCTTAAGAGAACTAGGCCAATGCATAAGTGGAGTTTAAAAGTGGTTCTCATGGCTTAGGGAGAGAGGAGAAGCGTTTTGGAGATATGAATCAGATTGGAAATGAAGGTTTGGGAGGAAAGAGAGAAGGTAATTGTATAAATAGAGAAGAGGAGGAAGAAGAAGGTGGGATTCCTTGATTAACGAGGAATCAAAAGGATAAGGGAAATGGAGTAGCTTAAGGGGCAATTAAGGATGAGCCCACCATGTGTTTGATGAAATGCCTCACAGGAAGTAAAGGTCGGATTTCAGTGTCATTGTAGTTAGTGGAGTAGTAGTAAGCTTAAAGGAGTTTCTTCTTCAACGAGTCCTTTTCTTCTATATATTCTTCCCCTATTTACGCCTTGTGACCAATATGTGATCGACCTCATACTTGCACAATATAGAGTTTTCAACTTGATCAATGTTCTCATTGATGTAGGTGGTATATCATGTTATTGAAGTGGCAATCATCCTCCTGGTTTTGTTGATTTGTCATCTTTGTTTTCTCCTGGAAATTTTTATAGGCTCTCTCTGTCAATACCTCTGTTTTCCCATGTCATGAGTTTTTTTAACTATTTTTGTAAGTTATGGCATGTGAAATTCTATGTTATAAAAGGGTGGCAAAGGCTTGTGATGGACCATCCATTTGGACTGAGTATTGGAAACAGGGGCAAGGCGAAGCACAATTTTGTCCAGGGTAAATGTGTAGTCAATATTATAGGTGAGGAAGTTATATGTACAAAGGGAAATAGTTTTGTATATGTTATGATGTGCTATTAGTTTGGGGACTTTCCCTCCTAAAGTGACAATTAATGATTGTATTTGTCTGATTCCATGTCTAAGACAAAGTCTTAACTACTCACCTTAACATGAGTTTCATTTTAATGATTGCATTTGTCTGATTCCAGAGTTTGCAGCATTAAGAGTAAACAAAATATGCATTCCTCAAGAAGATTTTACTAATTCTAATTCAACAGGTAACAGCAATATCATTGGAAGTAATGAACAATCAATGACAACTCAAATATGTGCTTTCTGGATTTTGAGGATAAAGAGCGGGAAGGAGGAGCAAGAAAAGAAACTTATAACTCTGTACTATCACCCTGAACCTTGTACCCTACATATATATATCAATGTATCAACACTTGGTTGAGATGAAACACTTCTGTTCAAGAATCATCATCTGAACCGTTGCTCGACTTATCCGACAAGAAATGTTCAGGTAATCTGGGAAACGTCACCCGGCTCCTCAGCACATCCGACTGAGGTGAACCCGAGCCCGACCCAGACCCAGACGCCCCGCCAGCTGTCACTTGCTTCTTCTGTTGCAAACTCCGAGCAATCTCAACGCAAGTTTGATCAACCATACTCAAGAAATTCTTCACTATCACAAACAGCTGAAGTGGAGTCTTATCATTTGAAGCTCCAGCCTGATAGTACTGAGTAGTCCTCTTCACCAAGCTCATTACTCTCATATGTTCTTCTTCTACCGCCTTTATCTCCACCTCAGCCGACTCGAAAAACTCGCCTCCTTTATCTCTAACATTGCTTGATAAATAAGAAATTGTGCCCTTGAGAACATCATAATCGATACTTGCAGCCTTCTTCACATTCAAGAAGTCTGAACTTAAGCCGCCTACAACAGGAAGTCCCAGCTTAAGAAACTCCTTCTCTTTCTCTTCCTTTGAAGTCGTGTCATCCGAGCTGGCATTGCTTCTTCCTATGCTGTTGCTTCGTGCCAAAACGCAGCGTCTCCCTTCGTTCCTAACCACCTCATGGACAACAAAATGAAGCAACGTCGTTTTCCCGTCGCTGCTCTTGTAATCAGAGAGCTTTTGTAGCGTCGTGAGGTTAAACGCCTTCGCGTCGCCTCTCGACGTTCCGGCATTCAACCGATTCCCGGCCTTTAGAATTGCTTCTAGAAGCTTCAAGAATATTCCGCGGCTTCTAAGCTCGTCACACGCCGATTCAACCGTTTGTAGCGATTCCTTGAGGGTGGAGATCTCGGAATCATACGTCAGCCTGAACAGCATGTCGTCGGCACGTGCAAAAGCCGTGGGAATCGCCTTCAGGAGATGATAGAGGAAGGACTCTGCATCAGCGAGCTTCGCAGGATCGCCATCGAATGAGATGATTTTGGATGCTTCCTCTTTTGTAGGTGCCGCTCTTGTGAGGTTCTCGAGGGTTTCCGCGGTTAAACCTTTGCTTTGGAGTAGCGATTCGATCAGCTCGTCGAGCGATATTCCGAGTGATTTGATCACAATTGCGATGTTTTGAGATTTCCTTGGGTCTAAGATGAAGATTTTGGCGCTGGAATTTGATGATTCTCCGGTGGTGATATTGGTTGAGTTTTGTGGCTTGGGCGATCTTCGATTGGTTGCCACAACTCCGAATAGAGCCTCCATCATATCGCCATTATACCTGATTCAACAAAGGAATTGCTAAAATTATTAGAATAAGGCAGAGGAAGAATGAAGAAAGGTGTAATTTTGAGATGATGATGCTTAACTGGAAAGATCCTTTTTCAATTTTGTCCCAAACCATGGTCTGATCGGGGTTGATTTTGACTTTCTCCCAATGCAGAGGCTTCAACTTCACCTGATCGTCGTTTCCGCTTCCAGAAGCTTCTTCTCCCGCTCCGGATTCTAGGGTTTTAGTCGGCGGCGGCTTTGAAGAGCGAGGTGGCGGCGGCGGGGGATTGTTCTTCCGTGGGGCCGGAGGTGGCGGAGGCGGTACCGACGCAACAATCTTCGCCGGCGGTGGAGGCGGAGGAGCTGGCGCCGCCGCCGCCGATTTTGGAATCGCCATAGCTGACAATGCTGGTTGCTGTCCGGAATTCGCGAGGCTGTTGCTCCGATCACCGGAGGTCTGAGTGTGAGAAGTCGATGATCTCCCCCTCGGAACGGCAGGCCTCTTTCCGTTCGCGTTCTCGGCCGAATTATACGGCTCCTTTTTGAAACCGCCGCTTTTGCTCAGCTTCTTCCAATAGAGCACGTCCAAGCCGTCCTCGTCGATTATGTACCCCCTGATGTTGCCGCCGAGCCTCTTGTACTCCGATCTACTCCCGGCCGCCACCGCCGCCGTTACCAACGGCGGCATTCGGGTGCTTCCGCCGTCGCCGTTTCCGATCTCTTTCCGGGTGCGCGCTCGGGAGAACCAGGTGAAGACGAGGAAGAAGACGGCGGCGAGCACGACCGTGCTCGCTGCCGTCGCGCCGACGGCCGTCATGATCGCCTTCTTCGAATTTCCCGACGGGCTCGGCGCGGATGACGCCGGAGGCGAGGGTTGGACGACGATCCCATTATCCGGCGATGGCGGCGGCGAGTATGTGAAGGGGTAAAATGTCTCGATATTCCGGGGAGAATTGGAATTCGATTGAGAAGAAGAGAGATTTGCTACCGAAAGAATCACAAGCAAGAAGAGAAGAAGCCCGGGGAGATTTCTGTCCTTCATCTCCGTCTTCTTCTCAACGAACCATTAATTTTTCTCCTTGTAGGAGAAAAATTAATTCAACCCCAAGACAGAAAAGATTAGCCGAAATGGATTAAGTATTGCTAGTTTGGATTAGATGGTCTGGCATTAGAAGGTGGATTAAGGTGTGTTGTTAATTTAGGAGGTGTGAATTTTTAGGTTTCTTGTGGTGTTGGTAAGGTTGGCGAAAGGCCTGGAGAAGGTCTCAATTCTTTTTTTTTGAACAAGAAGAAGAGAAACAAACAAACAAACGGCCAGCTTGGCTTTATCATTTTCTCTTTTATAATGTCAGCACCAGCCTTTTTGGAAGTTAGTTCTTTGTCATTTCCTTGCTGTGAATTTATATGACCCATTTGCCCCTAAATTATTGGTGAAATGGCAGAAAATGTCCACAATGTGGATAATGGTAGAAATAACCTATACTTATAATTGTAAACATAAATCAATTATAGAATATTTTTTTTGGAAATGGCAATCATAGAGTAGTTGCTAATGTTGTAATGGTTTTCTTAGGTAAATCCCTCTTGTTCCTGCTTTCCTTTTCGTTTTGAAAGTTATTCCAATACTTTTAGTGTTTTAGACACCATAGCCATTCTGACACATAGTCTTTATGCTTCTTTGTTGTCCTTGATAAAAATTTGTTACTTAACAATGGCATGACATCGTTATTTGATCAAGACAACATTGTTAAGTTTACGTTTAATATTATCAATGACGAAGCTTAAGCTAGTGTTCACAAATCCTGTAGTTTGGCTATGGTGTCTTAAACACTAAAAGTATTGGATGGTTTTTGCAATTTAGCGAAATTATTTGGAAAGAATACAGAGATTTGTGTTTATTCACATCATATCATAACTTCAAAATGATTCTTCTTACTATGTACTTTTATTCCAACCACCCATGATTTAAGAAGATTTGTCTAGTATTCAACACCCATCACCAAGTAGGTCTAGTGTTGCTTTCCTACATGAAAGATTTCCAGATTATAAAAATTTCCATCTATGGTGTATCTCCTTATGATAATGTGTGGTAAGTAGAATTATCAATAACTAGTTGGTAGGGCTTTTTTCCCCTTTTGAAACAAAAGAAGAAGAAAATAAGAGAGAGTATTAAGGACTCGTTTGGTATCGATATCAAAGATATGAGATATCAGGTATGGGTATCGGTATGGGTATTAAGATATGGATATGAGTGATATCAAGGTATCAGATATGTGTATAGATATAAATGATATTTTTGATATGCTCATTATGTGGGAGATATCAAAATAACACTCTGATATCACTCATACCCATATCCTGATATCTATAACCCATACCAAACAACAGATATCAATTTAATATCGATATCAGGATTATACCAAATACAGGTATGTGTATGAGTGATATCCATACACATACCTGATATACTGATATCAATACCAAACGGGCCCTAATAGTATGAGAAGGGCACATTAGTAATTTGCAAGATTTGATAAATTTAATGTGTTAGATAATGGTTGACTACTGGCTTTATGTTGGGTTGGGTGAAAGAACAAAGGTTGCTTGCTTACCCCCTAATCCTATACAGGGCGAGCCTTGGCGTAAAGTCTAGTGGGTGGATGGCCTGCTTTCTCCACATTTCAAATCTGCGTAATATATAATTTGTGTTTGCATTTCGAGTAGGTGGAGTGTGTACATTCAAAATCTAATTAGAATCATCAAAACTTGTTTATTGTATCTAATTAAAAAGTTAGCTCATTGAGCGCAATTGTACTTATAAGTTACAATTACATATGCATCTAATTAATCATACGTTATCGTCACATTAATAATAATTTGTATTTTCGATTAATCCATCGTTTTAGAATATACCTAAGATTATGATAAATTTTAATAAAGCAACTTACTATTCCATCTTAACGGTATATAAATTAGGTTTCTTTTTAGTCTATTTCACAGAATAAAAAACAAAGGAATTACCTATTTCAATTTTAAAAATAATTTGAAAATATAACTTATTAGCATGTGTCTGTGACTAGAAAAACCGTATTTTCTTAGCATATCCGTCATTGTATATATAACACCCATTACATATGTGCGTACAAGTATATTGTGTGGTATCTACATAAAACTTGTGAACTTTTTAGAAGGGTTATAAAAACCATTTAGATGTGAATTCACACTAGCTATTCGAGTAAATGGAGACAGGGTGTCATGTGTACACAGTACACACCATAACAAGTGTGCACATAAGCACATTCAAGAATCAAGACCAAGAAAATGTTTGCAAATTACGTTGTAGTAGTTGGGAAGATTGGAGCAATTCAGCAACTAGTGAAGAAATATCTGTCAGCTGCAAGGGTGACGTCACCTCTCTATTTCCCCATACCTGGATTAGGTCAACTTAAAAAAAAGACATTTTTTTATTAGCTACCCCGTAATTAATTAATTAATTACTCATCATTTGTTTGATAAAGGATTCATCTTCTAGGCAATCAAACCGTGTCCAACCTGGAATTGACTGAGATCGAACTGGTATTTGTTTGAAAAACAAACGATATTGACGTGGACTCGATCTGCGGGCATTCATTGTACAATTTCTTTGTAACTAATTGCTTGTTTTAAAATAATGTAAAAGAAAAATTGTCTGTTTTAATTTATGACGGTAATTCCGTGAGGTAATTATGAGGTTTTATAAATTTCGCGAAGTGTCCACAAGTTTTAACTGTTCTGCGTGGTAACCCTCAACTGTTTAAAAATTTCGTCAAATAACCATCAGTTACTTGAATCGATAAAATAACTGTTAAATTATTATTTTTTAAGGTAAAAAACTTGTTATTTGAATTTTTTTAAAGGAAAAAATGTTATTAACTAATATCACACATAAAAAAGGAAAAACAAAATAAACAAAGGTTATGAAACAAGTACAAACTTTATGAGATAGGAGAATATGCACGACCCAGGTCCCAAATTAACATTTTTTTCTTTTGTTTTTCATTTTTATGTGTGATATTAATTATTAACATTTATTTTTGTTTATCCTTTTCTTATAAAAAATCAAATAACAATTTGTTTACCTTAAAAAATAATAATTTAACAGTTCATTTAACGATTTAAGTAACATGAGGTTATTTGACGGAATTTTTAAAGAGTTGATGGTTACCACGCAGAATAGTTAAAACATGTGGACGTCTTACGGAATTCGCAAAACCTCAGGGTTATCTCGCGGAATTTCCGAATTTGTGATCAACTGTAAGAGACTTATGGAAATTCTGAAAAACTTGCACACACCAACAGAATCTTATACACCGAGTATATTTGCCAGCTAACTTTGGCTAGATATATATGTATGCAGTTGTATTATTGGATTGCCCTTTAATAATACCTCAATAATTAGGACTAGTTTACAAAAACTTTACGCTTGATAATTGTGTTGCAACTGTAAAATTACTAGCTTGTAACATATAAGGAGTACATTATTTCTGTTCAAAATTTTCATTAATTTTATTAATTATGGTCCATTACGGGAGGAAGAAAAATGGTAAGATCAGAATCCAATAGTCAATTGAAGCTCAAACAAAGTCTGATTGCCAAAAGCCTAAAACGCGTTTCAGAATTTCTTCTTGTCCTCTTCAAACACTAAAAATGTATACGGAATATAGCAAGTTCAAAAACGAATGTTGCAAAGTCGTTACAAGTGTGAACAAACTGAAGAGCAACTGGTAACATTTCTTCAGACACGGAGAAGCCGGCTGGTTTGAATGCTTTTCAACTATTTAGGCTTTATATGTTAATTATTACACTATAATACATACGTATGAAATCCAGGACATTCCACGTTGTTTTGACTAAATTGATTAATTACCCCCTTTTTTCAGTGAAATAGAGACACACAGCATCCACAAATGTTTTTATTATTCTTCTATTCCCTCTTATAATTGACGTTATAGGCTTAAGTCATTGTTAAGTTTTAATTGTCATTTTAGATTTTTTTATCTATTTTTTTCAGATTTACCCTCATGTTTAGTAAAAAAAATTATTTTTTGGGTTCTCAATTTTTTATTTATTGCTTTTCCATTTTCTAGGAGAAACGTAACAAGAAGAGATTTTCTTTTGATTTTATGATTTTCTTTTATTTTTTTGTGAGATTTCATGAGCAGTAATAAAAAAGTAATTAGTCACTAATCATAAGGATAATCTGGGAAAATAATTAGTTTATTATTTTGTCTGAAATTTGCTAGAACGTCAATTAAAACTTAACGGAGAGAGTATATACTATTTCCTCTGTTTAGTTTTAATTGACGTTCTAGCAAATTTCAGACAAAATAAAGAACAAGTTTTTTTCTGAGATTATCCTTATGATTAGTGATTAGTTACTGCTTTATTATTGATCATGAAATCTAACAATTTTTTTTAAAGAAAATCAGAAAATCAATAGCTAATCTCATCCGCTTACTGGGAAAGAAAATTTTGAATTACCAAAACAAAGATTCGGAATTGCCACAAAGATTCAGAAAATCAAATGTTTTATTATTGATCATGGGAAAACAGTTAATAAATAATTGAGAAATCAAAAAATAAAAATAAAAGAATTACTAACATGAGGACAAATCTGGAAAAAAATGATAAAAAAGTCTAAAATAACAATTAAAACTTATCAAAGACTTAAGTCTAGAATGTCAATTAAAACTAAAGTAAAGGAGTATTTGTGAACATAGATAATGGAACAGGTTTTCTTGTTCCCATCCTGAAAGATGGATTCTTGACTGGAATTTATATATACTACAGTATTAACTATAACTAAGGGTGTGTTTGTTGAATTTTGAAGAAAAAAAACCTACATGAAAAACTAGTTAAATTTAAAATTAGTTAAAAAAGTGGTTTAAGTTAGGGGTATTCAAAATCGGCCCGGACCGAAAAAGACCGGACCGGACCGGTGAAATTCTGATCCGGTCTGCGGTCCAAGATTTTTCCTTAATTCGGTTCCTTAAAAAAACATAGATTCTTCTGTGCTTAAGATTTTTAAGAAATAACAAATTTGGGATCCTCATTAAACAAATTAGTTCTTTGATTCCCTAAGTCATTAAATTCTCCTAAACCCTAAAAAAACACTTCTAAAATGTCTTTGGACCATATGTATAGCAATATAAGATCACACTTATAATTTTGAAAAAAATGGACTTAAACATGCTATTTATGTGAAAAAATGGCCCTTCGAACCCAATTTTTTCTAGATTGTTGCACTGACATTATTTGGACTCGACCAACAGATCTGTATCCAAATACGGCCCATGAACAAACCTGGTTTCTTTGAAGCCCAATTAGGCCCATACCTCTTGAACGTAAGTACAAAATGCATAATTGATTGAAATCTAAACTTTCATATCCACAATTTCACATGATATGATACGTGATAATAATATAGGCTTGTGCACATATCATAGTACACGTATTCTATGAACTCAAATCAACTGAATTTCATATTTTTCTCAATCCTTATTTGCAAATATATTTTGTAAGAGATTGGTACCCACACAAGCTGTCGCATTCACAAATTGCTCAAAGTTGTCAATGATGGGCTACTCTTCATTGGACCAAAAACTTTATTTAGGGCTTTTAGGCCCAATATTACTTGTTGGGCTGCTCCTACGTGTTACTAGCTGTAACCAAAAGGGAAAAAAAGGAACATCTATACAAGTTTATTGGTCTTGTATATGACTTCTCCGTTTTTATCTGATAATTCGCAACATCGCTTTGGGAAATACTTTTCCGATATGATTTATCCATACATGGCATTAAGATAGACTACACTTCTCCATGTCTTTCGGGATATGGCTGGTGATTAAGCAACATATTCTGACTAATCAGGAACACTTTCATATGCATATATATGGTAGATGATGATGTTTGTCCGGTTTGTCATGGTAATGGTGAATCCATTCTCCATGTCCTTCGGGATTGCGCTCGCATTAAGGCGGTTTGGTGTGTCATTGTTCCGGCTCATCTTCTGCAGTCTTTCTTCTCTCTCCCTATGTTGGAATGGGTCTATGGTAACCTTGTTTCCTCCTTTTCCTTCAATGACGGGCTGCCTTGGTCGACTATTTTCGCCTCGGTGGTGTGGTGGGGATGGAAGTGACGTAATGTTGTTGTTTTTAATGATGATGGGCCTCAACTTTTTCAGCATCTGTTTGTGCTTGCTAGAGCTCGTGATTATTTTCATGGCCATTAGGCGGTTGGCCAACACGGTGTGCGCATTAGGGTCGTGAGATTAATGTTGCTTGGAGTAGGCCAGAGATTCTGTGGACTAAGTTGAATACGGACGGGGCTTCTAGGGGTAACCCGGGGCTTGCGGCTGCGGGCGGGGTGCTTCGCGATGGTGATGGCAGGTGGCTTGGGGGGTTTGTCTTGAATATTGGTATTTGTTCGGCGCTTATGGCGGAGTTGTGGGGTATTTACTATGGTCTTCATATTGCTTGGGAGCTCGGATACAGGCGTCAAAAGATCATCCAAATTAGGTGGGTCTTACAAGTTCGGTTTGTGCCATCTTGAATATTGGTATTTGTTCGGCGCTTATGGCGGAGTTTCGGTTTCAAGTTTGTAAAGATCATCCATTTGGATGATTTAGGATTGTCATCTAATTAGGTGGGTCTTACAAGTTCGCTTGTAATAAAAAAAAATCATTTTAGATTGAGGGTCTGTTCGGTTCGCCGTTTAAGTCGACTTAAAGTGACTTAACTGAACTTTTTCCATCAAATAAGTCCTCGTGACTTAATTAATGCATCTAACTCGTTTGGTTCGCCAAAAACTTAAGTCGACTTAAAGTGACTTAAAATGATTGAACTTACCCAAAATTTTTAAGCTAGAAATCGTGACTTTTCTGATTTCAAATGACTGAACTTAAAACCTAAAATCAACCCACCCCAATATTTACATCTCGATACCCCACACATATCTCACATATCTCATTCTCCTCATATCTCCCATCATCCCACAAGCTTATGCGGTCGTCTACCGTTAAGGATGGCCAAAAGTAGACCGGACCGTAAATTTACAGTCCAGTCCACGGTTCGGAAATTTTACATTTCTGGTCTTACGGTCCGGTTCGTAAAAATAAAAAAATGTTTACAACATTTTTGGGGTATTTTTTACGGTCCAATCCATAATTTTTACGGTCTGATCCGGACCGTAATCAAACAATTTAAATGCTGAAAAATATGAAATCCGGTCTTCCCGGTCCGATCCACGATCCATACTTTAAAAGGTTTACGGTCCGGTGGTTCGGACCGGATGCCCATCCTTATCTACCATTGTAGCTCGTCTTTTGGAACAAGTTTGTCTTCTATCTCTTGTCCTCGTCTTCTCCATCTCATTTCATCGTCCTCCTCATTTCTCTTCCCATCTCGTTCTTCTCCTGAGAAATATGCCCCTCTAGCACAAAACTTCCTTCCCGGTAAGTCGCACGGTTTGTGACAAACCGTATCACAAACCGTGCGGCTTTTCAAAAGCCAGATTTGTTGTTCCGGGGCACCGCACGGTTTGTGACAAATCGTGCCACAAACTGTGCGGCTTTACAAAAGCCAAATCCGGCTTCTGTTTTGCCCTGGCACGGTTTGTCCCCACATGCACGGTTTGTCACAAACCGTGCACATCCTTAGGACCCTCGAAAACACATTCTCGGTGTCCGCCTCTTGAACCCCGACACGTTTCGTAACTCCGAGTCCGAAACCACGCACACGAGTGTGTACTCCGTATCCCCGAAACTCGTTATGCGCCGAACGAACTCCTTAAGTCTTGAATGAATCCCGACTATACTAAATAGTCGATGACACTAAAATCACCAACATCAACTTGCCATAAAAGAAATGAACAAAAGCAATCCCGTAACTTTGGGGCCATCGCTACTTGCCTATTCTGACTGGTCGGCAAAGTGCCCTCTCAAATTTCATTTTATATTACAAAAAAACTTCAAAATAATTAACGTGAAACCGGGTTATTTGCAAAACAAAAAAACCCACCCACTCCATCATACCCGGACAAATTATCTCTCTGGACCATGGCTTCCTGCGCTGTCATAAACGTGATTCGCCTGGTTTTGCTTCGGAGAACGCAACCCGAACCATTCACAAATCCAAATTACGATTCGGTTTTTACATTTTCTATGGAGTAGTATTTCCAGAAAAGGGGGCCCCGCACCTTGCAGCACGTAGAAAACACATGTGTTATTGTTTTTTTTTTACTTTCCCTTGGCAGACAAGCACGCTTTTATTATTACTACTCTTACTTAATTATACCCACCTTCCCCTCTTTTTATTCCAGTCGTATCACTTCGGATCCATTTCATATCAACCTCCGATTGCCTTTGATATTCCGCATCCTGATTCATCTTACCAGATACTCTAACCATGTTACTTGACAAGATAAGTTTTGATTTGATCTTAATAATCTTAGTTTGTTTATCAAAGTAACGTAATTTTATAACTTTAATCAAGCTAAAGTTTAAAATAACTTACTGATAAAATGGCGTATCTCATTTCTAACATGTAATGTACTCCAGTATAGTTCATAATTACGGAAACCTCTAATTTGTCTAGCAAGTAGCTATAGCCTTTTAGCTAATAAGAAAATATTTGATCAGTTAAGCGACATTTCTTCGAATTCAAGAAGGATGTTTAGATCGATTTTTAAATCCAAACTTCCCACGAACGTGTGTACGCAGTGGATAACTTGATATACTAATCCTATCAACATTGATATTGTTGAAATATAATACACTCACAAGTTTCTAATTAAATAATGGATGTTAGTAATTAATTACAGCTAATAAGATCCGAAAAACTACTAAACTAGTAGCAGTTCCATAATAAAACGAATTAATGAAAATTCACCACGTACGTAATAGTGTAATACAACAAAAGCGGTTCATTTGTATGTGGGGTAAACAAGGGAAGAAAACCGGGCTGGACTGAGCCGGCCACGAAAAAAAAAGAACCGTATTTAAAAGAGCGGGCTCCGATCGTACACGATCTACTCCATCATAACGGAGTTTCAGAAATGACTTGATCGAACCCCGTGGACGTCTTTAACTTTCTACTAGGCGAATCCAACGGCTCAGAAGGCAGTGGGACCGGCGGAGACGGCGATGATCGGGGAGACGACGGTGGCGACGGGGTGAAAACTGGCGATTGCGACATAGACGGAGATGACCGCGGGGAAGCAATGGTCGGAGGAGATTCTGATGAAGTCGGTGACGTGGACAGGCTTAGACCGTCCGATAGCTTCCTCTTGTTGTTCACTGGCGCTCCTTCGCTGGTATTAGTCTTGAATGTATTCTCCGGTTTGCACCTGACCATCAAATGGTCTCTGAGCCGCTCCACATCGGATAATTTCACCGGCTTTACTATGAAATCATCTGCTCCTTCCTCCAAACACCTGATTACACGAAACAGACGTTTCAATTCAGATTCGAACTCAAATATTTTGAATTGGCCGCTTAGACAAGTCACATTACACATTCTGACCAGTTGCCTGCTTTTTTCTTCAGGATCTTTAAATTTCCAGAAATATCGAGGAAAATAAATGGGAAATTGCAAAAGGAGAGGTGAATTAGTACCTATGGATTCGAGTGAGAACGTTTTCTGAAGACATTATCACAACTGGTACCTCTCTGAAGGCCGACGATTCCTGTTTTTTACAAATAGCAAGCTGTTCAGATTTGCATTTCGGTTACTTTGAAAAACAGAGTGTTGAGAGAGAAGATGGAAGTTCAACCTTGATCTTCTTCAGAAGATCGTAGCCGGTCATTCCAGGCATGCAATAATCGGTGATGATTAAATCGATCTTCAATCTTTCCACACCAGTGCAAATCTGCTGCTCCTCGTCGAGTCCAAGGAATTCCAAGGCTCTCCTTCCACTATCCACCGCCGTGACTGTAGTTGCAACAAAACAGAGAGTGAGATTCGGTTTTTAATATTACACTGTAAAAAAAGTGAGAGGAAGAGGAAAATTGAGATCGGACCTTTACAAGAAGAGATTTTCAACAGCCTCTCGATGACTTTGCGATCTACAAGGCTATCATCCACAGCGAGGACGTGCGCAATTTCGTCTTCCGAGCGCGGGAGATCCGACCACAATCGCCGCGAAAACAGAGCATTCGTCGCCATCATTACAACCAAACAATCTTGAATTTAGGCGTGCAAGAGAAGAAATGTGCGGAGCTAAAAATGGAATTGGAATTGCTGAATTTAAAGTGGTTCAGAAAAGTCTCTCTCGCTTTTGAATTCTGTGTGTGAAGAGGAGATCTGGGGAAATCTTGGCACTTTATGGAGGAGAAGAAAGGGAGAGACAGACAAAGACAGATACAGAGGAAGAGATTCTGAAATCCACTTTGGTAAGATCTCCAAATCCAAAGTCTTCACAGTACCGCCTTAATTCAATTCAATCCACCTTCCTTCCTTTTAATCTCATCTCGTTTCGTTTTCCATACCGTCCCGTGATAATTTGTCAAAATATCGCCAATGGGCTGAGGAATGGGTGATGCGTGTTGACCGGGGGTCAAAGCGAAGACCGCCGTCAAAGCTGAGATAAGCCGATTGACGTCTGAGATGAGTCAGGGCAGGGCGGTGAATTTCATTTTTACCGTGACGTTTTCACCACAGTTGCATTTGACGGTGTTCGAAGTGGTATTTATCTTACGTAAACCATTTTTGGAAAACTGGTACGGTTGTTCCTCTTTTCCGTTTATGGGTTTGCTTCGAGCAGGATGGTTTAACTATTTTTGGTAAAAATTGCTCTACATATGCATTTTACTGAAAATGGTGTGTACCTTACAAGTTACAACTTTCTCTTTTTTTTTTGGGTAAACTAGGGAGACCCGCGTACGGATATTGCGGATTAGTGTGTTAAATGTTTTCATTTATGTAAGTCTGAATCTTTTAAAGTATAGTTTATTACCGGTCTTTATCATTATATATCTCCTTACTAAATAAATCAAGGTTGGTAGTCAAACATCTTAACTAATCTAATAATTATAAAAATATTCAATTCACTTAACAAATAAATACCCATAAACACATCTTAATCTACTAATAATTATAAAATATCCAACTCTCTTAACAAATGAATATCCGTAAATATAAACGGATGACCTTACAATCTCATAAGCTAACATTTTGGGACAAACTTATGACAAATAGTGTTTTAACCTTATTTAAAAACTGGTTTTGTTGGAGCTCTCTTTGCTAACACATTTCATCTTATAAAGCATAGTCGATCGTACACCTTTCACCTGAAAAAAGATAAACCGATTAGTGGATTATCATTATTGAATTCAATGTTCCTAGCTTAAATTTTGTCAAGCCCAAAATTATTGATAAATAACATTAATGTAAACAAAAAACCCAACAATAGGAACTTGCAAAAGCACGCCATAGATATGAATACCAAATTCATAAAGAAAACCTAAGTCACAAAGTTATGGAAATGAATGACAAAGAGAAGTAGTCCTCGCGAGCGGTTTGGTTTACATAATCCCCTGCGTATGCTAATTACTATGGTGCTAATAACCTTGCGTGTCTCTCGGAGCTGCCATTACGCAGAGATACAAGAAAAATTGAAATTAATTAACTGCATATATAAATTAAAATTTGGTATATAGAAAAATACAAAAGCCAAGATAACCAACTATTCACGAATGTAGCAAATCACCAGAAGATTGGAGGTGCCATGCTCAAAGGAAGGCGGTTGAGGAAGTTTTGTTCCTTTCTTTCAAATGCAGTCTGTAGAAAAGGTTATAGTATTGAACATATATGACGAATAGTTTGAGAAATATTGAGATGATCGACGAAAGATATTCTTTGTTAACAAGTAACACGTAACAAGTATGACTTGTCAAGTGACTTCTACATATAAACTTCATTTGTGACATGCAAGGTTGTACGTGGCAGACAGTATATGAAAAGTTGCAGTAGTACGTGTCTCTTGTAGAATCCTAATATTATTTGAACTCCGTAAATCACGTCAGTATTCCATTTTGTCAGAACACTAATTTAATTAATTTGAAATATTATTTTTTAATATGATAAATTAATTAATAAATAGAAAAACCTATTGTTGATGTGTCATCTTCTCGTTTATATGACTTATGTGTCGACTTTCAGATTATCCTATATTGTCAAGTATTTTAGAAAAAATCAAACAGTAGGTCCAATCTTAATCATATATTAACTCTTTATAATTTAAGCTCAAATTCTTGCTAAAATATCTTAACCATGTAATCTTAATTGCTTAATTTTGATTCGAATTCTATTTTTACCACAATACAATTAATCAAAAAATAGTCTTTTCTTTTTAATTTCCAATTATAATTCCATCTTTTAAATTTGTTTTTATTTATTTATGCGATTTTGCTCTTTTTTTTCACCTACTTAGTTTTGATCCATTAGGCTAACAAACTTTATATTATATATATATATATTTGTTTTTATAAATTCTATTATTTTATATTGTGTCATTACTACTTAGTTGAATCTCATCTATTAATGTAACTCAAATTACCAAGTTTTTTTTGATAAAGATATAACAATTTGTTTCTCTATTAACTACCTACTACTTTCATACATATTAGAAATTTTTTATAAGGTAAGAATTAGACTGTATCAAGATCTACTTGAAACATGCTTATAACATCCTTCCGGATATGAATGAAAAGTTCTAAATTGGTCATGATTTTCTCTGGTGAATGTCGATGGCAGAGATTTGCAATGAGATTAGCCACCGCATTTGCTTCCCGAAAGACATGAAAAAACCGCACTGTCATAAAAAAGTTGTAACAGACATAGAATATCAAAGATGAAAATCTCAATATTCCATGGACAATGCCAGATTTGTTTCAAAAATAAACAATTTTCAGGTTGTGACTTTCAATTTCTTGTAATGGAGCCCCCATTTCGTTTGTCTTAATTAGCGCATTTCACAAAGCATACGTTTTTGTTCTCAAGGCAGTTGATTTGCCACTTTTCTCTCCGAAAATCAAAATAAGTTCACATTTCTCATCTCTAAAAATAAATTTGTAACTTGAGTCCCCGTTTGATCTTATTGATCCATCTAGATTGATTTTGATAAATTTGTGTGGCAGTTTCTTCCATCTTAGATTTTATATTTTCTCACATTTGGTTTTTGTTTATGTTTATTGTTATAAGCAATCTAGGTTCCAAAATTTTGTTTGTTTCGCATTTGAAATCAAATTTTGAATAAAGGTTGTCAGATCTTGTATGATCTTTATGTCATCATTGTTTGATGAGAATGTTTTCTGGTTTCTTTGGTACCAATTGCTCCACCAAATAATTATTAGCTCTGTAAATTGGTTCGGGGTTGTTTTAATACATATTTCATCCAAGATGTCCTCGAGCTTTTTATTTCCCAAAGTCAAAGTTCATATACCTCACTGTGTCAATGTTTATTTTTAGTATTGTTTGTAGAGTATGATTATAGTGGAATAATAAATGATTTATGTCTTCGGTTTGATGATTGCATGAAATGTAACCCGGAGGTATAAAATATTTTCATTAATTGGAGCGTTTTCAAACCTCTTCATGAAATCATTTCGAATTTCGTTTCAGATATTTTCTTTTTCAATAATGACAGTTCTTTCATGCGTTCCGATTTCTTTTATAATCTTCCTATTTTTTTCCCACTTGTAAATTTATGGAAGTAACTCGCATTTATGTCATTGAGTTTGATATGTTTGGTTTTGGCTCGTTGATCTCAGAAAAATGTTTAGAAAATTGAATAATTGTTCTTTCATACAAATTTGATGTTTTACAATCGCTTTTATTTTCTAAATTTAATTTATAGGCAATAACCCTTCATGATATATCTACTAATTATATAGTTAATGGATTTATTTACTCTGTATAATATGTTGTTATTGTTTATGTTATTTATTATACACATTTAATTTTATATGTTTGACGGTTAATTAATCATTAAAATAAACTATACATATTTAATCTAATTCGAGCAAATATATATGTCGATTTAATTGATTTTGTAAAAGTAACTATAATTAAATTAACTATAATCATAAGTTGCAGTTAACATAGGAAAGAGTGAAAGTTAAGGTATAACTTGGGGTTGTATTTATATGAAAGTAGTCTAATAGCATAACAAGTAAAAATAAAAGTGAGCTAAAAATTAGAAGACTCAAAGACAAAAAAGTAGAAATATATTAATAAGTTTACAACTAAAATAAAACAAAATAGTCACTGTTCCTAAAAGAATTCCGATCTTTATAGTTAGATAGATGTGTAGCTTACATCCTTTTAATACAGTAAATTTCTTTTACTTTAGCTTTTTAATAAAATCTGTTTTGGTAAATGGTTTAACTATTTTTGGTAAAAATTACTCTAGCTTTTTAATACAGTAAGTTTCGAAGTGGTATCTATCTTTCTCTTTTTTTTTTCGGTAAATGGTGTGTAAGTATTAAAAAAGTAAGTTTCTTTTACTTTAGCTTTTTAATAAAATCTGTTTTGTTCGTAAGAGTGAGGGTTAGGAAATTGTTTTTGTGCCGACTCGAGTAATGAGTATTTTCTATGAAAGGCTTTAAGATGCGTGATAGTACACATCATTAATACTAGCCGTGTAAAATTCTTGCATCATCTATTATCGCGATCAATGAATTTTCATGTCTTCAGAAACATTAAGTAGGCTTATTAAACAAGCCTCATTTTCGTGTTACTTTAACTTACTTATAAATGCGTCATTCTTTTGCGTGGTTCACGCGTGGTCAAACGAGGGAGACAATCAGAGTCAATTAGAACTAACACACCTATCGACTCAAAGAACATGGCTGATTATAGACAATCACGCATTTGCCATATGCCACCAAACAAAAGTATGACTCTCCCACTATAAATAAGCCTCCGACGCACTAAAAGGAAGGAATCTTGATTCGAGACCCAACTTTCTTGGTGTTCAATTTTTAAATTTGTGTATGGTTCCCACGTGTTTGTGAAATATATGTAATTTTCTCGATCTTATTTAATAAAGAGAGAAGTGCTTATGTTCTTCGTTGTTTTTATTTATCGAGGTCATAATTTTATCGCGTTGTTTTAATAGCTAAAGTCTTAAGAGAGTATTTTCCATCCGTTCACCTATAAGCGTGAGAACCATCAATGCGAACATTTGAGTTCTTAACTTGTAGTTGAAATTCTGTTCTTATCATGGTATTCCATAAGACTAATAGACATCAAGTCAGGATAATTTATAAATAACTAAATTTATGTAATAAGTTTATTTGGTTAATTTAACTGTAAGTACGTTTTTTATGTTTAGTAGATAATACATCTAAAAAACAACTTTTCTTAACACATTTTCCGCTTACTGCATAAACTCTTTTAAATGAAGCCGTTTTTATAACTGTACTAATCAAATAAACCATTATTTAGACTAACATTCGACTGAAAACACATTTAAATCGAGCCTTAGATAATTTGGACACCGAAAAGGAGAGATTGGAGAGGAATAGAAACAGCTAATTAATCAGCGGTAACGAGAGAAAAAGTTACAAAGATTTTCCCTACCAAATCTTTTTTCTTTTTTTTTGGTCAAAATCCCAACCAAATCTTTGTGAAAGGGACCCTCCTTGATCTCACCCTATATACACTTAAATGTGTTCCTTGTTTCATGACAAGCCTCCTGCTCATCATGCCACTAAACATATACTCCAGTATACAAGTTGACAAAAAGACTCTATCCCGCGTGTATAGAGCAGGATTTAATTTGTACTAGGCCTTTGGATTGGTTTTTAACATTATGTCCTTGCATTGCATGTGTGATGTTCATGATCAATAGAGGGAATTTGTATTGAACACTATTATTACTTCGAATTAATTCGAAGATTGGTTATAGATCCTAGCTAATAAGTACCTATATGTTTGGGTATCGGATTGAGATAAGAAATCGGATTGAAAAAATATAGTATTGAAAATGATAGATTTTAGTCGAGTATTTGTTTTTACATATGGAAATGATATTCAACCCACATTTCCTTCTTCATTTTTCATATCCACTAAAATCCATAAAAATTGAAAGGGTTGAGAAATCCATATCTTGAAGGGTTGAGAAATGGATATCATATCCAAATTTCTTTAATCAAACAAAACGTATGAGGTTGGAATTCCTCAGCCCACCTCAACCCCAAATCTCATTCCACAACCCTGCTTACCAAACACCCTCAAAATATGTATTACTCATTTCGCTTCACAATTTTTTCATGTTTGATAATTTTTATACTTATTAAGAAAACTTTATAAATTAATAATTATATTTATAAAGCAATTATTGTGAAACAGTGACCTGTGAGTAGACCTGTCAACTGGGTCGGCGGGTCGGGTTCGGGTCGATCGGGTCCGTTAAAATTTTCGGGTCGGGCGGATCGGGTTGACCCAGCGGGTCGAAGATACTCATTTTTTTATGATTAATATTATGATTTTTAAATTTAATAAAATAATTATATTAAAAATTAATATTATATAATTATTTAATAAAATATTTAATATAAATAAAATAAAATATATGAAATAACAGGATCCTACGAACTCGGATTTACTATTCGGGTCGGTTCGAGTTTAGGTTCGAATCCTTCTTGATCTAGTGACTTTCGGGTCGGATCTCGACCCAAAATTATCGGGTCGGTTTCTGAGAGCTCTAGATGTGAGAATACGAAATATGCATGTATTGAGTTATCTGATTAACAGTTTTTTAAAAAGAAGATAGAAGTTGACAACCTGTGATCAAACTAATCAAGGACTAATTAATCAAATCCATTAATTATTGTAATAATAATCCGTACTCACTAACAGTACACGTACGGTACACGTACAGGCTACAGCACATCAACACTGTAAAGATCTGTGCATATAAAAACAAGGAGTTGAGATGATTTGCTTTGATTTTCCTATCAAACTTAATGATATAAACAAACACTTTATCCATATACTGTCTGGTTTGACTTTATACACTATTTACAATTGAAGAAAATTTTTAAGATTTTTTTCAATATATAAGAAAAAATATAGTCATGTGATGTGTTGTTTGATTCGTCTCAACGAGTACTTTGATAATATCAAAAAATTATAATTTTTATTAATATATAATTAAAGATATTAACGATACAAAATTTGCCTCGACAAATGTGCTCAGTTATTGGGATATTAGGATATTTTATCCTAATTAATAGATATCTTTATCTAGTTAGTTTATTTTTTCTTGTTAAACAAGATAGCTTAAGATAGATTTTACCTTGTAAGTCTATATATACTTTGGGATCATTCCCTAATAAAGATCATCAAGAGATTCTCCCAATATTCTCTCTTCCACTTTATCATGGTATTGGAGCAAAATCGATCTTAAACACACCCTTACAATTTTTGTTCCCGGTCTGCCGTCGCCCCTCCTGCCACCGCAATCCCCCAGATTCTTATTTTTCCCTGCTCGTTGCTCTTCCCTTGAGTAACCATGCCTGATAACGATCCCCTCACCACAAAATACACCGCCCCGAATGTTCTTTCCCCATACTATCTTCATCCCTCCGACCACACAAGTCTCAACATCTGTCCTGTGGTCCTCAAGGGTGAGAATTATGAAGAATGGTCTGTCGCTATGCAAAATTCTCTCATGGCTCGGCGTAAGTTGGGGTTCATTGATGGGAGCATCAAACAACCTACCACCAGCGATCCCACCTTCGCGGACTGGCAAACCGTCAACACTATGCTTGTTGGCTGGATTGTCAGGTTCATAGACGACTCTTTACGGTCTTCTATCACTTATTTCCGTTCCGTCAAAGCACTTTGCGATGATCTTCACCAGCGGTTCTCCGTCGGCAACGGCCCGCGCAAGCTTCAACTTCGCCATGATATTGCGGTCTGTCGCCAGAACGGGCAATCCGTTGCCGCTTACTTCGGCATCCTCAAGAAACTTTGGGAGGAACTCGACGTCTATGTTCCTCCAAAGGCGTGCACTTGCGGAGTCGGTAAGGCTCTTCTCCAGGAAAAAGAAGAGGAACGTGCTCATCAATTTTTGATCGGCCTAGACGATGTCGTCTTCAACACTGTCCGATCGAATCTACTCGTCCAGGATCCTCTCCCGCCCCTGAGTCGGATCTATTCTCTTGTCGTTCAAGAAGAGCGTCTCAAAACAATCGTTACCAGTCGCGACTCCACCACCGAGAATCCTGCGTTTGCTGCTCATCGTCCCACCGACGCTCCTCCAACAGATACAAAAGCTTTGACTTGCACTCATTGTGGAAAGAAAGGCCATGACACCACTTCATGCTACAAAATCCATGGTTATCCCGCGTGGTTGCAGGCCAAGATTGACGCCAAACGTGCTTCAACGCCTCCTCAATCCTCCACCGACTCCTCTCGGTCTGGTGGACGCAGACGGGGTCGCGGTTCTGCTGCTGCGGGCGCCATGCAAACCGCCGCATCTGTGACTGCTCCGGGTTCGACTCTGACTGATCACGACCGTCAGGCCTTTGGCCCTGCACTCACCACCGAACAGTGGGCAGTTGTCCTCAGCCTTTACAACACGATGAACACTACTACTAAATCCGGTAAGAATTCTTCTTGGATTCTTGACACTGGTGCGTCGTATCACATGACGGGTGAAAAAGAGCTCCTTAGGGACCTCGTTGCCATCTCTCCAGTCTCCATTAAGCTACCTGATGGCCGCTTATCCACTGCTGTCCACGAAGGCAGTCTGTTGTTTGGCTCCCTTCGAATTTCTCATGTTCTATATATACCCAATTTGAGCTGCAATTTATTGTATTTTGCACAGTTAGCACGAGACCTTCATCTACTTATTCTTCTCACTGACAAGCTTTATGTGTTATAGGAAACCAATTCGAGGATAGTGATTGGTGTGGGTAGGCAACTCAACGGGGTCTATTAGTTGAAGGCGTTCTCTTCGGTCGCCAGGGCCTCGTCTGCTCAATCGTCTCTAGCTTCGGTTCGACTATGGCACTGTCATCTTGGTCATCCGTCTTCATCAGTCTTGTCTTCAATTTCAGATTTAAACCTAGATAGTTCTTCCTTGTCCGAAATTAGTCCTTGTGACGCTTGCTATAAAGCTAAACAAACACGTTTGTCTTTTCCAATTAGTTTCAATAAAGCATAGTTTGTGTTTGAACTCATTCATTGTGGTGTTTGGGGACCCTATAGTACCCCCTCTTTTAGTGGCGCCTCATATTTCTTAACTATAGTCGACGACTTCTCCCGGGCCGTGTGGGTCCTTCTCTTTACTGCCAAGACTGAAGTACCATCTCTTCTCCAAAATTTTAGCTCTATGGTCAATACTCAATTCCGCAAGCAAGTTCGTCGTGTACGCGCGGACAACGACACAAAATTCTTACCCTTCTGATCTTACTTCGCTGAAAAGGGCATTCTGTTTGAGACATCGTGTGTTGTGACGCCTCAACAGAACGGTCGAGTCGAACGCAAGCACCGTCATCTTCTTAATGTGGCTCGTGCTCTGCGTTTCACGACTCATCTTCCTCTGAAATTCTGGGGACAATGCGTCACTACGGCTGCGTTCATCATCAATCGCACGCCGTCGCATACTCTTCAAGGTCGTACACCATTCGAGCTCCTTCACGGTATACATCCGAACTACAACGCTCTTCGGGTGTTCAGTTGTCTATGCTTTGTTGCTCAAACTCCTAAGCATCGCAACAAGTTTGATCCTCGAAGCCGCAAATGCGTCTTCATCGGCTATCCTCGCGGTCAGAAAGGCTGGCTGTTATACGACCTCGAAACCAGGGCTATCTTTGCAAGTCGGGACGTCGTCTTTCACGAGACGTTTTTCCCGTTCGCCTCTCTGCATGTCGCTGATTTGCCAACCACATAGCCGCCGCGACCTGCTGCTGCTTACGATGTTGACCAGCGTACACCCCTTCCCGACATGGAGGGTGTTTCGCCGACATCCTCACCGGACGCTACGCCTCCATCATCACCTCCCAGGGGGAGCACCGATCATCCTCTTCGTGTTGCTCCGCCTGCAGAACCAGCATCTTGGCCTCTCTCAGCCAGGGGGAGTCATCCTGCTGCTAACGACAATACGGTTGCAGAGCCCTCTACTCGTCCTGTTCGAACTCGGCTCCCTTCAGTTCTGTTGAAGGATTACGTGTGCCAAACTGCTCGCCAATTAGACCCCCTTGCTTCTACTTCTACACCCACGTCAACGTCACTCTCCTCAGGTACGAAATTCCCTATTGCGAATTATGTATCCTGTGATAATTTTTCTTTGGCTCATACTAGTTTCCTAGCCGCTATCTCTGTCGGAGACGAGCCCACGACATTTCGCCAGGTTGTCGCTCATGCTCCTTGGCGTGATGCTATGCAAGCTGAACTCGACGCCCTTGCCAGAAACAACACTTGGGTGCTCACACCGCTTCCTCCGGGCAAGACACCCATCGGCTCCAAATGGGTGTATAGAATCAAGTACAACTCCAACGGTTCCATCGAACGCCACAAAGCACGACTGGTTGTACTGGGAAATCGTCAAAAGGAAGGTATCGACTTCAACGAAACCTTTGCACCGGTTGCACGTATGGCTTTCGTTCGGGTGTTCCTCTCGGTCGCTGCAGTTAAGGGCTGGGAACTCCATCAAATGGACGTTCATAACGCCTTCCTTCATGGTGACCTTCATGAGGAAGTGTACATGTCTCCTCCTTTGGGTCTTACCGGCGTAGCTCCAGGACAAGTGTGTCGCCTGCAAAAGTCGCTCTACGACCTTCGTCAAGCACCAAGAAACTGGTTTGCCAAGCTGACAACAACCCTTCGTGCCTACGGCTTCACACAGAGCTATGCCGACTACTCGTTGTTTTCTTATCAACGTCTTCATATAACTTTGCACGTCTTGATCTATGTCAATGATCTCATCATTTCGGGTAACGACTCTGCTACTGACTCTGCTACTGTCTCTCGTTTCAAGGAATATTTGAGCTCGTGTTTTCATATGAAGGATCTTGGGACTCTCAAATACTTTCTCGGCATTGAGATTGCTCGTAGTAGCAAGGGCATCTTCCTTTCTCAACGGAAGTACTCGCTCGACATCCTGTCCGAAGCTGGCTTGCTCGCTACCAAGCCTTGTGCGTTTCCCATGGAACAACATCACACTCTAGCGACCGCTTCCAGTCCACCTATAACTCATCCGGATCAGTACCGGCGTCTGATTGGCAGATTAATCTACCTTACGATCACGCGACCCGAATTGTCCTACTCTGTCCATACGCTAGCTCAATTCATGCACTCTCCGTCCGAAGCTCACTGGCATGCTGCCCTTTGGGTTCTCCATTATTTGAAGAGCAGTCCGGGAAAGGGCTTGCTTCTATCGTCGTCAAGTTCTCTGCAGCTCCGGGCCTTCTGCGACTCCGATTGGGCGTCTTGCCCCACGTCGCGCCGCTCCATCACCGATTTCTTTATTCAACTTGGGAAGTCCCCTATCTCATGGAAGACGAAGAAACATGCCACCATCTCCCGCTCTTCGGCTGAAGCGGAGTATAGGTCCATGGCCTCCACCTGTTGTGAGCTAGTCTGGCTCAAGTCACTTCTTCGTTCCCTTGGTGTGCATCACGGACAGCCAATGCATTTATTCTGCGATAGTCAGGCTGCGTTACACATTGTCGCCAACCCGGTATTTCATGAGCATACAAAGCATATTGAGATTGATTGTCATCTCGTTCGGGATCACATACAGGCCGGCAATGTCAGGACTAGTTATATCGCTTCCGCACAACAACCAGCTGATCTATTTACCAAGGCATTAGGAAATCAACAATTTCATTTTCTTTTAGGCAAGTTGGACATGATCGATCCTCATACTCCAACTTGAGGGGAGTATTGGGATATTAGGATATTCTATCCTAATTAATAGATATATTTATCTAGTTAGTTTATTCTTTCTTGTTAAATAAGATAGCTTAAGATAGATTTTACCTTGTAAGTCTATATATACTTCGGGATCATTCCTTAATAAAGATCATCAAGAGATTCTCCCAATATTCTCTCTTCCACTTTATCACCAGTCAAACTAGGCATATTATTATGGGACGGAGGGAGTATATAAATACATTTTTTATTATTTTCTTAACTCTCAGATCGTACGAACAATGACTAAAAATTAGTGGTTTATTGTACGAATAATATCTAATACAAGAATTAGTACTTTGCTGGTAGTGCTAGAAATGAAGAAATATAAATGTTAAAATACCATTTTTAAAATTTAATAATCTGGATTGGGATGGCAATCCACAATTGCTGCCATTGACTCGGATATTTCTTGTTTTCTCCTTTCAAATCTGTAGAAAGCGATTCTCAACACATAAAATAAATAAACAGTTTATTTATATTCCAAGTATATGGAAATTTAAAGAGGAAGGAACATGTAATAGAGGGATGGCTTCCTAGAAGGTAAGTTTAAGCTTATAATGAAGGAAGGTCTTAACGGCAACTTCTTCGTTGCAACTTCTAGAAAAGTGGCGGTGAACCGTTTGGTGGAGAGGCTCCAAATCCAAATCCAAATCCAAATCCAAATCCAAATCCAAATCCAAATCCGAATCAAATCAATCCGAATCCGAATCCGAAAAGTGGCGGTTAAAGATTATGTTGTTGTTTTTTTAGAAAAAGATTATGTTGTTAAACGGGGATTTGTCCACGTGATTGAGTGGAGCCCACACAATAAACAGGCAAACGGTGATCTGGAGCTGGCTGTTTCATTTGAGGTAAAGATTAGTATTAACTCATGCTTCATTTTTCTAAAAAAAAAAAAAGAAAAAAGAAAAGTGTCAGATGCGAAAGATTATTAAAATATAAAATATGAAAGTTTTTTAACCGTTCGATTTACTCTAGTTTTTTGCATTGTTACACGCGCTTTCTAATTCTTTTTTTTTTCGCTCCAGCCTTCATTTTTCCGCTCCAGCTTTTCTAGTTCTTTTTTGTTTGTTTGTTTGATGAATTTCACACACTGTACTTAAATTTCACACACTGTAATTTGATTGTTGTTTAATCCCTTGCACTTTATTTTATTCATTTGCACCTCCTCTTTAACCACTTGCACTTCTGTTTAACAGCTTGCACTTTCGTTCTATTCACTTGTACTTATTCATTATTCTGATGCACTTTCTATTCGCTTGCTTGTATTTTAAATATTTTTTAATCTCATATTTGCTTGCACTTTATGTTCACTTGCTTGCACTTTACTCTGTATTTCCATGCACTTTCTTCCTATTGTCTTGCACTTTTCTGTCGTTTAATCCCTTGCACTTTTTTTATTCATTTGCACTTCCTCTTTAACCACTTGCACTTTTGTTTAACAGCTTACACTTTTGTTCTATTCGCTTGCACTTTGATCGGGGGGGAATAGTCGTCGTACCCCTAATCAAAAGTAAATCCTAAAATCCTCACTAAACAAAGTATAGTAAGCAAGTCGGGGTCGATCTCACAGAGAAGGAAGGAACCAATGGTGGTAGCATGCAATGTCACAAAGGGGGGTTTTATGGTTGGATGATCACAAACGAAACAAACAAAGCAAAGTAGAATGGATGAAATATCAAGAAAGAAAAATACTTAGCCAAGTAATGTCCACATAAGTCATTCAAAGGTTGTTCATAGATTAAGTCCTATCTTCCTATTCGGTTATTCATGTCCCGATCTTATGTAAATTCAGAGGGAAACCTTCTGTAATACCCCTCATTTATTTGGTAAGGAAATTTTTGGTATTTTTGAGCTTTACTCGTATGAGTTATTGTTGCAAAATAATTGTATGAGATATTGTTGCAAAATAATTATATAAGATATTGTTGTAAAATATTTATATAAGATATTCGTGTAGGATAATTGTGGACTCAGGCGGGCACCAGTACCGGCACCGACATCATGTAAGATGGGTGGGTGGCTTGGTAGCTGTGTTAGCTTGGCCTGGAGTGTCACAAATATATGCAGGATAATTATGTAAAGTATTTGTGCAAGATATTTATATAAGATATTTGTGCACGGTATTTATATAAGATATTTGTGCACGGTAATTGTGCGAGGTAATTGCTTGAGATGTTTGTGCTAGATGGTGTACGAATATATTTAACCCGGGTTTAAGGAAATTAATCCAAGTTGAGTTCGGATAAGAAGCACGATTTTTGGCCGTGACTGCACCCGGCGCCAGGCGCCACCGCACCCGCGGCAAGGCCAGAAAACAGAGGCGGTCGTCTTCCTCGCGCAAGTGGCTCGGATGGGATATTTTTGGGGCAGCCAAGTGGGCTTCCAAGTGGCTTTGGCCTTGTCCCCTTGTCACCGTCTTGTCCCCTCAGATGAAGCTCGGATTTGGGCTATAAAAAGGGTGAAACCGAACCCTTTCTTTCTCACTTCATCTTCTCCTTTTCTCCTCTGTTTTTCCTCCATTTTCGCTCGGTTTTGGGCTTGAATCGAGAGGCTTCGTGGGTTGGAGAAGGTTGCCAAGGTGTTAGGTGAAGCTTAGAGGTGCTTTGTGATCAATTCGAATGCAAGACGAAGCTTGAATCGAGGTGGGTATTTTTCTCCCGCCATGGCTGTGTTCTTGGAGCTGGCCACTGTTCGACCACCGCACCCGGCGCCAGGCCTCCACCGCACCCGCGACAAGGCTGTCCGAGAAGGGTTGTTTTGGAGTTTTGGCTTGAGGTTTGGCTCGATTCTTTGGATTCTTTTCCTATTCTTTTAGATTCATTTATGAGGATATTTGATCTAAGTTAGGATCGTGTTATGGGTCGTTTCCTAGGGATTTTTATTCCAGATCTGTCCCCGTTTTAGACTCAGGGACCCGTTCTTAAGCTTTGTTTGAGCTCGTCTTTCCAGGCAAGTGGTTGTGAATTAATTTGAAATAATTAAAATCTGATATTATATTAGGTTGTATATTCTGCTAGAATCAACGCTAATATAAGAGATATGCTGTAATCATGTGACTTGAGATTTTGATGTGATTTGTGATATGTGGAACTGCTTGTGATGTGTTTGTGTGAATTATTGGTGAAGCCCTTGCTTAGTCTATTCATTAGACTAACTCTTGTATTTTTATATTTTTGTAACGTCATGGGGGTGTCGTCCGTCCGTTTCGGCACATGCAGATCCGAGGAGGCTAGAACGACTATGAAGATGAACGGTGTTTTGACAAGTTGTTTTGTCGTTTTGTTTAAAAGTCTTCCGCTGTTGTATTTCTGATTAATTGGGTCGTTTTTGGAATCGTGTAATTCCGCGACCATGTGGTTTAATAAAAGCTATGATTTTAGTATTGTAACTATGTTTAAGACAGTTATGTCGTTGGAAAAGCTTGGGGTGACTTCGGGGTTTACGTCCGGAGTCATCGGCAGTAATACTTTCAAATGGATGGAAATTTGGGGGTGTTACAGATTTGGTATCAGAGCTAAATAGTTTTCGTAGGCTCTGTTACAGAGTTGGAATCAGAGCCGAAAGTTTTTAAAACGGGTTTGGGATTTAATGTACCATTTACTCGTTTTGTTTGAAAATGTTTTCAAACGGCTCTTGTAAACTCACGGGCGGCACCAGTACCGGCACCGGCACCGTTGGGTGGCTGGGTGTGTGATGTGGCTGGGGTAGCTTGGCCTGGGGATGTTACAGATCCGGTTTGAAATATTTTCATTCATTGAAATATTTTCACTTGTTTGAAATATTTGCGAAGGCTTTAAATTTTCAAAAGTGAAAAAGTTACACAGTTCATAGTCGTGCCTCTTCTCTTGAGTCTGTTAAGGTGAATCTCTAGTTAGACTTGAGTTCCTAGTTTCCTTGTTATGCTTTGAGGTTATAGGACCTTTGGTTAAAGTTTTTGAGGTTAAGGATGGTAAGGTTGTTGTTGAGGTAGGTTCCTCATTGGCTTAGTGCAAGTTTCGGGGTCGAAACTTAAATTAAGGGGGTGGTAATGTAATACCCCTCATTTATTTGGTAAGGAAATTTTTGGTATTTTTGAGCTTTACTCGTATGAGTTATTGTTGCAAAATAATTGTATGAGATATTATTGCAAAATAATTATATAAGATATTGTTGTAAAATATTTATATAAGATATTCGTGTAGGATAATTGTGGACTCAGGCGGGCACCAGTACCGGCACCGGCATCATGTAAGATGGGTGGGTGGCTTGGTAGATGTGTTAGCTTAGCCTGGAGTGTCACAAATATATGCAGGATAATTATGTAAAGTATTTGTGCAAGATATTTATATAAGATATTTGTGCACGGTATTTATATAAGATATTTGTGCACGGTAATTGTGCGAGGTAATTGCTTGAGATGTTTGTGCTAGATGGTGTACGCATATATTTAACCCGGGTTTAAGGAAATTAACCCAAGTTGAGTTCGGATAAGAAGCACGATTTTTGGCCGTGACCGCACCCGGCGCCAGGCGCCACCGCACCCGCGGCAAGGCCAGAAAACAGAGGCGGTCGTATTCCTCGCGCAAGTGGCTCGGATGAGATATTTTTGGGGCAGCCAAGTGGCTTTGGCCTTGTCCCCTTGTCCCCGTCTTGTCCCCTCAGATGGAGCTCGGATTTGGGCTATAAAAGGGGTGAAACCGAACCCTTTCTTTCTCACTTCATCTTCTCCTTTTCTCCTCTGTTTTTCCTCCATTTTCGCTCGGTTTTGGGCTTGAATCGAGAGGCTTCGTGGGTTGGAGAAGGTTGCCAAGGTGTTAGGTGAAGCTTAGAGGTGCTTTGTGATCAATTCGAATGCAAGACGAAGCTTGAATCGAGGTGGGTATTTTTCTCCCGCCATGGCTGTGTTCTTGGAGCTGGCCACTGTTCGACCACCGCACCCGGCGCCAGGCCTCCACCGCACCCGCGGCAAGGTGTCCGAGAAGGGTTGTTTTGGAGTTTTGGCTTGAGGTTTGGCTCGATTCTTTGGATTATTTTCCTATTCTTTTAAATTCATTTATGAGGATATTTGATCTAAGTTAGGATCGTATTATGGGTCGTTTCCTAGGGATTTTTATTCCACATCTGTCCCTGTTTTGGACCCAGGGACCCGTTCTTAAGCTTTGTTTGAGCTCGTCTTTCCAGGCAAGTGGTTGTGAATTAATTTGAAATAATTAAAATCTGATATTATATTAGGTTGTATATTCTGCTAGAATCAACGCTAATATAAGAGATATGCTGTAATCATGTGACTTGAGATTTTGATGTGATTTGTGATATGTGGAACTGCTTGTGATGTGTTTGTGTGAATTATTGGTGAAGCCCTTGCTTAGTCTATTCATTAGACTAACTCTTGTATTTTTATATTTCTGTAACGTCATGGGGGTGTCGTCCGTCCGTTTCGGCACATGCAGATCCGAGGAGGCTAGAATGACTATGAAGATGAACGGTGTTTTGACAAGTTGTTTTGTCGTTTTGTTTAAAAGTCTTCCGCTGTTGTATTTCTAATTAATTGGGTCGTTTTTGGAATCGTGTAATTCCACGACCATGTGGTTTAATAAAAGTTATGATTTTAGTATTGTAACTATGTTTAAGACAGTTATGTCGTTGGAAAAGCCTGGGGTGACTTCGGGGTTTACGTCCGGAGTCATCGACAATAATACTTTCAAATGGATGGAAATTTGGGGGTGTTACACCTTCCACAAAGAACCCTTACCAATGAATAACCCTAGTACCACTAAATGTTCAACCCAAAGGCAGCAATGCATATAAGAATTAACCATGATACACAGAACGCTCGCTCAGATGCATTTACCATGTAATCAATTCCCACATAGATATAATCTACAGATACAGATAACAATCAATGCTTGCTACTTATACTAGAGCGTTAGCCCAACAGTTCCCTAGTATTAACAATACGAATGAAAGCAATAAACCTAGGTGATCAGTCTAGATAAACCAACAAACATTCAAATATGAATTTGCTCAGAGAAAAGATATAACTCAATAGGATAGATAGATAGGAACAAAACCTCACAACCAGATAAACGAACTCATGCTTCCATTACCGGACTAAGCCAAAGAGGCTTAGCTCCTCATAGTCATGGTAGAAACTTCAAAGGAATAAACAACGATGAATTGAAATTGCAACTAAAGTCTGGCTCTTTCTAACCCTAATGCATAAGGAGAGTATTTATAGGGCCTAACAAATGACCTAGCCCATTAAGCAAATAACTGAAATAGAAATAAGAAAAAGGGAAAAGAAAACTAAAAAGATAATTCGGAATAAGTCTGAGCCTCTGCCGTGTCAGACCCGCGATCGCGGGTGGTGGACCTTGATCGCGGCCCATGTGGCTCCGCGCCCTTCAATCTCTCCGCGCTCACAGAAAACTCTCAACATGCTCCGAGTCCCGCGATCGCGGCACCCATGCCCGTGATCGCGGTTAATGCTCGACATTCTTGTCCTTTGCCTTGCACCAACCCGTCTCCTCTTCACTCCTTGGCGTCTTCTCTTGATGGCTTCCTTCCTCAGTGTCTTCATGATCTCCAAAGTAGTTCAAACACCTCCAAAAACACCAACTTCGCCTCCAAACGCCATACACAAGAATGTGTCTAAATCTACCCGAATGGCACCAATAAAATCTCTAATAACTCTTAGTTAAGCCCTACAAAGTAGTGCTTATCACACTTATTCATTAATCTGATGCACTTTATGTTCGCTTGCTTGCATTTTAAATATTTTTTAATCTCATATCTGCTTGCACTTTCTGTTCACTTGCTTGCACTTTACTCTGTATTTCCATGCACTTTCTTTCTATTGGCTTACACTTTCTGTTGTTTAATCCCTTGAACCTATCATAATGTGCAAGCAAATAAACATAAAGTGCAAGCAAATAAACATAAAATGCATTCGAATATACACAATGTGCAAGAAGAAAAACATTGTTGGCAAGCATATAAGAATAAAATGCAAGCAAACTAAATGTGCATGCGAATATACACAATGTGCAACCAGATAAACAAAAGTGCAAGCAGGAAAATATAAAGTGCAAGCATATAAGAATAAGTGCAAGCAAAAAAACATAAAGTGCAAGCAAATAAACACCAAGTGCAAGCGAACAAAAATAAAGTGCAAGAATATAAACGTAAAATGCAAGCATATAAACATAAGGTGCATTTGAAGGCGAGCGGATAACATAGTGAGCGAATAAAGCGCGTGTGAATAAATAAAGATTCTTTTTCCTATTCTCTCCTGCCGTAGATCTCGCCACCGTGGACGGCTAGTATTCTTTCGTATTTTGTATTATAAGCAGCTTTCGCACCTGAATCTCATCAAAAAAAAACTCATGCTTCATTACTTGTACTTTTAAAATTTGATATACATTTTAAAAAAATATAAAATTAGACTAAAATATTCATAATTAGTGTTTATTTTTTACATTGAAAATTAAAGTAGTCTGATTTTA
The DNA here is from genome assembly GCA_027886185.1 of Rheum nobile. NCBI lineage: Eukaryota > Viridiplantae > Streptophyta > Magnoliopsida > Caryophyllales > Polygonaceae > Rheum > Rheum nobile. Next base: position 1,017,330 of record WOAB01000292.1, on the reverse strand, counting down.
GCTTCTTTTTTCACTTAATATAATTAGTATAATTGAAAGGATTTTGCTATTTATCGTCCTCAGAACGACGAATAAAATGTCAAAAATAGAAATATTTTCTATAATGGGTTTATAATTTTTATTATAGGGTTTTAGTTTCTAATAAATTTTACCAACATTTAGATATGATGAGTTATTTTTTAAGGAAAGATATACTAATACTTGTAGTAGCTAAATAAAAACAAAAATAAAATTTACAATTTTTAATTAAATAAAATTTTATTTTAGCATTTTATTCATCGTCCCGGAGGTGAAAAATAGCAAAATCCTAATTGAAAAACTTTATCCAAAATATATAAAAAAGTCAAATATTTAAGAATAAGATTTAAAATTTAAAATCATAAATAAGTTGTTAGGATTCCAACACAATAACGAAAGAAAACGAAGCGGAGAACACGGAAATTATTTACCTGGTTCATTACGGAATAGCAAAACCCTAATTGGAGGAGTGTGTCGTTGTTAATAGAAGAAGCAGTAACTCTACATCGACAGATTAACGCGTGTCAACTGTCAAGTCATATGCCCAAATGCAAAGAATGTAATAAATACCTAGCTTGTTTTTTTTTTCGAAATAAATACCTTGCTTTTTGAACAATAGATTTTGGACTGAAAAGTTCCGATTACAATTTCACCGAGTTTAAGCATACTGCATAATTGCATATGTATCATGTATGTGATATTTGTACAATAAAATGCTATTTATCTCTCATTTTCTTTAAAACGCTTTACCAAATGCAAATTTATATCTAATTGGTTCTGCAATTGCGTATACTTTGAGAGTTAAGATTTTCTTTCGGTACAAGCCTGCTTGTTGAAGCAACGTTTTGCCACCGGAGAAAATCTTGCTTTAGTTTATTTTCTGCCCTTTTTGTGAAACGTCTTCCTACTCGTAGATTTCTAAACTTTTTTTTTAAGGGAACATAGATTTTGAAAGCTAATAAAAGAAAGATTTCGAAAATCAACGTAGACATTATAACCAAATATTCGAAAGTAACATACACCTAATCGTGTGGTAAAAATGTCTCCATCACATAATTTATAGTACGTACAAGATGGCAATGAAGTTTGACGTACCATACTTTATATAAGTTGAACGAATATCGAAGATTTTATATGCAATGTACATTAGTTAGTACGTATAGGCATATTGTGATATTCTTATATTCAAGTGTCAAAATATAACATATTTACGCGAAGTTGTGTAATCCTTTGAAACATTACTTTGTAAAGTGCCTTGTTCTTGTAATTGGTTTATTATCATGAACTTAGAGAAATATATCATGACAAACTACGGAACGTTTACCGTATCACTTTGTTGGGTCGGTCATAGTTCATTTCAGTTTCTGATAATTATATATTTTAATAAAAAGATATTTAGACAATGCTTTTGTGTTTTCAGTTTTATTTACATTTTTCAAACATATTCCAATGATCCAAGTTACATACGGAGTATATAAAAAGGAAAATGCAGTTGGACCAATGTCCAATGGGCCATTTCGCCTTTAATGGTTCAAACTTGAAAAGAAACGTACGGTAACAAACAGTTTTACTATGGGCTGATCTCCCACTTTCAAGCTGAATAAGTTAAATAGCTGGTATTGCTAAATTGAATATACTTTATGTCTAGCTATAACTTGAAATGCAGAAGCAGATAGCCAATCTAAAATCATTTACCTATCATACAAGGTGATAGGAGCACGCTATGCGTACAACTTCAAGCAGTTTTGATATATGACAACTCTATCCAGTGCCTAATTCCAGAAGAAGAAGAAGAAATGTAAAGTTTTTCAAGGGATTTCTCTTCAGACTCAGATGAATGCAGTATGATTTCCTTTTTATGTATGCCACAGATTGCAGTTATACAGGCTTCCAAGTTCCCACTGCACTTTATTTTCTCCCAGTTGCTCGAAAAATTAGTTATGATTGTCGCTCAAAGCCGCTACCAACCTGCATGTGCAACCATTCTGGAGAAGACCCTCTATCGTATTCTCGGGGACCTTGAGATCCATAAGCTACCGCTGAAGGATCAAACCTCGGTGGTTGCACAAACTGAAAGAGGAAAAGAAGGGTCACAAATTTGTTCAGGTAACACAAAAAGGAAGATAATACTAGATGGTATATAAGGAAACCTGTCTAGGCTTCATTTCATAAGAGGGAGAGAAAAGAGAGGCTTTGCAGTTATAAAATTGCATTGTAGCTTCAAGAGTACCACTGTTTTGTACACAGTTTCAGGTTACTTTGTTCAACTATGCTCTGAGAAGTAAACATCATTTCAAGTTGAAGTCTAATTTTATAACTCTTGATTAATCTAAGACTCACAATGTGAGTTAGCCTCAGAGCATTCAGCTAAGCCACCTGCAAATCAATTCTCTTACAGTATGAGATTCCCTAGAAAGTTATGGGCTCATGGAATATGAAACTTCACTTAGTAATACCTATCAGTGTACAAAATATGGTTAGTCCTCAACTGAGAAGGCAATCCAGGCTAAAGTATTCCACCAAAATAAATGCATGTGATGCAGAGAGGCCAGATATTTTTCAAAGATTCTTAAAAACCTTTACTACATACTAAACTTCAGGAAACCAAAATCTTGATAGTGTGGTGATATAGATCTTACTTCTTTTGAGGGATATCCTTCCATGCCAGTGTCCAGTCTTGAGTTAACCGTTTCAAGTTTCATCGATAGAAACTGCAGCAAGCATAAATTAGTTTGTAAAGTACATCTGAGGTAAGTTTCAATGAAGGAAGAGAAGCAATATACACCTCAACTTGTCGCTGTAAAGACTGGATGTAATTAATGATCTCATCAAGCACCAGTGATTTGCCAATAACCTGAAACCAACCACTAACTAAGCTTTAATAGCAAGTAGATGACAAAATCCATCCTGATGAGCAAGCAGCAAAATAGGGAAAAAGAACCTGCATACAGGGGTAAAGAATAACAGAAATTTGGAAGGGATCATAACCAACAAAAAATTAGTAATCTAATACAATGAAATTGATCAAAAAATACCAGACCTTGTTGCAACCAGGGACAAGATCCTGTAGCAGTTTCATCCTCTCACTTATCTTTTCTCTTCTTGCCTAAAACACATAATGGTCATCATATGTAAATCATCTCTATCCTTTAAATATTGATGACAGAAAAGAAAATCCAACTTCAATTTAATTGGTAGAGTGAAGTGTTACCCTTTCTGCTAGGCTGTGGCTATCGGTGGCTTGGCCTCTTCTTGCTCGCACATGAATATAATCTTTTGGTGGCTCAGTTTGGGATTTGGAGCCTTGGTCCACTCCCTTCCCCGAATTCCCTTCACCGTCAGCTTTGGAAATTTGATTCTCATCCCCAGATCCTGAAGTTTTGAGTCTCTTACTGTCACTACCATTCTGCATAATGAAAGAGAATACAGCTTCCATTATAACCAAAGTTCTTCTATATAGCATACAAATCAAAACTCAACAATGAATCTTCACTAAACATATCCTTGTTACTAGTTATATTTATTTGTGTTCTTGAGCTTGGGGTCTACTTAGAAAAATAATACCCAACTTATGTGCAAGCTATTACTGGTTACCTTATTCAAGCGGGATTATAGAGGATTCGTAACTGTTGTATAATCTATCAAATGTCAAAACTACTATACCATTCTCCTTACAATCAAACCCATAGATCAAGAGTCAGGTAAGAGAAAAACCAGTACTCTTTCTTTCATACTAAACTGTTCAAACAATCCATGGTTATATTCAACAGGTAGCTATTATACCAATCTAAAATGAACAAGCATCATCAATGAAGATTGTTTCCTACATCCCACGCCAAAATGTTCATGGAAGCTATAATTCAATATCATGATATTCATGACCAATCAAACAGCATCATTTGAATCAGCATTCCAGCAAAATTAGAAAAAATGTAAGCACAGCAAGATTGATAAAGTTGAAAGCAGTACTGAGTGCAGAATCTCATTTTAGTTCTGGATGATCAACAAGCAATGATTGAAAAAAAAAAACTCGATCAAAGAGCTGCAAAATTGATAGAAAAAGAAGAAGCTCGAAGCAGGATTGAGATACCACAACATTGGCACTGCTAGTAGAAACGCTCTTTGCCGCGGCCTCCTCAGTAGTGTCTCTCCTCCTTGCACCGCCGCTTCTCTGGCTCTGCTCTCCTCTACCTCCAGTCATCGAATCATTTCCAGGAGCATCTGGATTGACATCAACCGCATCCTCCTCAGCGAAGCGGCTCATATCTGCGACAAAAGGCGGTCGCCTGAGCTCCAATCTCCCATCACCGCTCGATTCGCCGTCACCATTGATCGGAAACGGCCAGATCTCGGAAAAGTTGTAGGGAGCTCCGTTCGTGGAAGGGAACGAGCTTTCATTCATTAGCGTCGGCGGATCCATCCCCGGATTCCTCAACCAAGATCCGAAGTCAGTCGAAGTCAAGATTTATCATCCAAAACTTAATTCTATCTCCGAGAAAATACAAACATGAACTGGAAAAGAATTGATACACTTTGCATCAGCTGAATCCTGCAGTTTGGAATCGAAGAATCGGGGCTGGGGATTGGATCTCCGTCGATAGCGAAGGTTTGTGCTCGCAGTGAACTATACAAATCTCTCTCTCCCACACAGGATGGAGTGGAGTGCTCCAGTACTCTACGACGATTTATAGCCGTCCGATCATATTTTAGGGACTGTCGATCAAGGTGAGTGTCCACACGATCGACGGTGGACAGGGCTCTAGTGCAAACTAATTTAATAATTCAGATTTAAGTTCTTTTCAACCTTTCAGGCTAACTAATTCGTAATAGTAACTCCACGGTAAGTTATACAGTATTATTTGTTAGCGCTTATTTATAGATTTTGTCTCATCTTTGGACATTGGGGAGTGAATCTAGGGGTGAGTACGGGCTAGAACCCGACCCGAACTTGAACCCGAAAAGCACGAACCCGAAAAGTCCAAAAACATGGGATCGAAGACCGAACCCGAACACTTCGGTTCGGTTCGGATTCGGATCGGGTTCGGACTAAACAACACTCAAAGGGGGAAAAGGGGCAAAAATACACTTAAATTCGAACCGAATCCGAATCGATCCGAAATCCGAAATGGTAAAAAGTGCGGTCCGAAATCCGAACCAAAGGAGTATGGATTCGGGTTCGGTTCGAATTTTTTAGGCCGGGTTCGGTTCGGGTTTCGGTTTCGTCGGCCCGTGCTCACCCCTAACTGAATCGAGTGATGGAGATAGGGATGATGATGAGTTATGACGAAGTGAGTGGTTTAATCATTGTTTTTTATTAAGAAATATGATGCCTTTTTTATTTCTATATGGATTATCAACGTTAATGATGAGGGGCTACAACTTTGGTCTTGAAAAGACTCTTTCTTTTTTACTCCCCCCGTAAATCCTTTTTTATGATTTTTTTTTTTTTGAAAATTTGCCTTTTTTTTTTTGGGGTCATCAAAACTTGCCTCTTCTTTAGTCTCAATTAAAAATGAGTTAGCTACAAATTGTCAATGTATGGGGCTAGTTATTCATCCTTTATGGTTTGAAATTCTTGACTAATGTGTATCGTCCGAAATAAGGGAAACAAATTGAAATTAGGGTGCTAAAGGTAGTCGATGCACATACTTTATTGGCGTTCGGAAGACATATAGGCTAATGTTTTAAGAACCTCTGATCCTTGACCCATCAAGTGTATTCAATCACGTGTAAAATGTGATAGCTAGCTAAACAAGAGGTTTTTTTATGACATCACAAACTAAAGGAAATATGGTATGATACCAACTTTCTTTAGTGGTTAAATTTGATTATAGTTGAAGAAGCCTATAAGGATAATTGTGGGTGAGTTGAAAGAAATAATATTATAAAAAATAATGTGTTTTTCTTTCCACATCAATCTATTTTTTCTTTTAATATTTTTTGTATTGATTATTTTACTAGTGTGGTAAGTTTTACTTATCGGTCAATACATGAATGGATTGTTGTGTACTTGTGTGAACCAAAAAACCATGAATGGATCATTCTCATGCATATATCATTAAGTTATACCGTTGCCGGTAAAAGTGAGAAGTTATTACAACAAGTGCAAATTGAAACAAACTCCCATTTCTTACATAATGATTTATTTGATTTCTTTAATTTTATTCATTTTTAATCTAGCAAAGTTTAAGAGTTGTGTGATATTTCAACGAGCGATCCAAAAAATGAACCAAATTTTTTTCGTTGTCATGTGACATCACGGTATTGAATTTGTCACGTGTCAAGCTTTCATTTTTTTCGTTGGTTTTTCAAAAATCAAAGAAAGTCAAATATCTGTCCATATTAGCCGGATATGCATACAATATGAATATTTTGTATAATCTATTCTTTCAAAAAATGTAGCAAATAATATTTACAGTCATATATTTTTTATACGTAATCTACTATATATCTACTAAAGTAGAATACCTACTACACCACACGGCGCCCCCAAAATGAACCAAAATTTCATGTTGCCACGTGGCATCACAATATTGAATTTGTCATGTGTCAAGCTCTCACTTTTTTCGTTGGTTTTTCGAAAATCAAAGAAAATAAAATATCTGCCCATATTAGTCACATATGCATACAATATGAATATTTTGTATAATATATTCTTTCCAAAAACGTAGCAAACAATATTCTCAGCAATTTATTTTTTATACGTAATCTACTATATATCCACTAAATTAGAATACCTACTACGTCACGTGGCGCCACCAAAATGAACCAAAATTTTATGCTGCCTATTGAATGTGTCATGTGTCAAGCTCTCATTTTTTCCGTTGGTTTTTCGAAAATAAAATAAATTTTTTGCCCATATTAGCCGGATATGCATACAATATGAATATTTTGTATAATCTATTCTTTTCAAAAACGTAACAAATAATATTCTCAACCATATATTTTTTGTATGTAATCTAATAAAGTAGAATACCTACTACGCCACGTGGCGCCCCCAAAATGAACCAAAATTTTATGTTGTCACGTGGAATCACGATATTGAATTTGCCACAAGCTCTCATTTTTTTTGTTGGTTTTTCGAAAATAAAATAAAATCAAAGAAAATCAAATATCTGCCCATATTAGCCGGATATGCATACAATATGAATATTTTGTATAATCTATTCTTTCCAAAAATGTAGCAAACAATATTCTCAGCCATATATTTTTTATACGTAATCTACTATATATCTACAAAAAGTAGAATATCTACTACGCCACATGGCGCTCCTAAAATAAACCAAAACTTTATGTTGCCACGTGGCAAACGGTATTGAATTTGTCATGTGTCAAGCTCTTATTTTTTTAGTTGGTTTTTCGAAAATCAAAGAAAATAAAATCTCTGCCCATATTAGCCAGATATGCATACAATATGAATATTTTGTATAATCTATTTTTTTCAAAAACGTAGCAAATAATATTCTGAGCCATATATTGTTTGTACATAATCTACTATATATCTACCAAAGTAGAATACCTACTATGCCACGTGACGCCCCAAAAAATGAACCAAAATTTTATGCTGCCACATGGAATCACGGTATTGAATTTGCCATGTGTCAAGATCTCATTTTTTTCGTTGGTTTTTTTAAAATCAAATAAAATCAATGAAAATAAAATATTTGCCCATATTAGCCGGATATGCATACAATATGAATATTTTGTATATCCATTCTTTCCAAAAACGTAGCAAATAATATTATCAGCCATATATTTTTTATACGTAATCTACTATATATCTACTAAAGTAGAATACCTACTACGTCACGTGACGCCCCAAAATAAACCAAAATTTTATGCTGTCACATGGCATCACGATATTGAATTTGCCACGTGTCAAGATCTCATTTTTTCGTTGGTTTTTCGAAAATCAAATAAAATCAAAGAAAATAAAATATTTGTTCATATTAGCCGGATATGCATACAATATGAATATTTTGTATAATCTATTCTTTCCAAAAAATGTAGCAAACAATATTCTCAGCCATATATTTTTTGTATGTAATCTACTATATATCTACTAAAGTAGAATACCTACTACGCCACGTGGCGCCCCCAAAATGAACCAAATTTTTTTGTTGCCACGTGTCATCACGATATTAAATTTGCCACGTGTCAAGCTCTCATTTTTTTTGTTGGTTTTTCGAAAATCAAAGAAAAATAAATATATGCTCATATTAGCCGGATATGCGTACAATATGAATATTTTGTGGAATATTTCAGGCAACAATATCGGACATGTTTTGATTTCTCGCGTGCTCATGTCACCATCAGACACTTCATACCCGTTCAAGTTTCAATAAAGTCAATTTCCCTTGAGTGTCTGTTTTGCTATGACGATAAACAAGAGTTTGGGCCAATCACTTGCAAATGTCGGTTTGTATCATTCACGTCCTGTTTTCACTCATGGTCAGTTTTATGTTGCATCAAAGAGTTACCGGCAAAAAATATTTGGAGATTTTAATATGCGACAAAAAACAAAAACAAAAATCTATCCCCGCAACCAATGTAGTATACAAGGAAGTTTTTCATATTTTGTAGCAATTTTGAACATCTTACGAGATTTTATGTTTAGGGTTTCATTTTCATGTATTAGATGAACATTTTGATTATGCTTTATCGTTTTAGTAGTATTAGTGTTAGAAATGTGACTATCCCCGCTTCAAAATTAATTAGCCAATTTTTACTATATATAAAGTTTATGGATAGTTTATTTTGATAATATTTTTTTAATCTCTTTAATATTTTTTTATTCAATTAGTTCTTTTTTATATTATCATTTATCTACTTCTATGACAGTTTTATATCAATTAAATATATTATTTTTTAAATATAAGAAAAAAATAAACAAATATCGTGCAATGCACGAATAGTATTTTTAAAGAAAAAAATACGGCCTCATATTGTGTAGTTGGGGCGGTTGTCTGGTTGAGCCGTTGAGGTGTGTTTCAAAAGGAGGAGTACGTGCAGGACGATGGGTCACTTGGCTTTTTTTTTTCTAAGATCCATCAAACTTTTTTTTTTTTTTTAAAGGTAAGAATTCGAAATACTAAACAAGCCTGATAAATCGATAGACCGAGAAAAAACTTGATAGTCGGACATACCGACATGAAGAACAACCGAATACAATAAACGGGTCAAAAGAGAAGCAAAAAACGGAACAAGGCTTCAAGACAACCTGAAGAGGGTGGAGTATGGCTTAACAGGGGTTAGAACGAACAAACCTAACACAGGGTCGCGCCGCCGGAGAGCAATCAGCAGGACATTCAAAAGGAGATGCGATGAAAACCCTGAGCAAAGCTCCGACATAAGGAGACCACAGGAACCGCACAACCACGCCTACGACCTCAACCGGAACATCCAACTCGACCCAAACACCAAGAGAAAGCCCTAATCCAAGAGAATGCTTCTCAAAGAGTCTTGCAATCACAGATACAAAGATAGTTCAAAGAGCTTCGGTTCATCTTAATTGTTCTAGGATCAGTTATTCTGTATATTAAAGAGCTTCGGTGCAATCACGATTTTCTTTATTAAGGTTGTCAATTATGAACATAGTTTTGAGAAGAGCAAAACTATGGTAATGTTTCTTATAAAGTTTGCAATACTCATTGTTTAGGCTTGTTTGGGTATGCTCATACTTTGCTAATAGAGTATATGGTTCCTGTAATTATGGAAAATAAAGATTTCAATGTACAAGTACATTTCCTGTATCAAGTTCGCCAGGGTTACTGGTTGTTGGTCACTAATAAGCTCAGAAAGTGACAAATCACCTACAATTGTATCCAAATAAATGTCATAATTTTGTGTTACTCCAATAACAACAAACACCGTTTCCACAACCCTTTTGAAACCAAATGATGAAACAACAGTATACATTAAAGGAAACAAAGGCTGTGAAGAGTAAGGCTCATTATCATGAGTCAGGATACACTTTTGCTCAAATATTTCATCTTTCTCAGATATAAAATATTCATTATATGGTTGTTTCAATGGTAGGTTTTCAATAGAGTATTTTGTTCCAATCGAGGGTGTTGCCCTTGGATCTTCTTGAGTTTTGTGATAGCATGCATTTAGACTAGTTTAGGTCACGTTTATTTCTGCCATTTTGGTTTGTTTTGTTCCTTTTCCACTTAGTTTTATTCGGTTTTAGTAGATTAGTAGTGTTCAGAGTCTACTCTCGCGTTTGTCTTATTTCATGATCTTTTGGAGGCGTTTTTGGAGAATGATGGCTTTGATATGAAGATGTTCGAGTGGATGGCTCGAAGGGATGATGCCAACGTCGAGGGCACGGATGATAAGAAGAAGGCGGGACCGAGGCCGGTCAAGGAGAGAGTCCGAGACAAGAGCCAAAGGAGGAAACTGGGCCAAACCCGGCCAAGACCCGACCGGGTTTGCGACCGGATCGTGGAAGCCGCTCAAGACCGCAACTGAGTGTAACCCGGCCATGACCCGACCGGGTTTGCGACCGGGTCAGCACAGCAGACGTCGACTGAGACAACCCCGGTCATGACCCGACCGGGTTTGTGGCCGGATCAGCATGTGACTTGTTACCTGAATGTAACCCGGCCATGACCCGGCCGAGTTTCTGGCCGGGTCGGGCCGCTGTTTCAATTCCGACTCGTTTAATCCAGAGCGTTTTGTCTTCTATTCGGAGGGGGGTATAAAAGCCTTGTTAGAACTGCTATTCCAGCATCTTGTAACTACATTTTACGTTTTTAGAACTCTCAAAAACCCTAGGGAAGAACTTGGAGATTTGGCTACATTGAATCGTTGGGAATTCGAATCTCTTTTGAGAAGACAATTGGTATGTTGTTTCTTTCAATGGAATTGATTTCTTTTTCTCTCATGTCTAGCTAAATCTTCTTTTCTAAGGTTGGGTGAACCCAATGGTGATTTAGGTAGGTTTGATTGCGGTATTTGATTATATGGATGTATGAATGTCGTTTGATTCTATCCTAGGTTGCGTAATGACCTAATTTATTTGTAATTGGGATTTCTATTGGAATTTGAGACCGAAAGAAGATTATGATGATAGGAGATTGATGTTAGATAGATCCCTAGGATAGAACTTGAGGATTATTTGCGCGAAAGTGACTTAATCCTCTTGTGGTACTTGACTATCGAATAGATTCTTGGATGAGTAGATTCCGCTGAGCGCGAAAGTGGATGTTGTTTCTACTTGTCCATTGATCTATACAGAACTTAATGGATCTTTATGAGATTAGCTTTGTGCGAAAGTGACTGCTAATCGAATTTAGGTACATACACTATTCGTCTGAAAAGAGGTAGTGTTGACATAAGATAGTGAGACCTTCGATTGACATTCATGCTGAAATCTAATTAAATATTGTTTAGAATCTACCGTAGCACCATTGTGGGGATCCTAACCTTGTAAGCTTTTCCCTAATTGATAATCTCGTTTTGCTTGATATTTGTTAACATTGGAACCGAACTGCAACTTTTCTTGTCTACGACTTAATCTATTAGTTGATCTGACAATTGGTACTACATAGTCCCAGAGTTCGACACCTTGATACTACAACCGAACCCGTACACTTGCGGGGTAGGATTTGGACCTATCATTTTGTTCCTTGAATCTTGTAGTTATATGATTGTTCATAGTTGTAGTTATCCTGGCTAGGGATTAAAAGGTAAGGATTAGAGATAAGACTGCAAGAAGGAAAGAGAAAACCCAATGCAAGCAAACAAGAAAAGACAGAAAATAAACTGGAACAACACAAGAGAGCAAGAAAAACAAACCTGAAAGCAGGGAAGGAGGAAGTAGAACTCAGAAAAGCCCTGAACACCCAAAAAAAGACCACCAAACAGGAAAGAAAGAATAAAAGAAGAAAGGAACAACCAAAAGAAAGGGAGCACATGAAAGGGAATTCCAATGAAAGGGAGCACATGTCAGGGATTGAGTTATCCTTTTTCAAAGGTAAATTAGAAATTTCAAACTCCAACAGAAGCATACAGAACACATACTTCAGTTCAAACAAGTGATTCTCATCAGAGTTCAACCAATTTACAAACCCAAGTAATGAGGTATCCTTAAGTTTCAAAATATTGGTTCTCACCCCAGAAAGTTTGGATAAAAACAACTTCATGTCAATAACAGGAGGGTTCAAAGGCAAAGGGCTCTCACCCGCAAGATTGGTTTCAGATTCAGGATGGTTCACCTCTTTTTGAGTTGTAGGAGTCGCCTCATGGCTTCTGCTCTTTGTACCAGCAGAAGGACCAGGCACACCAGGGGAAGTGCAAAGCACTTCTTTCATTGTTCTTTTCCCTGATAATCTGGCTCCAAGGGTTGCAGAGCACCGTAAGCGTAGTAGAGATCACAGATTTGTTGGTGATTTTAGTGTCATCGGCCATTTAGTATAGTCGGGATTCGCTCGAGACTTAAGGAGTTCGTTCGGTGCATAACGAGTTTCGAGGGTGCGGAGTGCACACTCGTGTGCGTGGTTTCGGACTCGGAGTTACGAAACGTGTCGGGGTTCAAGAGGCGGACACCGAAAGGGTGATTTCCGGAGTCCTAAGGACGTGCACGGTTTGTGACAAACCGTGCACCATGAGCCACAATCGTGCCACAACAGAACAGAAGCCAAAATTGGCCTCTGTAAAGCCGCACAGTTTGTGGCACGGTTTGTCACAAATCGTGCGGTGTCCCAGAACGTGTTTTCTGGCACTCTGGAGAAAGGCACAGTTTGGGGCAAACCGTGCGCCTTGCCGGGGAGTGAGTTTTGGCGATTTTTGGCGGGTTTTTACCTAACTTAACCGCCATAACTGGTTTTTAACCTCCTAAACCGACATTTAACTGCCTAAAATCTGATGCTCTATATAAGGGCGGGTTTGGGGCAAGTCTTGCAGATACGAAAACTCACGATCTCTCAAATCGAACAAAACTGAAAACTTCAAGTGTTCTATTTTGATCTTGTCTGAATCATTAGAGGTGTGATTGTCTTATCCCAAATCAGAATTCGTGAAACCCAAGACAACAAGTAAATGGTCGAAATATTGGTTTTGAAAAGTGTTCAAAACACGATTCAATTCATATCCGAGACAATCGAAAATTGATCAACAAGACACCCTTTTACAACAAGATCTGCTTAGGAAGAAGATCCGTATGGTGATCGGAGTGGTCATGGTGAGATTTGGATCTGATCGAGATCGAGAAGAGACTGGACGGCGGATTTTCAATTTCTAGGGTTTGGGGAGGCAGAGTGGGAGTCGTGAGCGAGAGCGTTTTCGGGTTCACCTTTTTTTTTCTTTTTTTTTTTGGGTGTAAGATCCATCAAACTTGATATCAACGTACACCATCAAACTTGATATCGATCAATATTTGATCTGAATTCCAACAATTACGGTTCGTATAAATCATATATAAAATGAGGTAGAAGATTTATGTAACCTAAATACCTAATATATTGACAGAGTGGTGTAAGGCCTTTATTGCCTTTATATAAGATAGGAACGTTTTATTTAGCAAAATGTCTCGTATTTAGTTTTTTTTGTCTGCAAAATTCTCTTGGACCAATGATAGTCACGTGCCGTGAATAAGATTAGTTATATATGAAGGGCGGGAAAAAAGAAAGATAATTTGTCTAAAAAATCTCATAAATAATATTATTTTTCTTCACTTTAACAAAACATCGAAACTCCTTTTGGAAGTATTTATCTTTTGGGGGCTAATGCTAAAGGAGGTAAATGAATTAAACCCGCAACCTAATATTATAAATATAACCATATTCTAACATAAAATAATATAACGACGTAAACATAACAAGTACGGAGTAGAATAAAATGCAAGTTTCAATATCTGAGAAAATCAGCTTAAAATCTTATCACCTTTATAATGAGATGGACACATGTAACTAAAGATGGCCCAAGAGTACTTTCTACGTGGCAAATGAGTACTTAAAATCTTATTTTTCTTCAAGCCTATGGAGTGATGTAAACTCGAACCCTTTTTGTCTTGAACCGGATCTTAACGATATTGTAAGGATTTTTTATATATAATTAAACAGATGGTATCCTTATAAATCAGAAGACATATCCAAATCATTACAACAGATGATTTATACAAAAATTTTACAAGATGAAGAAATATTAGAGCTCGAATCTAGATATCGAATCCGAGATCGTTGTAACTGTGTGTAATCATTTTGAGACAGCTAGTAGTCCAAAATAGCGTTCCGTAGGATAGTAGGAGAGATGTTCGAATTTGCTAGAAAGTCTGCGACTTTATTGGATTCTTGGTAGCAGTGATGAACCTGAAAATAATCCAAACCATATAATAATGTGCGAATGTCTTGGATTATGGTTGAAATTTTCCAGAAGATTTTCCAAATTCCACGAATAGAATTAATGACAGATAGATTATCTCATTCAAGAACTATCCGCCTAAAACCTTGCAAAGTAACCTTACGAAGGCATTCAGAGCGGCAAGCGCTTCACCTTTAATAAGGACAATAATTTTGAATTGAAGTTTTGAGCTAATTTTAGATTCCGTATTTTTAAGGGTTTGTTTGGCATAACACTTTATAGAGACTTTTTCATTTATAAAGACATTTATTTGAAATAAGTATTTTTAAAGCTTTGGAATTTGTGTACTGATTTCTTCACAATTTAGCTTTTACCAAACACTATTATATTAAAAAAATCATTATTTATATAAAAGCCTTTATAAATATTTTTACCAAACAAACCTTAAACTATGTCCTTGGTATATAAGTTTAAAAATTATTCTAATAAAACTATCACCCTAAATAAAAATATATAAATTTCTTAAAAAAATTAAAATCTTTAAATATATAATATCCAACATAATTTTTCTAAAATAAGGTTTTATCGTATGGTTTTGGGATATAAATTAGATAAACTGTTCTAAATTTATTCATATAGAAAAACTGTTCTTGTGACACTTTATATAAATTAAATCTTAGAGTCTGTTTGAATCTTCTCGTAGAATGCATTAAATTGCATTATCTTACATTAAATTGTATTAAATACAAGATAATGTAATTTAATGTATTTTACGAATCTATCCAAACAAACCCTTAGACTTTTTCCTCGCACATAAACCATTTTTAGATTCTGACCACTCTGTGTTCGGCACACTGGCAATTAATTGAAGTTCGGGCATTACAAAGGTCCTTCTGGGACGATCTTCAATCCAAAATATAATTTTCGTTCAACGCATACTTGAACTCTAACGGATTGTTTGATGATCATATATGAGGTTCCATTTTTATATTTTCTTCAAAACTAAAAATAGATTCTGAAAAATCCAATTTATGGTTTTGAAATTTTAGTTTTCAGTTTCGAGAATTAAGGCGAGTGCTATGATATGTCATATCTTAAAGCAATTAAACTATTAACCATATAGGAATAAAAATGCTTCAAAATTAAAAACTGGAAATTCATAGAGTTATCAAACGAGCCTTATTTGCTTAAGATATTTAGCACTTCGACCCGCTAGATCAACTCGATATTGTTATTGATGGTTCTCGTGCATTCGAGCTGTTAGAATATGGATCAATCGCGACATGCACGCAATCTTTCAATCAATGGACAAGAAACTTGAAAATAAAGCATTTTATTCATAACTGACGTGATGATTCTATCGACGATTCTATCGACGATTACATCTTAACAATTTTTACACGAGAACCAATCACATATTTCCTGTTCTTCCCTCCCGAAAATGGGTGATCGAACAAAAGATGCTTAAAAAATGAAGCATCAAGCCTATTTATAGTGTTCGAGTCCTGCTTGTGATTGCTGGCAAAGAGGAGAGACGTGTCAACCAATAGTGACTTGCATGGAGTGACGTGTCGTACGCGAGTAAGGCGACATACAATGTCGGTTGAGTTGTGGCCTCGTTCCATTTGGGCGAATGACATCACAACATGCAAACAATCATCGTGATCTTTCCAGGGTTGGGTATGACTTGAACAAGAGTCTCGTTTGTCGATTGAGAGACATGAGGAAATGAATGTGGTAATTCCACGCATTCAGTGCTACTCACAAATAGCGCGTTCTATCAGAACCCCTTGACTTGATGAGTTATGATACATAAACAATAGGTTAATCAATGGTGCACCAAATGAAGATTACCAAGCTTGAGGTTGAAATTGACGCGCTTGAGGTTGTTAACATGATTTCTGGCACCATCACTCTTTGGTCCAACAGCTGATTTCCAAGTGGGCCGGGCCTATCAGATTTAGCCTGGATGTGGCCCAAAATCCTCATTGTTACTTTAAAAACGACCTCATGTTGTGTTGGTACAAGTGGGCCGGGTCCATTCACATCAACTACTTGCAAAGGTTGTAAAAGTCCAAGCCTGCATTCATAAGCAAAGAATTTTCCTAGATCTAGTCTTCTTGATTATTGAATATCAAAAACATCACAACAACTAACTATCATACTTGCCAACTAATTTAAAAAGAGCTAACTACAACATAAAAATAAATATTTCATTCTTAATGGAAAACATTCTTAATTCCTAGTTGTGTTCGGCGCAGGTTATAGAATGTTATTAGAGGTTTATACTATTCAAAATCTATTTTCTTATGTGTTTGGTCGTACAAAGTTTTTTAGAAGGTTACGGTTTTAAGAAATTTTTGAGGAAATTAAAAATTAAAAAATAGGAATCTCCTAAAAGAAATGTTATTAAAGGTTTGACAGTGTTATCATAATTTTATTTCCAAAATATCCAAAATTTCATACCAGTGTTATTTTTAAAAAAAAATTAACAACCTTTCTGATAATTTTTATTTAAAACATATTAAAAAACTTTACCTCACAAAATACTCAAATAGGTTTTCTACTAGGTTTTAAAAGGTTATAAAAAAATCTATAAAAAACCTTTATCTTGTAAAAAATCTTTCAAAAAAACCCCAACCCTCCTCAAAAACCTTTTTTTGCAGAACACAGGCTTAGATTGTATAACTTCGAGTTATTTACCTTTAAGTAATAGATATATCTTTGAGGCTGAAAACAAATTTTGATGCTATTTTCTTTATTAGTGAGTTCTGTCTTAAATTGCACCTTTTATTTCTGGTGCAAGTTTGGAAATAAATCAATTTACTTTTTCTGGTGCAACTTTAAATACTCTTTTGCACCACACATACGAAGTTGAAAAAACTAAACGAAAAAACGAGAGGGGGGTATTGCGCCTGGCCTGGCCTGGCCGGCCTGCATAACCATTTCACCGTAGTCTATCATATTACTACTTTCAATCTTTCATCAATTTTGACATGCAATGTATCACATGCCTTGCTTGCTACCTTTCTATTTCTTTGAGGAAATTTCATCCAGATAACTAAGAGGGTCTATTTGGGTTTTTTTTTAAAAAACTTTATTAATGATAGGAGATTTTTTTTAAAACGACTTTTATTATTTTAAATATCACTTCAAACTTTTAAATAATTACTCCTAGATACTAAACAACATTATATCCAAAAAAACTGTATCTTTGACAAAATCTTTATCTATATCATCACCAAACAAATTCCAAGTTGTACGTTTCTCTTTTAGATATTTAGAGCTTTGAGAATAAGATCTGATTAAAAAATTAAGTACACTGATTTACTACTCATAAATTAATTATTTTGCTGACCAAATAACTATTTAAACATTGCAATTTTTTTAATTATAAAAGTCACCAAAAAAGAAATATCACCATTTGACCATGTATAATCCTTTGTAGAGTCATATACGGTTTGTTAGGTAGTGTAGTTTATAAAGAGTTTTTTGTTTATAAGTAGTTGATAAATAGGATTGTATATAAAAAAATATTTGATAAAATGTGAATTTTATGGGTATGTGTGTATTTTATTATAAAAGTGTGAGTAGTGTAAAAAAAGTTAATTTTATTATATATTTATCGAAATATATAAAAGTATATTTAAAAAATATATATATATATATATAAATTAAAAACTATCCTAACCAAACAAAGCCATGGTCTAGCACGCATATTGACAAGTCATATATTCAGACTTCCATCCGTTATCACAACTAGCTCAAATGTCGTTTTCTATACAAATACATAAATATCGTGTATATTCTTCTCTCTAATTATGTAACTAAATTTCCTATTTCTGTTTGGGCCCCGCTTTGTCCTCCTCTTTATCCTGAAAGGTGGAAAAGTCTATGTAGTTGTAAAAAGTAAATAAAACTTCATACGTAAATCCGTGAAGACATTATGATGTCGGATTGCCATACAAAAAAGAAGTTTTCATATAGATATAAGCCAACAAGGATTGTTCATTAAAAAAAGAGTAAAAAACTAAGGTTATTTTAAAAAATGGAGGATATAAGGACAGCATTTTAAAATGATTTACGCACATTAATAATAAAATGATTTACGCACATTATTGATAAGCTTAAGATTTGTTTGGCATGACACTTTATAGAGTCTTTTTCATTTATAAAGATATTTATTTGAAATAAGTAGTTTTAAAGCTTTAAAATTGGTGTATTGATTTTTTCACAATTTACTATAAAAATCTATTTATAACTAACTTTTACCAAATACTATTATATTAAAAAAGTCCTTATTTATATAAAAGCCTTTATAAATGTTTTTACCAAATAAACCTTTAGTTACGGAGTAGTAAGCATGATAGATGAATCGTACTGATATATATAAAAAAACAAAATTATTTAAAATCAATCATTGCCACCACTTTTTTCTTTTTGGTTGCAAAAGAAGGAAGAAAAAAAACATTACCCACAACTTTTATAGGTGACCATAACTCCATAAGATATTAACTGAAATTTGTATATCAAGGGTAGATCCATTTTGTTTTAGAAAAAGAACGTTAGATTTGTTGATGTCGCATATACGCATCTTTAATTCAGTATATTCACTTTCGGGCTAGGTGATGTTTAGTGGTATAGTAGGTAGCTTCTAAGTGTATATTCAATATTCATACGGAATATATTTTAATAAATAATAACGCTAAAAAATGCACTATATTAGGCTCCGTTTGGAAGCGTTACACGGGCTTTGGGGACTTGGTTTCCGCGACTTTTTAATTACGGAGTAGCATTTTGCACATTTCTATGTAGGGTTGTCAATATTGAGATCTTTCCATGCATGCTCCTTAATTTGTATTTTCATGCTTGCTTCGAAGGAATGCAATTGAGATTAATACAGGCATTTATTGAACCTCGATAGCCAATTTTAGAGCGTTTGATTTTAACATTTATGTTGTTTTACTCATCAAAGGCATAAGCCTTGAAAATTAAAACTCCTAACAATACAATACACATACTATTTATCAATAAAACTAGAAAAATCTAAATCTATCTATAAATATATATTAAACCTTACATTTTTCAAGTCTCTAGAGCGTTTGATTTTAACATTTATGTTGTTTTACTCATCAAATTCATATGCCTTGAAAATTAAAACTCAACAATTACAATATGTCATACGGATTACTATTTAATTAAACTGAAAAAAAATCTAAATCTATATTTTTAAATTGATACTCCGGATACACGTGATAAAGTCACATCAAAAATATTAAAATTAGTTACTTCTAAACCAAATTAGAAACTTTATAGCATACTACAATCTAGCATTATTAGACCAAGTACGTCAAGATTGAGTTATCAACTCTTTGTAATTAGTGCTTTTACTTTTTAATTATATTATGCGAAACCAATACCTTTTGGTAATTTTTATCAGATAATATACATTCACGTACCGTGACTTTTTAGGCCTAAAACACCCCAATGCGATATTGATTGTTGTTGGAGTTTTGCGTGCCACTTAATATTCTAATCACTCATGATTAATTGCACTGCTCTGATTTCGTTGCGTTCTATCTTATTATAATAATTGCAGAGTAGTGCATGTTTGAGTGAGATTTGTGCTTCTTCCACCATTTCACCTATTTTTTTAGTATCCTATTGTTGGTTTGCTTTTATGTCGTCTCGAATCTCAATTATTAAGTCATGGTAAGTTTGATATACCTTGAAAGTTTAAAGACAAAATATCATGTACTTCATCCGTTTAATAATATATGTTATTTTAATTTTTAATTAAACTATTAAAAAATAATAATTATTAAAATATTATATAAAACTCTAAAATGACAAATATATTATATAAATAGTGTCAACATATATCGTAACAATCAATAACTTATTATATAAAACTCTAAATTAACAAATATTTATTTCGAAAATCAAAGACTAAATTAACGGTTATTATCGAACGATGGTAGTGTATGACAAATATATGAAAAATGGTTATATATGCAAAATATCCGTCAAGCTACAGATGGTCTCTATGCCTATCATGAATTAATGTTATAGCATAGGAATTGGAAATTAACATTTAAAACTTTCGTATTAATAGGGTCAAATTACAGGAATATTGTACACCTATGTTTTTTTTGGAGGGCAAGTAACACCTAAGTTTACATCAAAAGAAAGATAGGAGTAGATTTTAGGATTTGTCTACAAAAATAAAATGTACAGACTACATACACACAGTACGCTGTTTTTTTTTACCAAGTACGCTGAATTTTTTACAGCTTTCTAAATGCGTTGAAATCTAGTGGCCCCACAAATAAACGAGTCTGAACTCTGGACTCCACAAGGAGGGGAAAATTAAAGGAAGTAGAAGACAAGGCGTAAAATAAAACAGGGGGTAAATTAAAGGAAGTTGAAACAGTACGAATCGCAACGTACAAACAAAGAGAAGAAAACAAAAGAAAAATCCGAACTCGAACTCAGTTGTATAATTTCTGTGCAGCTGTGGCATTTTCTGCACAGGGCTTTACTTTAATCCGTACAGTTTGAACCAATTAAACACAAAGAAGAAGAAAAAGAACAGGGGAGAAGAAGAAGAAAAACAGGGGAGGAGAAGAAAAGCTGCAACTGGAAGCAAGCAAGCAAGCAAGCAAGCGACGACGACGACAAGCCACCAGCTGCAAAAACTGCACACCACACGCTTACACACTCAATTATTTGCCACGTGTACACTCTGGTGGTGGGTCCCACCCCACCCCCTTCTCAACTGCCGTCACGGCGTCGCACCCTGATTTACTCCATTTTTTTACCCTTTTTCTTCGGCACTGAAAATCACAATCGGCTTCTAAGCCTCGTTTGGCAAACACATGTATAACGCTATAACAAGATCTGCATCTACCATATCAATTGTGAGTAAATTGGAGCAGTTTTATTCGTATTTTTTTTTGCTAGTGAATATACAATATTTTATAGTAGATGAAAAAAATAGGAAAGAAGAAGAGTAGTTCTTGAGTTGTTGTTGTTGTTGTGGCACAAAGTACCGGCCCCTCTTGCTTTATATTTCATAACGTCCTTTCTGTTTGGTTTGCTTTTGGCAATTGCCAATTCACATCTCCTCAAAATTAATCTCTCTTCCTTAACACAAATTCCCCTGTTTATTTTAGATCTTCCCCGCTTCTTTTGAATTTGGTGGTTTGCAAGCATAAATATGGGAGGGTGCGTGTCGGCGCCGAAGAGGTGTGTGGGGAAGAAGAAGAAAAACAGAGGAAGCAACAACAACAAGCAGGCTACAGAGCGGCCAAGGCGAGGGATTCGGATGCGCATTTCCAGCTCTCGCTTGTCCGATACGACGTCGTCTCTTGAGATCAAGCTCGACAGGTCTTCTCTCCCTCCTCCAGATCGCTCCTTCTCCAAACCCACTTTCCAAGGTTGCCTCTTCTCACTCTCTTTCTCTCTTGCAAATCTCACTTCTAAAAAAAATAAAAATCATGTCTTTTGTACTATCAGATTTTGGATGGTATACTGAACTGGGTATTTACAAATCCTTGGGTTTAATTATTGATATTAGGGGCAATCTTGTCAGAGTACTTGCCCAAATTGTGTTTTTGGTGCTTATTATGGGTTGCATTTTTCAGGATCATAAGACTCAGATTTTTAGGGTTTTTTTTGGGGGCAATGGGCCCTGAACAAGTAGATTATTAGGCCATCTAACAGCTCAATTATGTATAAGTTAAGCTTATGGGTTAAATGGGTGATGTGAAACCTGGTCCCCTCTTTTATTGCTACATTTAATGTGATGGATAAGAGTTGTGACTTGTGTAGTAGCCATCATCATGCTCCAAGCTACTGCAGAGTGAAGCCTCAAACTGATTGTCTTGAGACAATTTTAGTGGCTAAGATGTATCAGTTTTGGAATCTTCCCTTGTTTTGGCCCCTAGCATTTGGAATTTTGCTATCATTGTATTGTTGCAATGTGATTTCATAAGCACTCAATTAGGATTTACATGATGAAATTTTAATGGTAATTATATCTTAGCAGGAAGCATTGAGGAGGCATGGTTTGACTCCATCACCATACTTGAGTCTGATTGTGAGGAAGATTTCCAAAGTGTTCCTGATGGTATGACATTAAAAAAAGAGAGTCGGTTTTAGGTGTTAATTTTTGTTCAATCTCCTTTTCCAAGTATGATAGAGAATCTTAGAAATGCAGATCTATTGTCTCAAAGCGGATTTGAGCGTTTATCAGTGTCTAGCATCTCATCAATTGACAAGCAACTACATAGCGGTAGGAGCTCAACTGAGGCAAAGTGTCCGGTTTTCGTTGATGAAATCGCCTCCTCAGCTGATGAGACTTCTACAAAAGAAGCAGGGCTATTGGATAATTGTGGGATCATTCCTAATAATTGTCTGCCTTGCCTTGCTTCAACTGTGCCTTCTATTGAGAAGAGGAGTTCAATGAGCTCAAGCCCACAAAGCGCGAGGAAGAAAGCTGCATTGAAGCTTTCTTTCAAATGGAAGGAAGGACATGCCAATTCGGCTTTATGTAAGAACTCGTTGCAGTCTTGTTCATGCTAAATTATGCCTTGTTCTCAGTGATAACTTACTCTTCATGTTTTTGTGACAGTTTGCACAAAGAGGGTCCTACAAAGACCAATAGCAGGGTCCCAAGTACCCTTTTGTCGAATTGACAAGAACGTGCTCGATAGTTGGTCTCAGATCGAGCCAGGTACCTTCAAAGTTCGTGGTTCGAACTATTTCAGGTAAGACAGCAAACTCTGTTTCTTGGTCTGTTTCCTTGCTGAATGCTGATCAAGGCACATAAATAATGGCAGGGATAAGAAGAAAGAGTTTGCTCCGAACTACGCTGCATATTACCCGTTTGGTGTTGATGTGTTCTTGTGTCCTCGGAAAATCGATCATATAGCTCGGTTTGTGGAGCTCCCAAATTTGAGTTCCTCCGGGAGCTTTCCACCTATTCTTGTTGTAAATGCTCAGGTATTTATCTTTGTGTGTAATGTATATATTGTCCTTCAATTTGGTCTCACATTTGGATTACTTGATAGTGATTCTGACATGTCAAATGTCTCTACAGATACCATTGTATCCGGCCACAATTTTCCAAGGCGAGGCTGATGGAGAAGGAATTAGTATAGTCCTCTACTTCAAGCTCAATGAGTGTTTCTCCAAGGAACTTTCAACACATTTTCAAGAGAGTCTGAGTGTAAGATTCATAGTGATTTCGTGTCTTTTGCTCCCATTTTCATACATAAATGTCACGATTAGACCTGTTAACTGGGTCGGGCGGGTCGGATCAAATCGGATCCGTTAAAATTTTCGAGTCGGGCGGGTCGGGTTCGGGTTGAACCAGCGGGTCGAATATTATGATTTTTAAATTTAATAAAATAATTATATTAAAAAGTAATATTATATAATTATTTAATAAAGTAATTTAAAATATTTAATATAAATGAAATATAAATATATGAGTAATGGGTCCCTCGAGCTCGGATTCACTATTCGGGTTTAAAAAGTCGGGTCGGTCGGTTTTTGACAGGTCTAGTCATGATCAAGGATTGAAATTTGCTGGTGTGTTGGTCTTTTCATACATAAATGTCATGTTTTTACCACGTTTCAACAACAGAGATTGATGGATGATGAAGTTGAGAAGATCAAAGGTTTCCCAGTAGACACAATTGCGCCTTTCAGGGAGCGGCTGAAGATCTTGGGACGCGTTGCGAACGTTGATGATCTCCATTTGAGTGCTCCAGAGAGGAGGCTGATGAATGCTTACAATGAGAAACCCGTCCTTTCGCGTCCTCAGCACGAGTTCTACTCGGTAAAAGCGTTTTCATCTCCCTTATAACACTCCATCAAAACTGAATAATGCAATCCTTAATTTCCATGTCTTTTGAATTTCTTTTCACAGGGAGAGAATTACTTTGAAATCGATCTGGACATGCACAGATTCAGCTACATCTCAAGGAAAGGCTTCGAAGCTTTCCTTGAAAGATTAAAGATGTGTGTTCTTGATTTTGGCCTCACTATACAGGCAAGTTATTCCTGATTTACCATTGTTTTTTTTTTTTAATATTATAACTGCTCTTCGTGTAGCTTGTTTAACACGCTTCTTTTACTCTTAAACAGGGAAACAAAGCTGAAGAGCTGCCTGAACAAATCTTATGCTGTGTACGGCTAAATGGAATTGATTATGCAAATTACCATCAGCTGTGTCAGAGTCATGTAAACCTATGAAAATATTGCAAATGCTGTGCTGTTATTCATATCTAATAAAAAAGCTCAAAAATCTTTCTGAATCAATGTTTTGCTCTATTTTTCCTTCATGACAATACATGATAACAAATTTCAAAAAAAAAAGGAGAAGAAGAATGAAAGAATTGTAAAATCAGGTTGAACAAGAAGAAAGAGGCTTCCCACACAAGCCTTTGTTTCCTGAGTAGGAGCTCTTGGGGAAGTAACTAAGAGGCTTCCCAACAGGAATCTTCCCCACCAGAAGATTCTCTGATAAATCAAGCTCTTTTAGCTTCTTGAGCTTCAAGAAATCCAACGGTATTCGCCCGTAGAACCGATTCCTCTGCATCTTCAGCCTCTCCAATGAAGTTACATTCCCCAAACACGCCGGCAGTTGAGACTTAAACCGGTTTCTGCTCAAATCCAAGCTCTGAAGAGACCCTAGATTCCCCTCAGTAGAAGGCAATCCACCTGAGAATCTGTTGTTGGAGAGATCAATGTATGATAGTGATCCATCTGAGAAGCTGCTTTGTATCTCAAACACTTTCTCCACAGATCCTATTAGCCTGTTTGAGTGGAGATCAAGAACACCAAGATCCTGCAATGCTGTGATTGAATCTGGGATTCTTGAAACAAGAAGGTTTCTTGAAAGGTTCAAAAGATAAAGCTGTGTTAAGCTCCCAATCCAAGGTGGTATACTTCCACTCAAATTGTTTGCTGACAAGTCCAACTCTTGGAGTGGACTTGGCGTCGTTCGAAGGGCATCTGGCACGTTACCTTGGAGCCCTGAGCTAGCCAAGTAGACCCGGGAAAGGGACGGTAATCTCGGTAGCCACATGGGTATTGAAGAAAGGTTGAGATGGTTGTAGGAAAGGTCAAGGCTTTGGAGATTCCTGAGATTTGACATCTCTTGAGGAAGAGGTTCTTGAATCATGTTGTGGGAGATGCTCAAGAGGATCAGCTGTGTTAAGCCGCCTATGGAATCCGGTATCTTACCGGATAAGCTATTGTTATCAAGGTATAGCTCTGATAGGCTCAAGAGGTTGCCTAGAGAGGAAGGAATTGGACCCTTTAATCTGTTGTTTGATAAGGAAACTCTTTGGAGGGAAACAAGGTAACCGAAACCGGAAGGTATGAAACCGGTTAAATTGTTGTAATGTAGCCTTAGAAAGGCAAGAAAAGGCATGTCACCTTGGGTTAATGGGAATGGTATTTCACCATCAAGATTGTTGTTGTGCAAGTAAAGAGTGGAAATGGAGGTAAGATTAGTGATTGAAGATGGGATCTGGCCTTTTAGATGATTTTCAGAAAGATCAAGCTCTTTCAAGGATACCAAATCACCAATCTTGATTGGAATGGGGCCACTCAAAGAGTTGCCATGAACATCAAAAGTCACAAGGCTTGTAAGATTTGAAATGGATCCGGGTATCCGCCCCGTGAACTTGTTGGTATACAGAAGCAAACTCTTCAGTTCCTGCAGGTTTCCAACAGTGTAAGGGAGTGATCCTGAGAAGCCATTTTCTTGAAGCTGAATCTCTTCAAGATGTGACATCTTACCTATGGATTGTGGCACTTGACCACTCATGTTGTTGCCGTAGAGGTAAAGCTTTCGGAGTCTTGGGAGGCGAAAACCGATTGACTCTGGAATGTTCCCTGAGAGGCCAATGAGGCCACCTAGATCAAGGACTTCAAGTGAGGATAGACGCGTTATTGAACCCGAGAACTCGCCTTCCATCTTCGTTTGAGCAATGAAATCATCACTTGAAATTAGGCCTTGAAGTCTGATTTCTGTGACTCTTTTTGTGGTGTTGTCACAAACAATGCCATCCCATTGACAACAGCTTTGTCCAATCCACTTCTGCAGCCGCCCTGAAGTGTCAAGGCGAATGCTCGCCTTGAAACTCTTCAAGGCTATTAGCTCGTTCGGGTTGCATACCGAGC
The DNA here is from genome assembly GCA_027886185.1 of Rheum nobile. Taxonomy (NCBI): domain Eukaryota; kingdom Viridiplantae; phylum Streptophyta; class Magnoliopsida; order Caryophyllales; family Polygonaceae; genus Rheum; species Rheum nobile. The sequence goes on along the minus strand of WOAB01000292.1, from coordinate 990,807 downwards.
TGAATCCATGGACGACTCTTAGAGCAATCAAAGCGAGAATCACAGCAACAAATTGAACCCAATTTCCCATGTTATGTTTTGGAGGTAATTGCAAGCTTAGCAGCTGATGCAAGAACCAAGTAGTAGCTAGGGAGAGAAAGAATCCAAGGTCAAAAGAAGAGTTTCTGCACCCTTTACTTTTCTTTATTGCTTTACAGATTATTGGTGATTATGATATTTCTTGGGTTATGTTTTAAAATGGGTCAAGGAAATCAAATTTAAAGATAGCATGGTTTGTTTATTCTACCGAAGGCTCTTAAGGGATCTATTCAACCTATATTTTACTCTAAAAAAGTGGATTATATTAATTCTCTGATTCTCTCTTCTCTGTAGTAGCTTCGGAAGATCCAGAAACAGAACACAATTCCAAGAAACAAGCTCTAGTCTTTTAATTTCACAGACACGTTTCACGACAAATTAATCATATAATATCTAACATGGAATATAGGCACATGATACAGTTAAAAAGTAAGGATGAAGAAGGAAATATAGTTGTTTTTATAAGGACCTGCTTTGGAAGGTTTCTTGTTGAGTAAAGAGACTGCATAATCTTTGTTCTGAGCTTCAACAACAAGACATCCAAATGTATTGAAATCATAACCTGGGCAAATCTCCAAACATGAAAATGTTTGTTAATACTCCTCATTTCTAAACTAAGCCCTTGTCCACATACCTGCAAATCTTGTTTGGAGTACAGCAAGAAGTTGAAAATAAGAACTGAAGAAAATTTGGGCTTCTGATGGCTAGATTTTCTGCAATAAATTGAAGTTGTTCTAGCATTAATTGAATGTTTACCAAGAAAAAAGGTTCATCTATCAGCATTGAAAGCTGATAGATGCTCTGTCAATAGTTCAGCGAAGCAGAAATTGTTCATGAGGAAGCTATCAGATTCCCCAAAATAGCAACACGAATTAATGTTTTGCATTTCAAATTTGAAATCACGCAGGGATTGCAGAGAATAATTCTGGTAATTTCACAACATAAGAAGATGATTGATCAGATGTGACGATGGGAAAATTAAAGAGAAGGAAAGATGGAACTTTTCGGTCGTATCCTCGTATTAGATCCTGCCGCCAAGAGAGTGGAGCTCTTGCTCTAGATTTACCGCGCAAATTGCAATTTTCATTGACCTAATTCTCTTCTTCTCATTCCTATTTCTATAATTAAACTCGAAGGATTGCAGGATCAAACTAACTAATGGTATTATTTTATGAAAACCAAATCAAACTAACCTAAGGTATTTTTAATAACGCACTTAACCAGGTTTCTGATGAGCTATAACGTGCAATTTTATTTCTTAATTTCAAAAGATAAGTGTTTCGATCTTTTACAACGTATTAAGAGAGAAAATTTATTTCATCAAGGCCTTATTAGCTTGGAGGTTTTTTCTAGCACCCTTTTAATAATATTTTTTTAGTTATTAATTGAATTTTTTTTATTAATAATTTATCCATTCTCTTTTAAGAAATATTTTAAAAATAATTTCTTATTTAAATTTGATAGCATGTATTCATGATCACACTAGAAAAACCGTAAGTTAATGATTATTGATCTTGGTTATCCTAGTGACTATTTAAGTATATTCTAATTGATCAAAATATATGGGTTTATAATAAAAAATTAGTCTTTTAACTTATACCCTCATGACATATGTTAATAAATTTTTTAAAAACTATTTATGTAAGAAAACTGCTAAATAATTTTTTAAAATTAATATTTTTAAAATATATAATACTCATTTTGATAAAATCTTTTTAAAACAATTGCCGCACCCCGCGGTGGCCTATGTCACTCGACAGTTGCAGGGCAACTTGGAGTAGCCTTGGTGACTTGCCTTGGCTACGTTTCTGAGGCCGGGACACCTCCTCCTTGCCTCCTCCAGCTCGTGTGCAGCATGTTTGGGGTATTTATAGAGGAGAGGCGGGTGAGAATCGAGACACAAGAGAGCTCCTCCATCATCTTCTATCTCAGACAACCTCCATTGAAGCAAGTTTGAAGCTTCGTTTGATAGCTAATCCGAACCCTTTTGAGAGCGATAAGAGGTGATCCTTAGAGGTGGTATAAGGCTTAAGAAGGTGGGAAGACAAACCAAGAACAAATCGAAGTCGACTCGATCGATTTGGGTAAGTAATTCTTCCCGAAAACTTGCTGAACTTTGCCTCTGTCGTCTCGCCGCACCCGCGGCAGGCACCACGACCGCACCCCGCGGCAAGCATGGGTCCGTGGTGTGTGTGTGTGTGTCTTGGGTGTTGATTCTTGGACGAGACTCGGACCCTTTGATTCTTTTCTTATTCTTTTAGATTCATATATGTAGATATTGAATCTAATTTAAGGTTTTATTATGGGTCGTTCCAGAAGGATTTGAGATCCGAGATCTGTCCCTGATCAAACCCGGGAATCGTCGTCTTTAAGAGCTCGTTAAGCTTTCTGCAATCTAAGGCAAGTGGCAGTTCGCTCTTGCTCATCATTCCATATTTTCATTAATTATCAATTGGTTAATTGTTAATTAATTTAGGATGATTTACCGTTTTCGTTGGGAACAGTTTTGATAAATGTTATGTGGAAAAGAATATGATATTATAATAGGTTGTATATCTGCTAGAACAACGCTATTATAGATATATATTTTGGCCTGGGGGCTTTGATATGATTATTGATGTGCTTGGACTGTTTAGTTAGCACGAGTATTCGTAGGAGCGATGGACTAATTGAGGTCTAGTCGTTTCTTGATAATGAAAATGGTGCTAAGGAGGGGTGCGGTGACGAAGCTGCTTCGTCTTCGCTGCTGGCCTTTGTCGCGGGGTGCGGCACGCCCTTCACCGCGGGGTGCGGTCAAGGCCAGATATGTCCCCCTCCGACTCCTTTGTCGTTTTTACCTTAAGTGGTAAAATGTTTTTAACTCCGGGTTAAATATATTCGTACACGAACGATCCTTTAGCCCGTAAATACCTTAACTGTATTTTATATTGCTCAGAAAAATATTACAGAGGTCAAACATTACACAGAATATTCATACACCTCTGAATTTAATCTGACTCGCAACATGGGCTTAAGAAAGTTCGAAATTTACCCGTACAAAATGTGGGATATTACATTACCTCCCCCTTAAAAGAAGTTTCGACCCCGAAACTTAGGTCGTAAACATCTCGGGAAAGCGTCTACGCATATCCTCTTCAGTCTCCCAAGTCTCCCAGGTAACTTCCTCGGTTCCTGACTTGGACCACAAAATTCGTACCAATGGTACGATCTTGTTGCGCAAGTGCTTCTCACGGCGCTCGAGAATACGCACAAGTATCTCTTCATAAGTACCATCTGCTTGAATCTCAATGTCTTCATAGCTCAGCACATGAGACTCATCTGGTACGTACTTCCTCAACAAGGATACGTGGAACACATTATGCACTGGATGCGCCGATGGCGGCAATGCCAAACGGTACGCAAGGGATCCCATTCTATCGAGGATTTCAAATGGTCCCACGTAGCGAGGGTTAAGCTTCCCACGCTTACCAAATCTGAACACGCCTTTGGATGGCGAGACTCTGACAAAGACCTTGTCGCCAACTTCAAATTCAACATTCCTACGTCTTGGATCGGCGTAAGACTTCTGTCGATTTTGAGCGGTCAACATTCTTTGTCTGATCAAAGCAATATCTGAAGCAGTTCTCTCGACCAACTCTGGTCCGAGTAAAATCTTGTCGGCATTCTCATCCCAACAAATTGGCGATCTACACTTTTTACTATACAAAGCTTCAAATGGAGCCATCTTGATAGTAGCGTGCCAACTATTGTTGTACGTGAACTCGATTAGACTTAAGCTGTCCTCCTAGCTAGTCGGACGGTCAAGTACACATGCTCTCAACATATCTTCCAGGGTCTGGATAGTCCTCTCAGACTGTCCATCCGTCTGAGGATGAAATACAGTGCTGAACCTTAGCTCGGTTCCCATGGCCTTGTGGAGTTCATTCCAGAATCTCGATGTAAAATGGCCATCACGATCCGATACAATGGTCTTAGGAATACCATGTAAGCGGACAATGTCGTGCAAAAACACTTCAGCTAGCTTTTGGACTCCCCAGGTTGACTTAATAGCCACGAAGTGAGCACTCTTCGTGAGCCTTTCAATGATAACCCAAATAGCATCTTTCTGACTCCTAGTCTTGGGTAATCCTGTGACGAAATCCATTGTGATATCTTCCCATTTCCATTTTGGAACTGGAAGAGGTAGCAATTCACCACCTGGTCTGCGGTGCTCTATCTTGACCTTCTGAGAAGTCAAGCATTTCGCCACGAATTCTGCCACATCCCACTTCATGTTGGGCCACCAGAACTTCATTATGAGGTCCTTGTACATTTTACTAGAGCCTGGATGTACATAGTAGGCTGATGAGTGGGCTTCCCTCATCACCAATTGGCGAAGACCATCAACGTCAGACACACAAACTCGGTTCTGAAACCAGAGTGATCCGTCCTCCTGAATCACAAAACCGGGAGCTTTCCCGCTCAACGCTTCACAGCTCAACTTTACCAAAACTATATCATCAATTTGTTTTTCTCGAATCTGATCAAGTAGTGTAGCCTGAATTTCCAACATACTCAGGTATCCTCTACGTTGATCATACAAGATTTCAGCTTCACACACCATTTGATTCAGTCTGGCTTGAGTAGTGAGGAGAGCTACTACTGTCTCGTGCGGTGTCTTCCGGCTCAGTGCATCGGCTACTACATTAGCCTTGCCCGGATGATACAACAATTCAAGATCATAATCTTTGAGCAGCTCTAACCAGCGTCGCTGCCTCATGTTCAACTCTTTCTGAGTGAATACGTACTTGAGACTCTTGTGGTCGGCGAAGACTTGGAATTTCACACCATAGAGATAATGCCTCCAAATCTTCAACGCGAACACTACCGCCGCTAGTTCCAGATCATGCGTCAGATAGTTTTCTTCATAGGTTTTCAGTTGCCTTGATGCATAAGCAATCACCTTGCCTTTCTGCATCAACACGCATCCTAAACCATTCTTAGAAGCATCACTATAGACTACATATCCGTCATTTCCTTCTGGTAGTGCTAACACCGGTGCCGAGGTCAATCGTCGTTTCAATTCTTGAAAACTGGCCTCGTACTTGTCAGTCCAGACAAACTTCTTATGGACCTTGCGGAGTAAACCGGTCATAGGTAGAGCGATCTTGGAAAATCCCTCTACAAACCGTCTATAATATCCGGCAAGTCCAAGGAAACTGCGTACCTCTTTCACATTCTAAGGCCGCTTCCAGTTGGCTACCGCCTCAATCTTCTGGGGATCAACCATTACCCCATTCTCGTTGATCACATGGCCTAAGAAAGCCACTTCCTTAATCCAAAAGTCACACTTAGACAATTTAGCATATAGCTCATTTTGTCTAAGGATTGACAACACAATCCACAGGTGTTCCTCGTGAACTTCCTCGTTCGGGGAATAAATCAAAATATCATCAATGAAAACCACCACGAACTTATCTAGGTACTGGTGAAAACATCGATTCATCAGGTCCATGAAGACCGCTGGAGCATTGGTAAGTCCGAATGGCATAACTACGAACTCATAGTGGCCATACCTTGTCCGGAATGCAGTCCTCAGAATATCTTTCTCACGAATTCTGAGTTGATGGTAACCAGATCTCAGATCGATCTTGGAAAAGACTTTAGCTCCTTGTAGCTGATCTAGCAGATCGTCAATCATTGGCAAAGGATACTTGTTCTTGATCGTGACTTTATTCAACTCTCGGTAGTCGATACAAAGCCGAAACGATCCATCTTTCTTCTTGACAAACAAGACCGGAGCACCCCAAGGCGATGCACTCGGTCTTATATAGCCTTTGTCGAGAAGATCCTCTAACTGCTTTTTTAATTCCTGCATCTCAGCAGGGGCCATTCTGTATGGTGCTTTAGAAATCGGAGCAGTACCTGGTTCAAGATCAATTGAAAACTCTACAATACGATGCGGGGGTAATCCAGGAATCTCTTCCGAAAAGACATCCGGAAATTCCCGAATCACAGGAATATCAAGAACTGATGGTTCATCTTTCATGGGCTCGTCCAGATAGCAAAGGTACCCGACACAACCCTGACGAAGTAGCTTAAACACAGCCATTGCGTTTATAAGCCTACCATTATCAGCGTCATTCCGACCTTTAAACTTGCACACACTCTGGCCCCCAGATGACACCGTCACTATTCTCGAACTAAAATCGATCACTGTCCCATGGCGTGTCAGCCAATCCATACCGAGGATAATGTCGTAGGGATCCATGGCAATACTATCAAATCTGCCTCGAATTTCTTACCCTGGATGATAATCAGAAACTCGGACAGACTTCGTTGCAAACGAAACCTAACTTACTAACACAATTCTCTGAAATGAAGGAATGGGTAGCACCCGAATCAAACAGTATGCATACAGGAGTAGAGTGAAGGTATATGGTACCTTGAGCAATCGATGCATTAGGTCCATCAGCCTCACGCATCTCATATAGGCGCTGACCCTGACCTCCTGAAGTTGTTGGGGCTTTTCCTTTGTTCTGGGCAGTTGTCTACATCGAAGGACTAGGAGTCATTGCTGGTTTGAACCTGGGTCGGTTACTCTGCCTAACAGACCCCTGATGCGACTTTGCTCCTTTCTGCTTTCCCTGCCAACAGAACTTCTGCAAATGCCCCTCAGTCCCACAACCAAAACACGTCTTCTTCTCCTTTGGACATGCGATGCTTTTGTGCCCAACGTCACCACAGTTATAACACTGAATCGAAATCTTGACCTGACCCGATTGTTGTGTCAACCCGCCTTGCATTCTACCCGTTTTCGCCTTGCTGGATTTAGCAAAGTTGGACGGTGGCGCAGGACGTTTGAATCCGCTTGCCTGAGGTTGATTTTGTGTTGACCTCTGGCGATTCTTCCTCTTGGTTGATTCTTCTAGAGTTGCCTCTAGCTTATAAGCCGCATCCACATATTGTTCCAGAGTAGAGCAATTGTGGCTTAACATCATTGGCTTAATCTTTGGGTTCATCCACTCATAGAAATGCCAAATCTTCTGTTCTTCAGTGGATACATCCGATCCGGCGTATGGCAATAAGTGATTAAACTTAATTGCCAATTCAGCCACCTTCAACCATTCAGTCTTAGGGTAAAGAAACTCCTTGCGCTTTTCCTCTCTCATTGCCCGAGAGAAGAATCGGTCGATCATCTTAGTCTTAAACATTGCCCGACTCAAATCAGGGATATCCGCAAGACCGATGTTTTCCCACCACTCACTAGCATCTCCTTTTAATTACAGAGAAGCTATGTGCACCTTCTCGGCTTCTGTGCACTCCACACTACGGAATAACCGCTCCATGTGGGAAAACCAATGCACCACCTCAATTGGTTCACCTTTCCCGTTGAAGTTGTCGGGTCTCATAGAATTTATGGCCTTCAGTACTCGGCCACAATCATTCTTGCTTCTGACTACAGTCTCCTGATGCCGGGGTACATGAGTTTCTTGTTCCTCAACTTCCGGGGCTGCTGAGGATTCCGGCACATCCTGTGCCTGAGACACACTCGGGTGTAAGACATCAGTCATTGCTTGCATGAAAATTTCCCGAATTTCAGCGACGGCCGCCTCGTCAAATATCCTCGGAGCATTGCTCCTGGGATCATGTTGAGAATTGGACTCACATACATTCTCAGGAGTTCCAGCGCTCCTCTCGTTGTGTCTGGGATGGTTACCAGCATTAGAACGAGTGTTGTTCCTTGTGTTCACCATCTGTTTACCGATCAAATTCCAAGGATTTCATACATTAATATTTCTCCCAAAATACTTAATGTAATAAAAATCAACTCAGAATAGATCAACTTGGTACTTATATAGATGAACTTGAACTATTTTACAAACTGCACATTGGCCGATCTCCCGAGCGTCAGGTCAAAATTGCTCGGAGATTGTGGTATTTCACAAAGTACATGCCGCAATACTAGAATATTTACACGGTACATACTGAAATACTAAGAAAAGGAAACTACTGCTACAGGCAACGTCGGTCCTTATCACGGTGTTCCGAAACGTTTCCTATACGGTAGACTTCCCATGCAAGGCTTCTTCGGACGGGGTTCTCCATCGGATTCTGACGATGGACTATGCACCCTGCTTGGCCCTGGAACACATGATTCTGGTGTCCCTGGCCTTATCTCAGTCATTGTGAAGTATGGATCTTCCACGTTTGGCTCTCCTAGCCCAGCCCTTCTGTGAGCACTGGCGATCATTTTATCCATCTGGTATTGCTGTTCAGAAGAGATCATCTCGCTTTGGCGAAGGATCTCTCGTAGTTCAGATTCCGTCCTCCTTCTCCTTTGAGTAGGGATAGTCTGAGATTCTCTACCATTTCTTCCAATACCGTACTCGGTATAAAGTATTTCCCAGTCAGCATCAGACATGAGTGTGTACTCTGGAACTGGTGGCAACTCTTGCACAGGTGGTAAATCTGAACTGGGGTGAATAGATTGCATCCCCGGTTCCTGGCTATCCACCAGCAAGTGCCTCAAGTCATCGGACTCCTGGTTCTGCTCGTTGAGGTCCATCTCTGTATCCTCCTCGGAATCATCCTCGATGGGGTCCTCTTCCTCATCGGGGTCTTCCTCTATGGGGTCCTCTTCTTCATCTTCCTCCTCGCTCTCTTCAGGAATCATTTCTATCTGGTAATCGTCATTATAGTACCCTCTCGCGTACCTAGACGATTCATCTTCATGCATTGCTTCCTCCCTTGGTGGCTCAACTGGTGCTGCCACGGGAACTACAACATTCCTTGACACCAGGACTACCGACTCAGGAAGCACATGCTTGATCTCCTCAGGTAGGCTGCTTGGTTCTCCAACCTCGAAGCACCCCTGGGGTATTGGGAAGTCGAACCTTCCTGGAGATGATGAATCTATCTCGGCATCTACCGAGTCCCTCTTATGAGAAAGACACGCACCCATATCCTACATGATAACGATGAAGGAATTAGTCTTTCTAGATATAGAAGCAAGCTTACTACATCAGACTATAGATAGAAGACATGACTATGAACAGTGTTTTTATTTTCAAATTCTTTTCATTTTGAAAATTCAGAGCCCTTTTGAAAATACTTTTCAATTGAAAACGAGTAATTGGTTTTCAAATACCCAACCCGTTCTAAAACTTAGGCTCTGATACCAGATCTGTAACACCCCCAAATTTCAATCCGTTTGGAAATGTATTACCGCCAGTGACCTCGGTTTCCACACCGAAGCCACGCCAGGCTTTACCGGTTTAAACATAATTCATAAACAAAGGTTAAGATATAAACATCAAAACCTTTAATTAAAACATATGTCTGGGGATTACATCCCAATCCCCATAGGACAAAACATAGTATTTAGCGGAAGTCTTTATAAATATAAATACATGGGTCTTGATCATAAAGATCACCCGCCAAGGATCGTAGCCTGATAAACCATTAAAACACCATTTACTTTTATAGTCGTTCTAGCCTTCATTCCTTGGATGCTAATCTGATGTGCCGAATCGAACGGATGACACCAGCCAACCATGCAGAGAATAATTACGATTGGTTAGTCTAATGAAAGACTATGCAAGGGTACAAAGCAGATGGTTCGAGTAGTCGTATTAGGTTAGACTCATCGCTCCTCGAATAATAACCGATGACGATAGTCAACCCTTATACTCCTACTGGGATATATCAAAAGGTATGATCAAAGGAAGATTCTGGAGACCAGGTCTCACAGCAATCAACCAAAAGGAAGACTCTAAAAGATTGAGTCTTATAGGAAACATGACAATGTTGGGGAACATAATAATCTCATACAAGCGTTCAAAAACGACAATATGTTTCGGTTCACGACCAACCTCACCGCAATAATGCGAATCCAGATTGGAAAGAGAGCGTACTCTGATCAAGTCAAGACGAGTTTTCCTAGCTGCACTACTCCCTAACTGCACTACTCATCTGAGGTTTATTAATCATGTGCGCTCGGGCACTTATATTATTTAATTCCAAAACGCACACCACGTTATAGGCTTTTAATTATATGCCTGCCGACAGCGGGACATACTTCTGACAGGGATGAATCCCAAGTTTGTAGCACCAGCTTTGTGCCACCATCTCTATACCAAGTACAGAGAAATGTCATGACCCACCAAATGGTCTTTGAGTTTGGAACCCTTAGCACCATTTTCATTATCAAGAAACGACTAGACCTCAATTAGTCTATCGCTCCTACGAATACTCGTGCTAACTAAACAGTCCAAGCACATCAATAATCATATCAAAGCCCTCAGGCCAAAATATATATCTATAATAGCATTGTTCTAGCAGATATACAACCTATTATAATATCATATTCTTTTCCACATAACATTTATCAAAACTGTTCCCAACGAAAACAGTAAATCATCCCAAATTAATTAACAATTAATCAATTGATAATTAATGGAAATATAGAATGATGAGCAAGAGCGAACCACCACTTGCCTTAGATTGCAGAAAGCTTAACGAGCTCTTAAAGACGACGATTTCCGGGTCTGATCAGGGACAGATCTCGGATCTCAAATCCTTCTGGAATGACCCATAATAAAACCTTAAATTAGATTCAATATCTACATATATGAATCTAAAAGAATAAGAAAAGAATCAAAGGGTCCGAGTCTCGTCCAAGAATCAACACCCAAGACACACACACACACCACGGACCCATGCTTGCCGCGGGGTGCGGTCGTGGTGCCTGCCGCGGGTGCGGCGAGACGACAGAGGCAAAGTTCAGCAAGTTTTCAGGAAGAATTACTTACCCAAATCGATCGATTCGACTTCGATTTGTTCTTGGTTTGTCTTCCCTCCTTCTTAAGCCTTATACCACCTCTAAGGATCACCTCATATCGCTCTCTAAAGGGTTCGGATTAGCTCTCAAACGAAGCTTCAAACTTGCTTCAATGGAGGTTGTCTGAGATAGAAGATGATGGAGGAGCTCTCTTGTGGCTCGATTCTCACCCGCCTCTCCTCTATAAATACCCCAAACATGCTGCACACGAGCTGGAGGAGGCAAGGAGGAGGTGTCCCGGCCTCAGAAACGTAGCCAAGGCAAGTCACCAAGGCTACGAAGTAGCCTTGCCAAGTTGCCCTGCAACTGTCGAGTGACATAGGCCATCGCGGGGTGCGGTGGGGGTGCGGCAGGGGTGCGGTGACGAAGCTGCTTCGTCTTCGCTGCTGGCCTTTGCCGCGGGGTGCGGCACTCCCTTCACCGCGGGGTGCGGTCAAGGCCAGATCTGTCCCCCTCCGACTCCTTTGTCGTTTTTACCTTAAGTGGTAAACTGTTTTTAACTCCGGGTTAAATATATTCGTACACGAACGATCCTTTAGCCCGTAAATACCTTAACTGTATTTTATATTGCTCAAAAAGATATTACAGAGGTCAAACATTACACAGAATGTTCATACATCTCTGAATTTATTCTGACTCACAACACGAACTTAAGAAAGTTCAAAATTTACCCGTACAAAATGTGGGATATTACAACAATATTCTTAATTTATGTCCCACAGACATAAAACCCAATAAGAAAATAGTGTAGATTTTAGGCCCAAACTATCACCTCAACGGCTCAACCCTATAACTCTTTCCCACTTTTGGACAACAATACATAGGTTGACTAATAAAAGATCTCATAAAGTTTAGAAGTTGAACCTATATCATGAGAGCACATGAGCGATTAAGGATGTAAAAGATACTTTAACAAAAGAATGGAAACAAGTAATATTTTGGAATTTATTAGATATCTTAATATCTATTTCCTTGTAATAAAAATATATGAATAATATTCCTAAATATCTAAACTTCGACATTAGATGTAACTATGCAAGGCTTTATATTGGTCTGAGTTTCATTTAATGGTTACAAGTTACTCCGTACCAATTTATAAATTAGTACACATTTATTACGTTGAATAAAACCCATGAAATTGCATACTCCTAAGAAACCATAAAAAACAGCTCCATCACATTTACCATATGGAAAAGATGCTTACCCAACTCATCTCTCATAATTCATACAATGAATGGCGGTTTATGTTACATAGGTTCAAAAAATTCCTACTATATATGCATTATTAAATCTAGAAAACTCTCCAATTTGACCCTACCTTCTTTGTTAATTAAAATTTCCATAAATTCAACCACAAAAAAACTACAATTACAAAATCACACCATCATACAAATAATTATATTTTCCAAACTTGTAAGAATAAGAATTCATAGAATAACTTTGATATACGCCACTAATTATGGAAATTAAAAAAATCTTATTATAGTTATGATAGGTAAAGGGAAACGGAACGTTATGACTTATGAGTTACAATTTGCATGAGCTATCTGTTACAAATTGTGAGGAGATGAAAGATTGAAACCCACACGGCCCGCACCAGCCCAAATTTCTCTCGATTTTTTCGTATTTTTGGGGGATTTTTTCTGTAAAGATTGGACACGAGCAAGCCCACGACGGGTGTCAAAATTTGACGTGGCAGCTTAGGCTTCCGCCCACTCCCACCACCCTCTTACACCAGCACTTGGAAAATAATGGTGGGCTGAATTTGAAACAACCCCAAAACGACACAAATAGACCCAAGTAGTTTGTCGTTTTGAAGCGTGATGAAGTGATCTCCCTCAAATTCCCAGAATGAATCAATTTTCCTTTCTTAAAGTCGAGTTCTTTCTTCCTCTTCCTCCTCCAAATTGCCCTGCATTAACGGTGCATTTATGCTGATTTGACCATTTTTAGTTCTTAGTTGCAACTTAAATTATTCTTCTTTCTTCTTCGTCGTCGTCTTCCTCCTTGTTTCTCTCTCAATTTGTCATCAAGGACCGAAAAAGATTGAATCTTGCGCCGGTTCCTTGAGAGAGAGAAACAGGGAAGGATTAAAAGAGCGGAATTTCGCTGATTTTACACAATGGGTCGACTCAGATCAGTCCAACTGATACTGGGTTTCGTAATTTTATACTGCTTTCTCCTGTTGTCTTCTCATCTCTTCCTCTTTCTTAGGTCTCTGTCAACCGAAAACCAGAGCCCAATTTCACTTCCAAACAGTTTATTAGACCTGCAATTCGAAAACCCAAAGAGAATCCTCTCCAATTTGGTCTTCACAGGGAGTCAAACCGACAACTCCTCACTCCACAAATCCGCCATGGAAGCTTGGGATTTGGGCTCCAAGATCCTGGCCCAACTCGTCCGGAGGCCCAAACCCACCCGAAACCAGCTCTCCGATCGTTCTCGCAACAAAACGACGCCGTGCCCGCGCGAAATTTCTGTATCCAAGGGCGAATTCGCGGCGCGGAACGGCGCCGTCACTCTCCCCTGCGGGCTCTCGCTGGGGTCTCACGTGACCGTGGTGGGGAAGCCACGTGCCGCTCACGTGGAGCTCTACCCGGCGATCTCCGGCGGCAGGATGAGCGACGTCATGGTTTCTCAGTTCATGCTGGAGCTCCGGAAGGTGGATGGGGTGGTCGCCGCCGGCGAGGAGCCGGCGAGAATCCTCCATTTTAATCCCCGGATTAAAGGGGATTGGAGTGGCGGCCCTGTAATTGAGATGAATGCTTGTTACCGGAGCCAGTGGGGCACGGCGATCCGGTGTGAAGGTTGGCCGGCGATGCCCATTGATGAGACTGGTACGATGATGATTCTTGCTTATTTTGAGGTTCATGATCTTTATATTGTTTGTTTTTTAATACTTTTTTAAGGTTTCATGCTCTTTTATGTGTAAATGTGGGTAGATGAATAATGTGGTTGTGCAATTGTTGCAATGTGAGTATAGTAGAATATAAAATTCAGGGATGAAGTGTGCTCCAAATTGGGAATAATATCTGAATCTGAATTTTCTGAGGTTCATTCATTTTGTGGAAGATGATGATATTCAAAAGTAATGAGTTGCTTTTATTACCTTAATGCCTAATGAATCATATCCAAATCTTCATATTTTTTGGAGTAGGACTTATTTTTCCTTTAAAGGAAGTGAACAATGAAGTGGTTGATGCTGAAAGGAGATATTGGCCATGAAGTAATGGCTAGATTCCCTTTTTCTAAAGTAGATACCGTCTTCCACGTCTTGCCCCATCCTTATGGTTTGTCATGTGTGTGAATGATAGTGATATAATTGTCACCAACTTATAACATATGAGTGCCTTTTTCATAGAGAAAAATTTAGGGTCTATATTAGTCCAATTGACCCACTTTTAGATTAATCTAATTAATACTGTTGACACTCTCTTTTGTTACAATCTTGGCTTTTGTGAAGTTGATAGCAATCCAATATGTGACGAATGGCAAAGGGATGATGATCGCCTTCTAGACGACTCAAAGGCCGCTTGGTGGTTCAAGCATTTGCTAAAGCAGGAACATCAGAACGCGGTTGCCTGGCCGTATCCTTTTGCTGAGGACAAGTATTTTGTCCTTACTGTGAACACTGGCTTGGAAGGTTACCATGTAAATGTTGATGGAAGGCATGTTGCTTCGTTTCCTTATCGTACTGTAAGTTCTCAGTCTTGCACATTCGTTCAATTAAGATCAAAACGCACTTTTTTCTGTGCCTAATTGTTATTTGTTAGATCTGACAGGGATACGACTTGGAAGATGCTACTGGGATTCACGTGTATGGGGACGTTGAGGTGCATTCTGTACACGCTGCTTCTTTGCCTAGTTTACATCCTAGTATTGCTCGGCATAGGTACCTTGAGATGTCTTCACATTGGAAGGCCCCGCCTTTCGGTGGTGGGCCCATCGAGCTTTTTGTTGGAATCATCTCAGCTGGCGATCATTTCGCTGAACGCATGGCGATACGGAAATCCTGGATGCAACATAACTTGGTTAAGTCTTCGAAAGCCGTTGCTCGCTTTTTTATAGCATTGGTAAGATTGAAATCCAACATCTTGATATCTTTCTTTGCCTTTTGACGGTCGTGATAAGGGTTTTTCTTTTGACAGCACGAGAGAGAAGCGGTAAATGTAGAGTTGATGAAAGAGGCTGAATTTTTCGGTGATATTGTCCTTTTGCCATACCTCGATAACTATGATCTTGTCGTGTTGAAGACTGTTGCAATTTGTGAACATGGGGTGAGTGTTTGTATAAGTATCTCTTTTGTATATAAAAAATTAAAGTTAGCAGCTTTTTTCCTAATGGTTTGTTATATTCAGGTCAATACTTTTGCTGCAAAATATATCATGAAGTGTGACGATGACACGTTTGTCAGCTTAGATCCTGTGTTCATGATAGCAGAAAAATTCGGTGCTGATGGAAGTATCTACATAGGGAAAATGAATTACTACCACAAACCGCTGCGTGAGGGTAAATGGTCCGTTACTTTTGAGGTATAGACTTTCTTCCTGTTGGCAACTGCAAGATAAATGCTAATTTGTAATTTATAGTCTTTTTACCAATTAACATTCTTTACTATGGAGTTTTAGGAGTGGGCAGAGGAGTACTATCCGACTTACGCAGATGGAGCCGCTTATGCCGTGTCATTAGATATTGCTCGTTTTATTGTCTCTGAGTTTCAAAAGAACAAGTTGAGAGTAAGTTAGTTAACATCAACTTCATACAATAATACTATTTCTTGCTCGTTTTATTGCTTTTATTTTATTTTATTTTTTGGTGTAGCTGTTCAAGATGGAAGATGTAAGCATGGGTTTGTGGGTGGGGCAGTTCAACAGCACAAAAACAGTCGAGTACTTGCATAGTTCCCGATTCGTCCAATCAGGCTGCGTTGATGGCTATTTTACCGTACATTATCAATCACCGAAACAGATGTTATGCTTGTGGAAGAAACTGCAAAATGAAGGGAAACCCATATGCTGCAATTGGTGATGATAGATCTAATTTTCTTTGAATTTTTCCTGCATGCCTATATATTTGGCCTGAGTATAGAGAGTAACAAAGAGGGGCAGGTTATACTTGTATATGCTTCACAGGTGATTGCAGGCGCCCGGAAATCATAAAGATCTTGTATTTGTTTTTACAATTCATAGGCCTAAAATGATAAATGCTTACTACGATTAATAAACAAGAAGTTGCTTCTTCCTTTTCATCCTTTGTTGGTTAATCTACAATATGGTTTAATGTAGATATTATCTTTGATCAATTTTCCAAACGCAACTCCCTGCAGATTTCCAAGAGTTCAGGGAAGTTACAAGGTACATGTATATAATTTTTCTGTTGTGATAAAAACTTTTGACCTTTGTTTTTCTGTTCTAGCAGGATTGATTGCATTCTTAGCTTAATCTAGCCTACTATCCAAGAGAATTGAGTATGCAAGCAGTTCCTCGGGTAAGATTTCCCCTCTTTGAATATGATTAAGCCATTAGTTAATACATGATTAAGCGAGTTAGAAGATCAATGTCGAATCTAAGTTGCTAAGGTCTTGACTTGTTCCTAAAAGCCTAATTCTTCATAGCTTTTTAGATCAAACAGCTTTCCCTTGTTCCCTGTATTGCTTGCTGCTTAAGTGTGCAGGTTGTGGACTTTATAGATGAATACTTACCCCCAAAAAAGTGACTGTTGTGATGATTCTTCTATCAAATAATTGACTTTAAGTTTGTGCATTTTGCTGTTCTCTTCAAAAGCAAGAACCTTTATACCAAAAATGATTCCTTCTTACTCATTGGTGCTTATAGGAATGGAATCCAATTCTGTGTTATAGCTATCCACCAAAATCCACTATCTTTAACATCTCTACTTTTCCTAGCTGTTTCACAAAAATCAACTTTAACTTTGATGATTGTCAACACAAATAAAATTGAAGGCGTTAACATTGACAAACAGAACATCTTACAATTCCAAATTAGTTTTAATCCATCAACACATGAAAGAAAGCTAATCAAATAAGTCAAATTTTTGAAAAAGGAATTGATGAGCTGCGTCATGATCTACACAGCCTCAGTAAAACCACAAACAGAGCAAGATTATAGATGAACCAATTCCCTGCAAAGATTAAAGAAAATCAGAAACAACCTAATCAAATTTCATTTCAAAAAACAAACTTATGGTCAGTTTGGTTTGAATTGTGAAAATGATAAAATTATTCTCTTTTTTCCTTTTCAAGGATAAGTTTTAAAATGAAATTGTTTACTTTTTCTTTTTTTTTGACACAAAATTTCTGAATGAGTTGGGTAAATGACCAATATATAACATTTTTATTAATAAACTAACTCCCTCTCTCTAAATCCTAAAACTTAAACCCAAAAAGTAATATTTTAGAGAGATAAAAAACAAAGAAAAGAGAGAAACAAATAATAAAATAAGCTAGAGAGGTAGAAAAAATATATAAAAACTAGTAGGGGTAATTTTGTTAATTTAAAATTCTAAATAGCCACTAGGTCCAAAATCCTCCAAAAGTTCTAGGGTTTCAAGTCAATTAATCAATATATCATAATGTTAAAATGAATTACATTTATTTCTTTTACGTAATTATTTTCATAAATTCAAATCAAACGAGTCATTTAAAGCGAATCCAAATTTGTTACCTGTGGTCGAGGGGAGAAGCCCAGTTGCAAGGCCCCATTGAGGCTGAAACCAGCAATCATTGGTAGTATTCATCCCAGTAGGGCAGTTACAGAGGAAAGAATCCGACGGCCCAGAGTAGCCGCACACGCCGGTGGTGCTCTCGCACGCCGCGCACTGCGCGGGAAAGTCGTTGTTAACGTTGAACTTGTACTTGATGGCGACGCCGTACTTCCAGCTCTCCGGATTGTCCTCTTGGTCGCCGAAGCTGTAAACCGCGGTGTAGGAGCTGCAGTGCAGCTTCTGCAGGTCCATGTCGAACGTGGGCCCCAGGTCCACGGGGGTGTACACGCAGCACGTGGAGATCGGGACGTTGAGCTGGCTGATTGGCTGGCACGAGAACAGCGAGCTGCACAGCGGAGTGTCGCTGTTGTCGCACCGCAGGCTGTCTCCTCCGGTGCTGCAGTTGTTCCCTCCTGTTACATGATCAAGGAATGTTTTTATCATGTTGCTAATATTTCTAATTTCATATCATAAGTTAAAATAGAAAATATCGCCTAAAAATAAAATGTTAAATCTTAAGCAAAAAACAATATTATTTAAAATGGAGTTCTTGGGCACACACTAAAAAAAAAACCTATAACACAATTGAAAAATAATTTCTATTATGAATAGGAAGTAGTAACAAAATATATTGTTTAAAATAACAAACATAGTTATAAAAATAGTGAAGTATTTTCAGTTTAGTTGGCAAACATAACATCTCGTGATCATGAATTCACGAGTTCGAATCCCCCTCTCCTGTTATAATGGCCTAAGTGTCTTTTATGGACAAAAAAAAAGTTATAAAAATAGAATAAATAAATAATTTTTAATTTATATAAAAATTGAAAGTAAAAAAATATGTTTACCGTAACGAATGTTCGGTCTGGTTTTCAATTCAAAAATCGTAAAAATTATAATCTAGCACTACTATTATAGATATGAGGATATCAAGTAGTCATACTCGTATTTATGTCTAATATATATTAATATCGATATCATGTTTTTTGATGTATATGATATGGAGATATCCCATAATTTTGGTATTGATACCAAACGAGACCTTAATAATATTGAGTTAATCAATTCTGCACCTCCAGTGGGGCCCGCAGAGGAGCAGCCCAAGAGGGCGAAGACGGAGGAGTCGTGGAAGGTGAAGGGGGCGTCGGCGTCGAGGCCGAAGCCCTTGCTGGGCTCGGTGGAGAAGCAGGTGGACATGGTGGGGTCGGTGATGTAGAGGACGTGGTTCGAGTAGTCGATGCTGGTGATGGGGTAGCAGCCGGTGTGGGTGGCGAGACTGAGCTGCCCTTGGTTGCAGGAGACGTACTTGTGGAAGCGGTGGTCCCCACACCCGGCTGCGCTTCCGAACGGGTACTTGAGAGGGATGGTGCCGCAGAATTTCTGGCATACTTGGGAGAAGCTGGTGATGGGTAAAGAGAAGAGGAGGAGGGAAAAGAGAAGCTTGAGTTCATACTCCATTGTTGTGTTTTTTGTTGGTGTGGAAGGAAAGTGGAGAAGATAGATGAATGATATATGCCGGAGGGGGAAAAGTGTGCTTTTTTTTATGCTTTGAGGGGCAAAAATGGCTGGCTATAAATTTGTGTGGGATTCTTTTGTCATTCTGTAAAAAAAGATGCCATGGTTTTAAGGATCACCAGAAGATTTGCCAATTTTATATTTCCTTAGACAATTGATGAGTTTTCTTGTATGGAAAAAGTGGCTATGGCTATCAGCAAACGAGTTTTTACTCCTCCACAATCTTGATGAATTTCTTTAGAGGACTTTTTAGGTTCCTGAACTCTCTGCAATTTAAGCTTTGTTTGGTTAAGATGAAAACCTAATTTGATAAATGTATAATAAGATTTTTTCTATGCTAATTACATTTTTGAAATAAAATGAACACATACTTATAAAAATTATATTTTTACCAAACACATTTTTTTTATTTAATTATTTTTTTAACTAATTATAAACAAATAAATCTTTATGACACCCTCATCTAACAAACCCTTTAACAAATGACTTCAGTAAAAGTATAGTAAAAATTATAAGGATTTAAATATGTTGTATACTTTGTTTCTGTTAATTAACATGTTTTACCGAGGTCGTTTCTAGACTAACTTTTACCATCTAGATTTTTTATTTATCTAAATAATACGGAGTAACTTTTGGAACTTGAGAAGAGAATTTTCTGAATCCACAATCTTTCCTATGGGGTAACTACAAAAAATTGTGCAGGATAATGCAAAATCACAAAACAATTTCCCTCGTTTACCCTCGTCGTCGGATTCCATTATTTTGATGAGCAACTCATTAATACTATGGGTTAATTAATAGGCTATTCCATTTTTAGTTCAATTACTACTATAATTAATACTCCGTATAATTTAAAATAATAAAAGTAAGGTAGGTGGAGTTGGAGTTATATAGGATTTGTTTGGTATGTGTGTTTATAAATAGATTTTTGTTTATAAAGAGATTATTTTGAAAAAAATTGTATTTGAAATGGGAAAATGTAAAGAAGAAAAAAAAGTAGATTTTACACATGGGCATAATTTGATGACATAAAAAGTTGTAATAAATATAAAAGGACGCGGTTCGGATGTGAAAGGCTGTTAAGATACAAAATATGAAAGATCTTTAGCCGTCCACCGTGGCCAGATTTACGGCTGGGGAGCATAGGAAAAATACGCTTTATTGATTCGATTAAATATATACGCGCTATGGAGTGTGTGTGTGTGTCATTACACGCGCTTTATTATGTTTGCTTGTACTTTGTGTTTATTTTATTGCACTTTGTTTTGTTTTGCTTGTACTTTTTTCTTATATGATTGCACTTTATGTTTTCATTGCACATTTGTTTATTTTGCTTGAATATTGTGTATATGTAACACCCCCAATTTATACCGGAGATATTACATGTCAGTGACCTCAGACTTTACCGTCCAAAGTCACCCCAGGCTTTTCCAGAACGATTAAGCTTAAAAACATAACATAATTACATATTAATTGAAAGATTAAACAACGGAAGACTTTAAATTATACAGCGGAAGACTTTAAAGAGCCAACTTAAAACATGGCTAAATTATGAAGATACATTGAAGTAACACTTTAACAATCTTAAAACACTTAACAACTTAAAACACTGACTTTTAAATCTTCGTCTGCAAGCTTCTTATCCTTCAATAGGTTACTTAAACTCCGGGAATCAACTCCTGATGTGCCGAAACGGACGGACGGCACCAACCATGACGATGCAGATAACAAAAATACAGCGGGTTAGTCTACTGAATAGACTAGCAAGGGTACAAAGCAGAGTGGTTCGAGTGATCGTGACCGTTTACTATCATTGTCCCTTGAATAAAAACCGAAGGAACGATATATAACCCGACACTTTCACGGAATGATTTAACAATTAAGATATGTACTGAAGAGAAGACTCCAACTGAAATGAGCCTTATAGGAAATTATGACAACTGCTAGGGAACATTAAAGTTACACACACCAATGATTTAAAAGTTGACTGAGATGCTTCAGTTCACAACCAACCTCATCGCCTACAGCGAATCCAGATTGGAAAGAGAACGTACTATGATCAAAGTCAAGACGAGTTTTCGTAGCTGCACTATAACTTAGCTGCACTACTCGCCAAAGGTTTATTAATCATGTGCACTCGGGCACATATCTTATTTAATTACAAAACACACTTTACTGGAACACGTTAATGTTATTAAGAGCGGCACACAGCTTAAATCTCAGGGTGACAATCATGTCGACCCAAATTAACACAACACACAAACACACACACACACACGCACACGAGGCTTAACATTATTCCGAGAACAACGGAGTTATTATTACACAGGGTGATCTTACGTTCACCCAGATTACACTGTCACAGTTCTTATACTTTAATTTACAGGATGACAGTTACGTCCACCCCAATTGCACTAGCTAAGTGCTTAATACACAGGACTGTAATTATGCTCATCCAATGGCGCTTGCAAGGCGCTTAAACACTTCAGATCCTTAAAGGTGGATAAGAAACATAGGTCATGACCCTTAAATTAATATTCGGAAACTATCCCGAGGAATATTATGATTTAAAGAAACGACAAATCCTTATTTGGATTAGCGTTCCTACGAACATTAAGTTATAAAGAAACGACTAATCCTTACTTGGATTAGCGTTCCTACGAACATTAAGTTATAAAGAAACGACTAATCCTTACTTGGATTAGCGTTCCTACGAACATTAAGTTATAAAGAAACGACTAATCCTTACTTGGATTAGCGTTCCTACGAACACTCCTGTTAACTAAACAGTCTAACACAACAATTAATCACATTAAAGCCATCCAGGCAATCAACTTAAACATAGAGATAATAGAAACGGCTAATCCTTACTTGGATTAGTTTTCCTATTAACCCACATGCTATTCTAGCATTAAGATTAAATTTCACAACAATACCATCACGGTAATTATCACATATGATAGCGTTGTTCTAACAAATATACAACCTATCATAACATTACTTTAATCACGTTTATTTATGAAATTAGTTCCCAAACAAAACAACAGTTCTGGATAAATCCACATAAATGCCCGAAAGGCGATCACAGATAATAGCGTTGTTCTAACAGATATACAACATATTATATGATTTTCAAAACAGTTTATAAAACCAATTCCAGACAAACACAATAATCATTCCAAATTAATTACTCAGATAAACAACTGATAATTAATGTAAATATGGAACGATGAGCAAGAGCGAACCACCACTTGCCTTAGTCCGCAGATCTGGAACAAAGCAGAGACAACGGGATTCCGGGCTCGACACAGGTATAGCTCCGACAGCACAACGACCTTCAAGTCGACCCATAAGGAAACCCTAAGTTAGATCCGACATAAACTAGTACAAATCTAAGGAAAGACGAAAGAAATTGAAAGGAACGAGTCCATAACGACGACTACCAAGACCAAGCCAACAAAGGGGCTTCTGGCCACTCGCAGCGGGCGCCGTGTTCATCACGGCGGTCGCCGCCATGAACACGGCGGTCGCCGTGAAGAACGGCGAGAAAACTCACCAAAACACACACGAGGGTCACTCCTTTGGCCTGGCTTTGGGTTCAGACCTCCACTAAGCTTCCAAAGGGACCTCTAGGCTACAGGAAAACACACCAAACAACACCGTCGATTGCTCCAAAGAACTCCGGCGAGGGCAAGCTTTTCCGGCGAGACAAATCTGAGATTGAGCTTCTGATTTTGTGTGAAATCCGATTCCCCAAGCCTCTCCTTTTATAGCCACAGATCGAGGGAGCACAATGATGGCTAGGAGGGCGTCGTGGCGAGGCTAAAACGGCGATGTCAGACGTTCACCGGCGACCTTCGGGTAAGGACCTCCGGACAACAACGACGGCGGGCATCGTCATAAATGTGGCGGGCGCCGCCATCAATGCGGCGGGCGCCGCCATAGACAGGGCGCCCCCAGCTAGGAGAAGACTCGGCTGCTCCTCGAGCTTTGCGACGGCGGGCGCCGCCATACCCACGGCGGGCGCCGCCACTCTGGCTTCGCCTCCTCAGCTCTTAGACGAAACGATGTTAACCCGGGATAAAATTATCGTACGCGAGCGAGTAATTAACATCCAAAGTACGTCGTCTGTATTTTATTTCACTGAGAAAAATATTACAGATACATAGCACATTACAGAATGCCTCCAACTTTCTGAATTAAATCCGACGTACTAAACGGGTGTTCGGGAAAATTCCAAAAATTCCCAAAATAACCTTATAAAAATACGGGGTATCACATCACCTCCCCCTTAAAATAAGTTTCGACCCCGAAACTTGCATTAAGTTAATGAGGATACTACCTCAACACCAATCTTACCACCTGGATCCAACATCCTTAATCACTTCATCCTTGAAATGGATCACTAGAGATATTATTCTTAATTCCTTAGGATATCATTTTGAAAATGATTCATCCGTCTTAAAGCTTATGGCACAAACTCACGCATGAGAGATAACTCTTGATCTCTTCGAACAAAACTCTACAAGTTCATTCCCTTTCCTTAAGAAATCTCGGAAGAACTCAGCGTATGAGATAATGCTTACTACAGTACTCCTTAGAGGCGTAGACAATTCTCCTTACTGAATCTTTAATACATCGGGATCATCAACATATCCCATCCTTAACTGCAACATTTCCTCTCAACATGACCGCTCCACAACTTAATCTTCATCAAAGAGTTGCATCCGCTCTTATAGATGACATACTCTATGTATGAAGTATAATCTTAGGAGTGGATTTAGATTTAAACAACATAGTCGACCTTGGGATTAACTACAAGGGGACGAACATCTAAGTTGTCCACAAAACTCCACCACCATAAGTCCGACAGTCCTTATCCTTACTTGGCATAAGTTGTTCTTGACACTTACGGGGTTTCGTATGAACAACTAATTCGTACTGATAACGCACTCAGAATTTTCCAAAACAAGGAAACACTTCATTATCGTTAAACATTACATTAACCGACAAAAGTTGAATAACCAGTTCACGATGCTACGGAGATTACCGACACACGTCGTTACTCCTTAATCTTACAGAAAGACTTAGCACATATATAACTTAATGGATCAGGGTTCTTCTCCGTTGGCTTGGCTCATTACAAAGAGTCGTTGCTCTTGGCCTGAAGACCTCATAGGCGCTTTGCCTTTATTACGAGCCATGGACTGCTCAGGAGTAGATACCACTGGCCTTGGGTTCTGCCCACCTCCAACATTTGACGCTTGGTACGACTGCATTGGTCCTTGACCCTTCAGTTTGCAGTATGTTTTTATGTGGCCTTCTCTTCCACAATTATGGCATACTCTCTTGTCCTTTTGGCAATTAAAACTTTTATGCCCAGCTTCACCACAGTTGTGACACTGAATTACTCCGCTGCTCCAACCTGAGCCTCTGGCAGAGTCAGACTAATTTGTCTCGGTCTTAGCACGACCAGACTTTTCAAACTTGGTAGGCGATGTCGGTCGTTTGAATGAACCAACCTGGCGATCCTGTTGCCCACCCTTTCCCTTAACTTGTTTCTCCCGTTTAAGGGCAGACTCCTCCAATGTGACTTCTGTCTTGAAGGTTGCATCCACATATTGTTCTAACGTAGAACAACCATGACGCAACATTAGAGGCTTGATCTCTGGATTCATCCATCCATGGAAGTACCAGATCTTCTGCTCATCGGTTGACACCTCAGGTCCAGCGTACTGCATCAAGTGATTGAACTTAGTTGCGAGTTCAGTCACCTTTAACCCATCAGTCTGCGGGTACAAAAATTCCTTATGCTTCTCCTCCCTCATAGCACGGGAAAAGAAACGGTCAGTCATTTTAGTCTTGAACATGCTCCAATTCAGCTCGGGATGGTCAGCCAGATCGGTGCTCTCCCACCATTCGCTAGCCACATCCTTGAGTTGAAGGGAGGCGATGTGCACTTTTTCAGCCTCAGTGCAATTAATGTTCTGGAGCAACCGTTCCATATGTGAGAACCAATAGGTCACCCTGACCGGTTCTCCAGTACCGTCATAGATGTCGGGCCTCATTGAACTCACGGCTTTTAACGCTTGCCCGTAAGTTCCTCTGTCCCTAACAACATTTATCCGAGGTACTTGCTCCACTGACTCCTCGACTTCAGGAGTAGCTTGAGGAACTGGACCACCTTGTGCTTGTGGTGCGACTGGTCGCATAACATCTGTGATTGCCTGCATGACAATTCCTCGAATTGCCTCCACTGTTGCAGCATCAAACAACATCGGAGCGTTGGCCTGAGCTTGGCCATTGCCTCCCTGGTTATTGTTAGAAGCAACCGCACGCTCTTCTCCTTGATTAGCGGCGTTCATCAGAATCAACCTTGGTTCAGCACCAACATGGGCTGTGTTCCTTGTGTTCACCATCTTCTGGTGAATCATAACGTTACTTTAGAACTTATCCAACTTAATTATGACACTCTAGTCAAATACGTCATGATACAGATTATAGGGGTCCAAACTAATAACTTTATATTAGTCTGACTATCATTCACTGTTAACTGCAAGAACGACCTTCTTCTGCTCACTAAAGACTGAGAACCTGGGAGAAATGTCAACCTTTAAATGACATCAATCCCGAGAATAGACAACATTCCTAAGAATGGATCTAAGAAATAAGTAACACTTGAAGCTTGCAGAAGTTTGAAACCACTCATTAACAACCTTATTTCAAACTTCAGACCTTTAAACTTGCTTATAACACAACACTTTTATAAACCAATTATAAGTAGCATTTGAAATTCAAAAGCTAAATCATTTAAATTAAATCACCGAGTTACTTATAACTCTTAACATTGAAATTCTCAAAATTTCTTTTTAAATAAAAACTAGGCTTGAAAACAGTTTCAAAAATTAATTTTCGAAAATTTTCAAACCTAACAATAGGCCAAGAATTTTAAAATCATTGCTCTGATACCATAACTGTAACACCTCCAATTTATACCGGAGATATTACATGTCAGTGACCTCAGACTTTACCGTCCAAAGTCACCCCAGGCTTTTCTAGAACGATTAAGCTTAAAAACATAACATAATTACATATTAATTGAAAGATTAAACAGCAGAAGACTTTAAATTACACATCGGAAGACTTTAAAGAGCCAACTTAAAACATGGCTAAATTATGAAGATACATTGAAGTAACACTTTAACAATCTTAAAACACTTAACAGCTTAAAACACTGACTTTTAAATCTTCGTCTGCAAGCTTCTTATCCTTCAATAGGTTACTTAAACTCCGGAAATCAACTCCTGATGTGCCGAAACGGACGGACGGCACCAACCATGACGATGCAGATAACAAAAATACAGCGGGTTAGTCTACTGAATAGACTAGCAAGGGTACAAAGCAGAGTGGTTCGAGTGATCGTGACCGTTTACTATCATTGTCCCTTGAATAAAAATCGAAGGAACGATATATAACCCGACATTTTCACGGAATGATTTAACAATTAAGATATGCACTGAAGAGAAGACTCCAACTGAAATGAGCCTTATAGGAAATTATGACAACTGCTAGGGAACATTAAAGTTACACACACCAATGATTTAAAATTTGACTGAGATGCTTCAGTTCACAACCAACATCATCGCCTACAGCGAATCCAGATTGGAAAGAGAACGTACTATGATCAAAGTCGAGACGAGTTTTCCTAGCTGCACTATAACTTAGCTGCACTACTCGCCAAAAGTTTATTAATCATGTGCACTCGGGCACATATCTTATTTAATTACAAAACACACTTTACTGGAACACGTTAATGTTATTAAGAGCGGCACACAGCTTAAATCTCAGGATGACAATCATGTCGACCCAAATTAACACAACACACAAACACACACACGCACGCGCACACGAGGCTTAACATTATTCCGAGAACAACGGAGTTATTATTACACAGGGTGATCTTACGTTCACCCAGATTACACTGCCACAATTCTTACACTTTAATTTACAGGATGACAGTTACGTCCACCCCAATTGCACTAGCTAAGTACTTAATACACAAGACTGCAATTATGCTCATCCAATGGCGCTTGCAAGGCGCTTAAACACTTCAGATCCTTAAAGGTGGATAAGAAGCATAGGTCATGACCCTTAAATTAATATTCGGAAACTATCCCGAGGAATATTATGATTTAAAGAAACGACAAATCCTTATTTGGATTAGCGTTCCTACGAACATTAAGTTATAAAGAAACGACTAATCCTTACTTGGATTAGCGTTCCTACGAACATTAAGTTATAAAGAAACGACTAATCCTTACTTGGATTAGCGTTCCTACGGACATTAAGTTATAAAGAAACGACTAATCCTTACTTGGATTAGCGTTCCTACGAACACTCGTGTTAACTAATCAGTCTAACACAACAATTAATCACATTAGAGCCATCCAGGCAATCAACTTAAACATAGAGATAATAGAAACGGCTAATCCTTACTTGGATTAGTTTTCCTATTAACCCACATGCTATTCTAGCATTAAGATTAAATTTCACAACAATACCATCACGGTAATTATCACATATGATAGCGTTGTTCTAACAGATATACAACCTATCATAACATTACTTTAATCACGTTTATTTATGAAATTAGTTCCCAAACAAAACAACAGTTCTGGATAAATCCACATAAATGTCCGGAAGGCGATCACAGATAATAGCGTTGTTCTAACAGATATACAACCTATTATATGATTTTCAAAACAGTTTATAAAACCAATTCCAGACAAACACAATAATCATTCCAAATTAATTACTCAGATAAACAACTGATAATTAATGTAAATATGGAACGATGAGCAAGAGCGAACCGCCACTTGCCTTAGTCCGCAGATCTGGAACAAAGCAGAGACAACGAGATTCCGGGCTCGACACAGGTATAGCTCCGACAGCACAACGACCTTCGAGTCGATCCATAAGGAAACCCTAAGTTAGATCCGACATAAACTAGTACGAATCTAAGGAAAGACGAAAGAAATTGAAAGGAACGAGTCCATAACGACGACTACCAAGACCAAGCCAACAAAGGGGCTTCTGGCCACTGGCAGCAGGCGCCGTGTTCATCACGGCGGTCGTCGCCACGAACACGGCGGTCGCCGTGAAGAACGGCGGCCAACAGAACGGCGAGAAAACTCACCAAAACACACACGAGAGTCACTCCTTTGGCCTGGCTTTGGGTTCAGAACTCCACTAAGCTTCCAAAGGGACCTCTAGGCTACAGGAAAACACACCAAACAACACCGGCGATTGCTCCAAAGAACTCCGGCGAGGGCAAGCTTTTCCGGCGAGACAAATCTGAGATTGAGCTTCTGATTTTGTGTGAAATCCGATTCCCCAAGCCTCTCCTTTTATAGCCACAGATCGAGGGAGCAGAATGATGGCTAGGAGGGCGTCGTGGCGGGGCTAAAACGGCGATGTCAGACGTTCGCCGGCGACCTTCGGGCAAGGACCTCCGGACAACAACGACGGCGGGCGCCGTCATAAATGTGCCGGGCGCCGCCATCAATGCGGCGGGCGCCGCCATTAATACAGTGGGCGCCGCCATAGACCTGGCGTCCCCAGCTAGGAGAAGACTCGACTGCTCCTCGAGCCTTGCGACGGCGGGCGCCGCCATACCCACGGCGGGCGCCGCCACCCTGGCTTCGCCTCCTCAGCTCTTAGACGAAACGATGTTAACCTGGGATAAAATTATCATACGCGAGCGAGTAATTAACATTCAAAGTACGTCGTCTGTATTTTATTTCACCGAGAAAAATATTACAGATACAGAGCACATTACAGAATGCCTCCAACTTTCTGAATTAAATCCGACGTACTAAACGGGTGTTCGGGAAAATTCCAAAAATTCCAAAAATAACCTTATAAAAATACGGGGTATCACAGTATATTCGAATGCACCCTATGTTTACTTGCACTTTGTGTTTATTTTCTTGCACTTTATGTTTTCTGATTGCACTTTTGTTTATTCGATTGCACATTGTGTATATTTGAATGCACCTTGTGTTTATTCGCTTGCACTTTGTATTTTTTGCTTGCATTTTTTTCTTATATGCTTGCATTTTATGTTTTCATTGTACATTTGTTTATTCTGCTTGCACATTGTGTATATTCGAATGCATCTTATGTTTATATGCTTGCACTTTATGTTTGCTTGCACTTTGTGTTTATTTTCTTGTACTTTGTGTTGTTTTGCTTGCACTTTTTTCTTATATGCTTGCACTTTATGTTTTCTGATTGCACTTTTGTTTATTAGTTTGCACATTGTGTATATTCGAATGCACCTTGTGTTTATTCGCTTGCACTTTGTATTTTTTTGCTTGCACTTTTTTCTTATATGTTTGCACTTTATGTTTTCATTGCACATTTGTTTATTCTGCTTGCATAATGTGTATATTCGAATGCACATTGTGTTGAATTGCTTGCACATTTTTCTTATATGCTTGCACTTTAGGTTCAAGAGATTAAATAACAAAAAGTGCAAGCCAATAGGAAGAAAGTGCATGAGAATACGAAGTAAAGTGCAAGCAAGTGAACAGAAAGTGCATCAGAATAATGAATAAGTGCAAGCGAAATGACGAAAGTGCAAGCGAATATGA
This sequence comes from Rheum nobile, assembly GCA_027886185.1. Taxonomy (NCBI): domain Eukaryota; kingdom Viridiplantae; phylum Streptophyta; class Magnoliopsida; order Caryophyllales; family Polygonaceae; genus Rheum; species Rheum nobile. The sequence goes on along the minus strand of WOAB01000292.1, from coordinate 961,014 downwards.
TGAAAGTGTAAGCTGTTAAACAGAAGTCAAAGTGGTTAATGAGGAAATGCAAATGAATAAAAAAAACTAGATCTATTGTTTTATGGATCATCAAAAACGAAATCGAAAATAGTACTGAAATCGAAAATAGCAATCGTATACCTAGATCCATGTTCAATACTAAGATTTTAGAGAAGATGTGAATCAGAAAAATAAGATTTGGAGAAGAAGAAGGTTAGAGCGAAAAGTTAGAGCGAAGAAAAAAAAAAAACGCATTTCATTTAAAGCTTTCGATTTGAAGCATTTAATTTGCATTGATGGAACGACTGAAAAGCTTTCGTATTGAGCATGGATCTAGGTAGCATTATTGTATTAAAAAGGGGCGGGGCAGCTAGGGCAGAGCGCGGTGGAGAGCATAAAGCAGGTCTCGGGCGGGTCAAACGTGATCCAGATCCGGACCCACGGGGAGGCCGACATACGGAAGAAGCAGTTGAGCAAGGAAGAGATTAAGGTCGACGTGGCGCTCAGCGGCAGCGTCGTCTTCTCGTACGGACCCTTCAACTCCGACAGCTACGCCTTCTTGGTCACGTGCACTGGCCTCTCCACTTCCTCCAAGGACATCCCCTGCTCCTCCAAGCTCTACTCTTCCAAGTACGTTTCCTTCTTCAATTCTTTCCATTTATGCGCCACTTTCATGTATTTGAGAGAGAGAAAAGTTTATGTATTTATTTTCAGTTTTATATTCTAAAACAGAGCGTTTAATTTAAAGCTTTCGATTTTAAACATTTGATTTACATTGATGAAATGGGTGAAAAATTTTCTTATTTTGTATTATAAAAAGTTTTCGTATCGGACACTTTTCCAATATAAAATGATAACAGAGTTATCCCCAACATCATACATTACTAGCAGAGTTTACGTGTAAGACCACGATCAGTCTTGGCGGTGGAGTGAAATCTTCAACTTTTGTCAACTTCAACCAGATTTCTGTTTCGATTGGCCGTGAATCGGAAGCAAACGGATGGAGGAAGAAGGCCTGAAATTCGACAGATGGGGCTACCCTGTAAAAACCTATTCTGGTAGATGTATCGCTGCGATCGACTCTTATTACGACCAGGTTTTCGTTCAATTTCCTTGTTCAATGTGCTATTACCTGAATTTCAATTCCAAGTATATTGAGATTTTTCTTGAAATTTGTAGGTTCTGACCTTTGGAAGAAAGAGGTCTGTCATAGTGGAAGCTGCTAAACACGATAACTACTGCGTTCTCGCGAACATTCTCGCTGCTCAGTTGCTCTCTTCTTCCGATCCTCCCGGAGCGCGGCGACTTCTTGACTCTGCTAAGTCTTCTTATGTAATTCGTCCTCTCTTTCTCGCTTGTTGAAAATTAGTTTTCGAATCAGTCTTCAGTCGCTAAATTTCTGGAGTATAAAGCGAGGGTTTGTGGCTTGATTGCAGGATCGGGCCACAGCTTATGAGAAAGCGGTTTTTGACGCCGTTTCTTACTTAATGTCTGATGACAAAGACGATGATGTCGCTATCGATTTACATGTCAAGGTCTCTTTGAATTGGTGTAATTCGAATTTAATTTCAGTGGAGGAATATTAGCCTTGTTTGATCAATTCCGAAAGTGAACTGTTTGTTGAGAAATAGGATTTGAACCAGGATGTTGAAGGATTGTGCTACCAGTCGCAAGTAATTAGCAATTAGGGTTATTACCGGAGTATTAAAATGGGGTCATAACTGAACTCAATGTGTTTTGATCTGTTGAAGACATTCTTGTTTTGACAGCTACTAAACGATTTTCCAAGGGACCTTGCATCTCTGAAGAGGGCTCAACTACTATGCTTCTATAGCGGTCAGCCAAATCGCTCTCTTGATATTGTGAATCAGGTTCTGATCAGTCAATCCTTACATCTTAAAAGTTCTTCTATGCTGGGTTGTTTGATCATCTAATATTTCCTTGATAGGTAAAACATGTACATCAAAAATCAAGTTACTTCCATGGCATGCTCGCTTTCTCTTTATTGGAGATGGGCAAGTTTGAAGAGGCTGAAGAGGCTGCAAGAATGGCGCTTCAGATAAACAAACAGGATGTCTGGGCTCAACATTGTGTGAGTCATATCTGATATGCTTGTGAATCATAAGAGTTTGTTGTTTATATATGCTATGACTTATATCTAGCTTGTAGCTGTGCCATGTCCTTGAACAAAAATGTCGTTTTGAAGAAGCTGTAACTTTCATGGAGGGTTGCTCTCACACTTGGGACTCTTGCTCATCATTCATGTATGTATGGATTTCTAAATTTCATGTAAAAGTCTTTTCAGTGGACAGATAAGACAGCTGAACAATGACTCGACTTCTGCTTGTCACTCTTATGGAAAATGATAATACGTAGGTACACGCATAATTGGTGGCATGTTGCTCTTTGTTACTTGGAAGGCCATTCTTCCTGTCAAAAAGTCATTGAAATCTATGATAAGCATATCATCGGGGAGTTAGACAAACCTGACGCCGTAGAAGCAGAGGTTCTCTTACTTCTCTTACATAAATCCTCTGCCACTTTATTCATGCTAATCTTCTCTTCACTTCAGGTCTATGTGAATGCGCTGGGTTTGTTGCTGAGGATGCATGTACGTGGACAAATTGGTCTCTTTGATAAACATCTCAAGCTTCTGGTGACTCTTCTGACTTTTAAAGTAAGTCCTAGTTTGACTCTTAGTCTTTGGAGGTAGCTTCTTGTTGCTAGGATTCATATTTCCAAAACAAACTTGTCTATAATGTTTTATGTGGATGAACTGCTCTCTAGATGTGGCTTGTGTATGATGTTTCTGTATGGCCCTGAATAATCTAATTTTCCATTTCAATGATTATGTTAGGAAACTTGGTACGTAGAGTGGCAGGTTGATTTGCTGTCAGTATGGGCCTTATCATGTTTTGCAGTGGAAAAGGGTCTTGCAGAATCCTTGCTCGAAGGTTTGAGATGCAGGTTATAAAAACTATTTTACTCTCTTAACAAATCTATTGGACTCAAAGTTCGTTTAGATACTCATACTATGGTTCCCGTTCTTCCGTTGTGTAGGGTGTCAAAGATGAACAAGAAGAAGCGTCAATTGATGCAGAAAGCACTTCTGGTTTGTTTTAAATAGAACATAATTGTTTGTACATAATAGGTTTAAAATCTGAAATTGATTTCAGGTTATCAATCACTTCCTGTTTATGGCATCTCTGCTGTCCAGCTTGCAGCTGCAATGTACTCCTATGGAAAGGGCGATGATGAACGGGCATTAGCTCTGTTTGGTATGGATTTTGATTCCAAGAACTATAAGGTGCTTTCCTTCACTGGTTTATGTTAAATAAGAAAGAATGCATCAAACTTAGGATCTTCAGAACTCCAGAATATAAATGTTTTTCCCCTTCTCATCATGTAGATGATAGGTGCTTCCGATGAGCAGCTTGACGTGTTCAACGAAGTCTGGTACTGTTTGCTTCTGAACAACGGCCATCCACAAAAAGGTCAGATTAAGATTTGCTGATTTAAGATTCGCTGTCTTACTTACTGTTGTCTTGATTGCACGTTAAAATGTGGTTAATCCGGTGCAGTCATTGATTCGATCGAAATGCGCCTTAAGGAGAGGGAAGGAGTTCCTTTCTTGTGGCGACTCCTGGTATTACCTTACAATCATGGACTAAGATTTGCTGATTTAAGCTAAAATGTGAAGTGCGAAGCAGACGCTCAACTATAAATATTTATGTCTTGATCAGGAGAAAAGTTACAAGATGCTGGGGAAGGAAGACGAAGCTGGAACTGCAGCTGAGAAGGCAAACTTGTTGGAGAAAACCTACTTCAAATAGGCTGGTTGCTCTACATATAACTGCAGTGGAGTTGACCTTCAGCATGTTTACCATGGTAATAATACTTCATGTGGTGTTGCTGTAAATTGTACTCCGTAATATAGAAGCACTACAGGGAAACTTAAATGTGAAATCCTCTCAAACTATGCACAGAAGCACAATGCAGGTTTTTAGGTAAACCTTCTATACGCAAGTGTTTCAAACTTTTAGCATTATAATGTCCTCCAATAATGCGTAATAATGTCAAAAATTGATATTATAGTATTATTTTTTATATTATAATGCCAGATTTTTTCATTATAATATAAGATAATGCGTAATTTAAACATATCAACGACTTATTACCTTTGAAACCTTCTTTAACTTGGGGTTTGTTTGGTGAAAACATTTATGAAGACTTTTTTAGTATAATAGTGTTTGGTATAAGGCTTTAGAAGTAGGGTTGAGTACCGGTCCGGACCGGAACCCGGAATACCAAAAATGGTGGACCGTAACCCGAATCGGAAATATCTAGTCCGGTCCGGTCCTATTTGGAACGGTTTGAGGTTTTGTTAAATTTAAATATATTTTATTTATATTTAAACATGAAAAAAATCCTCAAATTTAAATATAATTACTCTAAATCCTAAATCCTAAACCTCAAATATAAAAAAATCCTAAAATATTAAGATTTTTTAAAAATACCGGATCGGAAATATGAAAATCCCTAGACCGGAGACCGGACCGGTTAGGACCGTCCAAATTTCCGGACCGGACCGGATTTTGCTCAACCCTATTTAGAAGTGTTATGTAGGCTATTTATTATAAACAAACCCTTAGAATTACTTGTCCTTAGATGGACCATACATAATTTATAGCTATATTTCTTAGAATTACTTGTTTTTTAGGGAAATTTATGTTGGTGTTTCTGAGTTTAGGGTTATTCTCGTTGGTGTCCAACGATTAAGTTTTTTTCAATTGATACCCTTAAGGTTTTGGTTTGTTCGTTTTGTAATCGAAATTTTATATCCGTATTATTTCGGTACGAATTGATTAAATCGAAGCTCGTCATTATGTTTATTAACCTCAACTTAGTAGGATTCGACTCCTAAAATAATCAAATTCACTCGAATCATTTTGATCCTAATTTTTAAGGTCGAAAACGGATTGTTGTTTCAGAATTCAAATCGACATAGTTCGGACATGAATTTGGATAGTTTAGGAGTAAAATATTATTAATTTGAGTGCGATGAACACAATGATAGACTTGAATTTAATCAATTTGAGTTGGAATGGTACAAACATGAAAAAGTTTGATTATGAAGTAAATAAACTACAAACATGAAAAAATTTGATTACGAAGTAAATAAATCCAAATCTTAGGGACACCAATCGAAAGAAAAATTAATCGTAGAATACTAATAAAAATAACATTAAATTCAGGTCACCAAAACGAATTTCCCTAATTTTATAAGGGCAATACACTGGAGGACCATTTGTTCATAAATTACCATGGGTAATATACAACGGCCCACGGCGGGGTTGTTTTGACCTTTGCAGTTTGTCGGCTAGTAGTTTCTGAAATTATTACTTTTTTTTTCTTTCTGGCAAGTCGCATTTTACTTGTCCTTTTTTCCCCTTTTGGATTGTGGAAATTAACCGCGAAAAATTGAACAACCCCGCGCATACTGTAGCAGTAACTTGGGCAAGGCTTAGTGCTTAACATGAATTGACTTGCCACATGTATGATTTTAAGTTTATTACTGTACTGTATATTAACAAATTGTTCAGCTTTCTTGAATCGTGCATATATGTTGTCATTCTCAAATTTCTCTTTTGTTGTGAAAAGTGACCCCGGTGACAATGACACTAATCTTTAGACTAATTTATCATTGAGATTTGAGCTGACTCTTTAAAAAATGCCCGGGAAATCGGTAACTATCTAAATTACATCCGGGACCAAATTGTATTCATACTCTTTACGCAAAGGCTAATTATCACTTATCATTTCAATGCTCGTGTCCTAACTCATACAATGATGAATGTTATGATAGTTTGTGCTCGAAATTTAAAGCAATTTGATTTACAAGTCAAAACGTAAAGAAACAAGTGCACGTACAATTTTATTACTATTATTGTTATCTACATAGTTCAACAAAGTTGCACTCAATCTGAAAATACATCCATCCCTGACCGGTTTGCAAGCCCTGTTGCGTCATAAATACAAAAAAAAAAAAACGCCCCGAAAACCCGGTTCGTATCAGGATTCAGGAACCACCACCACATTGGAATTCGACCCTTTCACCCCACGGGTCCGGCCCCAGATCCGCCGGAGCTCCGCCGCCACTTCCCTCATATCTGGCCTATCGTCCTTGTCTACAGCGACACACTGGAACGCCAGCTCAGCCACCGCTCCAACGCTCTCCTTTACCACTTGACCACCGTCGACCGCGGCGAGAACCGGGTCCACCACCTGGTGGAGAAGCCCCATCTGGATCCTCGAAACAACCATCTCCGCCAGCGCCACCTCCCTCTTCTCCCTCCTCCGGTCAACCGCCTTCATCCCCGTCACCAGCTCCATCAAAACGACGCCGTAGCTGTACACGTCACTCTTCTCCGTCAGCAGAAAAGAGCGGTGGTAGTCCGGGTCTAGGTAACCCGGCGTCCCCTGCGGCCCGGTCCACACGAACCCGGTCGAGGAATTATTATTATTCGTCGACGCTGCGTCGACGTCCTCTGTTTTCTCCGGCAACGCCAGAAGCCTCGATAATCCGAAATCCCCGAGCTTCACTCGCATGTCCTTCTCGACGAAGATGTTGGAAGTGGTGATATCTCTGTGAACGATTGGCGGCTGAACCGCCAAATGGAGGTACTCGATCGCCATGGCGATTTGCAGAGCAATGTCGACTCTGACTTGCCAGCTCAGCGCGCCGTTTCTGTACAGGCTCATGGGCCCGTGCAAGTGATCGGCTAGGGTTCCGTTGGGGACGTAATCGTACACCAGAAGTAACCCCCTCGGATCGCTGCAGTATCCGTGGAGTTTGACCAGATTCGGGTGGTCAATGGAGGAAAGAATCAGGATCTCGTTGCAGAACGATTTGGTGGAGAAAGCTCTGCCACTGCCGGCGACGGCGCGTTGGTGGTAGTGATGGAGCTGCTTAACGGCGACGAAGCGACTATCCGGGAGCTGACCTAAGTACACAGATCCGAATCCGCCGTCGCCGATCTTGCGCTTCGGATCGAACCGGTTCGTGGAGAATTCAAGCTCGTCGTAGGTGAAGACCGGCGGGAGGAGACCGGCCGAGCGGTGCCGGTTCAGGAAAAGAGCGGTCGGGTCTTCCGGGTTCAACGAACCGGAAAATCTTCGATTCCATAGATGAACAAAGGCCGTGACCAGAAAACAGAGCAAGCAGAGGAGGGCGAAAACAGTGCCTAAAACAGCTACCTTGTGGTGGATCCATGGCGGGGAGAGCTCAATCCGCCCCATCAAGCAAACGAATCTCCAATCCGGATCCGATGAATTGAACCCGCAAATCCCATTTCTGGATCTACACTCGTTGCAGCGACTAAAGTACGGATCTTGATCTTGCTCCCAATCAATCTCAATTCCGAGGGTGAGGGAGCGGTTGAGAAAGTCGAGAACGTCGCTCTCGCAACTCTGCTCGGAAACGGGTCGGGGATTAGATCCGCATTCATGAAGAAGGAGACGAACCGGGTTCTTGATGAGGGAGCAGTGGTACGGACAGAGGCTGCAGTTGGGGAGAACAGAGGGGAGGCAGGGTTTGAGGAGTGAGAGGCGAGAGCACCAGGCGTCGGAGACTCTGAAGGGGGTGCCGGAGAGGTTGATGGGTTGGGAAGGGATGGTGGGGAACTCGGCGGCGGCGCAGCGGGTGGTGGTGGTGGGGCGGGGAGTCAGGAGGAGAGAGGAGGTTGTGGGTTGGAATTGGAGGAGGGAGAAAGAGAGGTTGTTAATGGAGATGAGAGAGTGAGGAGAGGAGCAATGGAGTTGGAAGGAAGGGTGGCCGCAGCCTGGGGAGATGGAGAATGGGAATAGAGGTGGGGAGGAAGATGAGAATGGCGGGCATGGATGAGATTTTAGGCTTTCAGGCGAACAGAGTGGTTGCTCTGCTACTGCTACTGCTGCAATGGTAGCTACAATTAGGAGGAGTAGCGCCGCCGTGCACGGTGGTTGAGGCGGCGGAGCCATCGGCGGATGAAAAAAGATTGGATCTTGGGGGTTAAAGAAGGAATTCTGCCATGGATTTGAGGAAAGAAGAAGAAGAGAGAAGGGGTCACGTGAAGGTGGGGGAAGTGAGGACAAAATGCCCTAAATACAGGGCAACTCCTCTGAGATAGTACAGCAATGTGCAAGTTTCGAGTGGTGTGTCATTTGATTATAATTTCATGTGGATCTTTTTTTATTTAAAGCAAATTTATGTAGGTAAAATGTGGGGGTGATGCAATAAAATAATACTAGTAGTGATTTGTATTAAAGTTGTGGAAAATTAATTGAAGTGTTGACTGAGTTGTGGAAAATAAAAGTTGTCGACCAATTCGAATTATTTCCGGTAACGTAAAGTCGTCTCTGGTGATGTATCATATTAAAAACCACTATCATATGTTAGATATCTATCTAATTTCACTACAGTTCCATATAAAATAATGTTAGTCTACTGAGGCAATCAACCAATCATCAATTAATGGGGAGCCGGCTCTAGCTCCGCTGGGCTGCCGATGAGCCCCGCCGCTCTGATCGAGATTTCACCCATGCTCCGACCGAGCTCCTTCCCCCCTGCTCTGACCGAGTTCCTCCATCCCTGCTCCGACTGAGCCCTCAACCTCCGAGCTTCGACCGAGCCCTCAACCTCCGGCCGGCAGATCTGCGGCCAACCCGAACCGCCCCCCTTCGCACTGGACCTCCCTAATCGAGGCTCCTCTCTTGCGCACCCGCTCTCAGCGAGCCATGGCGATCGATCCGCCAGATCTGCGGTCACTCTGATAGAGTTCAAGCTCTGTTATTCAGTTAGTTAGTTAGATGGTTAATTAGCTTTTGCCACGTGTATGTATTAGAGGAGAGTTTGTTGGTTTTCTGTTATCAGCTTTGCTAAGCTGTGATCGAAGCTATAAATAGCTTGTAATCCTCTCTTGTAAATTCATTCAATACAAACCAATCTTCTCTCCTCATTCTTCTGTTTTCCAGATTCAATCTAGGTTAACATGGTATCAGAGCAATTTTTGTTCGATCTCTCTCACTCGATCTGTTCCTCTTCGATTGCTCTCTGCAATTGATTTCTTCTATCGACTTGATTGTGATCACAATCTTGTTTGTTTCATTGTCATTTCTTGATCGAATTCGCTTCTTGAAAGTTTTCGATCTCCTCAGTCATCTTTGATCATGCCGGATCAAACGATTGAAGATACTTCATCAGCTGGCAAATCATCTGGAGATCATCCAGTCAACAATCATCATCCGTTCTTCGTCAATCCTTCCGATCAACCTGGAAACTCAATTGTCTCGCACATCTTCGATGGAAGATCCTATGGCGAATGGAGGAGATCAGTAAAGGTTTCGTTGTCGGCAAAGAACAAGTGGTGGCTCATCACCGACGCGATCGAGAAGCCACAAGATGATGCTCAGATGCTCTTGTTCTGGGAAAGGTGCAACGATCTCGTTGTCGCCTGGCTGTTCAACTCGCTAAGTCCAGAAATCAGGAGTAGCGTCATCTATTATGACACGGCGCGAGAGATTTGGGACGAACTCGAAGCTAGGTTTGGCTAATCCAACAGTGCACAACGATACTCAATTCAGAAAGAATTGAGTGCAATTTCTCAGGGTAATCAATCTGTCACAGTCTACTTCACCAAGATCAAATCCCTATGGGATGAACTACGATCTCTTCGCAAAATTTCGAAATGCAACAAGTGTGGTACTCTTCAATGCTCAACTGAACAAGAAGATGAAGATAAGTTATTTCAATTTCTCATCGGTTTGAATGAGGCTTATGCATCTATCAGAGGACAGATCTTGATGATGAAACCAGCACCAACCATAGCCACAACATTTTCTCTGTTGATTCAAGAAGAAAAACAAAGAGAAATCGTTGTGCAAACAAAGATGTTGAATGAAGCAGCCTCATTCTATGCTGGAAATCAACCAAGTTCACAGAGGAATAAGAATGAGTTCAAGAAACCTCAAGTTGTTTGCAACCATTGCAAGAAACCAGGACATCTCATGGAAAAATGTTATAGGATCATCGGCTTTCCAACAGATTTCAAGTTCACCAAGAGCAAGGACAGAAAAGTGGTTGCCAATGTTCATATTGAGCAAGCTTCGTCCTTAGGAGATTCAACTTCGTCCATTCCAGGTCTCTCCACAGCACAATGCCAGCAACTTTTGTCTCTACTTCATAGCAACTCCAGTCAAGGAATGTGTGGTGTTGTGACCACTGAAGCCAAAGAGGCCCAAACCGCACTCAATCTTGCTGGTATGGTGTCTAAACCTGTCTCTTCAGTAGCAAACTGGGTCATTGATAGTGATGCAAGCACACATATGTGTCATGGCATTAAGTTGTTTAAGTCAATCAGACCTCTCAGGCAATCTTTCTTCGTTATCCTACCTAATGGAGACAAATTTGAAGTCACTAAGGAAGGAGATGTTGAGCTATCTTCTACTTTAATCTTGACTGGTGTCCTGTTTGTTCCATATTTCAAATTTAACTTGATATCAGTAGCTAGACTGACTGAGCAAATGAATTGTGAAGTTGTTTTCACCAACAAAAAATGTGTGGTGCAAGGCCTTTCCAAGAACAAGCTTCAGGAGTTTGGTAGCTGCAAGAATGGAATCTACTTACTTCATCATGATCTTTCAGCACCTAGCTTTACTTCCTTGCCTGCCTTTACTGCACCCAGTCATTCTTGTTCAGATGCTTTCATATGGCATCTTAGATTTGGACACCTGCCCTTTTACAAACTTAAGACATTGTCTTTGTTTCCTACTTCTTGTGTAAATAAGCAAGATGAATTTGATGCTTGTAATATCTGTGCTAAAGCTAGACATCGCAGACTCCCTTTTTCTCTTAGCAGCATCTCAACAAAGGAAGTATTTGAACTAATCCATGTTGACACATGGGGGCCCTATCACACGGCTACTAGAGAAGGCTACAAGTATTTCCTCACAGTAGTGGACGACTTCAGCAGATGCACATGGACTCATCTACTCAGCACTAAAAGCAATGCATTTGTTTTTATTCAGTCCTTTGTCGAAATGGTCTGGACTCAGTTTGGCAAGAGGGTCAAGATTCTCAGGTCAGATAATGCCCTGGAAATGGGAGCTAGTCATCTCACTCGCCAATAACTTGAGAGTAAGGGCATTCTACATCAAACCTCATGTGTGGCCACTCCACAACAAAATGGGGTCGTCGAAAGGAAGCATCGCCATCTCCTTGAAACATCCAGAGCATTACTCTTTCAGTCTGGTGTCCCAATTTCTTTCTGGGGAGACTGTGTATTAACAGCTACTCACTTGATCAACAGGTTTCCAACAGCTCTACTTCATCATACTTCACCTTATGAGGTGTTGTTTGGCCACAAACCTGCTTATGACAGCTTGAAAGCATTTGGGTGCCTATGCTATGCATCCACCTTGAAGAATGGGAGAGATAAACTCCAGCCTCGAGCTTCCAAATGCATTTTCCTTGGCTACCCTTTTGGCAAGAAAGGGTACAAGCTCCTAGACCTGGACACCAATGCAGTTATTGTCTCAAGAGATGTCGTCTTCCATGAGCATATTTTCCCTTTCACTACCACTACAATCATCTCAACCACTCAACCATCATCCTTATTTCCACCAACAGACCCTGTCGACTCTATTTTTCCACTTTCTGATGATGGTCTGTCCTCATCCAACTCAAACACATCCAACACTTCGTTACCAACAGACCCTGATAACTCTACTTTCTCTTCTCCAACTGATCCTATGTCTGGGTCTCCTACTTCTTCTTTTTCATCCTCAACTCCTTCTCCCTCACCTCCACAAAATCATACCTCTCGACCATCCAGGTCTCATCACCCACCTGCCTATTTACAAGACTACATTTGTAGTTCTGTTGGTACTGACCCTACAGCCATGCCAGCCCCATGTCATCACACCCTTACATCTCTTATGCCCTAAGCTTTTAGCTTTCATGTGCTTGCTCCCACCTATGCTCAAGATGAAACAGAACCTCAATCTTATTCTGCTGCTAGCAAAGATCAGAGGTGGTTACAAGCAATGGATCAAGAGTTTGTTGCTCTGGATCAGAATCATACTTGGGATCTTGTACCATTACCTGCTGGGAAGAAGCCAATTGGCTGCAAATGGGTATACAAGATTAAGAGGAAAGCTGATGGCAATATCGACAGGTTCAAAGCGAGATTGGTTGTAAAGGGCTTCACTCAGAAAAAGGGGATATATTACACTGAAACCTTCTCCCCCGTAGTCAAAACAACAACTGTTCGGTGCTTGGTTAGCTTGGCAATCAAAAGAGGCTGGCAGATCTTCCAATTGGACGTCAATAATGCTTTCCTCCATGGAGAATTGCATGAGGAAGTGTACATGAAAACACCACCTGGTTTGCCCATTGAAGATCCTTCTTTGGTGTGTCGTTTAAGGAAGTCTTTGTATGGCCTAAAGCAGGCCTCCAGGCAGTGGTATGCTCGCCTATCTTCAGCTCTTCGATCCAAGGGATATTCACAGTCCCTCAATGATTATTCTCTATTCTCCAAGAAATCTGCTACGTCTGCTGTGTTTATGGCCATCTATGTTGATGATATACTAATCACTGGTAATGATCTCTGTGAAATAGCCAGCATCAAAGCCTTTTTAGATTCTGAATTTCGAATCAAAGATCTTGGACAGCTCGCTTTCTTCCTGGGTATGGAATTTGTACCTCACCCCAATGGTCTTATTCTTACTCAACGCAAGTTCATCACTGAGCTGTTAGCCGAATTCAGTTGCAACACAGCTCGGGCTCTGCTCACGCCTCTTGATCTTAACTGCAAGCTCTTATCCGATCAGGGTGATCTTCTTCAGGATCCTTCCTATTATAGACGCCTAATAGGGAAGCTCAATTTTTTGGTCCATTCTCGACCTAATCTTGCCTTCACGGTACAGTACTTGAGTCAATTTCTGCAGCATCCCCGACAACCTCATTTAGATGATGCATTCCACACGCTTCGCTACCTCAAAGGCACTCCTGATCTGGGCATTCTCATTTCCAAGCAACCAGAGTTCAAGCTTCAAGCTTCAAGCTTATTGTGATGCAGACTAGGCTTTGTGTCCTCAATCTCGCCGATCTGTGAGTGGCTTTATCATATTCTTCGGAGGTTCCCCCATATCCTGGAAGTCCAAGAAGCAGCAGACCGTATCCTTGTCATCCGCAGAGGCAGAGTACCGTTCTATGCGTCGCATCTGTGCTGAATTGGCTTGGCTGTCTCGTCTCCTCCATGAACTTGGTGTCCTTGGCATTACCCCGATTGATCTCAAGTGTGACAATCTTGCAGCCATCTACATCGCCAGAAACCCAGTCTATCACGAACGCACCAAACACGTGGATTTGGACTGTCATTTCGTTCGAGAGAAACTCCTTGAGGGCTTTGTCTCCATCTCACACGTTCCTACACGGCATCAACTAGCTGACATCCTTACTAAGTCTCTCACCGGTGTTCAACATCATGACTTTCTCTCCAAATTGGGTGTAGTATCTCCCACTACCCTCCAATTTGAGGGGGGATGATAGAGTTCAAGCTCTGTTATTCAGTTAGTTAGCTAGGTGGTTAATTAGCTTTTGCCACGTGTATGTATTAGAGGAGAGTTTGTTGGTTTTCTGTTATCAGCTTTGCTAAGCTGTGATCGAAGCTATAAATAGCTTGTAATCCTCTCTTGTAAATTCATTCAATACAAACCAATCTTCTCTCCTCATTCTTCTGTTTTCCAGATTCAATCTAGGTTAACACACTCCGCTACGGACCCCCTTCCAAGACCCCGTTCAACTGAACCCGAATCTGTTGTGGCTTGGGCCGGCTCCCACCCTCTCTCTTTCTTTCTTTTTCGTGAACAACCCTTTCTTCTGACCTCCTCCGATACATCCCTGTGGTGATGAAGCTTTTCCAGGCGGCGAACCGAGTTGTAATTCTGGACTAGATCGAGGATGACCATCCTTCCGACGGTGCAGTTTTCTGTGCTTTACTCCCCTCGTTCCTGAATTGTTGTGCTTTATTTTTCATAGCTTGTATTTGTTATGATCTGTTGTTGTTTTTTCTGCTCTTTATTTGATGTTTTGTCGGTCTCTCCAACAGCCGAGTTTCTCGGCCTCTCGAAGTTCTTGTAACTTTGAATTCTTATCTTATAAAAAAAAAAAAAAAAACAATGTCACATCATTTCATGGTTAGCCAGACTTGGGTTAGCAATTAGCTAAATATGAAATCTTCTGGTGTTACCTAGAAGACTCACATTCTCTATTTTATTTTATTAGTATTATTTTAATGCTTAGATGTTGATCCAACAACTTTTAACTTGTACAAAACCCATAATCTCCAATAAATTTAAGGTCAATATTAGTTCTTAAATTGCTTGCTTTAGCTTTCCTTTGTCTTCTTCTTTGGTTATTTTTGCATAATCTTTAAGGCCCCAACACAACTTCTTTCAGATGAGTTTCTTTTGTAAAGACATTCATATGACTGTCATCACACAGACTTGAGTTTTAAGTTTTTTCAAAAAAAAAAAAAAGGACAAAATTAAACTAATAAAACAGCATAGCATTAGCAGTTTAGCACATCACATGGTATAAGACTATAAGAGACTTGGCATATTAATAGCTGTTCGAGCCCCACGCCTACTACCAACCAACACTCGGTAGAGTCCAAGGCCACCCCTATTTATAGCAAAATTAATTCTTGAAATCTTTAATTATAATTTTTAAATAAAAATGGCTGTAAGTCAGTATTGGGTTGGGCTCCTGGGCCTAGGCCCACTATTAGGTTCACATCTTGGGCTCTTCTTGCACAAGCATTTTACCAATAATCCAAACAAGTGCAAGAGCCATTTTTAAAATGATGGAACCTCGCTCGATCTCTCACAATGATCTCAACATCAAACACCTTAGAAATGAGCTTACTCACCTGGTGACAGTCTTTGCACACCCTGAGATTCTTGAATACCCGAATAGGCAATCCGGGTTTCCTGTGGATCAGCCCATATGCAATTGCAAGCCTCTCACTATGCAGCCTAAGTGCCCTTTGTTTAAGCCACTCTTCCTCATCAACCAAAGCCGCCTCTGAAGTGACCGGCGCGTACCCTTCTGCTTTCAGCCTCTCTTCAATGGCGTCCAAAGCCTGATAGATGAGTTTTGTCTCAGGATGTGAAGTGTCCCCTGCAAAAAACTCATGGTTTACCCCGTCCACTTCGATCGAGCTGCAACCGGGTTCCTTTGTTACACCTCTATCTGTCATCAGCTTTCTCACTAAGCCAACTTCGTCCCAACGAGCGGCTGAAGCGTAGACTTTCGATAGGAGTACATAAACGCCGCTGCTATTGGCTCCTTCGGACTCGAGGATCTGTTTTGCAACTTCCTCACTTAGTTCTAAGCCTCCATTTTTGTTGCAACAAGCATCTAGGAGACTCCTCCATATCACAAGATCAGGCTTCATGGGCATGTCTGAGAGTACATCTAGGGCCTCTTCTATGAACCCGGCTCGAGCAAGGAGATCAACTAGGCAACCATAGTGTTCTAACTGAGGTTCAATGTTGTAATCCTGAACCATCATTTTGAAATAAGAACGGCCTTTTTGGACCATGCCACGGTGATTGCAAGCACTCAGCAAGCCAACAAAGGTGACTGATTTTGGGAGCAATCCTTCCTTATGAACCATTTGGTTAGAGTAATCTAGTGCCGTCTTTGCCTCCCCGTGCATTGCAAGCCCAAGAATGATAGAATTCCATGAGTTAACGTCTCGTTTTGGCATTCTGTCAAACACCTGCTGAGCCATTTTCAGCATCCCACATTTGCAGTACATTTCCACAATTGAGTTGTTCACCAAGACATCAGCCCTCAAGTTTGAGTCACACTGTCGAAGAAGATAAGCGTGGGCCCACATCCCCAATGACAAAGCCCCAAGACCAGCGCAAGCTGATACAACACTCTGCATAGTATACCCATCAGGCTCAAATAGCTCCTGCATCTCCATGAACATCCTCAGAGCACGCTCAAACTGGCCTGATCTAACCAGTGCATCAATCATAGCGTTCCAGGAAACACAACTTCTTTCAGGCATTTTATCAAACACCTTCCGTGCACGGTCCATGAGCCCACAGGAGGAGTAAAAGTGTATCAGACTGTTGTTAATGTATACATCGGAGCCAAATCCAAGCTTCAAAAGCTGCGCATGAACCTGTTTCCCGAATCCCTCCTCGAATAAGTAGGCACAGGCCTTGAGAACAAAGGGGAAAGTGTGCTTGTCTGGCGAAACTGTACCTTCTCCAACCATTTCATGATAAACTTTGAAGGCATCTGATTTCTGGGTAGGAGAAGTAGCATAGGCCCTGATAAGAGTGTTCCAAGCAAAAGAATTGGGGCTCCGAGCCTGGGAGAAGATTCGAGAGCAATAGCGGAGGTCATGGAAGGAGGAGAAGTAGAGGATTCTACTGAAGAGAAAGAGGGTTTGAGGGTCGTAATCGGCGGGTGAAGTGCGAAGCGCTTGGGCGTGAATTTGCTTGATGTGGGAGAGGGGAGTGCGGTTGTCTAACAAGGAGAGAAGGTGGGCACGGTGGTCGGAGGAGAAAGGGAAGGAAGTGCTCGGTGGTGCCGGCGGAGGCGATAGTGATGGTGGTGGAGAGAGTGGGGTTGTCAATGACATGGAGGAGGAGAGGAGCATTTTCCGTCTGTTAATGGCAGTTTCCGGCGATTATCACCTGAAGATACAGATTGTTATGCATCATCCAAATATCCAATGCAAAGTATGAAGATTGTTTACAAAAAAAATCTCACTCCCACTCAAAAGATAATTGAGTTTTTGCACAATTTTCTAACCAAACTTTAAAATTTATAAATATATAAAGTAGACTAAGGGTGTAATTAATACTCAATAAATATGAGAAATTATCTTTTTTTTTTTATTTTTCATTACAAACTACATCTTCTAATATAGCTCAATGGTTAAAGACACTCTCATAATATAAGAGGTCTAGGATTCAATCCTTCTTCTTAACAATTTTGTTTTACTATTTTATCTTTCATTATATTTTTATTTATATTAATTAATTACTCAAATCTTTATATCTATCTATTTATCTACTATCTATAACTATATAAAATAGATTTTTGTCCATTAATGTCCTACAACTAGTTAATATACTTTTTCCCAAACTTTTTACTTTCATCTCATCTTAATCTATATACTATGTATAAGATAAAATATAGTATAGACAATAAATGACAATCCCTTAAAACACACATTCAAAACATGCAAAAAAAATAACACGTACTCTAACGACAGTTTAAAAATAAAGACTCTTCCATTTCCTAAATATAGGACACAATCATGACACTTAATGCCCATATGCGTAATTCTGAATAAACTTACATTCATGACAATCAACAGTCAAAAAAATTAAAACACGAGATAGACTTGACAATAAGTGTCCACCTCCATAATCCATCTTGAAACTCACATTCATCAAAACAAAAAAGAAGAAGAAAAGAAAACAGACTATGGTTGTTTCAATTATGAGATTGAACAGATTTAAATGACCATGGCTAGAGAAAACGCATAACATTTAAACATTTGTCTCTCTTAACTCAAAAAATATTTCATATATAATTTGCACTCAAACGACTCTTGAAAATAAGGCAATCAATTAGGTTAAAAAATGCACAAATGGTTTTCTCTTTTAACTCAAATATACCAATAAATACTGGTTCTTTCCATCTATACACTTGGTGTGCCACTACTATAATTGATCTCTCTTATCTTCTTTACTTCTCCATGCACAATCATTGAAATCATGGCTGGAAATACAATAGGGGAAATGCATCACACTTAACTAATTGCTTGAAGATGTAAACTACGAGATTAAATTCATGATTTTTTGCAAATGAGATGTTTTTGATTGGCTCGGGACATACAAGTCCTCATATCTCCTTCTAGCAGATTATATGGTACATCAATAATTTCAATTTTCAAGTATTTCTTATTTAAATATTGATTTGTATATGTATATGTTTAATAATACAATGAACATATTTCATTTATTAACTTACACAAGACCTCTAGAAACAAAACATGCCGGTTTACTATATAAATAAGTTTTAGATTTCAATGTTATTCTTCAAATTTCAGACATATAAGGTACATAGTTTTTTTTTGAGTCTATGTTCCGGAAACTAATATTCTATTTAATTTGTTTGGGAGTGGCGTTCAAGTTTGTACGACTTAGTTTATGTGATTTTCTGCTTATATTCATACCTGCAAATACATATGGGATAATTCCATAATTTGAGGTCTTCAAACACCAAACATTTAAAAATATGTAAATTTACAGGAATTACATGTTTAGTGTTGTCACCTCAGTTAATATGGTAAAGACATTCACCATTTTGGTTAATTATATTTTATTTTAGCCTTTTTTTATATTCTTTGTCATTAGACGAGGAAATTCAAAAATTATTAATCTCAGTAAATAGACTATATGGTTAATACCTTAAATTTTGGGATATATAGTTCTGTTGACAAAATCCTATAGAATTTCTGGTGTTTGGTGTTTTTATATTTGACTTTTTAGGCTATGCGTTTCAGAATTTCACAACAAAAAAAATAAGTACAAAGAAAATGAAAAAAAAAACATTATAGCCCAAGAATTTTGTAAACTAAATTATATAGTATTCTAACATTATTTTGAAGTATAAAGAGTGCATTGTTAATTAATAGTGAAGATTTCCATGAGGTATTTAAGTTTGATATTTCATCCACGTTCAATTTCATACAAGCAAAATTATAAATTCTCAATGTAGGAATATTTCAACCAGTTTCTTTTCAATAATATGGTTTGCATATTATGATTAAATATTAGTAGCCAAATGCAAGTCCAGTTTCCACTATGACCCGGACACGATAATTGACAATCAACTCTAAGGGTTAACAAAAAATCATTGTGTATACAACCAGTAATAGAGGAATGAATAAATTCCAGTTAATAAAAAAACTATTGAAATGATAACATAGTATCAAAGTCGCATTCACTGTGTAATTATAGGGTAAACTGCATAAAATTACCTATTAAAGGGCAAATTTTACAAAAAAAATACAAGAAAATTACAAAAAAAACACTTCTAAAATGCCAAGTTTATAGAGAGTCATCCCATGTTTTTTTGTGGTAACTAAGAATCACCCATGTTAGGAAAATCATTAATCTTCTGTTAAATACATAATTGGAAATAAATTAATTTTTTAATAAGTCATTCTAAAATAGCTACTTCAAATTGGAAAAAATTAGCTATTTGTACAAGAATATGATTTGCATATTGCAAGACTTACGGAGTTACGGGTGATGAATTTAACTTTCAATTCATATCTACTTTGATTGCTTAACAGATGGATATGACAAAATCACCACGAACAACCAAATATATGGAGTTACAGACGAAAAAATTGATAAGTTAGATAAAAATTAGGGTCAACAGTACGTTGTACCATAGATGTTCAATTCATAACAGAGTTAAGAAATGACTTCAAAAAAGTTACATGGCGAGTTACTTGAGACATAAAGCAAATAAAACGAGGTGACTACTGGAATTATCGGCTATCTTCCAACCAAAAAACCTCGTCCTTTCTAGATTCCACACAAATTACGATGAGATTCAGTCGATTAACAACCGTATACCCTAATTTAACCATCGAAGAAGATAAAACGTTTGAAAATTTGTCAATATGATTAAAAGATAAAAAAGTTATACAACCTTGCTCTCCTAACATAGTTATAATTAATGATACCTTATTTTATATATTAGAAAATATAATCCTCAATGTGAAAAGTGTATTGAAATAAAATCATATGTAAGGAGTATAAATAATGAATAGTTTCGACAATAGAGTATGTATAGTAGTTGTGCAATATTACTATACATAATCGAATGTGAAAGTTATTCATGCTTAGTTATAAAACGTTTAAATCTAGAATGAAACTGTAAAATTAAGCATTTACTACTAAGTACTAACACTGAAATAGTTTTTTTGACAAAAAAAAAACACTGAAATATCTTTAACAAAATAATAATGTAGTATCGATATATAATATCATAACATATTTTTGTTTAGTTATAATAAAAGATGATATAATCATAAAATATAAATATCATTTCATAGTATAAAAGAGTAACCCATATTTATATTTATACATTTAAGACATAATAAATATATAATACTATTAATAAAAATAATAAATATTGTAATATTGTACCTTAAAAGTGAGTAAGAAAAATAGAACCAAAATCACGTTTGTTAAAATTTAAATTGTTAAGGGGTGGCAAAAATTAATAATAAATTTTGTTAAGTTGGTTAATCATTGTTTCTCCATAATTCCTTACAACTATTAGTGTTCTAAAAGAAAATTATGTGATAATTTTGTAGTATATAATATTTAAATATTTAAAATATATAAATGTAAAAGAACGCACAAGATAAATTGTTATTAAAAATATTCTCATACAATATTTTAAATAAGGGCAAACAAAATAAAGCATTACGTATATTAATAATTTAACCGATCACCAATGAAATGAACGAAACATAGTACAAAATTATAAATTCGCATGATAAAATCAAAATATAAATGCAGAGTGTTGATTACATGGTATAAATTTGCATACACAAATTACAATTTCAAATTAAAATAAACTCATACTAAAATAAATATTGTAAACAAAAAATATTGAGAATAATTTACAAATACATCACTAGATTTACTACAATTCATTAACCAAATTCAAAACATCGCACGGGTATGCCTACTACTCCTACTAGTAACTATTGGAACAAAAATAATTGAGAACACAAATGCAAAAGTAATCGAACTTATGATCATCAACATTTGTTGTACTTGAACCATTTATGGATTCTTTTGGTCAGAAAAATCCAGACTATCTTATGGAAGATCAAACTTAATTAAGTTGCACCGGCCTTTTGAACTTTAACGAGAAAATAATAAACAAAGCACTTTAATTCCAAACTTAAAAATTCTACTAATGTGAAATCACCTCATATAAACTACCTCATGCATAAAATATATTCATGTGTGAAGGAAAAAGTTTTTTTTAAACATTACAATTTTGGTAGCAGAGTTTACCTAATAAGATCAATAAACTACAAGTAAACTAAATCTCGTTGGTTAGCACTTATATACAAGTTTATATAGCTTATAGTAGCTACAAATATGTGTTTGTTTAAGTAGTCTTATCATAATTCAAGGAAGCTTTGTCTAATTTTTTTTATATCAAAAATATTAGCTAGTTCAAAAGAATAAGTTTCAGTTATTAGATCAATTTCAACTACCATAAATTTATATTTGGGCTCATATAAGCTTTATAAGTACCCCAAAAAAAATTGTTACTTTAT
Source organism: Rheum nobile (assembly GCA_027886185.1). NCBI lineage: Eukaryota > Viridiplantae > Streptophyta > Magnoliopsida > Caryophyllales > Polygonaceae > Rheum > Rheum nobile. The sequence goes on along the minus strand of WOAB01000292.1, from coordinate 939,559 downwards.
ACAAATGATGTAAAAACACTACCATTCCCAAAATAAGTCTATGGAAAGCAATTTTACTTATATAAATAAAACTATAAAGACTTAGCTGATTATAATATAACCTCATTGATTTAAAAAAATTCAGGATTATGAGACGACTGTTATTGACTTACAAAAGTCCCACCAGCTTGACTATTTGAGAGGTCATCAACACATGAATGTACAGTCAAACTTAGAACTTGCGACAACCCAAAGCAATTAAAATTGCATAATCCTCCCACACCATTTCAAAAGTCTCATATGCATCATCATCTTACGCTGGAAAGTGGGAAATTTGCCCTCTTTTTAGTTCTTTCCCCCACCTACTTTGTAACCTCCATATGTGATTTATAGACTTTGATATGCAAAGTTAAACCTCTTCGTCACCCTCCACTAACACTTAAGAAGCTAACTGTAAAAAGCCTAACCCCTCCAACTTTGCAATAATATACTAGCTAGCTACCCCCACCAAACCATTAAATCTGCTCATTCAGTTTGCCTAATCACTGTACTATATACTTAAATTAATTATAGTTATATGAATAGTCTGGGCAGAGGAGATTCTGTTAAATATCTTGAGTTTCAAGATTCTACCACTCCGTCCGCTGATTTATCTCTAGCACGTTTTTAGCCCTACCTCTCAAGTCTCAACTAATACACTACAGTAAAAAAAAAAAAAAAAACTTATATATTACAATCTACAGTAATTCCGTGAGATAACCCTAAAGTTTTGCAAATTCCGCGATGCGTCCACAAGTTTTAATTATTCCACATGATAACCCTCGACTCTTTAAAAATTCCGTCAAATAACTCTCTGTTACTTGAAACGCTAAAAAAACTATTAAATTATTATTTTTAAGGCAAAAAAGTTGTTATTTGATTTTAAAAGGAAAAAAATATTAATAATTAATATCACACATAAAAAATAAAAATAAATAAATGTTAATCTGAGACTTGTATCGTGCATATCTCATAAGGCTTGTAATCGTTTTATAACATTTATTTCTTTTAATTTTCTTTTTTTATGTGTGATATTAATTATTAACATATTTCCTTAAAAAAAATCAAATAATAGCTTTTTTACGTTAAAAAATAATAATTTAATAGCTCTTTTAATGATTTAAGTAAGTGAGGTTTATTTAACGTAATTTTTAAAGAAGGGAGGATTATCAAGCAAAATAGTTTAAACATATGAATTTGCAAAATCTCAAGTAAATCGCGGAATTTCCGTACAATCTAATGATAAATCAACACGTGTCTCTTTTCCAACCTATCATCACGGTCACAGCTATGTCTTTTTAACCTCCCCCGAGCCCTCTTTTTGAAACGCCCAGGTTTCTATTTCTCCTTCTCCTCCTCCCAGGACCAAAATTTCTCTTTCGCTTCATTCATCTGATTTTCTTCTGTAATTTACCAAGGTTGACTAGAGCGCTACTGATCTCTCTGGATTTTAGGGTTTTGTAATCCCGAGTCCGGTCACTTTCGCCAGAGACTGTTAGATTTTGTAAAATGGGGGTTGATTACTTCAACATATTGAAGGTATCGAGGACGGCGAGCGACGAGGAGCTGAGGAAATCCTACAAGAAGTTGGTGATGAAGTGGCACCCGGACAAGCACCCCAGTGGCAGCAAGCTGATCGCCGAGTCCAAGTTCAAGCAGATCTGTGAGGCTTACGATGTGCTCAGCGACGCACAAAAGCGACAGATCTACGATGTGTACGGAGAAGAGGGGCTGAAATCGGGAATTTTATCCGATGTATCGTCGCCGTCGTATAATGCGAAGGGGAAATCGTTCCGATATAATCCCCCGGATGCGGAGGCCGTATTTGCGGAGTTTTTAAGGTCCGGATCGGGGAATTGGGATGGGAAGAAGAGTGCTGGCGGCAGTGGTGCCGGCGTGGTGAATCAGTGTCAGACGGGGAAGAAGGCAGCGGCGATGGAGATGCAGCTGGCCTGTAGCCTGGAGGAGTTGTACAAGGGGTCGAAGAGGAAGATGAAGATTTCCAGGATCGTTTCCGATGATTTTGGGTACGGATTCTAATTATAGCTTATTTCTTACTTTGCTTTTCAACTTTAGATGTTTGGATGATTGCAATTTTGGATAAATTTCCTATTATAGAATGCTAGGGCTTCGGCATCTTGATTGAAATTGCGTTTATTCAAAGTTCAATTTGAAAATTGCTTGTATTTGGATAGTTTAGTATATTGTTTTGTTACTTCAGAAAAAAAGATCACTTTCAGCTCTCTAACGCCTAATATAAACAAGGGAAAAAGGGGACTGTTTTCAGTCCCAAATTTCATTTGGCTTGTTGATGGGGACTTTCAACTTTTTAAATCTTTGTGATACCTGAAATTAGGGGATTTGCGGTGATTATCAATTTTGAAAATCGGTTTCGTATTGGATGATCAAGTTTCCTGGTATTCAGGCTGAAGTCATTGCCCCAATTGCCTAGTCATAGGTTTCAGCTTTACACAATTTCAACAATATATTATTGCTGTTGTGGTTTAATATTAAGCAAAATCTATTTGGTGAAGGAAAGAAGAGGAAGAAAATATGGTGTTGGCTTCTTTGACAGATTATAATTGGATTGTGCAATCTTTTGTTGAATATAGAATTTTAATTTTTAACTTATGTAAGATCATATTCAATTGAAGGGCAACATTTATCTTTGCCCCTTCATGTCAATGGCCTTCAGCATATTTCATTTCACAAAATTGTAACGGTTCCTTTCTTTTTTTATGATGTTGCATGATGACAATTACCATGCAGTAAGCCAATGACAGTGGAGGAGGTCTTAACCGTTGATATTAAACCTGGTTGGAAGAAAGGCACGAAGATCACCTTCCCAGAGAAAGGCAACCAAGGTGTAGGATCAGTGCCAGGGGATCTGATCTTTGTGATAGATGAAAAGCCGCACTCAATTTTCAAGAGAGACGGGAATGATCTTGTAATCAACCAGAGGATCTCACTCCTGGATGCACTTACAGGGAAGAATCTCAACCTCACCACCCTAGATGGAAGGAATCTATCCATTGGGGTCACAGATATTGTAAGGCCAGGGCACGAAATTGTGGTTGAAAATGAGGGAATGCCCATCTCCAAAGAGCCCCACAAGCGAGGGAATCTAGGAATCAAATTCGATATCAACTTCCCAAAAAGGCTTTCTGATGAACAGAAATGCAACCTAAGGAGAGTGTTGGGTTGAAAGCTCAATAGAACCTGGAGGCATTTGCACTCTATCAATTGTAAATACACTGCCTATTTTCCTCTGGGATTTTGCCTTATATGGAAACTGTGCATACTAGGAAGCTTGAAAGTGTTCTATTGCAATAGAAAGATGGAGTAGTTTCTTCATCTACCCTGAAATGCTTTTCACCTTTTAAAATGTGAAATCTGTATTGTACATCAGCAGCTTTTTGAATCCACTGCTGCTATGCTATGCTATGCTATGCTATGCTATGCTATGCTATGCTGTGTTCTATCCAGTGTTCAAGTTAAGGCTGTAAAATTTGTGCTTCTATGCAGATCAATGTTAAGAATATGTTTGTTTCGTCCTACTCAATTATTTACTTTTACCCTTGTTGGATCAAAATCACAGCCTCATTATCTGTTACTGGGTTATGTTAATGTCAACAGGAAGAACATCTGGTTAACAATTTGCAGCTGAGTGCTTTCATGTAGGTCCATGGAAGTAGCTTTCGGCATTCGGTTTGTAGGTCTGGTGTGACTAATCCACCCACAAGAGTTGATGTTTTAACTAAACAAGGATTTTGAATTGATTCTGTGCCCTACTGCCCTTGCATAGTTGCATCTATATCCTGTAGATGGTGATCTGACAAAGACCTTGTCTAGTCCTTTGATAAATTGATGCTCAAGTGTTGAAGATATTTTCACTCGCACATGTGCAGTCTGTGGTCACAAAATCCTCTTCCCCATCCCCATCCCCCAATATGGCTTTAATTTTGGTTTATAAGAATTTCAAAAACAATACAAATGAAGGCTGGTACACAGAAAATAAAGATGATAATAAACCATGGATTTTCAGGAATCATATTGTATCGTTAGAAATTCTAGGAGTCTAGTGCTGTTGTGCAGGTCTTGTTAGCAAGAAGGAATGAGATGGACATAAAATAAAGATAATACTCCTTCTATATGAAAAAGATTATCATTCTAGAGTTTGACATACTTATTAAGAAATACAATAATTATTCTATATTCTCATAATTTTTTCTTAAAATTTATAAGTATTTAATAACTCATCTCAATTGTAGCCAATAAATAGAGAATTTGTATAAAAAGAGTAAAAAAATACAATTTTCGATGTCAAACCTCGTAACTCACCAATAAATTATTACCTAAAATGACAAATTTTTTTATACAAAAATTATAGGCTAAAATGACAACATTTTCAAAACAGTGTAAAACAAGAATGCTTGTCCTCCAAACAGCAAGTAGTGGAGTGAATGTTTTCATTAGACTGGGCCAACATTAATGCTGGGTTTTGTTTGGGCCTCCATTATCCCAATTGAGAATCTGGGCTAGACTGGAGGAATTTTGGGCCTAATGGGCCCTACCAAATTTTGACCTTGAGCATTACATGGCATGACTATACCAGAAGAAGCAGAAACTTGGCATCAATGAGTCTATTCATGGCGGACATGTATTATTTTGAGTGATCCAAACGAACCCTAAACTTGGAAGGTTCGAGTACTAAACCCGTACTTAGTTACATAGCCTCTCTGAATCCTGATCATGCTCATTATACTTGATTTGATCAAAAACATTAATTAATCTTGCTTGTACTTGACGTAATACTGTTAGTCACTGTTGTTGTTGTGGACTTGTTAATTGGCACGGTTACGCTGGTCGCACGTGGACGCTGGGGCCCATGACAAGGACCATACGTGTACTATGACAGGTGGACATAGCTCTCCCGTGCCGACGTGTCTGTCCCTACCCTGCCTGATTTCCGCTTCACCCGTGGGGAATTTTTTGGGAAAATCTTTTACTCACATGTGGTTTTTGATTCCCCCAGAAATGATCACACTTGTATTCTTGCAAGAGAACCTCCAACTTCTATATATAATATATTAGGCTTCCATAAAAGTTTTCTCTTGAATGAATAAATATACTAACATCACAAAATAAATAATTTATCTAGACAAAAAATATAAAAAATTATATACAATCTTTGATCTTATAAATCTGATTATAATTATATCGATTTCTCAATATTTCATGTGTTTTGGCAATTGCACATTCAATTGCTCTAGTTAGATGACTATTATTTGTTTTTAAGACTCTAAATAATATCAACTATTAGTCTTAAATAAAAAATAATATAAACTTTAGAAATTATAAAAGTATATCAAAACTATGTCAATATTAACAAAAAATTATATGAACATATTTTTCGATGGGTTTGCTGATATGGAGTCGAAAAAATGAGTTGTCATATTTTCTTTTAACACATCAAATTACACCTCATTTATATAATAAAAAACTAAAAAAAAATACACAAACCAATATCAGTAATTCGCATCTTACAGCAACACGAACAAAAGAAAATCGATCATATTTTTTGACAGATCACTTTTAAACAAACCAGTCATTATTATACAAATAAAGTGTAATTTAATGATTTTTTTTTTGACAAATTACATTTTCGGTTCCATCTCAGTATTTTACGTTGGAAAATTCACTGAAAAATATGCTCATACCATTTTTGGTTTATATTGTCATAGTTTAGGTATGTTTTTATAATTTTTAAATTTTGTATTATTTTTTATTCAAAGATAATAATTGATATTATTTAGAATCATTTTTTTTTTTACGAAGTTTTTAAGTAAATGGGCCCCACTGGGCTTGCGGGGCAGGGGGAGAGGCAGCCCACACCGGCCCACCCTGTAAAAATTGCAGAAGGAGAGGATGGGATACTTATCTGGATCGTTTCCAATTTGCTCGCTTTCAGCTTTTGATCACCCGCCGTCGATCTTCCGCCACGTGCTCCCCGTCAGACAGTGTGGAGCCCCTTGATTTCAGCACCCATCCTTGTCAACCCTTCTACTTCCGTGGTGCTAGCTTCTGTGTTACGTGGCATGCTACTCCACGCCATATCTTGCCCCACACGTGGACGGCTCGATTTTACTCGCGTCCATCGCAATTCGCAAGTCATGAATCAAACTTGTACTAGCCTTTTATTTTTATTTTTTATCACTAAAGCCACCGGCCCCCTTAGCATAGCTTCATATCGTACAAATATGTGTATTTGAACGGTTTCAGAAATTGTTTGTATTTTTTTATTTTTTTTTGTTGCAACGGTTTCTAAAATCGTTTGATTTTTTTTATTAGTTTAGGGTATTTTTTTTTGGTTTATTTGGTTTGAAAAGGGTGTAAAGTTTAAATCCTATAAAAAATTTTCTAATAGAGAATGGATAAACTCTTAAAAAAAGATTAAACTAGTGGCTAAAATTTAAAATTATGAAACCCTACAAAATACTCCCTAATAGAGAATGGATAAACCCTTAAAAAAATTAAACTAGTGGCTAAAATTTTAAATTATGAAACCCTACAAAATATTTCCTAATAGAGAATGGATAAACCCTTAAAAAAATTTAAACTAGTGGCTAAAAAAATTAAACTAGTGGCTAAAATATTTAAACTAGTAGCTAAAATTTAAACTAATGGCTAAAAAAAAATACAATTATATAAAATAAAAAATTTGAAACGGTGATAATCACCGTTCCAAAATTAAAAAAAATTATTTATTTGAACGGTGACTATCACCGTTCAAATGAACGGCCCTGTAATGGTACTGCAGACACCACTACAGGTGCAAGTAGTTGGCACCCTTCATATATCTGCATCCGATTACATTATGACTATGCAATTGCACATAATCATCAATTAACATTCAACTTGTTGCCACTTATGATGGCAAAAATGTCACGTACTCTCTTGTTTCTTACTGATAATCCGTACCAAAACATCAAGGAAAACATTCAAATTGTTGACTAGAATGAAGTTGTCAAAGTTATTTAGCTAGAATGAAGATTCATACAAGAATTTGAGGGTAACAAGAAGGTTTACGTTAATAGCCATGTCCTTTATATCGTCAAATAGCACAATCCATATGAAAAATATAATGAGACTGTCTATGTAAACATGACAGAATTGAATAAACCAAATTCCATATAAATTAAAAGGCCCTAGTACAAGAAAAACTGAGTGACAGTGCTTCAAAATGTTTGCCCGGTTGATAGTGCGCGTCATAAATTTATGACGCTAGCCACATGAAATCCACGCGTTATAGTTTGACCGCGTTATATAAATCATCACCCATACAACGCCAAGTGCATACAGATCACCCGGTCCTTGCGTTGTAAATCGTCGCGTTATTATTTAACTCGTCATTCTTACCCCTAACTGAACAAGCGGAGCCAGTCAAGGAAGGAACGCGATGCATATCGTCCCCTCCCAACATGTGTCACACCGCAAATTGATCCAATCAACGTCCAACACACCCTTGCCGACCTCAATCGCATGACCAATCGCCAACAACCACGCTCCCTATAAATAGGCCTCTGATCCCTAGCGGAGAGGGGGATTTTGGCCAGAGAAGCTTTTTTTTTTGTGTTTTGCCCCTTCAAAATTTGTGTATGATTCCCGTGTATTTGTGAGGAAAATGTAAAATACTTCGTGATAAATAAAAGAGAAGTGATTCACATCTAACGCGTTCTTTTTATATCACGCATCTTCGTTTCATTTGCTTACCACGTTCATTATATAGTCAAGTCTTATAGAATTATCTTTCCTCCCACTCATTTAAAAACGTGGGAACAATCACAGATAACAAAATTATCAATTGTAAATTTGTTTCGAGGCAAACCAATCATCATATATTCGACTCGCTAGACCGGATTGTTCTTGTTTAGTTACTCCGTACTAAAAGAGAAAGTATTGTTGAAAGTGATCCGGTCCAAACCGGTTTAGGTAAAGTTATATAGCTTGTTGCAGTTTAGGGATTTGGGGTGGGATGAGTTAGTTTTGCATGGTATCAACATTAACCAATACTCACTGCAAATCTGATTATTGTAATTAATTAATTGAATGGAATAAAACTATGCCAACTTGCGGGAGAAAGACAGCCAGGTGGGATGGGGACTCATTATTTTATAACCCAATCCTGTCAGCGTCTTGCTTATAACAAAATAAAGCGGTTGAATTTTTTGCACCCCAATTAATTAAAATATCTTCAAGATTTGAAAATCCAGCCTCTCCATTAAAATAAACAAAAACTCCATATACACTTTTTTGTCAAAAGAAAACCCTATGCTCATTAGGGGTGAGCACGGGTCGAGAAAACCGAAGCCCGAACCGAACCCGACCCAAAAAACCCGAACCGAACCCGAACCGACATGCCTTCGGTTTGGGTTTTGATCCGACTAAATCAGAGTTTCGGGTTTCGGTTCGGGTTTTTAGTGTAATTTAGCTTGTTTTTTAACGAAAAGTGTTGTTTAGCCCGAATTCGACCCGAACCGATGTCTTCGGTTCGGTCTTCGGTTCAGGATTTTTGGCCGTTTGGGTTTCGGGCTTTTCGGATTCGGGTCGGGTCGGGTCGGATTCCGGCCCGTGTTCAGCCCTAATGCTCATATAGTCCGATTTTCCCGTTTAACAATTAACAAAACCTATTCTTTTGAAGCTATTTAAATCGTGTGTGTTTTCTTGATATGATCTTTTTGATATTCCTCTTTATGATTTATTAGGTGAATGTTTTGGCTGTTACTTTTTAACTTAGTTTAAAAACTTATTATCCAATATATCGTAATGGTGTATTGTGAAAAATATATTATAGGTTGAGATCCGATGAGGATGGGAAGAAATGAGATGAATGAGGACGCATGAGAGTCGTTGGATGAGAAGCAAACGGAGTGTCCATATCGTTTTTCAAAAAATCGACAAAAAAACAGCACGGCCGAATTATTCGCGAAAAAGACGGATTCGCGTACAGCCGAAGTGCAAATTTATGTGCATGTCAAATACACTACGGTGTGCACGTAAAATTCATTTATGTGTGCATGCATAAAACATGTGCGTTCATATGGAATGAACAAAACGTGTGCACATGAAAACACGACTGTGTGCATGCGAAGTATTCTACTATGTGCATGTGAAAATGACACATTTGTTCATACGAAATGCATTACGTGCTATGTGTGCATGTGAAACAACGTAGGTATGCATGTGTGCACATGAAAATAACATGTGTGCATGCGAAAATGATTCAAAGTGCATACGAAATAACATGTGTGCATACGTATGATAACCAACAAAAATAACATACGTGTGCATATGGAAATGACTGTGTGTGCACATAAAAACAACGTGTGTACATACGGACTAAGATGCGTGTGCACGCATGACGCGTTTTTTTCGTGAAAAAACTGATCGTGTCGAATTGTATTCGAATTTTTCCTTGGCTGATCTGGGCGCTCTTTTTCTTGATCTGACGGTCTTGGAGCGTCCTCATTCCTCTCCTAAGCCATCATCCTCACCTTATCCTTTGCCATATAGAAAATAGAGAATTCGGATGTACGCTTATGTATTGGTATTGCTTATGTATTGGTATTACAATAGGATAAACGTGATCATAATCTTATAGAAAAAAATTTAGGTCTTGATCGTCTAGTTCTATCGATCGAAACCGTTTTAATTCAAATCAGGATACTCTTGACACACGTAGTGATAAACCCCTGCTTTGAGCAAAAATTAAACTCGAGACTTTGGATAAAACTCATAAGGAAGTCTAACGCCAAACCATGAATGTTAAGTATAATCTTATAAATTCTTGATTAACTATTTTTAACAACCTACATGTCAATTTTCAAAATTAAGTAGATACCAACATTATAGGAAGAGAACTACAATTATCCGATCACAAGATATTGGTAGAAATTAGAGCACAATTCATTCTTATTACATCTTTATAAGGAAACCACAACGAGATGTTGCCAAAATCAAGAAATCAAAACCCTAGAATCTAGTACAGCCAAGGCCAGTAATTTGAGTGATCCTCCACTCCGGGAAGCCCCAAATTGCAACTACTACTCCCATGAACTTCAAACACATCCCCAAATCCATACTCCGCCACCGCCCGGAAGCTTCTCCTCAGATCCTCCACCTCCGGCGACAATTCCGACTTCACCGCCGCCCTCTCAACTGCTGACGTCCCCTCGGTGCAATGTGGGCTTTCAGAGTCGTCGGACACGTCACTCTTCGCCGAGCTCGCGTCCTCCTGCTTGCAAGTCGGCACCATCACCGCCTCCCCCTCGAACCGCTCCGATTGAACCGGCCGGTCTACCGAACCGGTTACATCCTTTTGCTTTAATTTGTTGGTTAAAAAAGATACCTGAAAAAAATCACACAATTTAATACATTTCGCCTTCGCATACTCACATACCAGTTTTGGAATGCATCTTTAGTAAGTACTTGCTACAAAGAGCCGATTTTTTTTTTTACCTCATTTTGGAGTCTTTCTTTCTCCTGGAGAAGAGAATCGAAATCGGCCTTGAGAGAATCGTAATTGGACTTGAGAGAATCGTATTCCTTCTCCAGCTGTTTTGTTTTGAACCGGGCTCGCCGGTTCTGGAACCAGATCGCCACCTGTCTCGGCTGCAAACCCAACTCCCTAGCCAGATGAACCTTTCTCTCCGGTTCGAGCTTGCTTTCCACCTCGAAGCTCTTCTCCAGTTGCTTCACCTGCTCCGCCGACAAACGCCTCTTCTTCCCCGGCCGCCTGTTCACCCCCTCTGCATCCGACGATCCGTCGTCTTCTCCGTATTCATCGTCGTTCCCCGGCGCCGGACGGGATCGCCGCGCGCCGCTGAGTTGCCTCGACTGAGTGTAGTCGTCGAACTTGAGCATTGACGGGTCTGTGAAATTGGAAAAACTGAAAAGTTAGTACCTTTGAAACAGAGGAGAGAGAGAGGAGAAGAAGAAGAAGGGAATCAGGGGAAGGGGGAGTTACTGAATTAGTAAAATTACCGTGAATGGAAGGGGAAGATTTTGGAACCCAGAGAGATTCGAGGATATGGGAGGAGGAAGAGGAAGGAAAATGAGGGAGATGATCAGAAGAGCATCCGCCATTGCCGTACATCCCGGAATTTACAACGCCATCCATGGTGTCAGCTTCGTCCTCTGTTTTCACAGGTGTGCGTTTTATCGGGGTTTGCGATCTGGGGAATGGGAAATTTTACAGAAGAAAACTGAAAAAACTCGTGAATTGAGGAAGAGAAACGAGAGAAGGCGGATGGATTCACAGGTTATAGGAACGAAGGGGAGTGGGGAGAGAAGGAAATCCAGAGCATAGCATGAATCGGTTGCGTGTGAGTTTGCAGAGAGATTCGGCGTCTGAGATTTTGCAGGTCTGAATTGGGAGGGAAGAGAGAGAAGAAGGGTGGGATTTGGATCTTCTTCTTGTTGTATTGAAACTTGAAAACAGAGGCATTTGGATTGCGTTTTTAAAGGGAAGTCCGGCATCGCAGTCTGGGGGCAAAGGCGGTTTTCTACATTACTACTATAGCTCTCATTTACGTTTTTGTCCCTTCAATATTTGACCTCTTATGTGACATTTTAAAAGTTTAATAACAAGGAAAACAAAAAAGTGTGCGGAATGAAACGTATAAATGGGTATACTTATAAGTTTGTGCTTGAATATGCATAAATTAATAATTGTGCATAAATTTATAAATGGGTAACTTTATTTAGTAGAATTCATGTATATATAAGCATAAATTTATACATTTTAAAATATACACATTTTGTATATGTATATGTTTTTTAGTATATGTGTAACTTTGTAGAGGTAAAAATCCATGCATATATAGGTAAAAATTTATACACTTTTAGAATATGCACAAGTTTTTGCTTGTATGTGTTCATTCGCATGCCAATTCACACTTGATTCATTTAGAGATGGCTCACGGTTCGGTGAAATCGGAAAAAATCGAAACCGGATAAATCTCATATATCCGGTTTCGGTTTGACAAAATCCAAAATCGAAGAACCGAATGTTACCCAGTTTGGAACCGGATGTTCGAACCGGGTAAAATTTCGGTTTTCAAGTTATATATATATATATATTGTCAATTTATTAAATAAGTCAAATTAAGTTTAAGTATTAAAGTATAAATATTTTAAATTTACAGAAATGTTCACTTTATCATTATTTAAAAAAATAATGTTTTTTTATGTTATTATTACAAAAAAAATGCTTATTCTTTTTTTTTATATATATAAAAAAGGATCTTTTCTTGTTGTATTGAAACTTGAAAATAGAGGCCATTTGGATTGCGTTTTTAAAGTAAAGTCCGGCATCGCAGTCTGGGGGCAAAGGCGGTTTTCTACTTTACTACTGTAGCTCTCATTTACGTTTTTGTCCCTTCAATATTTGACCTCTTATGTGACATTTTAAAAGTTTAATAACAAGGAAAAGAGTCGTGTGTTGAATGAACGTTTAGATGTAAACGTATAAATGGGCATATATATAAGTTTGTGTTTGTATATGAATAAATTTTTGAGTATTGTGTAATTTTATTTAGTAGAATTATAAGCATAAACTTATACATTTTAAAATGTGCAAAAGTTTATATATGTATATGTTTTTTAGTATATGTGTGTGACTTTATACACTTTTAGAATATGTATAAGTTTTTGCTTGTATGTGTTCATTCGCACGCCAATTCACACCTGATTCATCTAGAGATGGCTCGCGGTTCGATGGAATCAGAAAAAATCGGAAGTGACTCGAACCGAAATCGGATAAACCTCCTATATCCGGTTCCGGTTTGGCAAAACACAAAATCGGAGAACCGAAGGTTTATCCGGATATATATATATATATATATATTATCAATTTATTAAATAAGTCAAATTAAGTTAAATTTTAAGTTTAAGTCTTAAAGTATAAATATTTTAAGTTTAAAGAAGCGTTCACTTAATTATTATTAAAAAAAGTAATGTCTTTTATGTTTTTTTTTTACAAAAAAAATGCTTATTCTTTTTTATATATAAAGAAAGTATGTTTTTTTCCGGTTCTGGAACCGGAATCGAACAGAACCGAAACCTCTGATTTCAGATTAATTTGGTTCTGGTTTTCATTTTTTCGGTTTCGGAACCGTGTCATCTCTAGATTCACCCCCTTATAAAATGTGTGTGATTTAAACACGTAAAGAGTGGTGTGTGAATGGACTTTTAGGTTTGAACGTGTAAATCGACATATGCACAAGTTTGTGCATGTTTTTTGATAATATGTGCGTGACTTTGTTAAGTGGAACTCATGCATATATAAACAAAAACTTATGCAAATTAGAATATATATGCACAAGTATGTGCATAGGTTTTTATTATATATATGTGACTTTGTGTAAGTGAAAAATCATGCATAGATAAACAAAAACTTATGCAATTTAGAATATACATGCACAATTAAGTATGTGCATAGGTTTTTATTGTATATATGCGACTTTGTGTAAGTGAAAACACATGTATATACAAACAAAAACTTATACAACTTTTAGAATGTGTACTAATTTGTTTCTATTTATACACAAAATTTTGCATGTATGTGCTCATTCGGACATCGCTGCTAAGCGCTAACTTGATTCATCTCCTTGACAAAATGTGTGATTTGTTTTATACATCTTGGGATATTATGATATATTTGTGTGCTCCTCATAACACAATTTTAAATTTATTGACATTTGATAGTGTACCCTATAAAATACTTTGTTAACCGGGGCTCTTAAGGTGATCAATCCTCTTGTAATGGGAAAACATATTACAAAGAATAGTGTATTTGGCTTGATTGTTACTAGTATAAACACAGGTTTGCTGTTCCTTTTAGAGTGACTAAAAAACATAATCTCCCTTGTAAAAGAATGATCTAAGTTAAATTTAATTAAACATATGTCCTAATCACATGTCTTCTCAAATGCAATGGGCTTGCAAATTTTGGTCAGCCGGTCCAGCCGACCCGCCGCAATTCCTTTTTAACGACCGAATTGCAAAATAACGGAGCTTAGCAGTTAGCACAGTGCCCCGGTCTATTAGAAATTAGGACGTACTGCTTCAAAACCATTAAACCGGACCCGGTTCAGAATCAAAGAATTTGAAATATTTCGATCATCATCTTCTCCCGGTTTCTTTACACTTGTATTTGGAGTGTATGGGCTTGATTGGTTTCTGCAGCCTTCAGGGATGATTTCCTTTCTTTTTCTTTTACCAGATTAGGGATCCTTATCTTCAAGATGAGCCAAACAAATACCACCACCCCCTAAAAAATATGACCTTTTTTCATCTTATTATGTGGAGGTGTCATTATAATTAAATTAAAGGTTTGTTTGTCAAGGCAATTTATAAAACCATTATCATTTATAATGTATGTTTTGTTGGGAAAGTAGTTTTGAAATTGTGAAATTTATGTCACTTTAATTTAAAATTGGAAAATAAATTTAAAATAAGGATATTATAACTATTATTGCCAAACACCATTATTATAAATAAATATTTATTAATAAAAATGTCTTTATAAATGTACTATCCAAACAAATCCTAAAATTATATAAGGCTCCCTTCCCAGTTTCCACTAATTGCTTGATCGAGAAGTATATTTCTTTTCATTATATATCTTCTCTAGTACGTTATATGTAAAATGTTTGCTTTCTTTAAAGAGACATGTTAAACTTTAAAAAGGCAAAGAGCGTTACAATCCTTCATACGTACACGCATGTTAATTGACACTTTTCTCTAGAGTTTGAATGTCAAACATTTACAAGTTTTACATAGTTCCGCTATGCTAAATATCATGTCTAAGATAAACATTTAATTAAATGTTCTAACAATTTAAAACTACTTAGAAACACACTCACGACTTCTAAAAGCATGGACTTGAATGATCGACAAATTTAAAGTAATATTAAAACAAGTCCCTTACAACAACAACTAAAAAAAAAAGGGAGATAAAAAGCACGAACTTTCAGTAGCTACAACATTTCAAAAAATACACAAAAGATAAAAAAAAAAAAAAAGATAGAAGAAAAAGGTTGCAAAATGAGAGAAAAAGCAAAAGTGGTAGGCAAGTAAGGCAAGCATACATGCAAAAGTCAAGGTTAGTTAGGCAAATAATTACTTGCATGGTCCCTTCTATCCGGGCTGTTAAAATTAATTTGTACAAGTTTTGGGGTCAATTTCTTGGTTTGTTTTCATATGGACGTGTTTGAAATTTTTGGGCTTCTTTTTGTTGCATTCATATATCTATATATCAATTAAGTACTGTAGCCATGCCAAGCTACGATAAGGTTCAATTAATGAAACCAAAACGTACGTAGATTAATTTACAAAGACATCATAAAATGAAACACTATATAAAGGTAAAAAGTTAACAAGCGTATGAATTCAAAATAACTTTTGCATCATGTTTTTCCTTTTTCATTTTGGACATAAACTGGTGCAATACTTTGTATAAAACAAGCTAGCTTGTAGTTGGGAAACACAAAAAATCACAATTTGAGAAATTTGTATAAAATAATTTAATTTCATTTTTTTTTGCAGTAGTGTACGTTCCGATTAGTCAAACAAGTAGGGCAATTTGCTCGTTTGCGTTTTCTTGCTTTTCTATTTATTTATAATATTTTTCAAGTTAACCGCACGTACGTTGCTTGTGTTTTTATCCCATCATGAGCTCGAATGTCAAGCTCAACGACCATGCAACCAATGATGAAAGTCATAATTATATATTGTTATGGTAATTTACGATTTGGGTTTAAGGTTTTAATAAAGTAAAATACCACTACACGTCAATAAAAAATATATTATATACAAGAAAGGGTTCTCCATAAGAAGGGCTCTTGTATGATATAAAAAAGATATTAACAAAATCATACTGACTTTTCGTGATCTAGTGAGATCGACTATCATCTCGTCAACACATGATATTGATGTAGATGTTATTATTGTATAACCTAATTAATAAGTGACAAATCCATTGTCAAAGAAATTTTCATTAGTTTTTATATGTAATTATTAACTATTTAATATATATTATCACGAACTAGCTGAGCACGGGCCCGAAAAACCGAAAACCCGAAAAACCCAAATCGAAATTATTCGGTTCGGGTTCGTTTTTTTGCCCAATTTGGTCTGTTTTTTATTTACGATTGTTGTTTTAGCCCGAATCGAACTAAACCGCATGACTTCGGTTCGATCTTCGATCCCATTTTTTTGGGTTTCGGGCTTTTCGGGTTCGAGTCGGTTTCTGGCCCGTGCTCAACCCTACTACTATCTTATAATCCATTGCATAAATAGTTATTTTTGTTGAAAATTTCAGTCGATGTATGTTCGGGGAGCTAGCTAGCTATAGGTTGGTCTTCATATATGTCTTAAATTAACCAAACTACATTTATAATAAAACTTTATACATATATGTATACATAGCATTAATGTTTGTCGTGTCTGAATTAGAGTATCTAGTTTTCATTCCGTTAAAGGAAAAACTTATAGGGTTTGGCCGTGAAAGGACAAATGAGTAATGAAGATATAGAGGGAAACTTATATACAATGAATTGAATCCACCTTTATTAATCACGTTAGATATTTTATTAAGTACATTGAACAATATATTATGTCTTATAACAATGTACGTCCACCTAGCCTGCATTTCATTTTTGATATTTAGTCCGGTTCAATCGGCCAGAACCATTTTACGTATGTCCGGTTTATCAACTGTGTGATTTATTTAAAGCGTAGATCCTCCCACCCACAAACGACTCTATTTCATGTTGCCAAGAGGATTATACAACAATATGTTATACAATAACCATATACTAATTTGTATGACACGAAACTATAACTTTGTAGGAGTGTTAGCTATTATTCCTTTTTATCGTTGCTTGAGTTAGATCGACGTACGCTTGAATATATTGAAATAAGATCTTGGTTCATCTGCTAATTAAACATGTGCTTAATGAAATCAGGTGCAATAGATTTGGCAAGTTTTTGGAGCTTTTATAGATGAACCGGACAAGACATGAATCTGACGGGCTAGTTGGGCTGACTTCTTTTAGTTTCAGAGACCTACGTTAAATCTTTCCTAACTGGGCCTATACCGATTGTTAGTTTAAGGCCCACTGGATTTAACAAACGTAAACCCATTAATAAAGAAGAAGAGTGAGATATTGGAGATCCTATCATGTGATAATATTATACAAATTACCTATTGTATAACGGTCTATCTAAGTTATAATCTTAGAACATGAATTAAAAATTATCGCTTTTAGAACTGTTACTCTAAAAAGAAAAATGTTTAAACTATGCCCTAAGTATATGTGTTAGAAATCGATAATATAAATGTAGATTTATGCAGCTAAAACAAAACGACAAACAACGTAATTCTAAATATGATGTAAAGATCTCGAGTTGGAGCTCTCGAAATTAAATGGAGCATCATTAAGACATGTGAGGTAACACTTGAACTATTTGTTCTAAACGCATATCCGATGTGAAGTGGGCCACCACTAATTTTGACACAGGAAAACGAAGACATTATCGAGAATCACATATTTCATATGCCATTAGGATAAGCATTCTACAACTGAACTTTTATGGTTCATAAAAACAAGACATATAATAACTGACATGCAAGATTAACCGATTTTCTGGTACATAAAAACTAAATATATGTTGACAGAAGATTATATTCCAGTGATAATTGTGAAGGGGCCGGATTAGAAGAATAAAAGAAGGAACCATCTAGTAATTACAGTAGATTCTTGCATATGTCCTGACGTATCGTATAATAACGATAAATGTGAATTTCATCCATATGTACAGTTGACTTATGTTACGAATGATCTCAATCGGATTAAGTTCGATTTTTGATGCCACATATTTAATTAGGATGGAAGCTAGAAGCATAAGATTCAAATACACCCGCGCCACACAAACAATTAATTTATAAGATACATACACACTTTACCGAGTATGGTGTTTCAATATATAATTGCGAATTTGCGATATAGCTAGTGATAGTATTCATTCATATAAGATGGCCGTTACGTACAAAATATAATCAAACATAGTTTTCCATTCCAAATAAAATGTTTGTTTTTAGAAAGTTATATCTCTACGTTCTACTGCTACACTTAACAATTGGAACCCTTAGTGGTTGTTTTGGAAAAGATGCCATATATATTTCGGGCGGTTTTATTGTAAATTTGCATATTAATAAATATACGATTTTCTTAACCTATATCTTAATAAATATGTTAAGATTTTTCATTTTGAAAATTATTCTCTAATAAATGTTAAAATTTATAAAATTATATAATTTAACAATTTTTTTTAATAATAAAGCACCGTAGAAACGTTGGTTAGAAAAATTAATAAACAAATTGTTCGATTGGAAAGGGACAAAATATATGTATCTGGCATGAGGTAATCCCACAATTAGTGTTATGGGCAGCCACTCAGCCAGTAACTATATATAGTCGATCAAGGAGGTTGTAATTGCATCATCACCGATAAGATTAATTTGGCCCCAATTAAATAATACAACTTAATTTTCAGGAAACTAAAAAGTCCCAAAATTTGGGCCAGTCGGCGAAAAAATATAATATTAACTTTTAGACCATAACCTTTTTTTGTGTGTACCACTTCAGCAATAATGGTTTACGTATACTCAAAGTGTTTCCTTTGTGATTGTTTTGCTGTTTCATTTCGTTTTATTTGTTTGAGTTTAAATTAGTATTACTATGTATTACTTTAATATATCTCCAACACATGTATATACAAAGTTTAGTAATTAGGCAAGTAATTCATACTTGTCGTCTAGTATAAACATTATATCTAATAGGGGAACACTATCAAGTATTGGGCTTAATTATTGTAAATTTGTAATGGCTCAAAACAATTACTATAGGCCCAAAAGCTATTACAGAAGACCTAGTGTAATGGATGTCGCATTGTTAATGAAATATAGTAACATATAAATTTTGGTGTTTATATAAAAATTGTATTTCATAAACAATAATTTGACCAAAATTATGAATTGAATGTGAAAAATATATGATAGACTTTATATGAAGTCTAAAGTTATTACTTTGATTAGAAAAATAATATAAACTTAGTTTTTTAAAAATTATTTTTTTTATAGAAATAGTAAGATAATAAAATTTCGGAGTTATAAATAAAAATGGGAAAAAGAACAATGTTAATAAGAAAGAGGAAGATGCGTACATGATAAAACTAAAAAAAAAACGTGGGTTAGTGAGATTATTTTAATAAGAAAGATAAAAATAAAAATAAAACTAAAAATATCTATAGATTCATGTCGAGTGTACAATTTGTCAAATATCAAGTGACTAATTCTTTTGTAAAGACAATCATTCAACTTTAAATATTTAGGGAAGATATTTATATTGATTTTTTTTATGTCTATATTTTTTTTAGTTTTTTAAAAATATTTTAAAAATATCTTCTCAACTTTTTGTAAAAAAAGATACGCACATTTAAACCCTCAAATTCTCTATGTGAATACATTTGAGTTGATGTTATTGTTTTAGGTGCTCATCCTCAAATATTGCTCCAGTGGATGTTATATATTACTGCAATGCAACTATTAAGCAATTTTCAATTTTCAAAGTCTGATTTAAACCCTCAAATTGTCATTGATCCATTTTGTTGATATATATATATATATATGCCACTATTTCGCTCATTTTGGCATTAATCCATTTTAGATAATGTCTTTATCAAGGGTGGATGATGTACTCGGTCCATTTGAGCACTTAGATGATGCACCCGGTCTTGATTTGATTCATGACGATAATTTACGGGTACGTATATATTTATTCCGAAGTTTATTTCAAATTTAGTAATTTAAAGTAGTTTGTTGTAGTTTAGAACTTTGATTAAAATATTCATACGATGAATACATGTTTTAGGTTAGCGGCATTATTTTTGTATTTTCTGTATTCTATTATATAGTTGTGAAATAATTTTCAGAAAGTTTATGTGCGGAATAATTTGTTATTTAGGTGTTTTAATTTATCATTTATTAAGTAAATTATATATTCGTGGTAAGAAACGCCCTTAGAAAAACTGTAACACCCCCGACTTATTGTCGGAAATGCCACATGTCAATGACCTCAGACTTTACTGTCCGATGTCACCCTAGGCTTTAATCAGAACAATTAAACTTAAAAGAACATATTAATTAACGAAAGATTAAACAACGAAAGACATTTAAATATGAAAGTCAACCCTTTTATTAAAAGATCTCTCATCAAACGAGAGTATCGTTTTTACAACAAAGTTAAATCTCAGTGGAAGACTTATAAATTACACAGCGGAAGACTTTTTAGAATAAACCTATTACATGACTAGGTTATAACAATATATTAAAGTAATAGTTGACAACCTTAAAACACTAACACTTAAATCTTCAACTGCAAGCCTCTTCTTCAATTGGTTACTTCAAGTCTTCGGGAACCAACCACTGATGTGCCGTATAGGACGGATGACACCAGCCAACCATGCAAGGAATAAAACCCGATTGGTTAGTCTAATGAAAGACTATGCAAGGGTGAAAACAGAATGGTTCAAGTGATCGTAACCGTTTACTATCATTGTCCCTCGAATAATAACCGAAGAAACGATATATAACCCGGAACTTTCACGGAATGATTAGAATAGACATGCATTGAAAATAAGACTCCAAAGGAATTGAGTCTTATGAGAAATGTATGAAGATAAGACTCCAAAAGATTGAGTCTTATGGGAAAGTATGACAAATGTTTGAGAACGTTATAGTTTTTATACAAGCGTTTAAAAATGACTTGATCATTTGGGTCAACGACCAACCTCACCACGCAATGCGAATCCAGATTGGAAAGAAGACTTACTCTAACCGAAGTCCGGGCGGTTTCCACGTTGTACTCCTCGCCCGAGGGTATATTAATTATGTGCATAATCGCACTTATCTTCTTAAATTCCAAAACGCATATTTACGTTAAAGCTTTTATCATATAATATATCATCTCGATACGAGAGATATCTTGAGAATAAATCCCGATTGTTGGCACCAGTTGTGTGCACCTCCCCTATACTCGGATAGGGGATAGTCATGACCAGGAAAGGGTGTTAGGGCTTGGACATCCTATCCACCACGGTTATAAAGAAACGGCTAGACCTCGCAAGGTACATAACGTTTCTACGAATACTCGTTCTAACTATATATGTATAAGTTCACACATAAAATCCACACCAATACCATCATGGTAATAACAGATAGAATAGCGTTGTTTCTAGCAATATATACAACCTATCATAATATCATATTTTATATCATATCATTTATAAAATTTGTTCCCAAACGAAAACAACAATTCATCCCAATTTAATTAACAATCCGAAATAATTGATAATTAACGGAAACATAGAATGATAAGCAAGAGCAAACCGCCACTTGCCTTGATCGAGATGAACGAATGACGACGGGTTTCTGGGTTCAGGAACTGGAAACGGAATCGGATTGCGGATTCCTACGACGCCAACGAACCCACAACGAAACCATATGTTAGATTCGATAAATAATAATACGGATCTAAGGAAACGAAAGAAACGAGGGTCCCATCCGTGACCGGATCGTCCAAGGCCACGATCGCGTTTGCTAAGGCAATCCGCGGTCGCGGCTTGGATTCCGCGGTCGCGGATGTTTGGACATCGTCCGCGGTCGCGGCTGTTCATGTCCGCGGTCGCGGCCATGAACCCGACAACCCTAATCGGACAAATCCTCACCGGCGACGACACGACGAGGCTCCGAACGAGAGGGCTTCATCTCCTGGCACCATGACGCCTCTACTATACCACCACTCGACCACTAAAACCACCGGCGAGAGCTCCGACGATACGAGAACTCCGACGACACGAGCGAGAGAGAGAGATTGGATTTCGGATGCTCCAACCCTCCATCCGAGCCCTCCTTTTATAGCCACCGAGCACCCCAACTCTCGGCCAGACGAACCGCTCCAAATCCCCCCCCCTGACGAATCGACGACCATCTCAACCGACGAAGCCATTGAAGACGAGGACGGAGCGTTTTCCGCGGTCGCAGAAATATTCTGCGGTCGCGGAAAAATGCCTGTTCGCGAGGCTGACGAAGCATCATTTTCCGCGGTCGCAGAAATCTTCCGCGGTCGCGAAAAAGGTCTGTTCGCGTCCTTTTGCCCGGGAAACGATTGAACACGTGCTAAAACCTTGCAATAACTAATATTTGTACCCAAACAAATATTTTAAGCCTCGAAAATACATCGAATGTATATTATAATGCTCAGGGAATTATTACAGAGATTATACGCGTTACAGAAATTCCGAATTTCGCCTAACGCGTCACGATTACAAAACGAGAGCTGAGAAAATTACCCAAATACCCTTACTAAAAATGAGGGGTATTACATCACTACCCCCTTAAGAGAAGTTTCGACCCCGAAACTTGACTGATAACAACCCGGAGATGCGACTTAATACTAAGTTACACAACCGTATAAGTTTAACCATGTCTAACCCATTTCACACTTTGTAAAATTGGTGCAGACATTTCTAAGTTAAAATTTATAAGTTGGTTCAAATTACAATTAACGTCAGGTTAACCATAATTTAGACCCTTCTCAACCTAAGAGAATTCTATAACTTGCTTTCACCAAACATACATTCTATCATATTACCCCTATGGTAACATGAGGATTATTACATTACTACCCCCTTAAAAGAGTTTCGACCCCAAAACTAGCATTGCTAAACTAAAGGGTCCGATTTCACCATAATCTTATTACCTGATCTTAATATCCTTAATCATCTCATCCTTGTACTTGCTCCTAGGAAAAGGATCCGTTTCCTCAATCATAGTACTATCTCGCATATCCTATCACCATGTACTACACTTGCATTAACTCGTGACTATATCCACAAAGTCATAATTACCTTAGGATAATTGTCTCCCAAAATCATCGCACTAGTCTCGCTATACCTTAAGCATGAGAACACACATTTTTCTTCGAAATTTCTCTTTATAAACCTCTCTCAGCGTACATATCTTATCCTCCTTAAGTTGATATCCTTAAACGAGTTTGGTTTTCGCAATCTATGTCACCAAAATCGGACTATTTATTCGATCATGATTTCCCTTACAACATACTGCCTACATTCCTTACTCTCGTTAGAACAGATATGATCATCCGCAAGATTACCATTTCCTTAATCAGAGTATCCATTACAATATCCAATATAATCTCGCTATACTGCCCTATTCCTCATAAAGACTTTGATGTCTTCAAACAGAAGAATACAACATTTTTCTACTAAATTCCTTTCGACAGTCAGATCCTCATAGTACATACATAGAATTCAACTATACTTCAACTTAGTACCTCCACTTGTCATATAGACCTTACTCCTTACATACACGGCTCACCTATTTCATTGGTTACCTTAATCACATTTGGCCCTTGTGCCATATCTTAACTCAAAATCTTTTACTCATGTGATCCCATAAGTAATCACATCACAACCTATGTCCGATTATCTCAACATGATCTAATAATCCATTTTAAAAGATTATACTCTCGTTTTACCCAAACGTACCATACAATCACCTTAATAGACGTAGGTTGCCTTTTCCTCAAGTCCACTTGATATCATCCACATTCTTACATTATGCCACACTATTCGACCTTCAAAATCGTAGCAAACTGTTACCGGTCGAGTTTTCTATTCACCCAAAAATCCTTAAGTAACCAGTTGTCCTTATACGATTTATTATCCCAAATCAAGCACTCTTTTGCTTTACGGATATTTACCATTTATCCAAGATTACCCTAACGTATTCCATTATTAAAGTTCTAACTTAAACCTTTAAGGTTCCTCAACTCTATTTACTCAAAATACATATTGATGAACGATGTCTTGCCATCACAATCCATCACTTCACATCCTAAATCCTTCAATGGCTATATACGAGTATCATTCGTTACTTTACTCCTTAAACGCACATATGACAATTTCCCATGCTACATCCTTTGGTATCGATATCTTCTGAATAACCTAGTCCTTATTCCATAACCCTTCAATCTTAAATGAGCTTTCTCCCGAAACAATCGTTCCACAACTTAATCCTCATATCAAGCCTTGTAAAAACTCTAGATATCATAACTCCATACCTCTTGAAGGTACACTTCACTGATTCAGCTCCTTGGCCCAAATAAAATTGGCCCTAAAGCTCACTTCCAACTTAAAACCTCTAGTTTCCTCAAACAAGATCGTGATAAGTCAATTAGCACAATTGCCGCCAATCACTTTATTTTCCCTAAACGTGACATCAAATCGCCTTTAATAGATGTCGATCACTCTCCATCCAATCCTTATGTCGTTTCTCTTAAGAAAGCCTAATAACGAAACCTCGGATGAATCTTCCAAAATAATACCTATGACTTCACACCCTTGGTTCCTGAGGTTTTACTCAAGGTCGTAATAGAGTACGATCTTTTTAGAGGAACTGACCCCCCTATGAACTATCTCTGGAATACATTTATTTTCTTCTCAGCAATCTATCCTTATAGATGACTACAGAATGACCTCACAACTAGGCATTCTAATCTTCATATAGTTCACTCCTACGTACTTTTACCACAACAAATGTTCAGGGTACACATATGAGAGAGAAAAAAATTCTTCGTCCCATAGAGCATTAACCACATACATTTGTTTCCTTTACATTAAGGAATTTTGGTAAAACTCAACTCACGAGATAACGCTCGTCCGCTCAACAAAGGGAGTAATTATTGTCATACCGATGTGGCATTACTCCAAGAACAAAGAGAGATTCCTAAGAATGGATATAGCAATTCAGTAATGGAGTCGCCCTTGGTGTTAACCATGTAGGGAACGAACACCTAGGCTTCATACGTTACCCCTCCTTTATGAGTCCTGACAGCCCTTATCCACACATGATATAACTGTTTTTGGCACTCACGGAGTCTCGTATGAACGAATAATTTGCAATAGTAATGAATCTAGTAATTTCCAGAACAAGGAAACACTTCTTTATTATTCGAAACATTACATAAAACAACTGATAGAAAGTCGAATATACAAATTACTAAACTATGGAGACTATCGACATAAGTCATAGCTCCCTATTCTTAAAAACTTACAAAATTCTACCACTCGCACATGGTTTCCCTCCCGTCGGGGTGACGTATCACAAAGAGTCGTTGCTCTTGACCCAAAGATTCCATAGGCGCCTTGCCTTTATCACAGGTAACAGATGGCTCCGGAGCAGCCACTTCCGTCCTTGGGTATTGCCCACAGCCAGCCATTGAGGCCTGACATGCTTGTGTTGGCTTAAGGCCCTTCTTCCTATAGTATGCCTGCATGTGGCCTTCCCTCCCACACTTGTAACATATCCTCTTTGCCTTTGGGCAACTAGGACTCTTGTGCCCAGCTTGACCACAACTGTGGCATTGAATCACGCCGTTACTCCAGCCTGAGTCGCCTTGGTCTTAGTACGACCAGACTTCTCGAACTTGGTGGGCGACGCCGGTCGCTTGAACGAGCGAGCCATGCGATTCTGTTGCCTACCTTTTGCCTTAATTTGTGCCTCCACACTAGCTGCGACTTGAGGTATGGGGGCCGCTTGGGCATGCGGTATCACTTGGCCCATTAATACTTCGACCACTAGCCCCACTATCTGCCCAATGATCGGCGCATTTAGCACAATCGGGGCATGATGTGGAACTCCCCTTGCAACCTGGGGGTCCGCTTGTCCCTGAAGAACATCCTGTCGCAGGGTCGGTTCATTATTACGTGAGCCAGATCCCGCGTCTTCCCCTTGTGGATTAGCACTTCTCAGCCGAATTCGAGAATCGTTGTTAGGACTTCCGTTAGCTGCATGGTTGGTGGATCGGGTGTCCATTATCTGTTGATGAACCATAACGTTAGTTTAGAACTTTTCCAACTTGTACATGACACTGAGTCAATTACGTTATGATATGATTTATAAGGGTCCAAACTAATAACTCTATATCAGTCTGACTGGCCCACCACCATTAACCGCATAAACGACCTTCTTCTGACTTACTTGAAAGTGAGAACTCTAGGAGAAATGTCAACCTTTAAATGACAATAAAAATAGGGAGAAACGATATTCCTAAGAATGGATCTAAGAAATAAGTAACAACTCGAAGCTTGCAGAAGTTTGGAAAACCACTTAGTTTTAAACCAGATACCTTCAAACTTTATACTTTATACCTTTAAACCTTATATATAAAAATAATTATCTATAAAGTTAGTTTCTCAAACTAGTGATACGATTATCACAAAACTTGTACCAAGACCAAAATCACACTTTTAAAGTTACAATCTTAAACTTATTTTGATTGCGTATAACACACCTTTTATAAACCAACGATAAATAACTTTTGAAGTTCAGAATAGCTAAATCATTAGTTTAAATTAAATTACCAGAGTTACTTATAACTTTTAAATTCAACATTGAAACTCTCGAAATTCCTTTTTAATAGAAGATAGGTTTAAAAATAGTTTCAAAACTAGTTTTCGAAAATTCTCAAACCTAACAATAGGCCAAGAATTTTAAAACCATTGCTCTGATACCATAATTGTAACACCCCCGACTTATTATCGAAAATGCCACATGCCAATGACCTCAGACGTTACTGTCCGATGTCACCCTAGGCTTTAATCAGAACAATTAAACTTAAAGGAATATATTAATTAACGAAAGATTAAACAGTGAAAGACATTTAAATATGAAACTCAACCCTTTTATTAAAAGATCTCTCATCAAACGAGAGTAGCGTTTTTATAACAAAGTTAAATTTCAGCGGAAGACTTATAAATTACACAGCGGAAGACTTTTTAGAATAAACCTATTACATGACTAGGTTATAACAATATATTAAAGTAATAGTTGACAACCTTAAAACACTAACACTTAAATCTTCAACTGCAAGCCTCTTCTTCAATTGGTTACTTCAAGTCTTTGGGAACCAACCACTGATGTGCCGTATAGGACGGATGACACCAGCCAACCATGCAAGGAATAAAACCCGGTTGGTTAGTCTAATGAAAGACTATGCAAGGGTGAAAACAGAATGGTTCTAGTGATCGTAACCGTTTACTATCATTGTCCCTCGAATAATAACCAAAGAAACGATATATAACCCGAAACTTTCACGGAATGATTAGAATAGACATGCATTGAAAAGAAGACTCCAAAGGAATTGAGTCTTATGGGAAATGTATGAAGAGAAGACTCCAAAAGATTGAGTCTTATGGGAAAGTATGACAAATGTCTGGGAACGTTATAGTTTTTATACAAGCGTTTAAAAATGACTTGATTATTTGGGTCAACGACCAACCTCACCGCGCAATGCGAATCCAGATTGGAAAGAAGACTTACTCTAACCGAAGTCCGGGTGGTTTCCACGTTGTACTCCTCGCCCGAGGGTATATTAATTATGTGCATAATCACACTTATCTTCTTAAATTCCAAAACGCATATTTACGTTAAAGCTTTTATCATATAATATATCATCTCGATACGAGAGATATCTTGAGAATAAATCCCGATTGTTGGCACCAGCTGTGTGTACCTCCCCTATACTCGGATAGGGGATAGTCATGACCAGGAAAGGGTGTTAGGGCTTGGGCATCCTATCCACCACGGTTATAAAGAAACGACTAGACCTCGCAAGATACATAGCGTTCCTACGAATACTCGTTCTAACTATATATGTATAAGTTCACACATAAAATCCACACCAATACCATCATGGTAATAACAGATAGAATAACGTTGTTTCTAGCAATATATACAACCTATCATAATATCACATTTTATATCATATCATTTATAAAATCTGTTCCCAAACAAAAACAACAATTCATCCCAATTTAATTAACAATCCGAAATAATTGATAATTAATGGAAACATAGAATGATAAGCAAGAGCGAACCGCCACTTGCCTTGATCGAGATGAACGAATGACGACGGGTTTCTGGGTCCGGGAACTGGAATCGGATTATGGATTCCTACGACGCCAACGAACCCACAACGAAACCTTAGGTTAGATTCGATAAATAATAATACGAATCTAAGGAAACGAAAGAAACGAGGGTCCCATCCGTGACCGGATTGTCCAAGGCCACGACCGTGTTTGCTAAGGCAATCCGCGGTCGCGGCTTGGATTCCACAGTCGCAGATGTCTGGACATCGTCCGCGGTCGCGGCTGTTCATGTCCGCAGTCGCGACCATGAACCCGACAACCCTAATCGGACAAATCCTCACCGACGATGACACGACGAGGCTCCAAACGAGAGGGCTTCGTCTCCTGGCACCACGACGCCGCTACTGCACCACCACTCGACCACTAAAACCACCGGCGAGAGCTCAGACGATACGAGAACTCCGGCGACACGAGCGAGAGAGAGAGATTGGATTTCGGATGCTCTAACCCTCCATCCGAGCCCTCCTTTTATAGCCATCGAGCACCCCAACTCCCGGCCAGACGAACCGCTCCAAATCCCCCCGACGAATCGACGGCCATCTCAACTGACGAAGCCATTGAAGACGAGGACGAAGCGTTTTCCGCGGTCGCGGAAAAATGCATGTTCGCGAGGCTGATGAAGCATCATTTTCCGCGGTCGCGGAAAAGGCCTGTTCGCGTCCTTTTGCCCGGGAAACAATTGAACACGTGCTAAAACCTTGCAATAACTAATATTTGTACCCAAACAAATATTTTAAGCTTTGAAAATACATCGAATGTATATTATAATGCTTAGGGAATTATTACAGAGATTATACGTGTTACAGAAATTCCGAATTTCGCCTAACGCGTCATGATTACAGAACGAGGGTTGATAAAATTACCCAAATACCCTTACTAAAAATGAGGGATATTACAAAAATGCCCTTAGAAAAACCTCTAATTTATAATTTATTTTTGTCCCATAAATAGGACGACTCTAGTGATAGCGAATATTCACCAGTGGATTATTCTGCTCATTTTACTACGGATGAAGAATTGAGTGGTAGAGATAGTATGATCAGCTGGGCTAAGAACGTAGGTTTGGAGTTGCATATGGTGATTGTAATAAGTAAATCATGGCCTAACCAAAAGGTCATATTGTCGTGTGAGAAGTCCGGGCCATATAGAGCGGCGAAGAAGAAGGCGGGTGAGGTTCCTGAGGCAACCCCTAAACGGAGATACAATGCGAGGACAAAGAAGAGCGAGTGTCCGTTTCAGTTGCATGGGGTGGTTGTGAAAGGAGATTGGCTCAAATCTGACCGTTGGAGATTATCCGTCGCTTGTGGATCGCATGACCATGAGCTTTCTAGTAGTTTGATCGGTCATGCATGTAATACCCCTCATTTTTAGTAAGGGTAATTGGGTAATTTCCCAAACCTCGTCAATTATTCGGGACGCGTTAGGCAAAATTCAGAATTTATGTAACTCGTTTAATCTCTGTAATAATTCTTTGAGCATTATAATATACATTCAATGTATTTTCGAGACTTAGAATATTTGTTTGGATACAAATATTCAATTTCGGGGTTTAAACTCGTGTTAAACCTTTTCCCAGAGCAAACGACGCAAACGTGGCATTTCTGCGACCGCGGAAGAATATCCGCGATCGCGGAAAATCATTCAGCGTCGTCTTCAATGGACTTCGCGTTTCGTCGGTTGGGGTCGCCGTCGATTCGCCAGGGGAGGGAGCTCGACCATTCGCATGGCCGCCGTTATGCCTCTTCTGGGGCTATAAAAGGGAGGCCGGGGGTGGTGGCTCATCATCCTCAATCCCGATCTCTCTCAATCTCTCTCGTGCTCGTTTTCTCTTTGCCGAAGTTCGTCGTCGTCGGAGCTGCTCGCCGGTGTGCCTAGGTGTTGGAGGTGGTGGTGCTTTGGAGGTCTCGTGGTGGTAGAAGTCGAAGCCCCCTCGTCCGAGCCATTGTCGTCATCGTCGTCGGTGAGCTTGTGTCGATCTAGGGTTCGTCTGAGGAGGATCCGCGATCGCGGACATGAACACCGCGACCACGGATGGTGCCCAAAAATCCACGACTGCGGAATCCAAAACCGCGACCGCGGTTTGCCTTAGCAAACGCGATCGTGGCTTTGGACGAGCCGGTCATGGATGAGACCCTCGTTCCTTTCGTTTCTTTAGATTCGTATTTTTATTCGTATCGAATCTAACCTAGGGTTTCGTCGTGGGTTCATTGTCATCGTAGGAATCCGTAACCCGATTCCGTTTCCAGTTTCTGGACCCAGAAACCCTACATCGTTCGTTCGTCTCGATTAAGGCAAGTGGCGGTTCGCTCTTACTTATCATTCCATATTTCCGTTAATTATCAATTGTTTTTAATTGTTAATTAAATTGGGATGAATGTTGTTTTCGTTTGGGAATAGTTTTTATAAATATATGATTAAAATGTGACATTATGATAGGTTGTATATATTGCTAGAAACAACGCTATTATATCTGTTATTATCATGATGATATTGGTGTGGATTTTATGTGTGAACTTATACATATGTAGTTAGAACGAGTATTCGTAGGAACGCTATGTACCTTGCGAGGTCTAGCCGTTTCTTTATAACCGTGGTGTGTAGGATGTTCAAGCCCTAACACCCCTTCCCCTGGTCATGACTATCCCCTATTCGAATATAGGGGAGGTGCACACAGCTGGTGCCAACAATCGGGATTTATTCCCAAGATATCTCTCGTATCGAGATGATATATTTATATGATAAAAACTTTAACGTAAATATGTGTTTTGGAATTAAACAAGATAAGTGCGATTATGCACATAATTAATATACCCTGGGGCGAGGAGTACAACGTGAAAACCGTCCGGACTTCGGTTAGAGCAAGTCTTCTTTCCAATTTGGATTCGCATTATGCGGTGAGGTTGGTCGTTGACCCAAATGATCAAGTCATTTTTAAACGCTTGTATTAAAACTATAATGTTCCCAAACATTTGTCATACTTTCCCATAAGACTCAATCTTTTGGAGTCTTCTCTTCATACGTTTCCCATAAGACTCAATTCCTTTGGAGTCTTCTTTTTCAGTGCATGCCTAATTTCTAATCATTCCGTGAAAGTTTCGGGTTATGTATCGTTCCTTCGGTTATTATTCGAGGGATAATGATAGTAAACGGTTACGATCACTAGAACCATTCTGTTTTCACCCTTGCATAGTCTTTCATTAGACTAACCAACCATGTTTTATTCCTTGCATGGTTGGCGGGTGTCATCCGTCTTATACGGCACATCAGTGGTTGGTCCCCGAAGACTCAAAGTAACCAATTGAAGAAGAGGCTTGCAGTTGCAGATTTAAGTGTCGGTATTTCAAGGTCGTTAAGTATTACTTTAATATGTATTTTTATAACCTAGTCATGTAATAGGTTTATTCTTAAAGTCTTCCGCTGTATAATTTAAAGTCTTCCGCTGTAATTTCACTCTGTTGTAAAACTATTACTTCTCATTTTATGAGGAGTCTGTTAATAAAATGTTGAGTTTTATTTAAAAATGTCTTCCGCTGTTTGACCTTTCGTTATTTAATATGTTTATTTAAGATTAATTATTCCGATTAAAGCCTAGGGTGACATCGGATAGTAACGTCTGAGGCCACTAGCGTGTAGCACTACCGACGTAAGTCGGGGATGTTACACGAGGATCCCAAATGCTTGACATCAAGGAACCAACTCTACAATTACAAGTGTCGGGAGAGGCTGAAATGCAGGGGGAATTTGACGGTGCCGCAATACATGCTGGATTTTCTAGACGCGAGACATTATTATACAAGCTATGAGACGCGTCGCAATGAAGAAGGGAAGGAGGTTTTGAGTGACATTTTTATTTCTCACCCCGGAGCTAGACATTTGTTGAGTTTGTTCCCCAGCATCGTCATCATGGATACGACCTACAAGACGAACACGTATGAATATGTTCAATTATCGCTATTATTACATCTAAAATAAGTAATTGCATATAAATGTTATAATTTTTACATTTATAGGTACGGTATGCCTTTGTTGGAGTTTGTTGGATTCACTTGCACCAACCGTACGTTTTGTATTGCGATCGTATTCATGTATGATGAAACGACGGAGCACTACACATGGGCCTTTGACCGCCTTAATATCATTCTTGGGGGACATGAACCCAAGGCGATCATGTCAGATCGAGAGCTCGGTCTTGTGAAAGTCGTCAATATAGTCTTTCCCAACACGAAGCATCTGTTGTGTAGGGTCCATGTGAACCGCAACGTGGAAGCTTTTGCAATGAAATAGGTCCCCAATGTTGACCATTTTAGTGGTAATATTCGTTGGTTGTTAAGGTCGCCCACTGAGGATGTGTACAAGGAGCGACTTGAATACTTGACGGAAAAGTGGAATAAGCTACCCTGGCTGATGGAATACGTGAAGAGGGTATGGCTTGATGATTACAAGAAGATGCTAGTCTGTGCATGGTGCGACACAGTTCTCCATTTCGGTACAAGATCATCAAACAGGTAAATTATTAAGTGATCATGTAAAAGGTAAATTCATAAATGCAACTAAGCGTAACTTGAGTTTTATTTTCAGGGTCGAGAGTCAGCACTCTATGCTGAAGGACGGGATCAAATCGTCTGTTGGAGGCTTGGACACCCTCGTGCAGCAAATCGACAATATGTTTGCTGGTCAGATTCGAGAAATTAGGGGTGATATGGAGCAGAGTGCTTTTAAGGCGCCCACAGAGATCGTAACCGGGCCGACTTGGGTGAAGACATTTTTCAGGCGCATTCTTTACAAGGTCTCGGAAAAGTGCTTAAGAATGTTATACACTTCAATTGTTAGGGTCATGCAAGGAAAAATTCTCGAGGAAGAATGTCGTGATGTGTTTTGGAGAGCCACCCTAGGCCTGCCTTGCCCACACACGATCAAGGAATATGTAAAGGCCGGTTTCCCATTGAGACCAAGTGAAATCCACATTTATTGGAAGCAAATCAAGTGGGAAGGGGTTGGGCATGTTGAGCTCGCACCAAATGAGGACGTCTTTATCTCAGAAGAAGATGTCCTCTTAGGTTCCATGTTTGGAGATTGAAGCAATGAAGAATTTCCCCCAGAGCTGAAGACCGACTTTGCACGTCGGTACAAAGCTTTCCATGAGCCGAGATCGTGTACCGCAGAAGAGCCCCTAGCCTCTTCGACTAAGAAGGGGAGACCTAAAAAGAAGAAGAACGATACCAAGAGGGACCCTAGTTGGTTTGAGCACGTGGCGGAAGAAAAAAGGAAGAAGGACGAGGAAAAGCAGAAGAAGGACGAGGAAAAGAAGAAGAAGGCCGAGGACCGGAAAAATTCCTCCGTGGAATCTAAAGGACGCCCTCCGAGCGGTAAGCGGCGCAGCGAAGTTTCACCTGGCAAGGAAAGAACCAGTAGAACACCTCAGGGCGACATGGACGTTATTTACCTCGGCTTCAACTGGGGTCGAGATAATATTGATTCGTTTATGTTCTCCTACATTGGAGGAGTACAAAATGTAATGGTCATTGTGGGTACCGTTCACTTGATGTACTATTAGGGCATGATGAAGACGCTTATCGATACATCCGATGGGAGCTTTCCAAGAAGCTACAACAACGCCGAGCGTTGTACACCCTGGCTTGTCATTTTACCCCTATATCGGACCTGATCAGGTTTGTGAATTTTACCGGGGTGTGCACGAGGGATCACTGGATGGAAGTTTCTATGGCCGGTTTGGTATTTGCCACACGATACCAGGTGGCTCTTGTTGTGCTATCATATGCTGGACCTCACACATGCCTCCCAATGTGGGCTCCCCCAGGCGCACAACCTCCCACTAGGGTGCATGCGATAGCCCTTGTAGGCAACCATGACCATTTTGTACCGGTAAGCATTTCCACATTCGATCATCATTAACCCTTGAATTCTAACCTCGACTCAGCCGCGGCCCTGAAAGACTCTCCCCTCTCATATATAGATGGGACACGCCCGCTCGGGCTCGATGCTCTACTACTGCGGATGACTCGACACCACCACCCGACGACTGGGATAATAGTTGCGACGTCCGGATAAGCGGTGCAGCTACAGGAAGCTCGTCGCCGCATAGAATGGCCAACATATGGTCCCAATCCGGACCGCCACCCCGGCTTGTCATGATATCCCGAGCGAGGGTCTGAATGATCTCCCGAGAGAATGCTGTCGTCATGGCCAAACGCTGCAAAACAATAATATTAATGTCGATAATAATAAAAACAAAAATTTACAACAAAGATTGGTGGAGAAACGTACTCTGTAAGCATCCACAGCGGGAGGAGGAGCTCGAATACGAGGTTGGACTCGTGACAAGGGACTCACATTGTAACATCCCCCATCTCTAGGCCGACCCTTTACAGGGCTACAGCCCATACACCCCAACCCTTCCTTGGGGGCTACTCCAAATTAAATGGAAGCCATTAGCCAAGAGGTTGTTGGTGAGAGTCGAACACGCGATCTCTCCACCCTTTATCCACTCCCCACAAGGAGTGAATACCAATTGTGCTGCCCAGAGATGGGGGATGTTACAAAAAAGTACACTTTTATGTGAGTGCTCAAGCCACGGGCCTAGCCCAACATGAGACACTCCATGAGCCGCAGTCCATGTACCCCAACCCATCCTTGGGGGCTACTCCAAATTAATGAAAGCCATTTCCAAGAAGTTGTTGGTGAGAGTCGAACACGCGACCTCTCCACCCTTTATCAAGCGCCTAAGCAACTTGATACCAATTGTGCTGCAGCGCAATTGGTATCCACTCCTTGCGGGGATGGGATAAAGGGGAGAGGTCTCGAGTTCGAGCGCTCACAACAACCTCTTGGAAATGGCTTCCATTAATTTGGAGTAGCCAACAAGGAAGGGTTGGGGTACATGGGCTGCGGCCCATGGGAGTGTCTCATGTTGGGCTAGGCCCGTGGCTTGAGCACTCACATAAAAGTGTACTTTTTTTGTAACATCTCAGGCCAAGCTACCCCAGCCACCAAGCCGCCCAGCCACCCAACGGTGTCGGCGCCGGTACTGGTGCCGCCTGGTTGTCCAAAGGCATGCAGCCCACACACCCAACCCTTCCCCCATTTAAATGGGTAGATTGTTGCCCACGGGGATCGAACCCGGGACCTTTAGATACAAGGGCAATGCCTTACCACTTGTATCACCAATTGCGCTGCAGCACAATTGGTGATACAAGTGGTAAGGCATTGCCCTTGTATCTAAAGGTCTCGGGTTCGATCCCCGTGGGCAACAACCTATCCATTTAAATGGGGGAAGGGTTGGGTGTGTGGGCTGCATGCCCTTGGACAACCAGGCGGCACCAGTACCGGCGCCGACACCGTTGGGTGGCTGGGCGGCTTGGTGGCTGGGGTAGCTTGGCCTGAGATGTTACACACATACGGATGTGAGATTTGTAAATACCAGTCCAAGTACTCCTCGTACACATCCCACGTTGGGACGACCATCGGGTTCTCCAAAATGAATGGACACAGATTCTCATCGAGGTGCTCCCAACCGTCGCATGCCCGAGCAAAATTCAACTTGTACGTATCTTTCCCTACAAACTTGATGGGCCGTGAGGCGGACGACGGCTCTATGACATCTTTCTATCCCGGACGCCGAACATGTAGCCGAAAATCTCCCACCCTAACGCCTTAAGCGCTTTGTCAATATCCTTCGGGTCGACATCCATAGAAACTGAAGGATCGCGACACGAAAACCCCTATATCCTCAGTCCCACGATCCTCTCCACGTCGTGAAGCGTGATCATAATCTCGCCCCATGGAAAATGAAAGATGCTCGTCTCAGGGTGCCACCTCTCGACGAACGCTGATATCAGAACGTGGTCGACCCTACCAAACTGAAAATCCCAGAGACCGGCCAACCCGGACTGTTGCACAAACCAATACCAACTCCCCTCAACCACCTCGTCCGAAATCTATCTACTCCACTCACTGAACTCGACCGGGTGAGTATAAGCCCTCAAACGTCGTACGAGGGACGGTGCAAGCGGAGGAGGAGCGTACCAAATCCGGTGCGCAACGTGAGTCGTGAAGCTCCGTAGCACATCAGGCAACTCAAGCCCGTACAGGGGGGCCTCTACGGCAGGTGGACCCTCGCCATCGGGAGGGGGAACGGGCTGCCGAGGTACGAGAGGGGGAACGGGCTGCTGGGGTGCGGGAGGGGGAACGGCCTCCTCCATAACGACGTTGTCCAAATGAGGACTCAAGCCCGCAAACTCCTATGTCTCGGCAAACGCCTCCTCCATGTCTCGGACGAGACTCTGCGAAGCCGGATGTGAACACACGTGAGGATGAGGATCCGCTAACGGATCGGATACCGTTCCAATAACGGGTTCTGCTATTGGAACGGGATCCTTCCGGATTCTACTCTTGCGCTTGGTTTTTTTTGGAGGTTTCA
Source organism: Rheum nobile (assembly GCA_027886185.1). NCBI lineage: Eukaryota > Viridiplantae > Streptophyta > Magnoliopsida > Caryophyllales > Polygonaceae > Rheum > Rheum nobile. The sequence goes on along the minus strand of WOAB01000292.1, from coordinate 902,967 downwards.
ATGCTTACGACCGGAAGTTGTCACGGGTCGAGATTCCACCATATGACCCCCCCTCCCCCCCCCCCGCATCTTTCGTTTGATTCTCTCGACTACATCCTGTTTTTTCAAATAAGTGTCTAATTTAAACAAATTTCTAATTGCTATAAAATTACAATACATTTATAATTTAATATTCTAATTATATACTAACTTCTCCTATAAATTATATACTAACTTCTCTAATTCATCTAATTTTATTAAAATTCTATTTCATTAATATAATTACATAAATTTATTATAATAATATACTAATTTTTTATATGCAATTCTAATATATTAAGGGGTATATTAAATATGAAATTCAATAAAATAACTAATTGTATTACATAAATTTATTTTAATAATATACTAATTTCTCATTTATATTCAATAATATACTAAATTTATTCTAATAATATAATTACATAAATTTATTCGTATTTTTTGGGTACAATTCTAATATTTTCTAACAAATCTAAATATTTCTACAAATAGTAAAATAACAAATTAGTTATATATATTATTAAATATGAAATTTAATAAGAAACCCTACGTACCTCAACTCGTTCGCGACGAGTGTATTTCCGTGTCATTCTGGGTCGGCTCGCCTCTCCAACCTGCGCCACCACCTCGACACCAACGGCCGCGGCAACGTCCAACGCATTTTCCGACCCCACCTCCGCTATCACCCCGACCGGTAACTCGCTCGCCGGAAAATCGCTCGCCGGAAGGACCACATTGCCGACCACCGCCGGCTCGCTCGCCGGCTGCTCCTCCACCGGAATATCGATCGTTGCCACCGCAAGTGCGGCGTCCTCCGCATCAACCGCCGCCACCCATGCCTCCCAATCGGCCGTGAATTCTGGATTTTTATCCAGATCCGCCGCCGCCGCGCACTCAGTCGCCGCCGCCTCAAGCCGTCGTCGCTTCCGCTCACCGCCGGTCTCCCCGCCGCTGCTCTCCCCGCCACCGCTCACCCCGCCTTCGATCGAAGCCACCACTATGGCCGCCGGAATCTCGATCGAAGACCCCTCCTCACGCCGGCTCTGGCCCTCTTCGCCACCACCGGAATCTCCATCGCTGCTACAGGTCGCCGCCGTCATTGCTGAAGAAGTTGAAGACGATGAAGAAGACGAAGACGATGAAGATGGCGCTACTTCGTAGCGTCCAAGTAAATACAGGATTTACTTGGGCGCTACGAGGTAGTGCCCAGATCCAAATTTCAAATTTCAAAAAAAAAAACTGGATTTGGGCGCTACTGTGTAGTGCCCAGATCCAGATTTCAAATTTCAGGGTTTTTTAAAATTTTCTTAAAATTTAATTTTTTATTTTTTTTTAATTTTAAATTTTAAATTAATGATGAACCGGTTCAGATTTTTTTTTTTTTTACTTTTAAAAATGATGATCCGGTTCAGTATAAACCGATACCCTAAACCCGGTTTCGACTCTGCGCCCAAGATTAATTTTTTTTTTATATAAAAAAAATCTGATTTTGGTCGCAACCTGGTTGCGCCCAAAACCTGGTGCGCGACAAAAAAAATGGGTGTGAAAATTCTACCCGTTTAGGATAACTTTTGTGCGTGTTAACTTGAAGCTATCTTCCCCCAATAAATCCGAATGCCAAAAAAAAATTAATCTCTTCGCTGAAATATGTTATCGTATACTCTGCCTAATTAATACTCCCTCTGTCCCAGTATATAAGCTACATTTGGAGAAAAGCTCAAGAAATAAGGAGAAAATTTGAAAGTACATTTCACATTTAATGCTGCAGAAAAGTACAGAAAATTACAGCAAATTGGAAGAGTTTACAGGGGACAATTCCTTGTAATCCAAGGCAATTTTTTAAGCCAATAGAAAATTAGCATTAACATCACACAGATTGTTCAAGAGTAAGCCAATAAAAAATCAGCATTTACATCTCTGCATCTCTATTAATAGAGCCATTAAAGAGCTATTCAAGAGTAAATGCTTGCATTTACTCTGCTCTTGCTGTTAAAAAAAAAAACTCAATTCAAACCAGCATCACTGCCTGCTCCCTATGTCTTCAGACTTTGATCTTAACCAATCAGCTCTATTTCTGGATGAGGAACTTCATTTCAGTAGTGATGGAGGGATGGAAGAAGATGGGTCTTTAGACTTTGATCTCAACCAACCAGCTCTGTTTCTAGATGATGAACATCATTTCAGTGGTGATGAAGGAGGGATGGAAGAAGATGGGTTCCATATTGATCTCAACCAGCCATTAGGGGACATGGAACAAGATGACATTCACTTTGATCTCAACCAAGAACCAGAAACAGAGGCATCATTTCATGCAGAAACAGAGCATCACATAGAAGCAACAAGTCATCACCAGACAAACAGGAACAGGCTCAGCAGTGTTCAGAGAATGCACATTTTACTATGGCTTCTAGACAGAACAGTGAATGGAAAGCTACAACATGGTGCAATTAATGTTGCAGCAACAGAATTTAATGTATCAAGATGGTGCATAGCCAAGAGACAAAGAAGTGCAAATGAGAGATTCAATGTCAGCACAAAGTATCACAACTCAGGTAGAAAAAGAATTCAAGTGTCACAAGATGCTATCAAAAATTTGAATATGGGGGACAGATCTTGTATCAGAGATTTAGCAACAAATCTTGGCATATCAAAGAGTACAGCACATAGGATGATCAAGAGGGGAGTCATGAAGCCACATACAAATCCTCTGCATTCTGGATTGAAGGATGCCAATAAAATTACAAGACTAGCTTGGATACTAGGCCTACTACAAGGTGATACAGCAGAAACAAAGAGGCAATATTATCCAATGTATGACTATGTTCATTTGGATGAAAAATGGGTTTTTTTAGCAAGAAATCACATAGGGTTTATCTGGCACAAAATGAGAAGGGAAAATACAGGGTTGCAAGTTCAAGAAAATTTATTCCAAAAGTAATGTTCACTGCTGCAGTTGCAAGGCCAAGGTTCAATTCAGAGGGATAATGCACATTTGATGGTAAAATTGGTATTTTTCCATTCATATACAAAGAGCCAGCCAAAAGAGCATCCAAAAATAGACCAAAGGGGACACTAGTGACCAAGCTAGTAGAATAAGTAAACCAGAAGGTGACAAGGAGTATGTTGATCAATCAAATAGTTCCAGCAATGAAGGCAAAGTGGCCACAAGATGGACAACACAAGGTAATATTTATTCAACAAGATAATGCAAATGCTCACATAAGTCAACATGATCCAGAATGGCAGCAAGTATATCAACAGGAAGGATTTACTTTCATTCTAACTCAACAACCACCAAACAGTCCTGATTTGAATATATTAGACTTAGGATTCTTTAGAAGCATTCAATCATTAATGCATAAAAAGATGCCTAAGGATGTAGATCACATGTTAGATGCAGTTCATCAAGCATTTTATGAGCTAGACCCTAAAACTCTAAGTAGTGTGTGGATGACATTGCAATATGTCATGAATGAGATATTGAAAGATCAAGGAGAAAATGGTTATGATATGCCACATGTGAACAAGAAAAGATTAGAAGTAGAGGGTAATCTACCAACACAAGTTCAAGCACCAATGTGGGCTGTCATAGAAGCTTGGGGCCTTGCTCATGGGGGACAAGGAGTACAAGCAGCATGACCATCAAATGCACAACAACACAGTGAAGATGAAGCAACATAATACACACAACAACAAACTCAAGAAGAAGAGCAAGACACTCAGGAACTCTTTGTCTAGACATGTTTCTTTTTTAAAGATTAGCTTATATTATGGGACAGAGGGGGTATTAATATAGAGACTTTTGTTAGGATGCAGACAATTGAAATGTTTTGTCAAGAATCAGGATTATATCATGCATGAATTTAGAATATATTGTACTCAATCATTAATATATAAACTTTTGTGAATATGTAGTCTTTACATGTTATATTGTCTTTATATTGTACTCAAGCAGATAACATGCATTTACAGAACATCCAAATACTGACAAACATAACAAGCAAACAAGCATAATTCAACTATGGTATAACAACATAAAAAATCTCAGATGTCCCCAATCATCATTGATACAAGCCCATAGACTAACCACTAACATACCCATAAGCAACAATATAAATATTTACTGGTTTCCTATAGCACATTAATGTAGTGTGATTACATGAAGTTGCATTTCAGTATTACAAGACCTCATCATTGATTAAATATTTTTAATCTCAGATGTCCTCAAACATCTCTAACACAACCCCAATCACACTACACTAACATACCCATAAGCCACATTCAGTCAATATTTATTGGTTACTCATAGCACATTAATGCAGTCTAATTACAGGAACTTGGATCTCATATAAAAGAGACTTCATCATTGATTAACAAAACAGAAACTCAGATGTCCCCAAGCACCACTGACACAAGGCCATTGACATAACACTAACATAACCATAAGCCTCATTCAGTCAATATCAACTGGTTTCCTATGGAATATTAATGCAATCAATTTACAGGAACTTGCATCTCATATTAAAAAGACTTCATCATTGTTTTATCACTACTCCATCTATCCCAGTATATAAGCCACATTTGAAGAAAAGCTCAAGAAGTAAGGAGATAAATGAAAGTACAGGTACATAAGCATCATTCGGACAAATCAGTAACACAATTTCACATTTCATACAATGAACAAGTAATTAGGATCAGAAGCAACAGGGTCATGATAATGTAGCTTATACATAGGACCTTAACAGAAAACCAAACAACAACTCATCAAAAAATATAAGTTGATCCACAGAACCATCACCAACAGATCATCGCCAATCATCATAATCAACAGAACACTCAGACAAGCATCATCGCAAATCATCATAATTAACAGATCACCGCCAATAATAACCAAGATCTAGACAAGCCACATGCACTATTACAACAACAATTAAAGCACCAATCAACATCGATAAACAAAAAGGAGAGGGGACTTATCCACTGTGAACATCAGACTCAGACAGTGGAGCAACAGGAACACCACTTTCAGCACCTTCACCAACACGAGCACCATCGACAGCATCACCACCATGAACATCACCATGAGGGGACTTAGGAAGGGGCTGGTCAACAACACCGTCTTCTAGGTTTTTTTCATCGGATCGACCTTTAGAAGTTTGAAGGAAAGCCTCAGAACTGTAGCAATGCATGGCTAGGCAATTGGGTCGCCATATGCAGTCTGGATCTGAGCAATTCAAGCTCTCAGATTCAGAACAAGCATGGTTACAGGGACTTTCAGAGGAGAACAAACGATCCTCAGAAGTGTTGCTCATCGCTCTATTTTTAGGGTTCTTCAAAAGAGAAAATTAGGGTTCTTGAGAGATGGGGAGACAGAGAGACAAATGAGGGATTTGGAGGGATTCCTCACACAAACGAGCAACTCATAGAGAGGAAGCACCAAATTGAGGATTCTTGAGCGCTCAAGCACCAGATCTATAGCAAATCAGGGGACATGCAAAGGGAATTTAGGGTTCTTCAGCGAGATCTGGGAACAAGAGAGAGGAAGAACAAGGGGACAAAGATCCAGAGCATAAGAACCACAAGCAGGATCCAAAGAGGATGAAGAACAAAAGACGATATCCAGAGAAGGAGATCTAGAGAAGGAGGGGATTAAGGTTCTTGAGAGGATTTGAGTATTTTCAGAGAGTGTGTGAGAAATGAGGGGAGAGAGAGAGTCAGATGGGAGAGCGTGTGAGAATGTGAGAAATAAGGGGAGAGAGAGTCAGATGGGAGAGTGTGAGAATGAGAAAGGGAGAGAGAGAGAGAGAGAGAGAGAGAGTCAGATGGGATAATGGGGGGTAATTGATGAGGGTAGGTGAAGGGTGGGAAAAAGACAAATAATTGTAGGATAGATAGAGTAAATATAGATATGTAGTGAGGGTAGTTTATGAAATAAAATATGGATAAAAATGAAAGAAATGAAATGGGGTGAATTTTTTGGGACGCCAAATAAGAAAAATGTAGCTTATATTATGGGACGGAGGGAGTACTTACGGATTCAGACCAAAAAAAAATTAATACTTACGGAAGCGCGCGGAAAAGATAATAAAAATCTGCTTATATTCATAGCTTTGCTAAAATCGAGATCTTCATATATATATATATATTTGATAAAGTAAGAATTAGACTGTAAAATCACAAAAAGCACGATTTTTCAGTCTATAGCATCATTGCTGATGAGAATTAGAAGCTCTAAATTTGTTTGAATATCTTCCAAGAAAATCCGCTGACTTAGCTTCGCGATGCAATCGGCCGCAACGTTTGTTTCTCGGAAGACATGACAAATCTGCACTGAAGAAAACAGTTGTAATAAACAAAAGGATATCCGAAATTAACATTTCGATATCCCATGGACAATGTCAGATCTTATTCAGGACGTTTACTATTGTAAGATTGTCACACTCTAGTTGGATATTAAAAATACTCATTTCGATTGCTTTGATTAAAGCATTTCTAATCGCTATAGTTTCAGTTTTTAGAAGACTTGATATACCACAGTTTTCACCAAATATAAGGAGAAAATCACCTTTATTGTTATGAAAAATGAACCCATAACTAAATTCACCATTCGTTTTCGTAAAAAAAAAAATCATCAGTATTAATTTTAATAATATTTTCCCCATATTAAACATACGTTCAATCATGTGATGTATAATTTTCCATTTTTTGTATTTTCAGAATCCTCCAACACTGGAGTAAAACTATAAGTGGTGGAGTATTACGTATTATAAAATATAAATGAGCCGATATACGTATACTTCCAAAAACATGCTTTGAAAATGTAAAAGAGTTTGAGGCGTACGTACGTAGTCATAGGACAAATTTTTGTATGTCAGGCACATTCTAATTAAATACTCTCTATCTCCCATAATATTTGTCCTATTTATCCTATTTTGATTGGACATATTTGTTGAGACGAATTTTATATCATTAATATTTTTAATTATATATTAATAAAAATTATAATTTTTTGATATTATCAAAGTACTCGTTGAGACGAATTAAATAAGACTCCACATGACTATGTTTTTTCTTATATATTGGAAGAAATCTTAAAAATTTCTCTTTAACTATGAATAGTGTAAAAAAACAAAACAGGACAAACATTATGAGATAGAGTATTTAATTTTCGAGTATTTTATGTTTTTAGTATTTTTTAAATATAAAATAGACTAGGACTTTCTCAAACACGAAAGCAGTCTGAATTATTATACTAAATAACTTTTATAAAATTTATACAGAAATAATCATAATAAAAGTCCAGTCTTATAAACTCAGTAGCATGCATAACATATGTTTTTAGTATTTTTCTTGATCCATATATAAAAGGCACTAAATTTTTATAGATAAATATATCATATTTTGTTATATAGAAAAAATGAAGTAACAAAATGTTAATATTTTGTATTAGTTAATACATATTCATACTAAACCAATATCTTAATTATCATCAACCGTGATTTACTATCCATGTTCAATATGAATATCTTAGCTTATTATTTAAGCGTTTTGAACATATTATTAACAAAAAAATTGTATAATATATATTCATATCTTATACTCTAAAAAACGAAGGGAAATTAAGGTTTAACAATTTCTTCCTAAAAAAATTGTTGGAAAATTTGATGTTAATTAGGTTTCGAAACAAGTTGCTATTTTCGATCTTTTTCTTCTTCACTTCTTTAGAATTCTTTAAATATCGTACGCATGATAGTCTTGCAACTTATGGAGGCACATGCTTTCATTTGATAAGATCCTCAACCCCATATAATTTTGTCAAATTAACATGACAAATTATATACTCCAATATTACTTCACATGAAAGCCTTAATTATTCGATGCGAGCGATGTAAATTTAACTCACTTTTATCATCACAAAATTAGACCTTTCTTTTCCCTACGATAACGACATCAGTATCATATATTCTTAGAAAACATACTTGACAAAAAAATCCTTAAAGAACGTATATATTAAAGATCGATCAGCATGTCCGTTGAGAGCATGATATACGGTTAATTACTATCCAATCACTTTAATAAAATAATAAGGGGCCAATCACCAATCCAATTTTAAACAACAAATTTTATATTTGAATCTCAAGTTGAATTTTGCTCAAAATTGATCCAGAAATCATATTTTTTAAACAAATTTCATTATTACTTGCTATCTTCTATGTGTAACAAATTTGTATAAAAAGTTATTCTTAAAATTTGCAAACCCATAAATCCTAAAATTTGAAAATTCTAAAAAAGGATAGATATTGTTGAGAAGGCTATGAGTAATGTCCTAAATCGGCCAAGCAAGTAAGAAAAACAACACTATATAAGGGTGAGAAAAACTTCTACACATTTGCTTAAGCTTTTGTATTAGACGGTGGATCCATACCTTATACGAAAAGTTATAATAAATGTCGACTAGCCTCAACGCTCTCCGATTAACTATGGCCTACCAAAGTTTAACATGATATCAGAGCGGGTACGGTATCGGGGTCGTTACCTGGTTTAATTGGGCTAGCCATCCTTAAAGGCGTGTCAAGTGACAATAAACCTGACTAGTTGTGCACTTGAGGGGGGCGTGTTGAGAAGGTTGTGTGTAATGTCACATTGGCCAAGGAAGTAAGAAAAACAACAAGTTATAAGTGTGGAAAAAACTCCTACACATTAGCTTAAGCTTTTGTGTTAGATGGTGAATCCCTACTTTATATAAATAATTATAATAAATACCGATTAACCTCATCACTCTCCGATTAACTACGTCCTACCAAAGTTTAATAGATATAGAAGAGATAGTGCAATTTTTTATTGAAGGACTTGTGTACAAGTTTGGATGAAGTTGTATTTTCTTAGTATTTTTTAGAATTAGGCATAACAAATCATAAATAAAAACTATTCTAAAAAAATATTTAATTGATTTTGATTTTATATAGAAAAAAATAAAAAATGAAAAGTTTTTTTTTATAATATTATTTAATTTTTAAAATTCTAGTAAAGACTATAGTCCGCACTGAACCCCACATAGATCCGCCTATGAAAATAATTGAACACATTATACTAGTACCTTTTAAATTAAATTTATAAGAGTATTTGTCAAATAAAAACTATTTCTTTTTCATCATAATAACCCTGAATTCTTGCTGATTTAACCATAAACTTTTTGAGAATTTACGCCTCTTAACCACCCCGATCGTGAATTTGGCAAGAACTCAGAGTGACCAATATAAAAACCAAACAATTGTAATAACATAATAAAATATTGTTAATTTCAACAAGTATGTGTAATTTCCTCAAAATAAACTTATTTTGTAAGTGTGATACTTTTATTATATTTAACATCAATTGGTTAATCACCCTCTTGACATATAACCAAAATAATAATAAAAAGAGCCAACTAAAGTTAATTTTTGCTATAAAAGAACTTAAACTTAAACTTAGATGTATACCAAATTAGTACTCCGTGTGTGAAGAAGACTTTTTTTTTTTTTTATAAGAGTAAAGATTCGAATAACCGACAAAAAGTCGGACCACTCAAGAGATCGATAAATCGGTAATTGAAAAAGACTTTGTTGAATGAGAGACCAAACAACTGGAAAGTTCCAATCTACTATATATAGCTTTTTATGGTTATTTATTTTAACTTCCCAAAAAATACCATGCACGATCAACCTTTATAAATAAAATGGCTTTGGGTACGTTGTAGGTGCGCATGAAAAGGGCATATCTATCTAACTATAAATATTGGAGTTTACTTATGAACAGTTATTATTTTGTTTTATTTGAATCGCAAACTTATCTTTCTGTTTTTTTTTTTTTTTTGAGCCTTCTAATTTTGTAGCTCACTTTTATTTTTGTTTGTTGTGCTATTGGATAAGTGTCATATATATATATATATATAACCCCAAATTATAATCTTAACTTTTTCTTTTTCCTAGGTTAAGCAACTTATGATTATAGTTAATTTATTTCCCTTATTTTAAGGAAATCATTTAAATCGACATATGTTTCTGCTCGAGTTAGATTAAATATAAATTGTTTATTTTAATGATTAATTAACCATAAATCATATAAAATTAAATGTGTATAATAAATAACATAAACAATAACAATATATTATGCAAAACAAATCAATCCATTAACCATGTTAAAAAATATAAATTAATTAATTAGTAGATATATCATGAAGGGTTATTGCCTATAAATTAGATTTAGAAATAAAAAAGATTGTAAAACATCAATTGAATTTAATTTGTATGAACGAACAATTATTCAATTTCCAGAAGATTTTCTGAAATCAACAAGTCAAAACTAAACATATCAAACTCAATGGCACAAATGCGAGTTACTTCCATAAAACTGCAAGTGGAAAAATAGATAGAAAGATTATAAAAGAAATCCAAACGCATGGAGGGCTGTCAGTATTGGAGAAGAAAATATATGAAACGAAATTCGAAATGATTTCATGAAGAATATAAAAGCGCTCCAACTAATGAAAACATTCTTCGTGATAACTTATTTGGCAAGTGGGGGATGGAAAAATGATCAACTTCTAAATGAGTATTAAATGAACCGCTGTATGACATTGTAAATATACCTCAAAATATCAATCCTAATGCAAAAGTGGAAGAGTACTTGGATATCAATAAACAATGGGATAAGCTAGAACAAATTAGACCAAATACTACCACCCGAAATAGTATCCACCATCACATCAACAACAATTTCTTTCAATTTATCAGGGACCGAATATACCGGGAGTCAAGTAAAAATGGTTGGTTTACTACGAAATCTGCGATGGATTTAATTATCAAATGCAAACAATACTCTGCATATGACTCCTCTTAGATTTGAAAATTGGACACATACCCAAAAATGAAGAACTTTCTGTGGAAGATCGTTAAAGATGGACTACCCACCAAATCAAAATTAATGGAAAAGGGGTTTCTATACCTCCGGATTGCATTTCATGCAATCATCAAACCGAAGACATAAACCATTTATAATTCCACTGCAGTCATACTCTACAAATAATACTAAAAATAAACTTTGACACATTGAGGTATATATGAACTTTGACTTTGGGAAATTGAAAGATCGAGGACATCCTGGATGAAATCTGGATTCAAATAACCCCGAGCCAATTTGTAGAGCTAATAATTACCTGATGGAGAATTTGGTAACAACGAAAACATAAAACATTCTCACCAAACAATGATGACATAGAGATCGTAAAAGATATGACAACCTTTATTCAAAATTTGACTTCAGATGGGAAATAAACAAAATTTTGGAACCTGGATTGTTTAGCCAATACTAACAATATACATAAACAAAAACCAAATGTGAGAAAGCAGAAAATCTAAGATGGAAGAAACCGCCAGACAAATTAATGAAAATCAATCTAGATGGATCAACAAGATCAAACGAGGACTCAAGTTAAGGATTTACTTTTAGAGATGAGAAAGGTGAACCTATTTTGATTTTCGGAGAAAAAAGTGGCAAATCAAATGCCCTCAGAACAAAAGCACTTGCTTTGCGAAATGCGCTAATTAAGGTAAATGAAATGGGGCTCCATTACAAAGAAATTGAAAGTGACAACTTGAAAATTGTTAATGTTTTGAAACAAATCTGGCACTGTCCATGGGATATTGAGATTCTCATCTCTGATATTCTATGTTTGTAACAACTTTTTTGTGACAGTGCGAATTTTTCATGTCTTTCGGGAAGTAAATGTGTGGTGGATGATCTCATTGCAAATATTTGCCATCGACATTTACTAGAGGATATCATGACAAATTTAAAACTTCTCATTCTCATCCGGAAGGATGTTATAGGCCGGTTTTCAAGTAGATCTTGATACAGTCTAATTCTTACCTTATAAATAAATTTCTAATTTGTATGAAAGTAGTAGGTAAATAACTGAGAAATAAATTGTTATATCTTTATCAAATTTTTATTTTTTCTTCATAATTTGAGTTACATTAATAGATAAGATTCAGCTAAGTAGTAATGACAAAATATACCACTACAATTTATAAAGGAAAATATATTTACATAATATAAAGTTTGTTAGCCTAATGAAACAAAATTAAGTAGTGATAAATAAGAGCAAAATCGCATAAATAAAAAACCTAATACAAAATAAATTTAAAAGATGGAAATTAAAAAGAATAAACTAAATTATGATTAATTGTATTGCGGTAAAAATATAATCTGAAACAAAATTAAGATTACATGGTTAAGATATTTTAGCAAGAATATGAATTTAAATTATAAAGAGTTAATCTATGATTAAGACTGGACCTACTTTTTGATTTTTTTGAAAATACTTGATAATGTAGGATAATCCGAAATCCGACACATAGGTCAAATAAATGAGAAGATGACACATCAACAATAGAATTTTCCTATTTATTAATTAATTTCTCATATTAAAAAATAATATTTCAAATGGATTAAATTAGTGTTCTGTCAAAATTACATTCTGCTGTGATTTACGGAGTTCACATAATATTAGGATTCTACAAGAGACACGTACTACTATAACTTTTCATATAATGTCTATCACGTACAACCTTGCATGTCACAACTGGCGTTCATAGAAGTCACCTGACAAGTCATACTTGCTACGTGTTACTTACCTTTTAACAAAGAATATCTTTCGTCGATCATCTCAATATATGTCAAACTATTCATCATATATGTTCAATACTATAACCTTTTCTATAGACTGTATTTGAAAGAGAGGAACAAAACCTCCTCAACCGCCTTTCTTTGAGCATGGCACCTCTAATCTTTTGGTGATTTGCTACACTCGTAAATAGTTGGTTATCTTGGCTAGCTTTTGTATTTTTCTATATACCAAGTTTTAATTTATATATGCAGTTTTTCCAATTTTTCGTGTATCTATGTGTAATGACAACTCTGAGAGACACACAAGGTTATTAGCACCACAGTTAGCAGACGCAAGAGATTATGTAAACCACAATCGCTCGTAAAGACTACTTTTCTTTGTCATCCCTTTCCACATCTTTGTGACTTAGGTTTTATTTATGAATTTAATTTGCTATCCGGATCTATGGCTTTTGCATGTTTCCTATTGTTGGTTTTTTTGTTTACAATACCTTTTGTTATTTATAAATAATTTTGGGCTTGGCAAAATTTAACCTAGAGATATTGAATTCAATAATGAAAATCTACTATCATTAGTTCTCATCCGTAAGGATGTTATAGACTGAGAAATCGTGTCTTCTGTGATTTTCAGTTTAATTTTTACTGTATAAATAAATATATATATATAATGAAAATCTACTAATCGGTTTATCTTTCTCAGGTGAAAGGTGTACGATCGACTGTGCTTTACGAGGTGGAATGTGTTAGCAAAGTGAGCTCCAACAAAACCAGCTTTAATTTAAATAAGGTTAAAACACTATTTGTCTTAAGTTTGTTCCAAAATTTTATTATGATAAACTTATGAGATTGTAAGGTCATCAGTTTATGTTTATGTATATTCATTTGTTAAGAGAGTATGCTATTTTATAATTATTAGTAGATTAGATAAGATGTGTTTATGGGTATTTATTTGTTAAGAGAATTGGATACTTTTATGTTTGACTATCAGTTTTGATCTGTTTTATAAGGTGGTGTATGATGATAAAGACCGATAATAAGCTATAGTGTAAAAGATCTAGACTTATAGAAATGAAAGTAATAATGGTGAAAAACTTTAAACATTTAACACACTAATCCGCGAATCCTCGAAATATTAGTCCCCGCACGCGGGTCTCCTAGTAGATATAATATATGCATCTCAAATTTCCACTAGCTACGGGCTACCTACTAAATATAGAAGATAGGCTTCTTGAAAAAGCATATCTTCTTATATTCTACTCTCGTTGTTTATTAGGGTTTATCAACTCCTAGTGTTGCACATTGCAAGTTGGAGAATATTTAAGGAACTCTCTGGTTTTTTCGGTCATTAGACTTTTTTTTTATAAGGTAAAATTAGACCGGAAATCATAGAAGAAACGGTTTTTTAATTTATAGCATCCTTGCGGATAAGAAATAAAAGCCCTAGATTGGCTTGAATATCTTTCAAGGAACTCCGCTGACCCAACTTTGCAATGCAGTCGACCACCGCATTTGTTTCTCGAAAGATATGACAAATCTGCACTGAAGAAAACAGTTGTAAAACACAAAAGATATCAGAAATTAAAATTTCAATATCCCAAGGATGATGCCTGCTTTTTATTCAGAACGTTTACAATAGTAAGGTTGTCGCATTCAACTTGAATGTTGGTAATATACCTAATTCATGGGCTTTTACTAGAGCATTTCTAACTGCTAAGGTTTATGTTCTCAAAGGGGTTGAATTTCCACATTTGTCAGCAAAGAGGAAAGTTGGTTCACCTGTACTGTTTATGAAGATATAGCCAAAGCTAGAGTCCCCACTTGTTTTGGTGGATCCGTCAGTATTAATTTTAATCACGTTATCCGGTGTTTTTTTCATTTCCTTTTCGATCGTCTAAGGTTATTATTGTTTTTTATTTTAGGTTTTTTGTCTGCCAGGCAGTCTGGGTTCCAGTTTTTTGGAAACATTTTGTTTGTTTCCGATTATGGATTTGTTTTTAATGTAAATTGGTACATCCTTTATCACGTCTGTATCATTGTTGTTCTTTCAAAACTTTGTTGGTTTCAATAAAACTAGATTCTCCACCACGAGACCACTAATTCTAAAAATTGTGATTTGTCGGGTTTTTTTTCGGATTTCCTCAATAATTTCATATGTTTTTATTTCCTACATTTAGAGATCTAATGATTCCAAATGTAAGTAGATTCATTTTCTCTAATGTCTTCAAGGTATGGTTGCACTGGAAGAGGAGATGATTAGAATCCTCCGTTTGTGCATTACAACGGACACACCCCTAAGGGAGTGCAACTCCTTTTTCAGCTAATATTGCTTTGGTTGAGAGTCCATTTTTCACAATTTTCTAAATAAAGTTTTTAACTTTGGGATAAGTGTCCAACTTCCAAATCCAGAAAGATTCATAGTCAGAGTATCTTTTATTTTTGTTGATCATATCCATAACAGATTTTGTGGAAAATCAACCATTTTTACTGGATTCCCATTAATTCTATCATGAATATAGTTCAAATGTATTTGGTATGGAGATAAATTGTTTAGTCAAGTCATTGGGTAAGCATTGTTCAATCATATCCTTATTCTAGGTTTTGTTTGGTAGTATAAAATATGTCACTAGAGCATCCTTGTTCAGAATTGATTGTGTATTAATAATGTCACTTAAAGGAGTTTTAGAGAGCCATTTATCAGACCAGAATCTGATTGTTCTGCCATTTCCAACTTGCCAAATTAGTCCAGATTTGAATTCATCCAGAATTTCAATCATTTTGGACCACTGCCAAGAGCAGTTTCTTGTTTTCTCATATTGTAAAATATGCTTTATTTTCAAATACTTTTCAGTAACAATTTTGACCCAAAATTTTTCTTGATCAGCTAATATTTTCCATAGTAATTTAAATTGTAATGCTTTATTCATATCCTTCGATTTTCTCAATTCAAGACCTCCTTATTGTATTGGTTTACAGATCTTTTCCCACCCTATAAAAGGTTTGTATGAGGTATCTTTGTTCCAGAAAAAGTTCTATTTAGTTTATCAAGTTCATTATGGGTATGTGTAGGGAGAATAAAATTTGCATAAGGTAATTTGGTCTATATGTAAAATTCGATTTTATTAAAGTTGTTCTTCCTGCTTGGGAAAGAGAGTTAGCCTTCCATTTGCTAAGTTGTTGTTGTGTGCTAATTAGTAGATCATCAAATGTATTAGAATTGACTTTATCATTAATGATAGAGCATCCTAAATATTTTTCAATAGATGTCATGTTTGTGATTGTGAAAATACATTGGATTGCCAATTTTTTTAGTGTTGATTACTTTTTTTGTAACATGAAAAGCAAATTTATGAAAATTTACTTTTTGTCTAGATATTTTGCAGTACTCGTCTACAATATCCTTAATTTCCTTGCAGTTTTCTTGTTTTGCTTTTGATAATATCATAATGTCGTCTGCAAATGCCAAGAAAGAAATTCACGTCCCTTGTCTAGAGATTTGGAAACCTAAACCAGGGTCCACAGAGTTGAGGAAACTTCACGGAAGATGAATCGTGGACTTGGCAGCCCTGGTCAGATGTCGGATAACCCTCTGCAGCTTGCGGTCAACTAGAAGACTGAGAGGGAGGCGATGTTGGTTTGCATCGTCGGAGGCGAGATGCGGCTCCACAACAGTTGCCAGGAGCCCGAGAGTGGGCGAACGCAGAGGGATGGAACGAGAGAAACTCCGCTGCCATCCAACTTTGATCTCGGTTAAGATTTGGCTTGTTTGGGTTGTGTTGCGCGCAAGATCAGGGGTATTATATGTGGCCAAGCACTCATCCGATAGATTCAAGTATAATCCGAAACCGCAACGGAAGACTCAGCTTATATACAACTTAATTTCCCTAATTTGCACAGACTGTGATGATTTGGACACGTGTAAAGGAGGTTACTTGATGTCTTAGTGTGTAGGTTTGAGAGTTTGATATTTCATAACTTCCGTTACGATATGAGATCGATGACCCAAAAAGAGCTGTAAGGAAGTTATTAGACAAGACCTCTCACTTGACACTCACACAAGACATGGCCCAAAATAGGACCATATAGAGGGATGTGATTCGTGTACCGAACTCCACGATTAATTAGGTTGTGTAAGGTGTTATTGTTTTTGTGTTGTTGGTGGTAGAGTCTAGGGCATGAGGTTATGAGTTTTTTTACTTGTCCTAGCTATCACATGTATTCGTTTACCTACAAGTGTGCGTTAATGTGTGTCTCTTTGTTGTGTGTTGCTTATTTATTTGTATGGAAACACTCTCTCAACTCTTGGAGAAAGGGTTCGTATATCTTGACCCCTCAAACAATGGAGGACCCTGATTTTTTTATAAGGAGGGACGAAGTTTTGGCAAATTTTAGAGTTGAAGCCCACTTATTAGCAGCCTGACAAGCCTCTTTATTAAAGGGATAGAAGAGCTAAATAGATAGAATAGACAATGTGTGTCAATCCTATACGGGAAGTCTTGTGCAATTAGAAAATAATATATTAACCTCCTAAGATAATATTTTTTAGTAATTTTTAAATTTGACAGTAACATATTAGTACACAACTTAATTAGCTAATATTCAAGAAACATCATGGTCAGTATTTACATTATAATTTACGAATTACGTAAACTGAAAAAAATAGTAAGCTATATAAAAATTGATTTAGTTTGTAAATAAAAAAAAGCTCAACATATTATATCTAACAATCTAAAAATTTAAGACCTAACATATAAAATAATTTATAAATTTATAATTCTTTATTTTTGTTTAGATATCTTATATCAACTGTAATAATTTTTTTTCAAATAAAAACCTACTAATTACATTTTTTGTCATTAATAAAAGTAAAAAATGGGCTAATTAAGATATAAGGGCAGGGCCCATGTAAAATAGAAGTGGGCGGGATATACTGGAAATATGTTGTTGTTATAGTGTCATTAATTTATTTTGCAGTAGTTATGCAAGAATGCCTATATACAGCAGCAGATATGATAAATCTACACTGTCCAGATGGTAAGAAGTAGGTTTTTGGGACCAATAAGAGTTATTCTCCTCACTTAAATCTGGGAAAGAAAATCTAAATATATATTATGAAAGATATGTAGAGACAAAACAATTGCATTGTCCAGATGGTAAGAAGTAGGTTTTTGTACTACTTCATATTCATTTTTTTTTTTGAAAGGTAAGAATTAGACTAGTGTCAAGAAGAATTTAACACTTAGCTTATAACATCCTTTCGGATGAGAGCTTTGAGCTATGAGTTGTTTATGATATCGTTCAGAGAAAAGTTGTGGCCAAGTTTTGCTATGTGATCGGCCACCGAGTTCAATTCTCGAAAGATATGAGAAATTTGCACTGTGTGGAAAGACTGTAATAAACATAGGATATCGGAGATAAGAATCTCGATTTCTCATGGACAGTGCCAGATTTTATTAATAACGTTTGCAATAGTACGTAAGGTTATTGGTTTCTATTTGTATTTGGTCGTATTTCATTTCTTTTGCTTTAAGAAGCACATTTCAGAGAACAAGAGTTTCAGTTTGAGGGGAGTCGAAATGCCACAATTTTTTGCATGGATAAAGATCAGATTTCCCATGTTATTTCTACAGATAAAGCCAATAGCAGACGCTCCATTAGCTTTGGTAGATCCATCCACATTGATTTTAATAAATTTATCTGGAGGTCTTTTCCATTTGAGTTTTCGATATTTCCTCGTAAGTGTCTTTTTCCGTACCGTGGATCATTGATCAAGAGTGCAATCTGGATTCCATTTTCGCGTTTTACTCCAGGCAGATATAAGATTTTGTATATATTTAGGTAGATCTTTAATGACATCATTGTCAGGGTTGTCATTTAAGAAAGTTCTCTGGTTCCTAAAAAACCAGATGCCCCACCAGGCCACATATAACTCAATCAGCTCAACGGGGGAGAGTTTAAGTTTTACTTCTTCAATAATTTCTTCAATGTGTTTGTTTGCAGAGTTGATAGTCCTTAGAAAGAGGCTAGTTGTCATATTAATCTTTGAAATTGTCTTTAAGGTATGATCACAATGAAAGAGGAAATGGTTCGTATTCTCCATAGGGTGAAGGCAGGAGATGCAACCCGGGGGGACCCAGACTCATTTTTCTTGTAGTCGTGATTTTGTTGGTAAGCTGTTTTTTAAAAAAATTCATAGGAAATTTTTGACTTTGGGATATGTGTCCATATTCCAGATCCAAGATGAATCGTATGCTGATAAATGTTTATTTTTGTTGATGAGCTTCATAGCTGATTTTGTCGAGAACCAACTATTTTTACTTGGTCCCCGGTACATCTGATCGGTAATGTGGTTCACGGGAGTTGGGATACCCATAATCCTCTCCACCATATCGTTTGGTAACATTTGTTTGAGTTTTGTCTTGTTCCAGTTCATATTTTGGTCTAGGAATTCATGGACTCTTCAATCTAGGTTTGTATCTAACGCATGGTTGATGATGTTATAGAGAGGTTCATTTAGTGTCCATTTATCTGTCCAGAACTTGATTGTTTTCCCATCGCCAATTTGTCAAATGAGTCCTTTTTGAAATTCTTTTTTGTTGCTCATCATTTTTTACCATTGCCAATAGCCGTTTTTGTTATAGTCATAAGATAAGAGGTGTAGTGTTTCTTCCTTCCATGCAATTTGGGGTTTAAGATCTCAGTTTTCTTTTCCTTAACTAATTGAAACATCTCTCTTCCTTCCCTGCAATTTTAGGGTTTAAAATTTCATTTTTCTCTTTCTTAACTAATTAAAACACCTACAAATACTATAATATACAATTTAAACTTTTGGTTGGGCAAATACGATGATACTAATTTTTGTAATATCTTTTATAAAATATATTAACTATTTACAAATTAGCCTCCTAAAGTCGAATTAATCGGTATTTGATTGAAAATTAGGATTAATGACCTAATTTAGAAATTTGAACATCAATTTTGGGGTTTTCATAATATAGGGTTTATTAAATTAATTTAGCAATTAGAAAACTTATGAAATTTATTATGAATTTCACATTATAATTAAATAAAACATGAATTTAATTTAAAATTAAAATTCATAATTTAATTTTAACTCCAATTAAACAAAAATCTTGCGTCACAAACCAATTAATCATGAATGCTATAAAGCTTCCTTAAATTCTTTGTTCTTATTGTGAGTATTCTGATTTCTGACCATGCATGTATGATATATGTTTCATATTATAAGTATTGTTACCACCCCATGTTTTGTGGATTTTTCATTTATTTCACCTTGACTATTCTGACCATTCATGTATATTTCATACGGAGTATCTTTCAATATAGTAAATAAACTTTAATAACATGCATGTATCTTTCATATTCTGACCACCTCATAATTTTCATCTAATATACAATCCCTACTATCTATTATATTCTCATCTAACCATCCATTTTTCTAGGATTTTTATTTAATCGATCATTGCTTCTATATAATATTTCTCACTTAACCATCTCTTAGTTTTCAACTTATAAAAAATCACTCCTTCCTCATATATATAAACATACAAGAAATTTCTCATTCTTATTCCTTATAAGGTATGAGGTTAGAATATTTAAAAGGGAGTTAAGATAACTCACTAGAAGTTAAAGGTAACTTTCTATAAAATTTTAACAAAGGGTTTAGGTGAAAAATCTAAATATAAGGGGTGGTTACTATTTGTTATGATAAACGCAATAGGAAGAGTTTCATTTTCCGAAAGCAATAGGGTGACTTTTATGCATATTATTAACAAGAAGAAGAAAAAACAAATAAATTAAGTGGCAAGGAAAAGTAAGAATGTTGTAGTCCCATTTTAAAATTTAATATTAAAAGTACGCTAATGTTGTTTAGGATGTAGATACCATTTTTGTTCTTTAAGATGTAGATGATCAGTTATTTCTAAACAAATCTTCGAATGATATAAAAGAAAACAAAATTTGAAACCTTTGTCAATTTGAGCAACATTAGTGTATATATTTTTTGGTCAAAAAACATTGGTATATATTTGTGATAACTGAAGTGCTTTTCCACAATGGGGACGGTGGGAGAGGTAAAGGCGGAACTTGTAAAATATTCCGCACCTTGTGCAACTACATTCATTTTATAATATGGCCAATCATATACTCTTATCGGTATACATTTTTTTTAAAATATCTTAGTTATCTGTTTTCTAATATATTAATTCACTTCTTTCTTAATTTCTTATTGTTTTAGAAAATTAACGTGAGTGTTGTTTTTTTTTTGCAATACATGACATCATTTTACAATAATTATAATTTTTATTCAATATGGTCTAACTCTAACCACATCAAGTCATCAACTGGTTACTTCTATACTAGAATTTTTAATAGGAACTCTAAAATAGATAATTTTTGTAAAAATTTTATAAAAATGATTTAGGCATATCAATTATTTAAAATAAAGCTTTATGTTTGCCTTGTACCAAAAATAATAAAAATAAAAGTTAAATATAATATACCTCTTTTTTATTTTCATTATCTGCACAAAAAAATTTAAAAAAGGACATATAAAGTTGGTCATAAATAATTTGCAATGTTGAGATAACCCACTATTTTTAATTGTAAAATTTATTTTACCAATCTATTATATATATTAATTAAATATCTCCCCTTTTGAGCTCTTAGAACGTTTCTGGACCCACCATATTTACATGTCATTTTCTCATTCGTTTCTTTTTTAAATTTTTTTAATTTCACTTTAAATAAAAATTGTTTATCAAATCAAAATTTATATGTAAATATTTAGATTACAATTACTTCCAAAACCAACCAAACTTTAAAGTGACAAATAACATTGTAAATAAATTTAACCATCAATCTATATATATCTATATCTATTTATTATCTATTATATATATATTAAAGCTCTCCCCTTTTGAGCTCTTAGAACGTTTCTGGACCCACCATATCTACGT
Source organism: Rheum nobile (assembly GCA_027886185.1). Lineage (NCBI taxonomy): Eukaryota > Viridiplantae > Streptophyta > Magnoliopsida > Caryophyllales > Polygonaceae > Rheum > Rheum nobile. The sequence goes on along the minus strand of WOAB01000292.1, from coordinate 881,305 downwards.
GTCATTTTCTCATTCATTTTTTTTAAATCACTTTAAATAAAAACCGTTTATCAAATCAAAATTTATATGTAAATATTTAGATTACAATTACTTCCAAAACCAACCAAACTCTAAAGTGACAAAAAATATTGTAAATAAATTTAACCATCAATCTATATATCTATATATCTATATTAAAGTTGGCTCTTTTTAAGCCACCAGAGTGTTTTTAGGCTCAAGTTGTTAAGGTTTTATTTTTCTATTTATTATTATATTAAATAATCAGTAAAATATAAATTAACAAAAAGACCTTAACAAGATTTGCAAATTACTTAGCTCTAAATTTTAAAATCTTATCAAATTGTGACCAAAATCTCATCAAACTAACTAATTTTTGCAATAAATGTTAACATAATTTTATATTTGACGGAAATATAAATGTGATACATATATTTTTTCTAATGCAACAATAATATTAATTGACATTTAACATCATCGGAAAAATTAATTAATTAATTAACTTAAATATTAAATATTGTATAAGGTTAGGTTATATACTTAACTTTAGATGCCATATATTTTAATGATTTTCTTGGTAAATATCACAAATTAGTGACAAACTATTAGCAAATTAAATGAACTCATGTAAGTTAATTAGTATATTGACATAACAATAAGATTAGTGAACTCATGTAAGTTAATTAGTAACAACCTTTAGATAACATATCTTTTAAATGATTTTTTATTTACTTACAATGCATTCACATTTTGAAATTTAAATAAACCCACATAAATTTGATAGCGATAAAATCTTCCCTTGATAGATTTCACATTTTCAAGATTTAATTACAAATTATTTATGAACTTGAAATAATTGATGATGAATATAAAATATGTATGAAAATATCAATATAGTATTTGAAATATAATTCAATTGGGTTTTATTTGATTCTCCAATTGAGTTAATTTAGTATATTAATAATTATGAATAAATATAAGTGTCCAACATATATATAATAAAACAATGAGTAAATTAATATGATTTTATTTTCAATAATATCATGTCAATGTCTAAAACCTTAATTGAATATTACAAAAGGTAAAAAAAAAAAAAAAAAGCTAACAAAAGTAATATTCTATCAACAAACTTAAGAAGTTTTAAAAAGAATATAAATCTAAACATATCATCAGTAACATATTGTTGGAAGATTGACAAATAACATCGTACTAACCTATTAAATTGAAGAAAAAATAGTATATTTCGATTCATAACTTCAATCTCGAATACTATTTCACTCTAAATATACAAAAATAAAATGTTCTTGAGTTAAGTAACATGTACAATCGTAATTTTTATATATATTTAGAGTGAATTTTTTTCCTATAATGTTTTTATATATAAATTCAATCATATTATTTCTATTAGTTGTATATGTTTGGAAAAAATCTGATATAACTACATGTCAATATATTCTCATTTCATATTTTCATGTATATCTTATTTTTTATAATCACGTAGTCATTAATTTATACTCATGTGACGTTTATTCGTATACTAAAATTTTCTTTCATAAATATAAGTCGATTGTGCATGACACGAGAGTTTAAACTAGTTGATATTATAAACATCCAAACTCTTAGGACAAGAACAACTGAAGTCAACAAAATTGGCATTTAATCAATAGAAGAATGCAATTTTGTTTTCCCCTATTTGAACTTTGAAGGAAGACCGACAAGTAAACAATTAAGTTTTCTTCCATGAGAAATTAGCTTTTCACATGGTATGGTTTCTAAGCTCCAACCAAACAACAACCAAATAATCAACCATCCAACATCTATATACACCATATTTGTACTAAAATTCAAAAGGAATTGTATCATAAAAAAAAAGATAAAAACAATTGTTCACAAAATATTCATGAATTTCGTTTATAAAATGGCGGAGATAATAGACCCCACTTCCATCCCCCACCAAGAAAATCCTTATAAATAACCCCGTAACAGGGGCTGGTAAGTTTACTACTTTCACAAAGCTGGAAAAAAAAGAAAAAGAAAACAGAGCTTGAGAAATCAGCAGCAGCTACAGAGGAAAAAATGGTGGGTTCCAAAACTGTTCCCAACATCCTTTTCCTTTTTTCTCATCATCTGATTGGTACTGTGAAACTTGTACGAAGATCGTACAATTAATTAGTGAACCTCCAATTAGCTTAATCTCATCAATTTGTGGATTTGGGCGATCAATTTTCTTTTTTGCAGGAAACAGAGGAAGCGAAACAGGGGGAAACTTGGGCAGGGTACGTTGATTGGAGAAACAGAGCAGCCATCAGAGGTCGCCATGGCGGGTTTCTCGCAGCATCATTTGTTCTGGGTAAGTTTTGAATCTGAAATTCCCAATTCATTTCATCCAAAAAGTAAAATCATAAATCTGAATTTTGGGGATTCGGAAATCTGCGTGTTTTAGGGGTGGAGGTGATGGAGAATTTGGCGTTCTTAGCGAACGCGAGCAACCTGGTACTGTATTTCCTGGAGCACATGCATTTCAGTCCGGCGAGATCGGCCAACGCCGTCACGAATTTCATGGGAACGGCGTTCTTGCTCGCCCTCCTCGGCGGATTCTTCTCCGACGCCTATTTCCCCACTTTCCGCGTCTACCTCTTCAGCTCTGTCGTCGAGTTCCTGGTTCGTTTCCTAATTTCTCTGTTTTTCCGTCTCTGTAAAAGAAAGAGACAAATTACATAAAGTGGCCCTAATTTAAACTAAATTGTACAAAATCACCCGTAATTAACATTTCAAGTTTCAACTTATATAGGGTGTATTTTGAATTTTCCAACATGTTTTTTTTTTTTTTTTTGATTAGGTAAAAATTAGACTGATATTATTAATTAAACTTAGGCAAAAAAACAACCAATAACCCAGTTGAATTTATGGAGTTTGTTTGTAAATTCTGTTTAGGGCTGAGTCAAAGTTAGGGTGTTGTATGGGTATGGGTTGTCATAAAAGAGTTGATTTCCCCATCTCATTCTATTATATGCATCATCTGTTTTTAGGAACTTTTGGTACGAAAGTGATAGTCGACACATGATCGATGCTGGGTTTGAAGTTTGAACAGTTCAATAACTATGTTCAGTAGGAAAAGATTGGCAAGTTGAAGTTAACACATGCCGTGATGAATAGGATTAGGGTTTGGGAATTTCTATTTAATGTTTACACCAAATTCATGCTTACTAGTCACTTCGATCAAAATATTTTGAATCATGCCTTAGTTGGCTCTTTCTTGGGTTGGCCTATCTATTATTGCCTTCAATTAAGTTTTAGCCGCTTATAAGTCAACCATATTACTAAAAGAAGTTTGCTAATCCAAGATTACCGATTGTCTAAGATTAATTTATGTTATCTTAGGTGTCTAATGATGATCTATTAGTAGTTTGTACATCTTAGCAAACTTCCTAGATCTGATCTAAATTTAGCGCGTAATCATACTTCATGTATGCTTTTATAGGATCGAGTAGGGTAAATTTCACTTACGTGTAATAAGTTTTAACTTTTCACTTAAGAATGCTTTACTACCCATTAACATATATCTAGTCCAACCTCACTAACTCAACTGGTAGGTAATGACATCAGTGACCGGTATTTTTTACATAAGAGGGTAGTTAAATGAAAGGTTGAACACTTACACCTAATAAGGATGGTTAAGTTTGGGATTGTTTTTTGGATTAGATAAGGATGGTTAATTGTAATTCAGTTATTCAACTTTAAATTTAGTTAAGGGGATGTTTGGAACCTAACAAGCTTGCTAGGGGAATCTTCAATTCACACACTGATGTAGCAATGAGTTTGCACCCTGGGAAATGGTCCCATTTGTTGACAAGTTTTCTTGATTTATTATCATTTCCCCATTTTTCACCTGTGAAAAATAACCCCAAAAAAAGGGAGAAAACTTGATTAAAATAGGAGGAAGCTTTCCCTGTTTCTGAAAACAACATTTGCTTGTTGTATAGTAGTTGAGAGTTATCCATTCCTAAACATTTGGTCTGTATACTGCCAAGCTAATGATTTAAATGTTTCCGGGTCAAATTTTATTGTTTTGATAAGATTGTACAGAGAATCCTCATCACAAAATGAAGCTAAGGAATCAGAATTAAGTAATTGATGGAATCTCTTGACATTGCCTTGCTTACAAGGAACCATAGAGGCCATAAGAGAATGATAACATACCTCTTCACAAATGCACAAAACTCTCTTTTGTCATTTTTGTAGCTTTCAAAGAGATAATGTGACACTTCATAGTTGTATCCATTGCAAGCTAATGCACCTCACGTGACGACGGGCCCACCAATCGCCACACGGATGTCCTATTGGCCGTGTCTCGTGGAGGAATCGACCAATCGGTTGGGTTCCCCAAAGACGTAATAAACTACTAAGGATAAATTATAAGAAATCCCATGACATATCTCCAATACTTGATAACTCACTATGATTGTATTCTTTTGATCAAGATTGATGTTAGAGAACTTGTATGATGAACTTTCAATGGGCTTGTGCTGACGAACTCGTAATGGAAATGAACAGGGCTTGGTTGTGCTGACGGTACAAGCATACTTGCCGTCCCTCCAACCGCCCACGTGTGAAGCCGCTCCATGCCAGGAGCCCACCGGCTCTCAGGCAGCAATGCTGTTCATAGGGCTCTACCTTGTGGCGGTAGGAGTAGGAGGAATCAAGGGCTCATTACCGACGCACGGTGCTGAGCAGTTTGATGACAGCACTCCTAAAGGGAGGATCCAGAGATCCACCTTCTTCAACTACTTCGTCTTCTGCCTTTCGGCTGGTGGCTTGATCGCTGTCACGTTCGTCGTCTGGATTGAGGACAACAAAGGCTGGAAATGGGGATTCTTTATCTCAACCTTGGCCATTCTCTTCTCCATCCCTCTCTTCCTCTCGGGTTCCGCGTTTTACCGAAACAAAATCCCCGATGGAAGTCCCCTCACAACCATATCTAAGGTATTGTCATTCAAAAATTGGCTTCATAAGCTTGCATCTTTGTTTTTATCTTGGTTATGTTTTTGTTTGACTCGAACTTGAGATATCTGGATAGTACGCTTAAGGGGCCTAGATGTTGATTATGTTTTTTGCTTGTTTTTGTTTGGTTTCCCATTCTTATGGGTCTCGGAAAACATCTTCTCGACTTGTTCGGGATATGAGTGCGTACATATCGACCCCCAGGTCACGCTTTTGCGAGATTATATTAGGGTTGATTCTTGTTGTTGTTCATAAGTTTGCATCTTTGTCATTCTTTGCTTCTCAGGTGTTGCTAGCAGCTGCACTCAACGCTTGCGTGAGACGAAACACGACAAGTGCAATATCCAACATGTCGAACAGTCCAAGCTACCAACGCGACGAGAAGGGGAGCCGTCTAGGCCCACCGGAGACGCAAACCGAGAGCCTCAAGTTTCTGAACAGAGCAGTGGAATCCAAGCCTGCTTGTGCACCACTAGAATGCAGCATAAAGGAAGTAGAGGAAGTCAAAGTTGTACTAAAAATCCTGCCAATTTTCGCCAGCACCATCATCTTGAACTGCTGCCTAGCCCAGCTCTCGACGTTCTCGGTGCAGCAAGCCGCCACCATGGACACGAAGCTCGGTTCCTTAACCATACCTCCGGCCTCACTCCCGTTCTTCCCCATTGTCATCATCATGGCGCTCGCCCCACTCTACGACCACATCATCATCCCGTTCGCACGAAAGGTAACCAAAACCGAGTCCGGAGTCTCCCACCTCCAACGTATAGGAACCGGACTCCTCTTATCGGTCGTAGCCATGGGCGTCGCGGCTTTGGTTGAGGTGAAGCGAAAACGAGTAGCAACCGAGCAAGGCGAGCTGGACTCAGCCGCGCCATTGCCCATCACGTTCTTCTGGATAGCGTTCCAGTACGCGCTACTCGGGTCAGCGGATCTCTTCACCTTAGCGGGAATGCTCGAGTTCTTCTTCACGGAGGCGCCTTCGAGCATGCGGTCACTGGCCACGTCGCTGTCCTGGGCGTCGCTCGCAGTCGGATACTACCTTAGCTCGGTGATGCTGTCGATAGTCAACGCGGCTTCGGGTAGAGGTCAACACAAGCCTTGGCTTGTGGGTGCTAACCTGAACCATTACCGGCTCGAGAGGTTCTACTGGCTGTTGTGTGTGCTCAGCGCGTTGAACTTTGTTAACTACTTGTTTTGGTCAAACCGGTACAGCTACAAAGCTACTTGCTCTACGAACCAGTACGAACCGGAAAACAAAGAACAAAATTGAAAGGCTATTGCAACAAAAATGAAGGTGTAAATAGGCGGGAGAGTGTTCCTGAGGTATAACCTGTTACATTATTTGTTATATGACATCGGCAGTATTGTTTTGTGGTTTAATCTCAATCAAACAACAAAAATAGCAGAGGACAAATTCAATTCATTATAACCCAAACAAAGAAATTGAAAACACATTCAATTCTGTGTAATTGATGAGGGGAAAAATAAAATTCTTCAAGATGAAAAATGGTCATTAATACCCTCAGCAACCAGCTTAACCCAAACGCCGCGGCTAGGGATTCCGGCGTGGACCAGAAACAGCAAGTAGTAGCCAGGGGGGCCCACATTCGGGTTACCAGGCGCCCTCACCGTAACCTTGTATGTTCTCACAGACAGCTGATCCAGTCTCTCCACACTAGGGACCACCATCCTCTGATTCATCCCGGACGAGTGCGTCGTGAACGGCGGGAAAAGCATCGTCACCGCCACACCGTTCTCTTCCTCGCCCCTGTACTCCGACAGATCGTACGTCACCGCGAAGATCTGGCCGTACGTCACTTCACTCCCCTGGCTTTCAATGGTCACGATCGAAGGTCGTAGGAGAGCGTACGTGGGGTCCATGTAGTGCGGAGCATACGATTCCATCCTCAGCTCCGTGGGGAATCGCGCGCCAATGAAGGTGTACTCAGGGTTAGGGTTGCTCCCCGCCACCAGCACCCGCCCGTCCGATACCAGAACCGCCGATGAGTGGTACATCCTCGGGATCGCCGTTGGTTTCATTACCGCAAACCTCCGGGCCGGGTCGGGCTCGTATGTCCGGTACAGAACCGGATGTAGAACCGGATTATCGGCGTTGTCCCACCCCGCCGTTCCGTTACCGGCGCCGTTGATAATGAGAACGTCGCCGGTCGGTAGCATTATCATATCTCCCATTACACGTGGCATCGGCATCTCCTCCATCACCCAGCGAGGGTTCGAGGCGGTTATCTTCAACCGCCCGCAAGTTCTCGAAGCTTGAAGGAACAATTTCCCCTCGTCGGCGAGGTAATACGCCCCGGCCGGCGCGCCGCCGCAGATCAAGATCTCCAATTCCGGCGATTCGTCATCGCCGTTGAGCGTTATAGGAAGCAGAACCGACGATCCCGTCGACGGATAGCATCGTCGATCGTCGCCTGGCATCGGAGGAAACTCCCTGACGACCTGATTTCTCCGATAGTCGAAAGCGATTGAACGATTGTTGGCGAATATGAAGAGGTTTCCGTCCGGCAAGAGGTGCAAGAATGGATAAAGATTGTTCTCGTTGTTTCTCCCGTCCCAGGTTTCGACGAGAAAAGGGAGCCGAAACTTTCTCGGCGCCGGATTTGGCGGGAAGAATTCGTAGCTAGGGCTGTTCCTGCCGCCGACGATGATGATCCGGCCATCGGGAAGGAGGTGGTTAGAGGAGTACCACCTACGCGCCGAGAGAAGCACGGGGAGCTCTTTCCAGTCGCACGCGCTCCCTCGATCGCAAGGATAGAACGTGCGAATCACGCGCTCGCCGGAGCTATAACCGCCCGTTTGGATAAGCACGCCGTTGGGGTCCACGGAGCCGGACGAGCAAAACGTGTCGGTTTGAACGGTGAGCGGCCTGAAGGTGTTCGAAGCGACGTCGTAAAGGACGGAGTGTACGGAGCAGTCGGTTCCATCAAGATCAAGAAAGGAGCCGCCGCCGGCGCAGCTTGCGGAGCTGCGGTCGAAAATAACGATGGTGTCGTCGTGGAGGAGCTGCATATGCATAGCGGAGACGCCGAGGTTGGCTTGGAGAAGGGCCCATTCGCCGCCGGGAGTGGCGGCGGCGGCGTCTTCCTCGGGGGAATAGTCCCACAGTGAAGCCAATGCCGCCGGAAAAGACAGAGAAGAGGAGATGGATGTAGTGCTGGTGGGAGGCTTTAAGTTAGAGATGAAGTGAATGTTGCCGGCGGGGAGAGTGGTGAGTAGTAGAAAGAACGGAGGGAGCAAGAAGAAGAGCGGCACGAGGTTGAGGAAAAGCCTCCTCTTGTTCCTGACCGCCATTGTTGTACGGACAATCAGACTGTAATTTCTCTGTTTTCTTGCTTCTGAAAGTGGTTAATGTGAACTCTCTGTTTTTCTGTTCTTGAAAATCTTGTTTATAATGTTGCGAGGGGAAGAAGGAAAATTAAACCTGACAACTATATATAGCCGATCAAAAAGAAAATGTTATTGATCCAGTAACAGATTATGTATCGAGATTCAAGTACTCTTTCTTTGTTCATGACCCAATAGAATTCTACTTGTCATTTAGAAGAGCTAGGGCCAATTGATTGAGTCCTCAACGCCACCTTAACTGCACCAATTGCACCCAGTTGCTGCTGCTCCGGGCTTAACCTATGTGGGTTCTTGCATTCATCGTCATCATCTTCATCTATTTGGACCTCCACAAAATATGCTATCTGCAGAGTGCAACCCAGAATCAAGCTCAGCTAATAGACAGTAAAGAAATAGCAGTTTGATCAAATGCTGAAGCCATCAATATTACCTTTCCAGAAGCATTCCGCACTGGTGAAATGTTCAAAAGACTCCAAAATGAGCTCTGATCCTTTCTGAAAAGAAGAGGAAATTGAAGAGATATTTCAAGTAGAGATCACAAAATTCACAGATCATAAACTAAGATAAAGATAACATATGGTTAACCTGTAGTAAATGATCCTTGCTTTACATGCTTGACCACCTTTCACACTTTCCTCAATCTGTATAAGTGCAAGAAACAACCTTTGAATATATCTCTTACAAGAAATGCAAACAATAAGAAATGAAGAGAATAAGGTCCTCATAATACCAGCTCTAAGGTTGAACGATCCGTTTCCAAGCCACACAAAAGTTTACGACTGCATCCCAACACTTGGTGTCTAGCATAACCTATACCAGAAAACTTTGCTTAATAAAATGACTATCTTCTCTCTCAAGTAATGGCAAAATTGACCATAGCTCATTTAAGCGTACCTGTCATAGTTAGGAAGGCGTCACTTGCATAAGCAATTGGAAAATTGAGCGAATGTGGGTCGTATCTGCATAAAACAATTTAGAAATGTTTAACCTAACAATGCTGCAAGCCAATGTAACTGCCGACGAGCAGCACCTAATCTGCAGTAGGATTACAAGTAACAGAAATAACTCACAATACAAAGCTTTGTTTGATTCTACCGAGAGATATTATTAAGGCTGAACTGAGAGCACTTGTACCGTGCATATTGCATCTCTTCCCACACACACGGTTGCCAGTCAGCTCACTATAGCGACTCAGCACGGATAATATGTTGCTTGCAGCGTTTGAGGCCTTTTGCTTTTCCAATTCACTTGCCTCACACAAATCCTCGAATTCTGTTCATGTGCGGTATAACAATTTAAAAAATTGGGTATTATCAATAATCAGTAACATGACAAACATAGAGCTTCAAATCTAAAATAATCCCTCAGCACCATCTTCAAACCACTCTTTACACTCCCTGATTCCCTGTAAGAAGTTGTTTCTCAAAACTTGCAGATTTTCAGAAAACTCTCATTTACTAGTAAGAGCTAATTCCAGACTCCAGTATTAGAACAGAAAAACACACAAGAACATGAAATGTGAATGGAAATATATAACAAGCTATGAGAGAACTAAACAAAAACTTATACAGACTGCATCAATGATCAATTCCAGGATAAGATTCATTTCTAGTATCATGATAAGTTAGAACCACATAATGTGCTAAACAATGAGAATCAATGCATTTGTGTCTTGTTACATGTTTGTAATTATAAAGGAAGCATTGCAAACATATACTTAGTGGCTTGAAAGTTGAAACCATACATACACAAAAGAGTGTAGCAGTTATGTATGTACCTTTTCTTGAATCCAACACTGAATCACATGCCAATTTAGAACCCGAATCCAATTTCGAGCAACAAACCTCCCTTCTACAAGACCCGAGTAGAAACTCACACGACCCGAACGCCTGTCTACTACACAAATCAACAATATCCTTTCGAACCCCGCCTCTCAATCCTACTGATTTCCTACTGATTGGGACTTGCACACCAACAAAATGTGTAACCCTACCATCCTCATTCCTAAATACAGGGCTCATATGAAACAATATCCAAAAGGGGCAACCATCCTTGTGATAATTCAGTATACTAATTTGGGTATCTCTCTCTTCTCGGATCGCCTCCCTAATCTCCATAACCGCTCTCCTGTTCGTTTCAGGCCCCTGAAACATCCTCCCATTCTTACCAATCACCTCTTCTTTTGAGTATCCACACATTTTCAAAAAACCCTGGCTTGCAAAAACAATTGGGTGGCCAGAGATGCAAGGGTCAGTTATTGTGAAGTTATCAGGCAATTCATCCAAGGCCTCGTGAACCCAGTTCGAGTATTGGTTGTTGAGTGATCGCTCAATAAGCTCCAATGGCGATTCCATGTTTTGCTTTCTCTTGTGTTGTTCTCCTTGTTGCTGAGAACCAGTTCAATCCCATTAGGGAAATCAATCGTACGCGTTTTGGGTCTGTTTAAAACACAGCTCTCAATACACCCGAACACTAATAAAGAACCAATTTTGAATCACAAATACTGAAAAACTGTAAATCGCGGAATTCAGCAATATCAACGGAAGGAAGACTCAAATTCGGGTAGAAAGTAAAGTGACGCTAAACCCATTAAACTTACCAGTGAATATATCGGTGGAAAACGGAGCCGGCGAAGAACAAACACACATCAATCGATTCCTCTTTTTTCCTAATTTTGGGCGGAGAAAATTTCGTAGAATATTCAGAGAAGGGTCTCAACTCAAGCTATTTTTTTTTTCTGGAGGAGAATGCAACTGGGGAAGCTCGAAACTTTCAGCAACAAACAAGTGGGGAAGATCCAAAGACGGCCACCAGTTACTCTCTCATATCATCATATCAGAGTATGATATTTGGGTCTCTAATTGTGGACTGCGTTTCTGCTGGTTTCGGCAAGTTTTGATATTTCTCAAATGATCCACAAAACCAGACTACACTTCTCCTATCATTATCCAAATTCCGCTAGCTAATCAAAGGTTTTGCAAATTCGGCGAGGTGTTCACATGTTTAGGCTATTCCGCAAGGTACGCTGAGTTTTTTAAAAAGTCCGTTAAATAACCCTCCGTTATCTTTCCTGTTAAAGTACCGTTAATTCATATTTTTTTAACAGAAATTCCGCGAGGTAACCCTCAGGTTTTGCAAATTCTGCCAAATAACCCTCTGTTACTTAATCCGTTAAAAAAATGTTAAATTTTTATTTTTTTAATGTGAAAAACTGTTAATTATTAACTTTTAATACTTTTTAAAAAGTTGTTAATTGATTTTTTTAAAAGGAGAAATAATAACAAATGCTAATATTTAGTATCATCCATAAAATAAGAAAAAAATTAATAATTAACTACATAAATGAATTTACTTAATTACTTTGTTCATTCATATAGTTTATTATTAAAAAATGTAATTTTCATTTATGTAGTTAATTATTCATTTTTTTCTTATTTTATGGATGATACTAAATATTAGCATTTGTTATTATTTCTCCTTTTAAAAAAATCAATTAATAACTTTTTAAAAAGTATTAAAAGTTAATAATTAACTACATGAATGAATGTACTTAATTACATTGTTCATTCATGTAGTTTATTATTAAATGAATTTACTTAATTACTTTGTTCATTCATGTAGTTTATTATTAAAAATTGTAATTTTCATTAATGTAGTTAATTTTTTTTTTTTCTTATTTTATGGATGATACTAAATATTAGCATTTGTTATTATTTCTCCTTTTTAAAAAATCAATTAACAATTTTTTAAAAAGTATTAAAAGTTAATAATTAACTACATGAATGAATGTACTTAATTACATTGTTCATCCATGTAGTTTATTATTAAAAATTGTAATTTTTTTTTTATGGTTGGTACTAAATAGAATTTAAATTATTTTTTCTTTTTTAAAAAAATAATCAATTAACAGTTTTCACATTAAAAAAATAAAAATTTAACAATTTTTTAACGGATTAAGTAACATAGGGTTATTTGACGGAATTTGCAAAACCTGAGGGTTACCTCGCGGAATTTCCGCTAAAAAATATGAATTAACGGTACTTTAACAGGAAAGATAACGGAGGGTTATTTGACGGATTTTTTTAAAAACTCAGGGTTATCTCGCGGAATAGCCTAAACCTATGGACACCTCGCGAAATTTGCAAAATATCAGAATTACCTCGCGGAATTCCCGATAACTTTATCATATTGAAATCTTTGATACACCGCCAAGTGTCTAGTTTGGTGAAGACTGAAGTGTACATTATCATAATAAACTTTGATGTACATTATGATCTATATTATACCTAACTTGTGAATATAAATAATAAATACTGGGGAGGCTACCCCATTGAGAATAGGACGGAAAGATTGCAACTTTGGATAAGGAAAAATAATTAACAAATACTGGTTTTGCACACGAGTCATTATTATTTGTGTAAACACCAAACTGGAGAGGAAAAACAATAGCAGTAATCTCAAGGGACAGTTCCAAAATTAAAAATGATAACCTCAAGGGTCTCAACAATGGTTCGCTCTTGATAAATATGGTTTCGACCAAGTTTATTTTGCTTACTGATGATCCTCATACAAAACAACAACCCACCTTACACACCAAATGGAGATAAACAAGAGTAAGTGCTCAGGGCTTCAAAGCCAATGCAAGACCAATCTTAGCACTCTTCTCAACTGCCTGAGTGTCGACTTCTCCTGAAATGGTGAACAATGACTTTGGACGCCACTCGTGCTGGATCAGGGCGCTTGCTTTGCCAAAGTTGTTCACTCGGGCCTTTAGTGAAGTCAGTGGATCGAGAGTGTGTTGGGTGCCGATGGTAAGACTGTTGTCATTGCTTGAGAAGCTATGGCTTAGTTCGGCACCAACAGCAGTCACTGGGCTAATGGCGTGGTAGTATGAAGCATTCAAAGTATCTCCCTTATTGTTCCTGCAATAACATAGAGGTCACAGGGCTTATCACACTTGTATCATGCACTCAAGATTCCCTCTTTCACTTGTTAGCAAACGTTAGCTCTTGATGAGGGGAGTTTGAATTGTGATATGCTCTAAATTCAAGTGCTGTATTTCACTTACAGGTTCAATGCAGCAATAAGATCGCCTTGGGAAAACCTGAACCCAGCATTGCACTTGGTGACATCCCCAGATGCAGAGTCAAATGATAACTCAGTTCCAAAAGCAAGAGTGTCGTTTCCAAGGACACCAGCAAAGTTAATGATGGGGTTTGCAGTCAAACCAACACTAGTGCTAACTCCAGCAAGCTCGTGCAAGTACTGAACTTCAACCTGATGAGCAGCAAGCCACAAAGAATGCTTGTGAAATTATACACACAACATCCTACTGATAGAAGGTAATCAATCAGCCAGGCTGGCCTCCAAATCTGGAAGACGAATTGGAAGTTTCTTTCTTACCTTGCCCGAGTTCTGGTCAGGAAGAATGAAGCTGAATATAGTTTTCAGCCCGGGGAAAGGGTCATCAACCGTAACTGTGGTTAAAACCTATGCATCCAGCCAAAACATTGAAGAAGAAGTAAGACAACAAAATCAGAAGCCGGCTAATTACAATGAGAGTTGCATCACAAATGCCTCAAGCTGAATCCAACACAAAATGACAAAATGAAGAAATTAAAACAAATTATTTGTCATTTCATGTGTTGTTTCAGTGTTAGACATTACAATCAATATCCACAGCAGAAAACTAATTTGATATTCATATTATTCAATCAAAGTTGTAAAGAAATTCTTCTAATACTTACATTAGAATTTGTGTCAACTTTCACATCAGTGGTCACATTCTTATTCACCAACTTCGTGCTCACATCTGCAAAGAGTAGATCTCCCTTTTTGGTGGCTGAAGAAGTAATTGCCTACAAAGGAACAAAAATCATAGAAGATATGAGAACAGATAAAAATGGTTCAAATACGCTAATACTCAAGCAAGCAAATTATTGATTTACAATAGATAATAGAATAGGCGAAAGTCAATATTCAAACTTTTAAGTGTGGTCTCATAAACCTATACAAATTATCAATAACAAGATGCTATGAGGCAACAACAAAGTACAAATATGAAGATTAAACAATTGATAATAATTAATAAAGATGAAACAAAGCACACACTTGAAAAAACTATCTAAAGTGAAGGTCGTGGAAAGTAGATGCTACAAGGCAACAACTTCCCTTTCAAAAAAGTTAAGGCACGAACAAGGCAACAACTTCTTCCAATTTTCTTCCTTTCCTGACCTTGTTTTGAGAGCATCCAATTATAATAACTAAGCAATATAGCAAAGATCAATTGAAAAAGGAACATAGTCACAATGACAAGCATTCTAGATAAAGGCTTTGTACCTTTTAATTGACAAAAAATCCCTCAATTCTGAAACTAAGCAGTAGCAGTTAGCCAATAGCTCTTAATTAATCATTTTCTAATCTCTCAAACCTCCTCCGTCAATCAAGCAAAATAATAAATATAAAATCAATCCGGGATACAACAGAGCACTTGGTGCAATTTTCAATTCAATCCATTGACTCCTAATTTACCAAGTACACGCCATCGTAAATGTTACGCAATGCCAACACTATACAGCCGCAATAGCAACCGTAAGAACACCGGGATAGAAAAGATCTTTGTTTCACCAAAACCTATGCTGACTCTGAATGGGAATTGATCATAAAAACAGCAGCAACAGGGAGGGGGAGAAGGAGCGCTCACCACACCGGTGGAAGAGTAAGTGGTAACCGTGAATTTGTGGTCACTTTGGTAGTCTCTGTAAAGAAGATCTGCGGATTCAAAGAATCGCGAAAGAGAAATCAGGTCAAACGAACAGATAATGCAAATCCATCGAAATAAGAACAAACAGAAGATGGAAAATTGAGATCACCTCTGGTTTTCTTGCCGATGTCGGAGTACAATCCTGGACCCTTCACCATCTCTTTGTTTTCTTTAAGCTGAGCAAAGGAGGGATTGGAGAGAGGAGAAGAAACGAGGGTTTGGGAAATGGGGGAGGCTATTTCTACGCTGAGAACCTCCAAAATGTGAGAAGCTGCGCCGTTGGATCTTCTGTGATTTCTGAGACTTGTGTTCTTGACCGTCGATTTGGACGAGTCGTATTATCTAATCCATATTTTAACCTTCTAAGCTGAATTGTTTAACAATTTTTTGAATATAATATTTCGTATATACACGATTCTAATTACTTTTTACAGGATTTTCTCATTATCGATTATGACACAAGTATTTGACAGAATATGCCCATATTCTATTGGCATTATTCCGTTTTGCCGATTGATGCTTTCCAAGTTTCCCATGGCAGCTGTGCCAGCCATATATCTGAAATCCGCATGTAATACCAATATTTAGTTTGGAAACAATCATATCATAAAACTGAAAAGTTCGATCGTTAGTTGTCCAATGTTTATGTAAAATCTTAATTCATTACATCAATATAAAAACAACCGCCTATCCGTATAGACTTTGAATAATGTAACATACAAATTTAGGCAATGGCTAAATACACGCGAAAATAAGTCTAAATGGACGCAAAACTACACGCTTAAGCCAAGCGTCCGGTTTTACAGGCTTAGCTTAAGCGTGTAGCGGTATTGTTGGTATTTATAAAAAAAAATCCACGGTTCTTACACGTTTAAGCTAAGCGTGTGCCCATACGCTTAGCTTAAGCGTGTAGTTTTTATTTTTATTTTTGTAAGTTTAAAAGCACACGCTTACCTTAGGCGTACAGTACAAAAAAAAATCCAAAATTGCATTTTTTTTTCCCATAATCATGTAGAGAATTTCAATACGAGTCCGTACATATAAAATTCGTCCAAAACGGATATCGTTTGCCCCTCCAAAAGCCCAAAAAACGAAGTCTTCAACCCGTGCGCATAGCTTCTTCGAGCAGCCCATCCGTAAGCTTTTATAAGCTTCAATGGAGCATTTGGCAAATTTCTTGGATCTGATTGAAGTCATTAACTATTGGGCATTTAAGAGGACCTTATCATACACGTAATTCCACATTTAATCGGATTGAATGTCGATTAAAATCGTAGAATTTTATCCCCAAAGCCACCATGTCGTCCAAGGGGGCGATTTGAACAAATCCAAAATTGGATCAAATCCTCTTCAATTGGAGGGCATGAATCATAGGGCCTTGTTGAGGGTGTCCTAAGATTCAAAATGCCTATAAAATCTCCTTCAATCGTTGCCCCAATGCATCCAATTTCGAAGTCAAAACTCATGAACCCTAAATCCCGTTACCGGTTGTTCTTGACCGAAATTCGAGCACATGGAAGCTTTATTCTTGCAATTGTTGGTACTACTAGCCTTGAAAATTGATCATCTTTCAAAGCCCTCTCTTTACATCGCCGGAAAAAGACCACTTCCATTCAATTTGGAGTTTTTCCGACGAGGTATCAAGAAGGTATTCCGGCGGAATTGAATTTGTGCCCATTTTGCGATTTTTGGGGTATTTTTCATTTGTTTTGTCTTAATCTTGGTTAAATTAATTAATCTAGATTAGTGAAAAATATTTTAGGATCAATTTGGTACCCGACATATAATATGTAAGTAATAAGTTTATAATATTTAACCACGATGTTTAACTATAGTATATAAGTAATAGGTACGTAATACTTAATTATAATACATAACTATACTTTATAACTAATATATTTTGTAATACTTAACTATAATACATAACTATAGTATATAAGTAATAAGTTCATAATACTTAACCATAATGTATAACTATAGTATATAAGTAATAAGTTCGTAATACTTAATTATAATGAAATACTATAGTAAATAAGTATAACTATATAAAATTCCATGAAGTACTATAGTAAATAAGTCTAAGTATACTAGATTTAATGAAATATTATAATACATAAGTGTAACTATATGAAATTTAATGAAATACTATAGTATATAAGTCTAAGTATACTAGTTTAATGAAATACTATAGTATATAAGTCTAAGTATACTATATTTAATGAAATACTATAGTATATAAGTCTAAGTATACTGGATTTAATGAAATACTATAATATATAAGTGTAACTATATGAAATATAATAAAATACTATAATATATAAGTTTAAGTATACTAGATTTAATGAAATACTATACTATATAAGTGTAACTATATGAAATATAATAAAATACTATAATATATAAGTTTAAGTATACTAGATTTAATGAAATATTATACTATATAAGTGTAACTATATGAAATGTAATTAAATACTATAGTACATACGTGTAACTATATGAAATATAATGAAATAATATAGTATATACGTGTAACTATATGAAATGTAATTAAATACTATAGTACATACGTGTAACTATATGAAATATAATGAAATAATATAGTATATACGTGTAACTATATGAAATATTATAATATATAAGTCTAAGTATACTAGATTTAATAAAATACTATAGTACATAAGTGTAACTATATGAAATATAATGAATTACAATAGTACATAAGTGTAACTATATGATATATAATGAAATACTATAGTATATAAGTGTAACTATATGAAATTTCACGAAATACTATAGTATATAAGTGTAACTATATGAAATATAATAAAATACTATAGTATATAAGTCTAAGTATACTAGATTTAATGAAATACTATAGTATATAAGTGTAACTATATGAAATATAATGAAATACTATAGTATATACATGTAACTATATGAAATATAATAAAATACTATAGTATATACGTGTAACTATATGAAATATAATGAAATACTATAGTATATAAGTCTAAGTATACTAGATTTAATGAAATATTATAGTACATAAGTGTAACTATATGAAATATAATGAATTACAACAGTACATAAGTGTAACTATATGATATATAATGAAATACTATAGTATATAAGTGTAACTATATGAAATTTCATGAAATACTATAGTATATAAGTGTAACTATATGAAATATAATAAAATACTATAGTATATAAGTCTAAGTATACCAGATTTAATGAAATACTATAGTATATAAGTTCAAGTATACTATATTTAATGAAATACTATATACTATATAAGTGTAACTATATGAAATTTAATAAAATACTATAATATATAAGTTTAAGTATACTATATTTAATGAAATACTATACTATATAAGTGTAACTATGTAATATCCCGTGAATTTTAAGGGTATTTTGAATTTTTTTTCTTATGCCCGTTTTGCTAGACGGATTTAATTCAGGGAGTTTCGGACTTTCTGTAAAGGGTCTGAGCTCTGTAAAATTTTCCAAGCAATATATAATACAGTTGAGGTGTTTTCGGGGTTAATGTATCGTTAGTGTACGAATATATTTAACCCGGGTTTAAGGAAATTAACCCAAAGTGATTTCGGATAAGACGAGGTGATTTTGGCCGTGGCCGCACCCGGCGCCAGGAGCCACTGCACCCGCGGCAAGGGCCAAAACAGAGTCGGCTTCGTCTTCGCAAGTGGCTTTGTGCTGGCTGTTTTGGGCAGGCAGGTGGGCACCCAAGTGGCATTTGCTTTGTCCCCTTGTCCCCTCAGATGGAGCTCGGATTTGGGCTATAAAAGGGGTCGAACCGAAGCCAAGAAAGCTTATTCTTCTTCCTCCTTTTCTCCTCTGTTTTTCCTCCATTTTCGCTCGGTTGGAGCTCGATTCGAGGAGTCTCTTGAGTGTTAGAAGGTTGCCCCTAGTGTTGGGTAAAGCTTTGAGGTGTTTTGGTTCAAGTCGAATGCAAAACGAAGCTTGGAATCGAGGTGGGTATTTTTCTCTCCCGCCATGGCTGTGTTCTTGGAGTTGGCCACTGTTCGACCATCGCACACGACGCCAGGCCTCCACCGCACCCGCAACAAGGCTGTCCGAAGTGTGTGTTTTGTAGTTTGGCTTTGGGCTTGGCTCGTTTCCTTTGATTTCTTCTTGTATTCTTTTAGATTCATATATAAGTGTATTGAATCTAACTTAGGGTCTTGTTATGGGCCATTTCTTAGGGATTTAATATCCAAGATCTGCTCCAGTTTCAGATCCAGGAACTAGACGTTGCTCTGCTTGGTTCGAATTTGTCGGATCTAAGGCAAGTGGCGGTTCGCTCTTGCTCATCATTCCATATTTCGATTATTTATCAATTGTTTTGTTGTTAAATAATTTGGGATGGTTGTTAATTATGTTGGAAATTGTTTGATAACGTTATGTGATTAAAAACTGATATTATACTAGGTTGTATATTCTGCTAGAACCGACGCTAGTATATTGTAGATTTGTTGTGCAGGTGAAGGCCGTAAGGGTCTTTGATGTGATTTATTGTGTGTTTTAGATTATTAAATCTAGGGTGATAGTTGTGCAGGTTGGGCCGTGATGGTCCTGTGTGTGGTTGTTGTGTGTTTAACTGTTAGTTAGCACGAGTATTCGTAGGAACGACTGGATCCTGTGAGTTCCATGTGCGTTTCTTTATAACTGTTAAGGGCAGCTGAGACCCATGCGATAGTAAGAGGTTTGGATCCTGGGAGGTCCATTCTTCGATGAGATGTTAGAGGTTTGGATCCTGTGAGTTCCATTCCGAGTCCTGCGTGACAGGAGGTTAGGTTAAAAGCTTATAACGTGATGTGTGTGTGTGTGGTCATTTAATTCGGATAAGTGCTTGAGGGCACCTAATTAATGAATCTTGGGCGATTAGTGCAGCTAGGCGCTAGTGCAGCTAGGAAAAACTCGTCTTAGTTGTAGATCGCTCGTATGCGATACTTGTGTGATGTGGTTATGTGTGTTTGTTTGAGTTTTCCAACATTTGTCATCATGTTTCCTTTTAGGCTCAATTTCTTTGGAGTCTTCTTTTGGGATTGATTGCTGTGAGACTCGATCTCCAGAATCTTCTCTTGTGCATACCTCTTGTTATTTCAGTAGGAGTATGATGGTTGACTAACGTTATCGGTTGTTATTCGAGAAGCGATGAGTCTAACCTAATACGACTGCTTCGAACCACTCTGCTTTGTACCCTTGCTAGTCTATTCATTTAGACTAACCAACCATAATTTTCCTTGTATGGTTGGCTGGTGTCATCCGTTCGATTCGGCACATCAGGTATGTTGCTGTTCCGTGAAGGCTAGAAGCGACTATGACAATGGACGGTGTTTTGTTTTCGACAAGTTGTTTTGTCGTTTTGTTTAAAAGTATTCCGCTGTTGCATTTCTGATGTATTTGGGTCGTGTTTGGAATGGTGTTGACATTCCGCAACCATGTGGTTTAATAAAAGTTATGATTTTAGTATTGTAACTATGTTTAAGACAGTTATGTCGTTGGAAAAGCCTGGGGTGACTTCGGGGTTTACGTCCGGAGTCATCGACAGTAGCACTTTCAATTCTTTCGAAATTTGGGGGTGTTACAAACTATATGAAATGTAATGAAATACTATAGTACATAAGCGTAACTATATGAAATATAATGAAATACTATAGTATATACGTGTAACTATATGAAATATAATGAAATACTATAGTATATAAGTCTAAGTATACTAGATTTAATGAAATTATAGTATTTTATATAGTTACACTTATGTACTATAATATTTCATTACATTTCATATAGTTACACTTATATAGTATAGTATTTCATTAAATCCAATATACTTAAACTTATATATTATAGTATTTCATTAAATCCAGTATACTTAGACTTATATACTATAGTATTTCATTAAATCCAGTATACTTAGACTTATATACTATAGTATTTCATTAAATCTAGTATACTTAGACTTATATACTATAGTATCTCCACACGTTACGTGTGAGGTACAACCACACGTAACTTGTGGTAAGGCTCCACACGTTAGTATACTTAGACTTATTTACTATAGTACTTCATGAAATTTCATATAGTTACACTTATTTACTATAATATATCATTAAATCTAGTATACTTAGACTTATTTACTATAGTACTTCATGAAATTTCATATAGTTACACTTATTTACTATAGTATTTCATTATAATTAAGTATTACGAACTTATTACTTATATACTATAGTTACACATTGTGGTTAAGTATTATGAACTTATTACTTATATAATATAGTTATGTATTATAGTTAAGTATTACAAAATATATTAGTTATAAAGTATAGTTATGCATTATAATTAAGTATTACGTACTTATTACTTATATACTATAGTTAAATATTATGGTTAAATATTTATGAATTTATTACTTATATACTATGTATTATAGTTAAATATTATGAACTTAATACTTACATACTATAGTTACACATTATGGTTAAATATTGTAAACTTATTACTTACATATTATATGCCGGGCACCAAATTGATCCTAAAATATTTTTCACTAATCTAGATTAATTAACTTAACCAAGATTAAGACAAAACAAATGAAAAATACCCCAAAAATCGCAAAATGGACACAAATTCAATCCCGCCGGAATACCTTCTTGACACCTCGTCGGAAAAACTCCAAATTGAATGAAAGTGGTCTTTTTCCGGCGATGTAAAGAGAGGGCTTTGAAAGAGGACCAATTTTCAAGGCTAGTAGTACCAACAATTGCAAGAATAAATCTTTCATGTGCTCGAATTTCGGTCAAGAACAACCGGTAACGGGATTTAGGATTCATGAGTTTTGAGTTCGAAATTGGATGCATTGGGGCAACGATTGAAGATGATTTTATAGGCATTTTGAATCTTAGGACACACTCAACAAGGCCCTATGGTTCATGCCCTCCAATTGAAGATGATTTGGTCCAATTTTGGATTTGTTCAAATCGGCCCCTTGGACGACACGGTGGCTTTGGGGATAAAATTCTACGATTTTAATCGACATTCAATCTGATTAAATGTGGAATTACGTGTATGATAAGGTCCTCTTAAATGCCCAATAGTTAATGGCTTCAATCGGATCCAAGAAATTTGCCAAATCCTCCATTGAAGCTTATAAAAGCTTACGGATGGACTGCTCGAAGAAGCTATGCGTACGAGTTGAAGACTTCGTTTTTAGGCTTTTGGAGGGGCAAACGATGTCCGTTTTGGACGAATTTTATATGTACGGACTCGTATTGAAATTCTCTACATGATTATGGAAAAAAAATGCAATTTTGGGATTTTTTTTGTACTGTACGCCTAAGGTAAGCGTGTGCTTTTAAACTTGCAAAAAAAAAAAAACTACACGCTTAAGCTAAGCGTGTAAGAACCGTGGGCTGTTTTTTTTAAAATACCAATAATACCCCTACACGCTTAGCTTAAGCGTGTAAAACCGGACGCTTAGCTTAAGCGTGTAGTTTCGCGTCCATTTAAACATATTTTCGCGTATATTTAGCTTGTCCGCAAATTTATAAGATTTAATAAGAATTCTTATGTGAGTTGTTAAAAACGACCAAATCATAACAAGGCAATCATCCATGATTCACGTGTTAATATTAAACTATTAACTATAATTTATAAAATTGATAAAAGTGGATTTACATTTAACATAGATCAAAATAAATAAGTAAATAAAACTTCAGGAATTTGCTTTAGAGAACAACCCAGAAAAGTATAATCCATATCCATTATACAATTTACACTTCTTTTTTAGGTTCATCTTACATATCCAGCTCAAGATAAAATTCATGGGCCGGCCCATACGGATAATTAGTACTCGGACAATTGGAAGTCCAGAAGCTTGCCATCTGTAGTTGTCAAGACGGTGGCGCCTTCGTTTTTATGTTTTTTCCTGTGGGCGAAACGCGAAAGATGTTAGAAAGAGCTACGATACAAAAACGAAAGAAGCACAACTGATTTCGACAGTTCTCTTTTATCCTGAAGGAATGTCCACAGACGGAGAGAAGGCCAATACGGAGGTTTTCGAATCCCGTTCTTCGATTGATCGAGCTTACGATCCGCGAATTACAGGTAAATTGCGTCTTAAATGACTGTTCATCGGCATAATCATTCTATGTTTATACTACGGCTGGTTGTGAATTAATATTCATTTGAATTCAGCCTGTTGTTGATTGGTGAGATTGTTGATTTTGAATTATAGAATTTCAAGTTAAACTATTGATATCGTTCCGTTATCATTGGCTTTCGCAGCATTTTTTTTCGCCTAATCAATTGCGTTTGATTAATGTTGTTTGAATGCCTGTTAACGGCACTCTAAATGAGTCGATATAAGATATTGAAAGCGTGCAATCCTTGAGTCGTGATGTTTTCAGGAGATGAGGAATTTAGATACAAAAAATTGTGAAATGCAGTAGCCACACTTTTTGAAACTAGGTTCAAATTATGCTTGGGATTAGGTCTAAGAAAACGAAATCACGATATTTAGGATTGACTTATAAAGACGGGAACACTTCCAATCATCTTCTGCAAAATTGCTCATGATCTGGAATTCTTACTGGTTTTGTTGTTCATTTCAACTCTACTACATATCGGTTGGATAATTGCAGATATGTCAGAATCGCAGGAGGCGGAAGGAAAAACCACAATTCCAAATTGTGATGCTTACTTTGAGACTATACAGACCAGGAAGAAGCTACCGCGATCTCTGCAAGAATCGTTGACATGTGCATTTGCAAAAATTCCAGTGTCTTCCTTTCCTGTAGTCAATCACGGGAAAGGTAAAACCTAAATGCACAAATTTATTTCTCAATTTTGTAACTACTTCTAGCCCAAAACAGAATGCAAGTGAGGAAAATCTTTCTAAAATTGGCCTTTTATTGCAGTGATTGAGATCCCAGCAGATATCTCTGTTGCTGATGCTGTAAAAATCCTATCAGAGAGCAACATAATGTCAGCTCCAGTGGTCAATACGGATGCAAGAAACAACACAGAATGGCGCGAGAGGTACCTAGGAATCATAGACTACTCAGCCGTCATACTTTGGGTTCTTGAGACTGCAGATATCGCTGTTGCTGCTTTATCAGCCACTTCTGCAGCTGCTGCTGGGGTAGGAGCTGGTGCTGTTGGCACCTTGGGAGTTGTTGCATTGGGTGCCACTGGCCCAGCTGCAGTTGCTGGGATGGCCATTGCTGCAGTTGGTGCAGCTGTTGTTGGAGGTTTTGCAGCTGATAAAGCAGCGGGGAAAGACGCTGCTTCTGCCGCCAACCATTTGGGAGATGATTTCTACAAAGTTCTTCTCCAAGAGGAGCCTTTCAAGTCCACCAAAGTATGTTTCCCATCTATGTGTGTAATTGTTCATTGTCTCCTATGATTGTGTCATGTGCATTATTTTAACCCCCTCATGATGCAGGTGAGGTCCATAGCCAAATCATTCAGGTCTTCCCCCTTCCTTCCGGTGGCAACAGACAGCTCGATGTTGACCATACTGTTGCTCCTATCCAAATACAGGCTGAGAAATGTACCCGTGATAGAACCGGGCCAGCCTTCAATCAAGAACTTCATCACTCAATCTGCAGTTGTTCAAGGATTGGAAGGTTGTCGAGGTAGAGATTGGTTTGATGAGATTTCCTCACACCCTCTCACAGATTTAGGTCTTCCTTTCATGTCGCCTGATGAGGTGGGAGGTGATCTTATTGCTATACTACCATGATGCTTTTCTAACTCAGTTGCTAGAAATGAAAACAAGCTGATTTTTTGCTTGTATTGGATAGGTTATAAGCATACAAAGCAATGACTTGGTTTTGGAAGCTTTTAAGCGAATGAAAGATCATGAAATAGGCGGGCTCCCAGTGCTGGAAGGACCCAATAAGAAGATCATTGGCAATATAAGCATGAGGGATATAAAATACCTGCTCTTGAAACCTGAGATTTTCTCCAATTTCAGGTAATTTGAATTGAATGATGCAGAAACAGTTTTTTTTATTAAAGGTTGGTTTCTTAACTGTTTTGTATGCCTTTGTGCAGGAATCTCACAGTGAAGGAATTTGTAGAAACCATTGTTTCATCAGCTCAAGAAGTAGGAAAAGTAGCCCCGCCGATCACGTGCAAGCTTGACTCAACTCTTGGCAGCATAGTCCACACACTTGCTTCCAAGATGGTTCACAGGATTTATGTTGTAGCCAACGATGAGAACGAAGTAGTCGGTGTTATAACCCTTAGAGATGTCATTTCCTGCTTCATCTACGAACCTCCCAAACATCTTGATAACTACTATGGCTTCTCTGTGAAAGAGTTGCTTTCCAAGTGATTCATAGTGTTGGCTCGTGGCTGTTAGATCAGTATCCTGCAAATATGTTAAGTTACATACATGATGCTGAACTGAGTTGTTGCTAGAAATCTATTTATCTACTCTCCTTTTCGTTCTCTTTTAACCCTCCATTATGTTTGCAATTGCAATTGACAGATTCATTCCGATTGCCACATTGAGAATTCATTCGTAGCACCATTCTTGTGTGTACTGGTATTTACAAAATCAATGGAAAGATTTTCGAACAATTGCCTCACTGATTCATGTTTTAAAGAGGATTGTAGTTATATTAGGGGGTGTTTGGTACAAATTCAGTATCGGGTTGGTACGAGGGTTGGGGTCGAAGAGGTTTGGACTTGAAACCCGATACCTGAAGTTTTGTGTTTGGTTAATGTTTTGAAATCAAATTTATTGCCCATTCATTGCCCGGATTGCCTAGTCATTGCCCCAATTTCAAATCCCTAATTCCAACCCATTTCAAAGCCAATAAAAATTAGGGATATGAAAATCAGGTATGAGAAGGTACAAGAAATGAGAATGATATTAAAAACGTTTTAACCAAACATTAGGTACAAGAAATGGGAATGATACCAAAAATGTGTTAACCAAACATTAGGTATCGGGTTTGGAAATCCCAATCCGATACCTGAGCGCCCATACCAGGTTACCAAACACCCCCTTAGATAACTCCGGCCTTGTTTGGTAAAAATATATTTTATTTATCAATATTTTATTTCAAAAATTTACTTTTATTAGTTTTGATAAACGTGCAATAAAACTATTTTTTTTTCTATCACTCATACTTTTATAATAAAATACAAATCAATAAAAACTACTTTTTCACCAAACATACTTTTTTACAAAAAACATACTTTTCAACTACTTATAAAAAAAAACTATTTATAAACTATTTATAAATACTTTACCAAACAAACCCTCCATTAGATCGTAAACGCCTCTCCTAAAATATATTTAAGGTTTTGAAAGAATTTATAGTTACTAAAAAATAAAATTTAATTAATAATAAAAACATTTAGCCTTTCAAATTTTATATTACAAATTAAAATGACTTATATTAATTTTCCGGTTTCAAGGTTTTAATAAATAATTTTATATATTTAAGAAGGAAATATCTAGTATGATTATTTTGAGGAACTAATGTTTTCTTATGGTAGCGTACTAGCGTGAATATGAAGCAAATAGAGAGAAATAATAATAAAATGACAATTATGAGAACATAGTGTCAGATGATAGAGAGAAAGGCGGTCCCGCTGATCTGCGCCTCCTTCGACGACGTTGTATAAAAGTCGGCTCTCCCACTTGTACTCTCTCTCTCACATCTTTCTCGGCTGAGAAAGTCCCAATATCCCCCTCTTTCCTCTCCGACTTCAACCGATCGGTCGCCATGAAGGCGTTCGTGTAACACCTCAACTTTCTTCACCATCGCACTTCAGATTCCTTCCTCTTACAGCGGTTGAGTCCTTCGAACAACAGACTTTCTGTTCCCCTGCGTGAAAGTAATTACTCGTTTCTTCTCAATCTCTGCGTGATTTTTTTTTTTTTTTCTCTTCCAGTCTGCAAAATTAGGTTTTTTCCCCTTCTTCGGAGTTCGTTCATAAATTCGGTTGATTATTTCAAAGGCGGATTATCTTTCTGTTTTTGTTGCTGGTCTCGTTGTTGTTGTTTGACTTGCTTATGCTGCTGATTGTCGTTCGTTGTTTGTTTAGCTTCGACAGATTGGAATATTAGGTTTTAGCGGTAACCCTAATTCGATGTGTTTGAGACTTGTCTATGTTAATTGGGGGGCCTTCGGTCGGATCTAGGGTTTTCCGCTTATGAGATTGAAGTTAGGTGGGGGTGAATTGAGGTTTTGCTTTTAATTGCATTTGACTTGTTGCTTTAATTTTTTTGTCTTGGAGGAACTAAAAACTTGGCTTGCAGTTAGCTCTAAAAGAATTTCAAAGCATGTCTGGATCTTTTGAATGTTAACTGGTTATCCTAGTAAACATTTGTTTGATTTATGCAGCCTGACGTCTTTTCTTTTGCTCCTTTGCTCACATAGTAGGATTTTATCACTGTGTAGGAGGTCAAGATGTCAACTCCTGCAAGGAAAAGGTTGATGCGGGATTTCAAGAGGTTGCAACAAGACCCACCTGCAGGCATTAGCGGTGCTCCTCATGACAACAACATTATGCTTTGGAATGCTGTCATATTTGGGTAGGTTTACCGTTTACACTACAAAATGACAATGATGTGTTTCCTATCCATTTTCTTTGGTTTGATTTGTGGAACTCCACATTTAGGCATGCTAACAAAATTTCTTTGAATTGCAGTCCGGATGACACTCCTTGGGACGGAGGTATATTGCAACTATAAAGCAATTATGAAATTATTTTTTGGCTACTTATATGCTTATGTCTTCTATAAAGCTCTACCGCTTTGTTATGTTGTCTTGTTCCATGGTTTCCCTTATTATGTCATACTATTTCTGCGATCGTGCAATTACCTTTCACCTTCCTAGTATGTTGGACTTACTAGTTATGGTTTGTGAACTTAGTGCACTGTTCATTGGAGCCACGGGTGTCTGCTTCTTTTGTCTAGTGCAATAGCCAAATCTATGTTTTATTGGTTCAGGTTGTTGGGAGGGTATATGATCTAGGAATGATACTTTCAGATACATTGTGTAATTTCCTGCTTAGAACTTTAATCACTGATAAGAAACTTGCCAGCAGCTTGATTCTGCTTATTGGTTGACGATAGACTGGTTTTAACCTTTGCTTACAAGTGGCATCCATGCTCACCTAACATATAACTATCAAGATCTTCTAAAGTTTCTCCTTTTTTCATCCATTTCTCTTCCTATTATGGTCGACCCACTAAAACAAGCTCCAGCCTCACTTTCCATATATTTTAGCTCAAAATCATGGGAATATTCTCTCTAGCTATGTTGCATGGAGAATTGGAAACTCAGTGTGTGGGTTTCATTTATCAAAGACTGAAAGGGATTGTAGTGGAGAGATATAGAGAGTATTTGTTAATCATCCCCCAGAGACATGAGCACTTGATAGCTTGGACTTTGTGCTGGATGCCATTCATCATGGGAGATCAGTTACCGTTGCCAGTTGGCAAAGACGGAACAGCAAGAGAGATCTGAGCTGGGGTTGGGGGCAGTGGCTCCACAAGTGAGAGGATAGAAAATGATTTTAATGTCTGGGTTTTTTTATCTAATAGGAAGGGGCAAAGCAGGAAATTGTTTTCCTTGTTTGGGTACTTTCATTTTTTATGTTTAACCCTGTTTCTGAAAGTAAATATTGTTTTTAGGAAGTAGTAATTTATTGTTATTTGATGAAGTAGGGGTTTTTGAGAAGTATAATTTAAAGTGTTGAAACTTGAAACTGATTTTATGTATCTTATTTTTATTGTTACTGTTGCTGCAAGTGCATTACATGTGTTATATCCGGTGGGTTTTATGAGTATTCTTGATCTAAGGTATTTGCTCCTCTCATCTCGACACTTGACTAAGCATGTAATATATGCTATTATTATCCTTGCTGTGTTCATTTCCTCTATTTTTTCCCATATCGTATCATTTCCTTAACTATTCCATTTCTTTGCCACATAGCTCTCCGGTCTCTGCTGTTTCATATTGTTGCAAAATACGTTTTTAACCATTTTTTGTCCAGTACTCTCTAGAGCTCTTACTTGTTTGCTATCCATCACATCGCTCTTAATTCAGAAAGTCAATCCCTGATCTATATTAGTCTTGCCCAATACTCATCGGAACCTTTTTTTGATAATCCAAAAACCTTTTTGCTATGTCATTCACGCTTCAGTTCTTGACTAGCAATGCTATTATTGGATTCTCTGATTTGGATCCTTGCTCAACATGCGTAACATTTTTCTGATTCAGTGGGTTCTATACGCTATTTTTCTCGCCAATTACTTCTTTATGCTTTAAAATGATTGAGATTTTTTTTTCTTAGCTATCTTTTTGTGTTAGACACGAATGTAGATGGATTTTCTAATCTTCTCAAAATTTCTATAGTAGTATTTTTTTTTTGCCCTAGACAATTTGTAATTAGGAAGGTAGGTGTGTGTGAACTGTGAACCTAGTTGTCTGACAACGTTGATGTTCTTGCTCACCATTATCAAGTAAAATATAATGTTTGTAATACTGACTTAATAGGCAGATTTTTTGAAAGGTGGAAGGAGGATAATAACAATAAAAGATCCAATTCAAGAGTACAGGAGTTTCATACTTTGATAGGCGTCATTACATCATTGTATATCTGTTTGAATATGAACTAATTTTTACTTATCTTTGCCTCTGCGTTATTGATTTTAGCAAAATGCCAGTAGAACTTCTTTCATTTTAAGAAAGGTCTTTAATTTTCACATCTTTGCCTCTCTCCTACTGCGTCTTTTTCACATTGATTTGTTTTGCTTTTGTCAGGCACCTTCAAATTGACACTACAATTCTCTGAGGATTACCCAAATAAGCCACCTACAGTTCGTTTCGTCTCTCGGATGTTCCATCCTAACAGTAAGTCTGATCTTTCAATCAATCCTATCTTTAGCTTATAATCGTGGTTTAAATCTTGCCTTGATCCTTTATCAATAATCACTCTCCTTTTGCCAATTAGGTATGCAAATAAAAAATTGTTATCTTGAATAAGGGTTCCTATATCTGGCATCGGTGTTACCTTGAATACAGTTTCCTACATTTTGCTTCGCCAGCTTTGGTGTTATCTTGTTTTCTAGAAAAAGGTTTTTTAGAAAACAAAGCAATAAGTATTGCATTTTTATCTGCTACAGTCTTGTAACTTGTCCGATACTCTTTAGCGTGCTTGTTGTGCATTTGGCTTGTAGTGAATTTTCTTTATTTAGCATGTACTACTATACTAGAATCATCATGCGGTCAAGGCTCTACACACTACACTTCCAGTATGCACTTTAATCATTCAGTTGGTGACCTTTACCTCTTTTTAGCGCGTGCTTGTTGTGTATTTGCTTACATTTTCTTTGTTCTGCCTCATTCAAAATTTATTTGGATTAAATTTGGTGTATCACTTTGATTTCCTCCCCTCAGTCTATGCTGATGGAAGCATTTGCTTGGACATCCTACAAAATCAATGGAGCCCTATATATGATGTAGCTGCAATACTCACTTCAATCCAGGTACTTAAAATTCTCCATGTGTGACGTGCTGATTTCGTGTGGATTTATTCTGTTAATGGGGCTTCTAGTTGATAGTTCTATGGAAGTAGTGCAAACTGTTTGTTAAATTTGAGGTATCTTACATTCATTTCATTGTTGCAGTCACTTCTGTGTGACCCCAACCCAAACTCTCCAGCCAACTCAGAAGCTGCTCGGATGTACAGTGAGAACAAGCGTGAATACAACAGGAGGGTTCGTGAGATTGTGGAGCAGAGCTGGACTGCTGACTAAAACTCTTTTCCGGATCTATGCTTCTCCGGTGAGCAGTGGCCTTAATGACCCATCCTTGTCCTGCAATAATATTATGATACCTCAAAGTCCCTTGGTTCCAAAAACCTCTTTTTATGTAAAATTACAATTTCAAATGTTGCTTCTGTGGTGATGAACAATTGGATTGATCCGACCTTGCAATCAATCAGGTAACTCTCAAGTGTGCATTAGAAGCTTAGAACATTGTTAATGGTAGTTCTGAATTTGCTATTTCTGTACATGAATATAATGTCAACGCAGCCAAATACACCTGAAACAAAGAACATGGAATAATACAATATACAGGAAAGCATGGAAGATTTACAACAGAAGACGTGGAGATTGGTGATAGGCTGGCAAGCGCAACGGGGACCTCTGGGCAGTGGTGTTGTGGTGGTGACGGGCCTTATCCAGTTGGGCCAGAGCCTCTGGCATCTTGGGCCGGGCCTTGGGGTCAGATTGGAGGCAGTCAAGAGCGAGGGAGGCAAGTTTGGCGGCGTCCTTGTGAGGGTACTGCCCCTTCAAATTGGTGTCCATGATCCTTAACAGCTTCCGCTTGTCTCTCAAGCAGGGCCTTGACCAGTCCACCAGAGACTGCTCCAAACCCAGCTTTGTGCTGTCAATGGCCGGTCGCCCTGTCAACAGCTCCAGCAGAACCACTCCAAAGCTGTATACATCACTTCTTTCCGAGATTCTACCTGCACAACCACCCACCCACAATAAAACTTCATCTCTACCAGTATATCTCTGTACACATCTTTATCCCCAACATGTTTCCGAAAGTCTCAATTAAAGTGTGGCCAAAAGAAAACATCTGAAAAGCACAAGTGAGGCTCAATTTTGGACGAACCTGTGGCCATGTACTCGGGTGCTGCATAGCCTTGAGTACCGATCAGTTGCGTTGAGATATGAGTTTGATCTCCAGTAGGGCCTTCCTTCGCCAACCCAAAGTCAGAAAGCTTTGCATTGAATTCCTGCATACATTCAACCAAAACCAAAAGGTAAATGTCATTCAAATCATATTCTGTACCCTCATCACTCTTCCAATTTACATACCGAGTCTAACAGAATGTTAGAAGCCTTGAAATCCCTAAATATGATCCGAGCATCATGCAGGAAAGAGAGTCCTCTCGCGGCTCCTATGGCCACCTTGATCCTTGTTTCCCAAGACAGCGGCTGCGCCCCTCCTGTATACAAACCATCACATGAATACTTTTTGAAGTCAATGGCTGATTTCTTAAGTAAACAAATATTACGAGATATATCATTGGAAACTGCAATTATTGACACTTTTTATGCAACTTCTCTTTGCCTATTGGTTTGAAATGAGGTGGATAATTATTAGATTGTAAATTATAGTGTTTTAGCTTATCAAAGGCTAAAATGACACGTATGACTTACTTGTGAAGAGGTGATTCTCTAGGCTGCCCTTTGGCATGAACTCATAGACCAAGAGTCTATCATCCCCTTCAACGCAATACCCAATAAGCTTCACAAGATTCTGATGGTGAAGTTGTCCAAGACAGTTAACTTCCGTCTGCATCAAGCCCAACTATGAATAACCAACAATTCCAAAAAACAGTTACACTAACATTATGAAGTGATGCAAAGAGTTTGATGGACACACCAACCACTGTTTGTGGCCCTGAAAACCATCTGGCTTGAGCCTCTTGATAGCCACAACCATTCCTGAACCGGATTTTGCAGGAGTGAGTGTTTGTTGGTCAATCCAGCCTTTATAAACACACCCAAATCCTCCTTCTCCAAGCAGGTAATCAGGGCGGAAGCTCTTTGACGCAATCTTAAGATCAATAAATGTGAATGATTTTAAATTAGGGGAAGGTAGAATTTCTCCTTGTATTCTTGGTGTGGGGAGGATTTGGGATGTGCTCTTGAATCCATCTTTTGATACAGGTGGACTTTGGAGGTTAATACCCTTGCTTTTGATTGACCTCTTTGAGACTCCTGAGCCCAAAAAAAAACTCAGTTTATGATCTTCACAAAACAACTTTCTGTATGAAATGAAATGAATTCATCAATGAACAATAAAAAGGCGAAATCAAATGCTTCAAAATGGGGAAATTTTGGTATATGTAGGTATAGGAATGAAGTTGATTCCAAGAAACTACTCATATCAGCCTTCAAGACTATTCCCCACACCCACCAGAAAATAGAGTTGCTCAAATCTATTTTTGTCTTCTTTCCTTCTCTCCAAAATTATACCAAACGCAGAGTATTAAGAATCACTTAACCTCGTTCATGGTTTAACCCGATTATTATTACGATACCAAACGAGCCCTTAGAGGGTTTTGAAAGCAGGGAAGACAAGGTGAACAAAACCCTAGAGCAGAGAAATTAGCAGAGACAAGTACTAAAAGCTGATTAGTTGATCAGAAAAGAGTGAATTGAATTACCAGAAGAGTAGAAAGAGGAATCCACATCAGCTGAAGAGCGTAAGCAGTTGCCCATCTGGATTTTCTTGTAACAGCTGGTGGAAGTTAATTAAAGTGCAGAAATGGAAAGAAAGGAATTAAGCAGATGGAATTTGGGGTGCACTCACCATATATGGTAGTTGAGGAAGGTGGGTTAGAGAAAGTAAACGTGGATTAAGGGACTCCAGGAACGCACTCAGAAGCTTCCTTCTTCTTTGTTTACACTTCCCTCCCATTAGACACTGCAAATTTGTACAAGTGAGAGTTTTATTTGTAGAACTAGCTAGTATCTAAATTGGGTTAATAACTGTTTTAACAATCGAAGATGGGTCAATTTTAATTTTTAAAATTGAAGTAATTTTGTAAAAAAATAATGCACTTGTTCTAATAACCCCCCCAAAAAATCTTAATTGATGATTAATGATTTGTTGTACCGGACTCGACCGAAAATCGAAGACGGATCTGAAAATATTGGTCCGGTTCAATCCATTTTTCTGACCAATTTCATATTTTTTAAAAATAAGGTTATAATATTTATATTTTAGCATTTTATTTATGGTATATAATTATATATTAATAAAGAAACATATGAATTATATTATAATATTTTTATAATATATATAATCCACATTTTATAAGTATTTAATAAGAAGGAATATTTTTTCAAGTAAATTGGTTTAGATTCGAACATAACCAAAATCTTAAAAATGAGAACGAAAATATTCATTCTATCCGATTCGGTCCAAAAATCCGATGTGGATCAATTTATACTCATTCCTATTTTACTGTAGAACTAGTTTTTAAATTGGGTTGATGATTGTTTTAACGATCCAAGATTGGTCAATTGTAATTTGGTACAAAATAATCCACTTGTTCGAATAACCCCAAAGAAATCTATTTTAATTGGTGATGTAGATTTGCTATACCCTAAATGTGCCATTCATGCATGAGGGCTATGATTCCCAGCTTGACTTCCTTTTGCTTTTGTTTTTCAAATTTCTTTTCATAGGGCTTTCATTATGGAATTTTCCTGCTGATATTAATTAAGAATCTGAAAGCTAGGTCTTAACTCGCTGTTAATAGTAGCATTGATCGAGTTTAACAGTTTCTTTTTTGGGCAGCACAAAGCTACAAGCTTTACTACAAATACTATTACAGAATCAACCCTCCGTTTTTTTGTATTTGTCCTTTTAGAATTTTTTCACGTATACTAAGAAAGTCATTGAAGGTGTTTTAAAAATCCAATTTTTTTCTTCTCAATTTAATCATGTTGGAATTTTAGATACGTAAAGCGGAATTTCAGGAAACGTTTTTCTAACATCTAACCAAGAATCTCATGTATAAACTAAATAGATCATAGATAGAAAGAATTAATTATCTCTTGATGCGTGTTTGAATATTTCTATAATGGAGAGATTATAGTCTCAAGTGTGACTCCTCTATTTGGTCTATCCGAGTATTTAAATATGAATCGTCTTTGATGTCGTGTGCTAAGACAAACGAACAAAGGAGAACTTGGCTTCACCTTTTGGGAGATATTCTGTCGTGTACAGTCGTATGAGAATGATTCTCAAGTGTGAACTCTTTCACAATGTGGCCGTACCCTTGCTTGGAGAGGAGGAAATTGTCCTGTACGTTTGTTTGTTTTTTTTTATAGAAAAACAATCACTTTTGTAATATCATATATATCATTATTAATTATGGATATAATATTTTTATATTATTTTCATATATCTTCTAATAATACACCTCTTTATCAAGTAATTATTAATGGTAACTTTTACCCATTCATAATAAAAGCTTATCTCCTAATATAAACCACATGGGCCCAAATTCATGTCTAACATGGGCTTTCGGTCCAGTTTGATCCAGCCCATAAACTCTAAGGGTGTGACTTCGTAGGATCCGATAATAATAACAATAGACTTTATAACATATAGTCCATAAATCATAGTTGGCTTCTAGCAAAACACTATGACTACCTAAAATCACCGGATTAAATATCTCCATAAATGGTCTCACTTCATAATCAGTAATTGCACCTTTGATTAAAAGAAACAATTCCTTCAAATCATTTACCACCCTCTATAACCAATAGATAGAGAGAAAAAAAATCAACATAAACAAATTCCAATACGAAATTTATAAACTATATCTATATGTGATAAATTGTCTTAAAATCTTATAAAGACAAATATTTATGAACAAAATTTAAAAACTAAAAGGACAACTAAATATGAAGGGAGTGAGTATCAAATAATGAGATTAATTAACTCATCTTACAAATTGCTTGAACACTTGAGCTGGCTAATGTGAACATATAGTTCTCCGTAGGAATGTGAATATATACCATGAACACCTAGCATGCACCAATCACATGAGTGAGAATATGTACGATGTTGAAATAAGATATGCTTTAAATTTCTACGTACTACATATCATGAAAATAAGGAAATTTGGTGGAAGGTCTTCAACATACGACTAAAAGAACAACATTTGATGATATATTTCTTGCAAGTTGCATGACTAGATGATTGCCATCAAATGTAAAGTCGACGATTGATTAGTCAATCATTTAAAATTTATTTTGTAATATGATCTAAATGTTTGTTTTTGATGTAAGGCTATACGTTTGTGTGACGACACTTTCATGTTTGACATTAGATATGATCATATGAATGTAACTTACTTTGAAATTTAATGTAAGAATGAAGGTGCTAAATTAGAGCCACTCCCTTTTCACAAGTGCTAAATTATTGCATACATTTTCCACATCCGTATTAACTTAATGATTTTTCTAATCTATGTACTTAGATTAAAATCTCTTATATAGAAAGTTTTGATTATGTGTTAATTTTTTAAAAATGGATTTACCCTTTCGTATTTAGAGTTTATTTTCTTTAATAGGAATTCTTAAGGGCATAGATTAGATCGACAGACAAACCGTTAACTTAATTACTTATCAACCAGGATTGCTAGCTGGCTTGAAAACCATATAACTAAGTTGATTAGGCAGTTCATAGAGTAGTTATAATATAAGTATTTGTCTGTATATAACAGGTTGTAAATGTTGGAACTCATTTTTGGATGTGGCACCGATCGTTTTTCCGGGCACAATTCCGGTGGGCTCCGGCCAACGTCAACACCGGAAAGTGGAAGCATTGGCTTCCTCTACGCGAGCACATTCTCGTAGTGTACTCATACGACAAAAATCATTTCCGTTTGAATGAGAAATGGAGGCCCAAAGTAGCTTGCATGAAGTGCAAGATTTGGGAAAATGTTGAGAACAAAGTGTATCCCATATTGGAAATTTGGAGGTAGAAATACCACCATATATAGGGGAGAAATGGACTCAAGGTTGTGGCCTTGGGTCATTATCCATTTTCAATGGGGAGAGGACCTAGCTCATCAAGTCCACACGCGCGTCGAGTCGGGCACGGCTCGGCCTGGGGCTTGGGCTTGCAAGTCACCTATCTTTTTGGGCCAATCCGGAAGCCCATTAGTGGGCTTTGATCTGGTACATGGAGAGTTTTCGGGCTGCAGACCTAATCTTCCTCCACTAATGCCGAAGATCTGTAATGTCAATGCCGAAGATCTGTAACGTCCTCCTCCACTAATGCCGAAGATCTGTAACATTCAAAAGAAGATTCGTAACGTCCTCCTCCTTCTGAAGCTCTATAAAAGAGTTGTACACCTCTCATTCGAACATACGACAGAACACAACAATCCTCTTCTCCCTTCTTTGTTTATCCGAAAAATCTGAGTCTGAGAGTACTGCACATTATTGGTTCGTAGCCTTTTGGATTTTTGGTTGCGCAAATCGAAGTCGTCCTGCAGTTGTATCCTGGGATTCGAAACGTCGAAGAATCGTCGCAATACGGGACATTTTCAGAATTAAGGAGAGAGATCCATATCTCGACTCTGCATCGTTCGAAGTTCGGTATAAATTTCGTTCATTCGATTGTAATTTATGTGCGTTCATTTCATTGTAGTTTAATTTCGTTCGTGTTTCAAATTGCGTTCCTACAGTCTTAATTCTGAAAATTCGCTTAAACTGCTTATCGCACTAACGGAATTGTGTTTCTGAGCGCAGACGAGTTTTCTTTTCTATCGATCTGTTGCAGGGATTTCAAATTTTTTTCGGAAATTCTTCCGGTTTCAAGTCGAATTTCTGTGCAGATTGTCTTCGGTTCTGTACTTTAATTATGTGCAGGAAATTTATTTCCGAATTATATTGTATCTGTATCTGCGCGTACTAACTTGTTTCTCGCAGGAACAATAACAGGTTTTATTTCCGAATTTTCTGTGCAGTTTTACTGCTTCCGATTCTGCACAGGAATTTTATCGCTTCTGCACAGAAAATTCATTCCGAATTTTATTTTCTGAATCTGTATATCTGTGTATTCACTAACGTTTCGCGGCATGAATTTTTTTTTTCGAAAATTCTGCTTCGACCTATTTCTGCAGATTCTAACTTTCTGTGCAGGAATTCTTTCGGAAAATATTTCAAATTAATTAATTTCTGTATTTGCGGTTTCTAACCTTATTTTACAGGCAAATTTCGCATTTGGAATTTCGTTCGAATTAAGTTCGAACCTAATTTGGCCATTCGAATTTGTTTCTGAAAATTATTCCGAATCTGCAATTTAATTCGGATTTAAGTTGCATTCATAAATTTCCGTACTGATTTCTGGGTTGTATTTCTGTGAACAGATTCTGATATCATGGGTGATAACATCGAGAAATCTATTGCTGGTGTTACTGGAGCTGGAAACGGAAACACGTCTGAGTCGACGCCCCAAATTCAGTTTGGGAGTGGTCTGCCAATGGGGAATGTGCAAGCAGTGAATCTGCAAGATGCAAACCTGTCAGCGGCTAATCTACAAGCCGCAGTGGTCGGAACTTCTGAGGTTCGTCATATTGTCCACCCAGCTGCTTTTCAGACTGTCCAACCGACAGTCCATATGCCTGGCGCTGTGAACGCAGGCTTGATGCCAGAAAAGTTTGATGGAACTGACTTCAAGACATGACAGCAGAAGATGTTCTTCTTCCTGACCACGTTGAAGCTTGAAAAGTATCTGACTGAGGAGAAGCTTGTGCTGTCACCTCACAATACTGATGCGTACCTCCTAGCCAGCGTTGAGGCCTGGACTCATGCAGACTTTCTGTGCAAAGGTTGGGTTCAAAGCCGCCTTATAGATCCACTGTATAATGTGTACAACAAGATCAAGACCTCCAAGGAGCTCTGGACTGCTTTGGAGAAGAAATACAAGTCTGAGGATGCAAGCTCGAAGAAATTCGCAGTGACGAAGTTTCTAGAGTTCAAGATGGTGGACACTAAGCCCATCATGAAACAGGTCAAAGAGTTGCAGCTCCTTACGCATGAGATCATTGTTGAAGGGATGTCTATCTGTGAGACGTTCCAGGTGGCTACTTTCATTGAAAAGCTCCCTCCAGGCTGGAAGGAGTTCAAGAGCTACTTGAAGCACAAGCGAAAGACGATGACTGTGGAAGACTTGATAGTCAGGCTGCGGATTGAGTCAACAAATCGCAAAGCAGATGGGGTTCAGCTTGTTGAACATAAGGCTAATCTGGTTGAACACAAGGACAAAGGGAAGAAGCGGAAGTTTCAGCCCCAAAGCTCCAACAACTTCAAGAAGCAACCAGCTAAGAAGTTCAGTGGGAAGTGCCACAAGTGTGGCAAAATGGGTCACAAGGCTGACGAGTGTCGTAGCAAGGCTGATCCACGCAAGGACAAGGGGAAATCCCAAGCCAACATGACTGAAGGCAGGCTCTCGGATGCAGATCTGTGTGCTGTAGTGTCTGAAGTCAACATGGTTGGAAGCAATCCAAGGGAATGGTGGTACGATACAGGTGCTACCAGACATATGTAACACCCCGTAATTTTTAAGGGTATTTTGAATTATTTTTAAAATTTTCTTATGCCCGTTTTGCTAGACGGATTTAATTCAGTGAGTCTCGGACCTTCTGAAAAGGGGTCTGAGCTCTGTAAAATTTTCCGAGCATTATATAATACAGTTGAGGTGTTTTCGGGGTTAATGTATCGTTAATGTACGAATATATTTAACCCGGAGTTAAGAAATTTAATCCAAACCAAGTTCGGATAATAATAAACGAAGTCGGCCTTTAAACCGCGACTCACCGCGATTGACCGCGATCAACCGCGATTCACCGCGACCGGCCGCGCTCGCGGTAACACCTTTTGCTGAGCAGTGTCGTCTTCCTCGAAGGCGGTTACTGTAGCACTTTGTTTTTTTTTCTGTTTTTGGGGCAGACAAGTGGCTCGATCCACTTGGCTTTGGCTTGTCCCCTTGTCCCCGACTTGTTCCCTTGGTGGAGACTCGGATTGGGCTATAAAAGGAGGTGAAGACCGAAGCTTAAGCTCTCTTCTTCTTCCTTCTTCTTCTCTTCTG
The DNA here is from genome assembly GCA_027886185.1 of Rheum nobile. NCBI lineage: Eukaryota > Viridiplantae > Streptophyta > Magnoliopsida > Caryophyllales > Polygonaceae > Rheum > Rheum nobile. The sequence continues at coordinate 841,474 of WOAB01000292.1, read as the reverse complement.
TTTTCCTCTGTTTTTCTCCATTAAAGCCGAGCTTGTGAGCTTCGTGTGTGGGAGATTTCGAGTGTCTCTTGAGTTGAGAAGGTGCTCTTGAGTGTTGTGAGAAGCTTTGAGGTGTTAGGAGATTGAACCATAGACAAATCGAAGGCAAACAAATCGGTTTGGGTAAGAAATTCTCCATGGAAGCTGTCGAGCTTCGCCGCTGTCATGCCACACGAAAACCACGACTGGCCGCGACTCGCCGCGATCGCGGTGAGGGCGTCCGAGTGTGTGTTTTGTGGTTTGGCTTTGGGCTTGGCTCGTTTCCTTTGATTTCTTCTTGTATTCTTTTAGATTCATATATAAGTGTATTGAATCTAACTTAGGGTCTTGTTATGGCCCGTTTCTTAGGGATTTGATATCCAAGATCTGCTCCAGTTTTAGATCCCGGAACTAGACGTTGCTCAGCTTGATTCGAAGTTGTCGGATCCAAGGCAAGTGGCGGTTCTCTCTTGTTCATCATTCCATATTTGATTATTTATCAATAGTTTTTTTGTTAAATAATTTGGGATGATTGTTAATTATGTTGGAAATTGATTTGATAACGTTATGTGAAATAAAACGGATATTATTACTAGGTTGTATATTCTGCTAGAACCGACGCTAGTATATGATAGATTTGTTGTGCAGGTGAAGGCCGTAAGGGTCCTTGATATGGATTATTGTGTAGGTGTGGGCCGTGATGGCTCTGTGTGATGTGTTTGCGTGTTTAACTGTTAGTTAGCACGAGTATTCGTAGGAGCGCCTGGATCCGGTGTGTTCCATGGGCATTTCTTTATAACTGTTTAGGGTAATTAAGACCCAATGCGATAGTGAAAGTTTGGACTCTGTGAGGTTCATTCTTTATAAGGGCGATTAAGACCCAATGCGATAGTGAAAGTTTGGACTCTGTGAGGTTCATTCTTTATAAGGGCGATTAAGACCCAATGCGATAGTGAAAGTTTGGACTCTGTGAGGTTCATTCTTTATAAGGGCGATTAAGACCCAATGCGATAGTGAAAGTTTGGACTATGTGAGGTTCATTCTTTATAAGGGCGATTAAGACCCAATGCGATAGTGAAAGTTTGGACTCTGTGAAGTTCATTCTTTATAAGGGCAATTAAGACCCAATGCGATAGTTAGAGGTTTGGATCCTGTGAGGTCCAGTTAAAAGTTTATAACGTGATATGTGTGTGTGTGGTCATTTAATTCAGATAAGTGTCTGAAAGCACCTAATTAATGAACTTTGGCGAGTAGTGCAGCTAGGCTCTAGTGCAGCTAGGAAAAACTCGTCTTTCCAGGCAAGTGGTTTTTAATTAATTTGAGATAATTAAAATCTGACATTATATTAGGTTGTATATTCTGCTAGAATCAACGCTAATATAAGAGATATACTGTAATCATGTGACGTAAGATTGTGATTTGTGATATGTGAAACTGCTTATGATGTGATTTGTGATATGTGGAATTGCTTGTGATGTGTTTGTGTGAATTATTGGTGAAGCCCTTGCTTAGTCTATTCATTAGACTAACTCTTGTATTTTATTTATCGGTAACGTCATGGGGGTGTCGTCCGTCCGTTTCGGCACATGCAGATCTAAGAAGGCTAGAACGACTATGAAGATGAACGGTGTTTTGACAAGTTGTTTTGTCGTTGTCTTTTAAAGATTTCCGTTGTGCTATTTTGTATTCTGTTAAAGACTTTCGCTGTTGTATTTCTGATAATTGGGTCGTTTTAGGAATCGTGTAATTCCGCGACCATGTGGTTTAATAAAAATTATGATTTTAGTATTGTAACTGTGTTTTAAGTCAGTTATGACGTCGGAAAAGCCTGGGGTGACTTCGGGGTTTACGTCCGGGGTCATCGACAGTAACGCTTTCAAATGGGGTTAAATTTGGGGGTGTTACAACATATCTGCTCTGACAAGGGATGCTTCACCACATATCAGCAGAGCAAGAGCGACGAGCATCTGTTTATGGGGAACTCGTCCACATCCAAGGTGGAAGGTTACGGGAAAGTGGTGCTAAAGATGACTTCAGGGAAGGAGCTGAATCTCACCAATGTCATGCATGTGCCAGACATAAGGAAGAATCTGATCTCCGGCACTTTGCTAAGCAAGAACGGATTCGCATCGAATTCCGTGTCTGACAAGCTGGTTCTCTCAAAGAATGGGGTATTTTTGGGCAAAGTATATGTAAAGGATAGACTGGTCAAAATGAATGTAATGACAGTCATCTCAAAAACTATTGTAACTGAGGTTTCAATGAATAAGACTAATCCTATTGCTTATGTTGTTGAGTCTTTTAATATTTGGCATGAACGATTAGGGCATGTGAATAACAAGTCTATTAAAAGACTAATGAACATGAACCTGATTCTGAAATGCAAATCAAGTAAAGACAAATGTGAAGTATGCGTACATGCCAAACTCACAAAAATGCCATCCCCACACGTCGAGAGAACAACCGAACCTCTAGGTTTAATACACACAGATGTGTGTGATTTAAAATATGTGCAAACTAGAGGCGGTAAAAAATATTTCATAACCTTTATAGATGATTGCACAAAATACTATTATGTATACTTGCTAAGAAGCAATGATGAGGCCTTGGAAAAGTTTAAGGAATACAAGTTGGAAGTTGAAAACCAACTTAGTAAAACCATAAAAATAATCCGAAGTGATAGAGGAGGCGAGTATGATGAACCTTTCAACGCGTCCTGTAGAGAACACGTGATTATTCATCAAACAACTGCTCCCTACTTACCAGAATCTAAAGGAGTTGCGGAACGAAAGAACCGAACTCTAAAAGAGATGATGAATGCAATGTTGCAGGAATCTGAGTTACCCCAGAACGTGTGGGGGGAAGCGCTGCTTACCACCAATTATATCCTCAACAAGATACCACATAAAGTTACCGGCAAGACGCCATACGAACTTTGGAAAGGTAACGTACCTTCGTACAAATACCTCAAAGTGTGGGGGTGCCTAGCAAAAGTGGCAGTGCCACCTCCTAAGAAGGTCACAATTGGACCTAAAACCGTTGATTGTATTTTCATAGGATATGCACATAACAGTAGTGCTTATCGATTTCTGGTACATAAATCTGATATACCAAATATACATGTAAATACACTAATGGAATCAAGGAATGCGTCCTTCTTTGAAAACGTGTTTTTGTGCAAGGATAAAGAACATCCGAAATGAACTCGTGAACAAAGTGAAGCAGGCACTTCTGTAAATGAAACAGAAGATGAACCTAGACAAAGCAAAAGAGCTCGAAAAGAAACAGAAGCGGAACCTAGACGAAGCAAAAGAGCTCGAAAGGAAAGAACCTTTGGGCATGAGTTCATCACGGCCTTTCTTTTGGAGAATGAGCCTAGAACTTTCAAAGAAGCCATGTCTACACCTGATGCACCTTCATGAAAGGAAGCAGTTAAAAGCGAAATCGACTCCATTATGCAGAATCATACATGGGAGTTAGTTGATTTGCCACAAGGGTGTAAAGCACTTGGGTGCAAATGGATTTTCAAAACCAAATTGAAAACCGATGGCTCAGTAGATAAGCACAAGGCGAGGCTTGTGGTGCAAGGATTCCGGCAAAAAAAAGGGCTTGGATTTCTTTGACACTTATTCTCCAGTTACGAGAATAACTTCAATAAGAATGCTAATAGTAATAGCTGCATTACGAAACCTCGAAATCCATCAAATGGATGTGAAAACTGCCTTTCTAAACGGAGAATTAGAAGAGGAGATATATATGAAACAACCTGAGGGTTATGTTGTTCCTGGAAAGGAACACAAGGTGTGCAGACTTGTCAAGTCTCTATATGGACTCAAATAAGCTCCAAAGCAGTGGCATGAAAAATTTGACAATGTCATGATGTCAAATGGCTTCAGCATCAATGAATGTGACAAATGCATCTACTTCAAAGACACTCCAAATGGTTACATTCTGTTGTGCCTGTACGTAGATGACATGCTCATTATTGGTAGCAATAAAGACATGATCAACCGAACTAAGAACATGCTTAGTGGGAAGTTTGACATGAAAGACTTGGGACTAGCAGATGTCATACTAGGAATCAAAATCACTAGACATTCTGAATGAATTATCCTGTCTCAAGCTCATTATGCTAAAACAGTACTTGAACGATTCAAGAACTATTCTAGCGGGACTGCAAAGAGTCCCGTGGATCCTCATCTCCACTTGACCAAGAACTCGGGGGATGCAGTGTCACAATTGGAGTATGCACGTGTGATTGGAAGTCTCATGTACTTGACCAATTGCACAAGACTTGACTTGGCGCACTCAGTAAATGTACTAAGTCGCTACACAATTAATCCAAGACACAAATACTGGAAAAGGATAACTAGAGTATTAAACTACTTGCGCTATACTCAAAGTTATGGACTGCACTATGGTAAATACCCAGCAATTCTGAAAGGATACAGTGATGCAAACTGGATATCAGATTCCAGAAACTCAAAGTCCACAAGTGGATATGTGTTTACACTTGGTGGTGCAACGGTATCATGGAAATCTTCCAAACAAACACTATTGGCTAGATCCACAATGGAGTCTGAGTTCATTGTTTTAGACAAAGCAGCAGAGGAAGCTGAATGGCTTCGGAACTTGTTGGAAGATATCCCAATGTGGGACAAACCAGTGCCAGCAGTAGGTGTACACTATGATAGTCAATCGGCTATAGCTCGGGCACTGAGTCGTTTGTACAATGGTAAGTCACGTCATATACGAAGACGATATAAAACCATTAGACAACTACTCTCGCATGGTATAATCTCAATCGATTATATCAAGTCGGCTGACAACCTTGCGGATCTGTTTACTAAAGGTTTGTCACGAGATCAAGCTGTTAAATCATCAAGAGGAATGAGTTTAAAGCCTATGACTAAAGAGGATGTTTGATGGCGAACCCTACCTACCTGACTGGAGATCCCAAGAAGTAGGTTCAAAGGGACAACTAAATCAAGCTGAATCAAGATGAGCACTGGGAGACTTAAGTCTCCTCCCAATTCCTAGGATGATGAACAGTGCTACCTGTATGAGTTAAGGTTAAGCTTGACTTTTAATGATTCCATAGCTTTGAAATAAAAGTGGGGTATGACAGGATACTCTTTATGGCAATCACCTTATGAGTGTGAAATAGGGCCGTTTCTAGGAGAATTAAGAGAGGCTAAATTCTCCAAGTTCACTCATGAATAACCAGGGATGTTCAAGGCCAAAATGAACACAACAAGAGAACCTAGTTCTGTGAGAAGATGAAACTGTGTGATAGTTATTGTCTCGGTTTACATCAAAGCCCGGGTGGTTCAAGACATCATGTTCACTACCTGGTCGAGTTAATCCGATAGCTACTCACTATGGGTGGTTCAAGGCTGAAACACGCTACCAGCCCAGATGCAGTGATTTTTCGACTGTACTCTCAAAAGTCTTTCTGTTTTTTAACCAATGTTTAGAATCATTTCTATTTATGTGGGGGATTGTTGGAACTCATTTTTGGATGTGGCGTCGGTCGTTTTTCCGGGCACAATTCTGGTGGGCTCCGGCCAACGTCAACGCCGGAAAGTGGAAGCATTGGCTTCCTCTACGCGAGCACATTCTCGTAGTGTACTCATACGACAAAAATCATTTCCGTTTGAATGAGAAATGGAGGCCCAAAGTAGCTTGCATGAAGTGCAAGACTTGGGAAAATGTTGAGAACAAAGTGTATCCCATATTGGAAATTTGGAGGTAGAAATACCACCATATATAGGGGAGAAATGGACTCAAGGTTGTGGCCTTGGGTCATTACCCATTTTCAATGGGGAGAGGACCTAGCTCATCAAGTCCACACGCGCGTCGAGTCGGGCCGAGCCGTGCCGGGCTCGGGCCCGACTTCTTGGGCCAATCCGGAAGCCCATTAGTGGGCTTTGATCTGGTACTTGGAGAGTTTTCGGGCTGCAGACCTAATCTTCCTCCATTAATGCCGAAGATCTGTAACGTCAAAAAGAAGATCTGTAACGTCCTCCTCCACTAATGCCGAAGATCTGTAACGTTCTCCTCAACGTTCAAAAGAAGATTCGTAACGTCCTCCTCCTTCTGAAGCTCTATAAAAGAGTTGTACACCTCTCATTCGAACATACGACAGAACACAACAATCCTCTTCTCCCTTCTCTGTTTTTCCGAAAAATCCGAGTCTGAGAGTACTGCACATTATTGGTTCGTAGCCTTCTGGATTTTTGGTTGCGCAAATCAGAAGTCGTCCTGCAGTTGTATCCTGGGATTCGGAACGTTGAAGAACCGTCGCAATACAGGACGTTTTCAGAATTAAGGAGAGAGATCCATATCTCGACTCTGCATCCGTTCGAAGTTCGGTATAAATTCCGTTCATTCGATTGTAATTTCTCTGCGTTCATTTCATTACAGTTTAATTCCATTCGTGTTTCAAATTGCGTTCCTACATTAAATGTGCCAAAACTCCAACCATCCTTGAAGCCCGCAACTTCATCAAAATTAAGAAATGTTTTTTTTCCAGTCAACCAACTTGATTTTTGGCTTCAAATGGGCTTAAAGAGGGCATATATATATATATATATTCATCAAATCAATTGGTCAATGCCAAATAATTTGGATCTGCAAAAAAAGACTTGTTCTGAACCTCATCATACTAACAGGGATGAATAAGAGAAAAACAAACAGGATACCAATTGCATTGGTGAATCCCAGTTCATCAGTGATCAGTCCTTCGCTTTCGACATCTTTTTGGGCTACGTGCCCATTTATAGTTACACTCTTACACATAAATTTATAAAAAGAAAAGAGAAAACTATACAAGCTACAAATCAAATGCACAAGAAAGAAATCAAGAAATGCTGGGTTGGGAACCCGGATTACCCTAATCCGGATCCCATATTCCCATAACATAGAACCAAAAGAATGAGAAAATGCAGACTGCTTAAGCACACTAGAAATGCGTGTGTTGTGTTGTGTTGTGCAACATGGCATTCTTGAGTGTGGTTATTGGTATGCATAATCTTGTAAAGCCTCTCTGAAAAAATATCAGGCCGATTTGGCTGCAGTTTCAAAATCAATGAAAAAGTTTCCATTTTTATGCCTGAGTAGGGCAACAATGGAAGATTGGTCACAGGCTATGAACAAGGGCCCTTCTACATGGCGGTGGTTGTGAAGGATTGCTTCTCGCTGGCGACTCTATTCCCAGCGTCTTCATCAGAAAATGCCTCTCCTGAAATTGCCAAAACACGGTGATTACAATCAACAAACAGAATTCAGATTAAGATGAAGGATTGAAGGAAAGAGGAGAAATCTTACACTTTCTGAGAATTGTGGGCTAGGGATTGTGGCTGCAAAGGATCTGAACAGTGGAGTTATCTGAAGAGGGGAGCTAAAGTCAGCCATTGACAAGGCTGAAACATCTTCTTCAATTTCTTCAGCACATTTTACTAAGATCTCTTCTGTAATAACATCACCATTAGTATTTTCACCTCTTGTGTCAATGCTTTGCAGCATTGCACACTCATCATCATCAAGCAGAGTGTAAATCTCAGATTGAGTTTGTTCCAATTGCTCGCTTGTATTCGTTGACAAGATACTCGATCCATTGCTGTACTCAGATCCACTTGGGGAATCGTACATATCAGATTGCCTGTCAAAGCTTTAGCAGTCCATTATTTTAGATGTCCACAAATTACTCATTTAGTCCAAAAAAAACATTCCTCTAGATTAAAATCAACTTTTCACCTTTGAGAAGATTGAAGTTCAGTGTCCAACAAATCACTGAGCTGGTCAAGTTGCAAATCTGCCTCACTCATACCGCAATTTAGCACCTCATTATCCTTTCTTTTGCTAAGAAAATTCCCAAGAACCTGAGATTTTTTTTTCCCATAAGCATCATCATCATCATCACACAGAATCAACACAATCTTTCATTTTAAGTTACCTCTGAGGCATTTTCCAAGCTCTGCTGTGTGTTGTCTGTATTGACTTTCATTGCCAGAGAACTGAGGAGCTCAGCTTGCTGATATAAAGCTAGGATCTTGGGATCATCCTTCTTCAGAAATGTTCCTTCAATCTTTATATTACCTGCAAGAAAAAGCAACATATTTGAACTGATTTAGTTGAAAATTCAGAGTTACAAGGATTTGTTAATGCAGATAGCAAAACTATTACCATCAACCATAGTTGCAGAGTCAATTTTATCTCCATTATTGCAGCTTGCAGGTAGATTTGGAATATGATCAGATCTACATGAACAAAAGCAAGCAAGTTAAGCATTCATCATAATCTTCTAAAAGCTGCATTTCAGCAATGGCAATAACCTCAGCTTCTTAAGTGGCGAATGCTCGAATTTAAAAGCATTGTTGTTTGAAAAGACTCTCTTGTTGTTCACATTGATGTATGTTGAAGTGTTGTTCTCCTTCGGTATTGATTGGATTCTGGCTCTTTTCTTGCACAAAGTTGTGAATCGGTTTTTTACCGCGTTATCAGTCCTACAACAGCATCAAAATCCTCAGTTTTTGAAGGTTAAAATGTGAAGAGGGGTTAAAATGTTTTTAACTAACCGGCCTGAAACCACCTTAGCAATCTCAGTCCATCTATTGCCAAAAATCTTTTGAGCCTGAAATGTGAAACCATAGTTAAGTGGACAAACTTTATCTAATTCTTCTTTTTATGGCACTTTTAAGCATTAAAATGTTAACAATTAAACAAGCATGCCCAGAAATTGAGGAACATGTTTCTCAGAACAAGCCTCCCTTTGTTGAATTACCTCGCATAACAACATATCTTCCTCCAGAGACCAGCCTCCCTTTTTGAAATCGGTATTAAGATATGTGTACCATCTGTTTGATAAAATGTTTCACAGAGAAAAATATATATAAGTAAATTAATTCAACTAACACCAAAACCCCAATTTTCAAAAGCGGCTGACCTTCTTCTGCACTGTCTTGTTGTCTTATCCTTGAAATTAGATGCAATTATCGTCCAGCTGTCAATATGATTTCATACCCACGTCTTAATATCACAATTCAAACGAAATGTCAAATCTGAATGTGAAGAGTGCATATTTGTCTTACTTGTCGGTTCCATTGATGCTTATTTGCTCACGAAGTATATCATCTTCCTGGAGTAATTCAAAAACAAAAAATCATGTATACTTCACATAGAAAATCGCAAACAGATGTGGAAGAAGAAGAAAACCTGAGGAGTCCAGGTAACAATGCGACGCTCTTTCTGCTTAACAGGCGGAGCAGCTTCAGAGCTAAGCTGCTTCTGCTGCATCGCTTATTCAATCTCCCAAAAAAGAACCCGCAAAACCAAACGCGCCTTATATGCACAAAAGTCGCTCCTTTTTTCAAGAATTCTCTCCTCTGTTCACTGTTCAATTCAAAAGCAAACCGCGCATAAAAACAGAGCTCATAATTAGAGAAATGACATCGGATTCGGACCCAAGACAAACCGAACTAATCGAAAGCCCCATTTCAAACAACAAGACTTTGTTTGTACTAGTGATGTGATGCTCCCAAGGAAGGAATTCGGTGGAGCATCGATTTCGGCAAAAGCGCAACAAATTTCAGAAACAGAGGAACGAAAATCGAAATGAAAATACGGAGTTGCTTACGCGAATTAAAGAGAGGGAGAAGCAGCTGCCACTGTCAATTGCACGAAGCTACGTACAGAAACAGAGAAAACGATAGTTGGAGAATGGGAGTGCAGCAGAAGAAACAGAAGATTTCCCTTATCTGTTTCTCTTATTTCAAAAAGCTCGAATCTTTTTTCTATTATTTTTTGAGGAGGATTGTTGTCTCGATGTGGAAGACTGAAATTTATATACAACGGATGCCTGGAAGAGTGGGCGGGCACCACTCCAAGTTTGAACGACGCTGAATTCCATGGAAAACCCCTTTTTAGCCTTGACCGGGCCGGGTCGACCCGCCCATCCAACGTCACATGCTCTGCCTTCGGACTGACAATCTGACATGGATTATAATATTATTATTTTATCATATTAAGATTAGGTTAATTTTATAAGCCGTTCAAACATGGATTGTATCCCAAGGTTTGAATCCGATGCTTTCTAAGTTCACTCTAGGAGCATTCTATGTTGGCACACCAAACAATGAACAGAGTTTAGGACACCGTACAATGATTTAAACCTAATGTTTTAGCTTTAAAATTCTTTTGTTTTAGCCTAAATTTGGGTTCGTCGTAAATTAATTTACCAACATTATAAATTGAAGCATTGGATTTGGCCACATTATTATAGCGGGGATTATCAAGTCGTTTGAATTATATTGCTTTATTTAGATTATTTCTGTATATGGATAAATATGCACGTTCATACCAATCTATGATATAAATAATAAAAATATAGTATAAAGTGTGGGGTTTTGATTACTCTAGAATATATACTATAGCTTTGAGATGTAGTGATTTGCAAGTCACTTGCGTATATTAAATATCTTGGTGTATCAAAACTTCCAAAAGTAGAGAATTCAAAATTTGGGTGTATAAATACCTATAAACTATATGAAAGGCGAATGGAGTAACGTGACTTGTAGTGTTAAAAGGGCACATCATACTCTTCCTCCCCATATTTTGTTTCCACCTACGTACATTATTTTTAAATTTGAATCCGGTATAATTTTTGTTTATAGCAAATTTGATGATAGTGGGAGAAAAATATTCCCACATAAGTAGAGAAGGAATCCTAATCTACTGACTTAACATCTTATGTTAAAAAGTGATTAATTTCGATATAGCAAACGACGCATTAGATTTCCACGGATAGTACATCATCTACAGTAGCGGATTCAAAAATTTATAGAAGGGGGAACGAGTTGGGAGGAATTGAAGATTTGAACACATAACCTCTTGATTTTCTTACACAAGTAACAAGACAAAAATTACTAGGTCAATATATTTTTATTATAATTTATTTATTATTTTAATTATGTATATATAATAAAAATTAAAAATTCAAATGAGACTTAAATAAAATATTCAACATATTCTAAGAGATTCGTCGAAAAAAGCGCGGGCTATCGCCCCCAGATCCGCCCCTGATTCATCCATCAAAAATGATTTTAATAATTAAATTTTAGTTTTTGTTGGATAATACTTAAATATTGAGCAGTTCCACGTCATCCCAACCTCCCCATCCCCGTGACCTTCACGCGCGATTTGATTCGAGGCTTCGAGCTGGGAGGAGTTCGTCTTCCACGTGATCTCACATTTATTTACCGCTCCATGCCACATGCAACTCTCTCACGGTAATTTTCAAAAAGAAATTCAAACTTGAGTAACAAAATAATTATCACCTGGTTTCAATTAACAATAGCGATAATAACACAGTGACCAGCTAAAAACCTGCCGTTAATTGTTCAGGTACATTGTGTATAACGTACTAAAAGTACGTTCTTCAATCTCAAGTTATCATATGATAAACTCATGTTATCCTTCTTTTTTTAGGATGATCAAATCATAATCTAATTTCTCATCAATCTTAGCTCTTTCCAAATTAGATTTAAGTTTGCATAATCACTACATAAGCAACTATAGAGAGTGCGGAGTACAAGCTAGTGAATGTTAGAAGAGGCGCGATTTCCAAAAGAGATGTTCTTTTCCACCAGTACTCTACCCACATTAATTGTGGGCCACCCCTTCCATTTGGTGACAGTGGATGCCACGTGTTCCAAAACGCGTCCATGTCAAACTCTAAAGATTTATAATTAGAGGAATTTTTTGTTAGTCGAATTGATTAGGATGCAAAAGTCTATGTAATTAAGCTTAACCAATACTCACGTAATCATTGACTTTCCTATGAAGCTTTAATGTATATGGACTCTTTTTTTATCTATATAGTTGGCCGGGTACCACTACAAAGTTATTGAAGCAAAAAGTATAGAACAATTTTTGGGTGTGTTGCAACTATAGTACAAATGGAGAATAGCTTTTAATTGGAAAATTAAAATACCTAAAGTTTACACTGTCACAAGAAGCGCTCCTTGGGCCCCACAGGCTTCCCTTTTTGGCTAAAATTGAGAGTGCGAAGATTGGAAAAAAGATGAAGCATTTTCCCTTTACAATGTTCAACACATGTTATGAAGTAGTGCAAAAATTCACCGTTTTTCCATATTTTTGTAAAAAAAAAAAAAGGAAGCTACGTGGGTTAACTTTAAAATGGGCACCAAAAAAACTTTACTGTACGTTTATTATTATTCGCCTTATCAAAAGTCTCAAGAACTCTGAAGTTAGGGCTTTACTTTGGTCTTCCACTTGCCCACTACTTGAAAGTTGAAACGACAATTCCTTTGTGTTCTTTTGTAGGTGGCAATGAAAAGATGAAAGATTTATGTTCCTTTTAATCCCATCCAAACCAACTCCAAATAAAATCTCAAAGTTTTGTGAGAAAAAAGCACACGTCACCACGTGTGTGAAAAAAAGTGGAAAGAATATATATAATTGAAAGTCCGAAGGTTTAATAGACTGGCCATGGTAACTTACAAAATACATCGAAATTTTATATTAAATTTAATTGACAATAAAAAGAGTAATTAACTATACTTATATAAAACATTGAAGTGAATTGGAGTGCCAAAATTAGCAATTGTGATTGATTTTGAAGTGCAATGTTTGAGTGGTTGATATTACTCACCACCAACAACAACAACAACAACTTTGCAGGAGGAGGGGCATATTTACAGATAAAACTCATATATCCCTCTTCTTTTTCTTTTTGATTTTTTGAAAGAAGCTTTTTATGCTCTGCTAAAAGGACTTTCAAGAGAAAGGAAATTATTCTCCTGAGGAATCCTATGCATGCCTCCTTAATTAGCCTAGCTTCTCACTCAAGTTTAATGTGTGTTAGATTCCTAAATCAAATTAGTAATTAAGTGCAACTTAACACCTAATTACTTGTATGATGTTTCTTTCAATGCTATACCTTTATGTCTAGACTGTATGGAGTATATGACTAACAAAACAAATGCATGTTGGATGAACATATTAACATTGTGCGAGAATAATGACAAGCAATGGCCATTAGCCAATTAACAATTGGTCCGTTGGACGATAAAAAAGACGTGTCAGTTTGTACACACTTGTACAATAAATCTTGTATATAAGCTTAATAAAGTTCATTTTTTTATTAAGTTCAATTTTAAAAACAATTGACAATAGTTACTAACTTTCCGTTATATGATTGATTATATCGACGTAATTTAATATGTTGATACAAAGTGGGCCATCACTAAATTAAGAATAAAGAAATAAATACCTTAATATATACTTTCTCCGTCTCATTTGCGTTTTTTACACTGTTCACAGTTGAAGAGAATCTTCAAGATTTCTTCCAATATATAAGAAAAAACATAGTCATATAAGGTCTTGTTTGATAGTCTTTTTCCCTCAAGTATGTACATATTCTGACTGTATTAGTACAAGTCTTACATATTCATCCTGATTAATGTAACTTTCATCTCTGAATATTTGCAGGTTACAGATAGTCAAATGTACAGATACACCAGTCAGTTAATTAAGGTTGGGTTCAATTTTCTCCTTTTTTTCCTTTCTTTCACTCTTTTTTATTCTATTTTTTCCCTTTTCCTTGCATCTGTCAGAAGACTGAGTTTCACCGCTTCTCTTGAAGCTGCAGCAAGAAACTGAGAATGTTTATATTACAAACTTACTTACCAAACATCAACCAGCTACTTGGTAGTATGTAACAGAACATTTTCTCATCTTTTTATACTTAACTGTTACAAATTCTATTTAAACTTTGTGGTTCACAAAATGGTTTGATCTGAAAATCAGGTTAAAAAAAAATCAACTCTTTTATCTACACATGGTGCAATCAGAAACAGCAATGATATGATGTACTTTAAAAAGCTAAGCTCCGAAAGGGTGAAAGTGGGTGACTATACATCATTCACTCAACTAAATTTACTGCCACACACATCATCTAGATTCCACGTACAAAACACACAGATCTAAGGGCTTAAATTCATCTATAAAAAACTATCAATTTTGGAAGTAAAATTTGTTAGGCAAAACAAAATAATTACTTGTACAGTGAATCACCTATATAAGATAACTAAATAGAACTAAAGTTAATTATGACTTGAGAGTTTGAACTTGATGTCATCCCCTAATCCTACAAGATTTATGTTAGAGTCCGGTGGACCGATAAACAGGGGACTTGTCAGTCCGAGCGCAAACTGTGCATAAAGCCCAAAGTTCCGGCCCAAAATCAATTGACAATAGGAATAATCAAGTCTTATTTATTTCTTAAACTTTAAATATGAGATTGATTATTTCACAATTTTAAAATATTAAGATGAAAATGAAGTGAAATCCAACAAGACTGATAAATGAGTCAGCCACATTGACAGTCAACATCATTCCACTAAAAAACATGCTGAAGCAGGGCAAAGCCAATAACTACTTTGACAGTCACTACATACTGAAATCATGAATAGCCCAAATTGAAATGATGGATCATCTGATTTTTTAAAGGGGTCCTCTAACTACTACTCTTAATTAACTCTCACACTGATTATTACTACATTTGTCAGAATCCAGAAGTAAAGGATCCATTATTACATTACAACAAACCACAAACCTATGTCATCTAAAGCATCAGCAAGTACTAGTAGTAGATTTCTCATTTAGATTATTATTATTTCAAAAAATTGTAACTTGTGGTTGATGTTCCCATAACTCAATAATGCTGCTTTTCAATCTTGATATGGGATCCCATACCCAGCACTTGACAAATTTGCAGGCCAAACCAAAATGACAGATTCAACAAGCTTAGCTTCTTCTTGTTTTGCCTTCTTTTTTCTTTGAAAATTGATATTTGCTGGATTCATGATTATCAAGGCTCAAAGTAGAGCTTATTTAATATGGGTTATTCATTTCTGACATCCCACAAACACACACATTCATGAAAATTTGAAATTGTTCAGAGACAATAGATTCAAATGCTTCCCATCTCAATTCAATTGGACCATAATTAATTTTCCATCTCCTAACTTTGAAATGAAACACCAAATTGGCAATTGGGCTCAATTAGGTTAGCATTTATAAACACATGTCCAAACTGATGCAACATTAACTTTAGATGCACATGTTGAGGACTTGAAAGTTGAGACATGTAGTTACTAAACTTAGTGCCACAAATCACAATGGCTAAACAAAATAAAATTAAAAATCATGACATAAATGATAAAGCCCATTATTTCTAGATGGCCCAGGAAAGCTGCCCTCGTGGTGTGGGCTCAGAGTGATATATGGGCCGTTTATGTCGAAGCCCATTTTTTAATACTAAAGCCCATGCAGGCCCACTTTTGAAACTTTGAAAGGTTGTTCTCCACCCATGAATGTAGCATTTCCTAACAAAAATCCTCAATTTTAAAAAGCATGTTTTTTTCAAAAAAAAAAAGTAATTTAATTTTGTTTTGAGTTTTGGAAATTGGAGGTGTAACTAAACACATTGCACATGCCGTGTAGGCTTCTTGGTTTGTACAGGTGGCCACATGCCCAATTGCCCACCACACCACCACCTTGTGTATACCAAATGGGAAATATCTATAAACAAAACTAATATTGATCATATAGTACCATCATTTAACAATAAAAAAGAGAGAACAATATTTAGTTAACCTAAAAATTGCTTAGGTATCATGACATGGTTTTATATAGTATATAGTAGAATATAACTATTGTATATCCAATCGCCATCGATCCTCAATTTAATTACATAAAGTAGTTGACCCGGTTACAAAAACCGAATCATCAGAAATTCATGTGTTTTCTATTCCAGTAAGTTTTATGGAGTATTAAATTTTACGGTTTGTCCAACCTAATAATTCCTAAATAGAAAAATGTGAACTCATTTAAAAAAAATAAAAAACTCTAAAAAATTAACACATAATTAAACTTTTTATATAAGAGATCTTAACATATACCCTAAGGGCATAGATTAAAAAAATCGTAAATTTTAATATCATATATATATAGAATCTCTGTTATATATAGATTGGAATAAACGAGTGGTCGAAATCGGAGCAAACATTCATAGTTATCATGAATGAAATAAGTGTTTTGGGCATTATACATAAGATGGATCTTTTTGCAGTGAGACAATACAATGTTCACTAATTGTCATTTTGCACAAATATTAAAACATTATACGAATTATTGATGTGGGCATGGCCCCTCAACTGAGAAGTCCTTATCTTCAGGTTTTTGGTGGCATAGATGATAAGTTTTTGCAACTTCTCATCGGTTGTTGGGATGTCATTCATATATCAACTTCTACTACACATATACTCCGTTGTCCATCTAAACAAAACAAGAAAAAAGATTAGTACATAAACAAAGAAATAATCTAATCTCTATCATTATATGCTCATTGATTTCAAAGAAACTATAGGTTGAAGGTGCATCACATCCATGGCGTACATGTTTGAACATAAAAAAAGTCTATCCCCTCGCCGTGCAAGCAAGCAATTAGTATAAATTTTCCCTTCTACTATTCGGCTTGACCTCTATTTGAATTGTTGAATGAGTGTGAGAATCCATAAGTCGATAGACTGAAAACGTGCAAACACGAGCACATACAAATAAGCTCAGCACATAAATTTGACTAGATTTCGTCCTAATAAAGTCCGATGGGCCGATAAAAGGGTGATGTGTCAACTTGTGTGTACATGCGCGTATAAGCCTAGCACATAAGTCCAGTAGAATTTCATCATAAAATCAATTGACAATAGGATGAGTAGTTCACTAAGTTTATATACTTGACATTTTATTCCCAAATTTCCAATGTGGGATCTTATTTCTCACACTTACATTTGTGTCACTATTTAGAGAGACGTGTAATTTATGAATACATAGGGTGTACTTGAATTTTCTTATTTAATGCATTAAGTAGAGTATTAAAATGTATTATCATAATTTTATTGTATTTTAATAAAACTTAATGTATTAAATGAGAAAATTCAAACACACTCAAAATATCATAAAGTTATGTCTAAACTAAGCAAATTGTGTTATATGGGTGCTCTTACAATGTGAAATGTAACACTTGTTAGCTAGATTTGAAAGATCTATGGGCATAAAAGAACTTTATATTATTTTGATGCAAGATAAGAAAAATTCCAAATCCAATTGCTTGTGAGCAGAAGACAGTGGCCCCCAAGTTTCCCTGTCATGAAAATGACACTTTTCCAACTCTCCTTGTTTTCTTCTGCCCTTTATTTATCTCTTTGGAATCTGTGTTGAATATGCTTCTCTCTCTCTGTGTTACTGAAAACTTGGTGTGGATTTTAACTGAAAAACAGAAGGGTGATAAGATTTTAAATTATTACAAATTGCCCTCCTCTTTTGGGGATTTATTATAACAGTATTAGTATACACAGTTTTGAAAGGAACAGATATCACCTTTCTTTTTCTTTCATTAATTTGATCTGTTGATGGATCGCCTTGAAGATGACAGCATACAGTAGCAAATTTGTGTGGAAAAGGTGGGGGTAAATTAAAAAAAAAAAGTGATGTTACCCCTTATTGATTTAATCATAGAAGGACTAAGAGATAACACCTAAAAACAGTAACTTTATACAACATCAAGAAAAAAGGAGGGACTTTTTAATAGAAATTTAACTATGCTATACTACTTCATTGCAAACACTGGCAGCAGCTGAAGGGGTTTTTTCTTCAGAAAGGAATATAACAAAAATAAATAAGAAGAGGGGGAACTTTTTATGTTGATCTCCCCTGGAAGAAATTTTTAAAAAAAAAGGAGAATTAATTAATTGAAATTGTGTTGCTCAATCCAAGGCCAAAAACCAGGTTGATCATCAATGCCACAGAACATGTTGGTAAAGCTCTCTTCTTTAACAGAGTGGTCAAATTTCTGGCAATGGAGATCAGGCCGGCCGGTTTGTGGGCCTTGGAAGAGTTGGGCCACGGCTGGCCCATTGGGCCTGCTGATGGTGGTGGAGGAAGATGGTGGGAAGAATGCTCTGCTGCTTGTTGGCTGGTGGTGGTGGTGAGGACTATCAATTGCTGTTGTGGGTGTTGCTGTTGACATGTCTAGTTTAATCTCTGAGCTGTTCTCACTCCTGTTACTGCAAGAACCCTGATCTGTTTCCTTGTTGAGGTTGATTGATTCTGTCGGTTCTCTCCCTTTTAGTGTTGATATCTGCAATCATCACAAAACCCAGTTCTTGTTTTCTTCAAACCCAAAAGGGGAAATTAGATTGGATCTAAAGCTTCCAATCATGAGTAATCAAGAGTGATTAAGGCTTAATTACCTGAGCTTGGAGCTTCTGATTGTGGGCATGGAGGGACTCATTATCAGCTTTGAGGGCATCAAATTGCCTCCTAAGGATATCATAATCCTTCTCAAGCTGCTTAGTTTTGCACCTTGCTCTCCTATTTTGGAACCAAATTGCAACTTGCCTTGGCTGCAAACCAAGTGCCTTGGCAAGCTGCATTTTCCTCTCAGGCTCAAGCTTGTTGCCCAACTCAAAGTTCCTCTCAAGTGTCTTGACTTGCTCCATGTTCAGCCTCCTCTTCTTCTCCCCTGCCTGGGACCCATCATCTGATAAGTTGTCTTCTTCTCCAACTCCAACTCCATTGCACCCTTCATTTCCCTCCTCCTCTAGCCCATGAAATGACATGGATCTCTTCCCAAGCATTGCACCTGAAAAACCCCAAAAAACATTGAATTTGAGCATGACCCATGTGGGATTCTAGCCTAAATAAGCAAGAGATTTTACCATGGAAGTGGTGGGGAGTGCAGGGTTGGAGGTGTGAAGGCAGAGAAGAGGGAGGTTGTTGATGATGGTCATTTTCATTGGGAGTTTGTAGCATGAAATTGGCAGGAAAGAAAGCCATTATTTAACTTAGTGGCAAAATTGAGTATTAATTAGGCCTCTCCTCAGCTATCTTGAAGACTCATCTTTTGTTGATCTATCTTCCATTCTTGATTTGGGGGACAGAGAAGCAATCAAGTTGTGTGGAGAAACAACAAGTGGGATAAAAAGATAGAAAGGATGGCTAGGTTTTGATGAAGACCTTCAATAGTAGAGAGAGCTACATACACTGTTTAGAGAGGGATGGATCAAGATAGCAAGCAAGCAAGCAACTTATTATATCACAAAAAGTTCTACCTTTCACATACATATATATACTTTATATATGATCTCACTATATATAATTCATATTTCTCCAATTACAAGATGGGTTATTTGTATTACTTAGTATTTCTCAGGTCGTATGTTATCTCAAGGACTATTAAAATGGAATCTCTAAAATCTTTGTGAAGACTATATATGTGTAAACACTTTGGTTTAAATTGATGACTTGATATTATTCAATAAGTCAATGAAAATTGGAAAAATAATTATTCCGATCTGAGGAAGTAATATTGTTTTTGAAATTGTAGAAATTGAATTCGTATTGTCCTCGTCACAATTATTGTGGATGGATATGTTAACAAAGTTAAAACATTTCTGTATGTGTTTTCAGTAAAATGCATGTATACTTTAAGAAATGGGCCACATTTACAGGCATATATATTAAAGCCTGATTGTTCAAGTTGACTACGTAATATTGAAATCTTTGATAATTTTGTGATTCTTTGTCAATTAAAAATAGTAGTAGTATATGCAAAAGTCTTTAGCTTGCTAGCATCTACAGTTGTACACGGATATAAATTGCCTACGCAAAATTTGTTTAATATAAGAAATGGGGAAGAGACAATTGCCATGGAAACGGAATCCTTATATATTGTGAAGGAAGATATGAAGATCAAGATTTATTTATTCGAGGGATATAACTTATGCAATATAAAAAAGAGAAGTGGGTGAGTTGAAGGACTCAGGATGGGCTATAAAGTTTGTATTTCTGCATTCCATTTAGAAGTAAACTAGTATATGTACCCGTGTCTTACACGAGAATATATGATCATATATTTTAAGAATGAATTTAAATGTGTTTATAGTATGTAAAATATAAAAGATAATTATATAAAAAAATTAACATAATGTATCAGAAAGATAATTTCTTGATTGAAATAATTTATAAGGTGTATTGTATGATGAAAATTGAAAGTAGATGTGTGAATTTATATTAATAGAAGAAAATATAAATTAGGAATTTTTATATAATATTGAAAATAAAACTGCATATTGTATTCTTTATAATGAAGTTTACGGACAATCTATTTACCCTTATTAAATCATGAACACTAATTAAGTATGATAATACTGTTTTTGGTAAGTGCTAATTATATGTATGTTGGTGGATGAACCGTATTACGTTAACTATTTACGGACCATCTATCTATATACATATCTTTATAATTGAGTTTACGGACCATTAACGTACATATTATATTATGGACACTAATTAAGTATGATAATAATGTTTTTGGTAAGTGTAGAATTATCATGTATAATGAAAAACATTTTGGGTGGTAATTTAGGAAATTTGTATAAATAAAAGATAAAATAAATGATAAATATAATAAGAATGAATATGTAAATGTACATAATTATTTAATGACGTGACATACTTAGATGAACGACACATATGAGAGATAATTGCAGTTTTATTAGTAGTATATAGAATAGAATATAGATAGATATCATAAAAATTGAATATTAAAAACAAGTGGGTTAACATGTTAGAAAATAACAACACAAGATCTACACTACTAGCTATCATAAAAAAAACGGTACTAATATAAAACGTTACCGGCCAAAGTTAAGAAGTACATGTAATCTTTTCTACAGAAAAAAAGTACATATAATCTCAAAATTAAGGCTTATTTTATAACCCTTTAAGTTTCTACTTTTTAATTTTAAAGTAATTTTATAATTATTAATTTAATTATTTTAAAATATGTTATATAGTATTGATCACCTTAATTTTCAAAACTAACAATAAAAATATACAAACCTAAATAGAAAATTTCAAATATCTGCTCTTAGTTTTAAAAAATAAAAATAAAAAAAACCAAACGATATTTGTTTTTTCAAAATTCATATCATTATCCATTAGCTACTTTAAATTTAGTATTATCTTTTGCAATTTTCTTGCAAGTGTCACTATTTTGTTTTTGCAAAATTGAAGAAGTTATCTTTAATTAATATTTGGACAATATTGAGGGGGAGGAATCTGTGGAGAGGGGTGTGGGGGGGTCCTATGGAGGGGCAGAGGATGCTACCTAACCCACCAACACCTATTGTGGAGAAGCAAAGACTCATCTCCTCTCTCTATCTCTTCTTCAACACTTGCTTAATTGTGGACTTCAATTGCGTGTGCAACCAAGAAGTGAAGTCTTTTTCACATATATATATATATATATGTGCATTAAAAAAAATCTAATTCATGAATCATGATGATGAATTTTAATTTTCATGTTTGTGGGTTATGAAATATTAATATTCTTTGGCTTCCCAAATCTTCTAGGTAGCTCTAATTCCAAGCTGGTGTATTTTGTCTTTGTGGAAAGTATCCAATTCTATCCCACTGCCACTCTTACAACAAGGCTAGATGCCATTCATCAACACTGCTATTGGTGTCAGCTTGTGTTCCTGAAAATCTCTTAACTTTGTTGCTGACACACAAAATTTTATATTTTTTAAAATCCCAATTCGCCACACAAATATGCTCCTAATTGCAAGGGGAGGATCTTGCTTTTATGCAAAATTAAAGGGTGTATGTGTAAATGTAAGAGAATATATACATACAATATGTTTTTAGTTCTACACATATACTATAGTTGTTTTGGGAATTCCTCGAGGTAACCCTGAAGTTTTACAAATTTCGCTAGGAGCCCGTGTGTTTCAACTATTTCGCATAGTATCCCTCAACTCTTTAAAAATTCCACCAAATAACCCCCAATTACTTGAATCGTTAAAAAAATTATTAAATTATTACGTTTTAAGGTAAAAAAGTTGTTATTTATTTATTTTTAAAGAAAAAAATTTAAAAACTCCTTTAACGATTTAAGCAACAAAGGGTTATTTGACAAAATTTACAAAGAATTGAGGGTTACCTCGCGGAATAGTTGAAACATGTGGACGCCTCGCGAAATTTGTAAAACCTCAGAGTTACCTCGCAGAATAATCCTGTAGTTGTTTTCATGTTACTAGCTAGCTAAGTTCATTGTGTGGAGCTTTAGTATATTAAAGACATATCTAATTAATTGGAATATATATATATGTAGGGTTTCCATTTCCTTGCCCTTTTTTTAATTTTTCTTCTTTCTCGTGTTAACTTTTCATTGCATAGTGCCACAAAGGTGAATGTCATATTGCGCAGCAGCAGCACTACCCTAAAAGGTGACCATCATTAGGTTTTATATTTCCCACTTTTTCAAAGTCAGTGGTTTTCCAACAATTTTTGTATTTGCCAAATTAATTAATCAATCATAACTTAAACTATAGTAACATACGGAGTATATTCTAATAAACCGTGTCTTAAGTGTTCACTTAATTATGAAGTTATAATCATATGGATTTTACTTGGTAGGATTCTTCATGACGTACATACATATAGGACTATAGGAGCATTAATAATTAGTGAAAACATACGTGCATGATGGCAAACTATAGGCCAAAATACAGTTAAAAATCCAACCCAAAACATAACTTATAACCTGAATATTTCATTGTAGTATTTGATTCAATCTTTCAATTATTTGAACACCTATATTTAAATAGGGTATACAATTTTCATTAATTGGCTCCCTTCTATCAAATGATTGGAAATGCCAGGAATTGAAGTTGTGATGCTGACGAGCACGAGACCACTACTTATAGCTATAGGGCTACGTTTTCTTAATTTTTTCTTCACTCCCTTTTTTTACATCATTGTTTTTGAGGAGGACAAGATAATAATTAAGATAGTATGTAGCTCAATCATATTCATTGTCAGCCTTATTGTGATCTAGGTACACTTTCAATCAACTTTAATCATTTTCTTCAATTCCCATTCTAGGTAATCTTAAAACCCTTTTTTCTCCCAAACTTTGAAACAACAACCCAATTAACCCCAATATGATGGATCTAAACAAACATAAACACAATCCAAGATATAAACTATCACTAAACCATATAGTTAATGATGTACGTTTTTTTTGTCCAAATACATCATTTCAAACACTATAAATATCCATATGAGGCCAACAAGTACCATCAATCAATTTGATATGCTTTTTGACAATCCTATCTTTTGGGCCATATATGCAACTCTACTTGACATAAGTACTATTTAGGCATGCATGTATATATGCATAATGCATGGATGGGACGATGAGAATTCATTAATTAGTAGAGTACATTAAATGCAACAGGATGTTGATTTACATGTATTAAATGCGCACATATATATATATATCAGTAGATTATACGGAGTAGATAATATACTTTTTCCATTCGTCATGAGTGTCGTTTTAGGCATTTATTTTTGTTAAGAAATATCTATTATTTTGGAAATTTAGGTAAAGACTTATATATTAGTAAATTATGAGGTATATTATTGGAAATTGCACATTATCACTTTTTATGTAAGTTATTTTTACTTATTAGTTAGAAATGAAGTGAGTTATTATTATGTTATAGATTTTAGGCCCGACCCGACCCGAAAAATTCGAACCGAATCCGAACCCACATGACTTCGGTTCGGGTTTCGGTCCGAATTTATTAGGATTTCGGGTTTTGGTTCGGGTTCGATTTTTTAGCCCAGTTCAGTCTGATTTTTTATTTACGCGTGTTGTTTAACCCGAACCGAACTGCATGCCTTCGGTTCGGTCTTCGATCCCGTTTTTTTGGCTGTTCGGGTTTCGGGCTTTTCGGGTCGGATTCTGGCCCGTGCTCAGCCCTATATACACATACTATTATACTCATAGCCTGTTTGATTGAGATAAAATAGTGGTTGAAGTTTAAACAATTTGTCTAATATCACCCCCCAACGTTAAGAAAAATGAAACTGAAGTGAAAGTTGAAGTGCCCCTTCCACTTCAACCTATTCTAATAGAAAGGAACCTGATATTAGTATAGGCTATACGTACTGCCTAGCAAGTAGCAACCTAAACTGTGCATCCCTTTATATATGGCTTGATTGATTGATTCTTTTTCTACAGACTCAAAGGGCAAAAACAAAAGGTGGTGAGGGGGACCCACAAAGCTCTAAACACCATGTTTGAAAAGAGGGGGTTTGTGGGGTATGTAGTGGGCGCCCACCGAAGAAAAGCAGTGGGAATAAATTGCTTGAAATTAGGGCAAAGACAAGAGCAAGTCTGGAGAGCAATCACATGAAGCACTGCCCCTTTGGATTAGGGTGGATCCATGTTCTTGGATTGATCACCTCCTTTGGCCTTTGGATGTTTTTTATGCATATATATGATTCTGAAAAGTGTGGAGGTAAAAAAAAAAATTTAACATATTTCTATTTATTATTAATGTGTTATTTAATAAATAATTTTCAAGAGGCTATTCATGGGCTTTGGATGGCTCATTAAGTAGTTCATTACCACATTGAACAAGGTTTTTAAGATCACGAGGTAACCCTAATTAACTTAAGTCTCATTGATTCAATTTTTCTACTCTGAAATCGAGCCTCTCCTCATTCACAAAACTGATTTGAGCGTCGGAGGTGAAATGAGAGACAAACCCCGCCTTTGACCTTGTTTTACTATTTACAGGGCACTGGAATGGGGATCGGATGGATCGACATTCGTCAGAATTGCGGGTTCTCGTTGTCATCATTAATTTATTGCGGTACAAATTTATGCTACCACAAAAAGAATTTGAGTGACTCATAAATTCTACTATTAATTTTAACTCTTTTGTTGCATGTAAGAACCTTTATAATCAAATTGACCATCATTCAAGGAAGCTAACTAAGTGGGCCGGTAGACATTAGATTATATATCCATGCACATGCAAGGACTAATTAATTTGTAGATCACTTGTTTATTTTATTATCTTCATCCAAAACAAAAACTAGCTAGATTAATGATCCAATTATCTGGATCGTCCCCCATAAAAAATCATACAAATTCATTGTTAATAGAAACAAATGGGCAAAACAATTAAAAAAACAGGGTTTTTTTTTTGGGATTTAAAATTTGAAGGACATCTGAAGTGAATCTTCACCACCACATGCCATCCTGTATTTTGTCTGATCATCTTGCACTAATCCCCATGTGCATTCTTCCCATGGCGTCATCCCTTCGTCCTCAAAGATGGTGATTTGTCAACCACTAGTTTAATAAACAATTAATTAATTACACAACAAAATGTAGTAATACCCTTTCTTTTTCTTTTTCTCCAGGATTTAGTTTTTCTCTTCCCCTAAATTTTGCTTTTGGATCTGCATCTTCCCACCGAAGAGAATAAACAGAAACAAGAATCGATATTTCGTAATAACCATGACGATCAGGGTTGCTTTCTAATTACATGGGGATTGCGTTGACCCCTCCAAATAATTGAAATGTGTTTATGGATAGTGTTTTGATTATGATTTGGTTATTCTTTTAATTACCATGCTAACAGTCTGAAAAAGGTTCATCTGCTTCAGGTGGGTTTATTTCCATTCATCACAAATGAAAATTGGTTAGAAATAAAACGAATACCAAATCAAATCCGAGTTTAATTGCAATTCTGCTCTTTTGGAATTCCACTTGTTTACGTCAAATCAAATTAGGAGTATTTTTTTTTATAAAAAAAGCCAGTTGTGAAGCTGAAATGCTGGCCGCAATTTCATGAATCTGTACTATGTCGGTGTAAGTTGATTGCCCTTGAAATCAGACATCCTCTCTGTATTTATTAAACGTGCATAAAACAGAAGTTATTCTTTAACCCCCAAAAAAAAAATAGAAGTTATTCGATTCACATTTGGGTGTACGAAGTCCTTTAACACTTGCACTTTGAGTGATGGCTGCATAAAATATTACCCTATTGATTAAAAAATTGAAGTTTTGAGTGCGTTAGGTTTGTAATTTGAGCAACGTTTACATTGTGTAACAGATCTGGAAAATTGAAGTGCAAAACCGCCAAAAACTGGCTGGAAATAGCTAATGAAATGAAGCCTAACCGGGGTTGGGTCAAGCCTAATAAAATGAATGGCCTCAATTTCAGGTTCAGCCTCAGCCCCCACAGAAATTTGGCTTTCAACCAAACGCAACGTTAACTATTCCCCTCCGTATAATGAACACCTAAAGATGCAAAAATCAAACAATGTGTAAGGATGATGCTAACAAAATAACACCTAAATGTGGATGGAATTGCAGTACTGGAAGGGAATATAAGAGGAAAAAACATCAAAGCCTAACCAAGCACAAGATGCATCACATTTTGGTAATCAGTAATCCTTTCAACTCAAAACATCCTCCAAATTGACAGCCTGTTAAATGTCTATAGTATAAACACAACAAAATTAAATATATATCTGTTTATTCTAGTGAAAAACTATATGAACTAAGCAGTAAGCACTATTGTGATACTCCAAACAGTGTAAAGCAGGCAGCGACAAAGCAAGGAACAGGAGGGGCTCAAATGCTCAATTTTCATTACCCCTTTTGTTGGATATCATGATTCTTTAGCAATGCAGGGTTTTGGAGAACAATACCTGAAATACAAGAAACATACCCTCCAGCACAAGGTAATTCAATCTATGGATCTTTATACCTTTTCAAAGGTCATATTAATTACATTACAATGTAAATTATCCCCATATAGCCTATACCCGACTATAAAAGCACAAGATGCCAGTGCGGGCAAAAAAAATTAACGAATTTTGAAATTTTTTAATGCGGAATTCGATCAAAAGAGGCGTGGAACTTACATATAACAGCAGACTAGCTTCTCAGCCAGTCTCCATTTCAAATTTACCCCCTTTCAGGAATGCTCTTGATGTTTACAGAAGTGTGCTATGAAGGTTGGAGATTTCACTGAGGGAAGAAGTCAGCCAAAATGGATCCCTGAAGATCTGAAGCTTTCTGCTAGATCAGGAAGCTTTAAAAATGCAATGATACCAGCTGCAAGTGCGCTCACGGAAGCCAGAAGGAAAGCCGGTACATTTCCTCCGCCAAACAGGGCGTCCCACGGCCCCGCACCAAGGGAAATGACCATCTATAAAGATAAAACTATAGTTTAGCTGCTGAATTTGTAAGATTTACTTCCACCTAAAGCATCTAGAATTCTTTTCAGCATACTATCAAGCATCAACTCTCCAAACATGGAGGAAAAGTTTAAGCTACCAGATGATGATTTCATGCAACGGTATAAGCAACTACAATGTGTCTCTTTGTTTGTCCATAAGGATCTTGACAAAGGTGGGAACCCAATTAATTACTAGACAGGATATTACAAAAAAATTGCCAAATAATCAACCAACAAATTAACCTTACCTGAGGGATGACAATTGCAAGATTAAGAACCCCAATAGCTAATCCTGAAAACAGAAAGTCTCTTAGCAAAAATGGGCAAAGGTGGTGTACAGAATAATAGATTATAAGAAGAAAAGAGATGATTGAGACCTTGGCCCCCTCCTGAGTCAGCAGTCACCTCTGCAGTTACAGAATATGGCACACTATATGTTATCTGCAAAGAAACCCCATTAAGAAAAAGTCTAAGATGTTACCATAGGAATGGAGGAAAAAAATTGGACTGCAAGTGGAAGTGCTCTTACAGCTAAAGGGAACCCAAGAATTGCAAAAATAACCAATGCAGCTTTCTTAGCTGAAGAGCTTGCTCCAATAACATGTTGGATTCCTTCAGAATAATTACTAAGAGATGCCAGACTCACAAGAGCAGTGCTTGCCATGCAGACAAAGACAACAAAGTTGCTTATAGCCCACACCAGTCTAGTCCCCATTCGTCGACACATAGGCTCAATAAGAAATGAGCAGATGCCAAGGACAATCTGCATACAATTGAGACAATTTAACATCAAAAGAGTTTAATAGAATACTTTCACGGAGAAAAGAACTTAGGTCATGAATTTAAAATTTGACTACTTACAGAATTCAATAACAAACCAAATGCACCTTCTCTAACTCCTTGGTCATAAGCTTTTACTTCAGAGCTATCCCCAGTAGGATTTCCATGATAAACCTCTCTCCCCATCCAGTCCGTATCAAAAAGGAAAAATGGAAACCAGGACATCTGCATAAGTTAGTCAAGAAAGATGAGTTTTTCTTCGAAGAAAAAACTTTGTTCATAGGACATGATAAAGGTACAATAGATATTACTGTAGAAGCATCACTTAGGTTGTGAGAGAAGCTTGGGAAGAAAGTTACACACAATTTCCAAAAGTAGAGACCATTTTATGTAAAATCAATTAAATTACAAAATAATATAGCTTCCCTTGGTCAGATAATAATCATAATACTTAAGATCCACCAAAAGACTTACCCAAGTAAGAGTTGTTACGACAAGCACTGAATGCAGTGCAGGTGGGAGATGCCTTAAGCTGGTCAATAAGTTGACTATAACTGCACTAGGACCATCATTGAAACTTTCAGCTTGATCACTTGGGCTTCTTATATCCACATGATTACTCCTTGCCTCCTCTGTTTCATGGCTTCTGTTAATGTTTTTTATAAATTTATCCTCCTTAGATGTTGTGTCAGACTTTGGTTTTGAATGTTCAAACACAGCATTCTGTGAATCATCCAGCAAAGGAGCAGAATCCGAAACACACTGAGATTTGTGCGTTTCAAGTGGAACTTCATCAGCAAAGTAAAGAGTCACCAACGTGCACATAGTCAAGAAGACCTGAAGAACAGAACTATTGATTCAGATGGATTCCCATGCTTGGGTGAGAGGTATATCCCAAATCAAAACTACAGATAATTGACCCCCAAGCAAGAAAGAATACTCTTCAAAACAACATTTATGATTTATTCATATAATCATATCCAATCAATTACTATGAAAGAATGAGATGTCTATTAAAGATGTGAGTTATTCATATCCAAAGTAATATGGCTTGCAAAATATTAACTACAAAAGATAATTTTTGAACCAAATTTCTGCAAACACCTGCTTAATCTTCCTTGTTTTTGACACAGAATATTACTTCCATTTATATGCTGTGTTGCCCTTGTTTCAAGACAGTGTAATGCAGCTAGAATATATTTTTTAGCTTAATACATTACCTGAACTTGTTCATTAACCCATAATAAATATGTCAGAAACAAGCATGGCCATCTTTCAAGAGTCAACTGAAGATTTGTGAAAAAAAGAGTGATAAGTAATCTACCACTGCAATCAGGAACGCTGCTTTGAGATTTCCGCAGGCTTCACAGCAAGCTCTACTTGTAAGGAAAGGAAACCATCTGGCCATAATTAAGGTTATTGGTCAGTAGATGCTGCATTATAATCTAAACTATTTTGTCAGGCTATAAAGAAACACTTCAATCCCATACAATAAAGGCTCTTCTCTAATATTAAGTCTGAATATTTCAACATGATGTTGTAACTAAAGCGAACTAGCAAGTATTGTTGCTCGAAAAAAACTAACAAGTAATGAAAGCAATACAAAGAAACTGCACAACTGCAAGCAGGATGGAGGACTTGTAGAAAAGAATCAAAACATCAAAAGAGTACTCTTATAAAGTGAGATATTGTATCACAAAAAGGTGTGCTAAAATATCTCACACGTGCCACTGGCTGCTAGCCCCAGAAGAAAATCCCAAAATATTTCCAACAGCCATCCATGAGGCAAATATTGCATTTGCTGCATTTCGCTGATCAGGTCCTGGCGGTATATTGTAAGAAAGCAGTAGTTAGCTTCTAAGAGCAATTGAAGAAATATCACAGCAGCTTAAGCCAACAACTTCTGAATACATATATATATGACCTACCTGACAAATCAGCCAAAAGAGCACGTGCAGGACCCTGTAAATACATTTAAGAAAATCAATACCTTCCCCTCCAACAATTAAAAATCAAACATAACTGCTGATACTTCCCAGTCATAAATTTAAGATAGGAGGAAAAACTTCAGGAATGATATATGAAGCTAGCACATTAAATATAGGTTCACACCACATGCATGACATGAAGGAGTCCTTGAGCATGAGAGCTAAAAGTACTTATACGTTGACCTTAACATATATACTCAAATTACTTTAGTACTATTATCCGCTTTTCTTGTAAGTTTCAAAATAAAAGCCACTAACCTGAACAGTATTGTTTGCAAGATCCAGCATCCAAAACCCAATGACAAAGACAAGGGCTGCCCATTTCCTAGTGCCTTTGTATGTACTGTTCATGCAGCATCAAGGTCATAAGGGGAACCTTGCAACTTGCATGTGATTTCTAAACAAGGAATCTAAGAACAAAGTAGTGCAAACCTGCAATGCTCCTTTGAGTCACCTAGCAAATATCCAATATCTGCAGAAAAGCCGATTATTATCACCTATATTACAAAGCTTCATATTAGAATACACATGATGAAGTAACCAGAATATATCATATAGGAGAAGTATCATATTAATAATTCACACCGCCACAGAGATCATGATGGCTCCCACAAGAATGAAGGGCCGTCTTCTACCATATTTTGAAGTGCATTTGTCACTCCAGATGCCAACACAAGGTTGAACCTAAAATAGAATATATATGGTTTAGTGTACAAGTCATATATCATATTAATAAATTTACACATCAGGAGTTTGTCTTTAAAGAACGAAAGACTAGCAGACACAGTGGAAGTCACCTGTGGATTGTGGCACATGGTGTGTTACTTAATTACACTATAATA
The DNA here is from genome assembly GCA_027886185.1 of Rheum nobile. Classification (NCBI taxonomy): domain Eukaryota; kingdom Viridiplantae; phylum Streptophyta; class Magnoliopsida; order Caryophyllales; family Polygonaceae; genus Rheum; species Rheum nobile. The sequence goes on along the minus strand of WOAB01000292.1, from coordinate 810,646 downwards.
AGTAATACACTATTAAAAAATCAATTTTTTCATTTTAAATAATGATGTTTTACATTTTTAACCTTAGTATGATGAAAACCATGTTTGGTTCAATCATAGTTCAATCACTATAATTTGGAGTCCATACTAAAATCTGAGGTGTAGCATACCCAAAGGCCTGTAGTTGAATCAATTACTAATTAAAATATAACATCAGTTATGCATCACTCGTTTTCTTCAAAATGCATAACTGCCAGATAAACCTGAGTCGCAAGGAACAAAAAAGACATTAATTTGACGTAGCTTACCACAAGGCCCGTAATTGGGCCACATAGCCAAATGAATGAAGAAAAGGCATGTCCTATCCCAAGTGTCTGAAACAATAAATCCAAAATCGCAATCAAGCCGAGGAAAATCAATAACAGTTTACTCGAACAGTACAATATTTTAACAACAGCCGGAAAAAACTTAGAGGTGACGAGAACAAGATAGCGTTCTACAGAGGACTGCAATAAGAATGACCATGTGAATACAAAAAAAAGATAAATTTACTACACCCACAGTCACATAGACTAAAAAGAAAACAGGAGATGACTTTCCCTCCAGGTTGCAAGAAGAAAACAAGTAGAACCAATTATTCACCCTCCTAGGTATGTTCATCAAGCGGAGGACTCTTTGGTGAGTGGAAACACAAAGAATATAGCATGAGGATCAACCTGTGCTGATCACCTGATCCTAATTCCCATTTTAAGGGGCTGTATAATGTATTTGTGCAAACATACTCTAAAAAAAGGTTGCAGTTCCACAAAGCTTAAGTTTTCATAAAGAATTTTCTCATTAATTCATCCAGAGCATAATTATTTATCTTCCCTCCATCGAGAATCCTTTCTCACCTACACATACCAAGTGCATTGATTTGACATAGGATAAAGCGAGCCAGAAAGGCAGCGGAATAAAGTAAGACACTTACAGAGCACTTTCTTGACTCTAACTAAACTGCACGAATAGATTCAATATTCAATTCTATGTATAACACCATTGTCCATTAGCTATGGTGACAAGATAATAATAGAATTCATCATAATTTGCAACCACAAAAACTGTCATCGGAATACGCCGCAACAGAAGCAAATTCTTTAACACACAACTTAGTGACAAGAGAATAAACAATGCAAAGTATTCTACGAAAAACCAGCTCTCCAATCTTGGACAAGTTCAAAATCTTAACACAAATCTCAGTGACCATTTCATTAGACTTATTTATAGCAACAATAAGCATTAATCTCCACTGCTCTTCAAAGTAATCAAACCTTTTTCATGTTTTGTCAAGCTTCCAATGATAATTGGCCGAAGTTTCAATCAAATTACTGTCAATCAGTACAATCCTAAATAGCTCTGTCATATCTCCAACTATGTAATTATACCCCATACAGCTTTTCCTCTTCTTTGTTACCAAGGAATTATATTTCAATCTTCGTGCATTGGCCTGAAGAGGAATGGCAATAATAAAATTAAATCATGGAAGCTAGAGAGAGATGAACCTGAACATAAGGGGTCAGAAGGGAAAGCTGGAGAGCCCAACCAAATTGGACACCAGCGGCAATCGTACAACTGAGAATCAAAGTAATCAAACTACAGTGCCGGGGAGACCTATCACTCTGCTGACGATGCTCGGCGGAAGAAGAATTGTCATTGGAAAACCGAGAAGAATTCCCATTGACTGAATCTTCCTCGAAAGCAACCAATTCAACCTCAGCTCGGTTGAGATTCCGGTATGGGACACGGATCGAAACCGTGTCGGACTTGTTATCTGCCATAACCGGCTTATTACTACCGTTAATTTACCGCTCTTAGAATCGATCAAACACCAGATCCACCATGCGAGATCTGGTGAATCGGTTGAAAACTTCGGAGGAAAACTCGATTGGCAAAAAAATGAGCGCGAATCCTTCTGCGGATGGAAGGAGGGGAATATAGTCAAAATTGGAAGACGCTGAAGATTGTTAGGATCTCGTAGTTGTTTAAGGTCAATGTTTCGAACGCGCCATTCCTGTAAGGAAATTTCTCAGATCGAGAGAGAGAGTCGGTGGTGATTTTCGCTTTGCGGCACCCCCAAGGACCCGAATAATGTTTGGGTCGGTTTTAATCGGGTTTTCCACGACCCGGCTGCGAACATCGTCCCGAAAATGACAAGGTTTGATCTGGACCGTTGATGATGACGACCTTCTAAATTTTTTAGAGATTTTTTTTATATATAAATCGTATTGTTTGAGCATTTTTATTGGAGTTTATAGTGTTAAAAATTAATATTATAATATCATTTTTAGTATTATAATATTAATTTTTGACATTATAATGTTAGATAAAGTATAATTTAAACAAATTCTTAATTGTTATAAGACCCTAGGTGAAATGGGATATTTTATTGGACTTTTAGGAAGAGTTTTTAACTTTAGTTTAAATTATAATTATATCCATTCATTTATATTAAATTATTAATATTATTCTTTATTATATTAATTATAATTATAAATTATATCTTTTATTATATATTAAATTAAAAAAATTGTCAAATTGATATATAAAATTTATTTACAATGTAATTTTCATATAAAAAAATTAAATTGGTATTTATTTTATTTTAAACCATCAAAAATAATAATAAAATAATTTATTTTCACTTATTCATACAAAAAATATTAAAATCTATCAAATATATCCAAAATAGATGTCTATAAATAGAGAAAAATTAACTAAACTAACCCAATCTTTGAATGTGTGATAAAAAAATAACCTAACTTTTTAAAAGATAAAATAATAACCCAAACTTTAGAGAGGTGTTAAAATAATAACCTATAATAATTTTTTCTCACAAAAATGATGATGTATTGATGTGTAATTATATATGGTGATTTGGCATTTTTAAAGAGTGATTAGGCAGTTACTATTGGATGAGGATGGTAGTTCGAAAGTAGTGACAAAATGGGCGAAAGCACGTGGCGGATGTGCGAGGGAGAAGGCAAAACAGACGACAATAAGGAGCAACGCTTTTGTGGCAGAGGTTGGGTAGTTGGATGGTGCAAAACGACATTGGTCAATGGTTGTGTGAAAGGCTAATATGATTTGTGTAGGATCGTGTAAGATCGCGTAGGATCGTACGTGTAAGATAATGTGATTTGTGTAGGTAGATATTATCTTTTCGTGTAGGCATTGTGCAACGGCAAAATATAAACAATTATGAAGTAAAGTTACACAAATTACCTTTTTGTGAAGAAGTATAGTTACACGGATTATCTACAATTATTAAGTTACATAAAATATAAAGTTACACAAAATACTTCATGTACACTAGTTTATGGATCATACGTTGTGATTATACGTTATAAGCTATCTAATTTCATATAATCTCTATTTTGTGTAAGCTTACTAATTTCGTGTCACCCCTATCTTGTGTAATCTACATACTTCCGTGTAGTTCGTGTAAAGACTATCACATAGAAAAATATCATGTAGGCTAATGTGATTATGTGTAAGCTAATATGATTCGTGTAGGATCGTGTAAGATCGTGTAGAGTTGTGTAGGCTAATATGCTTCTGTGTAAGCTAATATGATCGTGTAGGCTAATATGATTTTGTGTAAGCTAATATGAACGTGTATGCCAATAAGATTATGTGTAAGCTAATATGATCGTGTAGGCCAATAAGATTTCGTGTAAGCTATATATATAGTTACATGAAATGAGATTGTGTAGGCTAATGTGGTTGTATGTAAGCTAATATGATTTGTGTGGGATCGTGTAGAATCATGTAAGCTCACGTAGGGTCGTGTAGGATAATATGATTTGTATAGGTAGATATTACATTTTCGTGTAGGCTTTGTGCAACATTAAAATATAAACAATTATGAAATAAATTTACACAAATTATCAACAATTATGAAGTAAGCTAATATGATCGTGTATGACAATAAGATTTTGTGTAAGCTAATATGATCGTGTAGGACAATAAGATTATGTGTAAGCTATATATATAATTACATAAAATAAGATCATGTAGGCTAATATGATTAGTTGTGTAGGATCGTGTAAGATAATATGATTTGTGTAGGTAAATACTACCATTTCGTGTAGGCTTTGTGCGACGACAAAATATAAACAATTATGAAGTAAAGTTACACTAATTACCTTTTCGTGTAGAAGTAAAGTTACACAATTTATCAACAATTATGAAGTTACACAAAATATAAAGTTACACAAAACACTTCATGTACACTAATTCGTGGATCATACGTTGAAATCATATGTTATAAGCTATCTAATTCCATGTAACCTCTATTTTGTGTAAGCTTACAAATTTCGTGTCACCCCTATCTTGTGTAATCTACATTCTTTCGTGTAGTTCGTGTAAAGACTATTACATAAAATAATATCGTGTAGGCTAATATGATTTTGTGTAAGCTAATATGATTTGTGTAGGATCATGTAAGCTAATATGCTTTTGTGTAAGCTAATATGATCGGCGGTCCGTAGCCGGAGGAAGGTGGTGCGTCACCGGAGGGAGTTGATGTTTTCTGGTGTCTAGACTTTAGTGAAGAAGAAGAAAAAATGTACATAATTAAAGGCTTCTTTATTTTTTGTGAAACAATAAATGTAGATAGGGGCTTTTTAGTCTAATTGTATAATGAGTGGGTTACTAATTCCATATTGTTATGTTGAGGTATATTTTTGGAACTCCTTAATGAAAATAGTCTATTTATGTCTTTTTCCCCATTTTTTTAAAGAAAAAAAGTATCAAAAAATTATAATAGGTTACCATTTTGATTTTTGACACCTTTCTAAAATTAGGGTTATTATTTTACCTTTTAAAATATTAGATTATTTTTTTACCACCCATTCAAAAGTTTAATTATTTTAATTAATTTTCCATATTTTAAATCGACGTTCACAGAGGGAGCAACTCATGAAAGCTACCAAAATCAAGATTTAATAGTTGTTGTAGCCGGCCCTAGAAACGCTCCCTTCTGGGAGTGTTTCCTAGCAAGCCAGGCCAATGCCCACCAGAGACGAGCCGCCGCCGCTACCATGGCACCCGCCTCACCGACACTCCGACCAAGCCCCCCGCTCCGACCGTGCCCCCCGTCGCCTCCGACAGTGCTCCGTTCGGGTTGCTCCGCTCCGCTCTCGCCGGATCTGTGTTGCTCCGTTCCGACCGCACCGAGCCACCCGGACCTCGGAACCACTAGACTGTTGCCCACCCGCTCCACACCCTTCTCTGCCCCGCCGATGGGATTTGTCTTTTTCCTCTCCGCCCTCCATCTTTGTCCCGCTGCCGCCTCCCCCGCCTTCCTCCTTGTCTTCCTCTTTATCCCCTCCGCCTTCTCTGCCGTCCACCTCCCTCCCCTGTCCCCCGCCGTTCAGATCTTGTTCCCTCTCGTGGTTTTGAGCTCTGGCCAGTTTTTTTGTTTGTTTGTTTGTTTGTTTCTGCAAGCTTGTGTGTTGTACTAATTTGCTTCTGTTGAGCTGACTAGGGTGAGATCGAGTTGTTCCAGTTGTGATCGTGGTTGTGGTTGTGTTGAGGCTCCTGAAGATCCCGAAGGCAACGTCAGGGTGGTCGAGACTCCTGAATATCTCTCATCTAGGTGGGGGCAACGTCATGGTTGTCCATTCTTCACTTTCCAGGATTGTTTTCCTGTTTGACCCGTCGTCTGGTGGCACTGTTTGTTTGTTTGTTTGTTTGTTTCTGCAAGCTTGTGTGTTGTACTAATTTGCTTCTGTTGAGCTGACTAGGGTGAGATCGAGTTGTTCCAGTTGTGATCGTGGTTGTGGTTGTGGTTGTGTTGAGGCTCCTGAAGATCCCGAAGGCAACGTCAGGGTGGTCGAGACTCCTGAATATCTCTCATCTAGGTGGGGGCAACGTCATGGTTGTCCATTCTTCACTTTCCAGGATTGTTTTCCTGTTTGACCCGTCGTCTGGTGGCACTGTTTGTTTGTGCTGGACTCACTTCTCTCTCTAGTCTTGTATCTTGTTTTTGTTTTGTTGTATTTTCATTTGTTTGTCTGTATTGTACTAACTGGTTTTTTCAGTTATCGTTTTTTCGGCCTCTCGAGTTATCCGACATTTTTATCGGTTACTCGAATTTTTACCTTATCAAAAAAAAAATCATGAAAGCTACCGACAAATTGATCATTTTCTTTACGGTATTTGCCTACACATAGTGGGGCCGTTTATACTTGTAATTGTGTACATCTGTTGGAAAAATAATTACTGTTTAATTCTCTTCAATGCTTAGGAACCTGAGAATGTTGTATCACTTGAACGTGAAGATTAGGTGAATAATTAAAGTAACTGAATACGGAAGGGAATTAGGGTAGACCCTTTTAGAAGGAAATTAAACTTCAAGGAAGCTAATTTGATAAGGTAAGCGGAATTGAAAAGAAGAGAAATGAGAGTTTGTTTCTTGAAACGTGAGAAATACTAAAGAAAACGACATTATACTTTAAGGACTGTTTTCTTTTATTCTTTTAATCTACTATGTCACATGACACTCTCATATTAAATTTGTCACATATTATTTTTTATTTTCAATAAATAAATTTAATTATATGTTAAAGATTATATCTTAAACATATTACTAATATTTTATTATTTAAATACAAATTAATTAGCAATATTACAAATCAAATTGATAGGATTACAAATCAATTATGAATACTACAAAGAAATTGTAAAATATTGCAAATTATAAAGGTAAATTTTGAAAATTCTATTTGAGATTTTTTTTCTTATGGAGACTGTATGGGCTCTAGATCTTTAACTACAAAAAGTTGAAAATAAGGATTAACTTTTATAAGGTACACGATATTTGATGATGCAAAAAAAAAAACAAATCTACCGAACTATAGATTACACGTTCCCTTTAATGAATAACAAAATTCAATATGTATTGATCAAAATGGATACTTAAATCTAATTCTCAACATATCAAACACAATAACAAAACGGAAGAAACACACATTCAACAGTAGTGAAAGTAGCACATTGTTCTGCTAAATTTTAAAAATTATGATTCAAGAACAATTTTTTCTCATAATTATAAAGTATTTGTTCAAATCATTCTCAAGTTGTAATCTATAGATCGATTCGATTAGTAGGTTCATAAAAATTATTTATTTCAACTAAGAAAAAAAAACTATGATAACAAAATTATTCTTACAATGAGGAGTTTAAACAAATGATTGAAGAAATCTAAATATGTAAATAAAAAATCTACTAAGGAGTCTCTATTGTAGTGTTTCATGCTCTGAATTTGTTATTATAATATTTATACAATGAATATTGATTTTGAAGCATAACTCCCTACGCCAGAATTCAATGGTCGGTAGAGCTGTATTAATAAAAAATTACGCAAAATGTTTAAATAACTTATTAGAAAATAAAAAATTAAGAGAATATTATATATAATCACAATATCATTTTTTTAATTTTTAGATATTATTTGTATTTGGTATTAGTTTTTCATTATACTATTAGATTTTTCATTATTATATTATGATTATAAATGTTTTCTTCAACGTATCATACTCCCAAAATCCATGGACTAAAGAGAGTTGACAGTAGCACCATTTTAGTCGTGACTCGTGAGTAGGTATTTGTCTCTTTAGTGTCGTTTAATTTTGACTCTTTATACATTTAGATGTGATAATTAATTTTAATATTATGATTTTTTTTCTCTTCTCTCAAGGTTGAATTCCTTTTTCCTATTTATAAATCTAATATATATATATATATAGTATGATGAAGTAAACCTAACTACACCCAAAAATATTATATTTTTCTTCTAATAGTTGATACTTCTAACGAGCCATGATTAGCCCAACAGCTAAAAGGTTTGGGTTAAGGCCCACTCTTTCACACACTATAGTTCATGGTCCATGTTATACAATGGGCCGACGAATGGCCCTTGGTTCAGTGCACCAACTCAACAAGTAATGTAATTACGGAGTACCTTTTTTTGTGTCAAGTGAAGGGTTTGGACGACTGTTATTATAATCTATTTTCTAAGAGTTTTTTTGGTAGAAGGAGTTTATTGTTTATAATGTATTTTTTGTTGAAAAATAGATTTTGGAATTTGAAATATGTGAGACATTGAGATTTGTGTAAGGTTGAAAAAAACACTTTTTTGTTTATAAGTGTTTATGAACACTTTACCAAACGGAGCCTAAGGGTTTGTTTGTTATATTAATTTATAATGATATTTGATTAAAGTTTTTTTTGATATAATGGTGTTTGGTTAAATATATTTATAAATTTTTTTTTATAGTAAATTGTGAAGTAGTAATTACACAAACTCCAAAGAATTATAAATATTTATTTTTAATAAACCTCTTTATAAATGGCTTTACTAACAAACCTTAAGTATTAAGATTATGTTTTATTTGCAAAAAAAATAGTTATTTTTTTCCTTGCACAATTCTCTATGTTATTCAAATTACAAATTTTAAAAACTATTTTTCTAAAAAAGTACATTATAAATAAAAAATCTCATATATTCACTAAACAAACCATAGATCTTAGTAATTCTTAACGAATAATAATAAGAGAAATCTAAGCTGAGAAGTTAATCCGTAAGAACATCTTTAATGGGGGCTTATTGAAAAGGCTTATTGAATTTTTTTGATTAAAAAATGAAAAGCTCCCAATAAGCCCCCCACTTAGGCTTAAAAATTGGCCAAAAAATAAGCCTCTCTCTTGGGGCTTATTGTAAAGCTCAGCGCCACATGACGCTTGATTACTGGGTTGCGTTTGTGCACCCAATGCGCGACATATGGCGTTGATCGGACGGTCAGGAAAAATTTCTGGCCATCCGTTAATTTTTTTTTAAAATATTTTATTTTTATTTTCTTACATTAAAAATAAAAATAAAAATTACTATAATTCTAATTATATTTTTCTCTATCCATAGACATCCATTATGATTATGTTTCAAATATTTTTGAATTATAATTTGTATATTATTAATTGAAAACAAATCATTTTAATATTATTTATGGTGGTTTAAAATATAAATATACACTAATTTAATATAAATATACACTAAATATACAAAATACTTGAAATAAATATATTTAATAAAAAAATTAATTTTTAAAATTTAATAATTTAATATAAAGAGTATATTAAATATTTAATATAAAAGATATATTGATAATTTGATATAAATAAAATGATGTAATTGTAATTTAATATACTCCAATAAGCCCATCTAATAAGCTCCCCACTAAAGTAAAAAAATGAGTAGGGCTTATTGAAAAGGCTTATTGATAAAAAATCTCCAATAAGTCCATTCAATTAAGCCCCCCATTAATGATGTTCTAAGACGATTGTTTTTTTCAACCTTGCACAAATCTCAATGTCTCATATGTTTCAAATTTCAAAAACTATTTTTAACAAAAAAATACATTATAAATAATAAACTCCTTTTACCAAACAAACCATTAGCATTACATAGTAAAAATAAATTTTATTCCCTACGAAAAGTTTGATACTATTTCTAAACAATACACAAAGCTCAAATAATAGGTTTTTGAGGTTTTGGCCAACTTAATTAATTAGTCCGTAGTAACACTATCTAGAAAGTTCAACCTTATCTGTTCGATTTCCGAGTCTAACACAAGTAGACCACTCTCGTTACTCAACTGCTCGCTTATCTAGTTATAATGTTATATAGGCTTTGATTTCTTTATTTATTAATTTTTAATACCAAAATGTAGATATTCTGAGTTCATCGTATCTATTCCAGTTACGGAGTATTAACACGTACGGACGGTATGGTGTGATTAATAATTGATTAGCATGGAGTAATTATGCAGTCAGTATTAAATACTAGCGGATTAATCTACATTTTATTTCTTGATGACTCAACAGTCAACACGTACTAATTAACTTATATGGCGCGCAGATAGAGTCGGTAAAAATTAATGGTGCACATATAAAATGATTATTAATTGAGGCATATGTCTACGTAATCCCTAAACGTATGATCGAAATTGATTTGGAGCTAATTAGATCCAGTATTAATTATTGTATTTTGTTCACCTATATATATATATATCCTTCCTGATCTATCAAGCTTGTAATATCGATAGTGCTTTATAAAAATAAATACATTAATTGAAAGATTTGACAATTTTATGCTCCAATTGTAACATTGCTTTGTTCGAGCTTCGGTGTACTTAATACAGTAATTTTTTAGGTCTCCGTTATTTGTACGTGTGTGTTCATTTATGGATCGACGTGATGTGAAATCAATAATGACTCATTTCGATATTATATACTCCGTACAGCTTATCAACTTCTTTTTATATATATATATGAACTAATTACGCTCCCGCGCGTCATATAGTATTTATTTTAGGATAAAAGTTGTGTGAACTTTAACCGGCCATCGTGTGTATATTGTAAGTAGAGTATTGTACAGGGAAATTATCCCATTTTCTATAAATAAGATTATCACCCTAATTTAATTAAATAGGGAAATGATTTAAGAATCAATCAGGTAATTAAGAGACAAGTTACTCATTCTTTTTCCTACTACGTTCATTAGTGATAAAATTAGGGTTTTGAGTTAGAGAGTTTTTCCTGACTTGAGCGTCGGAGGTGAATCAGGGGATTCAACCCCATCCCTTCGTTTTGTTCCTCTTTTCAGATTGAGAGATTGAAGATTGTTCGCGCCATTTCGAAGAGGAGATCAATCGTTTCCATTCTAAATTTATTGTTGTTCAAATTCGTGCTACGACAATTGGCGCCGTCTGTGGGAACGATTACGATGGCTCCAACGCGAAGACAAGCGAACAGTACTTCGGGTACCAAGAGAAGGCCGCCGCGGCGCTGGTTGAGAAGGACCGGAAGTTGCAGGAAGCCGTCGGCGCCCTTGCCGCGAGAGACCGCGAGTTGTAGGCCGCTCGAGGGGCGCTGGAAGAGGCGAATCGGAGAGCGGTTTGCGTGGCCGAGAAGAGGCCGATGGTGGAGGTTCAGTCCGCCGGAGGTCGGCATCGGCGGCGGGAGAGCGTCCTCGACTTGGAGGAGCATCGTCAAAGCCCTAGGCGAGCGCGCGGTGGGGCAGATCTGGATTTGGGCCATCGCCGGAGCCCAAGTGGCCGGGTCCGTTCAGATCTGGAAGCGCAGCAAATCCCCAGAGGCGTCGGAGGAGAGGGCGGCGCGGATCTGAGAGCGCGACGAGGAGCCCAGCGCGAGGAACTTGGGGCCGACGTCGACCCAGATCTGGTGGCTTGGGGACGGGAGCGAGAAGAGTTCCGGCGATGGAAGGCCGCCAGAACGCCGTCCTCTGCTTCCAGAGCAGGGGGACGACCGCTCAATCGGCGGTGGCTCTAGGCTTCGCCGGGGGGCTCCATCCGAGCACCTCCGAGGATCCAGCACCACAGGGATGTAACACCCCCAAATCGTAACCCATTTGGAAATGTATTATCGCCAGTGACCTCGGTTTCCACACCGAAGCCACCCCAGACTTTAGCGATTTAAATACAAATCATAAACAACAATCATGATGTAAACACCAAAATCTTTGGTTAAAACATATGTCTGGGGATTACATCCCAATCTCCATAGGACAAAATAGAGTAATCAGCGGAAGTCTTTGCAAAGTATAAATACAAGGGTCTTGATCGTAATGATCACCCGCCAAGGATCGCAACCTGGTAAATCCATTAAAACACCGTTTGCTTTTATAGTCGTTCTAGCCTTTGTTTCTCGGATTCTTATCTGATGTGCCGAATCGAACGGATGACACCAGCCAACCTTGCAGAGAACAATTACGATTGGTTAGTCTAATGAAAGACTATGCAAGGGTACAAAGCAGAGTGGTTCGAAGTAGTCGTATTAGGTTAGATTCATCGCTCCTCGAATCAAAACCGATAACGATAGTCAACCACCATACTCTACTGAAACATATGAAGATGCATGATCAAGAGAAGATTCTGGAAGACCAAGTCTTACAACAATCAACCCAAAAGAAGACTCCAATGAATTGAGTCTTATCGGAAGCATGACAATGTTGGGGAACATAATAATCTCATACAAGCGTTCAAAAACGATTTGATGTTTCGGTTCACAACCAACCTCACCGCTTAACGCGAATCCAGATTGGAAAGAGAACGGTACTCTGATCAAAGTCAAGACGAGCTTTCCTAGCTGCACCATTCCCTAGCTGCACTACTCGTCTGAGGTTTATTAATCATGTGCTACGACGGCACTTATCTTATTTAATTCCAAAACGCGCATTGCGTTATAAGCTTTTAAATATATGTTTCGCCATGAGAGACATATATTGAGTATATGTTTCGCCATGAGGGACATATGGGACATATGTTTCGCTATGAGAGACACACTCCTAAAGGGACGTATCCCAAGATTTGTAGCATCAGTTAAGTTCCACCATCTCTATACACGAGTATAGAGATCGGTCATGACCCACCAAATGGTTTTTGGGTTTATCACCATTTTCACCATTAATCATTATTAAGAAACGACTGGACCTCGAATAGTCCATCGCTCCTACGAATACTCGTGCTAATCAAACAGTTCAACACAGTAGTAATCATATCAAAGCCCTCCGGGCCATCATCATAATAATATAGATATTCATAATAGCGTTGTTCTAACAGATATATAACCTATTATAATATCATATTCTTTTCACATCCTTGCCCTCCCGGCAATTATCATAAAATATATATCTATAATAGCGTTGCTCTAACAGATATGCAACCTATTATAATATCATATTTTAATCCATATCATTTATCAAAACTGTTCCCAATAAAACAGTAAATCATTCCAAATTAATTAACAATCAAACCATTGATAATTAATGAAAGTATGGAATGATAAGCAAGAGTGAACCGCCACTTGCCTTAGATCAGTCGAAAGTTTTAACAAGCTTAGAGACAACGGTTCCTGAGTCTGAAACTGGGACAGATCTTGGATATTAAATCCCTCTGGAATGCCCCATAACGAGACCCTAAGTTAAATTCAATATCTACATATATGAATCTAAAAGAATACAAAAGGAATCGAAGGAACCAAGCCTCGCTCGCAACCAAACACCCAAGAACACACACGAACCCAGCCTGCCGCGGGTGCGGTCGGCTCTCACCGCGGGGTACGGTGGGGTGCGGTGGTGCCTTGCCGCGAGTGCGGTGAGGTGACAGAGGCGAGAGCCTTCGACAGATTTCCACGGAGAACTTACCCAATTCAATTCGTTCGACTTTGATTCGTGTGTGGTTCGATCTCCAACCTTGTTATACCTTTGAATAATACTCAAGAGCACCCTTTTTATCACTCAAAAGTATTTCGATCCCTTTCCTAACAAAGCTCAAAGCTTGGACAATAATGGAATTTCAGAGGAAAAGAGGTGAAGTTGCAGCTGTGTTAGAGCTCTCCTCCTCAACTTCCTCCCTCCTTTTATAAGCCAAACAAGCAGCTTACCATCAGATGATAACAAGGACGAGGTGGCCAGACAACTTGGAGTAGGCTAGGTGACTCGCCAAGCCTAGTTTTGCAGCTGTACAAGTTGCACTGCAACTTATCGAGTGACAGCGGCTCACCGCGGGGTGCGATGGCCGACTCTGTTACCGCCTCCAAATTTGGCCTTTGCCGCGGGTGCGGCCACTTGACCATGGGGTGCGGTCAAGGCCATTTTTGCCCCTTTTTGTCCGTTTTGTCCTTTCTTACCAAGTGGTTAAATATTTTTAACTTCGGATTAAATATATTCGTACATGAACGATCCTTTAACCCAAAAATACATTAACTGTATTTTATATTACTCAGAAAAATATTACAGAGATCAAACATCTCATAGAATGTCCGTACTTCTCTGAATTTAATCTGACTTGTAATATGGGCAAGAGAAAATTTCGAAATTATCCTTACAAAATGAGGGATATTACAAGGGACCTCGCTGCGGTTGGAGAAGTCAGTCTCCCCTGGCACCAGACGCCGCCAGACTCGCCGGAGAGTGACCGCCAGGGGGGCTGCAGCAGGAAGACGACCCCAGTACCACAGGAAGGAAATTGCGGACGACGCCGAACGTCGTCGCCTCCTTGAGCTTTTCGATCATCAAGGTTTGGCTTTGGTGAGCGCGCAGGAAAAGGCTGACATCAGGTTGGCGCGTATGACGTCGACTCCTTTCGCTCGATCAATCCGAGAGCAACACCCGCCAGCTAAGTTTTCGGCTCCCACTTTTGAGTTATACGATGGAAAGTCAGATCATATTGCTCATATTGATGCTTTTTCTAATAAGATGACTTTGTGGGTCTCGTATGACGCTTTGATGTGCAAGATGTTTCCCGCTAGCCTAGGAAGAATTGCTACTAAGTGGTTTCATTCGTTGGAATCTGATTCGATTTATGAGTGTGATCAATTGGCCAGGAAGTTTGTTGCACATTTTATTGCTAATAGTAGAGATCCGGTTTCAGTTGATGCATTGTTTGATATGAAAATGCACAGGGGGAAGGTTTGAGACAGTTTGCTGCACGTTTTATGGAGAGTCTATCATATATGGATAACTGCAATGAGGAGACTGTTGTTTCGGCTTTCAGACTGGCTTTGCCACGAGACAGCAAGTTGCGTGAGTGTTTGACTTTGGGGGCACCGGCCAGTATCGCACACCTTCAGGAGCGCATTCGGCAGTATGTCAAGCTTGAGGATGACACCAAGCCTTTGCGAGACCGCAGATCGCCTACCCCTCCTCACAGAAATGGCAGAACCGCTGCAGACAACAGGAAGAGAAGCAGCAGAGGGGGTGACGATAGGGGACTTCTCCCTACATCTGACCTTCAAGCTGTTCATACGGTGTTCAACGTTCCTATTTACAAGATTATTCCTAGAATCAAGGACCGGGAGTTTTTCAGTTGGCCACCCAAGCAGAAGAGGGATCCCCAGAACAGAGATCAAAGCAAGTGGTGCTCCTTTCACAGGGAGAAAGGACATATGACGGTGGATTGCACCACCTTTCAGAGGGCTCTTGAGAAGTGGGCTGCACTTGGGCATTTGAATGAGTTTATCAGTGGAGATAGTAAGACCCAGGGGGGTCAGGATCTCGTCAGGGCGGGAGACGGTCGGGACGCTCGCGAGTGACATGTCATTCACGTGATAGAGTCGACGGTGAGAGAAACCACAACAACCAGGCACAGTTTCAGAGCTCGTTGTTATGCTCTGGAGGTGCTAAAGGCCGAGTCCGGGCCTGCAAAGAAGCAGCGAGTGTCGTCCGATCAGATTCTTACTTTTTCAGATGAAGACCAGGTTGGTCTGCAGGCCCCGCATAACGACCCGCTAATTCTTTCAGTAGGTATTGGAGCATATGATGTGAGTGAGGATCCTGGTCGATTCAGGTAGCTCAGTTGATTTGATGTTCTTTGACATGTTCAAGAAGCTTGGGAAGTCTCAAGAGGATCTGATTCCGGTCTCAACACAGCTGATGGGGCTAGGAGCACTACCAGTATGGCCTTTGGGGATGCTTAGAGAGACCGTGATGCTAGGTGGGAAGTCGGCTACCACAGACTTTTTGGTAGTCAACGTCCCGTCTTCTTACAATGCTATTTGGGTCGACCCTGGCTGCACTTGATGGGAGCGGTGCAGTCGACTCTTCATCAGCTGATAGTCTTTCCTCACGCGGGGGATGTCGTGCGTGTGCACAGTGATCAGAGGTCAGCTCGACACTGCCTCAAGACCTATACAGGGAGCCAAGCAGTGCACATGGTGCATGCAGTTTCACAGGTACTGGACGAGGTGGGCCTTTCGCCATCGGAGAAGTCAATCGAATCATTGCAGAAGGTGCAGTCGACTCTTCATCAGCTGATAGTCTTTCCTCACACGGGGGATGTCGTGCGTGTGCACGGTGATCAGAGGGCAGCTCGACACTGCCTCAAGACCTATACAGGGAGCCAAGCAGTGCACATGGTGCATGCAGTTTCGCAGGTACTGGACGAGGTGGGCCTTTCGCCATCGGAGAAGTCAATCGAATCATTGCAGAAAATCCCGGTTAGTAATTCTGAACCAGAAAAATATATTTTAGTTGGAGCTAACGTTTCAGGTGACGAACTGGAGTCTTTAGTGGGACTCTTGAGGAGAAACAGGGAGGTCTTCGCTTGGACCCCGTATGAGATGCCTGGATTGAGCCCTTCAATTGTCTGTCATCGTCTGAATGTGCATGATACCGCTAAGCCTGTGGTTCAGAAGGCGAGGCGATCATCTGTTCAACATACTGATATAATGCTAAAAGAGTTGCAGAAACTGCAGGAAACAGGGGCAGTGGCGGAGGTCCAGTATCCGACCTGGGTGGCCAATACAGTTGTGGTCAAGAAGAAAAACGGGGAATGGAGGGTTTGTGTGGATTTCACCGATTTGAACAGGGCATGTCCGAAATACCTCTTTTCGTTACCCAATATTGATAAGCTAGTAGATGCTACTGCGGGGCATGAGCGGATGAGCTTCCTAGATGCTTACAGGGGATACCACCAGATCCCTTTGTACGAGCCTGATAGGGAGAGGACATCATTCATAACGCCCAGGGGCAACTTCTGTTACAAGGTGATGCCATTCGGTTTAAAGAATGCAGGGGCAACTTTTCAAAGGATGGTGGTCTCTTTATTTTCATATCTCATAGGAAAGACAGTTGAGGTGTACATTGATGATATGGTTGTTAAGAGCAGGGAGTAGAGTTCGCATCTTGAGGACCTCCAGAGGGTTTTCGATATCCTGAAAGCGTCCAAGTTGCGTTTGAACGCTTCGAAGTGTGCTTTTGGTGTCGGCTCCGGCAAATTTTTGGGGCATCTGGTCACCAGGAGAGGAATTGAGGCCAGCCCGGATCAGATTCAGGCTATACAGCAAATTCAAAGTCCCATCAATGTTAAGGAGGTATAGAAGCTTACAAGCATGGCTGCAGCGCTGAATCGCTTCATTAGCAGATCTTCAGATAAGTGTGGCTCCTTCTTTAAATTGCTCAAAGGCGACCGAATCTTTCAATGGGATGAGGAGTGCGAGCAGGCGTTGACAGAGTTGAAGAAATACTTACAGGAGCCGCCAGTTTTGTCAGTTTCGAGTGAGGGTGAGGAGTTGATCCTTTACCTCGCCGTTTCAGAAAGAGCAGTCAGCGCTGTTTTGATCAGAGAGGAGGGGAAAACGCAATGGCCAGTCTATTATGTCAGCAAGACCCTTCTTGATTCGGAGAGACGATACTCACCGATGGAGAGGCTTCTTTTAGCATTGATCGTGGCTGCCAGAAAGCTCAATCATTACTTTCAGGCACATGCAATCAGAGTTGTGACGTCATATCCTCTCAAGTCTCTTCTTGCTAGTTCGGACATGTCCGGGCGTGTGGCTAGGTGGGCAGTGGAGTTGGGTCAGTATGAGATTTCCTTCGTCCCGCGAACAGCCATCAAGGGCCAGATTGTGGCTGATTTTGTCGCTGAGTTTGTAGGCATTGAGGTGGACGAGGTCAAGCGCGTTTGGCAGATACGAATTGGCCTACAGACGGATTGGGAGCTGCACTGGGCTAGTTTTGATTTTGCCAGAGGGCGATACGATTAGAACCGCGGTCAAGTTGGGGTTCGAAGCGACCAACAACGAAGCCGAGTATGAGGCATTGATCCTGGGTCTGATCGCGACCAGAAATCAGGGTGCAACTTCGATTACTGTGTATTCGGACTCGCAATTGATTGTGAATCAGGTGACAGGGGAATATGGGGCTAAATCGGCTAGTATGCTAGCCTATCCGGAGAAGGCTCAAAGCATCTTAGACGGGTTCGTGGAGTTTCAGATCCTGTAGATCCCACGAGATCAGAATGAGATTGCAGATGCTCTGGCCACTTTGGCTTCATCAAGCACGGCTGGGGCAGACGCCGTAGTTCACTTCGATGTGTTAGAGCGTCCAAGTATTGAGGCAGAAGAGTCGTTCCCGGTTGATAGAGAGCCAAGTTGGATGGATCCAATCTATGACTACTTAAACCGCAATTTGCTAACGTCAGACAAGAAGGAGGCGCGACTCGTGCGTCTCCGGTCAGCCAGGTTCTGGATTTTGCCGCAGGGAATCCTGCATCGCCGATCTTTCTCTGGGGCATATTTGAGGTGTGTACCACCTTCGAGGGTTGAAGACACATTGTTTGAGCTGCACGAGGGGGTGTGCGGCATGCATGCCGCAGGAAGAAGCTTGGCGAATCGAGCATAATCTCAAGGTGTCTGGTGGCCTTACATGCAGAAGTATGATGAGTGCTATGTGAAAAATGTGAAAAGTGCCAGAAATTTACGAAGTTAACTCATCAGCCAGCAGTGGATCTTCATCCTCTTACGAGCCCATGGCCCTTTGCGCAATGGGGGTTAGATCTAGTTGGACCCTTTTCGAGGGCGCCAGGGAATAAGCGTTTCATGGTCACAGCTACGAACTACTTCACTAAGTGGGTCGAGGCGAAACCCTTGACCAACATTAGAGATACCGACATCAAGAAATTCATATGGGAATCTATCATTACTCGCTTTGGAATTCCTTATGCTTTGATTTATGATAATGGGACTCAATTCAGTAGTGCTACATTTAAAGCTTTTTGTGCAGGGTATGACATCAAAAACTTTTACTCATCAGTAGCTTATCCGCATGCTAATGGTCAGGCTGAAGCCACAAACAAGGTGATCTTGGACGGGCTCAAGAAGCGGCTGGACGACGCCAAGGGACAGTGGGCTGACGAGCTCCCAACTGTACTCTGGGCATACAGGACGACCCCCCGGAGGTCCACGGGAGAGTCTCCCTTCACACTCGCCTATGGCACTGAGGCGGTCATACCCCTGGAGATTGGGCTGCCAAGTGTACGCACAGCAGCATTCGAGTAGGGAGGCAATGATCAAGCTCTGGAGCGGATTCTGGACCTGCTGTAGGAAAGGAGAGAGGCGTCCGCTATAAGGATGGATGCGTACCAGCAAGAGTTGAGCAAGGCTTATGGCAAGCGGGTTAGGCATCGGTCTTTTGCTGTGGGAGACTATGTGTTGCACAAGGTGCTCACCAACACCAAGGATCCGACAGAAGGCAAGCTCGGGCCGAACTGGGAGGGACCATACAGGGTCACGACAAGCTCGGGCAGCGGATCCTACAAGCTGGAAGACATGGATGGGAAAGCAGTCCCATGCACTTGGAACACCTCCAACTTGAGGAGATTCTATATTTAGAGACACTTTAGACTAGGGTACTCTTTTTCCTCTTCGTATGGTTTTGTCCCATGAGGTTTTCCTGCGAAGAGGTTTTAACGAGCCCCCCCCCCCCCCCCCGGGATTACATCCCTGTAGACTTTTCATTTTGTTATGGTTCGGTTTTGTTGAGAACTTTTGATCTAGTATTGCATTGAGTATTTGAGCTATATGATTAGCAAAAGTGTAAGTCCGGCACGAGAGCCGAATTCGAGCTACTCGTAATCAGGCATGTATTTTCGTGGTAACGAGCCACATGGGCGCCGAATCCGAGCGACCCACGCTAGGCAAGAGTCAGCAGTGTAAGTCCGGCACGGGAGCCGAATTCGAGCTACTCGTAGTCAGGCATGTATTTTTGTGGTAACGAGCCACATGGGAGCCGAATCCGAGCGACCCATGCTAGGCAAGAGCCAACAGTATAAGTCTGGCACGGGAGCCAAATCCGAGCTACTCGCAGTCAGGCATGTATTTACGTGGCAACGAGCCACACGGGCGCTGAATCCGAGCGACCCACCAGTGAGTATGAGAATCGAACCAACGACCTCGGGGTTGTGGCCAAATGAGATCGACCGTGCGAAACCTCGCACGGGACGTGCGATTCACAGAATTTTTTCGATGTCGGGGCTGAAAGCTCCAAGTTGGACCAATTTGACGAATGTGCCGAGTTCTTTGTACTTCGGATCATCGGACCCATGTAAGCTCCGACAATCCGAGGGGCAAAATGAAGAGG
The DNA here is from genome assembly GCA_027886185.1 of Rheum nobile. NCBI lineage: Eukaryota > Viridiplantae > Streptophyta > Magnoliopsida > Caryophyllales > Polygonaceae > Rheum > Rheum nobile. Next base: position 790,689 of record WOAB01000292.1, on the reverse strand, counting down.
GAAATTACCCCACTTTCTATAAATAAGATTACCACCCTAATTTAATTAAATAGGGAAATTAAATGCCAAATCTTAAAAGAGTAAATCAGGTAATTAAAAGGCAAGTTACTCCTTCTTTTTCCTACTACGTTCATTACTGATAAAATTAGGGTTTTGAGTGACTTGAGCGTCGGAAATGAATCAGGGGATTCAACCCCCACCCCTTCGTTTTGTTCCTCTTTTCAGATTGAGAGATTGAAGATTGATCGCGCCAATTCGAAGAGGAGATCAATCGTTTCCATTCTAATTTTATTGTTGTTCAAATTCGTGCTACGACAAGTATATATATATATAGGATAAGTGTCATGTGAGAAAGATTATTATAGTACAAAATAAGAATGAATATAGACCATTGGATTAGAAATAAATCAAAGGTCATGATTGAACTTTCATTAAAAGTCATGTGTCATGCACATGTCTTTAAATCAAAGGGTTGACCATCAGAGCACCACCACCGACCACTGGACCACCGTCGTCGGTCACCGGGCCACCACTGTTGGTCGCCGGACCACCGCCGCCGGTCGTCGGACCACCATCGGCCACCAGACCACCCTTGAGTGCATGTGAACTCTATTAGAAGTGCAAGCCTTTGAGTGTGCATGCTTTTTGACTTTCAAGTGCATATGAAATCTAGTGCATGCTTTATGTGTTATTAGTACATGCAAGTTTTATTGAGAGTGCATGGAAATTCAACTGAAGAGTGCATACGAATTAGAAAATTGGTGCATGTAAATTCTACTAGGAGTGTGCATGTGAATTCAACCGGAAGTGCATGTGAATTCAACCGGAAGTGCATGTGAATTCTACTGAAGTGTATGCCTTTGAGTGTACTTATATGTCTTTTGACTTTTGAGTGCATATGAAATCAGGTGCATGCTTTATGTGTTGTGAGTGCATGCGAGTTCAACTGAGAGTGCATGCAAATTCTACTGAAGTGCATGCCTTTGAGTGTAATTATATGTCTTTTGACTTTTGAATGCATGTGAAATCAAGTGCATGCTTTATGTGTTTTGAGTGCATGCGAGTCCAACTGAGAGTGCATGTGAATTCTACTAAAGTGCATGCCTTTGAGTGTACTTATATGTCTTTTGACTTTTGAGTGCATGTGAAATCAAGTGCATGATTTATGTGTTGTGAGTGCACACGAGTTCAACTGAGAGTGCATGTGAATTCAACTGAGAGTGCATGCCTTTGAGTGTACTTATATGTCTTCTGACTTTTGAGTGCATGTGAAATCAAGTGCGTGTTTTATGTGTTGTGAGTGCATGCGAGTTCAACTGAGAGTGCATGTGAATTTAACTGAGAGTGCATACGAGTTATACATGCACAATAATTCACATGCACATTTAAGCCAACAACTTGCACAGTTGCACTCCAATCCAAAAAAATACATGTGAGTGTATGCGAGTTCAACTGAAAGTGCATGTGAATTCAACTGAGAGTGCATGCGAGTTATATATGCACAAAAACGTTAAATTCACATGCACAATAATTCGCATGCACATTTAAGATAACAACTTGCACTCCAATCCAAAAAAATACATGCACAAAATGTTGAATTTGCATGCACATAAGTGTTGCATTCGCTTGCACTTTTCAAGTCATCGGCTTGCACTTTTAGGCCTCCGGCTTGCACTTTGTCAGTAATGTTAAAAAAACAAAGGCATGCACAAAAGGGCCTCCGTGTTGCACTTTTTTATAGCTTTTAATCTAATCTAACGGCTAGGATTCTTTCTTATTTTGTATTATAAGCCCCTTTCGCACCTGAATCGCACCCATATATATAATTATAGTTTAATTTGTCTAAAATGCTGCAAATCAACTTAATTTTGTAGTTGAAGTTTTATAAAGTCAAATGGGCTGATAGACGGCCCGTCGAGGGATGTGTCAGTTTGTGCGCACATACGCGTATAAGTCCAATACATAACTTCAGTGGGGTTTCATCATAAAATCAATTGACAATAGGAGAAGTAATCCAATAAGCTTATATACTAGTCTTGTTAAGCCTTTAATTTCAATGTAGAATAGTATCTTAATACGTCCCCTCAAGTGCAACTGATCTGGCTCAATTGACACTTGGACAAGATATGTAGTAGGTAAGGTAGATAATAGATGGGTGAAGGCTAGACCTGATCAAACGCGAGCCCGGGCCGGGTCCGGGTCTGAGCCAAATTTTGAGCCCGTTTTTGTGGGCTCGGGCCAAACCCGTTTGTCGGGCCCAAGATGCTAACCGTGCCCGCCCGGAAGAGCGGACCGGGCCGACCCGCATGCCATATAACCTATTTTTAAATTATTTTTTTACTATATTTTTTTTAAATTTTTTGGTATTTAACGGGTCGGGCCGGCCCGTTAAATTATTTTTTTAATGTATTTTTTAGGTTATATTTATTTTTTTAATGTATTTTTATATAATTAAAATTTTATACGGGCCACGGGCCGGGCCGAGCGGCCCGTATCGGCTTGACCATGTTACCTGGCCCGCTAGCATGAACGGGACGGGCCAACCGGTCCGCTAGCCCGAACGGGCCGGGCCAACCGGCCCGTTCGAACTAAACCCTTGTCCAAGCCCGTATTGCTTGGCGGTCGGGCGGGCCGGGTTTGCTCAGGTCTAGTGAAGGCCCATAGAAGGTAAGGTTGATAACAGATGGGCGAATGTCATTAGGTAGTAGGTAGATAAGGGGCGAAAGCTCAAGTAAATCAGGAAAGAGGCACATGACTAGATCAGCTCTGATGCTATGATAAAAAGCCAATAAACGGGGTACATGCCAGTCTGTGCGCACATGCGCGTATAAGCCCAATATATAAGTTTAGTAAATTTTCATCGTAAAATCAATTAGTAATAAAATGAGTAATCCACTAAACTTATACACTAGTCTTATTTAATTTTTATTTCCCATATGAGATAATATGTTAATAGAGTTGCTCTAGATGGACACCACATTATTACAACTGTGAAGAACACAATTTAACACCTTATAAAGCCAACTAGGAGTGGTACGTGTCATTTTGTTGTGAAATATTCCTGAAACCACATTCATTGCATTTCAAATATGTTAATCCTTATTTTTTTTACATATAACGCGATGCCATGGTAGTGGTGGAGCATTTCTTTTAAGGGTGATGCATTATTTTTCCTTTTTGAAGAGAGTTGTTTTATATTCTTTTCGAACCTGGTTCTTTATCTAATTTGGTGATGGTGAACACAACTTAAGAATATATATATTTCTGAATTGAATGATCAATTGTTTTTACAAAAATAACAAAAGTTATAGCCGGGAATTCTAGCTATATATGGAGATTTATGTGCATATTTTATTCTAAACTATATATAATTAAGATTTGAGGTGAGCAACATATTAATTTCAACTCTAAGAAAGAAGTATAATATACAAGGGCAGAGTTGGTCACTTAACTAGTTTTCAAATATATAAAAAAAAGAAGGAAAGTATGTTCTAAAAAGAAGGAAAGTATGAACGTGGGAAATTAAGTTCCTGGATATTTAGCTATTTCCTATAAATTGTAAATTGTTGAAAATTGCGAAATCATGTCTGGTTCAAAATTATTATTTTTATATTAACATAGGAAGTAATAATATTTTCGTTTAAAAACGCAGGAAGTAGATCTTACTTACCTCTTCAAGGTAAGTGTAATTTCTTTAATTGGAGGAATTGTAACTTCCTGGGAAATAAATTCTCACGTTTTATTTTTGAACCAAATACAGGAAATAAATATATTTCCTGGGAAAGTTCAACTTCCTAGAAAATGTAGCACGAACCAAATGAGGACTTAGTATTATAAATTATAATGAAAGTTTCATATTATGAAGCCTTAATGGCTAATTAGTAGGTAAGTGGTTTCATCTATTATTTTATAAAATCAAGGCTATCCAACTCCAAGCAGACATAATTTATATGTTAATTAACTTTTATAAACTAAAGTAATAGTAAGATCGATTATGGTTGCACATCATACGTACATGCATGCAGCGAAGTTCGTTTTAATGTTTTACACTTAAAACTGTTAAACATCATACGTACATAAATACATGTATACATACATATATGCAATATTGACATTTAAAAATTAGTAGAATGGATACAATTAAAGCTAAGGCAGATTGTTGATGATACCTAACCTAGGCAACTTTAATTTGTTGGGAACTATAATAATAAAATTGCAGAATAAATAATTATCAAATCCTTAAATAAGAGAAAAACTTACGACAAAAGAAGGTGCTCTCTGGCAAAAAGATCATCAAAGTCGATCTAATGTTGTGTAATCCAATCACATCACTTGCACTTGAAACAAAGGTAATGAGCTCAACATGTGATACTAACGGAAACAGCATAAACCCACTTAAAAAACATCTCAAAAGGTACCTCTAAACATCGAATCTGATTGGAGATTAGAAACAAATGTAGTTAGGAAATAGAAAGTGCGGTTTCAAGAAGAATTTTGTCTTTTACAATATACTGAAGATCATTTCTAAATGAAATATATTGCTTTGCATTTTTTTTTTCTTTCAGAAACGAAGTAATTGAATAGCAATATTTGTTCATTTTCACATTTTCATCTTAACAGATTAAATTTATTTCTACGATTATTTTTTTCTATTTAAATAAAATAATAGTTTTAAAATAAATTTTGTTAATCCATACACTAAAACATTATGTAAACTCCCCTTAAAACAATGACATATAGTATATAGGTTAGAAGACTGGCATTTGGTCTCATCGTCAATGTGATTAGCTTATATTTTTTTTTAAAGGATTTTTAGATTAAATGTAACAAAATTCTTTCTTTTTCTACCCAAAATAATACATATATATTAATATACAATTTAGCAAATTAAATGGCCTCAAATCCACAGTCCACATACATTATATCATTGCAAATTAATCCTAAATGCAAAATAATATTTTTATTAAATAAATATTTATATTCAATAGAAAACAAGTCATTTTTATACAAATAAAAAGTAGTCATATATTATCATCTTTTATTTTATTTTAATGTTTGTCTTAAAATAAACTATAGTCAAATTCATGAATTAGTATTCTAATTTTATATTAAAAAAAGTTCAACTCTTAATGTCTTCTATTCTAGAATAAAGTAAAATTAATCCTTATTTAAACTATATAAAATAAGTACTTTAGCAAAATTATTAGAAAATCATCGATATAAAGATAAATTAATTTTTAACTCATAAAAATAATACTCTATTTAACATTAGTCACAATCACAAACTAAATTACCCAATTATAAATCATTGATAAAATATACCATAAATCTTGGAAAATAAATAAACAAAATAAAGACACACAAATACAAATTTATTATAATAAAATAAAATAAAATAATAATACATTCTGAATCGTTTAACAATCTAATAAATATGAATAACGCACATAATATATATTATTAATTTAGTGTTGTCATACCATGAGATTCGGTTGGGTTGTTTTCATTGTTTCACGAATTACTCTTCCCACCTCTTCCACATATGTTTAAGAAAAAAAGGCATTTGAGTTTTTACAAAGAGAATAAGATTTGATGATGACGTTTATCTAACAATTGCATCCTTCTTTTCCCTTTTATGAAACTTCTTATTTCCATATCAGTGTTGGAAATTTAAGATGATGAGGTGAAACACGGGTTGATTAAGGGAAAAACACCTATTATACGTACGTCTCTTTTATTGTGACCTTTTTACGACTATAAAGATGAAATAAATATATGTATAAACGAAGAACATGAATACAATGAAGCAATTTGCATGCTCTTTTATAAAACATTGCATCACGTTCACACTACAACAAATATGACAAAATTGAAGGACCGCTTTCACATTGCGATTTCTCTTCTTACCCAGAAAATCAAATCGAATTGTAAAATATAAAATTCAAAAAGGCGATCGAATAGTGATTCACCACAAGTTAGTAAACGGATAAAAAGTTGATTCCCACGTTGCGTAGACGTATTTTATACCTCCTTACGTTTCATATGTTGTTCCGTCCAAATTTAAGTGCCCTAAATTCGATAAATAAATAAATAAGATCCCTTAATGATGCGATATTTGCACGATCAACAAACTTAAGAATTTGTACGTGATCACCGGTGATGATTAAGAGATCAAAATCACTAAGTTGCTTATTGTTTGCGACTTATACTTGACTATGAGACTATGATTAGAGATATATCGAAAGGACGACTGATCATCGTGTTCGAATTTCGGTATCTAGTTCAGAGCAAGATTCAATTTGGTCATCGGTTTAAAACTTGGTGATTAACCTAATTGTAAAAGTTATTAATCTAATATATATCTACTAAATTAAAATCTAATTACGTCACATGACACTCTCTCATTAAAATTGTCACATGACACTCTCTAATTAAAATTATCACATGACACTCTCTCATTAAAATTGTCACATGACACTCCCTTATTAAAAGTATCACATGTCTTTTTTCATCACTTTTTAAAAATAAATCAAAGATTTTCATTCTAAACTTATCACTAATCTCTTCCTAATTTAAATACAAATCAAGAACAAAGATTACAAATCCAAAATTTTATATTGATTTGATATCAATATTGTCTAGATTTATTTTTTCAATATATAAATTAATTTAATGATTATTAATATATTGTATTCAATATATATAACGCAAAAATCCGTAACTGACACGTGAATTACACTAGTTTTATTATGAAAAAATAACAACTACTTAACAAAATAGATAGATATTGTATGCATAAAAAATTTGCAAAAATCTTGGGAGTAGATCTATATGTACCAAAGCATGTGATAAGCATTATCTCGATCGTAGCCCAAGAGATAGCAGACTTTAGAATACTTAAATGACTAATTATCACATATGAGTGTATGGAAATTTTATTAAATATTCCATTTGCAGCACTTAAGCACCCTAGTACACTATAGAATATTATTATTTGCATTATAGATTAACCTTAAAACAAAAATATTCATGCACAATCACTTATGGTCTGCTTGGTAAACCAACTTATAAAGGCATTTTTGGTTATAAATATATTTTTAGAGAAGCTAGAAGAGGTTTTAGAGCTTTGATTTTTGTGCTCAAAAAAAGATTTTGAACTTTTATTTTTATAAAAAATATCATTATAAATTGTTGTGACCAAACAACACTTTTTTTAGAAATTTCTTATAAATGAAAATACCATTATAAATGACTATAGCAAACAAACCCTTAATTTCAGTCTATATACCCCATCACAAACATCACAAGAGAAATACTTCTTTCGTATAACTTTAAAATGACAAATAATATATATTAATTATTATTTAAAGACTAAAACGATACTTATTACAAAACAAAAAGAATATATCTTATTACAAATGCAACCTTGCTGTATAAAACTTTTTTTTTTCTTTAAAGAAGTAACCGTTTGCAAAAACATATCCTGAAAATCCTTTTTAGGCCGCTAGAAGACACTAAAACCTAACAAAGGGCATTATTTTTTAGTGGTTCTATTCAATCGAACTAGCTAACTAGATGGTCAAGACGTACTAAAACACATTATTCTAGGTGTATGTAAACATGCTTACAAAATTCATGTGAACAGAAAATATAGGAGAGGTACGTTTTACTCATGTTGCATGTATTTATATATGTATATGTGATTAATACGACAATATTTCACATGTTTTTTGGAATTTATGTTATGCCAATAATAACCAAATAAAATTCAAGCAATTTTTGTTATGGACCAAAACAAAGTAGGTAAAGGGTGTATTTTGAATTTTGATGACCCATGTTCAAAAACTCCTTTAAACTACCTATGATCTGGTACCTCGTTATTACCAAAAGAATTTAAGTAATTTACATTTTATAAGTATACTGTACTTCTCCGTATTACTCCGTAATATAATCGAGAATATATGTTTAATGTACAAAAAAAGATGGGTTTCAAAAAAAAAAGATGGGGTGTTTTAAGTGGCGCAGACACCTGGCTCGCCTTCCAATACCGGTGTCCTCTGCACGATTGGCTCCTTTTTCTTCTTATTTTCTTATTAAAACAAGGTTTATGTTTAGCCCTCCTTAATTGTTTAATGCTCTCTTCGAAAGAAAGTAAAAACTTAAGTGAACGGAAAAAGTATTGTTATTGAGTATTACGGGCTGGGTTGGACCGTTTAGAGAAGTTACAGAAATGTTATCTTCCAATTAAATAGTTTTCAAAAATAATGGGATAAATAAAACTCAAAATAAGAATTCATTTGGTATTGACATTAGATATGAGTATAAATATGACTGGTATTCATATATGTGTTTGGTATAATCCTGATATCGATATCAAATTGATATCTGTTGTTTGGTATCAGATTTGACTATCAAGGTATGAGTATGAGTAATATTAAAGTGATATCAGAGTGTTATTTTGATATCTCTCATGAATTGGATATATCAAAAATATCACTCATATCTATACTCATATCTGATACTTTGATATCACTCATACTCATATTTTGATATTCATACCGATACTCGATATCTCATATATTTGGTATGGATACTGATGAGGGAAATTCCACTTTCCTTATTTATCTTTAATTAGTTATTTTCCCAATAAATTATAATTAGTTATGGATAAAAAGTAAAAGATAATAACAACCTTTTATTCATTAAAAGCATATAATGGGCCTATTAAATAATGAGCACATAACGAAGCTAGCTTATTCAAGCCCATGTATTAAATATTCTTAACCTAGCTCTCTTTCCTCCTCTTCTTCTACGTTCTTCTCCCTCTCTGGCTGTTACCATTGATTATGGAGAGCTTTTGGCCTGACTTGAGCGTTGAAGGGTCTTCCGGGGGAGAAAGTTCCGCCCTTTGACTTTTTTCTATATCTACAGGCTACGAAAATGGTGATCGAAAGATACCGAAAATTGCCGAAATTGCGAATTCTCATCATCGTCGTCACTAATATTTATTATGATACAAATTCATACTACTACTAGGATACTAAGCCCGCACTTCGCACGGGCATGCGGTTTTTTTTGTTTTATTTGGGTTTACGGGTTGTACTACTAATAAGCGTTAGTGTAAGTTTTCTTGTGTCATGTGTTATTAGTAAGAAGGTTTTTTTGTTGGTCCATACTATTAGGTGTTTCCAATACTCTAGCATGCAGACGATAAATGAACCACATCATGTAACAGAAGTGGCAATATGTTGCCTTATTTATAAATGAATTTGTTATGTAAACATTTCCATGATTTCTCACGATTATCTAATTGGAAATGATAGGTATAAACCCGTATTTTGATACATTATATATGATAGTGTATCGTATGATCATATAAGGCCAAATTGACAATAGAATTTTGGATGATTGTCCATTGATAGGGACATGTTTCAAATGTGTCAATATCTCCCTAAATGGATGATGATGATGATGAGACTTTGGTAATTGTATTTGGATGCAAAAGTGACTCCATTAGAGTCATGTGGCTCAAGCAAAATGACATTTATATAATGTTAATGATCATGGGAACTATAACATGATCATGTATTCAACCTTTATTTGGGTGAATGAAAGGTGTTATAACCTTTGGATATATAAAATAAACATATGGCATGTGATATGTTAATTATCCTAGATTTGAGGATGATAGAGGATTTAAGGATGATGTTAATGAATCCATACTTAGCTTAATTATGAGTCAAATTTATAGGTTTCTGTATTATTAATTAACTTCCTTACCGAACCTTAGAAATGTTCTGTTTTTCCTATTGATTCTCTATTTCTAGGGCTCGAGCTTGAGAAGTATTTGAAGTACTTGAATGAAATATGTTTTTGGTGAAATTCAATCAAGGATCATATTAAATCTTTCATTAGAACACTTTTTCAAGTATAATCTAATGGTTGAACCGTAGAAGATTTGAGACGTTTGTTCGAGAAAATTGAAGGGTTGTCCAAAAGATAAGACTCGTATACTTTGGGTGTAAATTGGTGAAAATCAAAGGTAGGGGTTTATTTCGAATTTAAAAAAATGATGGATGAATTCGTCCCTATCGCTTTGAAGACGAAGACAATCTGCTTTGCCGACATCATATCTACTAAACCCTTCAACTTTATATGAAGGGCCTTCCCATGTAATTTTTTTTATAAAATTCAGCAAATGCAAGAGAAGGGTAGAGAAAACAATTGTATTGAATCATGGCTCAAGTACAACCCTAATTCACAACATTAATGAGAACACTGATGTAACGAATTGAGGTAAGTGAAGTAGAAGAAGGATAGAGAAGTTAGCCACAAAGGGAGAATTGGGAAGAGATGGTACATTGCTTTCCCACACAGACCACGGATGAACAACCAAATTCCAATATTATCATAAAACAAGCTACCCATACTGAAAAGCACGGAAACAAAATAGCAAAAGTGATGCATAAGAATATAAGAGTTGTAGTATACTCGAGCCACTAACACATAAAGCAATGTAAGCTTCCCATTGTGAGGGTCATCCCATATTGTATATCTTTATGGTTTTGTTCAGTATATGAAAACCCCATGTCTCAAGAAGGGATAATGTACAACCATATAAGAAAACAATAGCCTCATCACAATGGTACAATTTTACCACATAACAAGCTGACTCTGAGATTTATGTAAATAGATGCTCATGAGAGAAAGCAATGTACAAACCTAGAAAATCCTGGAAATCCAAGAAAGATGAACCAGGTCCCCAAAGACCAAGCCGGACCATATAACCCATATTGCGTGGCTCTGAAGCACCAGTAGCTGAGCAATAAACAACACGCACTTCAGGAAGTTTATCCTGTAATTAAATTCAGAAACTATCAAATAGATAACTTTCGAAGAATACAACATACAGATTGACTGATATGGAATATATAGATAGGAAACAGTTCAGAAATTTTCTGAATAAGAGGCCCACTAACAGCAAGAAGACATCACCTACCATATATTTTACTTGCAGGTTACCCAATCACATGATTTTCAACCATTAACTCCTATAAGGCAGAGTAGAAGACAAGTAGCATTTGACAATCAACCATAAGACTAAAAGACCATTGCAAGACAGCGATCGTGCACAACATAGTTTCTTTATGGATTTTGAACACTGATGTAATGTGTTATATTAGAAACATATATTAGATATTTATTATGTTGTAGATAGTTCACAAAAGTCTCGCTCCTGACTACAAGATATTTGAAATATGATTAAATAAGACTGAGTGTGTGATAAATCTTCATCATTTTTGAGCAGAAGTACAAACCTGGAGCTCAAGAACTGCTTCACCTGTTCTTGTTGGCTGCGATCCAGCTTCAGGCACTAAGTTTTTAGCCTTGTGACACTAAAAAAAACCCATGTTATAAGAATGTGAGTGTCTTTTGCTGCATGATCACACATTTAAAATATCTTAATAGATGTACCTCATCGAATACGACCAAGCCATCAAATTGCGTTCCACACCACTGGACAAGTTGCTGCAAGCGAGATCGACCTTTCTCGGAAGATGCAATAAGGCTGCTATATGTCATAAATACAACACCCTCCTTTATCCCAACAGACTTTGAATCAAGCTTGGAGTAAGGCAGCTTATTAAGAGCATGTACTGCAATCAGAAAAGGAAGTATTTTTTGTTTAAGATATGTATCAGTGTTGATGAAAAACAAAGGCAAAGACCATAAGTTCTAGATCAAAGGCTAATATGAAATGCTATGATGAAAAATAAAACTATTTTTATATCACATTTTTTATGCCTAAGCTAAATTAGAAGTTTATGTCATATCACATTTTTTAAATACCAAAATATCAATGCAATTTGAAACATTACAAGTTAAAGATTTAAACAAACAGAAGTTGTACCTTTCGATGCTAAGAAACATTGGATTAATTTAAAATGAGAAAGCATGCCTAACCCACAAAAGCTGTCATTAATCAAACATAATCGCCAAGAGACTTACCTATACAATGAAGAGCTGCTGAAATTCCGCCTAAGGAACTTTGCAACATGCTCTAGAGTACGACACAGAACAGAGATTAAGGCAATTGCGTGAAATCAAAGCATTCATGTGTTACAAGGCATAAGAATAGTTTCGTTAGTAGAGTTCGTTGGAAATGAAAAAAAAAGCTATCCTTTTAGAGATAGAAGCTCACATTTGAGGCAAAGATGTGAAGTGACAAACATCAGTGAATAAATGAAGTAGATAAAATCCTTGGTGGCTATAACAGACTGCAGCCATATTTGAACCGCCTGCATATTCCATGCTCTAGGTTTCTGCAAATACATTCACTAATGTTAAATCATATCAATGGAAATTATCTTCAACGTCAAAAAATCACAGAAACTATAAGAACATACCCCATACATACAGAGAGTACAAGGAGTATGTCGAAGAGCATGCAGTTCCCACAAAAGAGAGACGATAGGCCCGGTTGGAAAGATGCTTAGGTACAATGGGGAGCATTGCCATCAAGGCTAAAACGCAAATCTGCAAGGAGAAAAAAAAACATTGCTACTTAGCTAGTGTTAAATGAATCCAAATGGGACACAAGTATTTCAGTTGGTTCTTTATGGTCAGCAGCAATTGCCTAATTAAGAAGAGTAATTCACATATACGAAGAGTAATTCAATGAGGCAACCCATTTATCTTTCCTTCTTTTATCCCCTTACATTAATTGCATAGTGGGTCACTGGCAGCACAAAACAAGCTGAACAGTAAACTGCTATCATACATAACTAAACATTCCCCATCTAAGTAAAACAAGCTGCATAATTTCAATTATAAATCATGCATCTATTAATGTTCTCGTATAAGACAGCACATTAGAAAGGACAAATTCTGCAGATTAGGAATAAAAGCAAATCTTAGTATTACAAGGGCATATCATGTCGTCAAGTATGAAACAAGTGGGACACCTTCCAAGAGATAAATATATAATAAATGTTTGACTCATTCCCGTACCCAAGCATTGACAGAAAATTGTATGGTTTGCCTATCCCAGCGCAAGGAAGTTGGATTTTGACCAGTGGTTGCTGATGATGCAGATGTCCTCGTGTCTGAACCTGCAATGTAGATTGCAGATAACTCAAGGTGAAAATGACTGAAGTTCCAAATGACTAAGTTGTTCACTAAAAATGAAATACCTGAGGTACGTTGTCTTGCTTGCTGACTATTAGGGGGAGTTGATGACGAAGATGAGGTCGTTTGTCTAGCTGGTTGAGAGGTGTTGTTCATTGACATTGGCTCGACCACAAGGCCAGGATCCTGATAAAAGAAAAATCACTCGTCATCAAATTGACAACTGAAGGAGACTCACAAACTAATATATGCTGACAATAGCAGGCATTTACAGTCCCAAGATAGTAATGACATTCAGGAACATACATGTGATACCACAAACACAAGAGGCTACTCAAACTTTTACACTGCCAATTTTTTATTTTTGCCCTTGATTCCTTGAATAAAAATAAATTCTGCGTAAGAGAAATCCAATGTGTCCTTTCCTCATTTTTTTCCTAACCAATTCACATATTCGGATCAATGGACATATGTCACATACCTGTTACCCAAAATCTAGAAATTTGCACAACAAAAGGATTTCAGGATGTGGTATAAGCAGAATATATATTAGTTAAAAAACACAAGGACATATTAAAAACCTACCTTCGACGCATGATGCACCTACATCATCCAGATCTCTTCTTGCGTCATATACCAATTGCACCAATTCCATCCCAAAATTTGCAGCAATACTCCACCAAAAAAACAGCAGTGGTGGTACTCCAAAATAGGCTAAAAAATTCAGCAAATTTAGTAACAAATTCAGCAGCAAAACGTGGACACCAGCACCGAAAAATTCAGCAAACCACCGTCCAGGATCCCATTGCAACCCTTGGTCAACAACTTCAACCTTCCGGGTAGCCCCGACTCCACGCGACATTAGATTTCGATTTCCCAATCGATGCTTGTGTATAGACGCATGAATTCCCTGTAGTAATTCTACACCATGGCTGATCACCAGTGGTCCCTTTTAACACACAACATGCCTAGACCTTTCAACAAACACCTTGTGTGCACTACAAATTCTAATGATTTCGGTTGAACTACACTTAACAACACCCAAAGTAATTTCAAATGTTTCACACAGATCAACAACCAATTGACTCGTCTCCTCATATTCAATCTCAAAAGCAAGCTTCTCAAAAGAAGAATTGAGAATTACCTTCGATTCTTTTGGGTCCGCATCCGTGCTCTCAGAAAACTGGATCAATTCCGCTCGTCGCAAATCCAAATTGTCTCCAGGAGTCGACATGAAACAACCAAGTGATTTAGGGTCTCCTCGATGCATATCCGCAGGGTCGCAATGCTTCTCTCCGTCGATGTTATTCTGCAGATCTTTCGTATGTTGTTCAGTGCTTCTTTGAGGAGGCTCCAAATGTACTTGAAGCTTCTTCAATTCTTGAAGCTCCTTCTCGACCACCGCATAATCCTTCTTGAGCATGGTGGAATGCCTCGATGTCTCTCTTGAATCACCAAGAACACGCGGCTCCTGCAGTATTAAAGGGATAGTAATTCGGACGGTTTGCAGGTAGTGCAGGCGAAGGGTTGCCACTTAAGTGCAGCCCTGGCAACCAAATCCGGACGGTTTGCAGCTAGTGCAGGCAAAGGATTTTTGGCCCATTCAAGGCCCATTCTCTTCTCCTTACATTTGTTTTATTGTTTTATTTTAGTATTTTAGGTCTTAAAAGGTAATATTTATTATTTATGAATTCTAACTTTATAGTAGATATAGATAGGTAACAAACTAGCCCTAAGAGGGAGCAAAATTGTACTTCTGAAAATGTTTGAAGTAAAACTGAAAGAAATACCCTGTACTACCCGGATGGCCTACCGGTAAGGAAAAAGGTGTACCCGGATTACCCAAATCGGGTAGGGAGTGAATTTTGTAAATTGTTCTCTTGCCATTTTTGTCAACTCGAATTTCTTCCGCCCACGTTTCCAATTTCTCGTGATATCTGCCGCGTCAATTCCAGCCGTCAGATCTGAAATTCCATCATTCTCTTTTTCTTATTAACAATTTATTTATTTGCAAATAATATGCCACCAGCCAATGATATATCTACATACAATGATATATCTACATAAGTAGTGTATTGCGTACATACACGGTACACCTATCATACGAGTCCACGATGTAATTTCACTTATTATAGATTCAAAAAAGAGAGTGATCGATAGAAGATAACTTAAAATATAAAAAAATATGTAGGCTAAAAGTATCCTCTTTTTAAAATCAACTCAATGTTTTTATCTTATGTATGCCGTTTGTTGACTGGTGTATAATTATCTTATATTATCTAATATGATTTTTCTAGACTCTAACAAATTAACGTAAGAAATATTTATAAAATATTTTATAATAGAGAATGAATAAATTCTTTAAAAAATAAATAAATTAGTAACTAAAAAAAATATTATTAAAAATAGACTTATTAAAATGTGTCCATGAATACACATTAGAAAAAACATATCTAAAACACCGGACTATATATGCGCATATATGTTGGTCATAGCCGATATAATAATTAGTAGATCAACCAAACAACGATTGACGAACCCTCAATCGAACTATCTCCATCGACCCTTTCAATTGACCATTTTATACTAAGATATAATGATTGATTTCTAGACCATATCCCCGTATATATATATTGAATTAATTAAGAATTAGGAAAAAAGAAGAAGAGATAAGTCGATCAGAAGACACAAAAGTGAGGGCCACAATGGACGGAAAGGCCTCAATGGGACAGCCCCAAGCTGATCCACTTAATTATGAATTAAATCACTGTATATTATTATGAGCCATGCAGTTAAGCAACATTTATTGTTGTTAATTACTCCGTATTAAAGTGAAAATCCATCCTTTTCAAAAGCGATTAGCCACATGATACAACTATGCTTTCGATACGCTCTTGCCATTTCTTTTTACGATATCCTAATATAATACAACAACCAATCTCAACTTCCGAATATCTCTTGGTTTTAATTAAAGTGATATATTTGATTATGTACGCGTTGGTAATGATGAAGGGGCATATATGCAAGAGGAGTTCAATTTGGCAACAATTTCGGTTTTGATCGAATACTTTGTGTTGCCATCAAATAGATTCTAGAAGAAAACTTGACAAAATAAGTATCTACAAAAATCACCATATACAAATGGATGGTTCTCACATTTGTAGAATCAATGAAATATAAATCTATTCGACATTTGCTATTAAAAGGTCGCGCGATCATCTTTTTCCTTTATTACATATTGAGAGATTTAACTATAAATTACAAATCAACGATTCAATTACACGAGAATCAATCATGGACCTTCAATCTTAAACCTACAAATTAGGCGTCAGATCGAAGATCCTCTCAAATGAAATGTTAGAGGCCTATTTATAGAATAAGCTAAGCAAACCCTCCATGTTTCTTTTACCAGCTAGTATCAACTACTTGTATCATCTGTATGCATCAACTACTTATATCACCTGCATGTATCAGCTAGTTACTTGCATCAGTTATTTGTATCACATGCTTGTATCAGCTACTTGTATCACCTGCATGTATCACCATCTAGGTTGAGCAACTAGCTTGGTTTAAGTTTCACGCGTGCTTTGACGAGGCGTTGTACGATATAGCTTGGGAGAGCGTGATGGGAAAAAACGACGAATACTAATTTTACAAAATTACCGCGTCCTAAAAATTAGCGCGTTCCATCACAAATAATTTTAAAAACGGTATGATATAACTATTATAAACTAAGATTTATCTTTTAAGGAATTATACCTTATTTAAACAATTTTAAATTAAATTTTGTAAACCCGTGTACCAAAAACATAAGTTAGAAAGTCAATACACGTATCAGAGATAGACAAGTTAATTAATCCTCTCCCATAATTTAATCACATGTAGAATTGTAGAAACATAATTTTTAAGGGGTTTAGTTTTAATAGAGTTGAAAAAATCAAATCAGAATTTAAAATATATTTTACAATTATTTTAATATATGTATAAAATTCTAAAACAACTAATAAAATAAGATTTTTTTTAGTGTGTGTCCATGAACACACTCTAAGAACTCATTTTTTGGCAATTATTTAGTTAGTCATTAGTTTAATCTTATTTGTTAAGGGTTTATCAATTCTCTATTAGAGAATATTTTAAAGATAAATTTCTTATTTAAACTTGTTAGCATGTGTCCATGGACACACTATAAAAACCGATAAAATAAACGGATGAAGTATTTTTATAAAATTCTATCGAAGCTTGATTGTACGCCTCATCCACAAATTACTATCCGTTCGGTTTCTCATCGTGTTTTTTTATAAAACGCGGCCCGTCTCTACCAAAACGCACTCGGGACACGGTGTGAATAATTTGACCAGGCGATAAATTTGACCAAAATATCGCGGCGATATAAGTCGTGCGGGAGATCAATTTCACAGAGAGTGACCCGCCGTAGCTTTTTTACAGTGTCTACACGTGTCTTCGGCGGGAGACGCCGGTTGCCGGTAAACGTAAACCCACCCTTTAAAAAAGAGGTCCAAAAAAAGGCGTTTGAAAACCGCTGGCGAATTCCCCTGGTGGGCCCCCGCCCACCCATCACTACCGCCGGTCCACCCCTTTCTTTTTATTATTATAAAAACCGAAAAAAACAAGAGTCATCGGTGTCACAATGCCTAATTGCTCCCGTTAATCACCAAATTAAGATCTAAACCAAGATTAAGCTGCAATTCTATTTCCCTATTTATCACAGCTCTCGAAAAATAAAAAGGAAAACCGTTTAAAAGAGAAAAAGGAAAGAGAGATAATTGCACTTTGCAGAATTCACAAGGACGAAGTCCTGTGGGCTTAATTCTCTGATGAGCCCAACAAACTCGGATATAGAGAAAACGCGAAGAAAAGTAACCTTCTCTTCTTCTTCTTCTCCCCTGAGAAGATTGGGATTCGGATAGAGAAAGAGAAAGGACTTCCTTACCTTGCCATTTTACTCCTCTTCCTTTACACATTCAAGTTGGTGTTTGCGTGTTTCAGTATATCTTCTTCCAATCGAATCCCTAATCCGAGCTATCTTATCCAGTTCAGTAAGTTACTCTTTAATTCCTTCCTTCTTTCTGTTATTTACGCATTTGTTTGTTCATGAGCTGATTCGTGTTCTCCATGTGTGTAATTTGTTTATTCTTCCGCTGTTTTTTTTGTGCGAACAGATCCATTTTTTTCGGATGTCGAATCTGTGAGTGGTGGGAGATTGGGAAGGTTAATTCGATCATTACTGAATCATTTAGCCTGCGAATCTGAAAATTACAAGGATTTTCTGTGCGTTTTTTTGGGGTGCGGGGGGAGGTGTTTGTTCTGATCTGGACTTTTGGAGATCTGCTGTTCCTATTTCGTTTCCTCTTTTTCTGGTCTTTCCAATTATAGTGTTTCCTGTTGATCTTTTGGAAAAATAATTCCCTTCTTTCTGTTTTGCCGTTCCTGTGTTTCGTCGTCTCCTGAATTCGATTTCCATTGAGGATAACACAATCATGCGCTTCCTAATTGGCAATAACTTGGATTTTCGACCTGATTCTCAATTCGTTGTTAGTCAGATTCAGATTGACGGCGTGATGCCTTGCTATTGTACTGAAACATTGGATTGTATTCATTGGAATCGTTGTTAATTGATTTCTGCCTTTTAGGTTTCTCTTGCATCCCCTGGAGCATCCATTCTGAACTTGCTATTGTAGAATTGAGGCTGAAAACAAGGGTTTCTGAATTAGGTTTGTGGGGATTCTGTTGAATTTTTGCCTTAAATTATCTGGTTATATTGGGATTAGATATGTTGGATGGTCGATCCTGTCTGATCTCAAGAGCCTTGCCGAGCTCCTGTGAACAAGAAAGCAAGTGGGCGTACATGTCTTACAGGCTCGAAGTCGAAGTCTCCAATGGGAAGCGGCGATTGGAATCAGAAGAAGCTGAGGGTGGGTTGAGGAAAGCTGCAAAGCTCTCAGATGTCTTGGAAGAAGTTCAGAACATTCAGATTGGTTCATCCTCTTCTTCAGATGAGCCTGTGGATGAAACTGGAGATCATTCAGATACAGGCTCCCTTATCCACCCGATTGGCCGGGACATCACCATTAATTGCCTCCTAAGACTCTCCAGAGCTGATTACGGTTCCATTGCCTCTTTGAACCAGAGCTTTCGGTCTTTGATAAGAAGCGGTGAGATGTATAGGCTGAGGAGGATGAATGGTGTGGTTGAGCATTGGGTTTACTTTTCTTGCCAATTGCTTGATTGGGAGGCGTTTGATCCTGTTGCGTGCCGCTGGATGCATCTTCCTAGAATGACTTGCAACGAATGCTTCATGTGTTCGGATAAGGAGTCGTTGGCAGTTGGGACTGAGTTGCTTCTTTTTGGCAAGGAAGTGACCTCTCATGTAGTGTATAAGTACAGCATTTTGACAAACTCATGGTCGCTCGGTAAGAGGATGAACGCACCCAGATGCTTGTTCGGTTCAGCAAGTCTTGGGCAAGTTGCAATCCTGGCTGGTGGGTGTGATTCTCAAGGCAACATCCTCAGCTCAGCTGAGCTCTATGACTCAGAGAAGGAAACATGGGATGTGCTTCCCCCAATGAATAAACCGAGAAAGATGTGCTCTGGGGTGTTCATGGACGGGAAATTCTACGTCATTGGGGGAATCGGTGGAAGCGACTCTAGACTATTGACTTGTGGGGAGGAGTTTGATCTGCAGACGAGGATTTGGAAGGAAATCCCGAACATGTCACCGGTGAAAACCGGTACACCAAGGGAGAACGAAATGCCGCCTTCAGCTGAGGCTCCTCCTTTGGTTGCGGTTGTGAATAATGAACTATATGCTGCTGACTATGCTGACATGGAGGTGAGGAAGTATAGTAAGGAAACCAAGCTGTGGTCTACAGTGGGGAGATTGCCAGAGCGGGCGGGATCAATGAACGGATGGGGTCTTGCCTTCAGGGGGTGCGGTGATCGGTTGATTGTCATTGGTGGGCCTCGGAGTTATGGTGAAGGAGTAATAGAGGTGAATTCTTGGGTGCCTAATGGAGGCCCTCCTCAATGGGTCTTGCTTGGAAGAAAGCAATCTGGTAGTTTTGTCTATAATTGCGCCGTCATGGGTTGTTAAGAAGGTTTTAGACGGTTGTTCTGATGGCACCGGGGTTAATCATTGGTGTGGTGCCTTTGTTGCAGACAAAATTGTACAAGACTTGATCTCATCCATCAGCAGAGAATCCTTGCTAATGGGTAAACAACTTAATGCTACTTTTCTTCATTTATGTTTTCGCTGGGAAGATGGAAAGAATTTGAGATTTTTAGCCTAGATTCAGTTGAGAGTTTTTCTTGGAAGAAGTCCTTTAGGGCTTCCTCCTCTAAAGCTCTCACTTCTTTTATACTCTCTTCCCTTCCAATTGTGGCTTCCTCCATTTTCAGTTACCATGAGAAGTCTCTACAGTTGGCATCGTCGCATAACACAGGAATAGGTTTTTAATAATTTGAAGCACCAAAACACACTCGTAGATCGTCACTAGCACTGCAGAATCACACAAGTAACTTTATGGGCTCCTCATCTTTAATTTTCATGATACTTTGTGACAGAAAATGGGAAATGGAAGGGAGGGAAGAGAGAATAAACTCTTGATGGGGTTTTATCTTGAAACTGGCTCATGTACTGATTGAATTGTCTCAGTCTATAAAATTTGTCCATTGGATCTGATCCTCATTTTTATAGCTGTCCTGTATTATTCTTTATTTGCTCCTTCAATCCCCATTTTATATGTCACATTTGGATGCATTATCCAATACTCTGGATCTTCTGTTAAATCTAGCTTGCTTGTGTTTTCTTTACCTGATTTTGATTCTGTATATCACCAACTTCTGACATCTCTAAATGCTTGATCATAATATCATTGATTCTCCAGAGGCAAACTGCACATGGGCATTTCACAAAAGCAAACCCACCTCTTGATATGATTAGGTCCTCCCAATCCCAATCCCAATCTCATCTTCATCTTCTTGCAACTATCTACCTACTTTATCCTCATCTTTTTTTTTTCCAATTCCAAGCTACCATTTCCATTAGTATCTTTTTGCATGGTGTTGAATATTCTTGTTCCCAGTTTGTCAAATCTGAATTTGATTTTGCATCTCTTTGTTTCATCATTGAGCACAATTTGAACTTAAAATTGCTGCATGTGAGCCTAGAATTATATGGATGAAAAGTCAAAATTAGGAGTCAATTATCCGTGGGGTTATACATTTTATGGTTATCTTCAGTTCTACTGCATGTATAGGGTCAACCGTGTATGGTTATGTTGTCTTTATAGCTTCATCTGCAGCTGCTATTATTTACTACGGTCAACTTCTTTACCAGACAATAAATTCGAAAATTTGGACTCCGCCGCGACTTTTGTGATGCATATATAAATGAATATTCAGCTTCAACCATTTAATAAAACAAGGGGACAAAAAATGGTCATATCTATATATCTATATATAGAGGGGCGCTCAGGTAAAGCGAGTCTTGTGGTGAAACGGATGCATAATTTTGGAGTTGGATTGAGGATGATAGATGGCTAGATTAGGAGAGAGAAAATATGGTGTAGTGGGGATGTGAAACATGGAATAAATATCACCACTAAAATAGGCAATTAAAAAGAGATTGGAGAGAGAAAACGTGGATTTGGTCCAGAAATTTCTAAACCGCTCTGCATATCGATACAAAAAATCTGCATATCGACACGATAATTGTGAATATCGTTTAATGTTCTTTGCATATCTGTTTATTTTGTTCATGTTCCATCGTATTCATGCTGATATTCACTGTCTTATGTCTGATATTCAAGTATGGTGAGTGCTTATTCATTATGTATATAATGCATCCACTGAATTGAAAAAAAATTATGCATATCAAAACACATTATTTGAATATCGTTCAAGTATTTTTGAATATCTGTTATTCGGTATCATACATATCTCATCCACACAAATGAATATCATAGTCATGGTCAAGGAAATAATTCATAATTACAAGTTACATATCATACAAGTAAATTCTGCATATCACGTTATAAAAAATGCATATCCCATCCACATAATTGCATGGCCGCGATCACTGCCCTTGAACCGCGCCCGCGACTTGTTCTTTCCTAGCACTCATCGAGATCTTCATTGGCTGCGCTCGCGGCTTATTCTGCATATCAATGTATAGAAAATGCAAAAGTCATCCACACAAATGAATATCACATTCACGGCCAATGAAATAATCTATCATAAAAAATTATATATCATACAAGTATATTCTGCATATCAATGTAGGGAAAATGCATATCACATCCACACAAATGAATATCACAATCACGACCAGTGAAATAATCTATAATAACAAATTGCATATCATACAAGTATTATCTGCATATCAATGCATGTAATATGCATATCCCTTCCAAAAATAACAAAAGGGAAAAAATAACAAAAGGGATAGACGATTTATAATGTAATTAATTTATATTCTGCATATCACTTTATTAAAAATGCATATCACATCCACACAAATTGCATATCATACAAGTATATTCTGCATATCACTTTATTAAAAATGCATATCACATCCACACAAATGAATATCACAATCACGACCAGTGAAATAATTTAAAATAATAAATTGCATATCATACCAGTATTATTAGCATATCAATGCATATCCCTTCAACACTAGATATGTTTCGGCCTTACTAATGTAACATCTCAGGCCAAACTATCCCAGCCACCAAGCCGCCCAGCCACCCAACGGTGCTGGCGCCGGTACTGGTGTAGCTTGGCCTGAGATGTTACAAAAAAGTACACTTTTATGTTGGATAGGGGCCTCCGAGCGCATTGGCCCAGCCATTTCTATCCCCCATGGGCCGCAACCCATGTACCCCAATCCATCCCCCAAACTGGGGAGGTTGTTCGCAAGGCTCGAACTCGAGACCTCACGCTTTAACAAGCGGCCTAACGCCCACTTGTTACCAATTGTGCTGCATGTAACACCCCCAAAACTTAACCCTTTTGGAAAATGTATTACCGCCAGTGACCCCAGTGTTCCTTAGCGAGATCACCCAAGGCTTTACCACTTAAATACGATTTATGAAATGCAATTGATACACAATGATCAAGCATTAAATTCCAAAACGTAACATTGTCAAGGAAACAAGGGTTACAGGATTACAACCCAATCCCGAATAGGATAAAACAAAGTTTAAACCAAACACAGCGGAAGACTAAGAAAGTACATTACAATCGGAGTTATTGTCCAAAGGATCATAACCTGATTAAAGAAATAATTAAAACATTCAAAAACCACCGCCGACTCCATAGTCCTTCTAATCTTCTGAGCTACTTCTTAACTGATGTGCCGAATCGAACGGATGACACCAGCCAACCATGCAAGGGAAAATATTGGTTGGTTAGTCTAAATGAATAGACTAGCAAGGGAACAAAGCAGAATGGTTCAAAACAGTTGTATTAGGTTAGACTCCTCGTCCCTCGAATAATAATCGAGTACGCTTGTCAACCACCATACTCCTACTGGAATAAACAAGAGGTATGCACAAGAGAAGATTCTGGAAGACTTAATCTTCACAGAAATCGACCCGAAAGAAGACTTCCAACTGAAATGAGTCTTTAAGGAAGTATGACAAATCTGGAAAGTTACAGAATCATACAACAATGATTTAAAACTGACTGAGATGCTTCAGTCAACGACCAATCTCACCGCCTTTCATCGAATCCAGATCGGAAAGAAGACGTACTACATTCAAGTCAACACGAGTCTTCCTAGCGACACTATTACCTAGCTACCCTACTCGTTGAGCGTTCATTAATTATGTGCGTCAAGGTAACACTTATCTGATTATGTTTCAAAAACACACATCACATTATAGACTTTTACATGTGTACCCCACCAATGGGACGACACATCTTAGTATACGTTTCGTCGAGAGTGACGTACACCGAAAGGTTTGTGACACCAGCTAAGTGTCCTGTCTCTACACACTTGTGAAAGAGACCGATCATGATCTTAGAATAGTATCAGATGGGGACGAGCCACCCCGATACCAGATTATAAAGAAACGACTGGACAGAGTCCGAGTAACGTTCCTATTTAACAGTGCTAACTAAACAGTTACAGCACCACAACAGTTACATGATAAATCCACATAAAGGCCCGAAATGCGATCACAGATAATAGCGTTGTTCTAACAGATATACAACCTATTATATGATTTTCAAAACAGTTTATCAAAACCGTTTCCAGACAAACAGAATATTCATTCCAAATTAATTACTCAGATAAACTACTGATAATTAATGTAAATATGGAACGAAAGAGCAAGAGCGAACCGCCACTTGCCTTACTCCGCAGAATAGTCTAAAGACGCCAACTGGATTCCGGGCTCGACACGGTATAGTTCCGACAACACAACAACCTTCGAGTCGACCCATAAAAGGAACCCTAAGTTAGATCCGACATAAACAGTACGAATCTAAACACGGCGAAAGAACACGAAAGGAAAGACGCCACGACGACAACCGACCAAGCCAAAGCCACGAAGGCGTTCTGGGCACTGGCGGCGATCGCCGTTCTTGGCGGCGGTCGCCGCATTCAACACGGCGGTCGCCGTGAAGAACACGGTCGACAGAGACGAGAGAATCTCACCAAAACAAGGCGCGTTTCGAACCCTTTCAGCCTGACTTGGTTTCTGACCTTCAAAGGCAATCACAAGGCTTCAAAAGAGCTGTTGGAAACACCACCAACAACACCGACGAAAGCTTCAGAAATTCCGGCGAAGGCACAACTCCGGCGAGAGGCGAATTTGGCAGAGGTTTGGTGATGGGATGGCTCAAAACCTCACCCCCAACACCTCCTTTTATAGCCAACGTGTCTGGAGCACGAAGAAGAGGGCCTAGAGCTAGTTCGGCGCTCGCCAGAAACAACGCCGGCGACCAACGGGCAACGACTGCTGGGCAACGATGACAGCACTTACGGCGGTCGCCGCGGCATGACACACCAGCTGCCTCCTCGAGCGTTGGGACGGCGGACGCTGTAACTTTACGGCGGTCGCCGTGCTTGGGTCTCACTACGGCGATCGCCGCGACTTTACGGCGGTCGCTGTGACACCTTTTCCCGCCCGTTCAACTTTGAACGAACATGACATTAAGCCGGGATAAAAATTATCGTACGTGAACGACAATTAAAATCCAAGGCATGTTATCTGTATATTATTTCACTGAGAAAAATATTACAGATATATAGCACATTACAGAATGTCTCAAACTCTCTGTACTAAATCCGACGTACACAACGGGTACTCGGGAAAATTCCAAAATTCCCAATATAACCTTATAAAAATACGGGATATTACATCTCCTCCCCCTTACAAGAAGTTTCGACCCCGAAACTTAGGTCGAGAATAATGTAACACCCCCAAAACTTAACCCTTTTGGAAAGGTATTACCGCCAGTGACCCCAGTGTTCCTTACCGAGATCACCCAAGGCTTTACCAAATAAATACAATTTATGAAATGCAATTGATACACAAAGATCAAGCATTAAATTCCAAAACATAACATTGTTGAGGAAACAAGAATTACGGGATTATAACCCAATCCCGAATAGGTCAAAACATAGTTTAAACCAAACACAACGGAAGACTAAGAAAGTAAGTTACAATCAGAGTTATTGTCCAAAGGATCATAACCTGATTAAAGAAATAATTAAAAACATTCAAAAACCACCGCCGACTCCATAGTCCTTCTAATCTTCTGAGCTACTTCATAACTGATGTGCCGAATCAAACGGATGACACCAGCCAACCATGCAAGGGAAAACATTGGTTGGTTAGTCTAAATGAATAGACTAGCAAGGGTATAAAGCAGACTGGTTCGAAGCAGTCATATTAGGTTAGACTCATCGCTTCTCGGATAATAACCGATAACGGTAGTCAACCATCATATTCCTACTGGAATAAACAAGAGGTATGCACAAGAGAGGATTTTGGAAGACTGAATCTTCACAGAAATCGACTCGAAAGAAGACTCCAACGGAAATGAGTCTTTAAGGAAGTAATGACAAATCTGGAATATTACAGAATCATTCAACAATGGTTTAAAACTGACTGAGATGCTTCGGTTCATGACCAACCTCATCGCCTACAGCGAATCCAGATTGGAAAGAGAACGTACTACATTCAAGTCAAGACGAGTTTTCCTAGTTGCACTGAACTTAGCTGCACTACTCGCCCAAGGTGTATTAATTATGTGCGTCAAGGTAGCACTTATCTGATTTATGTTTCAAAAACACACATCACGTTATAGACTTTTACATGTGTACCCCACCAGTGGGACGACACATCTTAGTATACGTTTCATCGAGAGTGACGTATACCGAAAGGTTTGTGACACCAGCTAAGTGTCCTGTCTCTACACACATGTGTAAGAGACCGATCATGATCATAGAATAGTACCAGATGGGGACGAGCCATCCCGATACCAGATTATAAAGAAACGACTGGACAGAGTCCGAGTAACGTTCCTATCTAACAGTGCTAACTAAACAGTTACAGCACCACAACATTTATAGGATAAATCTACATAAAGGCCCGAAAGGCGATCACAGATAATAGCGTTGTTCTAACAGATATACAACTTATTATATGATTTTTAAAACAGTTTATCAAAACCGTTTTCAGACAAACAGAATATTCATTCCAAATTAATTACTCAGATAAACTACTGATAATTAATGTAAATATGGAACGAAAGAGCAAGAGCGAACCGCCACTTGCCTTACTCCGCAGAATAGTCTAAAGACGTCAACTGGATTCCGGGCTCGACACGGTATAGTTCCGACAGCACAACAACCTTCGAGTCGACCCATAAAAGGAACCCTAAGTTAGATCCGACATACACAGTACGAATCTAAACATGGCGAAAGAACACGAAAGGAAAGACGCCACGACGAAAACCGACCAAGCCAAAGCCACGAAGGCATTCTGGGCACTGGCGGCGGTCGCCGTTCTTGGCGGCGGTCGTCGTGAAGAACACGGCGGTCGCCGTGAAGAACACGGCTGACTGAAACGAGAGAAAACTCACCCCAAAACACGAGCGGTTCGGCCTCCTTCGACTTGCTTTGGCTTCTAACCTCCAAGGCTAACCAAAAGCTTCACAAAGGCACTCTGGAAACACACCACGACAACACCGGCGAGACCTTCAAATTCCGGCGAAAACATAACTCCGGCGAGAGGCGAAATTGGCAGCGATTCGGGGTTGTAGATGACCCAAAACCCATGCCCAAGCTCATCTATTTATAGGCAAACCCCAAGGAGTGATCTGCAAACCCTCAGACGCAGCAAACGACGCAACGGCACGCCTCGAACGACGCCGGCGACCAACGGCCAATGCCCACTGGACAATCACGGCGGTCGCCGTGATTTTGCCTGCGGCGGGCACGCGGCGGTCACCGTAAATGCGGCGGTCGTCGTCGTTAGGCCTGTTGCGGCCAACTAGAAGCTGACACGCTGACATCTCGGGCCCAACCACGGCGGTCGCCGTTTCTGAACGGCGGTCGCCGTTTCCCCCTTTTCCCGCCCATTCGGCTTTGAACGAGCTTGACGATAAACCGGGATAAAAATTATCGTACGCGAACGACAATTAAACTCCAAGGCATGATGTCTGTATATTATTTCACTGAGAAAAATATTACAGATACAGAGCACATTACAGAATGTCTCAAGCTACCTGAATTAAATCCGACGTACACAACGGATACCCGGGAAAATTCCATAATTCCCAATATAACCTTACAAAATCACGGGGTATCACAAATAACTCGGGAAAACGCCTGAGCATATCTGACTCGGTTTCCCATGTCTCCCAAGTAACTTCTTCGATCCCTGACTTGGACCATAACACTCGTACCAATGGCACGATCTTGTTGCGCAAACGCTTCTCCTGACGCTCCAAAATGCGCACGGGCAACTCTTCATAAGTACCATTAGCTTGAATCTCGATGTCTTCATAACTAAGCACATGAGACTCATCTGGTACATACTTTCTGAGTAACGATACGTGGAACACGTTATGCATCGGGTGAGCCGATGGCGGCAACGCCAAGCGATATGCTAGAGATCCCACTCTATCCAGAATCTCGAATGGTCCCACGTAGAGAGGGTTAAGCTTCCCACGCTTACCAAATCTGAAAACTCCTTTGGATGGCGATACCTTGACAAAAACCTTGTCACCGACCTCGAACTCGACAGTCCTGCGCTTCCGATCTGCGTAGGACTTCTGTCGACTCTGAGCGGTCAACATCCTTTGTCTGATCAAAGCAATGTTTGAATCCGTCCTTTCGACCAACTCTGGTCTAAGCAGAATTTTGTCGGCATTATCATCCCAACAAATCGGAGATCTGCATCTGCGACCATACAAAGCTTCAAACAGAGTCATCTTGATTGTAGCATGCCAGCTATTGTTGTATGTGAACTCAATCAGACTCAAGCTGTCCTCCCAGCTAGTCGGACGATCGAGCACACAAGCTCTAAGCATATCCTCCAGAGTCTGGATGGTCCTTTCAGACTGACCATCTTTCTGAGGATGAAAAGATGTACTGAACCTCAACTCGGTTCCCATAGCCTTATGAAGTTCCTTCCAGAATCTTGACATGAAATGACCATCTCGGTCCGATACAATGGTCTTAGGAATGCCATGTAAGCGGACAATCTTCTTCTGGTAAACTTCTGCTAACTTCTGGGTTTCCCATGTGGTCTTGATGGCTATGAAATGAGCACTCTTCGTAAGCCTATCCACAATTACCCAGATAGCATCTCTATGACTTCGAGTCTTGGGTAGCCCAGTGACGAAGTCCATGGAAATGTCCTCCCATTTCCATTCTGGTACGGGGAGAGGTAGCATCTCACCACCTGGCCTGCGGTGTTCGATCTTGACCTTCTGGCAAGTTAAGCACTTTGCCACAAAGTCTGCTACGTCCCACTTCATATTTGGCCACCAAAACTTCTTCCTGAGATCCTTGTACATCTTGCTAGAGCCAGGATGCACAGAGTAAGCAGATGAATGAGCTTCTCTCATCACCAACTGACGAAGACCTTCTGTGTCAGGCACACAGATCCGATCCTGAAACCAAAGTGATCCATCATCCTGAACCACAAAACTGGGAGCTTTCCCATCCATCACTTCACTACTTAACTTCACCAAGATGATGTCATCGACTTGTTTTTCTTTGATATGATCCAGCAGTGTAGCCTGAATTTCCATCATACTCAGGTACCCTCTACGCTGGTCATGTAAGTAGAGCAACTACAGTCTCATGCGTTATCTTCCGGCTTAGTGCATCAGCTACTACATTAGCCTTGCCCGGATGATACAACAACTCCATGTCGTAGTCCTTGAGCAACTCTAGCCAGCGGCGTTGTCTCATATTTAGCTCCTTTTGAGTAAATATATACTTGAGACTTTTGTGGTCGGTGAAGACTTGGCATCTTATACCGTAGAGGTAATGCCTCCAAATCTTCAGCGCAAAGACAACCGCTGCTAACTCAAGATCATGGGTCGGATAGTTTTCTTCGTAAGTCTTGAGTTGTCTAAATGCGTAAGCAATGACTCTGCCCCTTTGCATCAAAACACAACCAAGACCACACTTGGAAGCATCACTATAGACCACATAATCTTCGTTCCCCTCTGGGAGTGCTAACACGGGTGCCGAGGTTAACCGTCGCTTCAACTCCTGAAAACTGACCTCGCACTTGTCATTCCAGACAAACTTCTTGTGGACCTTGCGGAGTAGACTGGTCATAGGTAGAGCGATCTTTGAAAATCCTTCTACGAACCTTCTATAATACCCGGCAAGTCCAAGAAAACCGCGCACCTCCTTCACATTCTGGGGCTATGTCCATTTAGCCATCGCTTCAATCTTTTGGGGATCAACCATAACCCCATTTTTATTGATCACGTGGCCTAAGAAAGCCACTTCCTTTATCCAGAATTCACACTTGGACAGTTTAGCATAAAGCTGATGTTGTCTAAGGATTGACAAGGCAATCCGTAGATGTTCTTCATGGACTTCTTCATCCGGAGAATAGATCAGGATGTCGTCTATGAAGACCACCACGAACTTATCCAAGTACTGGTGAAAACATCGATTCATCAAGTCCATAAAAACAGCTGGAGCATTTGTAAGCCCAAAAGACATCACTACGAACTCGTAATGACCATATCTGGTCCTGAACGCAGTTCTAGGAATGTCCTGCTCACGAATCCTAAGCTGGTGATATCCAGATCTCAAGTCGATCTTGGAGAAAACCTTTGCTCCCTGCAACTGGTCCAACAAGTCATCAATCCTAGGCAAAGGATACTTGTTCTTGATCGTCACCTTGTTCAATTCTCGATAGTCGATACAAAGTCGGAACGATCCGTCCTTCTTTTTGACGAACAATACCGGAGCACCCCACGGCGATGCACTCGGCCTGACATAACCTTTGTCAAGAAGATCTTCAAGTTGATTCTTCAATTCTTGCATCTCAGCTGGAGCCATCCGATACGGGGATTTGGAAATCGGCGCCGTACCAGGCTCGAGATCAATTGAAAACTCTACGTCACGATTTGGGGGTAATCCAGGAATTTCTTCCGGAAAGACATCCGAAAACTCCCTAACTACAGGAATATCAAGAACCTCAGGTCCATCCTTCGCAGGCAAATCCAAGTAACAAAGGTACCCGACACATCCTTGTCGTAGTAGCTTAAACGCAGCCATCACATTGATCAGCTTGCCGTTATCAGCGTCATTTCGACCTTTGAACTTGCACACGAACTGGCCCCCGGATGACACCGTCACCGTTCTTGAACTGAAGTCGATCACCGCCTTATGACGCGTCATCCAATCCATACCGAGGATAATGTCGTATGGAGCCATGGCTATACAGATTAAATCTGCCTCAAATTCCTTACCCTGAATGGTAATCGGAAAGTCGGATAGATGCTTGGTTCCCACCAAACGTTCTCCATTAGGAAGATTAACGACAAAATGGTCGCACGAATCGTTGCACACTAAATCTAACTTGCTAACACAACTATCCGAAATAAAGGAATGCGTAGCACCAAATCAAACAGAATGCACACTGAAGTAGAGTGAAGGTATAGAGTACCTTGAGCAATCGGAGCGTTGGGTCCATTTGCCTCACGCATCTCGTACAAGCGTTGGCCCTGACTTCCAGAAACAATTGGGGCCTTTCCCCTGGTCTGAGCAGTCGTTTGCACTGAAGGGCTAGGAGTCTCGGCAGGCTTAAACCTAGGTCGGTTGCTCTGATGAACTGACCCTTCCTGTGACTCTACTCCCTTCTGCTTCCCCTGCTTGCAGAACTTTTGCAGATGACCGTCACGTCCACACCCAAAGCATGGCCTCTTCTCCTTCCGACACTCAGTGCTCTTGTGCCCAGCGGTACCACAGTTATAACACTGAACTATACTCCTGGTCTGCCCTGACTGCTGAGTCGATCCCCCTTGCGTCATCTCCGTCTTAGCTCGGCCGGACTTGGCGAAGTTAGACGGTGGCGCATGGCGCTTAAAACCACCTCCCTGGTTCTGATTCTACATCGACTTCTGTCGGTTGCGCCTCTTGGTCGACTCCTCAAGAGTTACATCCAGCTTATAGGCACAATCAACATACTGCTCCAAGGTAGAGCATGTGTGATGCACCATTAATGGCTTGATATCCGGACTCATCCACTCGTGGAAGTACCAGATCTTTTAGGCCTCGCTGGTAATCTCGGCAGTGGCATACTATAGAAGATGGTTGAACTTAGATGCCAACTCGGTCACTCTCAGACCATCAGTCTGAGGGTACAAGAACTATTTATGCTTCTCCTCTCTCATAGCACAAGAGAAAAAGCGATCAACCATCTTGGTCTTGAACATCGACCAAGTCAACACTGGACTCTCAGCCAAACCAGTCCCTCTCCCACCACTCGCTAACCTCCTCCTTCAGCTGAAGAGAAGCGATATGGACCTTCTCGGCCTCCGTACACTCCATGTTCCTAAACAGCCTCTCCATATGGGAGAACCAATGAGTCACTGCCACTGGCTCTCCTTTCCCGTTATAGCAATCGGGCCTCATGGAAGTGATGGTCTTAAGGGCGCGACCATAGTTGTCTCTCGTCCTGACGGCAGTCTCCTGAATCACAGGGTTTCTGGGTTCCACAACATCAGGAACCGCTGCGTGAGTAGGCACTTCTTGTGCTTGAGGCGCACTTGGTCTCAATACATCTGCAATAGCCTGCATCACGATTCCATGAATCGCCTCCACAACTGCGGCGTCAAACAGCGTCGGCGCTTGGGTCTGATCCTGACCTTCACGCCTCTGCTGGATGCGAGACTCAGACTCGTGTTCATCCTGAACACCTCTTCCTGCTGGCCTGGGGTTTTGGCTAGTCCCAGCACCGGCTCGAGTCGAGTTCCTCGTGCTTCTTGGGTTCACCATCTGATTACCGATCCAATTCCAAGCATTCAATACATTAATATTATGCAATATACTTATGCAATATATCAACGTAAATAAATCACTCAGAATAGATCAACTTGGCATTTTATAGATGAACCTTCGAATTCTTACACAAGTTACACATAAGTTTATCATTCGAGCGTTTGGACAACATTGCTCGAAGATATAAGTGCTTTTCAGAGTACTTGCCGCAATACTGAAATATTACACAAAGTACAACTTGGAATACTAAGAAACGAAACAACTGCGATAGGCAACGCCACTCCTCCTCAAGGCGTTCCAAAATGTCTCACATACGACTGGCTACTCGTGCATGGTCTCTTCGGGCTAGGCTCACCATCGAGCTCTGGCGATGGGTTTCGCACCCTGCTTGACCCTGAAGCACATAGTCCTAGCTCAGTCATGGTAAAGTATGGGTCGTCTATGACTGGTCCTCCTATTTCAGCCCTCCTCTGAGTACTGGCGGTCAACTCATCCCACTGACTCTGCTGTTCTGCAGAGATTACCTCGCTCTGGCGGAGGATCTCCTGCAGCTCGGATTCCGACCTCCATCTTCTTGGAGTAGGGATAGGCTGAGATTCCCTATCACTTCTCCTAATACCGTACTCGGTATACAGTGCCTCCCAATCAGCTTCTGACATGGGTGCGTACTCTGGCACTGGTGGCAATTCTGTACCGGGCTCCTGATTTTGCCCTCCAAGGTCCAACTCTGGATCCTCTTCTGGATCATCCTCTATGGGATCCTCATCCTCGGGATCATCCTCGATGGGATCCTCATCCTCGGAATCACCCTCGATGGGATCCTCATCCTCGGAATCATCCCCGATCATATCCTCGTCCTCGACAGGATCTTGCTCAAGCATCTCCTCTTCCTCCTCCTCGTACTCGATCTCCTCGGGAATTGGTCCCAGCAGAAAGTCGTCTTGGTAAACCCCTTGTTCATACCTTGATAACTCATCTTCCTGCTCCCATTCCTGTACTTCCTCCACCCTTGGTGGCGGCACAGGTACAGCCTCAGGGACCATAGCATCCCTAGCTACAAGGAGAACGTGCTTGACGTCTTCGGGCGGGCTACTCGGGCCTCCAACCTCGAAACATCGCTGAGGTAACGGAAAATCTAGCCTCGGCTGATCCGACTTGGCGTCTTCTGACCCCCTACCAATAGAAAAGCAGACACCCATCCTATCGAACAATAAGGAAGAAATTAGTCTTTCTAGACATAGAAGCAAACTTACTATATCAGACTATAAAGAAGACACGACTATGAACGGTGTTTTTAAAATCTTTTCAGAATGAAAATTCAGAGCCTTCTTTAAAGCATTTCGAAAACGGATAAATGGTTTATAAAAATTCCAAACCCGTTTTAAAACCTTTTGCTCTGATACCACAACTGTAACACCCCCAAAACTTAACCCTTTTGGAAATGTATTACCGCCAGTGACCCCAGTGTTCCTTACCGAGATCACCCAAGGCTTTACCACTTAAATACGATTTATGAAATGCAATTGATACACAATGATCAAACAATAAATTCCAAAACATAACATTGTCAAGAAAACAAGGTTTACGGGTTTACAGCGCAATCCCGAATAGGATAAAACAAAGTTTAAACCAAACACTGCGGAAGACTAAGAAAATACATTACAATCGGAGTTATTGTCCAAAGGATCATAACCTGATTAAAGAAATAATTAAAACATTCAAAAACCACCGCCGACTCCATAGTCCTTCTAATCTTCTGAGCTACTTCTTAACTGATGTGCCGAATCGAACGGAAGACACCAGCCAACCATGCAAGGGAAAATATTGGTTGGTTAGTCTAAATGAATAGACTAGCAAGGGAACAAAGCAGAATGGTTCGAAGCAGTTGTATTAGGTTAGACTCCTCGTCCCTCGAATAATAATCGAGTACGCTTGTCAACCACCATACTCCTACTGGAATAAACAAGAGGTATGCATAAGAGAAGATTCTGGAAGACTTAATCTTCACAGAAATCGACCCGAAAGAAGACTTCCAACTGAAATGAGTCTTTAAGGAAGTATGACAAATCTGGAAAGTTACAGAATCATACAACAATGATTTAAAACTGACTGAGATGCTTCAGTCAACGACCAACCTCACCGCCTTTCAGCGAATCCAGATCGGAAAGAAGACGTACTACATTCAAGTCAACACGAGTCTTCCTAGCGGCACTATTACCTAGCTGCCCTACTCGCTGAGCGTTCATTAATTATGTGCGTCAAGGTAGCACTTATCTGATTATGTTTAAAAAACACACATCACATTATAGACTTTTACATGTGTACCCCACCAATGGGACGACACATCTTAGTATACGTTTCGTCGAGAGTGACGTACACCGAAAGGTTTGTGACACCAGCTAAGTGTCCTGTCTCTACACACTTGTGAAAGAGACCGATCATGATCTTAGAATAGTACCAGATGGGGACGAGCCACCCCGATACCAGATTATAAAGAAACGATTGGACAGAGTCCGAGTAACGTTCCTATTTAACAGTGCTAACTAAACAGTTACAGCACCACAACAGTTACAGGATAAATCCACATAAAGGCCCGAAAGGCGATCACAGATAATAGCGTTGTTCTAACAGATATACAACCTATTATATGATTTTCAAAACAGTTTATCAAAACCGTTTCCAGACAAACAGAATATTCATTCCAAATTAATTACTCAGATAAACTACTGATAATTAATGTAAATATGGAACGAAAGAGCAAGAGCGAACCGCCACTTGCCTTACTCCGCATAATAGTCTAAAGACGTCAACTGGATTTCGGGCTCGACACGATATAGTTCCGACAGCACAACAACCTTCGAGTCGACCCATAAAAGGAACCCTAAGTTAGATCCGACATAAACAGTACGAATCTAAACACGGCGAAAGAACACGAAAGGAAAGACGCCACGACGACAACCGACCAAGCCAAAGCCACGAAGGCGTTCTGGGCACTGGCGACGGTCGCCGTTCTTGGCGGCGGTCGCCGCATTCAACACGGCGGTCGCCGTGAAGAACACGGCGGTCGCCGTGAAGAACACGGTCGACAGAGACGAGAGAATCTCACCAAAACAAGGCGCGTTTCGACCCCTTTCAGCCTGGCTTCTTTTCTGACCTTCAAAGGCAATCACAAGGCTTCAAAAGAGCTGCTGGAAACACCACCAACAACACCGACGAAAGCTTCAGAAATTCCGGCGAAGGCACAACTCCGGCGAGAGGCGAATTTGGCAGAGGTTTGGTGCTGGGATGGCTCAAAACCTCACCCCCATCACCTCCTTTTATAGCCAAAGCGTCTGGAGCACGAAGAAGAGGGCCTAGAGCTAGTTCGGCGCTCGCCAGAAACAACGCCGACGACCAACGGGCAACGACTGCTGGGCAACGATGACGGCACTTACGGCGGGCGCCGTAAATTACGGCGGTCGCCGCGGCATGACACACCAGCTGCCTCCTCGAGCGTTGGGACGGCGGGCGCCGTAACTTTACGGCGGTCGCCGTGCTTGGGTCTCACTACGGCGGTCGCCGCGACTTTACGGCGGTCGCTGTGACACTTTTTTCCCGCCCGTTCAGCTTTGAACGAACATGACATTAAGCCGGGATAAAAATTATCGTACGCGAACGACAATTAAAATCCAAGGCATGTTATCTGTATATTATTTCACTGAGAAAAATATTACAGATACAGAGCACATTACAGAATGTCTCAAACTCTCTGTACTAAATCCGACGTACACAACGAGTACTCGGGAAAATTTCAAAATTCTCAATATAACCTTACAAAAATACGGGGTATTACAACTAATCTCATCCACCATAGTATC
Organism: Rheum nobile; assembly: GCA_027886185.1. Classification (NCBI taxonomy): domain Eukaryota; kingdom Viridiplantae; phylum Streptophyta; class Magnoliopsida; order Caryophyllales; family Polygonaceae; genus Rheum; species Rheum nobile. The sequence goes on along the minus strand of WOAB01000292.1, from coordinate 754,188 downwards.
TTCATTGAAACCGATCAAGAAAAGAACCTCCATTGTAGCTGCAAACATGGGCAAAGTTTTAATCATCACAAGTTTTGGAATGCTATCAGAAAGGTATTAAATATGTACCAAATTACACAGTAATACGTCTCCTACCTCCCAAATCCTCCAAAAATCAGTATGAGTCTGCTACACAGTAATACGTCCCCTGGGCACTGGCGCGCCAGATCCATCGCGTCGTCTCCCTGCTCCACTCGCCGACGACGACGAACGGGCGATCCTCCACCGACCGGAGAGCTCCCCCTCCGACCCATGCCTCTCTCTTCCCTGCCGCGCATCCGCACCCCTCCGAACACCAGATCCGTGGCGGCTAAGGTTGGTTCGGAACCCCAGATTCTCGCCGCTAGCGACTCGATCCGGTCTTCCTCCTCTCTGACCGGACTAGGCTTCTCTGCTTCTTCCGGGGTGCCTCCCGCCGTTCGTAGGCCCAGAATCTCCATCGGCGGTCACTGCGTGGTTGTTCGCGTGAACCCCGATTTCCGCCTCTGTTTCCCTTTGCTTCCCCGCGGCAATTTCCGCCCGGAGATTTGCTTTCGCCGCCTGCCTGGCCGCCTCCAACGCTTCCCTAGCGGCGGTCAACTCGGACGCCCTGGCGGCAAGGGCTTATGCCGCCTCCGCCAGCATCCTATCTTTCTCTGCGATCACCGCCTCTGCTTCAGCCTGGTGGTGGGCCATCTCCGCTGCCACTGACGAGTCGCCGGCGAGAGAGGGGTCTTCGATCCATCGAGAGAGAGAGAGAGAGAGAGAGAGAGAGAGAGAGAGAGAGAGAGAGAGAGAGAGAGAGAGAGAGAGAGAGAGAGAGAGAGAGAGAGAGAGAGAGAGAGAGAGAGAGAGAGACGGTTGTGGACTGTGGGTGAGAGCATGAAAATGACGATGAGAGAGCTATGGAAACGAGGCAGTTGAATGAGAGTTAATCGTGGAAAGAGGATTTCCCATGAAATCAGGAAATAGGAAGGATTTGGTGTGGGTGATTCCAGCTTTTAATTTTGTGTCCCTCCAAATTAGATCTTAACCCTTAATTCTAGTCTAATCCAACGCTCCTTATTTATTCACCCGTTTCACTATAAGAGGTTGTTTTACTAGAGTGTAAGTCTCTCTCTCTATAGAATTTGGTTCTAGTAAAACGGCTTCTTAGAGTAAAACGGGAGTACTATTAAGGGCCATTGAATTACAAATAAATGAATGGTTGTGATTAAAAGTAATTGGGTGCATGTTTATATGGTGGAATTGAACACGCATGATTCCCATTAATTTAGGGATTTTTTTAACTAAATTATAAGAAATCCTACCCTTCCTTTTTTATTTTATTCTCTCCCTCCCAGTTAATATCGATCTCGATTGGAATCCTCTTCGACCTCGACTGAAATCGTCTTCAACTTCCGACTGGAATCGGCCACAGAGGAGGGCTTCAACACGCCGCCGCCGCCTTCGACCTCGACTGAATCGTCTTCAACTTTCGACTGGAATCGGCCACATAAGAGGGCTTCAACACGCCGTCGTCTTCAACTTCTCTCCCTCTATCAATCCATCCCCATCTTCACGTCCTTCACCCATAAACTCATCTCGCTGAATTCCTTCTCGGAAATCTCAGCGACCTCTCAGTTAAAATGCCATATCTTTTTATTTACAACTCCGAAAATTCTCCAATTTTGAGGGACGAAATTAGATTTCCAGATCTATCTCTGGGAGTTGGAATCACCTAATTCCGAGTCCAGACGAAAGAGAACGAGCCAGTTGAAGTCACGCTAGATTTCTGGAAAGTTGCTGTCAATTCCTTCCCGAAAATCTCAGCGACCTCTCAGTTAAAATACCATATCTTTTGATTTACAACTCAGAAAATTCTCCAATTTTGAGGGACGAAATTAGACTTCCAGATCTAACTCTGGGAGTTGGAATCACCCAATTCCGAGTCCAGACGAAAGAGAATGAGCAAGTTGAAGTCACGCTGAATTTCTGGAAAGCTACTATCAATTCTTGCAGAAGTTGAAGTGCAATTCGACAGGGCACTCCGTGGTATCTGGGTTGAAACTTTCAACATCAAAGGAGAATCATGAATGTAAGTTCTTACTACTCTGAAGAAGGTGTTATTATGTTTAATTGACAGCTTGTTCTAGGAAGTTTCAGTTTTGGTATTTTGGGGTATTGTTTGTAATTAATATTCAAATTGTTTAATGTGATATTCATACAAATGCTTTTGATATTCATATTGGATGTAGGTCTCATGCATTGAATATTTGATATTTATGATGTGATATTCACCTAAACTTTGAATAATTATCATGTGCGAATTAAACTCTGAATATTGACACTGTTTTTATGAATATCGACTACTTACTTGTATGACTATGTGTATAAAATACGTGAATATCATCACATATGGAATGAATATCGCTATTATAGTATTCAAATTGCTTGTTGATGGTATTGTTTGTACTGTTTGCAATTGATATTCAAATTGTTTGATGTGATATTCACTATAATGTTGTTCATATTCAGGAGGTTTTATGCGTTGAATAATTGATATTCAAATTTTATGATGTGATATTCAATATAATGTTGTTGATATTCATTATAATAATATTGTTGATATTCATTATAATAATGTTCATATTCAGGTTGATCGAACGACTGTACGACCCAAAATCGACGCGACAATATCATTGATAAACCTTACCGCCATGAATCAAAGTTTCGAAGATATTGGGTGGTGATATTCGTGTAGTTAGTTGATGACATTCATGTACTTGAGTGACTATATTAATATAATTGGGTGGTTGGCGATATTCACAAAATGAGTAGTGATATTCATAAATTGAGTGGTGATATTCGTGTAAGTAAATTTGATATTCATGTGATTAATTGAGATATTTATGTAACTTAGTGTGATATTCATATTATCAAGTGGTGAAATTCATGATTTAAGTGATGATATTCACATTTTTAAGATATTAAATCTTCACTTATTAAATAGAAATCGATATTCAAACAAACATAAACGATATTCATTAACAAATGATTGATGTTCGTGAACATATTAACGATATTCACGAACGTTTAGAAATGTTCTTCCTATTTAAATTTTTAATATTTGAATGGGAGCAAAATCGATTAGGAAAGAGAATATTGTATTATTTTCTCTCTCCTGTAACAACCAAAATTAATTATTTCTTATTAATAATATCCTTATTAGGTTAGATTTGGTGGTTAGGGCTCTACCATATATCTCCTATAACTCATTAATCCAACCATCCATCAACATCAATCCGACGCTCCAGATTAGTACTTCCGTTTTACCACAATTTCCGTTTTACCGGAGCGTGCCTCTATATATATATATATATATATATATATATATATATATACTAAAGCAGAAGCATAAATCCTACGTGTCGGCCTCACCTTCAATTCGCATACGTGTCGTCACCATATTTAATTTGTCTATGTGTCGGCCTCTGAGCTATGCCACATCATCCGCCACCTCATCCGATATCTTATCTTATTGTTTATTGTCATAACTAATTTATTGTTTATTTCCATAACTATTTAAAACTAAATAATAATTATATTCTTATTATCTTAATATTATCTAATTATTATTAAGCATTATAAGTATTTAATTGAAAAGATTAAGTAAAGTCTATTAGTCTTTATTATCCAAACCCATTAGATAAATTTTGTAGTTTATATGATAAGATTAAATTTGATGACCATACCAATTCATGAGATTAACTTTAGGAAGCATATTTTGACAATATAAAACTTTATCTTATAATTTCATATTAAAAATAATAAAATCCGAATTTTCGAAATATATATTATTTATGATTTAATAATTAATTTCATATATATTGGTAGTTTTGTATAACTTTCCTCATACTTTTAATATATAAAAACTTTAGCCATAACTAGCTTATCATGTTCTATAGTTGAGATATATCTTATGTACAATATCTACGTAAGAATATAATGATCTAATTTTATTATATATCAATCTCCTTTTAAAAAGTTAAAATTTTAAATTATTTGTTCATTTTGTTATTAATTTAAAACAAATCATAATTTATGTGCTTTAAACTAAATAGATTGATTGTGATATATTAATTCCCCATAATATCAAATTTAAATAGTAGCTAAGATAATTTTCTAGGTTAATATCCAAATTTATAACTTCAAAACATGTCTTTTATTTAGTATTCATTATCTTAACCGTAACTAACGTATCAAATTCTACGACTGAGATATTTTCAATGTACAATATCTACGAGAATTATACTTATAATTGAATTTTGCATACGTGTTTAAGGCTTTTGCATATATGTTATCACTACGTACAATTCACTTATGTGTCGGCCTCTGAGTTATGTCACCTCATCCGCCACATCATCAAGCCCACCAAAAGCCTATTATAATAATAAATCCTTAATTATTATATATTAAATAAGAAGATAATATCTAATAATAATAATTTCGATAATATTGTATATCTTATTTTTTGGTAAAAGGAAGATAATCTTTTTTGATAAAAAAAGATAATCTATTTCTATCTCTAATAATAATTATTATTATATTAACTAAGAAGATAATATCTAATAATAATACTTTTGTTAATTTTGTATATCTCCTAATTTTTGGTAAAAAGAAGATAATTTATAATTTTTAACTCTAATAAACATTATTAGAGTTAAATTTACCTAATAAATTTGTAACTATAATTTGAGATTTAAAATAACTTCAATTAATTTATTTTCTTGCGTATATGGACACATATTTAAAAATAATAATTTTAAAATACATTACTATTTGACCATTCTAATATTCGCCCTTTTTTATATCTATTATTCTTGGAATAAAAGTTAAAAACCATTCTAATTTAGACATTTTAATTTGTATTCACGGGGTAAAAGTCAAAAAAAGTCAAATTTAAAAATTATATCACTAAAATGAAAGAAACCCAATAAAATTATCTAAAACTCCCAAAAAATAACTTTGTATATTTTCTAAAAAAGTATTTTTAATATTAAAAAATTAAATCCAGTTAACTTTTGTAAAATATGGAAATTAGAAACCACTTTAAAATTATGTTGATTTGAATTCTTTTTAAAGAATATAAAGATTGATTTTGATTTTTGTGAATGATAAAAATACGTTCAATTCAATTGCTTCTTTTTCTTGAAGAATTAATATTTAAATTCAAAAATAGATGTGTGTAGTTATAAATAAATATATCTTAGTAATAGATTTATTCAACCAAAAATTAAACAGTATATTTTTTATATTGTTTAGATAAGTAACTTGCAATTAAATTTCTTATTGAGGTTATTATGATTAAGTTACTTGCAGAGTAACATGACATTTTAGTTAAGATTGGTTTGGACTAAGGAAAAATAATTAAATTGTATGAATATGTAACTAATATTTATAAGATATTCATCTAATTTGAAAAAAAAATCCTTCCTTTTTTGTCAATAGTTAAAACTTTTATAATATCCGATCTTTTATAAATAATTTAAATAATAATATGATATAAATTTTGAAACATACTTATCAAGTGATTTATAATATAAAGTAAAATAAACTTTTCTTATTTTAATAATATAACATATTATTATAAATATATATATTAGTTAGTAGAAGTAGATTCATTGAACATACTTTTCTACAATGATTTTAAAAAAATTCCATGAAAAAAGCTATTATTCAAATTTTGTTTAAGATAACTAAATATGAACTCTATTGAACAACCAACATTGGTTTGAATAACTATGGTGACATTTTTCAGTTAATATTGTATTTTTTTTAATATGACATTTTTTATGAACACTAATGATATAAAATTAACCATATTTTAGTATCACGTAACGTATTTGACTTCCTGAATTTTAATTTCATATTATTAAAAGTATTTAATAAAACCCCACCCGTGCTTGGCGCGGGTACTATACTAGTTAGGTAGCTATATCTTTCACATTCTTTCAAGCAATCTTGTCGAGCTAGGCATTTCTTTTGGGCTCCACAGATCATGAACTACAATGAAGACATCACATCATGGGCCACACATTCAAAGATTTGAGGCGTGAGAAAAGATTCCTTACATTGGGCCGTATTGGACCACAAAGCTGATCCGGGCCTTTTCTGATCGTCCTGTTGGGATTCAAATTTTAACTGGGCTTTTTCTTAATGGGCTTTCCATTTCTTCATTAAGGCGTCAGTATAGAGTATATAGTTTGTGGTCTCAATATGGCAGAATTGAATTGGACAAATACAAAAGAAGAAATCAAACTTCCAATCCTAATGACCAATGTTAGACGACCAATAAAGAAATGAAAAAAATCACTGGAGAACCTTATTAAAATCAATACAGATGGATTTACCAAAACTAATGGTGAATCTAGCTTTGACTATATTTTCAGGAACAACATGGATAAATCAATCTTTCTCTTTGGGAATAAATGTGGTATATCAACACCATTAAAAACAGAAACACTTGCAGTAAGAAATGCCCTGATAAAGGCCTATGAATTAGGCATTACCGACATTCAACTTGAATGCGATAACCTTACCATTGTGAATATTCTTAATCAAATCTGACACTGTCCATGGGATATTGAAATGTTAATTTCTGATATCTTGTGTGTTTTACAACTGTTTTCTTCAGTGCAGATTTTTCATGTCTTCCGAAAAACAAATGTGGTGGCCGACTTTATCGCAAAGACGGTCCAGCAGAGTTTCTTGGAAGATATTCGAGCTAGTCTAGAATTTGTAATTCTCATTCGAAAGGATACTATAGACTAAGAAACCGTTTCTTTTGTGATTTCCAGTCTAATTTTTACCTAATCAAAAAAAAAAAAACTTTCAATCCCTAACAACAGCCAACAACAACAACCCAACTTCTTCTTCATCAACAACAACAACAAAGGTAAAATAACGTTGAAGTAACAATGAACTCTTTCCATACACCTACTCGGTAAGCCCCAAATTATCACCCCGCCCATTATTAAAATAACTAGAAATCGAAGTCCGTGCTTCGCACGGGCCTTTTGTGTATATGTAGTGTCGCGGTTTAAATGTGAGTTTGTAATATATGGATTGTTGTTGCATGTTTAATCTTAGACGATATATTATTTGATATGTATTTAAATGTAATATCTAAGTATTTTAGGTATAAAATGCTATAATTGTACGAAGTACAATTTTATTTATTTATTTTGGTCAGAAGTTCATTTAAAATTTTGAATTAGGTGGTAGTTTTTTTTTGTAGGGATCCAAATTTTTTCTTTGAAAATATTTGGAGAATATTTTAGAAATGCCTATCTAATTATATGTTATGTTTGAACTGGAGTATTTGTAAGAAACTTGCTACAATTCTCATTTATTACATGCTCCACTATCCTCCACATTTCTAATTTTTTGCCTTTATCTTACAAATTTATTGCCTTTTACTAATATTTTTTTGTTATGCTTTAGTTATTAATATTCATTAATATATCATTTTTTTTGTCTGGAATATATATCGTTTTATTAGTCACATGGACTTTACATATTCTTAGACATTAATATCATTTTAATTAGAATATATTAGTCATTACTTCCTATTATTATTAAATACGGAGTAATAGAAATAATTGGTGACTCTGCATATTCTTAAACCTTGTTACATTTGATATAAAAGTACATTAGTTATTTTATTGGTACATGCTTACTCTTCTTAGTGAAATTATAATTCATAAATTCTTCCTTGTACATTTCATATGTGAGAGTGAGTACATGTCTATTATTTTGGCTTCCATCCTTGATTAATTTCTCTAGACCAAGACAAATGAGGCTAAATTTAGTATATATACACGATGAGGGTAAAATGAATATGTATAAAATAGAACAATAAAAATCATCCTTAACCAAAATAACAACACAGTTACCTAAATCGTTTTAGTACAAAAACGGAACTGAAAATACAAATCTAATTGAATTTATGCTATCATTAGTTGAAGGGTTTACATCGTCCATAAAATAGTTTGCTTTATTCGTTACTAACAATCAGTCGTCCTAAATCGATTGTCTTTGTTCTCTTTATAGTGAAAGCTACCCGTGCATGATGTAAACAATCGATGCCTCAATAATGCTATTAGATTATCCAATTCTCTGACATCTTCACATAAAATTAACATATCTCAATCAAAAGGCAATTATATTAATAAATTTAAACTGATATATGTAAGTATTTAGTGCACGTGTAAACTACAAAAGAGATCCAAATACATATAATCGAGGATAGTTTACCGTGAGTTGGATATATACTTGCATCATCGACAATCGGGAATCATCATTCACATCTTTAACATAATAATTACAAAGTAGCCTATAATTATACTTATGTATTTTATATTATTTTATAAACCCTATAGTAAAAATCGATCAGATAAGCTAATATATTATATACTAAGGGTGATAAACTAACACTACATGCAAACTACCTTTGGGCCCATTTTAAGCCTTTGATTTTGTCTTTAAAAGTTAGCATGCAATGACCTAGAATGTTAACTTTTAAATATATATAGATGCTTCCGGATGAGGAATTTCATCACAACTAACCATGTTTATTGATGCTTTTGCTTGAATAAGAACATTGCTCTCACAATTAAGGAGTGTTTATAATCAAAGAGACAACTGTTTTAGAGGATCTGACAATTCAAGTACGTAGAACATGCATCAAATATATAGATCCATATACTTACCTCATTTATATATAAAGTATGATTGGAATTGTGAAATTGTTGGTTTAATATTGGTATTCTCCATTGATTGTTAGCAACAAACATAGATCGAGGCGTTTGCAAATAGCCATGACTTGAGAAGTTCCTAGAGAGAGAGAGAGAGAGAGAGAGAGAGAGAGAGAGAGAGAGAGAGAGAGAGAGAGAGAGAGAGAGAGAGAGAGAGAGAGAGAGAGAGAGAGAGAGAGATTTGTAGGAATTTGTATGGATAAGTTTGGACGAAAATTTGATTTAGGATATTAGGAAATAGATATAAAATGTCAAGGTGCTATACGACGTACATTTTCATCGTGTTGGTGAGTCTGATACGATGATATTGATATAGTTGTTGTTAGTGGAATTTGGAATGGTGAGTGAAATTGGGAGAATGTATATATATATATATATATATATATATATATATATATATATATATATATATATATATTGGTGAATGGTTTAGGGTTCATATTGTGGATAATAAAAGGCATTTATTTATAAAAATAATAAAGATATAAGTTTTTTTAAAGTTTGGATTAATTATTTAGCTATTTCGGAGTATTTTTTGTTAGAAGCTATTTCAGGGTCTTTATATAAGGCGGGTAATTTTTTTGTTGAATGCAATAATTATGATTTGTAACTTCCGTTTCATTAATTGTTGAAATGACAAACCAAGGAAAATCATATTAATGATGTAATTGTCCTAAGTTAATGGCTGATACTATACTACGTGTAATTTGGAGTTAGCCGTTTAGAAGCTTAAAAGTTCGATGATTAATGTAATGATTTGTAACATCCGTTTCATTAATCGTTGAAATGACAAATTAAGAAAAAATATATTAATGATGTAATTGTTGAAGGGTTAACACATTTAACACAAACTTCCCCTTTGTATTGGGTGATGAAAAGTGAATTTGCTAAAAAAATATTGTCATGTTTTAAAGATTGAAAGCTTTTAGCTTGGCATGTTTACAAATTAAAGATTGGAACATAATATATTGTCACGTTACAACCTTAAAATAGGTCAAGAAAGGGTCTTCATCATTTGTGGTCCATTTGAACTTGCACTTCATAATTATATGCTAATTAGTTTACCAGTCTTATCCACATTACTTTGAAACCAGCAAGAATAAGCATGTGCATGTGACTCTTACTGTCAAGACTTCTCCGCTACCCAAATTTTCTGAAGCTTCAGCAATTGAGCTCCATCTACATTCATACACTGTCAACACCAGGAAAGAGGAGATTCAATACAATACAAGAGATCCAGCCCCAAGAAAAACTTATAAAAAGTGCCACAAAACTGCATTAAGCTCGCCCTTATACCAGCTAGAGGTTACTTCTTACTATCAAATGAGAAGATGATAATGATTTGAGCTGATGTTTGGGCTTCCCTTTCCTGAACCTTTACAAAACTCAGCTCCATACTCTGTAATAGGAATGAGACCAGAATCTGATACACTACCCCTATGCTGCATCATAGAGGAGAAGTGATGGGATATTGTTAGGAAAAAATAGATATTAAATCATCAGTAATATCATAACTTTGACCAAAATAGAAGTGTAAGTTGAACTATCACATTTTGGCAGCGCTAAAATTTCAAGGAAACCAAGCTCCTATTATCTCGGGTTAGTTCACATTTTTGGAAAACAGATTTGGAAGGCTGTTCACTCAGCACAACAAATTTAAACAAAATTTGAATGATCACCTAGAAGATAGGTCATCTTCTATCAATCCAAGAAAAAATTGAGGATTGGGAATAATGATCTATAAAATTGAAGATAAGTCATCTTCAATCAATCCAGTAAGCAGTTCAGTGAAAACATTAACATTATTAGAGAGTACTTACAAGCAACTCTGATTCTCCTCCCCAAAAGCCATTTTATGCGCATCACATGAGCCCAAACAAACTCCAAATACTGATCATTTACCTTGGAGATCCGATGAATGACTCTGATTTCAACGTGTGGATTGATGAAGAGAAGTTGATGTGAACAACGGATTCGGTATCCTAGAACCTTTTAGCTGTAAGAGGCCCTAACACTGTCAACAGCAAAGGAGATCCATGATACATAGATCCTGCAAAAGACAACAATAAATAGCGATATTACAGATTAATTAGAAAATTATAACGTGGATGATAAATGTCCAGGTAGAAATTGAAATGTTATGCAGAACCCACCAGAGTAATAACCTTGCCTCTTTGCATCAACACACATCCCAACCCATTTTTCGAAGCATCTCTATAGACCGCATAATCATCAGTTTCTTCTGGCAGCGTCAACACTGGTGCCGAGGTCAGACATTGCTTCAGCTTTTGAAAACTGGCCTCGTACTTGTCATTCCAGACAAACGTCTTGTGGGCCTTGCGGAGCAGACCGGTCATAGGTAGAGCGATCTTAGAAAATCCCTCTATGAACCGTCTGTAGTAACCCGCAAGTCCTAGAAAACTACGCACCTCCTTCACGTTCTGAGGCCGCTTCCAATTGGCTACTGCTTCAATCTTCTGGGGATCAACTATCACCCCATTCTCATTGATCACATGGCCTAAGAAAGCCACTTCCTTGATCCAAAAGTCGCACTTAGACAATTTCGCATATAGTTGATTTTGTCTAAGGACTGATAAAATAATCCGAAGATGTTCCTCATGAGCTTCCACGCTCGGGGAGTAGATCAAAATGTCGTCGATGAAGACCACCACGAACTTATCCAAGTACTGGTGAAAACATCGGTTTATCAGATCCATGAAGATTGCTGGAGCATTGGTAAGTCGAAATGGCATGACTACGAACTCATAGTGACCATATCTCGTCCAGAATGCAGTCCTCGGAATATCTTCCTCACGAATCCTGAGCTGGTGATAACCAGATCTCAGATCGATCTTGGAAAAGACTTTTGCTCCTTGTAGTTGATCTAACAGATCATCAATCTTTGGCAAAGGATATTTGTTCTTGATCGTGACTTTATTCAACCCACGATAGTCGATGCAAAGTCGAAACGATCCATCCTTCTTCTTGACAAATAACACCGGAGCGCCCCAAGGTGATGCGCTCGGCCTTACATAACCTTTGTCGAGAAGATCCTCAAGTTGCTTCTTCAACTCTTTCATCTCTGCAGGAGCCATCCGGTACGGTGCTTTAGAAATCGGCGCGGTACCAGGCTCGAGATCGATAGAAAATTCCACGTCACGCTTCGGGGGTAATCCAGGAATCTCTTTCGGAAAAACATCAGGAAATTCATTAATCACGGGAATATCAAGAATTGTTGGTTCATCTTTCATGGGCGTCTCCAGGTAGCAAAGGTACCTGACACAACCTTGTCGAAGTAGCTTAAACGCAGCCATCGCATTGATAAGCATGCCGTTATCCGCGTCATTCCGACCCTTGAATTTGCACACACACTGGCCCCAGATGACACCGTTACAGTCCTTGAACTAAAGTCGATCACCGCCCCATGATGCGTCAGCCAATCCATACCGAGAATAATGTCGTATGGAGCCATAGTAATATAGATTAAATCTGCCTCAAACTTCTTACCTTGAATGGTAATCGGAAATTCTGACAAACGCTTGGTGCCCACTAAATGGTCACCATTAGGAAGATTCACAACGAAAGGTTCACAAACCTCGTTGCAGACTAAACCTAACTTACTAACACAATTCTCTGAAATAAAGGAATGGGTAGCACCCGAATCAAACAGTATGCACACTGAAGTAGAATGAAGGTATAGAGTACCTTGAGCAACTGGAGCGTTAGGTCCATCAGCCTCACGCATCTCGTACAGGCGTTGACCCTGACCTCCTGAAATAGTTGGGGCTTTGCCTTTGTTTTGTGCAGTCGTCTGCATCGAAGGACTAGGAGTCTCCGTTGGTTTGAACCTAGGTCGGTTGTTCTGGTTAACAGACCCTTGCTATGACTTCGTTCCCTTCTGCTTTCCCTATCGACAGAACCTCTGCATATGCCCTTCCTTCCCACAACCAAAACACGTCTTCTTTTCCTTCGGACACACAAAGTTTATGTGCCCAGCTGTACCACAATTGTGACATTGGATCAGACTATTGCCATGACCTGATTATTGTGTTGACCCTCCTTGAGTCATCTTTGTCCTCGCTTTGCCAGACTTGTCGAAGTTGGACGGTGGCACAGGACGTTTAAATCCACTTGCCTGAGATTGATTTTGCATCGACCTCTGGCGATTCCGTCTCTTGGTTGACTCTTCCAGAGTCACCTCCAACTCATACGCTGCATCCACGTATTGCTCCAAGGTAGAGCATCTGTGACGCAACATCATCGATTTAATGTCTGGGCTCATCCACTCATGGAAATGTCAAATCTTCTGATCCTCGCTAGACACAACAAACCCAGCATATTGTAATAAATGATTGAACTTGGCCGCTAGCTCGGTCACTTTCAATCCGTCATTCTTGGGATAAAGGAATTCCTTGTGTTTCTCATCCCGCATGGCTTGGGAAAAGAAACGATCATTCATCTTTGTTTTGAACATCCCCCAGTTCAAATCAGCCCGATCAGCTAGTCCAGTGTTCTCCCACCATTCGCTAGCATCTCCTTTCAACTGAAGAGAAGCTATATGCACCTTCTCAGCGTCGGTGCATTCGATATTGCGGAACAACCGCTCCATATGGGAAAACCAATGAGCCATCCTGACCGGCTCTCCTTTTCCGTCATAACTGTCCGGCCTCATAGAGTTAATGGTCTTCAGTGCTCGACCATAATTATCCCTATTCCTGGCCGTCTCATCACGGTGTATATGAACATTAGGTTCCACGAACCTAGGAATTTCTAGCGGAATTGGCACACCTTGTTCCTGAGGTGCAACAAGTTGCATAACATCGGCGAACGCTTGCATAAATATTCCCCGAATAGCTGCAACTGTCGCTGCATCAAACACCATCGGAGCGTTGGCCTGAGCTTGGCCATTTCCCCCAGGGTTATTATGGGAAATTGATTCGTTTTCCTTCACATGGTCTGGAACATTCCTTATAATTGGTATGGGGTCATTGCTTGGCCCCGCACTAGTACGGATAGTGTTCCTTGTATTCACCATCTGTTTACCAATCAAATTCCAAGTAATTTATACATTAATATCATTCCATCATACTTAATGTAATAAAGTCGACTTAGAGTAGATCAACTGGTTAATTATAGATGAACTTTCAACTGAGCTACTGATTTTACAAAGGAATCTCCCGAGCTTTCGAACAAAATTGCTCGGAGATTTTTTTTTGTACTTCACCGTATATACATCAAAATATACGCAAAAGAAACTACTACAGTCAACGTTGGCCCATATCAAGGCGCCCTAAACACGTTTCCTGTATGGAAAACTCCTCACACAAGGCTTCTTTGAGCGGGGTTCATCATTTGAATCCGGTGACGGACTCCTGACCCTACTCGGCCCTGGAACACATGGTTCATCCCTTGGTTCTGGTGTTCTTGGTCTTGCCCTCCTTTGAGCATGATCCGTCATTTCGTCCATCAGCTGCTGCTCTTCAAAAGAGATCTCTTGGCTTTGACGAAGTATCCTGCGCAATTCAGGGCTCGACCTTCGCCTTCTCCGAATAAGATTAGGCTCTGAGTTCTCAGATAATTCTCGTGGTACGCTTTCACTAATGTCGTACTCGACATAGAGTGCTTCCCAGTCAGTGTCAGTCACTGGCGCGTATACTGATTCGGGTGGCAGACTTGGGTAGAGGAATTGCATCCCCGTGTCCTCATGGTCCACCAATGAGTGTCTCCAACTATCGGGCTCTTGCCCCTGTTCTTCTTGGTTCTCTTCAGGATCTTCCTCTGGATCCTCTTCCGGATCTTCCTCTCCCGGGTCCTCTTCAGGATCCTCTTCGGGTACCGACTCAATCTCGAGGTCGACGTTGTAATATCCTTGAGCGTACCTTGACAGCTCAACAGGTTCCACTACTGGAGTCACAACATCGTTGGATCTAAGTACCACTGACTCAGTAAGTACATGCTTTACTTCCTCGGGTGGGTTGCTAGGTCCTCCGATCTCAAAGCATCTTGGGGGAGTAGGGAAATTTAGCCTTGCTGGAGATGGCGGAGCCATCTCGGCATCTTCCAAATCTCTCATAAGGGAAATGCATGCACCCATAACCTATGGGGTAACAAGACGAGACTTAGTCTTTCTAGACATGAGAGTGAACTTCCATATCAGACTTCAAGAAAAGGCACGACTATGAACGGTTAAAAATTTTATTCGAAAATTTCAGAGCCTTCTAAAACCTTTCTCAGTTTCAAACGAGTGATCGGTTTATAAAAGTTTTGTTCCTGTAAAACATTTTAAACCCGACCCGTAAGAGAAAAAAAATTGGCTCTGATACCAAGTCTGTAACACCCCCAAATAACCTCTTGAAAATATTATCGCCAGTGACATCAGACGTACTGTCCAATGTCACCCAAGGCTTTTCCAGTTGATATAAATTATTAAACCACATTTATGATGCAACATATCATAACTTCCATTAAAACCAAGTCTCGGAATTACAGCATAATTCCAAATACATCAAAATACATTATCAGAATTATTACAGCGGAAGTCTTAAATACAAAACATTATTAACACAGCGGAAGTCTTAAAATAACAACAAAAAACATCGTTCGCCTTTATAGTCGTTCTAGCCTTCTCGGATCCGCAATTTATCTGATGTGCCGAATCGAACGGATGACATCAGCCAACCATGCAGAGAACAATTACGGTTGGTTAGTCTAATGAAAGACCAAGTAAGGGGTACAAAGCAGAGTGGTTCGAGAGATCGTAACCGTTTACTATCATTGTCCCTCGAATAATAATCGACGGAACGATACATAACCCGGTACTTTCCCTGAATGAGTATCAAATAAGATATGCACTGAAGAGAAGACTCCCAAGGAAATGAGTCTTATCGGAAATATGACAAATGTTGGGGAACATTAATAATCACAGAATCACAGTATCGCATACGAGCGATTTAAAAGTTAAGACGGGTTTTCCTAGTTGCACTATCGCCTAGCTGCACTACTCGCCGAAGGTATATTAATTATGTGCGTCAAGAGCACTTATCTGATTTAATTTCAAAACTCACATCACGTTATAAGCTTTTATATCCACATCGCAAAGAACAAGCCTCTATATCCACATCTCGGTTGGTCATGACCAGAAAGTTTGGCATAGGGTCTTGATCGCCCTGTTATTTGCCAAGTTATAAAGAAACGAATGGACCTCGCAAAGTCCAAGCGTTCCTACGAATACTCGTGCTAACTAACAGTTCAACACAGTAATAGTCCATATCCAAGCCAACATGGCCAACATCATAAACATATATTTATACTAGCGTCGTTCTAGCATATATACAACCTAGTATAATATCATCTTTTAATCAGTTATATCTATAATAGCGTTGTTCTAGCAGATATACAACCTATTATAATATCATCTTTTAATCAATTATTAACAAAGTTGTTCCCAACGAACAATAAATCAGTAAATCATCCCAAATTAATTAACAACTAAACAATTGATAATTAATTGAAATATGGAATGATGAGCAAGAGTGAACCGCCACTTGCCTTAGATTAGACGAGCTCGAACAAAGCTTAGAAATGTCGGGTTCCTGAGTCTGAAACTGGGACAGATCCTGGATAATAAATCCCTATGGAATGACCCATAACGAGACCCTAAGTTAGATTCAATATCTACATAATTGAATCTAAAAGAATAGGAAAAGAATCAAAGGAATCAAGCCTCGCCCAAAGCCAAACACCCAAGAACACACACTCGGACAAGGCTCGCCGCGGGTGCGGTGGGAGGCTTGCCGCGGGTGTGGTGGGGTTACAGTGGCGAGCTCGCGACAGCGTTTTAATGGAGAAAACTCACCCAATCACTTCGCTTCGACTTTGATTCGTTCTAGGTTTGTTTTCTCAACACCTTAGGCTTGAATACCACTTAGGAGTACCTTTTTCCAACACTCAAAGGGATTCGAACACCTTCTCAACAAAGCTCAAGAGCTTGGTGCTTCAATGGAGATTTCAGAGGAGAAAAACAGAGGAGGAAGATGACGCTCCTTCCCCTTCTGATGTCGACCCCTTTTATATCCAACCAAGAGCTCCCCCAGCAGGGAACAAGCAGGAGACCAGCAAGGGAGGCTAGGCCTGACAACCGGCGCCACTTGCAGGGGAAGAGGATAACGTTGCAGAAGAAAAATATCCCACCGCGGGGTGCGACAGGGTGCGGTGGCGCCCAGTTACCGACTCATCTGTTTGGCTTACGCCGCGGGTGCGGTCAAGGCCATTTTTCACCCTCTTGTCCGTTTTAAATCTTGGGTTAAATATATTAACCCAAGATTCGTACACGAACGACTATTTAACCTTGAACATACGTCAACTGTATTTTATATTACTCAGAAAAATATTACAGAGATCAAAGAATTTTCAGAATGTCCGAACCTCTCTAAAATTAATCCGACTTGTAATACAAGAGTTGAAAAAATTCCAAAATATCCTTATAAAATGAGGGATATTACAGATATAAACATGCTCATCCTTGTTGAGATTCAGCATTCGGATTATGCATTATGTGAAACAATTTTAAAGCAACAACCTTAAACAACAAAATTTGGAATCCGGCGGATAATGGCACTGATTAAGATTACGGAGATTGAGTAAAATTACTTGTTTGCTTCTGGCGCAGATTGAGACACATCCTTTGAGTGTGGAAGATCGTTCGCTTGGGAATTCGAATTCAGGTATACAAAATTACAAACAATTCTCCTCCTTGCTCCGGATTCGCCAGATTACGCAAACCCTAGAAGAAGCCAAAGTCGAAGCCAATGGAGTAGATTCTCCTGCTAATGAGAAAATGAGGGATGGAAATAGAGAAATAGGGTTTATTGGCAATTAATATGGCATCTATGAGGGAGCTTTAGGGCATCGTGATGAGTCCTGTAATTTGTAACTGTAACCGCGGAAAGTTTAAAAGATATTGGAAGTAAAGACAATGGAGAAGAAAGGTTGGGCGTTGCAACCAGCGTGGGAGAAGAAGGGGCAGCAGCTTGAGCAAATGGATGTGCAGCATATGGGCCGAAACAAAGAGCGAGTGCAGGCCTCAAACAAAGCGCGTCAGGCCCAACATGGAATTGAATAGCAGTATTTAACATGTTTTAGCTTTTTCATTTTAAGAACTGACCCATTTAATCATTAAAATGTTTTAGCTTTTTTATTTTAGAGGCTTAAAAGTTAGCATTCGATGACAAGAATGCTAACTTTTAAATAGATATAGAAGATTAGAGACATCGAGTTTAAATTAACTTTATTTCTTATCCAATTCTAAGAACATAAACACATGTCTAAAACATTTTGCAATAATCATGTTACATCGTTCATAATAGTTAATGATAAATGTTGAAGAATAATCATTTGTGATTGCTTTAATCGTCGCAATATAATCATATCTTGTTATTAAAATTGTATAATAAGAACAAAGTGCAACAAGCAATTGCTTTTTTTCGGAGTATGTATTTATTGGGTGGGTGCAATAGAAAGGACCCACCATATATATGCACATTATAGATTAAAATTCTCCAAATCTGAAGTGCTTGATCTTCTGTCGAATTTGACTTTAATTATGGTTCTTCAATCCAAATCTAAGGTGCTTTTTATGAATTAATGGCTTAGTTCGGCAAAACATTGTAATTATATTATTTTAATCTATTTAAAGAGTGTTAAGGAAAAATGTAAATGCCTGTAGTAGATTAACGTAGTTTAATTCTGTCATTTATTTATTTTATCCTTAAAATTGTATTTTTTTTTTGTCTTTGATCGCATGGTTCGATTGGTCAAAGCCGATTTACGTCTAAATCGGGATACTGTTGACACACGAAGTGGTAGACCCCTCCCAACATCGGTGTCTTCATACACGCCCACACCTCCAACAGGAATCGAATTCGAGATTTCTGGATAAAACGCTTAAAAAAACCTAGTGTCAAACCACTAGACCAACTGAATGTTAATTAACCCCCAAAATTGTTAAAGCTTAACAATTTTAATTTAACTTTTTTCTATTTCAACTTGTAATATGGAAAACCAACTATATTTTAAGTAATTAAACTTATAAATTCAGCTTCAGCTCCGAGTAATTATTCAACTCTAGCTTTAAATCTAGTTATTTATTTAACTTCAATTCTTATTTCAGCTGAATATACCAAACAAAATTCAAATCCAATTTTTTTTTCATAGCGACAAATAACAAAATGACATATACATTTTAAATTTTAATAGGCCTTTCAAGCTTTTTAGAGTAATTAAGACACGTTGCTTCACATAATTAGGAAACCCGTGCGAAGTAGATAATTAAGTTATATTGCATCATGTTGTAAGAAGTAGAGAAGAACTTAAATGACCAAAAAAATGCCCCGTATATAACTTAGGGTGCGTTAAATTGATAATTTAATTTAATTTAATAGAATAGAATATATTTTAATATAGTATTTCAGTGATTCAAACGAACCCCTAAATTATATTATCCTTGATCAAAATTTTGTGAAAAAAGGAAAATGCCAAAAGAGAGAAAAAATCATCTGTCAAAAGCATAAAACCCTAAACTCCTTTGGCTCATGGCTGCCGCCCCCCTACCGGGAATTTCATATCCCAACTGTACCCACCAGCACCCGCGTCTCACCGGCACTCGTCGACTCCCTCAGCACAGCGATACATTTCTCCGCTTCGCCTTCGCTTGATAAAAGATGATCATCCTTCTGACGATACATCGTTTGTTTGTGCTTATTCACCTCATATTTTGGTTGTTTTGCTTTATCATGTTTTAGTTTGTTTCGTTGTTGTTTGTTCTTATTTTTCTTAATTGTTGTTGTATTTGTCACTTTATGACCTCTCGAAAGTGTATTTTTCTAATTCTTACTTTATAAAAAAAAAAGTGAAAAAAGGATCTCACCTTCATTATTCTCGATGGTGACAGCTACCTATAAACTTTAATGCTTGGGCTAATTCTATTTTATTTTGGTTAATTTTTTTTTAATGAAAAAATTATGTTTATATAACCAATCAGCAGCGCTCCTGATTTTCTACGAAGTGGGTCCAAATGTACTTTCGTAGTGGAGAAAACGATAAAGTTGAGTGGCTTAATTAATTTTGGTCTAATTAAGGGCTCGTTCGGTATGGCTTATCTGAGGGCTTATGGAGGCTTATCTCCTCAGATAAGTCACGGAGGCTGAAACGGAGAAAAAAACACGTTCGGTATGACGGTGACTTAAGGAGACTTATCGAGGCTTATTTTGACTGAAATTTGGGGGGGAAATTCAACCTGGTTTTGAAGCTTATGGGATTATTTGGAGAGGCTTATCCGAATTTGGGCATCCTTACCCCCGATAGTTTCTTCTCCTTCCTCGAGCAAGCACCCATGGGCTTCTTCTTCCTCCTCGATCCGACGAGATCTGACCTTCTTCTTCCTCCTCCTGCAGCTCGACAACACAGATAGGGTCTCTCCAGAATATCTCTATCTTCTTCCTCCTAGCTAACTCACATGTACGATGTTATTTTCCCTCCTGTACCTTCTTCTTCCTCTATATTATTTCCCCTCTTCACTCACAGAAGCAATTTCTGGGTGCGAGTTTAGGGTTCTTCAATTTCTAGTCCCACTTCTTTGGGTGTTCGATCCTTATCCTCCTTGTCCAGCCATCGACTCCTCCCCCGTCCGCCTTCGCCGCCTCCCGTCCTCCTCCCCGGACTCCTACGTCTCCAAGCACGGCTTCCCCTCCGTCCTCCTCCAAGTGGTGGCCGACCACAACAAGATCTTCTGGGACGTCAAGGCCCTTGGCTCCGTCGACGACGCCTCCCACTTCCGCGACAGCCTCCTCTACAACCGCCTCATCTCCGACGACGTGGTCTGGGACAAGGTCGTTAACGTCCGGGGCCACGCCGTGAGACCTTACATTGTCGGCGGTGGAATGTTGCCTGCTGTTGTGAAACCCTAACAAGGATCAAAAGAGGGGAAATGAATCATGTGCAATACCCCTCAAAAAAATTTAATTAAGGGTAAAATTGTATTTTTTTGTAAAATTAAGTCTCAATAAGTCATTTATACCGAACAATTATTTATGCTTCAGACTCTTACATTCAGCTTCAGCCTCAGCTCAATTCAGCCCCCAGCTTATATTCTTTCAATCAGCTTCAGTCCAGTTCAGCCTCTACTTCAACTTCAGCCCTAATAAGCCTCAGTTATACCGAACAGACCCTAAGTGTATGATATTGATAAAACGATAATCCTTTTTCTTTTGAGTTATTAAGTTTATATGAAGACCCAAAGTAAGATATGTCAACCTGGTACCCATGATCTGTACTCTAATTATCGACCAGTCTTTATTACAATGATCATATGTTAATGATAATTTAAGCAAACAAAAAGGTAACCAAATTTCAGTGATTAGGATTAAAATATAGGTATATGACAATATATTAACGTTCAATTATATATACATGGGTGGAGTTTAATATTCCGTATAATTTGATGGCCGGAAATGTAAAAGCTTTCATAAAAAGTTTAGATTTTATAAAGGTAATTACAAATAATAAAATTATCATTTGGCGTATAGAACACGTAAAAATAATATAAAAATCAAAATCATATGGTGGTAGGCTGGTAGCTAATTAAATGGCAACAAAATCCACAAAACGAAATAATTTGTAATTAAGGGGCCATAAACTCTTTGATTATTATGTTATATAGTGTCTATATATGTCTCAATCATCGGTAACTAAGAAACTATATATATATATATATATCAAAACGATCGACCATATGATATAAGTATAATAAGTTGATGTGTTTTCATCATACTGACAACCATGAAATATAACACACCATGTGGTAGGTATTAATTGTTTCATGCATATCATTAAGTGTATCTTTTGGTGGTAGACATGAGTCCTGTAATTAACCTTGTATGCTCATGCAACAAACATAATAATATAAGTTTTGATTTTATGATACTGAACATTACAAAAGAAAATTGACACTTAAACTTGTTTATGTATGGAGTTTATGAAACAAAATTAGCATATATGATTAGGATTTGGATTTGGTAGTGTTTTATATAACGGGTTTTTCTAAGGGCATAGATTAGCATATAAGTTTTCCTTTTAAGAATATATTTTCTAAATAAGAATGTTTAAATCCTTTTAAAAAAATATTAAAATTCTTAAATAATATAATCTAACAAAATCTTTCCATAAAAAAGTGTTTAACCTATGCTCTTAAGACATAGATTAAAAAAATCGTTTATATAAACTCACACAAGTAGATTTAAAAAAAAACTTGTTATATGTAGTTTATAACAAATAAAGTGAAAGAGAAACAAAATTTCGCATAAAGAGTGTGTGAATCAATAAAATATAAGCATTGAATTATCAAAACCTACATTTTAACCAAATCTATCCAAAAACTAATACAATATACGGTCCGGTTCGGATCGGTGGACCGTAAATTTTTCAACACTTGGAATGTGGATCGGATCGGACCAATACAGTCCGGTCTGGTCTCAGACCATAATAGATCATTTTTATTTTTCCTAAGGATTTTTTAATTTTTTATAGATAAAATTGGTCATATAATAATTCATTTAAGGTCTAAATCTAGACCGGACCGTAAAAATGAATGTGCTTAGGGTTAAATGAGATATATTTATAATAACAAAAGTATATTACGACAGTACGGTCTTGGACCGAACCCAGACCGTAACCCGTAAACCCTTAAAACCTTGGACCGTGGACTGAACCATTACATACAGGGTCCAGGACTCGACCGTAATTTTCGGTCCGGTCCGATCCGAGTTTACGGTCTGGTCCAAAAATGAACACCCCTAGTTTGTTTAGATTCTTGATATAATACATTAAATTATATTTTCTTATATTAAATGTGACAATTTGATATAATTTAATATAGTATAATACGATTTAATAATTATATTTGGATATCCAAACATACCCTAAATCTATCTCATTCATGTACCCACATAAAATACTTTTATTTCCAAACAATCTACATAAATAATTTAATGTTTTCTATCAAGATTATTTACTAGTCTAGTTAGCAAGTATATATGGTGTTTTGTATAAATTTGGGTTTAATTTAATGACGTATTATGACATGATATTAGTCACAATCTTAGAAAAATGTAAATTAATCCTTCAGATAATAGTTTTTTTTTTTTGTAAAAATGGCATCTTTTGATAAAGCCAATCTACCGACCTTTCAAAAAAAAATCTACCTAATAAAAAAAATAAAAAATAAAAATAAAAATCTACCGACAATTTGTGAGGTCCTCAAATAGCCCACAATACGGATACTCATGATAGACAAGACTGGGCTATCTTTGAAGCCCGTAATTAATACGGAGTATTATTTTTCTAACCTATATAGGTTAAGAGTTTATATATAATAAGATTTTATTAAATTTTAATTATTTAGAATTTTTTAAAAGGATTTATTATTTTTTATATAGGATTTAATTTCCTAAATCAAAATCCTTAATTTATGTCTTGGTTAGACAAACCGTAATTAATAAATAAACCACCATTATTCAACGTGAATTTCTTAAGGCAAACAAAACTTCTAATTTTATTAACGTAAATCTAGATCACCAAGATCTAAGCCAATAGTTTTAAGGACTTGTCCAGATCGATCCACCAGTTGCACCATACGTTTGGATCGGATTTTTGTGAGACCTTCATTTGGAAGCACGATCCTCCCATACTTAAAGTCTCTTTGAATTTTTGAAATAATACATCAAATTGTATTATGTATCAAATTATATTATCATGTATTAAAGTATCAATTTAATTTAAAATAATGCAATTTAATGCGTATAATTACCATCATAATTTTTCATGGATTTTTTTTTACCGAAAAATAATTATTGATGCAAGAAAATACTCACGAATGTTTAAACCTATCATGTATGCATTTGGTACTTTCAAGTTTCATATGAAGGCTTGTCGATTATTAATTTGTTTATGATTTTAATTAGATAATTATTTAAAGTACTAGACGTATCTGATGAATTGAGATGCCGGAAAAATTAATAGAAGTAAAATGACAGCTAAAATTACGAGGTAAAGTTGATACACGTCGATATCGTGACCAGTAAGTGGAAATTGTTTTTTAGAAGAAAAAAAAAACTTGCTTAAAATAGAAATATAAATCCTAATTGTAAGGTGTACTTACCACGTGCAATTAGGATTTATAATTAGTAGTTGGGTTCCTAAATTCACAAATCTGCCAACACAATGGGGTCGCAGCACATGCATTCATTCAGATTAGTTGATAATCATTTCACATGTAAGCATGCTCCTCTGTCTTTCTTTCACTCAAATTATTTGTTATGCTGATAAATATGTTTTCTTTATACTGATAAATAATGTGTTAATTTAAAATTCAATTTCGTTTTTCTTGGCAGATAGATGAACAGCTTGTTATATATGTATGTTTAGAATATAATCATTGCCTCTTTTTTTTTACGGAAAACCTATATACACACGTTTGAATGTCTAAATACACACGAAATGGTGCGCTTAATGTAAGTGCACGTCTTCTGTGCGCTTATATTAAGCGCATAGGGACAGAATGAGGATTTAAAAAGTATAATGAGGGGCATAGATACTGTAGCTGTGTGCTTAATAATATTTTTTTTAACAAATTTATCTGGTGCGCTTATATTAAGCGCACCATACTAAAAAAAAAATTGAATGCAATTTTTTCCCATAATAATGTAGAGAATTTCAATACGAGTCCGTACATATAAAATGCGTCCAAAACGGACATCGTTTGCCCCTCCAAAAGCCTAAAAAACAAAGCCTTCCAAATCATTTTTTTATAATTTGGTGTCTGACATATAGCGCATTGTAGTGGAAAAAATGATATTTTTTATAATTTTCTACTATAATTTTGTAGAAAATTTTAATACAAATCCATACATGTAAAATTCATCCAAAACGGATATCGTTTTCCCCTTCAAAAAACGAAAATTAAAACCGTAGAAACTATAGTATTTAAGTAATATATTTTGTAATACTTAACTATGATACATAAAGTATACTTATTTTTCCATAATCATGTATAGAATTTCAATACGAGTCCGTACATATAAAACTCGTCCAAAACGGACATCATTTGCCATAGTATAACTATACTTTATGTATTGTAGTTTGGGACCAGAAAATGAAGCCTTCCTACTAGACTTGTCAACTCGGTCGGTCGGGCGGGTCGGGTTCGAGTTCGGGACATGTCGGGTTTGACCTGGCGGGTCAAACATGCCCTTTTTTTATGATTTTTAACTTTAATAAAATAATTATAATAATATAATTAGTATTATATTATTATTTAATAAAGTATATTAAAATATTTAATATCAATAAAATAAAATATACAAAATAAAGGGGACCCGCGAGCTCGGATTTGCGTTCGGGTCGGGTTTGGGTCCTTTCGGGACGGGTTGGGTTTTCGGATTGGGTCGATTTTTATAACTATAGGATGTAATATAGGATATAACCATAGTATATAACTATATGATATAACCATAGTATATAACTATTTGGTTATATCTTATGGTTACATCTTATAGTTATATATTATGGTTATATCATATAGTTATATATTATTATTATATCTTATAGTTATATCCAATTTGGTTATATATATCCTTATCGTTATATAACTATATGATGTAACTATATGATATAACCATAGTATATATGCTATAAGATATAAACATAGTATATATGTTATAAGATATAACCATAGTATATAACTATAGGATATAAGTATATAACCATGGTATAAAACTATATGATATAATGATATGATATAACCATAGTCTATAATTATAGAATATAACTATAGGATATAACAATAGTATATAACTATAAAATATAATATATGATTAAACTATAGTATATAACTATAAAATATAACCATAAGATATAACCTAATTGGATATAACTATAAGATATAATCATAGTATATAACTATATGATATAATCATAGTATATAACTATATGATATAATCATAGTATATAACTATAGGATGTAATATAAGATCTAACCATAGTATATAACTATATGATATAACCATAGTATATAACTATAGGATGTACCCATAAGATATAACCAAATTGGATATAACTATAAGATATAATCATAGTATATAACTATATGATATAACCATAATATATAACTATAGGATGTAATATATGATCTAACCATAGTATATAACTATATGATATAACCATAGTATATAACTATAGGATGTACCCATAAGATATAACCAAATTGGATATAACTATAAGATATAACCATAGTATATAACTATAAATTGTAATATATGATATAAGCAAACTGAATATAACTATAAGGATATATATATATATATAACCAAATTGGATATAGCTATAAAATATAATCATAGTATATAACTATAGGATGTAATATAGGATATAACCATAGTGTATAGCAATGATATAACCAAATTGGATATAAATATAGTATATAACTATAGAATATAACCATAAGATATAATCAAATTGGATACAAATATAAGATATAATCATAGTATATAACTATATGATATAACCATAGTATATAACTATAGGATATAACCATGATTATATCTTATAGTTATATACTTATATCCAATTTGTTTATATTTTATAGTTATTTACTATGGTCATATCATACATCTTAGTGTTATATAACTAAATGATATAACCAAATTGGATATAACTATAAGATATAATCAAAGTATATAACTATATGATATAATCATAGTATAATTTTATAGTTATATACTATGATTATAATCGTTATATCCTATAGGATATAACAATAGTATATAACTATAAAATATAATATATGATATAATGAGAATATTCTATTTGTAGTGAAATAGGTAAATGGGTAGATAGGAGTATTTTAGTCTAATTTAATAAAGGATGGATTATATAAGAACAATTATGTATAAAATAAATAAGAACCATTTTGAACGGTTAGATTTGAGAGAAAGAAATGTCCATGGGTAGGAAGTAGACTTTTCAAAAACCGACCCAACCCAAAAATCCAACTCGACCCAACCTGAATCCGACCCGAATGTCACTGGGTCAAGAAGGACTCGAACCCGAAGGACCCGAACCCAAACCCGACCTGAATGCAAATCCGAGCTCGCAGGTCCCCTTTATTTTGTATATTTTATTTCATTTATATTAAATATTTTATTATACTTTATTAAATAATAATATAATATTAATTATATTATTATAATTATTTTATTAAAGTTAAAAATCATAATAATAATCATAAAAAAAAGGCACGTTAAACCCGCCGGGTCAACCCGAATCCGACTGACCCAAAAATTTTATCAACCTGATCGACCCGAACCCGACATGTCCCGAACTCGAACCCGACCCGCCCGACCGAGTTGACAGGTCTAGTAGGAAGGCTTCGTTTTTTGGTCCCAAACTACAATACATAAAGTATAGTTATATTATGGCAAACGATGTCCGTTTTAGACGAGTTTTATATGTACGGACTCGTATTGAAATTCTATACATGATATGGAAAAATAAGTATACTTTATGTATTATAGTTAAGTATTACAAAATATATTACTTAAATACTATAGTTTCTAAAGTTTTTATTTTCGTTTTTTGGCTTTTTGGAGGGGAAAACGATATCTGTTTTGGATGAATTTTACATGTATGGATTTGTATTAAATTTTTCTACAAAATTATAGTAGAAAATTATAAAAAATATTATTTTTTTCACTACAATACGCTATATGTCAGACACCAAATTGTAAAAAAATGGGTAGGAAGGCTTCGCTTTTTAGGCTTTTGAAGGGGCAAACGATGTCCGTTTTGGACGCATTTTATATGTACGGACTCGTATTGAAATTCTCTATATTATTATGGGGAAAAAAATGCATTTAAATTATTATTTTTTTAGTATGGTGCGCTTAATGTAAGCGCACCAGATAAACTTGTTAAAAAAAAATATTTCAGGCCTATGCGCCTATTGTAAGCGCACAGCTACATTATCTATGCCCCTCATTATATTTTTTAAATCCACATTCTGCCCCTATACGCTTAATGTAAGCGCACAAAAGGCGTGCGCTTACATTAAGCACACCATTTCGTGTGCATTTAGACATTCAAACTTGTGCATATTGATAATGCCTTTTTTTAAGTGCAACTAATCTAGCTGCTTGCAATGCGATATAATCATTTTTTTTATTTATGTCAAGTAAGATATACAATGGGATGTTTCGGGGAGGAGGCGAGTACATGACCCTAGTCCATCTTTTAAGCTAACTAGTTTAATTCTCGTGCCTTGCATGAATTGGTTTATCACGGAATTTGTTTATCGGATTATTATTTAGATGTTTAACAAAGTAAATTATATCTTCAAAGTATTTATGGAAGAAAATTATTTGATTTATTTGATCCCTTCATAATCTATATAAGGAAGAAAAAAAATTGATTCACTCCATTTTCAGAAGTCACGATCTTGATCTTCATAAGATCACCAACCAATATGTATAGTATATTAGGAAATAATCTTTGTTATATATTTTCATATTTTAAAAGGTAAAATTATATTTTCAAAATAGTTATGGAAAAAGTATATCAAAATAATTGGAGAGCGTGTGCAAATCCGGCTATTATAGGTAGTAATTTTATTTTGTTTGATTTTAATAGTTTTTTGACATATTTGTCAAAAAAAAAAATGACGGCGACACGTGACAAATTGAATACAGAGGCTTCACGTGGCAGCGTAAATTTCGGGCTCATTCTGCGGACGCCACGTGACGCAGTCAGTATTATGCTTTAGTAATTATATAGTAGATTAATAAGTGATTCAAATTAGCAAATTTAATTGTAAAAAGATTAGTTTTCAAGTAATAAATTAAATGAGAATAGGCGTTTATATATACACATATATAAACGTGAAAAATATAATACATAAGTTAATATAATGAACACATATATAGGGAAAACGGTATGTCCTTATCAAAAAAGTGTATTTTATATATTTATTTATTTTGTTATATGCGTGTATAATTTTAATTATGATATACTCACATTTTTCATTCTGATATATATATATATATAGAGTTTGGATCATATGCGGAGCACTCTTACGGTGCGGACGTGCGGAGCATGCACTTTAGGGCCTTATTTGTGCACTTTAACGTCTTAAATGTGCACTTTTGTAAATAAAAAAAAAAATTATTTCAAGCATTTTTCTCAATTTTTGAAAAAGTGCACAAATAAGGCCCTAAAGTGCACAAATAAGACCCTATAGTGCATGTCCGCACGTCCGCACCGTAAGAGTGCTCCGCACCGGAACCTTACTCTATATATATATATATGTTTTGTATAATGTGTGCATTATTTTTGAATATATTAAACTATTTTGTATTATAATATTTGCATCATATTCACGTCCACGTATACGAAGTAATGTTAGTTTCTTGAATCGTTATTTTATTTTAGTTTTTCGTCTATTAATTAATCAACTTAACTTGGTGTACCTACACTAATGTAAAAAATACTTTTTAAGGCTCCCTTTTAGAGGCGTACATAGTAGAAAACGCCTCAATAACGACTTAGGCAATCACCTTTTTTTGGTTTTTGAGACGGGCAAATTAATATACGCCTCAACAAGTATCCGAAAAAACATTTATCGCTAAAGTATTAGAGGCGGGTCAGGATAAGGCCCGCCTCTAATTCTAACTAATTGAGGCGGGCCAAGTAGCCCGCCTCAATTAAAGCTACTTGGCCCGCCTCAATTAAAGCTTGTTGAGGCGGGCCTCTTAAAGCCCGCCTCAACAAGTATGTCCAGTAGAGGCGGGCATGTAAGGCCCGCCTCTATTAGACCATTAGTCGTAATACTTATAGAGGCGGACATGTTAGGCCCGCCTCTATAAGCTCAACCCTAATTAAAAAAAAAACAGTTGTTGCTTTCCTTCATTTTCCTCTTCGTATCCTCCTCTTCTCGTCCCGAGCTCCGACGACGATCTCCGACTTCATCGATCTCCTCCGTCTTCCCTACTTCATCGATCTCCTCCGTCTTCCCGACTTCATCGATCTCCTCTGTCTTCGCCGAGCTCCGTCTTCCCGAGCTCTGACTTCATCTCCCTTCGCCGAGCTCCCTCTAATACTTCAACGCACTCGAAGCCAAGTCAGGTATCAACATCCTTTGCGCCCTCGACGTTCACATCCCCTTTCCTTGTCTGTTCGCTTCTCAATGCTTTAGTTTTTCAGTTTTAGGTTCTTACTTCAGTATTTGAAATGATGCATGCTTCTTTTGCTTTGAACTGATGCAAACGAGTATGACTGTTCTGGCGATCTTGCTAATTTTGCATGTGAAGTAGTTTCAATTATGGTAGAGTTTTGGGAAGACTGATTGTATTTGGACATGCTCTTGTGGTTTTGGATATTTATGATAGTCGGGTAGGCAATAAAAGTAAATGAATAAGGCTACAATAATATCCAGTTTGGGTGACATGGATTAATATTTTTTAGCTCCTATAAATACATAGCAGTTTTGATGAGTGAAGCTTCTTACTAGTCTTAGAAAAACTATATAAATAAATCAAAAGTGAAAAGAATCACATTCTTTATTTAATTGGTGAAATGACATTCTGCAGGCTGATAAAGGCATTGCCTTGAAGGATCGATATTGGGTCAAGGTAATACTTCTACCCTAATTCCTTAGGCCCTTGGCGGGATAGAATTCATAATTTAGGCCCTTGGCGGGATATAATTCATAATTTAGGCCCTTGGCGGGATAGTTGAGTTTGTATTTTTTCTTGCTTGGTTGCGTATTATTATCTATTTAGGCCCTTGGCGGGATAGTTACTAGAAATGAGTAATTAATCTTAATTCCTTGCATGTTATTTTGCATTTATTACTAGAAATGAGTCGTCCTTGGATGTACGGTGACCATACTATGACACAATACTTGAGTGTGGTTGAGGAGTTCATTAGATATGCTTTATCACACCAACGGTGTGCTAAAGCATATCTAATGAACTCAATGGAGAAATATTGATAAGAAATATTCTGAATTTGGTGAGGAGGTTAGGAATCTGAGACTTGCTTTATGTACAGATGGTGTGAATCTGTATGGCACTCTAAGCAGTCAACATAGCACATAGCCGATTCTTCTAGCGATTTATAATCTTCCTCCATGGTTGTGTATGAAGCGCAAGTATATCATGTTATCACTCCTCATCTCCGAGCCTAAGCAACCTGTGAATGACATAGATGTGTATCTGGCTCCACTTGTTGATGATTTGAAATTACTGTGGAATGAAGGTGTTCCAATGTTTGATGCATACACCAACTCAAACTTTACCTTGCGAGCTATGGTTTTTTGTAC
Organism: Rheum nobile; assembly: GCA_027886185.1. Classification (NCBI taxonomy): domain Eukaryota; kingdom Viridiplantae; phylum Streptophyta; class Magnoliopsida; order Caryophyllales; family Polygonaceae; genus Rheum; species Rheum nobile. The sequence continues at coordinate 722,949 of WOAB01000292.1, read as the reverse complement.
CATAAATGATTTCCCGGCATATGGAAACTTGTCTGGGTACAAAACCAAAGGAGAACAAGCATGCCCTATATGTGAAGAAGACATGAAACCTGCCTACTTGAAAAATTACAGGAAAAATGTGTATCTAGGGTACCGGAAGTTCCTTAGTCGATATCACCCTTACCGTAAAAAGAAGAAGGAGTTCAATGGGTATACCGAGGAAGGTGTAGCTCGTACACCTTTGACAGGATCACAGGTTTATGAACGGATTAAAAATGTTGACACCAAATACGGCAAGGGCTTCAAGTCCGTCTCTAAAAAGGGTGTTTTATGGAAGAAAGTGTCTATACTATGGGATCTTCCTTATTGGAAAGATTTGTCGGTTAGGCATTGTCTCGATGTGATGCACATTGAAAAAAATGTTTGTGATGCTATAATTGGGACTTTGCTAAATATACCCGGAAAGACGAAAGACAATCAGAAAGTTCGTTTTGATATGAATGAGAGGAATATTCGACCAGATTTGTGGCCCGTGGTAAAATCGGATGGTAAAAAGACTTTTCTGCCTCCGGCGTGTTACACAATGTCAAGAAAGGAGAAAAATGTGTTTTGTGAGTGCTTACATGGCATTAAGGTTCCATCGGGATATTCGTCAAATGTAAAACGTCTAGTTTCTCTTTCGGACCTTCGGTTGATTGGTATGAAGTCTCATGATTGGCATGTATTGATTAATGTTTTCTTGTCGATCGCACTTCGTGGGATATTGCCGAAACACGTGAGACATGTTATAACAAAACTTTGCGTGTTTTTCAGTTCCATATGTGCTAAGGTTATTGATCCAGAAATATTGGATGCTCTCCAATATGATATTGTTGAAACTTTGTGTCGATTTGAAATGTACTTTCCGCCGTCTTTCTTTGACATAATGGTGCACTTAATTGTTCATTTGGTTCAAGAAATCAAGTTATGTGGTCCGGTGTTCTTAAGATGGATGTATCCTTTTGAGAGATTTTTTGGCAGTTTAAAGGACAAAGCAAAGAATCGGGCAAATCCAGAGGGTAGTATCATTCGTGGAGTCCTTCATGAAGAGATATCTCAATACGCAGCTGAGTTTTTGTCAAGGCTTTATCCAATAGGTCTTCCAAAATCTCGTCATGTAGGGAGGCTTGAAGGAGAGGGAGTAATTGGTAAAAATGTGATATCTCCTCCATCTGAAAGGAAGATTAAGGCACATCTTTGTGTGTTGCAGCATCTTACAGAGGTCAATCCTTACATAGAAAAGCATTGCCTTGAATTGCAACACAATAATGCTAAATTGAATGAAAGAGCTTTGATGCGGGAACATAATCGCACATTTGTTGATTGGTTTAAGAAGGAAGTAGCTGAGGAACTAAGGAAAAAACATGCCGTTTCTGATACGGTCAAGTGGTTATCTCGAGGTCCTCGACTATGTGTTCGGTCTTACGAAGAGTATGATATCAATGGGTTCACATTCTACACTAGAAGACAAGATGAAAAGAGTGTGGTGCAGAATAGTGGAGTGAAGGTAGTTGCATCATCTAGGGTCTATGTGAGCGCTAAGGACAAAAGACTGGTTGATGCGACACAATCGTATTATGGTGTTATCGAAGAAATATGGGAGCTTGATTATAACAATTTTACAATCCCCGTTTTCCGGTGCAAGTGGGTCAACAACCCTAACGGGGTGAAGCAAGATGAAATTTATCCGGGTTTGACATTGGTAAACTTTGACCGATTAAGTGATAGTGACGAGCCATTCATCCTAGCATCACAAGCTAAGCAGATTTTTTATGTGGTAGACAATGTTGATCCTAGATGGCGTGCAGTTGCCCAAGGCAAAAGACATATTCTGGGTATTGATGATGTTGTGGATGAAGATGAGTATGACGAGTATGATGACACACCCTTGTTATCAACTGTTGTTCAACCATTACCGGAGGAGGAAGATACAAATAATATTAATCATATCCGTACAGATCATAGGGAAGAAATATGGGTTACAAATCATAAATGAATAAGATGAGATAAGTTATTTTGCTTACGAATTAGTTTTTTTTTTTAATATTAACAATATCAGTTTCATGAGTGTATTATGTTGATTTTCTAGGGCATTTCAAGTGTACAAGTATCAAGGTGAGAAGTATTTGTGTTTCATGACCGACTAGATATCAATTTCATGACCGACTAGATAATGTATGTAACTTAACTAACTATATATTGATAGTATTTGTGTTTTTTGTCAATAATTTCTGTGTTTTTTATGCAGCTATATCCTAAGAGGAAGACATCGTATACTTATGAAGAAATGGATGTTGTTCGTGAGCAATGGGCACAGTATTTTACATCGAAGTATTTATTATCGGATTGAACTTGTTTTTACTTGTCATGTAAACTGTTGTTGAGAACCTGACTGTACTCTGATGAAATCTGTTATTTTTTGGTCAAATGAAATCTGTTGTATATTATTATGTGAATAAAATCAGGAACCTGACTGACTCGGCCGAGAACTCGGGCGAGTTCTGGGCCGAGTCAGCGTCTACTTGTTGAGGCGGGCTTGTATACGCCCGCCTCTATAAGTATATACGCGCGACTTGTTGAGGCGGGCCTATAGAGGCCCGCCTCAACAAGTGTTTACTTATTGAGGCGGGCCTCCTAAGCCCGCCTCAACAAGTCCCTCATTTTGGCGCCAAAGTGAGGGACTTGTTGAGGCGGGCTTATGAGGCCCGCCTCAATAATGTCCTTTTAGAGGCGTAAAATGACCGTATCAAAAAGTGTCCCTACTTGTTGCAGTCCCCTTAGTTGAAGCGAACGGTGTTCGCTTCAATAAGTGTCCAAAGATCCGCCTCTATAAGGATTTTTTTCACTAGTGCTATATAGGTACCAACTTGAAAAATGGATGAAAATATTTCTGATAATCAAAATTTCGTAACATAAAATTCAAAATAAATGTAGTTATCAACGTCTAGTTTCTGTTTACAATTAGACGAGTAAGCACGCAACAATTTTCCATGGAAAAAACATAAGAAAATCACGTCTTCTTAGAATCACAAAGTTACAATGCAAATTAGGTAAAACGCAGCAACTTTATTGGTTGGCGGATATATAAAAGGATAATATGCATGTAGGGCGGTTAAAAAATGGATCGGATCGGATTTTTTTTTGATTTTTTAATTTATATATTTTTGAGAAGATTTATATGTATTTTTTTATAGATATTTTTTAATTTAATAAGTTATGAGTATATATATTTTTTTTATGGATTTTATTTTTTTGAAATAAATTTCGATCTAACCAATTCTGAACCGGACCGAATAGGTCCGGTCCGATCCGGTCTTCGGTCCAGATTTCTAAATAAATTCAGACCAGTCCGGATCGGATGAACACCCCTACTAACAAGGCCTAAAGTTCTCATCAATCTTGTGACAATAAGAATTAAATTCATCGGGCAATTTTTATCGAGTCCGTAGTACCTTTGAAGAAATTGGAGATTCATTAACTTAATATTTAGTAATGATTTATCTCATTTTTAAATAATAAATAAATAAAATTATATACATTATATTAATATATACAACTTTCGATAACATATTTCATAACTCATTAATAAATTTTTACCTAAAATTTTAAAATGACAAATATTTTTTAATAAAAGAATGACAAATGTTTATTAAGGAAAGACTAATTTCTTCTTTTCCTATATTTCTATGTTTATTTTGTTCTTCAAGAGAAAGCCCGGAGAAATTTGCTACTCCGAAATGAAGGTTATTTAGTTAATGATTTTATGTACAGATCTGGTGTGGAAGCTCCAACCTTCTTCGTCCGGTCTCGACCTTCTTCGTCTAGGATAGAATGTGACAATTTACAATATATACTAGCTAAATAAGGGTAAAATATATATAAATTTAATATATGTATATAAAATCATTAACTTAATACTAAATTATAAATTTTATAACAAAAAGTTATTATATAAAATTAATGATTAAATTTGTATTATTTTAAATTATAAATTTTATAATTACTAAATTATAAAGTGCATGTATGTGTAACAACTAACAAGAGTAAAAAAAATGGATGGATCTTAGATAGACGGTCGAAATCTAAAATGTAAATAATCTGCACGAGCATCTAGGGTTGACCAGTCAAACCCGCATTTGCATGCCGTCGCATATTACCATTTATCATAACCCGACAAAGTCTCCTCCACTCACGTTGCCTTACAGCTGGCATATATATTTAATACTATTGCTAAGCTAAAGTGTCAGGTGCGAAAACGGATTAATGTACAAAATACGAAAGTTTTTTAATCGTTCGATTTGTTTCAATTTTTTGCATTGTTATACGCGCTTTCTAATTATTATTTTTTTCGCTCCAGCCTTCTTTTTTTCGCTCCAGCTTTTCTAATTCTTTTTTTGCATTTTTTTTTATTCATTTGCACTTTCTCTTTAACCACTTACACTTCTGTTTAACAGCATTTTCTTCCTATTGGCTTGCACTTTCATCATTTCGATTGCACTTATTCATTATTCTGATGCACTTTTTGTTCACTTGCTTGCACTTTACTTCGTATTCTCATGCACTTTCTTCCTATTGGCTTGCACTTCTGTTTAACAGCTTGCACTTTCGTTCTATTCGCTTGCACTTATTCATTATTCTGATGTACTTTCTGTTCGCTTGCTTGCATTTTAAATATTTTTTAATCTCATATTTGCTTGCACTTTCTGTTCACTTGCTTGCACTTTACTCTGTATTTACATGCACTTTCTTCCTATGGGCTTGCACTTTCGTCATTTCGCTTGCACTTATTCATTATTCTGATTCACTTTCTGTTCACTTATTTGCACTTTACTTCGTATTCTCATGTACTTTCTTCCTATTGGCTTACACTTTCTGTTATTTAATCTCTTGAACCTAAAGTGCAAACATATAAGAAAAATGAATACAGATTAAAGTGCAAGCCAATAGGTAGAAAGTGCATGGAAATACAGAGTAAAGTGCAAGCAAGTGAACAGAAAGTGAAAGCAAATATGAGATTAAAAAATATTTAAAATGCAAGCAAGCGAACATAAAGTGCATCAGAATAATGAATAAGTGCAAACGAATAGAATGAAAGTGCAAGTTGTTAAAGAGAAAACGCAAATGAATTACAAAAAAGTAAAAAGGATTAAACAAACAGAAAAGTGCAAGCCATTAGGAAGAAAGTGCATGGAAATACAGAGTAAAGTGCAAGCAAGTGAACAGAAAGTGCAAGTACATATGAGATTAAAAAATATTTAAAATGCAAACAAATAAACAAAAGTACAAGCAGGAAAACATAAAGTGCAAGCATATAAGAATAAGTGCAGGTAAAAAAATATAAAGTGCAAGCATATAAGAATAAGTGCAAGTAAAAAAAATATAAAGTGCAAACAAATAAACACTAAGTGCAAGCGAATAAAAATAAAGTGCAAGAAAATAAACGAGGAAGTGCAAGCATATAAACATAAGGTGTATTTGAAGGCAAGAGAATAACAATGAGCGAATAAAGCGCGTGTAAATAAATAAATGTTTTTTTCCTATTCTCTCCTGCCGTGGATCTCGGCACCATGGACGGCTAATATTCTTTCGTATTTTGTATCTTAAGCGGCTTTCGCACCCGAACCGCGTCCTTTTAAATATATCATTATGTTTAATTAGTATTCTAACCTACTCCATATGTATTACTCCCGCCGTCCCATAATGTTCGTCCTGTTTCCGTTTTGGGCGTCCCCTTTTGTTTGTCCTACTTTCCTTTTTTATCCATCTTTTCTTTCCAATATTACCCTTATTCATTCCATTTTTTACACCATTTTATCCTTATCTTACATATCCAATCATTCTCACCTACCATCTTCATCCATCTCAAACTCCATTAATATCCACCATTTTTATCCATAACCTAAAACTTAATAAACCATTTTCCATTAACCTAATTAATTAAAATGTTAATTAATTAATTACACTAATAAAATTAACAAAATTAACCAAACTACTCCTAAATTCATTAACTTAACCCAAATCCATTTTTTTTACCAAACTAACCCAAACCCATAATTTACCCTAACCCAATATCCCTAACCCATATTAACCTACCCCTAATCTACCCATTTAACCCGGCCTAATCTACCTAGCCCAATTACCGAAACCCTAATCTACCCAGCCCAGCCCATTTCCCACCCTAACCCTAAATACCCCCTTCTGAGCTCTCACTCTTCACTCTCTCGTCTCACTTTTTGCCGCTCTCTTCTCTTTTCTTCTGAGCTCTCTCATTCTCTCTGAAACCCCAGATCTGAGCTCTCTCGTCTCCTCTCTCGTCTGAGCTCTCTTCACCTCTAGTTATCCTTTGTGCTCTCATCTGACTTCTCGCTCTCCAGAGAAGGTGTCTCTCCTTCTCTACGCTCTCGTCTGAGCCCTCTCTTCTATTCTGAGTTCTCTCTGAACCCTAACTCATAAAAATGATCTCGATCTGTTGTAGATCTGCTCGCCGACGGTTAATCTGCTCCGGTTGCCCCTAAAACACAGAAAAGGCTTGCTCCTCGTCTAGATCTACCCAGATCTCCCAAAACCCGCCCAAAAAAACCCTAAATCTTAGAGATCGTTGCTTTGAAAACCCCGGTCCCCTGGGTCCCCTTCTCTGTTTGCATAAAAAATGGGTGATTCGGACATATTTAAGTCTGATGGGTCCTGGACTTCTGATGCACTTTTTGTTGCTTGCTCTCAAGCTCCATAGTGCGAGTGGGGTGGCGATTATGTTGGGGATCACAGCTTCACTCATGTTGGCTCAGAGAAAACTGTGGAGGGGAAGCTGCGCGAAGAGCCCCCAGAGATCGTTGAGCTTCCTGCTACCCTTGAGTTCGATGAGCTCTTTCCTACCCCTGAGATCGTCGTCCTCCCTGATTCCCCTGAGATTATCTTCATCCCTGATTCCTCTGACGATGAAGATGCGGGATGAATCGTCCCCGGTTATGGTGATGTTGCCTCTAATTCTGATTTTTAGCCAAGTCTCACTCTTTTTTAGTTGTTTATGCATGGGTACTTTTGCTGAGATTATTGCTCTGAATTATGCATGTTGTTGAATGAGTTTGTTGTGCTGTTGACTGAGACATTGGTATTCTGTTTTGTTGTTGATGTTCTGATGACTAAGACATTGGTATTCTGTTTAAGTTGATTCTCTGTTTTGGTGTGTTGGTGTTCTATTTTGGTGTTGATGTTCTGATGTTGGATTATGTTGTGTTGCCTCTGTGTTGTGATCGGTGATGATGCATGATAACTGAGATGCAAAACCTTTATGTTCACTGGACTTCTGATGTGCCATGGCAACACTGTGTCACATGTAATTGATTGATGCTTATGTGTATGTTAAGGTACTGTGATTGGTATTGTTTCTATGAGGGTTATGGGGACATCCGAGATTATTTATGCACTTCAATGATGAAGTCTTGAAACTGAGATGCAATACCTTTAATGTCATTGCCTTAATGTGCCATAGGAACACTTTTACATGTGGTTGATTGTTGCTTATGTGTATGTTGAGTCTTGTGATTGGTCTTGTGTCTATGATGGCCATGGGGACATCTGAGATTATTTGTGCATTTCAATGATGAAGTCTTTTTGCTGAGATGCAAGACCTTAATATCACTGCCTTAATGTGCCATAGGAACACTTTCACATGTGATTGACTGATGTCTATGTGTATGTTAAGGCCTTGTGATTGGTCTTGTGTCTATGATGGCTATGGGGACATCTGAGATTATTTATGCATTTCCCTTGTCTGTCCCGAAATGTTTGTCCTAAAGTTCTAAAAGCTCTTGTGATTGGTGGTGTTATTCTCCTTGAGTCTATCTATGATGAAGTCTTGAAACTGAGATGCATTCCCTGCATGTTCACTGTCTTAGTGTGCCATTGGAACACAGTCAAATGATTGATTGATGCTTATGTGTATGCTAAGGTATTGTGAATGGGTTTGTGTCTATGATGGTATTAGGGACATCTGAGATCAAAGCTATGTCATTGTTGTGCCATTACTTGTGCTTGTTTACAAAATTACAAAAGTTCTTGCTCTGTACACAAAATGTTCAATCTTTGTCATATATTGCTAAATAAACTGACTGTCTTCAAGTGCTTCTTCAGTGTCTTGATCTTCAACTTCTGTTGTCCCTTGTTGACTCTGTTGACCTGCTATTGATGTTCCTGCTTGATCTGCTTGTTGTGCACCCCCATGCACTATGTCCCATGCTTCTATGATAGCCCACATAGGTGCCTTGATCTCTCTTGGTAGATTTCCTTGAGCCATTAATTTCTTCTTGTTTACATGTGGCAAATCATACTCATTGCCTCCCTTGCTTTTAAGTATTTCATTCATAACAAATTGTAGTGTCATCCACACATCTCTTAGAGTTGTAGGGGCCAATTCAAAAAATGCTTCATGCACTGCTTCTATCATATGATCAATACTTTTTGGCATCTTCTTGTGCATGAGTGACTGAATGCTTCTGAAAAATCCTAGATCTAAGATGTTTACATCTGGACTATTAGCTGGCTATTGTATTAAGATGAAAGTGAATCCATCCTGAATGTATACTTGTTGCCATTCTGGATCTCTTTGAGTTATATGGGCATTTGCATTGTCTTGTTGTATGAATATAACTCTTTGAGCTCCATCTTGTGGCCACTTTGCCTTGATTGCTGGAATGATTTGGTTTATCAACATATTCCTTGTCACTTGTTTGTTGACTGATTCAACTAGCTTTGTAACTAGTGTCCCCTTCTCTCTGTTTTTGGATGACCTTTTTGCTGCTTGTTGATATGTGAATGGAAAGATTCCTATCTTCCCATCAAAAATGCATTGTCCCTCTGCATCAAATCTAGGCCTTGCTACAACTGCAGTGAACATAACTTTGGGAATGAATTTAGATGAATTTGCAGCTCTGTACTTGCCCCTTTCATTCTGTGCTAGATATACTCTCTGTGATTTCTTTGATAGAAAAAACCACTTCTCATCCAAATGTACAAAATCAAACATTGGATAATACACTGATTTTTTTTCTACTGTATCCCCACAAAGTAACTTCAGTATCCAATCCAACCTAGCCTTCTTATGTCCCTCACTCAAACCAGGATGGATTGGATTTGTATGTGGCTTTATTGTACCTTGCTTGACCATCCTATGCACTTTGGTCTTTGAAAGACTAAGCTTGCTAGCTAAGTCTCTAATGCATGACATGTCTCCCATGCCCAGTGTTGTGATTGAATCCATCTCTACTTGAATTCTTTTTCTACCACAGTTGTGATATTTTGTGCTTAGATTGTACCTCTGCTGTGCATTATGTTGCTTCTTTGCTGTGTTCCAAAGTCTGCCTATGCACCTTGTTGACATTTTGAACTCTTCTGCAGCTTTCTTTATTGCACCATGTGATAATTGTCCATCTCTAGATATTGCTTGCAAAGCATTCAAAATGTGCATTTTTTTATCACTGCTGAGCCTGGTATTATGTGTTGGCTGATGATGTTGTGTTGCCTCTGTGTTGTGCTCTGCTTCTGATGACTGTCCCTCTTCATCTCTTGGTTCCTGGTTGAGATCAAAGCTATGTTCACTATCTTGTTCCATGTCCCCTGATGACTGTCCCTCTTCGAACTCTTCTCCATCATAAATGTACTGTTCATCTGGAAGTGGATCTTCATTTAAGTCCCATAAAGCTGAGGCCATGACACCACCAGGCTGTGATGCAGAGACTGTTTACTTGCTTAATTTTGCTCTGAATTTTACTGTAAATTCATTTCTCAAAGTTGTAATCCCCTTTTATACTCTGTTTAGGGGCAATTTTATCAGGGCAATTATGCCCTAAGTCCCCTTTTGTTTAGGGCAATTTTGTCCCCAAAAATTGTAAGTCATCTGTGTGCCCCTAAAATCAGCCTTCTCATTGGCTGAAATTTGATCTGTGATAAATAACCACAGATTGCACTGTAGCAGGTCATGTCCCCTTGTGTACTTTGTTAATTTTCACTGTAGCAGGTCATGTCCCCAATTGTACTTTGTTAATTTTCTTAATCCAAGAATTTTTTGTACTTTAGGACAAACATTTCGGGACAGAGGGAGTAGGATATAGGTAACGATTCTGATTTGAAAAAATTAAACTCTAAAACGAAAGTTCTATAAAAAACATGCACTAGATAACCTTAATTAGATAAATCTATCATGATCTTTTTAAATATTCTTGTAAGAAAACTAATTATGCTATATTAGCTTTATATTTTTATCAAATTAAAGAAAGAAAAAGCTCTACTTTTAAAAATCGGTTTTTCTAGTGTGTGCCCATGGACACATGCTAACAAGCTTAAATAGGAAATTTATCTTCAAAATATTCCCTAATAGAGAATTGATAAACCCTTAGCAAACAAGATTAAACTAATGACTAACTAAATAATTATCAAAAAAAGAATTCTTAGAGTGTGCCTATGGGCACACACTAGAAAAAAACCTTTAAAAATATGTATTTATCAGATCCTATCTACTTTTGTTTACATGACATCAATAATTATTTGACGTTTGTTTGTAGAAAAAGAGAGATGCAGATCGATTAAATTAATTAGTTAGATTATAAGCATTAAAAATAAAACTATTGTGGCCGTTATCGAAAGCTACTGAGAATGAAAGAAGATTAATCACCAAACTATTGATCAACCACAATGCACTAAAACAAAGTCAAGATCGAACACAATACATAGATGAGAACCATTCGCACTTTTACATTGAGAGTTCTCTCACACTTAGAATTCTCTCTCTTGACCTTATAAGAATTTGTCAGAATATGTTTATACTCTCAATGATAGTTGCATTCTGTTGTAATCAGTGTTTTAAAAATCGCTCTTTAGGGCCGTTTAGGCTTCGTCTAGGCGCTAAGCGGTCATTCCCCACCTAGGATCCCGCCTAGACGGCCCTAGGCGAGAAAAAGTTTTCGATGTTGTGAAAGTAACAATATCTTAGGAGATGACGGATGTATAGAACATAGTTTTAGGTAATGCTTTATAAAATAAGGCCCATAATAAAATATATATCAAACTTATCCTAACATAATTTTTAATCCGCCTAGGCGGCTAGCCCCCTCCTCCTCCAGCTCTCGCCTAGCGACTTTTAAAACATTAATTATAATAAAATGATGCCAACTTAGTTGTCATTTACTAAGCCTACGCTTCATAAAACCTAGTCAACATTGCATTAAATCAAACCCGTGGTTTAAAGGTTTTTTTTTGCAATTAACGATAGATGTAATTCTTAATATTTAAAGCGCTATTTTTTTAATATTACTCTCATTAGCATTTCAATTTCAATTAATTTCAATCACTCCATCTGACAACCATCACTACTTGCCTCTTGACATACCAAAGACAATTTGTTGGCTTCCATATAAAGCAGCACAATGTTTTTTTTGTTAAATGAGGAAAGCATTAGATTGTTTTCAGTGATTCTGGACGCTGTACACAAGTTTAGTTTATTAGGTTTAGTCTATATAAGATTGATACCATAAAAAAGACAAGTGGAATGGTGGATTTGTTTGACACGTATTATTATTACTTATAAGTTATAACCTCTCTTTCTGTTTAGTGTATCTTATAAAGTACTTAACATGATACTCCATTCGTTAAGAAATAGATATCGTTTTAGCTTTCGATACAACTATTAAGAAATATAATTATTAAGCTAAAATTCTACAAACTTTTTCTCAAATTTATAATTCAATAATTATTCACCTCATTTTTAACCAATGAATAAATTTTGTTGCATAGATCATATTAATAAGTGTAACTTTCAATAACCTATCTCGTAACTCATTAATATATTATTATTTAAAATGATAAATATTTTTTAACAAATATTAAAGCTAAAACGACATCTATTTTTTAGTGGAGGGAGTATAACTCAAGCCCAATAGACTTGAATTGTGATAAATCTTATTATTATTATTATCGTGGGTGGCAGGCCAGCTTCGCTGAGCCCACTAATCCCACGTCCCGCCAATCCCGGCCCACGATCCACGGAGCACGATGGCCCGCACGCAGGTGCCCCCAGATCAGCAGGACTTAAATCATGAGCGTGCCCATCTAAATGACGCCATCACGTTTCGATCCTGGGTGGGAGGACCACACCCAGGAGCTACTCCCCCGTGGCAACCACTCGGACTACGCCCCTGGGGGCATGAATTGTGATAAATCTTGATTACGTAGTTTATTTACATTTTATGAATTTCAAAGTAAACAAAAGAGTGGCATGCATTAAAGTTTAGGATCAGCATTCAAAAGAAGTCAGAAGACAACGGACTGTTGACCTAACTTGGGTCAAAGCCATACTCAGTAATTAAAGCACCTATCTACAATTTGACTGTTTTGCAACTTTACCAGCATAATAATTTCGTAGGACAACTAACTCAATACCAAAATACTGAATTCATTTTGACCTTATGCTTAACAAAATTTACCAAAGCTTTCATAATGAATTAGTAAACAAGAATACACCCTATAACAAACAAATCAAGTCTAAATTTGAATTAACCAAAACACAAAAGCTAAACAAGTTGAACAAATCATAAAGCAAGAATCAAGAAGGTAGAGAAAAGAGCAAGAACTCACAATCTTAAGCATTCCACGAGTGTCATAATGGTAACCACCAGAGAAGCCAGAAGTTGCATCTGCCCTAAGATACAACATCAGCCATGGATACTTTGGAGAAGTCTTGAGCTTATGCTTGAAGACCCAGCTTCTCTTTTCCCCCACTTTCTTCTCCCAAACCACCTCATAGAATGAGATGCCTTGGAGCCCAAGCCTAACGTCGCGGTCCAAGTCGTACGTGCCAGCAAAGCTACCTCGAAGGACGCCGTCCCTCGTTACACGAGTGGGCCCATGATAAAGCCTTGGTGGGTTCATACACCCATGTCCAAAGCAAGGGAACCTCCCCACTTGGGGTGGAGATGGACCCACTTTCCTTCCATTTTGAGGGCAGAGTCCTGAAGTTGTGTCAAAGTTGCCATTCTTTAGCATCACCATCCAGAAATGCCATTCATTTTGGTCCTCCTCTAGTACCTTACCTTGCAAAGAGATCCTAAATAAACCTCTTTCTCAGCTGCATACTGATCTGGGTCATGCAAAGCTCCTGCCTTTATGCCTGGAAATTGAGGCGGGCTACTTGGCCCGCCTCAATTAGTTAGCATTAGAGGCGGGCCTTACCCTGGCCCGCCTCTAATACTTTAGCGGAAAATGTTTTTTCGGATACTTGTTGAGGCGTATATTAATTTGTCCGTCTCAAAAGATATTTTTGAAGCGTATAAATTAATTATCCGCCTCAAAAAGTGTTTTTTCCACTAGTGAGATGAGAACCTGAAATATATTCTGGAATGGGCAAAAAATCATACACAATAGGTAAAAAGCTTAATAATGCAATTTGTAGAATTCTAATATTATGTGAACTCTGTAAATCACTGCAGAATGTCATTTTGACATAACACTAATTTAATCCATTTAAAATATTATTTTTTAATATGAGAAATTAATTAATAAATAGGAAAAATCTATTGTTGATGTGTCATCTTCTCATTTATTTGACATATGTGTCAGATTTCGAATTATCCTACATTATCAAGTATTTTCAAAAAAATCAAAAAGTAGGTTCAGTCTTAATCATAGATTAACTCTTAATAATTTAAATTCATATTCTTGCTAAAATATCTTAACCATGTAATCTTAATTGCTTAATTTTGTTTCAAATTATATTTTTACCGCAATACAATTAATCATAATTTAGTTTATTCTTTTTAATTTCCATCTTTTAAATTTATTTTTTATTAGGTTTTTTTATTTATGCGATTTTGCTCTTATTTATCACTACTTAGTTTTGTTTCGTTAGGCTAACAAACTTTATATTATGTAAATATATTTTCCTTTTATAAATTGTATAGTGGTATATTTTGTCATTACTACTTAGCTGAATCTTATCTATTAATGTAACTCAAATTATGAAGAAAAAATAAAATTTTGATAAAGATATAACAATTTGTTTCTCTGTGATTTACCTACTACTTTCATACAAATTAGATATTTTTTTATAGGGTAGGAATTAGACTGTATCAAGATCTACTTGAAAACCGGCTTATAACATCCTTCCGGATGAGAATGAGAAGTTCTAAATTTGTCATGATATCCTCTGGTAAATGTTGATGACAAATATTTGCAATGAGATCATCCACCACACATTTACTTCTCGAAATACATGAAAAATTCGCACTGTCGCAAAAAAGTTGTAACAAACATAGAATATTAGAGATGAGAATCTCAATATCCCATGGACAGTGTCAGATTTGTTTCAAAACATTAACAATTTTCAAGTTGTCACTTTCAATTTATTTGTAATGGAGCCCCATTTCGTTTGCCTTAATTAGCGCATTTCGCAAAGCAAGCGATTTTGTTCTAAGGGGCAGTTGATTTGCCACTTTTTTCTCCGAAAATCAAAATAGGTTCACCTTTCTCATCTCTAAAAATAAATCCTTAACTTGAGTCCTCGTTTGATCTTGTTGATCCATCTAGATTGATTTTCATTAATTTGTCTGGCGGTTTCTTCTATCTTAGATTTTCTGCTTTCTCACATTTGGTTTTTGTTTATGTATATTGTTAGTATTGGCTAAGCAATCCAGTTTCCAAAATTTTGTTTGTTTCCCATCTGAAGTCAAATTTTGAATAAAGGTTGTCAGATCTTTTACGATCTATATGTCATCATTGTTTGGTGAGAATGTTTTCTGTTTTCGTTGGTACCAAATTCTCCATCAGGTAATTATTAGCTCTACAAATTGGCTCGGGGTTGTTTTAATCCAGATTTCATCCAGGATGTCCTCGATCTTTCAATTTCCCAAAGTGAAAGTTCATATATACCTCAATGTGTCAAAGTTTATTTTTAGTATTATTTGTAGAGTATGACTGCAGTGGAATTATAAATGGTTTATGTCTTCGGTTTGATGATTGCATGAAATGCAACCCGGAGGTATAGAAACCCCTTTTCCATTAATTTTGATTTGGTGGGTAGTCCATCTTTAACGATCTTCCACAGAAAGTTCTTCACTTTTGGGTATGTGTAATTTTCAAATCTAAGAGGAGTCATATGCAGAGTATCGTTTGCATTTGATAATTAAATTCATCGCAGATTCGTAGTAAATCAACCATTCTTACTTGGCTCCTAGTACATTCGGTCCCTGATAAATTGAAAGGAATTGTTGTTGATGTGATGGTGGATACTATTTTGGGTGGTAGTATTTGGTCTAATTTGTTCTTATCCCATTGTTTGTTGATATCCAAGTACTCTTCCACTTTTGTATTAGGATTGATATTTTGAGGTATATTTACAATGTCACACAGCGGTTCATTTAATACTCATTTAGAAGTTGATCATTTTTTCATCCCTCACTTGCCAAATAAGTTATCACGAATAATGGTTTCATTAGTTGGAGCGCTTTTAAATTCTTCCTAAAATCATTTTGAATTTCGTTTCAGATCTTTTCTTCTCCAATAATGACAGTCCTCCATGCATTATGATTTATTTTATAATCTTTCTATCTATTTTCCCACTTGCAGTTTTATGGAAGTAACTCGCATTTGTGTCATTGAATTTGATATGTTTAGTCTTGACTTGTTGATTTCAGAAAATCTTCTGGAAATTGAATAATTATTTGTTCAT
The DNA here is from genome assembly GCA_027886185.1 of Rheum nobile. Taxonomy (NCBI): domain Eukaryota; kingdom Viridiplantae; phylum Streptophyta; class Magnoliopsida; order Caryophyllales; family Polygonaceae; genus Rheum; species Rheum nobile. The sequence goes on along the minus strand of WOAB01000292.1, from coordinate 707,219 downwards.
ACAAATTAAATTCAATTGATGTTTTACAATCTTTTTTATTTCTAAATCTAATTTATAGGCAATAACCCTTCATGATATATCTACTAATTAATTAATAAATTTATATTTTTTAACATGGTTAATGAATTGATTTACTCTGCATAATATATTGTTTATGTTATTTATTATACACATGTAATTTTATATGATTTATGGTTAATTAATCATTAAAATAAATAATTTATATTTAATTTTATATTAATTATAATCATAAATTGATTAACCTAGGAAAAAGAGAAAGTTAAGATTATAATTTGGGGTTATATATATATATGACAGTTATCCAATAGCACAACAAACAAAAATAAAAGTGAGCTACAAAATTAGAAGGCTCAAAAACAAAAAAGCAGAAAGATAATATAAGTTTGCAATTCAAATAAAATAAAATAACAACTGTTCATAAGGAAACTCCAATATTTATAGTTAGATAGATATACGAAGCATGAATTTGGTTCTAGTAAAACGGCTTCTTAGAGTAAAATGAAAGTACTATTAAGGGCTATTGAATTACAAATAAATGAATGGTTATGATTAAAAGTAATTGGGTGCATGTTTATATGGTGGAATTGAACACGCATGATTCTCATTAATTTAGGGATTTTTTTACCTAAATTATAAGAGATCCTACCCTTCCTTTTTTATTTTATTCTCTCCCTCCCAGTTAATATCGATCTCGATTGGAATCCTCTTCGACCTCGACCGAAATCGTCTTCAACTTCCGACTGGAATCGGCCACAGAGGAGGGCTTCAACACGCCGCCGCCGCCTTCGACCTCGACTGAATCGTCTTCAACTTCCGACTGGAATCGGCCACATAAGAGGGCTTCAACACGCCGTCGTCTTCAACTTCTCTCCCTCTATCAATCCATCCTCATCTTCACGTCCTTCACCCATAAACTCATCTCGCTGAATTCCTTCTCGGAAATCTCAGCGACCTCTCAGTTAAAATGCCATATCTTTTTATTTACAACTCCGAAAATTCTCCAATTTTGAGGGACGAAATTATATTTCCAGATCTATCTCTGGGAGTTGGAATCACCTAATTACGAGTCCAGACGAAAGAGAACGAGCCAGTTGAAGTCACGCTAGATTTCTGGAAAGTTGCTGTCAATTCCTTCCCGAAAATCTCAGCGACCTCTCAGTTAAAATGCCATATCTTTTGATTTACAACTCAGAAAATTCTCCAATTTTGAGGGACGAAATTAGACTTCCAGATCTAACTCTGGGAGTTGGAATCATCCAATTCCGAGTCAAGACGAAAGAGAATGAGCAAGTTGAAGTCACGCTGAATTTCTGGAAAGTTACTATCAATTCTTGCAGAAATTGAAGTGCAATTCGACAGGGCACTCCGTGGTATCTGGGTTGAAACTTTCAACATCAAAGGAGAATCATGAATGTAAGTTCTTACTACTCTGAAGAAGGTGTTATTGTGTTTAATTGACAGCTTGTTCTAGGAAGTTTCAGTTTTGGTGTTTTGGGGTATTGTTTGTAATTAATATTCAAATTGTTTAATGTGATATTCATACAAATGCTTTTGATATTCATATTGGATGTAGGTCTCATGCATTGAATATTTGATATTTATGATGTGATATTCACCTAAACTTTGAATAATTATCATGTGCGAATTAAACTCTGAATATTGACACTGTTTTTATGAATATCGACTACTTACTTATATGACTATGTGTACAAAATACGTGAATATCATCACATATGGAATGAATATCGCTATTATAGTATTCAAATTGCTTGTTGATGGTGTTGTTTGTACTGTTTGCAATTGATATTCAAATTTTTTGATGTGATATTCACTATAATGTTGTTCATATTCAGGAGATTTTATGCGTTGAATAATTGATATTCAAATTTTATGATGTGATATTCAATATAATGTTGTTGATATTCATTATAATAATATTGTTGATATTCATTATAATAATGTTCATATTCAGGTTGATCGAACGACTGTACGACCCAAAATCGACGCGATAATATCATTGGTAAACCTTACCGCCATGAATCAAAGCTTCGAAGATATTGGGTGATGATATTCGTGTAGTTAGTTGATGACATTCATGTACTTGAGTGACTATATTAATGTAATTGGGTGGTGGGCGATATTCACAAAATGAGTAGTGATATTCATAAATTGAGTTGTGATATTCGTGTAAGTAAATTTGATATTCATGTGATTAATTGAGATATTTATGTAACTTAGTGTGATATTCATATTATCAAGTGGTGAAATTCATGATTTAAGTGATGATATTCACATTTTTAAAATATTAAATCTTCACTTATTAAATAGAAATCGATATTCAAACAAACATAAACGATATTCATTAACAAATGATTGATATTCGTGAACATATTAACGATATTCACGAACGTTTAGAAATGTTCTTCCTATTTAAATTTTTAATATTTGAATGGGAGCAAAATCGATTAGGAAAGAGAATATTGTATTATTTTCTCTCTCCTGTAACAACCAAAATTAATTATTTCTTATTAATAATATCCTTATTAGGTTAGATTTGGTGGTTAGGGCTCTACCATATATCTCCTATAATCCATTAATCCAACCATCCATCAACATCAATCGACGCTCCAGATTAGTACTTCCGTTTTATCACAATTTCCGTTTTATCGGAGCGTGCCTCTACGAAGCATTATTTGATATAAAATGTAGTATATAAGAAGATATGAGATAGATAAGTGTACATGCCAATAATTAATTTATATAGATAATAATGTGATTTTTGGATGAGTTGGGGAGAAATTCAAGAACATTAACATCTCTCATAAGTCGGTCATAACATAAGTACAGTAAGTAATACGGTGAGTTAAGTAAATAATCATTTGACAAACCTTTTTTTAAATTAATAGATCCTTAGTAAAAGTGGACTCATCTCCTTCTCCCTAAACCCTACTCCCTATCCCCTAAACTCTACCCCTTAAACCCTAAACCCCAAAAAACAATATTTTAAAGAGAGAGAAAAAACAAAGAAGATGGAGAAAAAAATAAAATAAAAATAAGCTAGTAGAGGATAGGAAAAATACATAAAAACTAGTAAGAGTCCATTTTATTAATTGAAAACTCTTAAAGGGTCAATGGGTCCAAAATCCTCTGAGCATAATATCTAATTATATATTTAGATATATTCTTTATATAAAAAGAAATCTTATTTGTCTTGTAATAAAAAAAATAAAAAATAAAAAATATTTTAATTGTTATGTGACCCCCCGGAAAAAAAGTGCTTATATAAGGCAATTTCTATGTACACTACAATTTTTTTCTTCGTACACTACATTTTGAAACGCAAAAATATTGCTTACGCAACATTTTTGCGTTTCAGGGTAAATTATACTCAGAATTACATTTTTATACTAGGATGAAACGCAGGTATTTTGCTTAAGCAAAATACCTGCGTTTCAAAAAAAAAAAAAAAAAAGTGAAACGCAAAATCTTTGCTTAAGCAAAGATTTTGCGTTTCACTTTTACAAAAAAAAAAGGTGTCTTAGTACAAAGAAAAGCAGGATCTTTGCTTAAGCAGAATCTTTGCTTAAGCAAGGAACTTGTGTTTCACTCAAAAAAAAAATTTCTTCAAAAATACATTTTTTCCCATAATCGTATAGAAAATTTCAATACGAGTCCGTACATATAAAATTCGTCCAAAACGGACATCGTTTGCCCTTCCAAAATCCCAAAAAATGAAATCTTTATCCATTTTTTTAACAATTTGGTGCCCAGCATATAGGACATTGTAGTAGAATTTTTTGGTATTTTCGGCATTTTTCTACTATAATTTTGTATAAGATTTTAATACGAGTATATAATTATACGTTATAACCATAATTTATAATTATAATATATAACTATATAATATAATAATAGTAAATAACCATACGATATAACAATAGCATATAGCTATAGTATATAACAATAGTATATAACTATATTATGAAACTATACGATATAACCATAGTATTGAACTATTCGTTAGAACCATAATATATAATTATAGTATATAACTATACGATATAACAATAGGTATATAACTACAGTATATAACTATATGATATAAAATTTTATATAACCATAGTACGTTATAACCATAATATATAGTTATAGTATATAACTATACGATATAACCATGGTATATAAATGAACGATATAGCAATAATATATATATATATATAACTATACGATAAAACCATAGTATACAGTTATATATTATGATTATATCTTATAGGTATATCCAATTTGGTTATATCTTATGGTTATATCATATAGTTATATACTGTGGTTATATCTTATAATTATATCAAATTTGGTTATATCGTTCGTTATATCTTATAGTCATAACCTTTAGTTATATACTATGGTTATATCCTATAGTTATATACTATGGTTATATCTTATATGTATATCCAATTTGGTTATATTTTATGGTTATATCCTATAGTTATATACTATGATTATATCTTATAGTTATATCCAATTTGGTTATATCTTATGGTTATATCCTATAGTTATATCCTTTAGTTATATATTATGGTTATATCCTATAGTTATATACTATAGTTATATCTTTTAGATATATCCAATTTGGTCATAGCTATAGTATATAACTATACGATATAACAATGGTATATAACTATATTATATAAATGAACGACATAGCAATAGTATATATATATATATAACTATACGATATATCTATATTATATAGTTATATATTATGATTATATCTTATAGTTATATCCAATTTGGTTATATCCTCTCGTTATATATTGTGGATGTAACTATAAGATATAACCATAGTATATAACTATAGGATATAATCATAATATATAACTAAAGGATATAACTATAATATATAACCATAGTATATAACTATAAGATATAATCATAGTATCTAACTAAAGGATATAACCATAGGATATAACCATAAGATATAACCAAATTGGATATAACTATAAGATATAATCATAATATATAATTATATGATATAATGATATCATATAATCAAATTGGATATAACTATATGATATAATCAATATATATAATTATAGGATATAACGATACGATATAACCAAATTGGATAAACCATAAGATATAACCACAGTATATAACTATAGGATATAACCATAAGATATAATCAAATTGGATATAACTATAAGATATAATCATAATATATAACTATATACTATGGTCATATGATATAGTTATATATATACTATTACTATATCGTTCATTTATATACTATAGTTATATACCATAGTTATATTGTATAGTGATATATTATAGTTATAACCAAATTGGATATACCTATAAGATATAACCATAGTATACAACTGAAGGATATAACTATAAAATATAATCAATATATATAATTATAGGATATAAAGATACGATATAACCAAATTGGATATAACTATAAGATATAATCACAGTATATAACTATATGATATAACCATAGATATAACAAAATTGGATATAACTATAAGATATAATCATAATATATAATTATATTATATAACAATATGATATAATCAAATTGGATATAACTATAAGATATAACAAATATATATAATTATAGGATATAACGATACGATATAACTATAGGATATAACCATAAGATATAACCAAATTGGATATAACTATAAGATATAATCATAATATATAACTGTATACTATGGTTATATCGTATAGTTATATATATATATATATAGTATTGCTATATCGTTCATTTATATACCATGGTTATATCGTATAGTTATATACTATAGCTATAACCAAATTGGATATACCTATAAGATATAACCATAGTATATAACTATATGATATAACCATAGTATATAACTTAAGGATGTAACTATAAGATATAACCAATATATATAATTATAGGATATAACGATACGATATAACCAAATTTGATATAACTATAAGATATAACCACAGTATATAACTATAGGATATAACCATAAGATATAACCAAATTGGATATAACTATAAGATATAATCATAATATATAACTATATACTATGGTTATATGATATAGTTATATATATACTATTACTATATCGTTCATTTATATACTATAGTTATATACCATAGTTATATTGTATAGTGATATATTATAGTTATAACCAAATTGGATATACCTATAAGATATAACCATAGTATACAACTGAAGGATATAACTATAAAATATAATCAATATATATAATTATAGGATATAAAGATACGATATAACCAAATTGGATATAACTATAAGATATAATCACAGTATATAACTATAGGATATAACCATAAGATATAACAAAATTGGATATAACTATAAGATATAATCATAATATATAATTATATTATATAACAATATGATATAATCAAATTGGATATAACTATAAGATATAACCAATATATATAATTATAGGATATAACGATACGATATAACCAATTTGGATATAACTATACGATATAATCACAGTATATAACTAGAAACAATGTCAAGAAATACCCATTTTGGTGCCCAAAATTGCAAAGTAGGTATTCTTTTTTTGGATATGAATGCAATATCCAAAAATATACCCAAATAAGGGTGTTTTGGTAAAATTATCCAATTTCGAAATTTTAAAGAAAAGGTAAATTAGTTTTTGAATTTATCTTTTCTTTAAAATATATTTTCTTAGGTTTGGGAGAGATGTGGGAGAGATCTGGGAGAGATCTGGGTTAGGGTTAGGGTTCGCTGGGTTAGGGTTCGAGGCGGGGGGAGAGGGAGGAGAACTCGAGGCAGAGGGTGATGGAGTTCGCTGGGGGGAGAACTCGAGGCGGGGGTAGAGGGAGGTCGCCGGGGGCAGCTGGAAACTGCAATTCGAGGATGGAGGTCGTCGGGGGCAGAGGGAGGTTGCCGGGGGAGGTCGCCGGCGAGTTGTGGGAGATGGAGTTCAACCCTTCGATTTAGGTTTAGGGTTTGAAGGTGGAAGGTGAGGAGGTGGGGAGGCAGTGGGGGAGGCGGTTGACGGCGTGGGGAGCGAGGTCGAGATTTGGCCGATGAGAGGGAGTCGAGAGGCCGACGAGATCTGGCCAGATCGAGGTCGAGATTTGGCCGACGAGAGGGAGTCGAGAGGAGGGAGTCGAGAGGCCGATGAGATCTGGCCCACAGAGGAGGAAGATGAGGTGGATCCGGGCCGAGTCAGTGGAGACGGCATTGGTGGGGGAGGCGGAGATTCTTCGTCTGGTTCCAGTGGAGAAAGCGAGAGAGGAGGAAGATGATGAATAGGAAGAACAACACGAGGAGGGAGTCGAGAGGCCGGCGATGTAAGGCGGCGTTGTAGCGTTGATCGATTCTTCGTCTGGTTCCAGTGGAGAAAGCGAGAGAGGAGGAAGATGATGAATAGGAAGAACAACACGGGGAAGATGATGAATAGGGAAAACGAAATCTGAATTTAGGGCTTTATCTGATTTTCTGAATTTTGGGCAAACGAAATCAGCTGATTTCGATTTCAATTTTAATTTCTGATTTGGGAAATTTGTTTAAAATTTTATTAATTATTATAATATTTTTAATTTTATTTTATCTTTTTATTTATAAAAAATAAATTCAATTTCAGATTTTTTGATTTAAAAAAAAAGATTAAAGAAAATGCAAAAAAATCACTTTAGGATATTATTGTAATATCTTCTAAAAGAAGTACTACTTTGCAAATTTTAAAACCAAACTGGTATAGATTTGCAAATGAGCCATATAACTATAGGATATAACCATAAGATATAACCAAATTGGATATAACTATAAGATATAATCATAATATATAACTGTATACTATGGTTATATCGTATAGTTATATATATATATACTATTGCTATATCGTTCATTTATATACCATGGTTATATCGTATAGTTATATACTATAGCTATAAATAAATTGGATATACCTATAAGATATAACCATAGTATATAACTATATGATATAACCATAGTCTATAACTCAAGGATATAACTATAAGATATAACCAATATATATAATTATAGGATATAACGATACGATATAACCAAATTTGATATAACTATAAGATATAACAACAGTATATAACTATAGGATATAATCATAATATATAACTATATACTATGGTTATATCATATAGTTATTTATATAATATTGCTATATCGTTCATTTATATACTATAGTTATATATCATGGTTTTATCGTATAATTATATACTATAATTATATATTATGGTTCTAACGTTCAATGGTTATATACAAATTTATATCGTATAGTTATATACTATGGTTATATATTATAATTATATATTATGGTTCTAACGAATAGTTATATTCTATGGTTATATCATATAGTTTCATACTATAGTTATATCGTATTGTTATATACTATAGCTATATGCTATTGTTATATCGTATAGTTATTTACTATTGTTATATTATATAGTTATATACTATAAGTATATATTATGGTTCTAACGTATAGTTATATACTCATATTAAAATCTTATACAAAATTATAGTAGAAAAATGTCAAAAATACCAAAAAATCCATTACAGTGCCCTATATACTGGACATCAAATTGTACAAAAAAGGGTAGGAAGACTTAGTTTTTTGAGCTTTTGGAGGGGCAAACGATGTCCGTTTTGGACGAATTTTATATGTACGGACTCGTATTGAAATTCTCTACATGATTATGTAAAAAAAGTACAATTTTGAAGATTTTTTTTTAGTGAAACGCAGGAATCCTGCTTAAGCAGGATTCCTGCGTTTCAACCATTTTTTTTTAAAAAAAAAAATTGAAACGCAGGTAAGCAAAATACTTGCGTTTCAAATTTATTCAGAAATGCCTTTTTTGGGTACAATTTGCCTTGAAACGCAGAAATCTTGCTTAAGCAAGATTTCTGCGTTTCAAACTGTAGTGTACCCAGAAAAAAATTGTAGTATACAGAATTCTTCCGTTATATAAACGACCGCGCAAATGATAAATATCTAGCTCGTACACCTGCTTTTGGTCTATTGTTTATGCGATCGAACAGTGGGTCGAGGTCGTAATCAAGTCATTAGTAAATAAAATAATCACGTTAGTAGTACTATATTAAAATTAAAAATTGAATAGTTTGATCAGTATACCATATATGATATATCATATATGTACGTATATATGGCGCATATACCATAGTATCGTCATTGTTCCTCCATGACTAACTTTAAAAAAAATAAAAACATTGACTTTTCATAATTTCCATTAAGAAAATGTGGCCAGGTGATATCTAGAAAAATATAATTATTGATTCGGTTACACAATCCATAAGATTTGTGGTATAGCATTACTCTTATGTATATAGGGGAATTGCATTTTCTCCCCACTATACAGAGGCCCCCATAATTAAAATATATAGGTTAAATCATTTTTTATGAGTGTATAGATGATAATTCCTTCCATTAATTTAATTTCAGTATCTTAATTCATAAGCCCAAGTACTTCGCCAAAATACAGTAGCTGGAGGTGCAATCTATATACTATTTTCTTAATGACGTCTTTATCTCTGTAGATTTCAGGAATATTGGATACTTAAAAGAACTACCTGGTCCAAAATCATACCCCTATGTATTCAAAACACTATTTAAAAAATCGTGCTAATGTAACTACTTAATGATAAATTAAACAGAAATATTATAAGTTAATCAATCGTAAAAAAAATATCACGGAAGTCCCGAATTGATGGTAGTATGGTACGTACGCGCGCGTGTGGCAGTATATATGTACAGGCTAGACCTGTCAAAAACCGACCCAACCTAAAAACCCGACCCGATCCGAAAAGTTCCGAACCCGACCCGAACGTCACTGGGTCAAGAAGAATCCGACCCGACTCGACTCGAACGCAAATCCGAGCTTACGAATATCTTTTATTTTGTATATTTCATTTATATTAAATATGTTAATATACTTTATTAAATAATAATATAATATTAATTATATTATTATAATTATTTTATTAAAGTTAAAAATCATAATAATAATCATAAAAAATGACATGTTCGACCCGTTGGATCAACCCAAACCCGATCCGAAAATTATATCAACCCGATCAACCCGAACCCGATTTGATCCGAATCCGACCCGCCCGACCCAGTTGACAGGTCTAGTGTAGCCCCATAAGGCCATAAAAGTGGGCACATTATTGAATAGTAAATTATGCCATTTTCTTCCCTTAAAAGTCAATAAACTGCTCAAATTAGCGTTTTTGTACATATTCCGTACAGTATATGGCTTTTTTAGAATTAAGATTTACATATATATTTTGTGGAAAAGAGATAGAGAAAATCATAAATACTGGCCACGTGATTTGATTAAAGGGTCCGGAAAATGTATATTATTTTTTTGTATTATTATATGATTCGATCGGTCAAAGTCGTTCTACATTCAAACCGAAATATTGTCCGGGAAATGTATATATTATGTAAGTACGTAATTCGAACATATTGTCTGCTTGTCAAATTATAATTACTAAAATTGTACCTGTACGATATATCGTGGAAGACGGATATTAAGCATCATTTAATATTTATTTCATTTTCTGATAAGTAATATATCATCTAGTTATGGAAATGAAACTAGGTGCCAGAAACCGCTATGTAGATAATTGTCATTATCCGGTAAATAATAAAGAAATGGACGCAGACGTAGATACCCATATTAATTTGTATACAGTTAGATGTCAAATACTAGTAAATTAATGTTATTAAAATTTAATTGACTATGTCAAACCGCCATTTGCGATTATGCTTTTCCGTTCTTGCATTATTAACGTGCTTAGCAAACCACTAATGTCATAAAAAGAGAAATGAAAAAGTTGGACGGATGTTATTACGGAGTATATTTTTATGAATTCATTGTGATAAATTTAGGAGCTGTGACCCAGCTAATAAGAATTACGAATATCGGATATATTGGTTTGCGTTAACAGATTCGAATATTCGATTCAATGAAAGAAAAGTCGGTAAGGCTAGATTTAATTAATATTATTATTAAGCAAATTAAAACACACAAATTTTAAATCTAGTGAAAGTAAAATGCAAAACAATTCGTTAGCCTCACGCTAGATTTGTCGATTGTTGAATAGCTCATACTACTTTGTATTTGTTCCGTGCATCTTTTGTGAAAATGTACGTTATTAAATACTTTAGATTTCTTGTGTGATAAGATTTATATATATTAAATAACACTTTAACAAATTAAAATAAAAAATTATTTTAAAAAAATAATGGATAATTTTTTAGTAAAAATAGCTAAAATCATTATTGTTAAAAATAATGTTACTAGAGTGTGTCCATATACACACTAGAAAAAATCTATATATAAATACAAAATTTATGATTGAAATGTATAGAATATAAGTATTAAGTGTATGTAATAGTTAATGTTTGATCAAGTTAGATGTGATACCGACAATATGAAATGTACGTGTGAGTATCGATTAATCTTCATGTGGAGGGGACTAGTTTTGTGGGGTGTGCAAATTTAAGAGCCACTGGATTTTTATTTTTTTTTATTTTTTTAATAAAATAAAAATTAAATTAAAAATCATATAAGAGTTGATTTTTAAATCTATAACATTGAGTAATGGATTGATTTCCCGTTTCTTGACATTGAGTAATGAATATGTAATCTTAGTGGAGTAGTTGCTACGTGCAGCTCAATTATTTATATTTGAATTAACCTTAACATTCGCAATATTTGGAGATTTGCGGGGCAAGCAGTAGACATCATGACCTCATTCCCCATGATTCATGGGATGCTCTTACCTTTCAATCAAATTCACACTCCCTCCCTTGACTAATACGGAGTACGGAGTAATTGTTATTTTAACTTTTAACTTAATTATTAAGAAATGATTTTTTAGTGTGTTTTTAGGTATATGCTAATAAGTTAAGTTTTAAAATTATTTGTTCAAATAGATATAAGTACTTCTTTAAAAAAAAAATAGTTTCTAAAAAAGATTGTTGCTAAACATGAAAAAGTTGGACACACACTAGAAAAACTATTAAAAGACAATAACTAGGCTAAAATAATACTCCTTCCGTTCAGATATGTATGTCATTTTAGGTTTAAAATCTTATTTATTAATATTTATAATTCTAGCTATTTTAAGTAAAAAGTTATTGATGATTAATAATAATTGTTCTTAAAAATTGAATTTTTAATCACTTTAATATCCTATCTCTCTATTCATTGGCTTAAAAATAAACATGCAAAAAGAGTAGGTAAAAAAGTAAGTAAAAGTATAAACTTTTTAGACTAAGGCTCTGTTCGGCTCCATACTCTTTTATCATTTTTTCTACTTCTCCTCCTTCCATCTCCTTTTTTTCCATAAATAACTGTTCGGTTCAACATACTTTCAAAATACTTTTTTATGCTTTCATCTACTCAAAAATGGAAGAAAAAAAAGTTCAATCCCCATACTTTTCCCCACTTTCAATACTTATTTGTGAAATTGGAGATTTTCTTCCATCTGCTACCCCCGACCAGTCTGAAGCTCTTCATCGTTCTTCCTCTCTTCCACTCGCAGGAACAACTCTTCGATCTCTCGCTCCTCATTCTTCTTTCAATCGCCAGATCTAGGTTTTAAATCACCTTGTTCTTTCAATTGTCAGATCTAGGGTTTCAATCGCATTCTTCTTTCTTGAGAAGAATTCGACTTCTGGCCCTCGCTCAACCATGGCTTTCTCTTCCAGATTCGACCCATTTCTCGATACTGGAGCTTCCTTTGCAGCCTTGTCAGACTTGAATATGGATTCAGCTTGATCTTTCGCCTTGTTCTTCACTGGTTGTTCTCTGTCACCCTTCCCTTCAACTGATCTTGTCCAACACCTGCGCTTTCGGCTTCTGGTCTAAGAGAGTCCTGTTTAGCAAAGAAGCATACTGGAATGAGAAAGAACTTCAGTCAAGCCGTCAAGCGAACTCTCAGTGATGAAGGAATTGTCTTTGCTAATGGGCAAGGTAAGTAGGCCTCAAAGGTTCAAGTCAGGGGTCATTCCAAGGGAAGGAGAAAGCACAGATTCATTCGAAAGCACAGATTCATCACCACTGTCAACTGCCAGATTTAGGGCATTCAGGCCTAGATCTGATATCAAATTTTGGTCAAAATTTAAGATAAGGACTTTTTGGTAATTTTGGTCAAAATTTTATCATTTTTGAGCATTTATAAGTATTGTTTATCGAATATACATAAAGAAAATAAGTATCAGCAACAACATAACTTATATTAAGTATCATGATCAAATAAGTACATAAAGTATAAGCACCAGCATTAGCATAAGTATCAGCACCACATTACCGAACAGAGCCTAAATGATGACACTCTTAAAATGTATGTCAAGAGCTAAAATGACATATATTGTCAAACAGATGGAGTATAAACTTTTTTTTCTAAAATCTACTATTTAAAAATTACTCATCTCGTTTTATAACCAATAAATAAAGAAAATTTGCATAGAAAGTGACAATATGCGCAATTTTCAACAACAAATATCGTAACTCGTCAATAAATCATCGGTTTTCTAACATGTGTCCTTTAAACATATGTTAAAATAAAATGACAAATATTTCTTAGTAAAAATATAACACTAAAATGACACTTATTTCTTGACGGATGGAGTATTTAAATTGTTTATTTTTCGATAGAATTTTATGGAAACTCTATTGATAAAATTCTAAAAAAATTATAGTAAAATAGTATAAAAAATAATTAAAAAGAGAGAGAAAATCTTATAAATAAATATGAAGAGAGTAAACAAATATTCAATTCTTATTTAGCGATTAAGATTTTTTCTGACTCAAGTTTTTCCAACTCTATCGATCAAAACCATACTCTCTTTCTTTAATTTGCCGCATTTGATAGATAGCAGTTTTATGCATAATTTATGGAAAATATTTGGCAACCTATGTTATAAATTAAAATATTATAATAATTGTTAGGTAACCTATTTGGCGATTAAGATTTTTTTTATGACATTTTATAAATTAAAATATTATAATTGTTAGGTATTCAAACAGAGCCTTCTTTCATCAAAATAAAAACAAAAAATAGAGCCGATGTAATTATTGGTAATAGTAAGACTGTGAATCATGTGATTGAAGAGAGGTCGTATATAAAGATCATCATTTAATGATGATACTCATATTAAGATCAAGATTTTTGAGTTTATAAAGTGAAGATGAAAAAAATAATAAAATATTTTGTGTTAAAAATTATCAGAAAATAGTATCTTATAGTCAGAATAAAGTTTCAATAAAAACTTTTTTTCTAAAATGAAAAACCCAATCTAACATTTTTTAGAATTTTTTTTTCTAATTTAACAAATAATAAATTTATAGTTTTTCTTATGTGGATGACTTAAGTATCTTATCCATTTATAAAAATACAAAAATAACAAAATTGTCAACTTTTAAAAATAAATCAATAAAAAAATATCATCCAGATAATACTCATCTCTATTTTAGTGTATTGATTTACACAAAAATCTAACATTGTCTTTTTTTCTTTTACAAAAATAATGATGCTCGATTTTATCTAGTGATCCACATTCATCAAGTTATGTATGACGTGTCGAAGCTGGAAAACTATGATTTGTCCACTGAACCAGATCTAATCTCACCCGTCCATATCCACCAAACACCATCTGCACCGTCCATATTTTTCTACATGACGTGGATAAGGATGGTAAAATAGATACGTTATTTTGGAAAATAAAAAATAAAACGTTACTGCAGGCAGCCAGGAAATTAAGCAAAGTTTAACCAAAAAAGAAGAAGCAACCGTTGGTAAGGCTACCGCCCCTACCAGCGAACTTCTCGTGGGTCTAGTTATTAATGATTTTCCCTTTAAATTTTATTAAATATTAATATATGCAATTTTCAATTACGTATATTTTTTAGGAAAAAGTTATATGTACACAAAAAATCATCTAAACGCACACTATTTGGTACGGTTAAGTTAAACGTACATGTTGATGCGTTAAACCTTAACGCACAAGGGACAAAACTGAAAAAAAAATGAAAAATATCTGGAATTGGTGCGTTAAACCTTAACGTATGACATTATAGCTGTGCGTTAAACCTTACCGCACAAGTTAGCAATTATGCCTTTAACGCGGCCTTAAAAAAAATTAAAAAAATTTGGGGTGCGTTAACATTAGCACATTTTATTTATTTATTTATAGGTTAACATTAACAATACAACTATATGATATAACCAAATTGGATATAACTATAAGGATATGACCAAATTAGATATAACTATAGGATATAACGATATGATATAACCAAATTGGATATAACCATAGTATAAAACTATAGAATATAATACATGATATAACCATAGTATATATAACCAAATTGGATATAACTATAAGGATATAACCATAGTATATAACAGTGAAATATAATATAGGATATAACCATAGTATATAACAATAGAATATAACCATAAGATAAAATCATATTATATAACTATAGGATATAACGATATGATATAACCAAATTGGATATAACTATAAGATAAAACCATAGTATATATAGTTATAAGATATAACCATAGTATAACTATAAGATATCCATAGTATATATATACTATGGTTATATCTTAGAGTTATATCCAATTTGGTTATATTCTATAGTTATATAATATGGTTATATCGTATATCTTAAAGTTATATAACTATATGATATAACTAAATTGGATATAACTGTAAGGATATATACAGTGGCGGACCCATGGGGGCTTGAGTGGGCGGCCGCCCCCGCTTAGCCCCCGGAAACCGTCGAGATTAGGGAAGAGCCGGCGGCGAGCTGCCATTGAAGC
Organism: Rheum nobile; assembly: GCA_027886185.1. Classification (NCBI taxonomy): domain Eukaryota; kingdom Viridiplantae; phylum Streptophyta; class Magnoliopsida; order Caryophyllales; family Polygonaceae; genus Rheum; species Rheum nobile. The sequence continues at coordinate 691,300 of WOAB01000292.1, read as the reverse complement.
CCCTGCGGCGAGCTAGAATTGGGGGCTGAAGACCGAGGTCGAAGACGACCTCGTTTTGCCTTTTTTTTTAAATTTTAAAACGGTGCCAAAACGACGTCGTTTTGGTCCCATGCCAAACGACGTCGTTTTGTTAAAAAAATAAAGTCTTCATTTCAGTTTTTTTTTTAAAAAAATCAAAAAACAATACTTCTTTGGCTTTTCCCCCTTTCTGAATGTCAAAATTCGAAGCTTTGAAATTTTGGTTGTTGCTGCGCTGCACAATGCACTTGGGGTCCGCCACTGCCTCCCACGGCGACGACTCGCCACCGAAAACCGCCCGCCGCCACTGCTCGTCGGCTCGCCGCCACTGTAAGTCTCGGTTGCTCACTTGCTCCCCCTCCCCTTTAATGTTTTTAGGGTTTGAAACTTTGAATAGATTTTGGTTAAATTGTTTTTGTTGAATTTGAACTCAATTGATTTTGTTTAGGTATTTAGATTTGTTTTCTATCTATATCTATTTGTCTTGTTGGTTGAATTGTATTGATAATTGGTTGAAAATTGTAATTTAAGATTGATTTTGTTTGAATTGAAAATTGGTTGAAGAACAAATGTGAAGTTGCTTTCTTTTTTATTAGGATTATGGACAAATTTGTTATTCGGAGTAAGAAATCAACAATTCCAAATATCGAGCCTCCAAATACATCTCATGAACATCCAAATATTGATGTTGGTGGATCGAGCCCTAAAAGAGCTCGAGTATGTGAAGATGATGTGATTAGTGATCCGGGATTGAGAAAACCTATCAACGATTATGATCCTCGGATTAGAGACGATGTTAGGAGGGATTATGTGATTAAGGGTCTTTGTCAACCTCTTCATCATGATTTTGTAATTACTGATATATATTAAGCGACACATATTTTGAGTTATGTTAAGCAATCTCGCCCCCCCTTCCAACAATTCCTGGGTCCGCCACTGGATATATATATATATATATAACCAAATTGGATATAACTATAAGATATAATCATAATATATAACTATATGATATAATCATAGTATATAACTATATGATGTAATATATGATATAACCATAGTATATCACGATATGATGTAATTAAATTGGATATAACCATAGTATATAACTATAGGATATAACCATAGTATATAACAATAGAATATAACCATAAGATATAATCACAGTATATAACTATAGGATATAACGATATGATATAACCAAATTGGTTATATCCTATAGTTATATACCATGGCTATATCCAATTTGGTTACATCATATAGTTATATACTATGATTATATCCAATTTGGTCATATTCTTATAGTTATATCCAATTTGGTTATATATTATGGTTATATTCTATATTTATATACTATGGTTATATCATGTATTATATTTTATTGTTATATACTATGGTTACATCCAATTTGGTTATACCATATCGTTATATCCTATAGTTATATACTATAATATATTATATAGTTATATACTATAATATATTATATAGTTATATACTATTGTTATATCATATAGTTATATACTATGATTATATCTTATAGTTATATCCAATTTGGTTATATCATATCATTATATCCTATAGTTATATACTATGATTCTATCTTATGGTTATATTTTTTTGTTATATACTATGGTTATATCCTATATTATATTCTATAGTTATACACTATGATTATAGCATATAGTTATATACTATGATTATATCCAATTCGGTTATATTCAATTTGGTTATATCAAATTTGGTTATATCCTATAGTTATATACTATATTTTATAGTTATATATTATGGTTATATCATATAGTTATATACTATGATTATATAGTATAGTTATATCTAATTTGGTTATATCCTTATAGTTATATTCAATTTGATTATATCATATAGTTATACTGTTAATGGTTATATCATATAGTTATATCCATTTTTTTTGGGTGCGTTAACATTAGCAGTACTGTACTGCTAATGTTAACGCACCCCCCCCCCATTTTTTTTTACGCCGCGTTACAGGCCCAATTGCTAACTTGTACGGTAAGGTTTAACGCACAACTACAGTGTCATACGTTAAGGTTTAACGCACCAATTTTGGACATTTTTCAAAAAAAAAATTCCAGTTTTGTCCCTGTGCGTTAAGGTTTAACGCACCAACATGTACGTTTAACTTAACCGCACCAAAATAGTGTGCGTTTAGACGATTTTTTGTGTGCATATAGGGGGACCCATTTTTTATTATGCTGCAACTATATTATTAAAAGTGTGTGAGTATATTTTTTGTACTATGTTTATATATACTTTGTGATATATGTATATATATATTTTATGCTATGTCTACATATATTTTATATTATAAGTCAATCTACATTCACAGTGTGTAGATAAATGCGTGCTATATAAGTTTGATGCACTATTCATCTAATTGTCAATTGATTTTAAGATGAAACATATCGGGTCTATCTGTGCATGTGTGATGTATGTGCACGTTCCAAGTCTATTGAATCCTTAACATGGTATCAGAACCAGATTTCGGTCTAAGTTTGCTTCCAGGTTTTTTGGACTTAGCCCGCTATAAGGGCATGACATGGGGCTAACTCGTTGAGCTTGTCGACTTTAAGACATTGTTTGGGCTTAGTCCATTATGATGTCGTGATATGAGTTAACTTGGCTTGTCGTCCTAAAAACATGTTGTCAACTGGTCTAAATAATTACGCCTGAAGAACGTGTAAAGATAAATACTATACTACCTCAGAAATTTGAACTAAAACAAGACTACTATATACGATTAGTGAGTTATTTCTTTTATTATTAATCAGTTTTAGGATAAAATTTCGCTAAACTTATATATTAGATTTTTACGTGTTAAGCTCTTACTTACACATAATCCCGTTATTAGTCCACACACTTAAATAATATATTTTAGATTATTTATACGTACTATATATATTGTAGTAGTGTCATACATAAACAATGCGCACATATAATTCATTTTCGCATACAAGGCCGGTTCTAACACGGTCGTTACCTTGAATAAAAAAGACATTCTGTGTAATGAATAATATATTCAACATTTATAAAACTAAGTTTATATATATATATATATATGTATGACACTCAAAAATCAAAATGATGACCACCCATATTCACGTATAACACGCTCATTTGAAATTTATAATAGTGTGAGGATTACTTTTGCATTAAAATTGCTTATTTTGTGGTATTTTATAATAGAAAATAAGGAGAGATTGGTTCACGCGCAATTGTCTTATTACATCGGCCTTGTCGTGTCCTCGATCTCATCTGTATGTCTAGTGACCCTGCATCTATATAGAGTATTAGCTACTTTTTCAATAAAGACCCCTCTTCTTTTTCTTTTTCTTTTCCCTTTTTCTTTCAAATTGTTATTTTCTTTGATAGCTCCCCATATCAACCCTCTTCTTCTAGGTCATTCTTATACTCGTACGATATTTCTTTTCTTTTGAGATATTATCACATAAATTAAACGAAAAAGTTTATTTCATACTATTAAAATAACTTCAGTACAGATACATAAAAAAATAGAATATAACGAATAAACTATAATATTTGTGTATAGACATAAAAAAGTCTAATTAAAATAAATAAATATAAGAGATAAATATTGTTAAAGAGTAAACTATAGCTGATCTTGATACTATTCTAATTTTTTTCTTATTAAAAAATATATAAAATTATAAATATATAAATAATATAAAAGTACAACTAAAAAAAAGAGAAATTTTTATTATGCTATAAAAGTGGATTTTAATTTATTTTGAGTTGATGTCAATTCGGGTTTGATCATATTCGAATCGTTAAAATTTATGGATTGATTGAGTTGGATTATAACCGAATAGGATTCGGGTTAACATATGTCAACAATGTCAATTTTTATAATTATTATATAAATTGTTATAAATTAGATAAATAATTAATAATGAAGTAACGAGTACGTCATGTTCAGGAATTCAGATTTGGATCGGATTCAAGTTCGTCGAGTTTGAATTTAGGTCGAATTTGGATGTCTGTTCACGTCTTTCTTAACCCACTACATTTTATATATCATATTTCAGCCCCAAAAAAATCGATAGGGGTTTTAAAGTCAGGTCAATTTTTGATAAATCTACCACTAACCATATGTACGTTCTAGATATTTGTGAAAGAAATTCAATATTTGTATTCATATCACAGTTGATACTAAAAGCGCAAGTTAAGATATACATCTATCAACCAACATTCACTTTGGTCTAATATTTTGATACTAGATTTTCTTAAGTATTTTATCAAAAGATTTCGAGTTCGATTCTTACTGGAGGTGAGTATAGAGACATTGATGTTTGAAGGAGTCTATCACTTTATGTGTCAATAGTATCACGGTCTTGATGTAGAGCGACTCTGTCCGATCGAACCAGACGATCAAGACAAAAGAAAAGATATACATCTATCATTCTTTAATAAATCTCTTGCTTAAGCATATTTCAAATTTACTTAGCGATAGTTTTTTTTACAAGCAAATACTAGAATCCTTGTTAGATACAATGTCAGCCTAAATCATCATAGCGGATGACGACGTGTAATTGCCCAACCAAGAACCAATAGTTTAACTTTTTTATATCTCCAAATAAAAACGGATTTTATATCTCCAAATAACAACCAAGAACCAATAGCGGATGACGACGTGTAATCTACTATATAATAACTAAAGCAGAATACCAGCTAAGCCACGTGGCGCTCCTACAATAACCAAAAAAAAATTTCATCACGTGGCGTCACAATATTAATTTTGACACGTGGCAACCTGTGAATTTTTTAGATTTAAATTAAAATTCACAAATTTGGAATATCCTACAGTTACATTAAATTAAAGATCAGTCGAAATAAATTTATATTACTTTATTTCCTTAATTAATAAATTCTCACTTTATTCTCGGTAAGCTAATATATGCAGATTTGATATGAAATAAAAATACCGACCACCTGTATGATTTTGTGCAAAAATACTAAACATGCATATCTCATACAAAACCAACACAAATGTGCAATGTAGCTAATATATGGAGATTTACATATGCACGGTTGGTTACAAAACCGCGCAACATATGCAATGTACCTAATATATGCAGATTTAGCATAAAAAACTCAATTTGTTGTGCTATGACAAATAGCACAAAAACTAAACCTGGTGACAAATACATTTTTGTAACCAAAACAAATGCTGCAAAATTTAACCTACTGGAATGAACCAAAAATGAACCTGCTGCAAAAACTTAGCCTGATACACATTTCTAAACCAAGAACATTCCGACAAATTTGAACTTGCTGGATTGAACCACAAATGAACCTGCCCCAAAAAATGAACATGCTACACTTTCCTAATCAAATAAACTGGATTGCCCAAAAATATAACAATACACTTTATTAAATGCCTCAAAAGTATAACAAATCTGCAATTTCCAAAAACAACTGTGCAAATTTGATTACAAAAAATCCAACTGCAATATCTACACAATAAAATCAAAACCCTAAAGTAAACATTAATAAATGATATTCCAAATATACTGCAGATTTCAAAAATGTAATAAAGGATATCCAAAAGTCAGCAATATACTGTATATCCATGTTTTCCATAAGTGTAGAACCAAATAATTTGATCCTTTCAGCACGATTTTGCAGTATAAATTCAATGCTTTTAGGGGTTATAAAACTACAACTCCTCCCACAATATCAGTACAAAACAGTTGAACCATATCAAAACTACGGTTACACAATCGGTTGTTCATCATTTAGCATGTATGTGGAAAGAACTAAACTTATTTGTTTGCAAAGATATTATATACTGATTATTATGCACTGATTGATGAAAATAGTTAAACTGAATACTGATTATAATATTATGTATACACTCTATATGATTTAGGTGTTTGTTAATATTAAGTAGTTATTAGAAAACTGATTACAAACTAATTTTATTTCCTAAGTCATAAATGCACAGAGATGAGTTTATGAACACATATTTTTAAATGACCGAGGATCCGTTAAATGATGTCCCCATTTCTAGCATAATCTCATTACTTATTGATTTAGTTTGATAATTGCTAGATAGTTAAGTGTTGTGCCTTTCAGAGTGACTGACGTCTTTTGGTCACCTTAGCTACTCTTTAGCATGTAATAATAATTTTATATAATTATTCTTTTGGTCACTTTAGCTATTCTTTAGCATGTAATAACAATTTATTAAAGCTACTAAACTGAATTTATTTAGTACACTGGATAATGCACAAATATTAGAATAAACTGAAAGATTCTAATGTTTGACAAAACTATGATTACAAAAGATTCTTTAGCATTAAATAATGTTTGACATTCTAATACTTACTACACTGGATAAGGCACAGATATTGTAATAACATTTTATCTCTTTAGTGAGTAATAAAAGATAGTCTTAATTTTAGTATAGGAGGCATACATTTAGATCTTTCAGTTTAGGTTAAGGTTTAGCTCTTGGCTTATGTGTCGAGTACAATCCCACATGGAATTCCTATAACAAAATAAATAAGTTAAGTACATAATAGATTTAAAAATTAAATTAACATAGTATGATGTTAATTTTAAAGATAAATAACCATGACCTGGAAGTATATCTTGAATCAGAATAAGAGATCTATCTTGGATTTCATATGTTGAAACCTATAATTGGAAATTATTTAAAATCGGTATTCACACTACCAGTTAATTATGATAAAGATAGACTAAATTTATATGGTACAAGCACTACCTTACAGAATATGATTCAAAGTGAACTTCACATTTTGACTTTCAAAAAGAAATAATCTAAATTTCCAAAAAATAATTACTGACTTTCAAAAAATATTACCTTGCAGAATATGATTCAAAGTGAACTTCACATTCTGACAATCTGATTTCCAGTTCAGAACAATTTAAAGGTGTAGGGTATATTTTTAGATCTATAAGAAACAGTTTGAAAGTCAATAATTATATTATAAGTTAAGAAACAAAAAAAAAAATCTAAATTGAAATGACAGAAAGACTCCATTGCATACTATGATCATATTGAACATGACATTTCCAATGTAATATTTTTTTTGTTATCAGGGATAGCTCGTGTGCTCACATGCAATCAGAGAGAGTAAACAATTGCAAAGAATATGGGATATATAGTAAGTTTATCTAGAAAAGCACGTTACAATTAGTATTTGTTTTTTGTATTCATATTTTTAGATATGTCAATTTGGTTTTATGAAATTGTAAATATACCTATTGGGCCAATTAACCCATTAAATGTTAGCATCATAAATATATATATATACTTATTTTATGGCCCAAATAGCCCATTAATTTTTTAGTAATCTGAAATGTTAAATTTTTTTACTATACAATTTTTTAATCTGTCTTCTTTCAATCAAATTTTTTTACGGATCAATTTTTCATTATAGATAAGCAATCATACTATACTTCTCAAATTATGTAGCTAAATGTATAATATTTTTGAACAATTAAATCACATAATACAAGCGATTCATATCAAAAACCGAAATATCAATGTTTACTTAAGAATTAGCACCCAATTATATCCAAACTCCCCTTGATTATTGTTTGTTCACGTTTTATTGAATAAATTCATTCGATGGTTTCAAACGGAAGGGATGGCCAGAGTTATAGATAAATATATAAACACAAAGACATATTGAGAGAAAGAGATACTCACGAAAATGAACCATGCTTGGTTCGGACAACTTCGGACTTTGAGTTCAGAGGAAAACTCCAGATGGGCTTCAGAACTTGCGATCCATATCTTCTTTCTCCGAGAAAATTAGGGTTTTGGGAACCTTCCAATAGCAACTCCAGATCTACTCATCAAGTCGTTTTTTTTTCCTTTGCATGTTACAGAAAAAAAAAGTAGAAGAGATGTTTTTCTTTGGATCTGAACATGCAAATGAGATTAAGCTTCTTTTTTTCCAGATTTGTGAGATCTAGATCTCCTTTTGGAGTTTGTTTAGGGTAGATATCCATCATTGGGTCACAAAAAACTTGGATCTGTAATCTTTATATCAGAGTGTTTTTGGAGGAAAAAAAACTTGGATCTGGAAGATTTACAAAAAGAAAGAGAAGCAGATTGTGGACGGAATTTCCAGAAACGGAAATATGAAGAAAATCCTAAAAGCTTTAATCTGTAATTAGAAATGGAGATGAAATTTGAAAGAAGCAAAAAAGAAAGAATGTTCTTCACTGTTGAACATAAAAGAGAGAGAGGGACACCGAAACGGAAAGGAGGCGGAAGAGAAATGGTTAGGGTTTGTCCGATCGAGGGCTTTTGTATTTTTTGTATTTTTTTAAATATAAAATAAATGGAAAATGGGTTAAAGAACTAGGCTTGATCTGTAATGATCGGCTGTAACTAATTGGGCTTTAAGTCCATTTATTATATAAATGGCCTAATTGAAGTCGGACATGTAATCGGGCTTGATTTAAAAATATGAAGCCTATTATTAACCCAATTCGATGTATGTGTTATTATTTTCAGCCTATTCCAATATTATTTTGGCATATATATCCATTTATTATTTATAATTCTATTTTTAATATTAAAATAAATATTTAGTATGTACAAAGTTGTATTATTTAAAAGTGTTTATATATTATTATAAACTTAAAATAAATGATTAGTTTATATATTTATTTATTTTGTCTATCCCCGTATGAAAAACTACTTAGCCAAATTTTACTATTAATAAAGTTATCGAGAGTTTCGCCTCTTTTTATATAATATAATTTTTTAATATCTGTAATATTTGTATTCAATTAGTCATTTTTTATATAATAATTTATCTATTTCTATAACAGTCATTAACTAAATATTTTTATATGAATGACATATATAATTTAAATATACTATTTTTATAAATATAAAAATAAATAAATAAATTTCGTACAAGATACGATTACTACACTAGTTATATAAAAACTAATTTTATATCTCCAAATAACAACTACTCCGATATTCAAATGACGACGTGTAATTGCCCAACCAAGAACCAATCTTTGAAAGAAAATAAAAAGAAATAAGGATAGGTGGCAGTAAAGGGGGAGGTCCACCCTGGGCCTGGGGAGTTGCGACAATCAAGTACTCTTGTTTTCTTCTTATTATTATTTTCTTTTATTTTTCCAATAAATATAATTTTATTTTAACATTTTGTCTAACGTGTGATCATTGATACATGTTAATAGTTCAAATTTGAAAACCTTTTTTTAAATATTCACTAAAATAGAAGGGATAAATCCCTAAAAAAAAGAGTTAAACTATTAGCTAAAATTAAAATAAATTATTACTAAGAACATTTATCATTTTTTAATAAACTATTACTAAGAACATCTTCAATGTTGATAAATATTACTACATTAGTGATATTTGTTAGAGTATCTTATTTTACTTTTTTTAATCTACTTTTCTTATGGACCCATAATGTTTTTTTTTATCTTTTTTCTTTGCTTTTAATATAAAAAAATTATATATAAAAAAAAGACAATTATCATTAATTTCTTACATTCTTTTTTATTTTATTTTTTTAAAATTACTTATAATACCCAAAACACCACTATTATAAATGGTCTAAATATGGGGTATTTATAGTACACACATTAGAAAAAATATTTATTTAAATTATTATATGAAGTGGTGTGTGATTTTCCAAGCATCTTTCTGTCCCTCTTGTTGGACAGGCATTAAATATTCCCCTCTTTCTTTTCTCTTTTTTCAAAATCTACCCCCATTTCTTTAATTTTCGGTTTGCTCACAAGTATTTTGACCATATCTCCTTCCCCCACTCTGTATAAAATCCCTTCAAACCCCCTCTTCTCTTTCATCATCCACATCTTCTCTATCTCAAACCCTACTTTTTCTCTCTCTCTCTAAACAAACTAATACCGTACTTAAGAAGCTAATTACGCAAAACTCCCCTGTTTTCCCCTGTTCTACTTTGAACCACTTCCCTCAGTTTTTCTTCACAAACTCCTCTGTTTTCCCCTGTTTCAGCTTCTTTCTTTCGTTCTCATAGTCTCTAATGGCGGAAGTCACATTGAAAAGGCAGAGAGAGGAGGAAGAGGGAGTAACAGAAGAAGTTTTCAAGAGACAGAAATCATACGAAGACATCCTCTCCATCCTCGACGAAGACGAGGAAGAACCCATCCAAGATCTATCCTCTCTCATCACAACCCTGCAACAAGAGATCTCTTCAAATCCCCAGATGAGCAGTTCCTCTTCTGAGGCCGACCTTTCCCTGGAAGATGAGAGCGAGAGGGTGATGAAGCACCTTCTAGAAGCTTCTGATGACGAGCTGGGGATACCCAACGCGGAGGCGGCTGATCAGTTTGGTGGGTCCCAGGGGGCGGTGTCGCTGGAGGAGATCGACGGCGGAGATCTGTTGCTGCACCCGGCGGCGGATGGGTTTGGAGATGGGTTGTTGTGGGAGATTGAAGATGAGGCCGCTAACTATTACGCCCTCTTGCAATCTGAGCTTTTCATGTAAAGGGGGGTTCAGTGGAATTAGTCAGAAAATTAGGGTCTTGAAACGTGAATAGCAGAAAAAGGAGGAGGGGAATATGAAAATGAAAGTGGCTTTTTTTTAATGGGGTTTCATTTTGGTGCACTCTTCTATTGTAAATTATGACAGTGACCCTCAAGTCTTAGAAATTGAGAAGCTAGAACGTTAATTCTTTAATTATATACATTCTACCATTTCTATGTGTTACAACAACTTACCTTTGTGGCTTTGTTACATGTCTTTTCTCAATCTTTATTATTTTCATGGTTTATAACAGCTATGCACATAGCTTGAGGTTTAAGGCACATGACTTGTTATTAAGATTTTTATATAGATAGTTATTTGATTATTGATCATGTGAGAATGATTATAAATCTTACTTCATCCGTTTCAAAATATAGTTTTTGATTCTGTTTTTGACACTATTAACGGTTGAAGAAAATTTTTAAGATTTTTTTTTCAATATATAAGAAAAAATATAGTAACGTGGGGTCTTATTTGATTCGTCTTAGTACTTTGACAATATTTATTAACATGTAATTTGAGATATTAACGATATAAAATACGCATCGATAAGTGTACAAAAAGAAATGTCGACAAGTGTGTAAAAAGAAACAGGAACTATATTTTGAGATGAAGGAAGTATATAAAAAACGAGGTGTTTATATTTACACTAATATATGCCTACATATATTGTGTCCATAATGAATGAATGAATGAATGAGATGTGTGCACTAATATATGCATATATATATTTTTTATTTATTTTTGATGAAAACCTATATATATTTTCACATCTACATATAACCATCCATTTTCACTACTTTTTAACCTCACATCTACGTATAACCATCCATTTTCACTACTTTTTAATCAATAGTGTTTAAAAAACATAAATATTTTATTATAAAGGATTTTTTTAATGTATAATAAAAATCCTATATTTAGTAATAATTCTTTTTAATAACTAATTTAACTTTTTTCTTATTGTTTACCTTTTTACTTTAAAAAATATTTTAATTTTTTCCCCTAAATTTAACTATTAATATGTGTCCTATTTCCCTAAAAAAATAGGACACACATTTGACAAATCGTATTATAAAAAGACATTGGAGAAGTAGAAGGGGAGTGAATGATGGTAGGGTATATTTCCCTAAAAAAATATTGATAGCACGAATCTCAAAATAATGATTTCGAAAAATAAGAGAAATGAAATGTTATCCTTATCTTAGGAAGAAAGCCTAATATTATCGTAAAAAGAAAGGAAAAAAAATGAGATCCACAAAAAAAAAAAAAAAAACTTTTTTAGGAGGGACGTTGGTATTTTTTAGGGTCACTTGTTTACGGTTCATGATTATCTTAGGTCTAGTAAAACTTTGGGCACGAAACAAAATGGAAATGACATTGATATATGAACCGTCGATAGATACCTTTTCATCGTCTGTAATATTGTTTTTTTTTAATCAAATTTTTAAGGATTTTTTTAACTATTGTGTATGATGGATATACAATAAAATCTCATATTTAATAATAATTTATTTTAGTTATTATTTTAATTTTTTTTAAGGGTTCAATTCTTTTACTTTAGAAAATATTTTAGAAAATAATTCAAATTTAATCTATTAACATGTATCCATAAATACACGACACATAAACACATATTAGACAAACTAATTTTTTAATATCGAGAAACAAACACATGACATGAATTTTTTGAAATGAATAGAAATATATTTCGCGGTGACATTTTTAGTATCGACGTGACGACGTCCAATTAAAATTCAAGAAGAATTTTATCTTATCGATCTCTTAATTGATCAGATCTCAATAAAATAAAAAAGTTTTGAAGATTTTTCCTAATCATGTAGATGAGAATACTTCTATCCAACTATAAACTTCTTTTAATAAATAAAAATAAAGTTGGTAAAACCGTAGAAAGTATGTGAGCCGATAGACGGAGGGTCGTGCACACACAAGACTCAGTATATAAACCCTGTGATATTTCATCTTAAAATTAATTAATAATAAAAGGAGTGATCACTAAGCTTATATACGAGTCTTGTTATTTTCAACTTTTCAATGTGGTATGAACTTTATATCCCAACAAAAACTAGCAATAGTGAGACTTAAGCACGTATAGATCTGATTCATTTTTCAAAGTTTATGATTCTTACAAATCAAAAGATCATTTCTTACACATTCATGTTCGTTCAGGACTAACATTTCACATTGAAGACTTGTGAATAAAAGGCCTAGTATATAAGTTTAGTAGACTCCTTCTCCTATTGCCAATTGGTTTTAGGATGAAACTCTATTGGACTTATACGCACATGTGCGCACGAGTTGACATGTCACCCCTTTATTGGCCCACCAGACTTTATCATGGTATTAGAGCGGGTTCTAGGTCTGGGTTCGTTTCCTAGTTTATCTGAGCTTAGTCCGTCATGATGGCGTGATATGGACTATCTCGTTTGGCTTGTCGGCCTTAAGACATTGTTTGGACTTAGCCCGCCATGATGACGTGATATGGACTAACTCATTTGGCTTACCGATCTTAAGGCATGTTGTCAAGTGTCAAACACTTAAGGGAGCGTGTTAGAAATAAGATCATACATCGAAAACTTGAAAATAAAAGACTTAGTATATAAGCTTAGTGGACTTCTTCTCCTATTGCCAATTAATTTTAAGATAGAACATCACTGAACTTATGTGTTGGACTTATACACATATACACACGAGTTAACACGTCATCCCTTTATTGGCCCATCAGACTTTATCAGAATTAAGGTGCAATAAGGCACACGTACCCGAGGCAATAAGCCACACGTACCCTTTCGGATATGATTTGACTCAACATTAATTGTATCCATTATCCTATACAAAAGCTTCAGTCAAATCAACCTAGCTAGTGGATTTTATCATTTATGCACAACTTTGTATAATCTATATAGACCAGATAATCTACCAGGGACCAGTCCCAATTAAGGGATATCTATAATTTCAAATGATAGTTTATAGTATGAAACTGAGTTTAATTGTTTGGAGTTTGGACTATGCATTAAGCATCGATCAATTATAATATCCTATAAACGGAATAGGCCGGTTGTGTTTGAGCACAAAAATGCTCCTTTCATATTACTTATCTTTTTAAACTTTGTCACACGTATTACAGAATTTTTACTTGTACTAAAATATTTCTAGTTTACATGCGTAGAAAATTAAAAAATATAAAAATTAATTAATTAGTCTGTATAGAAAAAAAGAGTCTAAATAAGAGTAAGTAAATATAAAGGGTAAATTTGATAAACATATATCGTCTAAAATGACTAAAACCATAGATGTATATGAACAAAATATCTATTCTGAAAAAGAGAATATAAAATAAGTCATTTATAATATATATATCATATCACCAACAAACTATTATGAACCACAAACTTCCAACTCTATATAAATATCTACTTTTCTATAAATTCACATAATAATAAATAGGTCAGCTACTTACACCAAACAAAACCTTACACATGTAAACTCTTGCTGAATATCAATTACTTCTAAAGAGTTGCTCCATCCCATAAAAAATAAGTGTTATTTTAGATTCCAATTTTTATTAAGAAATATTATGACTTTATAATTTTAGGTAATGACTTATTGACGATTTATGAGATATGTTATTGAAAGTGACACATATTGATAATCTATGTGAATTCTCTTTTGTATTGGTTTAAAATGAGATGAATAGTTATTAGATTGTAAATTTTAGAAAAAAGTTAGTAATATTTTAATTTAATAATTGTATTTCATAATAGTTGTGTCAAATGCCAAAATGACATTTATTTGTTAACTGATGAAGTATTAATTATTCTCTTTGTTTAATAATACTTGTCATTTTAACATTTAACACAACACAACTATTACGGATTATAATAACTAAGCTAATACACTATAACATTTATCTAAAATCTACAAAGTTATAGTTACTCACCTAATTTCAAACCAATAAATAAAGAGAATTTACATAAAGATTGTTAACATATACAATATTCAGTAACATATATGTAACTTAACAATAGATTATCATTTAAAACTCTAATATAATAACATATCTTAACAACCGACTATCCTAGTGAATTTGTGCTCCTAACGAACGTAACTGTTTTACAGAGTTAGGGCTAAATAATTCCATATTTTAGTTGTTGCAGAAGATCGAGCTTGATTAAAGGCGACCAAGAATATTGACCTTCACATTTTTTGCAACAATTAAGACTTGGTGGTAGACTTGGGTGGTAGGACCCAAATTTCACTTAAGTTGTTTTATTCCACGCGGCTAATGTTGGAAAAATAGTCACAACAAAAAAACAATCAAACCTCGACCAAAAGAGGAAAAAAAAGTAACCAAATATCCATTTTATTTTAGTTTTGATAAGGAAATAATTAGATTGATCTTAGTTACGATGCGAATATCAGCCTAGAGCATCTTTGCGGATGGAAACACGAAGTTTTGAATCAAGACTAAAGTTAGACGCAAATGGTGAAAATCTGAGTTTAGCAATGCGATCAATAGTATCGTTCACCTCTCGAAAAATGTGTCTATATTGGACTTCCTCGAAAGAATGAATGTCAACCAAAATGTCGGCAACAACCAATTCAATTTCCCAGGGACAATCCCAAACGCCTTTCAAAGAGTTAATAAGGCAGAGATTGTCACTCTCGATTTGGAGTTTAGAGATATTTTGGTTTTTGGCATAGTTAATACTGTGTTTTAAAGCTAGTGCTTCAGCCATAAGAATGGTGTTTAATCCACAACGTTTGCTTTCCATATGTGTTACTTCGGCTTTATCATTTCTAATAATGAAACCGAGGCCAGCTTCACCATTAGGAAGTCTAGATCCATCGAAATTGATTTTATAAAAAATTTGGTGCGATTTTTCCCATTTTAAGCATCTGGTTTTTCTTATCTGGCGTGAGTTTTTCTCTGGTTGAGAATAGGTATCATCCTCTGAGAGTTTTATCCTTTTCCAATTTCTTATTAATGTGGTAATATATTGTGTGTTAAAAATAACTTGATTTCGGTTTATCCAAACACTCCACCAGGTAGTGATGAGGGTGATAAACTCTTTTTTTTTGTTAAAAGAGCTTGTAGTTCATTGATTACTTCAAATGGCTTTTTGTTTGTAATGTTTATATTCTTATCAAGGTTTTTTAAGTTTATGCTTTGTTGTTTTATTTATTTGAGGGTAAAAGGGCATTATATGAGAAGATGGAGAATGCTTCTAGGGGGTTGTTGCAAAAATCAAAATTTTTCCCAAAGTGGGCACTTTTCTTAAACTTATTTCGGATATACGCTTAGAATGAAACTTATTACGAGAATAGGCTGGCTGAGGGAGGATTGGGGTAAGTCGTTGTCCGGACAAGCGACTCACCTGAAGAAAGTCGCCATACGAAACTGCGACTCTATCCCGAAGCACAATGTGTTTATTTTTTTTAGAAAAAAGGAAGAGTCGCTGGCTCAATCAATGACTTTATCTTTTTTTAATATTTCATATTATCGCTGATTAATCAAGCGGGATTTTTTTTTAAAAAAAAATTATGTATGAGTCGCTGAACTGTGCAACGACTTACCTGTATATATTTGTTGCACTGCACAGTGCCGCGACTTACCTTTATGTATGAGTCTATTTTCCTTCATCCAACGCAACAACGACTTACCTTTATACAGCGACTTACCTTTTATGTATGAGTCATACATAATTTTTTTTCCTGCTTGATTAATCAGCGATAATATGAAATATTAAAAAAATAAAAAAATAAACACATTGTGCTTCGGGGTAGAGTCGCAATTTCGTATAGCGACTTTCTTCAGGTGAGTCGCTTGTCCGGACAACGACTTACCCCAATCCTCCCTCAGCCAGCCTATTCTCGTAATAAGTTTTCTTTTAAGCGTATATCCGGAATAAGTTTAGGAAAAGTGCCCACTTTGGGAAAAAAATCGCAAAAATCACATCCCAGTGGGACTGGAACATGCTTTTGAGTAGGGGTGTTCATCCGGTCCGGACCGGACCGGATTTTTTCAAAAGTCCGGTCTAGGACCGATTTAGACCGGACTTTATTTAAAAAAAAATAATTTAAATTCTTATTTAAAATCTATAAAAAATATCTAAAAAACATATATACTCCTAACTTATTAAATTAAGAAAAATATCTAAAAATAAATACATATAAATCTCCAAAAAAAACATATAAATTAACAAAAAAAAAATAAAAATCCGATCCACCGGTCCGGACCGATTTTTTTCCCGGGTTTGGACCGGACCGGACTGATCATTTCCAGTCCGGTCAATATTTGAACACCCCTACTTTTTAGCAAATCTATGCCTTGTAGGTAAGTCGTCATGACATATTTTCTAAAGAAAATTCTTGACTTTTGGATACGTGTATATAAGAAGACATCTAGAGCGTTCCTGATTTTAATCAATTGTTTTTTTGTTTATTATTTAATAATTGGTCAATTTCTTAACACTTTGTTTCCGTCTATTTTAGAAGCTTGTAAGTTTTTGCCGTACTTTCACGATATATACCCCAAATGAAAGAGTGAATTATACATGTGAACATTTCTTATGCCAAATAATCTTACTGGTTTTCAGAATATACATAACCCTTTATCTCAACAACAAAAACGTACCTTGTCAAGTTAGTATTTGAAAAATCCGCTAATTTAGCAATAATATAAGCTTAAAAGAATTGCATGCAAAACTTGTAAGACTTAATTATTTAAGGTGCGTGATTTACACTAGTAAGCTTAAAAGAATTGATTTCGTACACTCTTTGAAGTTGTTAATTGTTTTTGGTAAATAAGCGGATAGTAAGTACCTAATTAAACGGAATTTATTAAGAAATCTTCAATATCAGTATATGACGATATCGATAACGTGATAAGACAATATATTATCATCCCATGCGTATTCCATGTAATTTAATTAGTGTATCCCGGCCAACCTTTATATACACCTTTTTCTTTTACGAAACCTTTATCGACACTTGAAGAAAAAACAATATCAATAATGATAAAAATATCTGACCAATTAAACGACTCTTATTTTAGCTTTAATATATATAATCATATTTGATCTTTTCTCTACTATCTTATATTCTTATGTCCGATTGATTCATGGGAGGGCATAACTAGTAGAGTAGCGAAAGTAAACTGGTAAACACAACTTGGACATGTAATATACATATCAAAATCATTCTTTTAAGGGAAATTCATGTTGGTACCCCTGAGTTTAGGATTATTCCTGTTGGTGTCCCACGATTAAGTTTTTTCCTGTTGGTACCCCTAAGGTTTTGGTTTGTTCACTTTATAACCGAAATTTTTCATATCCGTATCATTTCGGTTCAAATTGATCAAATATAAGCTCATCACTATGTTTATTGACATCAACTTAGTAGGATTCGACTCTTAAAACACTCAAATCCATACTCGAACCATTCCGATTTGAATTCTTAAGGTCGAAACGGGTTGTTGCTTCGGAATTCAAATCGACATGGTTCGGACATGGATTTGGATATTTTAGGAGTCAAATCTTACTAATTTGAGGGCGAGGAACACAATGGTAGATTTGGATATAATCAATTTGAACTAGAATGGTACAAACATGAAAAAGTTTGGTTACGAAACAAACAAACCCAAACCTTAGGAGCACCAATAGGAAAAAACTTAATCGTGGGACACCAACAAGAATAACCCTAAATACAGGGACACCAACAGAAATTTCCCTTCTTTTAATCAATAACGTGATAAGAACATAGCATCACATCGTATATGCCAAATTTCGTGTACTACGAAGCAATGAGAATTTTATTATATGGAAAACGTGACTAGGTGTTGGATCGTAAAATTTATCCCACGTAAAAATATAAGATTAGTGGACTAATTTTTATGTCAATTAATATTATGATGAAATTTCACTGAAATTATAGACATGATTTATTTAGGTTTATACGTTCGTATCCATACACGTCAGTCTATCAATACACGGCTTTTCACGCTAGGTCATAACAACTAAGAAAATAATAATAAGAAAAGGTTGTGGAAAAAATAGCCTAATATATACCCTATGACAAAAATAAAATAAAAGAAAAAAAGTTATGGCAAAGTAGAGACGTAAATTGGCGAGTTGGGGACCAGTTTGGCGATGCCCACTTGATGTTGATGTGGATTAAAAATCCCACTTGCATACGCCTCAATTGCAAGTACTTGTACTTGTGTTTGTTACATTATTCATTAGTTTGAATGTTTGGTCATTGCCCTTTATTAAAAGAGCAAGCAAAGGAACGCATATAAATATTTGGAAAATTTGTGCTAGTATCCTTGAGTTTAGGGTTATTTTTATTAGTGTCCCACAATTAAGTTTTTTCCTGTTGGTGTTCCTAAGGTTTGAATTTGTTTGTTTCGTAATCAAACTTTTTCATGTTTGTACCATTCTAGTTCAAATTGATTAAATCCAAGTCTACCATTGTGTTCCTCGCCCTCAAATTAGTAAGATTTGACTCTTAAAATACCCAAATCCATGTCCGAACCATATCGATTTGAATTTCGAAGCAACAATCCGTTTCGACCTTAAGAATTCAAATCGGAATGGTTCGGGTATGAATTTGATTGTTTTAGGAGTCGAATCCTTCTAAGTTGATGTCAATAAACATAATGATGAGCTTCGATTTGATCAATTTGAACCAAAATGATACGGATATGAAAAATTTCGGTTATAAAGCGAACAAACCAAAACCTTAAGGGTACCAACAAGAAAAAACTTAATCGTGGGACACCAACATGAATAACCCTATACTCAGGGACACCAACGGGAATTTCCCTAAATATTTATATGTTAGGTAGCTTTGGTTAGATTTTGCCAATATATCAGCAATTCCACATACCTAATCACAATAACTATTCAAAAAAGGGGAAACAAAATATTTTTGCCCCCACGCAGGATCGAACTACGGACCTTCAGTTTACAAGACTGACGCTCTACCACTGAGCTATAGGGGCTTGAACATGCACATATTTTCTTATTTATTTATTAAAGAATTCACTTGTTAAAAAACAAGGAAGCTAATTGTGTTCTTATACGTTAAATGACCCTGTTGATGTCCAACATATTTTCAGTTATTCAGTCTTTTAAGTCATTTGGAGAGTGTTATGTTTGCAACTAAACAAAAAACGCCTTTCATTCTAGTATACAAAACTACAAGTAAAGTGATTGAGTTGTGTACAGTCAGATCAAATCCTCTACCCTATACAATCCCCTGCTCATGGATGTGTATTATGTTCTTCCACCTAATCAATGAACCCTAACATGACTCCAATGCTTAATATGTTCAATTTTACACTGGTTTTGGCAGCCATTTAGTACAACTGTTGCTCATGTTCCTACTCAACTGCTTTCCCCACTCATCATCTCACCTCCCCTTTCTTGAAATTTCACAAGTTCCATTGAACCTTCAGAAGAGTATGGCACCCTACCACTCTGCAAGAAGGAGGCCTTCATAATTCCCACTTCAATGGAGGGCAATGATGAGAATTGACATGCCTTTTTGTGAGTTCTATTGCTTCTGTATGTTGTAACGTTCACATACACTGCTGCTGTGTTCAGTCCACCACTTCTCTGCTTGTTCCTCACTGAAGCGTTTGCGGCTGCAGGAAGAGTGCAAGTCATAATCTGTTTAATTAAACTGATCCCGAAAAAAATCTCATACAATTGGATCAACTGTGCGGCTAGTTACCTGAATCGAACACGCTTGAGTTCAGTGCCCCCACCTGGCAAAGAGCTAAGGGTTATATAAACGCCTTGCTCATCCTGTATTACCCATTCTGATTTCTCAGTTTGTGCTTTGGTTCCATTAGCTAATGTGGTTTCACTTTTTGGAGGCGCCACCATGGTTGTCAGGGAAATGTTATCAAAGGCCAGATTTGCATCATTGGAGGCATTTGGAAGATCTAATTTGCCGCTTCCCTTGTGAACTCTTTCAGTCATCTCCTTTAACTGTCAGAAATTTAGATGTTACATTTTCATTAGGCAATACAAGTATCTAATTGAAGCTGCTATTATTGATCAATGGTAATGTAATGCACATGTTTAAGTGCTTTTCGCAACAAACAAATCTTATACAGCATATAACTGACCTGTGCAGTCAAAGATCTGATGATTTCATTTGCAGCTTTTGAGTTTTCAGCTTCATCAACTGCCACTGCTCTTGCCTCCTTGAGTTGCCTTGATGCTTTCTCTAGTTCAGACTCTAGAGACTTAATTTTGCGGGCCAGTCTTTCCACCTGTGCAATTTCACACATGTATTAAGAAACCAAACATCAAGATATGCAAATGAGAAAAGAAAAGAAAAAAAAGGATCACAGCTGTACATGAATTCTAGATACTCAATGAGCTCACCTGTGTTCTTAAGTCAATGATTTCTTGGCTTGAACTCCCATTCACAAACAATGAACTATCTCTAGTAACTTCAGGTGATGAAGTGAGACTGAGATATTTAATAGATAATGCAGATCCATCTGCTTTTGTCTTTAATGAAATGGGAGATGATGATCTAGAGACTATCCTGGAACCAGGAGCAGAGGCCGACACACGTGTACCAAACTGAGGCGGTGAAACACTAGGGTGAAACCCTGACCAAACATTTTCATTGCCAATGAGAGAGCTACCACTGTCACATTTTTCCAGTTTTACACTAGACTTTGAGCTTCCACCGTCGTTTTTCCTTAGAGTATCGACAAACGAAAGTCTGGAGAGGTGTCCTGCCAATTTGGAACCTGGTGTCTCTTTTTCCAATGATGATTCACTGGACTTTTGAATGTTATTTCTACTAGCAGGCCTGGGGATTTTTAATGACTGTCCAGGATCCACATTCTTCTTTAATTTGGAGAAACAATCGTCACACACCCGATAAGGCTTTGTCATGTTTGGAGCTAGAGAAGCTTTCAAAGATTTGCGGCTGCTGCACGCTTTGCAGAAAACAAGCCCACAGTTGTAGCAGTTATGGCGTTTTCTTCTGAAGTTAAATGGATTGTGGCAAGCAGTACATGCAGAATGATCAACACTCGTCATCCATTTATGAAGGCAAATGACTGCAGTGAAATTTGATCCACATGCTACACTCTTCACTTGTTTATCCTTGAAAAAATCAACCAAAGTGGGTTCCTTTCTGTGGTCCGTATCTCCGTGCCCCAACTGTCCATTTGTACCCATTCCCCACGTGTAAACCTCTGCTTTCGACGTCAAAACCGCAGCATGATGCGAACCACAGGCAACCTCCTCAATGAAGCAACTTGCAATTTTACCCTCGACACGAAGAGGAATCATTCCATCAGCTTCAGGACTCCCCAACTGTCCATACTTGGAGCTGCCCATTGCATATACTCGTCCTGAAATCGTCAGGCCTAGTGTAAAATCACGCCCACACGCGACTCCACTGAAGCTTAAATCTTCTATGGATGCTACACATTCTGGAATGAATCTGGCTTCTTTATCACCATGTCCAAGTTGACCATTATCACCATCTCCCCAGGTGAACAACTTACCTAATGAAGATCTGTCCAAGGAATCAGCAACACTAATAGCGTCAGTTACCATTTCAACAACAGCAGCTGTATGCCAACCACCACAGGCCACCCCAATTGTTCTTAGCCCTGCTAAAGCTTCCACTTGTTTCGGCTTCCTAACGCTGGTACGATCTCCGTGGCCTAAGGCACCAAAAGTTCCATCTCCAAATGTAAATAACTGACCAGAGGAAGACAAAACTGCAGTATGCCAAGGCCCACAGGAGACATAGGTTACATGCAAACCTTCAATAAGGCCACCTACCTTTTTAGGAACCCAATGACTGGCCTCACTTCCATGGCCAAGAAGGCCGGAGTTTCGAGTACCGTCACCCCATGTGAAAAGGTCTCCTGAAACAGTAACAGCACAAGTATGATACTCGCCACACGCGACTAGCTCAACATTCATGCCAGTGATAGTGTTGATGAGCTTTGGATGTGGAACATCTACTTCTACTCCATGTCCAAGCCTCCCACCCGACTCTTCCCCCCAACTGAAGATCTCTCCTTGCTTCGTGACCAACGCAGCATGACGTCCACCACAAGCGACGTGCTGAACATCGAGTACCACAGTTGACTCAAGGCCCTTGGGATAGAGAGCATCAATTCTGTTAACAGATGAACTACCAACTCTTTGAGTGCCACCGCCTAGGATGCCTTCACCAAGGCCTTCTCCCCAGAGAAATACATCTCCCAAGGAATCAAAGTCTTCATAACAGGAGCCCTGGCTAGATGAACTAACAACACTTGATAGGCTAACCCGTATGTCAGACGCAGAGCTTCGGTTATTACAATTATCTACACTAATGGTTGGGGAAGTGAGAGAACTTCCACCGGATTCAGGAAGGCTTTGGCTCCTGGATGCTCCGGTGTACAAAACTAAGTCAGAATATGCCTTTCCAAGTCCAGCTTGTGGTTGAAGTTCAGAAGCAGCACTCTGCAGTTCCCCTGGATCCTGATTTTCGTCATATATAAACCAAATGTTCTAAGTTAATCTATGTTGGATTAGAAGAGGCACAATACAAATCAAAATCCTCTACTGATGAACTTTTCAATAACAAAAGTGGAGACATGTATCAGAGTTAGTTACTAACAGATGATGCAAATGACTGAAAAAATTTCCTTGCATTTGGAGGAGTCTCTGATGATGAAATGCTATCCTTGCTTTCCGATCTCCATTTGCGCGACCCAGCATTTGAAATTAGCGCCTTGAGACCAACAAACCAAACTTCTGCTTCCTCCTTGTCCTTGCAAATCTGTTGTGTTCGTATAGATATAAAGAGAAATTATAAATTGGTTCCATCCACCAAGTAAGATGTAAAGTAATATTTTTCACCCATCTACTCAAAAGCAAAGTGAAATCCTGTGATAAAAAATATCTATATCTTAATCCGACAATATGAACAATCTTGAGAAACTGTTGAACTTACCAAATCCAAAGATCGATCATTGCATATCAATGAGAATGATTGATATTCCTTCTCAGGCCGGGGATATCGTTGAAAAGTAGCCTGGGAGGCATGAAAACAAACTAGATGTCATCAAGAGCAATCAAACAGAATGATCACATCACAAACAATTTATGGTGGTAAAAGTAGAATTACCGTCCGCTGTCCAGGAATAATCCTTAGTACTTGACTAAGTTTAATCTGTCTCTCCTCTTTTCCTGAATACCATATCAGTGAAGATTCATCCTAACCAAACGAAACAGAAACCAAAGATGAAAATCGGACAAATAATAGAGACTTTTTAGCAGGAAACACAGTGATTAACATAGCTAAAAGATGTGAATGACTTACATTTGATAATCGAAATGGAGAAAACTTAGGCCTTCCCCTCCTGCCATACTTGAGCAATGTGGCCCCTTTCTTCAATGCAGTGACAGCCTACACACAGTAATGAAAACACAGTTACCAAAATCATGGAGCTAGGGATTGAGTTAGCACAAGAACTAAGTAGCATAGAATAGAGTAAAATGTACCTGGTCAATATCCCTCTCGGCGGAGTTACTCCTAACTGAATCACCCATTTAAGTTGCAGAACCCCAATTCTTGAAGAACAAATATCCATTAGCAAACCCCCAAATCCCTAAACTCAGCTCCATTAAACTACTATCGTTGCACACAAACTCCGCTCTGAAATATAGAGCACAAACTCCTCCACCGGTCTTACTAACATAATCCTCCTCAATGGAAAGTGATTCAACGAAACCGAAAAAACTCTGATCACCTCTTCCAAATCCGTATCCGAACAACTACACTGTTGTTGTTTCCCTGAAATCGATTACACGAAGAACTGTTCCAAGAATTTGCAATCGGACGAATCTTGCACCTGCATTGACCAGAGGAAGGGATCGCGAGAGCGAAATCGAAATTCCGAACGACGATCTTCGGAGAAGCTCGGATTCAATGTGATCGAACAATGCGACAAAATCGAAGCTCAGATTTCGGAGGGATTGGAGGATTTGCTGAGCATAATCTTTGTTTGTTTGTTGAATGAGAGGAAGGGGGAGAATGGATTCGGCGGAAATGGGGAAAACGTAGAAACGTGCAAACCTGTTCGGCTGGCTCTGTAATGAAATTAAATTGTTCTTGAGTCTTGACTTCTTGCAATAAAATTTTATTTTATTTTCTCGTTTCTTTTGGAACGCCACGTAGGCAACCCCTCAATTAACTGCAGAATCTGGGAGTTGCGTTGGACCCACTCTTTGACAGTCAGCATTTTCTTTTTGTCATCATTACAAATCAGCAGGCCCAAAATCATTATTGGGCCTTTATTCTTTAGTGGGCTTATATTTTGTTCTCTCTTTCCGAAATCCTTTACTTTTTAACTTTTTCCACCACTTGTAATTTTTTTGGACATATGGACCCTTTAAGAATTTTCAATTAATAAAATGGATTCCTACTAATTTTTAAGGATTTAAGAGGGAGGATTTAGGAGGTAGGGAATAAGGTTTAGAGAGAGAGGAATCCATTTTTACTAAGGGTCCATTAATTTATAAAAAAGTTTATCAAAAGGTTATTTACTTAACTCACCGCTTGTACTCATATGTTACTACTTAATTCACTTTATTTGGTGTCCTCATAATTTTTAACTATTCTTAAGGTAAACTATTTCCAAAATCTTACCTTTATATTAAAAAAGGGCTAGTTTAAATCACAATCATGATTTATACCAGTGTCATTGCAAGTTAGGGTTAAAAAACTTCCATTGTATGTGTAGGTTATCAGTTATATTCCTTAGATTTTTGTGAATCAAGAGTTGTGTATTCACCTTGTTATAATACTACTAGTACCAAGAACATAAACCAGAATTGACAATTAGGGAGAGTAACAACATCAACTCCAAGCATCCCAAAGTTAAGATACAAGACAGTCAAGATTGTTCTTTCTCAGAAAAATGTACATAGCAAATGTGACAATGCAAAGTGATAGAAAATTGGATGAGCCATTTGAAGAAGAAGATCAATAGTATCTTCTATCATGGTCATCAAAACCCATGTAAGGATTCCTCTTTGCTTTCGCTCCATCAAACAGATCCGAACCCATATGAAGATTCCTCTTCGATTTCGCCCCTCTTTGATCAGCCTACACACATACATGAAATTGTTACAGTGCCGCATCATTTCACCATGGTAACTTTACTTCCCTATATGAATTGACATAAATTAGTTACCTTGGTTATAAGTCTTTGAAAAGCTTCAGTCCCATTCTCCTCAATGTACCGCTCAGCCGCGGTTAAAACGTCGTCTGGTTCCCGGAAAATAGTCTTCTTCTTGGGTAAATACCAGATTGTGGTGCTCTGATAAGGGTTAATGTAGAAAGGTCTAATGAAGTTCCTGTAGAGGTAAGAGGCGCCGTTGAACTGGGGTAACACAAGCCAGCATGTCAGGAACAACTTTGCATATCCCCATATGGGGAACCTGTACAATATTGTAACGTTTTTCATTTCATAAAACGATATAATTTTCCTAAAAGACTAAATCTTTGTGTTTAAGAGAGCTTACGATTCGAGCAATTTGGCACAAGTGAGTTCGAAGAGTGCAATTAAGGAGTACAAAACCCAATATGTGAGCCATTGTTGATCGTCAGCTCTGGAGCCAGTCTCTATTGCTTTGATTGAAGCATGTCTATTTAATTGAAACAAACAATTTTTAACCCAACAAAGGAAAAAAGACAGCTAAATATAACTAAAAGTAGAGGCTTTTGTTGGTAAAGTTGAAAGAGCAAAGTGTTAGCTAGATTTAGTGGCTTACAGTGGATAAACAAGAGCAACAACTGGCCTGCATAAGAAGAGGAGAAAACAGAGTTAATAGTAAATTTTGAAGGAAATTATACAAGGTGGGTAGAAATTAAGTACCCGGCAAGAACATCAAAGTTGTTGGCTACAACAGTGAGGAAGTTCCCAGAACCCATCTATTTTTTTACTGTCTTCTTCTTCTTCCTCTGTTTGCAAAGGCTCGATTTTTAGGGTTTTGGGAGGAGTTTAGCTACTCTCTCACTTTACCCTGCTTGTCTGAAAGGTAAAGCAGTGTCGAAGAAAGAGGACAAAATTATATGAAAAGAAAAAGAATTGGAGGAAGGGGAAAAATTATAAGAATAGTTGAACGCGTTTTAGTAGAAAAAGCAGAGGAAAATCCTTGGATTCTCTTCATTTGATGCAGAGACACCGGATTTGGGGGGTGCGGATGTAGCAACTGCATCGAAATTCGAGGACGATGACTTCTTAGGCTCTGTTCACTCTATCCAGTTTTAGAACCGGTTTTTTTTTTTATAAGGTAATAATTCGAAATACCAAATAGACTTGATAAATCGATAGACCGAGAAAAAACTCGGTAGCTGGACAGACTGACATGAAAAACAATCGAATATAACAAACGGTTCAAAAGAGAAGCAAAAAACGGAAAAGGCTTTAAGACAACTTGGAGAGGGTGGAGTATGGCTTAACAGGGGTTAGAACGAGCAAACCTAACACAATGTCGCGCCGCCGGAGAACAATCAACAGGACATTCAAAAGGAGATGCGATTTGTTTCGGTTCGAGATAAGACAATGATCGTGTGATCCCTGATGGTTTCTACTGACGATTTGCCATCAGATTGTGTCTTGTCTCTTCTTTCCGGCTGCTTCAAACGACTTGTTGGAGGTTTTCAACCCCTGTTTGAAGACTTTCTCGTTGATTTAGCCTTTTTGGTTTGCTTGTTCGGTTGTGTCTGTATTTTGTTCTTTATTGTGTCTGTTGTTTTTTATCTTTGTTTTGTTCTTTGTTGTTGTGTTTGTTGTTGTTCTATTCGCCGTTTGATCGGCCTCTCGAGTTTTCAGGTTGGTTGTCTTGGATTCTTGAATTCTTACTTTATCAAAAAAAAAAAAAGATGTGATGAGAACTCTGAGCAAAACTCCGACATAAAGAGATAATGTGGGAGATAAATTATCAGTGGGAGTTAAATTTATTAGTTTAATTATTTAAAATTTATAATTAGTATTTGGTTTTATAAATGAAGTGAATTTTCTTCAGTCTAGATTTATCATTTTTTTTCGAGAAACAAACGTAATGACCGATTTCATTTCAAAGTTGGACCAGCAGAGCTTCTTGGAAGATATACGAACTAATTTAGAACTTGTAATTCTCATCCACAAGGATGTTATAGACTGAGAAATCGTTTCTTCTGTATTTCCGGTCTAATTTTTACCTTATAAAAAAAAAGGTGAAGTGAGGAAAATGTAAATCTTAACTTGTAAATTTTTAATAATTTTAGGTGGTCATATTTAGATTCCGTTTTATAATTTTTATTAAGATTAAGGGAACTTGATTTTAGTTTTAATTTTGAGTGTCGGTAAAAAATATCAATCTAGCTTAAAGAGTATAGTATTAGTGTAGCTTAATTTTACCAAATTTATTAATGTGAACCCCAAGATTATTGAAGATTAAAAAGCTAAAATTTTATTTTCACTCATTTCAGATTGTAATACTGAACACCAATTATATATTTAAAATAATTAAGGTAATAAATCCATCTCAAACTCTAGTTAACCATCCAGTTCCACTAATCATTCAGCTCTATCTTCAGTTTCAAAAGCTATTCATTCATCTCCAACTCCTATTTCAACTGGATATATATAACAGAACATTAGTATCGGTTTGGTATATCTAGTCGAAATAGGAATTGAAGTTGAATGAGTAGTTGAAACTGAATATGAAGCCGAATTTATTAGGTGGATTATTTAAAATATATAATTGGTGTTGTGTATTACAAGTTGAAATGGGTGAAAAGTAAAATTAAATTTGTTAATCTTCAACAATCTTGGATGGTCATATTAAAGAAATTGACAAAATTAAACTACATTAATCTACTACAAACTTCTTAAACTAGATTGATATTTTTACCGAACACTCATCAAATAGATTAAGAATAAAATAAACTTATTTAAAAAGTTTGACATAATTAAACTATATTATTCTACAACAAACTATTTAAATTAGATTAACATTTTTACCTAATATTTACCAAAAAGATTAAAATAAAGTCGATATCCGTTTAAAAAAGCCTCTACAGAGCGGAGTCATCATGTTTTTGTGTAATGTCAAATTCGTACAGAAAAACATTTGGTATGACAACAAAGTCTTATAAACAGGCGCTGTCAAATCCAAACACCGAATTTCAATGACCACTGTCAAATAAAGCTTATACTTTCACATCTACATATCAAAGGTTCGTACCATTGAGATGAAACCCTAATAAATCCATAATTTTGAAAAATCCAAATCAGTGTAACTTACTACAGTGCCCCCATAATGATAGTAAGTAGTGAAATGAATCTTGACATCTATTTGGCAAAACATTTATTTGTATATGTAAGACGTTTATGTTACTAGCTACATATATATATGCTGTTACACTTTTTTGGTTAACATCAATAAGTGTATATATAACACAGAAAAATGTTGTAAGAAAAGGGGGGAAATATAGAGGGATGCAGTTTCATATATATGGAAGTGGGGAACAGAGCACCTGAAAACCCACCTGAAAGGCTGATACTCACCATGTGTGTGCTCTTCTCACTTTCATTTCCTGACTCAGCTAATTCAAACTCTTATGCCATCTTCATGTTTAATTCCTCAACTCAATTATATATATACTTAGTACAATAAAATGTCTCATGTAAGAATCTTACTAATGTTAGATCGATATCATTATACACAACAGTGCACGTATACATTATTTAATTTGTAGCTCAAACTTTATTACACAGATCGACGACTATGATACATTTGGTGTACGTACGTACGTACGTGTAATATATATATATATATATATATATGAACCAGCCAAAATACAGCTCAGCAATTCATTCTCAAATTCATGATATTCATATATATATAATCATGATTATATACCAGCAAGTAATTAAGGTACAGTACTAGAAAAACACATGAAATATAAAATCAATCACAAACGCGCGCTCTTCAATTTTTGCCTAATACTTGATCTCGCACGTACGTAATACCAACTAAATTAGCAATATTGGCATTACCCCGGCCAAACAAATAATTAATTAAAACAGCTTAAACACGCACACCGACATACACAAATCCACACTAAACACAATTAACTGAGTAGTTATTACGATGATGAAACATCGTGGTGATCACTCGCTCTACTTTGGCTGATCACACTTGATTGATCATTCCCCTGATGATGATTACTGTCTCCTGAATAATTCCTAAAAGAATTTAAAGACATTAGCATCCCAAATTGCCCCTCCGCTCCTCCGCCACCGCCGTAGCCCGGCTGCTGGCCCGATAGCAAGGCCATGGGCCCGGTTGCCAGATTCATGAAATGCAGCCCGTTGCCGCCGCCGCTAGCGCTAGTAGGAAACGCCCACATTGTATTGTTGTTATTATTAGTATTATTATTCTCACCACTCACCATCAGATTGCCGCCGTTGAAGCCGCTAGTAAAGGCCCGGCCCGGGCCCGACCCGCCGGCGACTAATTGGAGGATATTGTTTGGATCTCGGCCAGGGGCGTTTTCGTCCTTGTCAGGCTGACACCTGTCGCCGTACAGTTCAAGGGCCGAGGAGGCGGATAGGAGGTTCCTCCGGCGAGGATCGACATCGGGGAGGAGGAAGCCGCGGCCGGGGAAGTAACCGGAGGCGGAGTGGGGGCCGAGGCCGGCGGAGATGGTGGCGGAGGAGCGGGAGCTGCGGAGGGAGATGTTGAGGGAGGAGAAGTTGGCCGGGATCGTGCCGGTGCCGGTGGCGGCGATGACGGCGGGCTCGGCCTGGTGGAGGAGCCACTCGATGGTCTCGCCGTCGGTGCGGTGGCCGAGCTCCTTGGTGAGCTGGAAGACCCGGGCGGCGCAGAGGGCCGGCATCCGGATCCGGCGGCCGCGGCCGTCGACCTTGGTGTGGCGGTCCTTGGTGGAGGCGCGCTTCGGGGAGGGCTTCTTGGACGGCGGCGGCGGCGGAGCGGCGGCGGCGGGCGCAGAGTGAGGCCATCCGGATGGGTCGCCGGCGGCGAGCTGATCTTCCTTGACGGCGGCGAATTGGTGATGTGGCTTTTGGTGGAGGAGGTGCAAGAAGGTGGGTTCGTCCCCCATGGAGTCATGCATCAAAATTCAAATGTGGGTTTTAGTTTTTTCTTTTCTTTCGTCGGTAGCCCTAAAAAGTTTTTTGTTCGTTGAGAGAGAAAAGAGAGATTGATGATGATGATGATGAGGACGATGATGAAGAAGATTGAAGAGAGAACGGAAGGAAGCTTTAAGGTAAAGGAGGGTACACAATTGAGTGAGAATTATAGTGCATGTGTCAATTTACAGCTTCAATTGTCTCGCCAATTGTCACATATTCATCGCCACTCTTCTATCAATTTCTAAAGTTTTTATATCCTAATTTTAGTTACTCATTTTTTATATCCAATTGAATAGAGTCAAAAATCAAGTAAATAATAGATATGACGAAATTCAGATTTTTCATCCAAGTAAAAAAGTGGGGTAGCTAGAGATCCAATTTTATACCTCCCAGCATAAATTTTAACCTAGGACAATTATGACTATTAGTACTGTACATTTTTAAAAATGACAGATCGAAATTAGCGCGCAATAGTGGGTGGGCGGTTAATTGTTTGAATATAATTACCTAATAATTATGATATTTTTGTACGTATGGTATTAATTAATTTTACATATGCAAGAACAAAATGTACTTGCATATATGATCGAGCCGTATATGACGTACAGTATGTATGAAAGCTTGTAAAATTATAAAAGAAATGGGATATTTTAAGGATTATGGGAGTAGATTAGGTTTATGATTTAATCTATAATTTCAATTAAGTACAACACTTGTCTTGACTATTATGTGTAGGTGAGTACTATAATTGATTCTGGTAGATAGTACTAAATTTTATCTTGGTAGCTGGACGGTGGGTTTATTTGATCTTGCAACTTGCAAGCAACATTTGAAAGTTCGTAGAAAATGCAAACAAGACTAAGAGGATAAATCATTTTAAAAGGGGTGGGTCCAACTCCAACATCTAGTGCAACCCCAGCTAGCTTATCTACATTATTGCACAACTTATAATATCTAACGAGTGTACATATCGCTATAATAAAATGTGGAAAAATATCACTTAAGAACGTATGTTTATATGTGGATGTGACACACTATATATGTATATATCTACGTTTATATGTGGAAGTGTTACTAATTTATGTGTATATGTTCATTGAATACCGTCTATTCATATAAATAGGTAATTTATATTATTTAACATATATTTTATATTATGTGTTTAATTAATTGTTTAACTAATTAATGATCAAATTCATCTCTATATTTTTCTTTTTATGTGTGTATATGTTTCTTGTGTACGTACATGCACACATCATTTTCACTTTTCATGTAAGTGTGCATTTTTGCCTGATCTTTGCCCATAAAATATACTTCATATTAATTATAATGTATTTTGATAAATACCATTACGTTTTATATATGCTTTGGTTGTTTATTGAGTATTAGGTTGAAGATCGTGTGTGAGAACATTGAAAACTAATGGAAGAAAAGCGAAAAATCAAGGAAGGAATTAACAAAAGCGTTGTGCAACAAAATAAAGAGAAGAAGTGTGTGCGTTGTTTATTAAAATATAGAAATAGGATATTCGTGCAGACTAGCTCAAAGGCTTGAGTTTTAGATAGAATTTGACTAAGTCTTATTTTTTAAAACTCTATCTTTTGAAATTAGCTTTAGAAGACTTGTATTTATGGTAATAGCATTAGATCGATGAAAAAGAGCTCTTTTATGTAGACATTTGTTGACTGAGTTAAAAGATAGAAGGTGAGATCTTCTCCATGCCTATATATACATTGATTAGTTGCGCAATTTTAAAGCTTCTGAAGACACATAAAGAAGAAGACAAATTAATGTACGAACTTTTAAGTTGTAAGTGACATGAGTTAGGGTTGAGAGTTTAGTAGTCTTGTTAGATTACTTACACTTGTTTAAGGGTTAAGGCCTATGAATTTTTTGTAAAGTACTTACTCACAAGACTATTTGTAATCGGATTAATAATACAAGTAGATGTTTAAAACCGTACTATATTAACCACCACGAAGTAGAATTTTTCTTGGTAAACTATTGAGGTTTTCAATTTTCTCTAAAATATTGAGTCAAATGCTATATTTTACTGTTAATAATCAAGACATATACGATTCAACATACACTGTACGGTTTGTGAAATTTAGTAACAACACGGCGTCGTATCATATAAATTCAATCGATGGAGAATAATCGAAAGGAAATCACTCTTGTTTTAAGGAAAAAAACATATAAAAAAAAAGTGATGGTAGAAATGGAAATGAAGCATGGTGCACGTGATGTGTAGGTGCATGTTGATGAAAAGGGCCCATCGGAGCAGATGGTTCAAGTTGTTTTCCATATTTGCTGGATTGGTTTTGGCTGACTTTGACAACAAATTATTTATCGCCTCTTTAATTTCTGTCATCGCATCGTACTCCACTGTCCATCTCTCGAGAAGAATATTATGTATATCTTATAGGTTAAACCCTAATATATAAATTCTAAATTCTAAAATATAAATTTATATATATCCTAAACTCTATATCCTAAATCCTAAACTATATATCCTAAATCCTAAAATCCTATACCCTAAACTCTAAATCCTAAACCTTTAACTATAAATCATAAATCTTAAATTATAAATCTTAAACCTTAAATATTAACCCTAATTTAAAGTTTAAAGTTTAAAATATAAAATAAATAAGTAAAACTTAAAGGGTACATGAAAAGATATACAATTAGGGTGCATAAAATTTGATGCGTCACCTCACTCCTTTTTTTCTATGTATTTTCCCCCTTCAATTTAGATGTTAGATTTTATTCATAATATTATTTTTTATTATTCATAAAAGATATTAGACCATTACTAAAAAAATAAAAGCTTAAACTTATAACCATGCTTACTAGTAGGAATTAAACTCGGAGTATGAAATTATAGATACAAATTAATTTGGCTACACACGCTTGAATTTGGAGCCCTATTCGCAAACACGCGCGTTTTTCACCTGAAGTTACCTATCTTATAAATTAAACTCAATTTAATTTAAAGTATCTTAGAATTTGATCTCAATCTAGCTAATTTAAATTATGTTATGTGGCCCGTCGACCAAACTAATTAAGAGGCCTTACTAGAATGACAAGTATGTATCATATGCATATATGTAAATGCTAAATAGAGAACAACAAATTAGGAAAAAAGTCTTAATTTAAAGTGGTGTTAGGTGGGCGATAACCTTTTTGAAAGTGAGCAATTATTTATGTTGTTATTATCCACCCAAATTTGCTTCTACCATAAGGTGGGATAATGTTATTTAATTATCAACCTACAATCATTTGCGTCCTTGTCTAGACATCCATACAGCGACATTTGTGACTACATATTTCATGGTCTCCAACAAAATCTAGTTTATATATTGATATTGGTGGTTTAGTTATATAAATATATATATATGGTATATCACAGCTTTTCTCAATCACATCATATATAGTTATCTACGTACACCTTTCTAAAATTTAATAAACTGTTAACATTTAACTATGAATATGTGTGTTAACACTTAATTATTCATTAAAAAATGTGTTTTGTTTCTTTTGTCTTTAAACTCGTCGAAATATCGATATACGGTAACAGAATACAAAATTTTGTATATATCATTGTATCACTTTTATATTTTATTAGTGTTTTCCCATTCTTATTGATTTAATCGTAACATAATATATTTTCAGAACACTATACTATCTTTGTATTTTATATGCCCTTGTAATTTTATTCAAGTATTGATTCTATTAGCCTAATAGTAACCGGATGTAGCTTCATCGCTCGTCTCATCACAAATATTCTGTCCCATTTTATATTACTTTGAACAAAATTAAAGTGAAAAATTGTTCTCCTCAGTCGTTGGTTAACCTGAATCCAATACACCATATATATAATTATATATGGTTGATGAGATTTTTTTGATGAAACTATTAGACATGTACTCGATCATAGGCCAAAGCTGATTTTGATTTGAAATTGAATGGCCAAAATTACAAGTTCAAGTTGCACGTGGAGTCTCACGTGAGATGTTGTGACGGTGATGACGATGGTTCACCTTCCATCTAAATACTAGACCCGATTTTGTTTCTCATGCCCACGGATCGGATCCACAATATATTCGGATCAAGTTTATGAATCCAATTATCATGATTCAATGTCCGTTTTTGCAAGCTGATGGGTCACAGGGGCCAGCCCGCGTTGCTAAAAGCCCATTTCCAAACAATTGCAAAGTTTGTTATTAAAGTTTTTTCAAGAGATATTTTGACCCATAAACCCTTCATAATTATCAACCCTTATAACATTATGAAAGTGTCCTCAGGATTGAATATCCATAATTCATTTACACGTCATCTAAATTGAAACGAAACCTTGCTATACAACTTTTGTGATTCATTTTTCATGGATATCTTGAGGATGTATACCTATGTCACACATGATTCCTTGTATAATATATTGTTTGCTTTGTTAATTGTATAATTCAACAAGTATCAAGTACAATCATTTATCAAAATATGACGCTGTTTATTTCACGTATCTGCCCATACTTTTAGTCCATTTTTTGTTGGTCAAATACTCCATAGTCCATAGCATAGACGTACTTGTTTCGGATTGATTTCTCTTAACATACAAGAGAGTTTGAGAGGAAAGAAAACGGGTTTTCATTGAATGAATGATCAGAGTGATTACACAAAGCTTTTATAGCTGAAGCTGTGCTAACAACCTAGCAACAACTTAACGAACTTGAGAAAACAGAATGTTGACTTTCCTATCGAATAAATACACGTGTCATTACTGGTAACAACCTAACTAACTGGAATGGATGTCATCATCCCCCTCAAGTTGGAGGGTAGGAGAGACTACACCCAACTTGGCAAGGAAGTCGCGGTGTTGAATGCCAGTCAATGGCTTAGTGAGGATGTCAGCGAGTTGGCGACGAGTAGGCACGTGTGATAAAGAGATCAATCCTTCAAGGAGTTTCTCTCGGACAAAGTGACAATCCAAGTCGACATGCTTGGTTCGCTCATGATAAATGGGGTTCCGAGCAATGTAAATAGCAGCCAAGTTATCACACTTGAGATCAATCGGTGTGATGTCAGGAACACCCAATTCATGGAGAATTCTGGAGAGCCAAGCCAATTCAGCACAAACACGCCTCATGGAACGGTACTCGGCCTCTGCAGAAGACAAAGAAACGGTCTGTTGCTTCTTCGATTTCCAGGATATGGGAGAACCCCCAAAGAATATAATGAAGCCACTAACGGATCGACGGGAGTGAGGGCAGGATGCCCAGTCAGCATCACAAAAAGCCTGGAGCCGAAAATGAAGCTGTTTGGAGAGAAGAATTCCAATGTCTATAGTCCCCTTGATGTAACGAAGAGTATGAATAGCAGCAATGAGATGAGGTTGGCGAGGTTGTTGTAGAAACTGGCTGAGAAATTTGTCTCTACCATGTTGCAAAGTAGAGGCATAGCATAGGCATCCGAATCTGCGAAGACTGCTATAATCAGGTTTAGTTCCAAATAAAACTTCATAAGGAGTAGCATTATGAAGAATAGGAGAGGGGAACCTGTTGATGAGATGTGTTGCAGTAAGCACGCAGTCACCCCAAAAAGTGAGAGGGAGACCAGACTGAAACAACAATGCCCTGGAGGTTTCCAATAAGTGCTTATGTTTCCGCTCGACGACACCATTCTGTTGCGGAGTAGCAACACAAGAAGTTTGGTGGATAATACCCTTGATATCAAGGAACTGTCGTGTAACATGACTGGACCCAAGTTCTAGAGCATTATCAGATCACAAAATCTTGATTCTCTTGGTGCTGAGCAAGTGAGTCCAGGTTGAACGACTGAAATCATCGACCACAGTAAGGAAATATTTGTATCCTTCGCGAGTGACAGTGTTGTATGGCCCCTATATGTCAATGTGAATGAGCTCAAAAATATCATGTGTAGATATGCTGCTAAGAGAGAAATGAAGCCTTTGATGTCGAGCTTTAGCACATACATCACAAGCAACAATTACATCATATTTATTCACACTAGGAAACAAAGACAAGGTTTTCAGTTTATAGTATGGTAAATGGCCAAATCTATGATGCCACAACTGATAAGAAGATCTAGATTCAGTAGGAGCAATTAAGGCAGGTAAAATTGCAGAATCTTGACGAAGGAGATAGATTCCATTCTTAGAGCTACCAATGGCATGTGGCTTGCTCTTGGAAAGGCCCTGCACAACACATTCAGTGCTGGTGAACATGACTTCACATTTGAATTGTTCAGTTAATCTTGCTATAGATATCAAGTTGAACTTGAAACAAGGAACATATAGTACTCCTGTTAGAGTAAGAAGAGATGAAAGCTCCACGTCGTCTTCCATATTAACAGCAAATTTATCACCATTAGGTAAGATAATAGAGAAAGGTTTGTGTAGTGGCCGAATAGACTTAAGCAAGTTAACATCGTAGCACATGTGTGTGCTTGCACCACTATCAATCACCCAGTTTGCTACTGTAAAGAGAGGGTGAGATGTCATACCAGCCAGATTGAGTGAGGATTGAGTCTCTGTGACACCAACTGCACCACAGACTCCCTGACCTTGCGAGGAGTTGCTTTGTAATAGCTTGAGTAATTGTTGACCCTGGCTAGTAGACAAGACTGGAATAGAAGTAGTTTGAGGTGACTAATCTGCAGATGAATCTTCCCCCTAAACAGATGCTGTTAGTTTCTTGTTTTTGATGAACTTGAAGTCTGCAGGAAAACCATGAATCCGATAGCATTTGTCAATGGAATGTCCATGTTTCTTGCAATGGTTGCATATCACAGAGGACTTCTTTTGGTCAGCCTTGGTCTTGTCCTTCTGTGATACTTGCATATTATTGGTGTTGTTTCCAGCATATAGTGAGGCAGCCTCACTTAAGATCTTGGATTGAGTGCCAAGCTCTCTTTGTTTCTCTTCTTGCAACAACATCGAATACGCAGCTGGAACAGAAGGAGTTGGTTGCATCATAAGAATCTGTCCTCGGATCGATGCATAGGCTTCATTTAACCCCATCAAAAACTGAAGAAGCTTATCTTCATCTTCTTGATCGTTTGAACATATTGAAATTCCACACTTAGTACATTGAGGAACCTTGCGTAAACTCCTCAGTTCATCCCAAAGTCCTTTGACTTTAGTGAAATAAGAGGTAATTGACTGATTACCTTGTGACAGAGCATTCAATTCTTTCTTAATTGAGTAGCGTTGAGCGCTATTCGATTGTCCAAATCTTGCTTGCAACTCGTCCCAAATTTCGCGAGCCGTTTCATAGTAGATGACGCTGCTCTTAATTTCTGGACTGAGCGAATTCGTCAACCAAGCCACCACAAGATCGTTGCATCTCTCCCAAATTTGGAGCCGATCTGGATCATCAACTGGTTTCGCGATCGATCCAGTAACAAAACACCACTTGTTTTTCGCTGATAACACAACTTTGACTGATCTCCTCCATTCTCCATAAGCTTTTCCATCGAAAATTTGAGAAACAATTGGAGATCCAGGTTGATCTGAAGAACCGATGAACAATGGATGAGTGTTAGTGATCTTTTCCTGAATAGTTTTCTCCTGAACGAGATCTGCCATGGCGGAAAGAGAACTAGAGAAAAGATCGAAGGGGTGAAATGACAGAAGATGAAAACAAAATCTCAAATTCACAAGAAATTGTAATATGAAGAACTATTGGTCTTCAAACGAAGAATCAACAGATGAAACTGAGTGAAATCATCATGAAGCAGGAAGCGAACGATCAATTTTGCTCTGATACCATCTTAACATTCAAGAGAGTTTGAGAGGAAAGAAAACTGGTTTTCGTTGAATGAATGATCAGAGTGATTACACAGAGATTTTATAGCTGAAGCTGTGCTAACAACCTAGCAACAACTTAACGAACTTGAGAAAACAGAATGTTGACTTTCCTATCAAATAGATACACGTGTCATTACTGGTAACAACCTAACTAACTGGAATGGATGTCATCAATTTCTTTATTTCATTCCATATGCAAATCAACACGCAAAGGAATTTATAATATATATATATATATATATTAAAGCAAAGGAATTTAAAGCCACCATATTGATTTTGGTCCCACAAATCCCATGTGTCAATTTGTGATTAATCCATTTTTTTATTAACAATTCTATTAAATTTAAATCACAATATCTAATCACAACTAACTTCAAAGATTTAAAATTTTAAATCACAATATCTAATCATAACTAACTTCAAATATATAAAAACTATATACAACTTTTTCATAAAATTTGATTTCTACAAATTACACATACAATAAGCTTATAATATATGTCAAAATAATACATGATATATTTCCTATTACACTTATATATAAAATACATCTTATATTCATTTATGTAATTAGTAATATTATTTTCATGTGTTTGCGTATATAATTTGACCTATATAAAATCATATAATATATATATATATAATTTCCAACTCATAATACATGTACTTTTGTAATCAAGCCCACTATATTATATTATTACACATATAAATCTTATGGTCTATTTAGAGTAAAATGACCCGAATAAATTTTATGGCTATCAATATATATATTAAAGTTATTGAATTTCGAGTCACCAGAATGCTTTTGACCCTACAAATCATACATGTCATTTTGTTATTAATTCACTTTTTTAACATTATATTTCAATTTAAATCACAATATCTAATCATAAATTCACACCTAACTTCAAACATATAAAAACTATAAACAACTTTGTTGAATGCTTATATACGTTTCTTATAAATTTTGGTTTCTACATATTGTAAAAAATAAGCTTATATATGTCAAACTAATATATGATAGATTTCCTACTAAACTTATATATAAAATACATCTTATATTCATTTATGTAATTAGTAATATTATTTTTATTATTTGCATATATAATTTATGGGCCAAATCATACAATATATACAATTTTCAACTCACAGTACATGTGCTTTTATAATTCAATCCACTATATTATATTATTAATTTATTACACATACATATTTTATTAACAAATTAGTGAAATTTCAAACAAATGTATCTTAACAAAATCAATTTAGTGAAATTTCAAACCTTTTAATTTTATCAACTCATCTTAACAACAATTATATCATATCAGATTTTTAACAAATTTGATATATTGTACGTTCCCATTTAACAATTTTTATTTGATTATAATTTTCTATAAAAAAATACATGGTCTCCATTTCCGATTTTACAATGTTTATTTGGGCTAATTACTTATCATTTTGCTAAATATAATTTTCAGTTTTGAAAAATTAATTTGAACTTGTTAATCACCAAGAAAATATTCACTTACAAACCGTGAAATATCAATTATAAATTACCAAGAAAATTTTGTTAAATCAACAAAAAGTTTAACTACAAAATTCAGGTAAATCTTTGCCGTAACAAACTTTCAATTTCATATGATTATACATATTATCAAAAGTAAATTAAAATGTAGTACGTATACAAATTTTAAAAGTATTTGAATTTTAGATAACTTTACACCTACATAAATCAACCACTACTAATTATTTAATTATTCAAATAAATTTTTAATTATCGTTTTCTAGAAGTAAGGATGTAAATTAAAATCAAAATTTTAAAACTTTAGATGAGTCCAATTACGTAATTAGAAAAAACTAAAAAAATGTGATTTATCTGGATGATTTGTAATGATTTTATATATATATATATATATATATTTGAATTATTTCTCATATTTATTGTAACAAAAAGTTAAAATATCAAAGATATCATTAGACCAAATCCTTTTTAAATTTTGAATATCCTTAATAAACTGAATTACAAAGTTCTAAATTACACTCTCTCTTAATTATTTAAAAAAAGGAAATCTTGAATAATTTGCACGAGGCTATAAATTTTGTGTCTTCGTCTCTCAATACTACACCCATGCCCATTCGAGATATGTAATTTCTTTCATTTTGTACCTAAGTTGTTAACAATCATTTTTTTTGCTTTATTAAATTCTTTAATTTTTTAATTTTTCGTTATTAATTTTATTTATATTATAATATATTTTGTAACCATTACCTTAAAATCATGTGAAGCAATCCTATTATTAAAGCAACGTAAGAGTGATGACCATTTTACAAGAGAAAGTAATCTTTTTCGTCTCCATTCATCGAACGTAGGTCATTGAAATTTGCAGCTCATTCGTAAGCCATTCATGAAATATCAAAATTATTTTGTTGCTTTTCCGTTCGTTTGGTCTCATATCCCCTTAAAATCATGACATATTTATCATAGCTTGCTATGATAAATATTGGTTTCATAACTAATTTTAGTATATTATTATTTTCGTAAATATTAAGAAATAATTATTTTATATTGTGATTTTTACAAGTATCGTTGAGGGTACCAACAATTTCGGATCCCCATTGTTTACCTATATATATTATCTTGAAAAACATAAATCTTATTTTAATATAATTTGTTTTTTAAAGATTTACATTGGCGTTATTCATTAATTATACATATATAATTTTAAAATCTTCACCTCACTTTATTTTCACCTGACTTTTATCCATGTTTAACCAAAAACTTGATTTGAATGTATAATATAGTAGTTAAGATTTGAAAATTTGATTATGAATTGTTCAAATATCAAACTAAAAAAAAGAAAAAATAAAGATTTTGTTATAATATTCAACATAAAGATAATCATGTTCACGATTTTGTCAAAAAAAAATTCCTTTAAATTTTTTTCTACTATAATCCAAACATGTGTTAATGTGTTATATATGAATATTTTTGGCTTTCTTATTCAAAAGATATAATTACTAATCTAATAGTTTTTTGTATGAACCACGCATTAATTATTTGTTTGAAATCTGTTTAAATTGATTTAAAGACCATCTATTATATATCCCACGTATAAATAATTTGAAAATCGGGAATAATTTTATCAAGATTTTTAGATTAATAATCATTATAATATTTCTATATTAACTATTCTGTAAATGAGTCTACATAAATTCCTATATATCATAGCATATTATTTTCAATGATCCAGCGATAATATATTTTTCTAAAAAAACTTTGATATAACATTAATTTAATTCAATCATTTTTTTTTTGATTTTATCAAATTACATTATCCGTATAAGGTACGGGTTCTATACTAGTTTTCTTAAATACTCATCTCGTAATGAAAATTGTGGTAGTTTCCCCCCAAAAAATTATATGGGCATATTGCTTTTTTCCTCAAGCTCAATATAGGCAGCTTTGCAAATTGTCACAGACCTATCTTCCAAGCCTCATAAATCGTGTAACCCAATTGCCCATCAAAGCACATCTGTGAATACAGCTGTTTGAAGCTGCAATAATTAAAACGTGGCATATAAGATGCAAAAAAAAATTGTTAGGAATGATCAACTTCTGGCTTGAAAAGTTTGAGAGATTGTGGCATAAAAAAAGAGTGTTGGGGGAAGAAGCTTTTCTCTCTCTGCATATCAGAGCCAGGTTTCGATCCTGGGACCTGTGGGTTATGGGCCCACCACGCTTCCGCTGCGCCACTCTGATTTGTTGATGTTGTTTCAAGTTTGTAGTATTTTCTCTCAACTTGCTGCTACTTTGTTCATTTTATTATACGGAGATAGTTCAGGAGAGGGAATTTATTTCGGAATTGTTATATTACAAT
Source organism: Rheum nobile (assembly GCA_027886185.1). NCBI lineage: Eukaryota > Viridiplantae > Streptophyta > Magnoliopsida > Caryophyllales > Polygonaceae > Rheum > Rheum nobile. Next base: position 648,778 of record WOAB01000292.1, on the reverse strand, counting down.
ATGTTAATTAATTATTACAAAATAGATAGATACTGGCAAACCAATATACTAATTGCTTATATCTTCATGTTTTCCGTTTCAAATTTTAAAATAAAAAGTTTGATAGAAAAGAAAAATCAACGCGAATTTGTTGCCCTTCACAAATCACAACGAGTGAAGGAAAACAAGCCAACAAAAAAAGTGGATCCCACGGACATTACTTCGGACAATTGAAGTCTAACGAACTCCTAATCGATCAAACATTCTATCCCTTTCGACTTTCTGACGACTAATTCAATATATTGGTCCTATCTTGTATTTGATGTTCAAAACTCATACAATTCAATACGTTGAATAGTTGCCATTAACTCGATCCTTCACCGCCTCACCTCTTTCATAGTTAGTTAATTGAAAATCGAACCACAAATCAGTATTCTACATTCCAAGATCGCATCTTTGGAATTGGACGATGATGGAGTTGGGTTCGTTGGATAATTACCGTTTACATTCAAGAAATTCCTAATTCTAAAATGGGCCACACAATTATATCATCTCCATGCCAGCTTGTTACCCCAAGGTCGTTAGGATGAAGGATGTGCCTTTGAAGTTGTGGTGGTGGATTCTAGTTCTCCATCGCCTGATTTTGGTTATATATCCACCCTTTGCTCATTCTAAAAGTTGTGGTGATGGACTCTGGTTCTCCGTTTTTTGGTTCTTCATTCAAAATTGAGTAGGAGATTGATTGTGCAAATTTGTACTCCTAGTTATAGTTTATATAGAAAAAATAGGCTGAGTATGAATTTTATTTCAATGCTCTAATAGCACCATGCGCGCTCTTTAGATTATTTATTTAATTATTTTGGTCCATCATACTCTTTTAATTGTACCCAAATCTTATCTTTCGACAAGATTGAGCAACAGCTTTTTTTGAAAGAAAAAGAAACTTCTTTCTCAATCTTTTCATGAGAAAGAAGTTACTACGTCTGTAACTTCTTCCTCAATCTTTATCTTGGTCTGTATCTCGAATTGTACGTACTTGGTTGCAGTCGAGATGCTAATACTAGCTAGAAGGCGCGCGACAACTTGGCTAAACTTTTTCCACATGTGGCCTAACCTCTTGGGACGGATTGGGGTAAGAAAAGGCTTCTCTAGCTAATTGTGTTCTCGGTGGGCATCTTTGGTGGGGTAGGGTTCAATGAGAATTGAAAGTAATTTATTTGGGGATAACAAGCTCAAGATGATGATTGTGTGGGGCAATTTTAGGATTATGAGTAATTCGGTGGGAATAATTGGAACCTACGGCTCTATCAGAAATATTGTCATAAAAATGTTTATTTTGTACGTCTAAAATTTAATTATAGCTAACTTGTGCAAGGTCATATTCTAGTTCTATTCCTAACAGCCTATATATATATTTGATCATGAAGTAGAAATCGCAATAAAAATGCCATAAATAAAACTAGAGTGCTAGTTCAAATACGTGTGACTTTTCTGAACAACCCAATAGCTCCAAATTTTACCAAAAAATAGCTTCGAATATGTTCACACAAATCAATATATGAAGGAAAGTAAAGGCATGCAATTTTGTGATGAAATATGTTCACACAAATTAGTTCTTGAAGCAACCAACTTCATTAATATATCCAAATAAGTAAATAGAAGATTATAATAATGAAATCCCAAATTAATGATGAAGTTGGGCTTGTGGTAATTTGAAAAGAGAATTCTAGACACAAATTACACATGTGGGCCACCACTTTAATTAGTAGACAAATTTAGAGATGTCTTGAGTAATTAGTAGCAAATATCTACCTAGTGAAAATAGAAAGGGTTTGTTTATCTAAACATATTATAAATCCAATTCTAGTGATAAGTATTTATTTTTAATAAGGGTGTTTGGTATAACAAATATATTATTTATTTTTAATAGGAAAAAGGTGGAACCTTTGGAATTGGAAGTTCCCTCCTTCTTGGTACTGAATTCCTCTTCGTCGTCGTGAATAGCGCTACTGTTGCCCTTATTTGACCTCATCGCTTGGTTTTGGCGAGTAGCAATTTTAGTTTCGAACCAAACTAGAGGAGGAAGACACGAACACGAAACGAGCATCTCGTTTGTGTACAATTGCTGTTTAGGTACAGCATACAAATATGATGTTTTTTGTTTTGTTTGAAAGGACATACAAATATGATGTTACTGTTTAGGTACAGCATACAAATATGATGTTACTCTTAATATTATTCTGGTATCCAAATGAACAGTAGGATACTTGTTTTCTTTTTAAAAATAAATAAATAATAAAACAGACAATTCCCGTTAAGAAAATTATTAAAGGAGAAGTGAGGTGTATTGGCGTTCTCGCGTCAGCTCAGCCCAAAAGCTAAGGACATGAATAAAGTGGACCGCTGAAGGTTGTGGTGCAAGTAGCAAGAATAACTGGGCCCAAATCTCATGCTCTTGTGTTGTTGAAATTGTTTGGAACCTGGGCCCAAATAGAGACCATGTTTCAAGGTCATGAATGATACTTCATTTTTTTTTTCCATTTTAACATGGGAAAAAACCTTAAATTGAAACCCTTTTTGACTTTTTCTCTCTATTGGCTTTATCTTCAGAAAGAAAAAAAAAACAATAAAAATGGGCTTAGCCCAATTATACCTAAGCTTTCAACGCGACAATGAAATGAGGATCGTGGGTTAACGTCCATTTACTGAGCCAATCATAAGTGCGCCGGTAATAATCTATTATATAAATACTAAAGTAGAATATCAACTGTGTCACATGGCATTTCGAAAATGAACCAAACTCCTCTACTATCACGTGACATCACGACATTAAATTTGCCACGTGTCAAGCTATTACTTTTTCGGTTGTTTTTTCAAAAATCTAATAAAATCAAAGAAAATAAAATCACTATCCATATTAGTCGGATATACATAAAATATGAATATTTTTTATACTCTAATCTTTCCAAAAATGTAACAAATAATATTCTCAACTATATATATATATATTTTGTACATAATCTATATCTATATACTATTACTAAAGATCTCATTTACTTAATAGATCTCATTTTATATTATAAATGAAAATTTTGAAAATGATCTAGCAGATAACCTCCTTCCAAATTAGCATAATATCTTTTCATTAGCAGTGTTTTACTTCATATATAAAAATCGAGTTACCTTTTTTACAAGGGAGAATAACTTTTTTGACCCAAAAAAAAGGGAGAATAACTTTTCTATTTGATAATTATCATATATTTATGTAGTTATTAGTTTAAGATTTTTCTGGAAACGTTTGTAGGATCTTTTTTTTCGGTATTAAAAAAAGTGTTCATAAATACGATTTTTGTTAGAAAGAGATACATATATTATAGATTTAAAATTTACCTTCTCGACAAATAAGATATAAATTAATTATGTCTAAAATATTTTACTTTTTACCTCCTTTTTATTTAAAGAAGGACAATTATACATCGTTATTTCATAAGTCAAACAACCATTGTAGAATTTTTATTGAAAAATTCTAATCTAGAATTATACACTTGATGTATACTAACCGAAGTCGTCATGAAATCTTGAATAAATGTCCTAATTATTGTAGAATTTCTATCGTGAGTTGCAAGAAAATTAGATATCTTCATAAACGATTTAGGTGAAATATATATTCTTATTTATCGTCACCATATATAGAATTATATATATTTTTACATATATTAATTTATGATTTTTTCCCTATTTAAAAAATAGTTTCTAAATATGATTTAGATTAATATAAATTAATTATGTATACAATATTTACTGTAAAACTCTTATTTTATTTATAGAAGGTAAAATCTATTATATATCTACTAAAGTAGAATACCTACTACGCCACGTGGCACCCCCAAAATGAACCAAACCTTTCTACTGCCACGTGGCATCACGCCATTGATTTTGCCACGTGACAATCTCTCCTTTTTTTCGTTGTTCTTTTTCAAAAATAAAATATATGCCCATATTAACAAGATATGCATACAATATGAATATTTTTGTAATCTATTCTTTCAAAACTGTAGCAAACAATATTATCAGCCATATATTCATTTTGTACGTAAATATATCTATAATCATAAATTATCAGCCATATATTTATTTTGTAATATATTCTTTCCAAAACGCACCCAAGAATCTACTATATATATCTACTAAAGCAGAATACCTACTATATCAGGTGACGCCCCCAAAATGAACCAAACCTTTCTACTGCCACGTGACATCACGCCATTGATTTTTCCACATGGCAAACTCTCCTTTTTTCGTTGTTTTTTCAAAAATAAAATAAAATAAAATATTTGCCCATATTAACAAGATATGCATACAATATGAATATTTTTGTAATCTATTCTTTCCAAAACATAGCAAAAATATTATCAGCCATATATTTATTTTGTACGTAAATATATCTGTAATCATAAATTATCAGGCATATATTTATTTTGTAATCTATTCTTTCCAAAACTCACCCAAGAATATTAAATAAATCTGTATTGGACGTTGGAACAAAAGATTTGTTTCCAAAACCTGAACATGGAAATTAATTACAAAGACTGGATTGCAATAAAACTAAACCAATTGTGCACCCAATAATATTCAATGGCATGATGCAAATGCATATTTAGTTACAAAACCTGTAATAAATACTAGCAACATACTAATAAAACTAATGGCATGATGCAAATGCACATTTAGTTACAAAACCTGCAAGAAATACCAGCAAAATAGTAATTGAACACAAACTTAACCTACTGCAAAATTGGAATGCACAACTCAAAAAATTGAATGCACAACTCAAAAACTTAACATGCTGAACTTTACAAACGAAAAAACTGTATTGCACAACGAAATACATCCAAAAACTGCCATAAATCTGCAAGATCTGTGATAACAAATATTCCAATTGAACAACCGTGCAGATTTGTGATAATAATATTCCAATTGCACGATCTGCACATATAACCAAAAATATTAAGACAACATTCATAAAGGATATTTCAAAAATTGAATATCCATGTTTTCCAAAATTAACAAAAAAAAATGTTTTATTCCTTTTTGTTCGATCTTGCAGAATAACTTCAACTTTTTTGGGGTTATTAAACTACACTCCTCCGTCAATTAAATTACAAAAAACTAGAATCATAGCAAAACTGAAGTGATCGAGTTCAATAATTTTGCACGTAAATGGTTTGTATTTGCACAGAACTAAACTGATTCATAGTTTTGCAGGTAAATATATTTTTAAATAGTTTTTTTTTTCTCTATGATTGTACGTGCAAAGACTAAAGTGTATACGGTTTGTTTTTGCACAGGATCATAACAAAACTGAAGTGATCGGGTTCAATAATTTTGCAGGTAAATACATTTTTAAATAGTTTTTTTTTCTCTTTGAGATTCTGGAAGCTGGAAAGCTTTTTGCTTTCTAGGACAGTTGGTTTATGTGTGATTCTAGGACAATTTGTACATATTGATCGTATTTCTGCAAATGAGTACACTCATTTAATCTTCAATATTGATCGTAATTCTGCAAATGAGTATACTCATTTAATCTTCAATTGTGTGTATGTGTGATTCTAGGACAATTTGTACTTTTGTATTTTTACAATTATTTACACAATCGAATTCCAAAAGCTTATGTTACCTCATTCCCATATTTTGTTGTTTTTAGATAAGGAATCTAAGTTGCCAACTACTTCAGATATCGATAAGGTCATCTCGACTGAAATTCCACACCCAACAGATGATGTTGATTTATACAAGGTGGTGACAAATTTCATGATTCATGGTCCATATGGAGCTTCTAATCGATCCTCTCCGTGTATGGCAAATGAAAGGTGTATAAAGTACTTTCCAAAACAGTTTGTTCAACAGACTTTTGTTGATAAAGATGGCTACCCTATTTACAGAAGACGTGATGATGGTAGAACAATTGAAAATATGTTCCCCTAGATAATCGGTCCTTACAATGCATTTCTTCTCCTAAAATACAATGCATAAATAAAGGACATGATCGTGTCACTGTTGCAATTTCAAGCTCTGTTGCAAACAATCCCGGTGATGATGGCATGGATGAAATTAAAAAACTATTACAATTATCGCTATATATCGGCGTGTGAAGTGGTTTGGAGGATTTTCGGCTTTGATATTCATTACAAGACTCCTGCTGTTCAACGATTGAATTTCCACCTCCCTGGTGAGGAAAGCGTTTTATTTGATGATAATGATCCTATTGACGCCGTCTTAAATAATCATGAAAGTGAGGAATCAATGCTGTAATATCCCTCATTTTATAAGAATATTTTGGAATTTTTCCAACTCCTGTATTACAAGTCGGATTAATTTTAGAGAGGTTCGGACATTCTATAAATTGTTTGATCTCTGTAATATTTTTCTGAGTAATATAAAATACAGTTGACGTATGTTCAAGGTTAAATAGTCGTTCGTGTATGAATATATTTAACCCGGGGTTAAGATATTTAACCCAAGATTTAAAACGGACAAGAGGGTGAAAAATGGCATTGACCGCACCCGCGACGAAAGCCAAACAAGTGAGTCGGTCACTGGGCGCCGCCGCACCCTGTCGCACCCTTGCCGCACCCCGCGGTGGACGTCATCTTCTTCATCATCGCGATAAGTCTCGGCTGACTTCGCCGGGGATGTCAGGCCTAGGCCGCCCAAGTTGGCACCTAGCCTTGCCCCCTGGTCTCCTTGCTTGTTCCCTCAGAGGAGGCTCGTTTTGGGCTATAAAAGGGGTTGAAATCAGAAAGGGAAGGCGCGTCATCTTCCTCCTCTGTTTTCTTCCTCCTCTGTTTTCTCCATTGAAGTACCAAGCTTTGAGCTTTGTTGTGAAGGTGTTCGAATCCCTTTGAGTGTTGGAAAAGGTACTCCTAAGTGGTGTTAGAAGGTCTAAGGTGTTGGGAGATCGAACCATAATCAAATCGAAAGCAAACGAAGTGATTGGGTGAGTTTTCTCCATTAAAACACTGTCGCGAGCTCGCCACTGTAACACCACCGCATCCCGCGGTAAGAGCTCCACCGCACCCACGGCGAGCCTTGTCCGAGTGTGTGTTCTTGGGTGTTTGGCTTGGGGCGAGGCTTGATTCCTTTGATTCTTTTCCTATTCTTTTAGATTCAATTATGTAGATATTGAATCTAAGTTAGGATTTCTTTATGGGTCGATCCGAAGGAATCTGTGTTGCCAGATATGTCCCTGTTTCGAGCCCAGAAATCCCATCGTCGTCTTTAAGCTTCTGCGGAGATAAGGCAAGTGGCGGTTTGCTCTTGCTCATCATTCCATATTTCAATTAATTATCAATTGTTTAGTTGCTAATTAATTTGGGATGATTTACTGATTTATTGTTCGTTGGGAACATCTTTGTTAATAATTGATTAAAAGATGATATTATACTAGGTTGTATATCTGCTAGAACGACGCTAGTATAAATATATGTTTATGATGTTGGCCATGCTGGCTTGGATGTGGACTATTACTGTGTTGAACTGTTAGTTAGCACGAGTATTCGTAGGAACGCTTGGACTTTGCGAGGTCCATTCGTTTCTTTATAACTTGGCAAATAACAGGGCGATCAAGACCCTATGCCAAACTTTCTGGTCATGACCAACCGAGATGTGGATATAGAGGCTTGGACTCTGCGATGTGGATATAAAAGCTTATAACGTGATGTGAGTTTTGGAATTAAATCAAATAAGTGCTCTTGACGCACATAATTAATATACCTTCGGCGAGTAGTGCAGCTAGGCGATAGTGCAGCTAGGAAAACTCGTCTTAACTTTTAAATCGCTCGTATGCGATACTGTGATTTTGTGATTATTAATGTTCCCCAACATTTGTCATATTTCCGATAAGACTCATTTCCTTGGGAGTCTTCTCTTCAGTGCATATCTTATTTGATACTCATTCAGGGAAAGTACCGGGTTATGTATCGTTCCGTCGGTTATTATTCGTGGGACAATGATAGTAAACGGTTACGATCTCTCGAACCACTCTGCTTTGTACCCCTTGCTTGGTCTTTCATTAGACTAACCAACCGTAATTGTTCTCTGCATGGTTGGCTGGTGTCACCCGTTCGATTCGACACATCAGATAAATTGCGGATCCGAGAAGGCTAGAACGACTATAAAGGCGAATGATGTTTTGTTGTTATTTTAAGACTTCCGCTGTGTTAATGATGTTTTGTATTTAAGACTTCCGTTGTAATAATTCTGATAATGTATTTTGATGTATTTGGAATTATGCTGTAATTCTGAGACTTGGTTTTAATGGAAGTTATGATATGTTGCATCATAACTGTGGTTTAATGATTTATATCAATTGGAAAAGCCTTGGGTGACATCGGACAGTACGTCTGAGGTCACTGGCGGTAATACTTTCAAGAGGTTATTTGGGGGTGTTACAAATGCAATGGATGGAGTGTAACAAAAAGTTTGCAAAAGGTACAGATTTGACATACTCTGAATATCCAGAGCAATTTGTTTGGGTAGCTTCATCTAGACATTGGAAAAAATGTGAAAAGCGTGGTTCAGTTGGAAAGATTTATCACGTACCTCCATGTAGTGGCGATAAGTACTATCTTAGAATTTTGTTGAATCCTATTAAAGGGCCAACATGCTACGAAGATTTAAGGACGGTTGAATGTAGAGTTTATCCTACCTTTAAAGAAGCTTGCTATGCATTAGGGTTATTATTAGATGATGATAGTAAGAATATATTGACGGGATAACTGAAGTAAGATTTTGGAAATCAACACACCACATTAGGAGTCTATTTGTATTTCTTTTGTTGTCTGATAGCATGTCAAGGCCAAAGTTTGTTTGGGAACGAACATGAAGGCTTCTAACATATGATATTGTCAACAAACAGAGGAGAATTCTCCGAATTGAGGGTATGTATTTCATTATCGATGTTTACATGATCATAATCTTAACTCTATTTGATTTACTTTTTCATGCAGATATTTTACTCATGTAATTGTACTGACATATGCATGCTATATATATGTAGATTTGCATCTAACATATGATCAATTAGAAAACTATGCTCTTGATTAAATTGACAAGTTATTACAACGAAATGGTAGTAGTTTAAGACACTACAACACCATGCCTCCTGTAGATTCAAGTCTCATATCTAAAAGTGTCAACAAGCTTATACAAGATGAACTTCGATATGACACAACATGTCTAGCTGATGAGCATACACAATTAATTTCTAGATTTACAATGGAGTAGAAGCCATAAATGAGTGTATGATGAGATCATGAATGATGTTTTATCAAATAACAGATGTGTCTTCTTCTTATATGGTTATGGATGTGGCTATTCCCGTTTCAAAAACTACTTAGCCAATTTTTCCTATTAATAAACGGCGTAAAACCGCGCAGTCGCTTTTTTTTAGCCGCGCACTTTCCCATGGGCGGCTCGACATGCCGCCGAGAAAACCCGAGTTCCATGGGCGGCTCCTCGAGCCGCCCATGATGGGTTCAGTTTAGGGATTTTTTTTTGAAATAAATATAAATGTGTTTTTAAAAACCGGTTCATTGAAACCGGGGTTGTGGGCGACACGAAATGCCGCCCAAGAAACTGGGTCAGTGAACCGGGTTTTTTGGGGGACAGGGTTCATAGGCGGCACTTCCTGCCGCCCAGGGTTCATGGACGGCACGTGGTGCCGCCCAGTGAGTATACGTTTCACTCCCAACGGTCGATGTGGGCTGCACGTAGGGCCGCCCAGTACAGGTGTAGCCGGCTATATAAATTAGGGATGTCGTCGTCAAGCGGTTCTGGTTGGAGGGGATTGTCGGAGTCCTCTTCGAGCGCTAACACATCTGTAGATGATGAGGGTGATTTGCAGGCGCCAATTTCTCCCGAGTATTTCAAGGTATGTAATATTGTAATTTTTACTGTATAAAATAATTAGATCTTAAATGTACTTAGTCTTTGAAATGTTAAACTGTTTTGAAATAATATTTAATTTGTTGATATAAGTTTTTAGAAATTTAATTATTAATTAGTCTCTAATGTGGTAATTTTTGTATATAAATAGGGTGATTCTAGTGATGATGGATTTATAGCTATCGACTTCTCATCCCATTTTACTACTACTGAGATATTTCCTAGTAAGGAAGGATTGAGAGATTGGGTGCAAATGATAGGTTTTAGTCTTTTTATGGTGATCACTACTAAATCATCAAATCCTAAAAAGATTATACTTCACTCTGAGAGATCCGGGTTACCTAGGTCCGGCAAGAAGAAGGTGTTAGTCGATGGTATAAAGGTCAGCCCGATACGAGTGAATAAAACTAGGTCAAAAAAGAAGGGTTGTCCCTTTTTGGTGCATGGTACTTTTAGGGAAGGAAATGTTATTAGAGATCCTGGGTGGAACTTATCGGTTGTTAGTGGATCCCATAACCATATGCTTTCTACCACCTTGACCGGACATGCATTTGCTACCCGACTTACGAAGGAGCAGCGTAGGAAAGTGATGATTGATACTGCGGCGGGTGCAAGACCCAAGGTTATTTCTACACATCTTAGGAATGAATATTTGAGTGCAACGAGTTCGAGGAATCATGTGTACACTGTTAGGGCTAAGGAGAGGTTGAAATCCCTGGGCAATCTGAATGTGACACAATGGTCATTGGGATTTTTGAATGAGAAAGGCTATTTGTTGGACACTGCTACTAAGACGAGGGAAGATGGGAATGAGGTTTTGGCGTGCTTGTTTATTTCTCATCCAGACGCTCGACATTTGTTGTGCATGTTTCCTAATGTCGTCATTATGGATTCGACCTACAAAACCAACAGGTAAACCTTAGTCTTTTTTGTATTATGTGTAGATAATGGTATTTTCTACGGGTTTTAATTTTTTTGTTGTTGCATTTATAGGTACGGTATGCCTCTGTTCCAGATTGTTGGGTTTACTTGCACCAACTACACATATTGCATTGCTCTTGTGTTCATGGAAAGGGAGACGACAAACCACTATGCATGGGCGCTGAGACGATTGAAGTGGTTGTACGGGGAGAAAAATCCCATATGCATAATGTCTGATCGAGAGCTAGGACTGATCAAGGCTGCCAAACTGGTGTTTCTGAAGGTTCTTCATCACTTGTGTCAGGTCCATGTAGACCGTAATGTGAAGGCATATGCTAAGACGATGAAGATTGACGAGAAGAAATTATCGGGAAGTGTTCGTCGGGTGATGAGGTCTCACACAAAGGAGGAGTACAGAGAGCGGCTTGCTCACTTTAAGGGGATATGGAGTGAAGGCTTGGTGCGATATGTGGAGCAAACTTGGTTTAATGAGCATAAGAAGAAGCTGGTTGCGGCATGGTGTGATGATGTTCTCCATTTTGCCACAAGAACATCAAACATGTAACTTTCATACAAACATTTGCAATCAAATTGGGTTATAAAATTTATTTAGTTAATTGTATACGAATATATTATTTTCAGGGTTGAGGGTCAGCACTCTATGCTTAAGGACATGATTGAGACATCCGTCGGAGGGTTCGACACACTTGTGCAGCATCGACAACATGTTTGTTGATCAGCATCGAAAGATCCGATATGAGATGACCAAGAACTGCACTGCCTTTCCCATGGAGATAGTGAAAGGCCCTGAGTGGGTTAAGGTGTTCTTCAAGCGCATCCTTGAAAAGTGCTCTGAAAAATGCCTGAGGATGTTGTATGCCCAAGCTGTGTTAGAAAAGGAGGGGGAAATTGGGAACAAATGTGCTGATTTTTGGTGGAGGTCCACACTGGGGCTGCCTTGCCCACACACAATTAAGGTCTACGTGGAGACGGGTTATCCGTTAGTGCCTGAAGAGGTTGATATTTTCTGGAAGCAGATCCAATGGAAAGGGGTGGATGCTAAGGATCTTGATGTCGATGATGGTGTTTCACTGACAGCGGACAATGTCACGGTGGATGACTTCGTTGAAGAGTACTTATGTGGGACAGTTGAGGGATTTGATTTGAAGAAGATGGCGGAAAAGTGGCGTGAGTCAAAGGACCCTACATCGTGCGATATTCAAGACCCGCCACGTGGTGAGACCAAGAAGGGGAGGCCTAGGATGAATGCGAGAAAGACCGGTACGAAGAGGAAAATGTGTTGGGACGAGCATGTGGATGCAAACATGAAGAAGGAGAAGCAGAAGATGAAGATGGAGGATGAGGAGCTGGGAGTGGATGAGGAGGATGAGCCTGCAGAGAAAGAGACGACCAATGTGAAATCGTCCGTTGGATCCCCGGGATCGAAAGAATGCCCTTCTAGCGGACGACCTCACAGTGGAGTTTCAACAGCAAAGGGGAGTGCCACTAAACCTGCAAAGCCGAAATCTGCTTCAACCAAGTCCAAGTCGGGTTCAAACAAGCCGGTCAAGTATCTCGGCTTCAACTGGGGGCACGAGAATATTGATCATTTCATGCTCGCCTACATTTCTGGAGTTCAAAATGTCAAAGGTGATGGTCATTGTGGGTTCCGTTCTCTTGCCGTTTTGCTGTGTCGCCAAGAAGACGAGTACATTGATGTCCGGTTAGGGCTTTCGAAGCACGTCCAGGCACATGGAGCGAACTACGTAGCGATGCTTGCGGAGGAAGCGTTGACGTTGGAAGAATTTGTTAGGAAATTGAATTATATTCCTTCACCGTGCACGACAAACTTCTGGTGTATAATGCCTATTACTGGGTTGGCGTTTGCAACGGAACACCAAGTGGCTGTTGTTGTCTTATCATGGTTCGGACCGCACACATGTCTTCCATTGTGGGCCCCCCCGGGTGCCGAGCCTCCGACAAAGGTTTATGCGATAGCACATGTAGGCAGGAGAGACCATTACGTACCGGTACGTGGAGTCCTACTCTCTCGTATTTACTTATTCTTTCATAATTTTTTTAGTAACTGTATTGTTTACGTGTACAGATTTGGCTTGTTAATGACCATTGTCCCATTCCACCGCCTCCAAGACAGTGGCGCATTTACAAGGATCCAAGTGTTGATGGATGGGATAGTCATGAGCGCTTCAAGGATAGGTTCAAGAATTATGTAGAGGAGCGAGCATATCATGGGCGACCTGACATACTTATCTAGGTTTTTTGGATTGTAATCGACTTTATATATGATATTGTATTTCCTTTTGTGTGAAAGTTTGATTGAGATTGATCGTATATTGTGTTTTTAATCATTTGTTTTTGAGAATTGAAAAAAATCGGGAAAATGCGATACGAGACAACAATATTACTAATCATTAACAAAAACACGTTCACGAAAACATTAAAGCGTACACTAGTTTAACATGAAACATAAAAAAGCTATCTAATCCTCGTCCGAATCGGCCTCCCCGCCATCATCATAGCTGCCGTTGTCCACCACAGATTCCAGATCTTCTAAAAGACCGGGGATATGGCGTCTCGGGTGTGCAGACTCTGTGTAAATGGGAACTGGAACACCAGGTCTGTAAAGAGCCATAATTTTAGCTATCTGATCCTCGTGTACCACCTCACAGAGTCGTGGAGGATCCACGCCTGCTGGAAAGTAAAAAATCCGACCAGGGGGAACCCCGTCTCCAGGCTCGAGATGGTAGAATAATGCCAAGTATAAGAAACCTAATGACAACCCCCCCTCTCCAGGCTTGAGATCCCCCATCCGCAACGTGCGGACCTCGCCACCTTCGTAGCCATGGAAAAACATGTCCATCCCACTTCGTTGGCGTATCATTCGATTGTAGGTGATTCGCCCATTTTCGTAAACTTCGAGAACCAAAGGCGCCATTACCTTAAATAGAACCGAAGAAAAGTTTGTGAGGAGTGGAAATTGTGTGTATTTCGAGGGGTTTTGGGGCCGTATTTATAGGCTAAAATAGGACCGTTGTGGGCGGCCCACAGAGCAGCCCATGAGGGTTCACTGGGCGGCACACAGAGCAGCCCATGAGGGTACTGGGCGGCACTGTGTGCCGCCCAGCAGGATACTTGTGAAATTCTGGACCCTTTGGGCGGCACTATAAGCCGCCTAGACAGCTTTTTTACTATATAAGGAGAACTTTTGTTGATAGATTCATTACATTCGTAGGAAACCAAACACTACAACAAATAATGGCATCTTCTTCTGAATCATCAACAAACCCCCCACATCAACTATGCGAGTGTAATTTGAAACCCGTTGTCTGTACTTGGGATTTACAGTGGAACTACGGAAATAGGTATTGGGGATGCCCGAGGAAGCAGTGTTTATACAAGAAGTATATTGATCCTATGTACGAGGATAGGGCACACGCGGTTATTCGACAACAGTGACGGGAAAAACAAGATCTTGTTAAGGAGAAACAAGATCTTGTTAAGCAAAATCAAAAACTTTTACAAGATCTGGATAAGATGCGTAGGTATAACCGCAAACTATATAATGATGTATATCGTATACTGCCTTGATGTCGTATCTTTTGTATAATGTTCTTTACGTACTATCAAACTTTGTAGGGAGCAAGCCATTTTATCAAAGCAGAGATACGATATGCCGCGAACTTTTACCAGAGACTATCCTAATTTCTTCAAACGCAACTAGCCGATAAAATGGCTAGTTGCGAAAGCAAGAACTCTGATGGTATTCATCCAGCGAAGAATATGAATGTACGGTTAAATAACGTTCTGTATTGTTTTGGGTCATTAATTAATACTAAAAACAACCATTGTTTTTGCTATTTTGACCGGTCTATTTTCACATCAATCAAATTTGTTTGACCGGTCTATTTTCACATCAATCAAATTTGTTTGACAGGTCTACTTTAATTAATCTACATAGTATATGCATGCATTACACCTGACACTACGTACTGCACAAGGAAAAAGCATTGTTTTTGCTATTTTGCACGTCTTTAATTTTATTTGGTGTTTGAATTGAATGATATTATTTTATTATTTCAATTTTATTGTTCACCTAAAAAAGAATGAAATTAACAAATTTAAGGATAAATGTGGTAAAATTTGTTCAAATTATTTATTGAACAAAATTTTAGTGTAAAAAGGACAAGTAAAATCAAATGAAATGGCAGTCTTAACCCACCTAGTTGTCAATAAGTTATAATTCTTGTTTAAGATTTGCATTTGTCCTGAACATTGTTTTTGGGTCAATACTTTGACAAGTTTTGCTCATCCATCTTATTTCAACATCAATTTTTCTACTAGAGTAGTCTGTCTGCGCATGCATGCCTCACTATAGGGAGTACTCTACTCTAGTAGAGTAGTCTGCATGCCTCATAAAGAAGGCCCGCCCAACCACAACAGTACTCTCTCAACCAACAACTCCCAGCTGCCTCTCTATATAACTTGATGATAACCCATCCCACCTTTTATCAAACTCAGTACATATTGTTTTTGTTATTTTATATCGGTAAGGTAATAATTTTTAACTAATTACATTCTTTGCTTAATTTATTTATAATATTAAAACATATTTATTATGTAGTCCTTTCTCTATTAAAACATTGATCATCATAATATATGCTATTAATTGTATGATTTTTTCATGTTTACGTATATGAAATAACTCTGTTGATACTAATTAATGATATGACTCCCGGTCGGTCCTCTTTTGTATTTGCAGACATCTTGATTGATTGTAATGGAGTTGAGCTCGGTGGGCTATGGTGCCGAGTATTAGAGCTAAAGTATTGTTCAAAATTTAAAGTCAAGGTATTTATTATCTCCCTTTAATTAATTAATCTTCTTTATTCACGTTTTTTTTTTGAGTTATGATACATAGATAGATAATTAAAATATAAATATTTTAAAAAAGTCACAAGAAATTGGGTGCAATATTAACATACGGCCATACACATGCATTGTATTTGAGCTATTTTAAAATTTATTACTTGTATTTTTTGCCATGTCGATCTGGAAGCAAGTTTGATAGTTAGATCTAAGCAATTTGAAATTTGTGTTTTTCTACTTACATTCTCAAATTTATACTCTTATAAAAGTTGACATATTGTCTCAGTTAATGTCCCCATTTAAAAGAATAACAAGTGATTATAAATATCATATTTACTCAAATTAATTTTGTTAAAAAAGAAATCTATACTAATATATAATTTGATATTTGCCTCAATTACTGTCCACATTTAAAAGAATAACAAGTTAATATAAATGTCATATTTACTCATTAGTTTTGTCCCCAGAATCGTCGCTGCTTCCCCCCGTCACACAGAGATTGGCCGCCGCCGCCGCCGCCAACGTCGAATCGGCCGTCGAATCGCCGCCGTCTCCGCCTAGCACTCCCGCCGCCGCCTCGAACGCCTCTTGCTCGTCCAATATCGCAAATAGGTCGTCCACTGAATATTGGCCCGACTCCATTTTTGTGTATTTCGAACGCTGGAAATCGCATCCGGAGAAGACGACCCTGGGCGGCCTTCTATAACGGCGACATTTCGAATTTTTTGGCGGTTTAGGGTCTGGGCGGCCTACTAAGCCGCCCACATTTTAATTTCAAATTCCACTTTCGGCGGCCTGTTGAGCCGCCCACAATTTAGGGTTTACACTCGGCGGCTTACAGTCCCGCCGAGGTTTAACCCGGTTTCCAGAAAACCATATTTTTTTTAATAAATAAATAAATTAAATTATAAAACCGGGTTCTACAAAAACCAATAAAACTGGGCGGCCCATAATGCCGCCCAGGTCCAAATCGGGTTCATAAAAAACCGGTTTGCATGGGCGGCATTAGGTGCCGCCCATGTGCAAACCGGGTTTTGGGAAAGGTATTCTGGGCGGCATGTAGAGCCGCCCAGGAGGAAGTGCACGGCTAAAAAAAATCGACTGCGCGGTTTATCGGCCTTAATAAAGTTATGGAGAGTTCTGTCTCTCTTTATATGTGGTAATTTATTAATATCTTGAATATTTTTATTCAATTATTTATTTTCTATATAAGAATTTTTCTACTCCTATAGCAGTCATTAACTACATATTTATGTATCAATTAATACATAATTTTAATATACTATTTTTAAAAATGTAAGAAAAAATAAACGATTCCCGTACAAGGCACGGATACTAGTTAACAAGAAATAACGTGTTCTTCAATTTGCTTTAGGAAAAAACAATACCAATTAAAATTATGAATGAGTTGAAAACCCACAAAATTAACAAGAACAACCATTCATCAACCCAAAAAAAAACAAGAACAGCCATTCATATCAACAGAATATTCTCTATTATACCGAATACTTACTCATTACATTGGAGTTCATTATGACAAAGTACTCTTAACAAAGCAAACATTAATCAAAGGTTCTTGATAATATTTTGTACGGAGTTATAGGTTCCAATTGTCCCAACCACAACTCCTAATATCAAACTCGCCCATACAATCATCATCTCCAACTTCTTCTTCTTCCTAAATCCCTTGAGCTTCAAGTAACAAAGGCATGGCAACACTATAGAAAGTGTAACGATCAAGAAGGAACCTATAAAAGCCATTACACACCCGAATAGTGGGACCACCAACGCGACTATAACCGTGCTAACCACTAATGTTGTTCTTACTATAATACCTACAAATCTGTTGGCACAACGCAACCGATGAAGTTGAAGCCTCTCCTCCATTGCAGTTGATATAGGATTGACTATTAATGCATACTTTGTAAGGGGACTGATCAAGGTTGTGTATATAGCAATTTGTGAACTTAGTTCTCCAATCGGAAGATTTAATGTCACTTGATTCTTCAAATGCTCACCGTACATGAGGTACCCGAGAATCGCCATTGACCCATATCCTATGGTGCTCATCCCAAAACTTACCACCAATACCTGCAATAACATATATCAATCGGTCAAGAATTTCGTAAATGGTAAAATATAGGGTAAAATTAAGTACGGTTTTTCGTCTAATAACCATGAGGTATCGCTTAATTCACACGGTACACCAAAATTTGGCATATTTCGCGTGGTAACTCTAAGGTTTTTATTATTTTCGCAAAATATCCAAATCGTTAAATACAAACAGTTTTCGTTTATTTTTTAAAATAAAAAAATAAAATAAACCCTAAACATTTTTTGGGTTTAGGGGTTTAGGGAATAAGGTTTAGGGTTTATATTTTATTTACAAAAGAAAACCGTTTATATTTAACGATTTGGGTATTTCGCGTGGTAATCATGAGGTTTTCAACTTTTTCACGAAATACCCAAATCGTAAAATACAAATGACTTTCGTTTATTATTTAAAATAAAAATAAAACCGTTTTTAAAAAAAGGGTTTCGGGGTTTAGGGTATAAGGTTTAGGATTTATATTTTATTTAAAAAAACAAAATCGTTTGTATTTAACGATATGAGTATTTTGCGGAAAAAATAAAAGTCTTAAGAGTTACCATGCGAAATATATCAAACTTTGATGTACTATCGCGTGAATTAGGCAATACTTCAGCGGTACCAGGCGAAGAAACCGAATTAAGTATTTACCGTACCTTTGGAAATTTGCTCTTATCTTTCATTGAATTATATAGTGTAGGAAAAACCGCATGGCCACCGAAGCAAAAGATGAACAAGCTCATAGCAGTGGGCATGTCTTTCAAGTCAAGAACCGCGCCTTTCTCATGAAACCCTACGCCGCCAAAGGCGCCCACCCAGAAGACCGAAACCACCACAACCACGGTGGCCAAGATTCCTCCGGCTGAGATGTAAGCCAACAATCCCAAGCTCCTCAACCAAGTCGTTGGCAAGATGATAAGAGAGGACAACACTATGAAACCTTGTTTTACACCAATCCTTGTTCCCAAGAGGTTACCAAATCCATGAGGAAAAAGTTTAGCCAAGTTGTCACCTTCGAGTATAAGCAACTCGACTGCAACCAAGTAGAGTTCGAGGTAGAGAAATATCGATACCAAGACCCTCCCTTTCATCCCGAATGCCAGCTCAGCAATGTCGGGGTATGATTTGATGTGAGGGCTCATGTCGATGCAACTCCGGAGGAGTAAGCCAGTGTAGCAACAGATGAGTGCTGCTGCAATGAGGATTATGATGCTAATCCATCCTCCTTGTGAAAGTGCATATGGAGTTGCCAATATACCAACACCTGTGAGAACAGTAACGAGAGAAATGGAAATAAAGAACACGAAAATTGTTAATCCAGTTCGTCACGAGAAAGTGACTACGTCTGGGGCGCTGTCAAGCCAGAGTTTTTCCCACTATTTTTGTGATAACGATTACAATAATCAAGTGCATATTTATGCTAAGGATCGAAACTCTAATCAGGTCCAAAAGACCCGTCCGTACAAAAGGCTCAAAAATTTCCCCGGGGCTCCGGTGTATCGTCCATCATACTCTATAATCCAAGAATCATGTATGTGAAAGCTATACAAAAACTTTGTGATGCATTATATTGCATGTGTTTCTAATCTTGTATAGTTTGAGTAAATTGTAATGTGTACGTTGTAATTACCTAAAAGTGTATTGAGTGCATTGAAACACGTTCGAAGAAAGGTGGTGCCTTTTGGTGGTTGCTGTGGTGGTGGAATCTGGCTCTCCATTCCCTCCACATTCAAACTGAAGGATGCCATTTTACCAACGAACTGAAAATTAAGATCTCCTATATTATGTGTATGGTGCAAAATTGAGTAAGAGATTGTGAGGCTTGAGATCATACACTTATTTTATATATAGACAGGGTACGTATCAGTGGAGAGTCTTAGTTCGACCATTTTATTAAATGGGGCCCATACGAAGATTTTTCAAGTAAAAGAATTCTAGTGCCACTTTCCTATAAGTCAAAATCTTTCACTACTAAACTACTAGTATGCAAAGTCTGCTTTGTTTTTGGTCTTCGAGTGTAAGAAAACTAAATGAAGCTGCGTAGGTAGGGATGGCAACGGGGCGGGTTTGGGGCGGGGAGTACCGTCCCCGTCCCCGTTTACGGACCCATCCCCCGTCCCCGTCCCCATCCCCGAACGGGGATAAAAATTTCCCCCCGTCCCCGTCCCCGTCGGGGCCCCGTTCCCCGTCGGGGATCCCCGTCCCCGTTTTACCACTCAAAAAAATCTTTAATTTTGATTTAATGCATATATATTAGGGTATATGGTTTAGAGGGTTTGGGATTTAAGGTTTAACATCTAAATTATACGAGATTTTGGGACTAAATTGTATAAAATTTAGGGTTTAGGGGTAGAGAAATTACAAAATTAATGCATTCGGCGGGGATCCTCACGGGTTTCCCCGCCGGGGTCGGGGACGGGGCGGGGAACGGGACGGGGACCTCTATCCCCGCCCCGCTCCCCGTCCCCGCACGGCGATTAAACTTTTGCCCCATCCCCGCCCCCGTCCCCGTTGGAGCTCCCCGTCCCCGTGGCGGGGATTCCCCGTGGGGAATAGGGAATCCCCGCCCCGTTGCCATCCCTATGCGTAGGTGTGTTGAGGGGCGTGACTAAATTAATGGAGGAAAATTTTACGGCGAAAAACCGCACACGCCTTTTTTTTCGCCTCGCACTCCCCTATGGGCGGCACTCATTGCCGCCCAGAAAACCCGAGTTTCTTGGGCGGCACGAATTGCCGCCCATGATGGGCTCAGTTTTGGATATATTTTTAAAAATAAATTAAAATGTGTTTTAAAAAACCGGTTCATTAAAACCGGGATTGTGGGCGGCAACAAGTGCCGCCCAAGAAACTGGTTCAGTGAACCGGGTTTTTTGGGGGGACAGGGTTCATGGGCGGCAAGACGTGCCGCCCAGTTTACTTTAAAAAGAGAGTCTTGGACGACACTACGTGCCCCCCAGTTCACTCCCAACGGTAAATGTGGGCTGCACATAGGGCCGCCCAGGACAGGTGTAGCCGGCAATATATATTGGGGAGGCCGGTATTGTATTGTATCAAAATCTTGAAACTCCTTTTCATAAAAAATGTCGTCGTCAAGCGATTCTGGATGGAGGGGGTTGTCGGAGTCGTCTTCGAGCGTGCACACATCTGTAGATGATGAGGGTGATTTGCAGGCGCCAATTTCTCCCGAGTACTTCAAGGTATGTAATATTAATTAGATCTTAAATGTACTTAGTCTTTGAACTATTTTGAAATATGTTTAATTTTTTGATATTAGTTTGTAGAAATTTAATTATTAATTAGTCTCTAATGTAATAATTTTTGTATATAAATAGGGTGATTCTAGTGATGATGAATTTGTAGCAATCGACTTCTCATCCCATTTTACTACTACTGAGATATTTCCTAGTAAGGAAGGATTGAGAGATTGGGTGCAAAGGGTAGATTTTAGTCTTTTTATGGTGATCACTACTAAATCATCAAAGCCTAAAAAGATTATATTTCATTGTGAGAGATCCGGGTTACCTAGGTCCGGCAAGAAGAAGGTGTTAGTCGATGGTAAAAAGGTCAGCCCGATACGAGTGAATAAAACTAGGTCAAAAAAGAAGGGTTGTCCCTTTTTGCTGCATGGTACTTTTAGGGAAGGAAATGCTATTAGAGATCCTGGGTGGACCATATCGGTTGTTAGTGGATCCCATAACCATATGCTTTCGAGCACCTTGACCGGCCATGCATATGCTTCCCGACTTACGAAGGAACAGCGTATGAAAGTGATGATTGATACTGCGGCGGGTGCAAGACCCAAGGTTATTTCTACACAGCTTAGGAATGAATATACGGGTTCAACGATTTCGAGGAAGCAGGTGTACACTGTTAGGGCTAAGGAGAGGTTGAAATCCTTGGGCAATCTGAATGTGACACAATGGTCATTGGGATATTTGAATGAGAAAGGCTATTTGTTGGACACTGCTACTAAGACGAGCGAAGATGGGAAGGAGGTTTTGGCGTGCTTGTTTATTTCTCATCCAGACGCTCGACATTTGTTGTGCATGTTCCCTAATGTCGTCATCATGGATTCGACATACAAAACCAACAGGTAAACCTTACTCTTTTTTGTATTATGTGTAGATAATGGTATTTTCTGCGTGTTTAAAGTATTTTTTGTGTTGCATTTATAGGTACGGTATGCCTCTATTCCAGATTGTTGGGTTTACTTACACCAACTACACATATTGCATTGCTCTTGTGTTCATGGAAAGGGAGACGACAAACCACTATGCATGGGCGCTGAGACGATTGAAGTGGTTGTACGGGGAGAAAAATCCCGTATGCATCATGTCTGATCGAGAGCTAGGACTGATCAAGGCTGCCAAACTGGTGTTTCCGAAGGTTCGTCATCACTTGTGTCAGGTCCATGTAGACCGTAATGTGAAGGCATATGCTAAGACGATGAAGATTGACGAGAAAAAATTCTCGGGAAGTGTTCGTCGGGTGATGAGGTCTCACACAAAGGAGGAGTACAGAGAGTGGCTTGCTCACTTTAAGGAGATATGGAGTGAAGGCTTGGTGAGATATGTGGAGCAAACTTGGTTTAATGAGCATACGAAGAAGCTGGTTGCGGCATGGTGTGATGATGTTCTCCATTTTGCCACAAGAACATCAAACAGGCAACTTTCATACAAACATTTGCAATCAAATCGGGTTATAAAATTTATTTAGTTAATTGTATACGAATATATTATTGTCAGGGTTGAGGGTCAGCATTCTATGCTTACGGACATGATTGAGACATCCATCGGAGGGTTTGACACAATTGTGCAGCACATCGACAACATGTTTGTTGATCAGCATCGGAAGATCCGATTTGAGATGACCAAGAACTGCACTGCCTTTCCCATGGAGATAGTGAATGGCCCTGAGTGGGTTAAGGTGTTCTTCAAGCGCATCCTTAAAAAGTGCTCTGAAAAATGCCTGAGAATGTTGTATGCCCAAGTTGTGTTAGCAAATGAGGGAAAAATTGGGAACAAATGTGATGATTTTTGGTGGAGGTCCACACTAGGGCTGCCTTGCCCACAAACAATTAAGGTCTACGTGGAGACGGGTTACCCGTTAGTGCCTGAAGAGGTTGATATTTTCTGGAAGCAGATCCGATGGGAAGGGGTGGATGCTAAGGATCTTGATGTCGATGATGGTGTTTCACTGACAGCGGACAATGTCACGGTGGATGACTTCGTTGAAGAGTACTTATGTGGGACAGTTGAGGGATTTGATTTGAAGAAGATGGCGGAAAAGTGGTGTGAGTCAAAGGACCCTACATCGTGCGATATTCAAGACCCGCCACGTGGTGAGACCAAGAAGGGTAGGCCTAGGATGAATGCGAGAAAGACCGGTACCAAGAGGAAAATGGGTTGGGACGAGCATGTGGATGCAAAAATGAAGAAGATGAAGGAGAAGCAGAAGATGAAGATGGAGGGTGAGGTGCTGGGAGTGGATGAGCTTGCAGAGAAAGAGACGACCAATGTGAAATCGTCCGTGGGATCAAAGGGATCGAAAAGATGCCCTTCTAGCGGACGACCTTACAATGGAGTTTCAACAGCAAAGGGGAGTGCCACTAAACCTGCAAAGCCGAAATCTGCTTCAAGCAAGTCCAAGTCGGCTTCAAACAAGCCGATCAAGTATCTCGGCTTCAACTGGGGACACGAGAATATTGATCATTTCATGCTCGCCTACATTTCTAGAGTTCAAAATGTCAAAGGTGATGATCATTGTGGGTTCCGTTCTCTTGCCGTTTTGCTGTGTCGCCAAGAAGACGAGTACATTGATGTCCGGTTAGGGCTTTCGAAACACGTCCAGGCACATGGAGCCAACTACGTAGCGATGCTTGCGGAGGAAGCGTTGACGTTGGAAGAATTTGTTAGGAAATTGAATTATATTCCTTCACCGTGCACGGCAAACTTCTGGTGTGTAATGCCTATTACTGGGTTGGTGTTTGCCACGGAATACCAAGTGGCTATTGTTGTCTTATCATGGTTCGGACCGCACACATGTCTTCCATTGTGGGGCCCCCCGGGTGCCGAGCCTCCGACAAAGGTTTATGCGATAGCACATGTAGGCAGGAGAGACCATTACGTACCGGTACGTGGAGTCATACTCTCTCGTATTTACTTATTCTTTCATTTTTTTTATAACTGTATTGTTTACGTGTACAGATTTGGCTTGTTAATGACCATTGTCCCATTCCACCGCCTCCAAGACAGTGGCGCATTTACAAGGATCCAAGTGTTGATGGATGGGATAGTCATGAGCGCTTTAAGGATATGTTCAAGAATTATGTAGAGGGGCGAGCATATCATGGGCGACCTGATATACTTACCTAGGTTTTTTGGATTGTAATCGACTTTATATATGATATTGTATTTCCTTTTGTGTGAAAGTTTGATTGAGATTGATCGTATATTGTGTTTTGAATCATTTGTTTTTTCGAATTGAAAAAAATCGGGAAAATGCGATACGCGACAACAATATTACTAATCATTAACAAAAACACGTTCACGAAAACATTAAAGCGTACACTAGTTGTGGGCGGGTGCATATTAATAGGGTAAAAAAGCTGGCTAGGCGGCTCATAGTGCCGCCCAAAGGGTCCAGAATCTCACAAGTACCCTTCTGGGCGACACACAGTGCAGCCCAGAAGGGTTCACTGGGCGGCACACAGTGCCGCCCAGAAGGGTACTTGTGAGATTCTGGACCCTTTGGGCGGCACTGTGAGCCGCCTAGCCAGCTTTTTTACTATATATAAGGAGAACTTATGTTGATAGATTCATGACATTCGTATAAAATCAAACACTACAACAAATAATGGCATCTTCCTCTGAATCATCAACAAACCCCCCACATCGACTATGCGAGTGTAATTTGAAAGCCGTTGTCCGTACTTGGGATTTGCAGTGGAGCTACGGGCGATATGATATGCTGCGAACTTTTATCAGAGACTATCCTAATTTCTTCAAACGCAACTAGGCGATGTCATTTATATGCGAGTCAAGCGTCCTAGGACGAACCTCCTTGGGCCATGGCGTACATGTTGATCTGCTCTTTTTTCCTCGCTGTAGCACAGATAAAAACATGGGATCTTCAAATTTCGGTATTTGTAGGATTTCAAGTTTTTCTGTGATGCAGCTAGGAGAAGGAGCATATCAGCATGAACGCTGTGGTCCTAGGAGGTTCATCCCTGGGCTCTTGATTCGGTCAAGATGATAATGGCCATAGGGCAAGAGTTGTGTATGTCATTTGTTCCAGTGTGTATGTATTTTTTGTAGTGTGTAAGCCATCAGTGAATGTATATGTATTTTTAGGATTTGTATGTATTTTTAGTATGTGTATGTATTTTAAGAATATGCATGTGTTTTTTTGAAATAACGGACGAAAATCCAAAAAACCAATAAACAAAGAACTCAAACTAGAAACGACGGAACAAATATCTAAAAACAACCAATAAAGCCAAAAGTCAAATTAGAAACGACGGAAAAATATCTAAATACAACCAATAAAGCCAAAAGTCATACTAGGAATTACTGGAATGTCAATCCCAATGTGAAATCGAACAAACACAAAAGTCAAAAGTCATACTACAAACTCTCTGTCTCACTATCCGATGACTCATCTAAATGTGGAGTAGAATCACTAGCCAAGGACACACCTACACCCGAATCTACGCCCGGTGCCCATACTGGAGGAACCATCGGCGTCGGCTGAGACGCTGTCTGCCGAGCTGATGCCTGCTGAGCTGTTGCACGCTCTTCCGCCATCCTAGATGATTCGGCTCTATCAAATATAGTAGAGTCTACACTATATGCATGAGAAGGCATCTGTGAAGCCCGTACAAGCGGTGGAGCTACAGGAATGACGTCACTGAAAATGATGTCATGCATATGCTGAAAGTGCTCCCTACACCCTAAACAACCTCCAGACATAAGCTCCTGAAGATAGGCCTTGCTCATCGCCACACGCTGCAAATGAAAACACACATTTTAATTTAAAAACATAGACTTTCATAAAATAATTTAAAAGAATAAAATGGGACAAAAAACATACCCTTTACAAGTTGATAGCCGGAGGTGGTCCTCTACTGATACGAGGCTGCACTGGTGCACTCGGACTCATGTAAGGATGCGACACCTGTAGATACCAGTCCAGGTACGCGTCGTGGACATCCCAAGCCATCGTCGCAGGAGGACTCGTCAAGATGTGGGGGCAAAGATGATGCTCAAGCTGGTCCCACCTGTGCCAACGCGGGTCAAAGTGCAACTGGTATCGCCTCGTCCCCCTGAAATCATGAGGACGCACTACAACCAGAGGCTATATGATATCCATCGACCTACTCTGTCGATAACCGAACTGGCGTGTAAGCCGATCTGGCATGTATGGCTCCTCTACACCGAGAAAACGAATAGTCCCTCGATAAGTGGAGGACCTATGAGCACCTCGAAAGTCAAGACCCTCGTACGGCATCCACCGTATCTGCAATTAACAAAACACGATGGAACATAAATTAATTCATTAAGCTATCTTACTGTAAATTAAAATTGAAAAAGAATACGTACATCTTTTGGCCTATACTCGTCCAGAATTCGTCTGTAGTGTGACTGGTCACGGAGGGACCGGAGAGGTGTCCGGCCAATGCAGTATCGTCCAGCGCATCGGAGGTCGTCGTCCGCACCTTCCTTGAGGTTAGGGTTGCCCGGGAAGTATATGAAGTACGTCCAAATCCAAACCTGCGTACAGAGAAAGACAACCATTATTAAAAACAATTCAATAATGTATATTAATAATTTAAATTATAAGTTAACTATATTAAAGGCCTACCTCCAAAAGACGTGCGCAGCCGGCGAACTGTACAGCTCCGCGCCGAGAACCCTCTCTGAGGTTCCTATAAAGGAGAGCCAGAATCCCAGTACCCCAAGCAGTATGAACGACACGCTCCCAGTCCACAAAAAGAGGTAGCAGTGTTGTCTTCAGCTCGTTCGTTGACTTGTCAACGAAGATGCTAGCCGACATGGCGTGCCATAAGAAACCGGCTGCTATATCCTCTGGGTAGGCACCCTCCTCAATCATCCTCATCACATGCCTCCCAAGCTGGAATTGCTTGACCCAACCCTTCCTAAGGTCGCGGACCATGTCAGCATCATCCTCATCAAAGTTGTAGTCCGAATCTATCCCAAACAAATAGCCGAACAAAGCCTCACACTCCGCCAGCTCGCTATCATGACCGGTTCATGGTGACGTCACCTCAAATCCCTCGATCGGCAGCCCTAAAATCATCAGCACGTCATGTAGAGTAGGAGCTATCTCGCCCCAGGGAAAGTGGAAGGTGTTCGTCTCTGGATGCCATCTCTCAACGAATGCTGAAATGAGGTTGTGATCAGCATTGCCGAACTGCAAATCAAGTAAACCGGTCAACCCCGTCTGCTGCGCAATCCAAAACCAGGACCCCTCCACAGGGACCCCTCTAGGAATACGATCCCTCCAAAATGCAAACTGCGTAGGGCGTGTCTGGACCCTCAAACTCCTAACAACGTCCTCGGGTGGGTCCAACGACGCCTTCCTCCATATCAGCTCTGCAATGTGCGTATCAAAGTTCCTCAACAAAGAAGGAAGCTGCTCAGCTGGCTCATGCGGAGATGGGGCATGTGTGGCTGGCTCAGACTGAGACGGGGCCTGCTGAGATGGCTCATGATGTGGAGATGGGGCATGCTGAGATGGAGATGGGCCATACTGAGTCTCCTGATGTGGCTCAATCGGAGATAGGGCCTATGTGGCTGGCTCAGGCTGAGACGGGGCATGCTGAGATGGCTCATGATGTGGAGATGGGGCATGCTGAGATGGAGATGGGCCATACTGAGTCTCCTGATGTGGCTCAATCGGAGATAGGGCCTGTGTGGCTGGCTCAGGCTGAGACGGGGCCTGCTGAGATGCCTCACGTGGAGATGGGGCATGCTGCTCATGTGACTCCTCCAGAGGTAGCCGCTGCTGAGGTGAGTCATCAAGATGTGGGTCCTCCTGATGTGACTGCTGAGGTGGGTCCTCCATAATCACGTCCTCATCTGAGCGGACGAGACCAACATCGTCCTCACTAGCGCCCTCACTATCGTCCTCAATCTGGCCCTGCGATACACCGCCAATCCTCCTCTTGCGAGCAGATGCAGTAGTAGGGCGACTATCTCAATCGGACCGTGCGATCTTACCCAAAACTTCCTATTTTTCCATAAAAAATATAGAAAATTATTTTCTTACAAACAAAATCAATATACTAAAATTTGCATTACAATGACATATTTAATATTACAGTATAATTGAGCTTATTACCTATACTATTTTTTATAATGATTAAATACAATAAAAACCAAATTTACAAATATAACTATATTCATTTTACCCACTATAACATATTTACATATGCCCAAATATTGTTTTCTTACAAACAAAATCAATATATTAAAATTTTCATTACAATGATATATTTAATATTATTTAACAGTATAATTGAGCTTATTACCTATACTATTTTTTATAAGATAATGATTAAATAATCTAAAATCCAAGTATATAAATCTACAAGTGCAGTAACAATTTAATTAAATAAATTAGATTTAACGATTACAAATTTAAAAAACATCATACCTTTTCAGTTGGCCTCCGTTCATATTTTCGCTTTTGGCGAACGGGAATTTCACCCAAGTCTAACATAGCCTGCTGAGCAACCGCGCACGCGACGTCAAAGGCATTCTCCGCCGCGATGTCGCCCTCCTCGCCCAAAAAAGCCCCGATATCGCCCTCCTCGCCCTCGGTCCTGGGTGGCACCACGTGCAGCCCAGATTCCCCCATAGTGGGCGGCACGTAGTGCAGCCCAGCCTCGCCTCCCTCCTCGGCCTCGCCTAGCCTCGCTTCGCCTCCTTCCTCCGCCAGCCTCGCTTCCTCTGCCACGTCGCCACCCCTCTCCCCCAGCCTCGCTTCCGCCGCCTCCTCCGCCGCCTCGTCGCTGCCCCCCGTGAAACAGAGATTGGCCGCCGCCGCCGCCACCGTCGAATCTGCCGTCGATTCTAGTACAACGCCGCCGTCTCCGCCAAGAACTCCTGCCGCCGCCATCTGATGGTCCCTCAGTTCTTCCTCCGCCAAGAACTCCCATATGTCATCAACCGAATAATCGCCGCCGGGATCCATTTTTGCTCTCGAACTCTGCAAATCGCTCTCGGAGAAGACGACCCTGGGCGGCATTTAATAACGCCGAAGTTTCAATTTTTGGGCGGTTTGCACATGGGCGGCAATAGTTGCCGCCCAAGTTTCAATTTCAAATTCGCCATTGGGCGACATGTTTTGCCGCCCAGAATTTTGGGTTTAGACTCGGCGGCTTTCAGTGCCGCCGAATTTTAACCCGGTTTCCAGCAAATCATTTTTTAATTTTTAAAATAAATAAATTAAATTTCAAAACCGGGTTCTACAAAACCAAAAACACTGGGCGACAATATGTTCCGCCCAGGTCCAAATCGGGTTATAAAAAAACCGGTTTGCATGGGCTGCACCTAATACCGCCCAGGTGCAAACCGGTTTTTTGGAAGGGTTTTCTGGGCGGCTCTACGTGCCGCCCAGAGGAGAGTGCGAGGCGAAAAAAATCGGCGTGCGCGGTTTATCGGCCAAATTTTACCATCTATCATATAAGCAATTTTAATTTTAAGATGATCGTCTAAGTTTGTGGTCTATTTTATAGAAGCAATCTTAATTTTTACAACAAATTAGTAACATTCTGGATTTAAGATTAATTTATAAGAATTGAAGTGTTATCCATATTAACAAGAGTCATTCATTTTCATGGTTTATGTGAGAACAAAAACTTTGAAGTTAATCGTGTTAGGACAAGAGTAGTACTCGGAGACAAGTCACTTATTCTGAGAAGTCCCCGGATTGGCATATGATGATACTTCTAAGGCCTCAGGTTATTCTTTACAAACGCTATATTCGAACCCCAAATGAAATTTTGCTAAAAATTAATTAAAAAATTGCATTTCTAAACAAATTTTACCATTTCTTGAATGACTCATTCCGACAACATACCAAACGATAGGATACATGAATGGGAATGAGTGATTCATGATTTCGATTTCAACCCGATTCTTAGATCATACCAAACGAGACCTTAGTACTTTCTTTGCGTAATTTCAACATATTTGTATAAAAATTTATTTCAAAATTTGTAAACCCGTAAACCCTAAATTTTGAAAATTCTAAAACAACTAAGGATAGATATAGAGGAGATAATGCATTTTTTCAGTGTCTGACTGATGTGCAAATTTGGGTGAAGTTGTCTTTTTTTGATATTTTTTAGAATTACACAAAATAAATTCTAAATAAAATTATGTTAAACAAATAAGATACATAATTTATTTTGAAAAAAACTCTTTAGGGAAAAAACATAAAAAATGTTTTAAAAAAATATAGCAATTAAAAAAATTACTTTTTTTTTAAAAAAAAACCTAGGGGCAAGCTCCCACTGGGACGCCCCCATGGGTATGTTTATTCTCATTATTCACCACATGACATTTTCACGATCATTTTGTCATATGTCATCCATACTTTTGTTTTCTTTGCATGTCATATTCTTACAATTTTACTTTTTTTTTAAACCTCGAAATATATAGCATATATTTGATTCCTTCCTATTATACCATATAAATAAATAACAAATCATGCAATTTCTATTTAAAATAGAAACAATCACACGTTTCCTAATTTATACTAAATACCGTACCTTTATTAGGAATGTCTCGAAAATAAGAATCACATAATTATTTTCGTAAGCTACTTTCTTCCAAATATATTTTGAAGATATAATTTCACCTTTTCAAACCTCAAAATATATATTGAATATTTGATTATTTCTTAATATACTATACAAATCAATCACACATTTCCTAATTTTAATAAAAATAATTCACTTAATTTATAATTTACATAAAAATAATTAACTTCCTTCCAGAAATAAATACAAATGAATCAAGTTTTTACGAAAAAAGTGTCCAAAGAGTTGTTCTAACTGCTCACTTCATTTTTCTAATACTATTTTAAAATTAAAATAAATTAAAAATTATATTATCTTTTTGTCATATTTCGTTTCCGAGTAGATTTCTTTCGAGATTCGTCAAAAAAATATTTTTCTTTTAGATTCAATCTTTTTTTTTTCTTTAATTAATTTCTAATTTATATTATTACTCATTACATATATATTTCTATATTAATTAACAATATAATTTCTATATAATTTTTACCTAAATAATAATCCGATAAATAGGTTTCGTGATAAACAAATTTGTGCAAGATATGAGAACTAAGGTACTTTTTTTTCTTTCTAAGTTTAATAATTCACCATCTTTTAGAATCAATAGATTGGGAGAAAAAAATCAACATAACTAAATTTCAATATATATTATGTGATTTTTATGTGATAAATTGTCCTGAAATTTTATAAAGATAAATATTTATAAATAAAATTTAAAAAGTAAAAGTAAATGGAGGAAGCAGGTGTAAGGTGTTTGTAATCTTTCAATACTTCTTTTTACAACAAAAAAACACGTAAAGGGTTATAATCGATTTTAATTAATTCAACAATAAAATAGATGAAATATAGCTAGGCAATTGAAAAGATGGAAAATAAAATAATATAGTCTATCATATATATTTATAATTTTTTTTTTGGTCATCTATATATTTATAATTTTATACGTAGTAATCGAGGTCAACGTATATTATGACAATTGAAAAGTTAGGTTTCTGTCCACTAAAATATGTTATTAAACCATTCTTCTAGAATGAGAAATTGTGAGGCATCATTGCCGTGACATCTAAGTACTGACCCATTTTGAATCGTCTAATGTCAAAGTAAACAAGAAACTAAGGGCACCTCCGTTGACAGTTGACACCCATAACAAGTAGATTTTAAATTTTAAATCTACATAGCAGAACGAGTAGTGGAAATGATTCTTTCTTGATTCAATAGTGCATTCTAAAAAATCATCTAGAATAGTAATAGGATAAGCATTACAATATTTGGTAACGGTCCTATATGTGTTACTATCCCCCCTCGATCCGAGTTGGGTGAAGGCCAAGTTGGGATCGCAGATGTAGAAATCGGGCAGTAGGAAGGGCCTTTGTGAGGAGGTCAGCTTTCTGATCTTGAGAAGAAATGAAGGCAACCTGTAAAGATTTGTTTTTGACCCGCTCACGAACAAAGTGGTAGTCGAGGCTTAGGTGTTTGATTCGATGATGAAGAATGGGGTTGACAACAAGGTAGGTGGCTCCTAAGTTGTCACACCACAAGATTGGTGGTTGTGGAAGACGAATTTGCAGTTCTGCCAAGAGGGATTGAAGCCACAAAGTCTCACAAGTGGCAATAGCCATGGCCCTGTATTCCGCCTCCGTTGAAGATCGAGCGACTGTTGGTTGTTTCTTGGAAGTCCATGAAATGAGATTTGGGCCAAGGAAGATACAATAAGCACTAGTAGATCGTCGATCAAGGGGATCGCCTGCCCAATCGGCGTCAGAGAATGCTGAAAGCGTGGAGCTTGGTGTAGAGGACAACAAAAATTGCTGATTGACGGTGGCATTCAGATAGCGAAGAATCCGCTTGACACCTTGCCGGTGTTTGTCTTGAGGGCAATGCATAAATTGACATAGGCGATTCACAGCAAAGGAAATATCGGGTCGTGTAAAGGCCAAATATTGCAAGCCTCCAACAATGCTCCTATATTTGAACGTGTCAATGAAAGGAGGAGACTCCTCTATAGAAGAAACAAAGTTGGTTGCCATTGGAGTTTGAACTGCCTTGGAAGTTGACATTTCGCCACGCAGAACAAGTTCCTTGATATACTTTGATTGAGAAAGGTATATGCCGGACGAGTCCCGATATGCTTCAATGCCCAAGAAGTAGTGCAGTGTACCTAGATCCTTCACGGGGAATTGCTTAGACAAGGCAGATACAAAACAATCAGTAAGGGAAGGTGTAGTAGATATGACAAGTAAATCATCAACGTAAACCAAAATGAACACAGACTGGGAACCATGGTGATGCATAAAGAGAGATGAATCAGCTTGGGAAGGTGTGAAGCCCATGGTGACCAAGGAGTCACTAAGGCGAGAGAACCAGGCACGAGGTGCCTGTTTGAGTCCGTAAAGAGATTTATGAAGTCGACAAATATGAGAGGGGAAATTAGGATGGATAAAACCTGGGGGTTGAGTGATGAAGACTTCTTCGTTCAAGGTCCCGTGCAAGAATGCGTTGTGGATGTCGAGTTGCCGGACCGACCACCGATTCATCGCCGCGAGGGAGAGCAGGAGACGTATCGTAGAGGGCTTGGCCACAGGGCTGAAAGTTTCCTCATAGTCAAGTCCATGAACTTGATGGAACCCTTTTGCTACTAACCTTGCTTTGCGCCTTTCGATCTGTCCATTAGCATGCCGCTTAGTTTTGAACACCCATTTGACACCTAGAACATTGGTGGAGGACTGGGAAGGAACGAAAGTCCAGGTTTTGGTCTTAAGGAGAGCTTGAAACTCATCCGCCATGGCTTGTCTCCAAACAGGGTGTTTGAGAGCTTCTGTAAAGGATGGTTCATCTGGGATTTTGATGGCGGTAGAACAAGATGGTGGAGGCCATGGTATAGTTCCATCGGTGTGGGTTTTAGGTTTAAAAATATTGGATTTTGATCTGGTAACAATGGGGGAAGGATTTGTGTGGGATAGTGGGTTAGTTGTGCCAGGGGGCGTAGGAGATGAGTGAGGGGAAGTGGGAAGGGTAATGTCTGGAGGATTTGGTTGGATGTTAGTGGGGTCAGATGTGGTGTTGGGCTGATGATTTGTTGGTAGAGATGGGGGCCCATCTGGAGGGGAAAGAGAAATAGGAAGGGCGGGTAAACAGGCAAGAGGAGGAGAAATGGGTGAGGAAATAGAGGGAGGTTTAGAAAGGGGAAAATCGTTTTCATGAAATATAACATCACGAGAAATATATGTACGTTGGTTCACCCAATCGTAACAAATATAACCCTTATGGTTGGTGCTATATCCAAGAAAAATTGTAGGGGTAGAGCGAAAATACAATTTGTGGCGGTTATATGGTCGAAGATTTGGGAAACAAAGGCAACCGAAAACTCGAAGAAAGTGATAGTTCGGTTTTGTACGGAATAGAAGTTCATGAGGGGTTTTGTGTTGAAGGACGGGTGTAGGTAGACGGTTGATGAGATACGTAGCGGTTTCAATGGCATAGTCCCAAAATTTAAGGGGTAGAGAGGCTTGTTTAAGGAGGGTTAAGCCGGTGTCGACAATGCGGCGATGACGTGTTTCAACACTCCCGTTTTGTTGGTGAGAGTGAGGACAAGTCAAACGATGAGCAATGCCAAGGGATTGAAAAATATTTTTGAGAGGTTTAAACTCGGAACCCCCATCGGTTTGGATGTAGGAGATTTTAGTGGAGAAAATTTTTGTAGCAAAGTTAATAAAAGTAGAGACAATTTGAGGAACCAAATTCTTAGTGCTAAAGGGAAACAACCATATATATTTGGAGAAATCGTCTATAATAGACAAGTAATAAGAGTTGCCCTTGATGGAAAGGGTATGGGTTGGGCCTCACACGTTTAAAAACAAAAGGGAAAAGGGCTGCTGAGATCAATTTGGGTTGGGTGGGTGTGGTAGCTGATGGGCGCCCATGAACATTCCTGGCAGCGATCTGGACAAAGTGGGCCTCGTTTTTCTGAAGGAACTAGGAAAGTAAACACTGAATTTGTAACTCTAGCAGATGGATGGCCTAAGCGGCGGTGCCAAAGGACGGCGGAGGATACGACGGCATGATGAAGTTGCGGAGGAGACGATGGTATGGTGGTGGCCGGGAACGCGTACAACCCATCCTTAACGGGGCCTTGAAGAAGAGCTTCCTGAGTCATGGCATCCTTCAAGACAAAATAATGATTTGAATGAAACTCAAATAAAACGTTATTATCAGTGCAAAACTGACGAACAGATAACAAGTTCTTAGTAATGGAAGGTGTATGAAGAAGATGAGTGAGTTTAAAAAGGTGATTTGAAGAGGAAAGAGTAGAAGAACCGTGATTTTGAATTGGGATTTGGGAGCCATCGCCTAAGGAAACCCGGTTTGTGCCCTCGTATGGATAGTTGTCGATGCGAAGGTTTGTCAAATCTGGTGTGAAATGGTGAGTTGTTGCTGTGTCGGGGACCACTGAGTGAATGAGGTATGGTTGGCCTGGAGATTTTGTGGTGGTGGAGGTTGGAACGCTTGATCGAAGCGGTGCCAACATTTGAGGGCCGTATGGCCAGGTTTGGAGCAGACTTGGCATATTTGTCGGGTATCCGGGGCGCCAGTGAAAGTAGATGGGCGATGAGGTTGGCGTTGGCCTCTTCCCTGTCTAGGTCGACCTCTTCCATATCCTCTATCAGTGCCTCTATATTGACCCCTGCCGCCAAGTTGGCCTCGACCACGGTTAGAGCTAGTGTAGTGAGCCTCAGGTTTGGTCTCGGTGCTAGTGGTGTGGACAGAAATGGAGTTTTGAAGGGTAGTGGTTTGGCGAGCAAGACGGGATTCATGGAGGAGAAGGTGAGAGAGGATTTGAGTGGTGCTTGGTAAAACAACCCGAGTGGAAAGAGAGGTGACGACAGAGTCGAAATCACTGCCAAGACCAGCGAGCAGAAACGTTGCAAACTCCGCATCAGAAATAGCTTGGCCGGCGGCGGCAAGTGAGGAGACTAGGCTTTTGGCCTTTGTGAAGTAGTCGGTGATGGGCTCAGATCCTTTCTTCAAGGAGGCCAGTTGGAGGCGGGTGTACACCACCTGAGCACAAGAGCGAGCCGAGAACAGCTCTTGGAGGGTGCTCCAAATTTGGGCAGATGTTGAGCAATCAATAACTTGTGCTAAAACTGATTCAGAGAGGGAGCCATTCAAGATGGCCATCACCAATTGGTCCTTCGTGACCCAGTCGACGTAGTCCGAATTCGCCGCTCCAGTGACTTCGGCCGATGGACAAGGGCGTGAGCCATCAACAAAGGAGTAGAGGTTGTGGGCTTTGAGGTAAGGTGTTACCTGGATTTTCCACAAAGGAAAATTTTCCTGAGATAGTTTCACTGTAATAAAGTGAGAAAAGGAAGGGGAGCTACTACATTTTATCTCGGATTATAAGCATGGTCGCAATATTGGTCAAATAGTTGTCATTTCTAGAATGCTCCTGAGTCCATAAGATTCCACTTTATCGTTTAAGTTTAAACGTCGGCAGTTCCCTATAATTGTTTCGTTTGCCATGACGCTTAATAAAATCCAAAGATAATCATTATATCAAGTAGGCTTATATCTTCTAAGGTCTGTATTTACTCATGTCCAACTTTATGTTGGTTTATCTCGGATTATAAGCATGAAAGGTTTAAATGTGTAGATTTTAGACAAGAATGGAAAGACAATCTATCTATGAGACCAACAATGTTGTGTACTTGTGTACAGAGAAGTCCCTCAAAACATATGATATTTATGTATATATTTGCAACTTTATACATAAAGTTATGATGATATTGTCAGTATGATGGAGACAAGTTTAACTATCGTGTTTTTAATTCTTCCTTAAAATCTAACAAGCCTATTTTTAGTAATGATTTTTTTAGCAACTAGTTTAATCTTTTTTCTTAAGGATTTATCCATTCTCTATTAGAAAATATTTTATAAATAGTTTCTTATTTTAACCTATTAGAGTGTGTGGCACACACTAGAAAAACCGTTAAAGTATTTGTCTTATAAGTTTTTATATGTGTTTGTGTAATTCTCCGTATATGGTACGGATCCAACACTAGTTTACTTTAATACAAGGGCCATAATGCATTAAGCCTGAAAAAGCACAAACATAAGTTTCTGGTATCACCGAAAACCAGAAGGCAACGAATCATTTCCTGGTTACCAATAAGAGAACAATAGGATCAGTCTGATTCACACGACATCTAATAAGATCATCACGCTATTATATATTTATTCTGTGTTTATCTATTTTTGGTTTGATTTGGATTGTTTTCTATCACCCGATCAACTAGTTACCCCGTCTAAGACGATTTAGGTCGTCCGATCTTTTCGCCCCAAAACAACCCTAATGTTCTTTGTAGGAAAATGTTTGGTTTACCCCGTGGGTAGACTACCTTGTGAGCTGGCAATTCAGTATAATGAGGTGATAGTTTATTTATTTAATCTTGTTTTGCATTGGAATTTGGTAAAAATAATTGAGTATATTCTTTTTACGTTTGAAACTCGGTAATTAGAGTATAAATTAGACAAACATCACTATATCTTTTTTTATCATCTCCATTAATACGTTTAGTGCCAGTTATACTTATACCCCTTCACTCTCCTCTATCTCTTATCCTTGTCAATTTTCATGGGGATTAATTTTCGCATCGGTTTTTTTTTTTCCGCATCGGCTTTTAATTAGCCAAAAAAATAAATTTTTTTTTGGGCGCAACTAGTTGAAAATTATTTTTTTATTTTGAAAAATATTTTTTCTTTATTATTGAACCGGTTGTTCATCTGAACCGGTTCACCAGTTTTTGGACGAAACAATATAGCGTCCAGAAAAAAAAAAAAAAAACTACGTAGTCAATCTTGTATTTAAATCAACAAATTTATTTCATATTTAAAATAAATTTACTACATACTCATCGTATTGTATCTATCCTGTTATTTTATATGATTTGAAAATTCAAATACCTAATAGATTTGTAAATTTGTGTGCATTTGATTATAGTAATAGACGTTTCAAGTAATCAGGAGTACATGGCTATAAATTCGTTTGTATCATGAGGTTTTAATATACTTTTATTCATTTAAATTCATTTGCATTTCTCCACTAATTCATTTGATATTAACTGTTTGTTATTATTATTCTTGAAAATCACATATAACTTTGGTTATATCTTATATTTATATACTATAATTATATCTTATAGTTATATTCAATTTGGTTATATCTTATGGTTATATTCCATAGTTATATACTATGGTTATATATAACTATATTATATACTATGGTTATATCATATAGTTATATCCAAATTGGATATAACTAGTATAATTATATACTATGGTTATATCATATAACCAAATTTGATATAACTATAAAATATAACCATAGTATATAACTATAAAATATAATATATGATATAACTATAGTATATAACTATACAATATAATATACGATATAATTATAGTGTATAATTATATGATATAGTCATAGTACATAACTATAGGATATAACCATAAAATATAACCAAATTGGATATAAGTATACGATATAACCATAATATATATTTATAAAATATAATATATGATATAACTATAGTATATAACTATACAATATAATATATGATATAATCATAGTATATAATTATATGATATAGTCATAGTACATAACTATAGGATATAACTATAAAATATAATATATGATATAACTATAATATATAACTATAGAATATAACCATAAGATATAACCAAAGTAGATATAACTATAAGATATAATCATATTATATAACTATATGATATAATCATAGTATATAACTATAGAATATAATATAGGATATAGGTATAGGATATAACCATAGTATATAACTATAGAATATAATTATGTCGACCAATCAAATCCGCAATTATAAACCAATAAGAAGCTGTCAGCCACTTAGCCAAGACAGAAACAAAGGCAATTGCTTAAATCAGAGGAATCGTGATCTAGAAAAAGTGCGGAAGTAGAGAAAGCAAGGCAAGAATCCACAAATGTAAATTGCGCTTGGTCTCTTTTTGGGCATTGGGCAATAGAAAGCAAGGCAAGAAGCCACATATGTGACCGTATATAGGCAGCATATAACAATTTAAATCCACAGAAATCCTACTAAAGAGTGACATATACTGAGAAATTGCACATTACAATGATGAAAAATTGCAGATAATGAAAACTAATCATGAACTCTTATCTACCAATCCATCTGTATTTGATGAAGAAATAGAAACCCAAAACCAAAAAGATTACACAACAGTAAAAGATTTGAATACTACTGGGCTCATACCCATATCAACCATTAAAAGATTCAATCTACGTCTGTAGATTGTATTTCCCTGTACCTTAGTAATCAAACATATAATCAACCTGGTTTAGCAAACCATCGAACCATACATAGTATTAGTGTCTATCAATCAAAAACGTTTAAGTAAGCCACTGAAACATAGCTGAAGTTCACAACAAAAACAAAGAAGCAAGCAATCAGATCAGTAATTATAAACCAATAACAAGCTCAACAGCTTCTGAATTTATCAGCCACTTACTAGCAAAGCCAACACAGAAAACCCTAAAACATCTCGAAAACCCAAAAACAGAGGAATCACCATTACAATCAAGTGACCTCCTCAAGCGCAAACCCTAAAACATCTCGAAACTGATGCCATAACAATAGAAACACAAGCGATATAGCTACACAAGGATCAGTTGCTGCACGAGATTCGACAAATATGGAAGAGTATAAAACTAAATTTCACAAAAACTATTGGGAGGCTCAGTAGAGCCTAAACTTGAGTCAAACATATGCATTATAAATTTATAATGCATTAATATATGAAGTACTCAAATTTCACCAAGTAAATGACTTAACTACGTCATTAAACTATAGGCTTATATTCAGCTGGACCTAAGAAGCACAAACCAAGACATTGATCAATATATAATCATAGCCTTCAACGAAAGCTTAAATACGTAACCAGAATGCAAAGACAGATTTAGTTTGAATTATGGATGATTGGCAAGATATTGAATATGAATCACTATGCCATTTTGTTTCTTAAACCATAATAAAAAACATGAGAGTTGTTATTACTATTATCAAGGGAAATATAGAAAATGTCAAATTCATGACTAAATTAGAGACATTTAATTATGTACAAGCGCCATAATGCAGGATTAAGCCTGGAAAAGTACAAACATAAGTTTCTGGT
Source organism: Rheum nobile (assembly GCA_027886185.1). Classification (NCBI taxonomy): domain Eukaryota; kingdom Viridiplantae; phylum Streptophyta; class Magnoliopsida; order Caryophyllales; family Polygonaceae; genus Rheum; species Rheum nobile. Next base: position 608,903 of record WOAB01000292.1, on the reverse strand, counting down.
ATCGCCAAAAACCAGAAGGCAACAAATCATTTCCTGGTTAGTGGTTACCAATAAGAAAACAGTAGGATCAAATTAAAAGTATAATGGAATATTAAGTTAACCATAATGTTCTTTGAACATGTAAATATTGGAGTACTATTCATTGAAACAAGAAGTAGGTAGGGCTACCGGGGAAACTTTACCCATATAAAGTACATAATATAAAGTAGATATGTAAATGAGTTGAATCAAGAAATCAAACATTACAACTTCAGCCATAATTCACTTCAACCAGAGTGGGAAATTCATATTTTATATTGCCTCTAATTCCAATTAATCTGCATACCATATAAAAACAGGGTAAATAAAGTATCATTTCCACCTAAAAATCTTAATTCACAAGTATGTTATGCTCCCAATTCACCACAACAAACAAGCATAAAATAAACATATACTAAATTTACAACAGAATCAGAAAAGTGAAGCTATTAAATTAGCAATTATAAACCAATAAGAAGCTCCACAGCTTCTGAATTTATCAGCTACTTAGCCAAGAGAAATAAAGGCACAGAGGAATCGCGATTATAAGAGAATCGCATAAGCCCTAAAATAGAGGAATTGCTATCTCGAAACTGAGAGAAGCGTGTGATCCACAAAATCAAGCCCAGTAACAAATTAGGACTCAGAACCATCAAATTCATTACGAGAAATCTACATTCAACGATTATCCAGGCACTCAAGCATATATATATATATATATATGAAGTGCGGAAGTAGAGTACTAAATACCTACAAAAATCCGAGTTGTGGAATTGAATTTCACATGCAAACAAGGCGAAATTGCAATCAAATCAACGTCGCACGTAATCGCAATGATTTGAATACTAGTGGCTCCGATGGAGCAATAAAGGATTCAATCAACTCACAAAAATGAGTGGAACAGCAGAAAAAACTAACTAGTTAAAACAGTAAAAAAGAAAATATAATTGACAAAGGTGATAATGTGATATTATCTAGGAAGCTAGCACTAGAAATAAAATACCACATTATTAATAATAGAATGTGTGGTGCAGCAAGTAAAGCATATGATGAAGAACATGCAGTATATGTCTCTTTTTAGGCATTGAGCAATAGAAAGCAAGGCATGGAGCCACATATGTGACCGTATATAGTATATAGCATATAACAATTTAATTCCACAAAAATCCTACTAAAGAGTGACATATACTGAGAAATTGCACATTACAACGATGAGAAATTACAGATAACGAAAACTAAGATGAATGAAGAACAAGAAGAGTGACATATACTAGCTATACAAGCATACCCGAAACATGCCAATGTGACATGCTGTGACATTGCAGATAAAAGGGGGATTCTTCTATGCAATGAAAATGCTTCAAAACTTTTGCAAAAAAAACGGTTGCATAACTTGTAAATTTTTCAAAAAAAAAGCAGCATTACAAGATACTTGAAAAGGTTGAAATACATATCCAAACACTTACAAATAACGTTATTGGTGTATGGCATTTAAAACAAAAGACGTTTCAATCACTTCAACAAATGAAGTGATTGAAAACAAGGGAAAAAGAAAAAAACTTGAAACAAAATAATGGCATTTAAAAAAACAAAGTTTCATTGAAAACAGGGGAAGAATTCAAACTTCAAAATCCTTAAAAACGAAAAAAAAATTGAAAACTGTAGCCAAAAAAAAAATGCTTCAAAACTTGAAACAAAATAATGGCATTTAAAAAAACAGTGTTTCAATCACTTCAACAAATAAAGTGATTGAAAACAGGGGAACAATTCAAACTTAAAAATCCTTTCAAACTTAAAAAGAAAAAAAAATGAAAACTGTAGCAGAAAAAAATTAAAATGCTTTAAAACTTGAAACAAAATTTCAAACACTCAAAGCAAATAACGAGATTGGCAACGAAGCAACGGTTCAAACTTAAAAACGATTGTTTGATTCAAACTTAAAAAAGCGTTTGATTGAAAATACAACGCCCTTAAAAACCAAAATTTGATATGAAATTGAAAACACACACTCTGTAAGAACGGTGGAGATTCAAAGATGAAATCATAAATTTGACATAAAACTGGAAATAGAGAGGATCCATAAAGCAATAAAATTGGAAAACAAAACACTAAAAACCAGAGTAGAAAGATGATGTAATGAAAGAATGGGATGTACCTGACTTGTACTATTTACAACCATATTGAGATTAGAATTAATTCATCACTAAAGAACGTATAGGGAGAACAAAAAACAAGCAAAGCATAATTAGGTCAAGCCAGGCCGAACCTGCAACGATCTACTAATCACGAACTCTTATCTACCAATCCATCTGTATTTGATGAAGAAATAAAAATCCAAAACCAAATTGGTTACACAACAGTAGGATCAAATCAAAAGCATTGAACAATAATACAGGATCAAGTCCAACTTATACAATACCAAATAAGTCCTGAGAAAATTATTAAATATAATAGGAGTGTCATAAAGGTAGCACACTTACAAGGATTTGAATACTACTGGGCTCATACCCATATCAACCAATAAAAGATTCAATCTACGTCTGTAGATTGTATTGTATTTCCCTGTACCTAGTCAACCTGGTTTAGCAGCCATCGAACCATACATAGTTTCTATCAATCAAACAATTAAGAAAAATCATGTAAGCCATTGAAACAAAGGTGAAGTTCACAACAGAAACAGAAGCAAGCAATCGAATCAGCAATTATAAACCAATAAGAAGCTCAACAACTTCTGAATTTATCAACAACTTACTAGCAAAGCCAAGACAGAAAATTCTATCAAGCACATCTCGAAACTGAGAGAAGCGTGTGAATCACAAAATGAAGCCCAGTACTAAATTTGAACTCAGATCCACCAAAATTCATAACGAGAAATCTACATTCAAAGATTATCAGGGTTTGAAAAAACTCTGCTCCCGGGACTCTAAATTCAGGCATCCAAGCATATATATGAAGCGCGGAAGCACAGAGAAATTAAATACCTACAAAAATCCGAGTTGCAGATTTGACTTTCACATGAGCAGTGTATAAATTTTCTACTTTATATACTAGTACTTTAACCTAGTAGAAAAACCAACATCAAAGAAAACAGGTAACATTTTCATTGAATACTATATACAGGATAAGTCTAACCAAAAGCATTGAATACTATATACAGGATAAGTCTAACCTGTACAATACCAAATAAGTTCAGAGAAAATTATTAGATATAATAGGAATGCCATAAAGGTAGCACACTTAATCACTCACAAGGATTTGAATACTACTGGTCTCATACCCATATCAACCAATAAAACTATAAAAGATACTAAAATTAGTGGAACAAAGAAATCAAACATTTAAAAAAATTATGTAAGCCATTGAAACACAGGTGAAGTTCACAACGGAAATAGAAGCAAGCAATTGGATAATCAATTATAAACCAATAAGAAGCTCAATAGCTTCTGAATTTATCAGCCACTTTTATTAGCCAAGCCAAGGCAGAAAATTCTATCAAGCATTAAGAACAGAGGAATCACCATTACAATCAAGTAACCTCCTCAAGCGCAAACCCTAAAATATCTCGAAATTGAGAGAAGTGTGTGAATCACAAAATCAAGCCCAGTAATAAATTAGAACTCAATGCATCAAAATTCGTAACGAGAAATCTACATTCAAAGATTATCAGGGCTCGAAAAAACTCTACTTCCGGGACTCTAAATTCAGGCCCAAGCATATATATGAAAGTGCGGAAGCAGAAAAATTAAATACCTACAAAATTCCGAGCTGCAGAATTGACTTTCACATGAGCAGTTAACAATAGTATAAATTTTCTACTTGAAATACTAGTTCTTTAACCTATTAGAAAAAGCAACATCAAAGAAAACATGTAACATTTTCGGTATCTCTGCAACTTGACCATTCAATCTTGCAGTCCATACAATCTTGTTATGTTCTTTGCAAAACAAAGACAATTCACGCCAACAAAAGACACGAGTGATATAGCTATTCAATATTGAAATCTGATGCCATAAAAAAAGAAACACAAGTGATATAGCTACACAAGGATGAGTTGGTGCAAGGAAGAGTATAATATTAAATTTCACAAAAACTATTGGGGAGGCTCAGTAGAGCCTAAACCTGAGTCAAACATATGCATTATAAATTTATAATGCATTAATATATGAAGTACTCAAATTCATATTTTATGTTGCCTCTAATTCCAAATAACTTGAGCCAAACCTATTGGGAGGCTGAGCAGGGGAAACTTTACATATAAAGTACATGATAAAAAGTAGATATGTAAATGAGTTTAATCAAGAACTCAAACATTGTAACTTCAGCCATGTTTGAATTCAACCAAAAAGGGAAATTTATATTTTTATGTTGCCTCTAATTCAAAAGAATCTGTATATCATATAAAAACAGGGTAAACAAAGTATCATTTTTCACCTAAAAATCTTAATTTAAACAGTCAAGGAGCGCCAGAAGCTTTGAAAGATACAAGTAAGCTCTGCTCACAAATTACCACAACAAGTAATCATAAAATAAATATACACTAAATATACAACGGAAACAGAAGCGAAGCAATCAGATCAGCAACTATAAACCAATAAGAAGCTCCACAGCTTCTGAATTTATCAATAAAGGCACAGAGGAATCGCGATTTATAAGGGAATCGTGTAACCCCTAAAACAGAGGACTCGCAATCTCGAAACTGAGAGAAGCGTGTGATCCACAAAATCAAGCCCAATAACAAATTAGGACTCGAAACCATAAAATTCATAACGAGAAATATACATTCAAAGATTATCCAAGTACCTTAGGTATATATGAACTGCGCAAGTAAAGAAACAAAATACCTACAAAAATCCGAGTTGCGAAATTGAATTTCACATGCAGACAAGGCGAAAATGCAATCAAATCAACGTCGCACGTAATCGCAAGGATTTGGATACTAGTGGCTCAGATCGAGAAATTAAGGATTCAATCTACCTGTGTAGGTTGAATTCTGTATACATTGGAGTAATGACAAGTTAAAACAGTAAAAAAATTCTAATTGACAAATGTGATATTATCTAGGAAGCTAGCACTAGATATAAAACACCACATTATTAATAGAATGTGTGGTGCAGCAAGTAAAGCATAAGATGAACTAAGCTTCTTCAAGTAAAAACTTACTCCTTTAGAGTAAGCATAATAAGATAAGGAAGAAAACAAGCAACATTTGCGCTTGGTCTCTTTTTAGGCAATGAGCAATAGAAAGCAAGGCACGAAGCCACATATGTGATCGTATATAGCATATAACAATTTCATTCCAAATAAATCCTACTAAAGTGTGACATATACAGAGAAATTTGCACATTACAACGATGAGAAATTGCAGATAACGAAAACTAAGATGCATGAAGAACAAGAAGAGTGACATATACTAGCTATACAAGGCATACCCGAAACAAGCCAATGAGACATGCTGTGAAATTGCAGATAAAAGGGGATTCTTCCATGTAAAGGAAACGAAAATGCTTAAAAGCTTCAAAACTTTTGAAATCTTTGAAAACGCTTCAAAACTCATGTAAACCTTGAAAACACTTCAAAACAATTCAAATCTTAAACTAAAAGAGGCGTTTCAAAACTTGAACTAAAACTTGAATTTATCAGCCACTTACTAGCAAAGCCAAGACTCAAATAACTTTAGCCCTCAATCCGACTCTTTTTCCAGATACGGCCATAATTGACTCAGATTAATTTGCATTTTCCCTTTCTTCCCCACCCACGCTTGTCTGATAAATCTCCATTAGGCGATTTCCCGCAATTAACATGCATATCTTAGCGTCATCAACAACGGATGTCGTCGCCGTCGCTTCCTGAGTTGGTTCCGATCGCCTACGCCGCAGTTGGATTCTGTTCAAACTGAATGTTCCCGTCGCCGACGCCCTTAGGTCGACTTTAATTGGTGAAGGGCGGTGCAAGGAATAGGGTTATTAGCGATGGCAGGATCGGCAAAGTTGCGAATCTGCAGCTTCCGTGAGCAAACGATCGCCAGTGGAGACAAGTTAAACTGAGAAACTTAACCCTATTTCTCTCCACAGGTTAACGGTTCCTCAAGGTTGCTCGCCGAATCTACAAAGCTACTAGTCCTACCACCGCCGGTAACCATACCCTTATTCCGTCCCTTAGCCAAAATCGATATAAGGCCTGGTTGGCGTCAACAGAGGAACAAACGAGTCAAACAAAACCCTAACTGGCGGAGTCCGCGACGGGAAGAAGCTCAATCTGTGACAATGTCGACATCCCTAGTCGACGATGCTAAGCATCTGCAAATTAATTTTGTGGTAGCACCATTAGGCGATATATCAGGGAGTGAGAGGGGCGAAATCAATTTACAAATTTAAGGTGAGTCGACAATGGCCGGATCTGGAGAGAGAGACAGATAGCTTGCTACAAACATTGATGACGGTTGGATATGGGAATTAAGGTGAATCGCGAAACGTGCCAATGAGACACATGTTGCGAAATTGCAGATAAAAGGGGATTCTTCTACATAACGAAAAACAAAATGCTTCAAAAGGTTCAAAACTTTATAAATCTTTGAAAACGATTCAAAACTCATCTAAAACTTGAAAATACTTCAAAACGATTCAATTTTTAATAAGCCCTTGAAAACTAAAAAGGCGTTTTAAACTTCAAAACTCTTGCCAGAAAACGGCAAAACTTGTAAATTTTTCGATTAAAAAAACAGCATTAGAAACTTGAAATACATATCAAAACACTTAAACAAATGACGTTATAGAATTGGACAACAACAGTTCAAACTTGGTTTGATTTAACATAAAATTGCTTGCTTGAAAGTGCTTAACAACACAATAACGCCATTACAAATATTGAAAATTTTGAGCGCTTAAAAAAACAAGGCAGCAATTCAAACTTAAAAATCCTTTTAAACTGAAAAACGCAATAAAATTGAAAATTGTATCCGAAAAAACTTAAAATGATTCAAAACTTGAAAAACGTGAAACAAAACTCCAAACACTCAAAGCAAATAACGTGAATGGCAACAGAGCAACGGTTCAAACTTAAAAACGATGGCTTGATTCAAACTTAAAAGCCTTTGCTTGAAAAACATAATAAATGCCCTTCAAAACTTGATTGAAACGAGAGCGACATTTCCAAACACTTGAAACACATTACGTGATTGAAAACAGAAACAGTTCCAAACACATGAAAACGCATAAATATGATCCAGAATAGGAGAAAACCGAACACACTTTGAATTGTAAAGATTGAAACATAAAATCCAATTTTTGATATGAAATTGGAAACACACGCCGGTCAAGAACGATAGAGATTCAAAGATGAAATCACAAATTTGACATAAAAATGAAAACAGAGAGAATCATAAAGCACTGAAAATTTGAATCAAAACCCTAAAACACTAAAAAACAGAGGAGAAAGATGATGCGATGAAAGAGGAGGGGTGTACCTGATTTATCCGGGCATAACTATCATCTATATATAGAGGAATGGATCATGCCATCATGGCGTTGATTTCAAGCAGACCCTTTGTCGGTTTGTATATACGCGTTCCGGGAAATAATGGTGTATTTTTTTTTTATCTGAAAACTTTCCTTATTTACTCAATGAAATTTTCTCTTAATAAACAGACTGTATTAAATGAGCAAAATTACCTTTATGATTTGAAAAGGACGGATGTACTGTTTTCATACTTACTTTATAAAAAATAAATAATTTATATGAACGTTATTGATTTTATTTCAAAAGATAAGATTTAGGTTACACAATTTAATCTATCTATTAAATTGAAATATAACTCAAATCGCACAATCAATCGCCTACTCAACACCATAATTAATCTTGTTAAAATGGCCTCATGTTCGAATGAGCAAAGTCAACTTCAAGAGACATCGTTCATCCGAACTTGTTTTAATTCGGTGAACACTCTTCTAGGTAATTACTACTTATAATATTTTGATTTAATCTTGTCTTCTAATGTACTCTACAAGATTAATAACACAACGTAATGTTTCTCAAAGTTTTGGTATCATTTTCACATATATAATTGTTTCAGTTAGGATATATATATATATATATGATCTTAGTGTAGTCTTAATATGTTCTATATATGTTTGTCACAGGCATTATGCCTTATCACAAGGAGGCTGGATTAGTCTCATAATCCTTTTTGTAGCAGCATATTCATCGATCTGCTGCTACGTACACTGGCTTAATTGATTCCAATCCTGACGTATCCTGATATCGCGGAACATGCATTCGGGGATCTTGGTGTCGGTGCTTTTGCAGTCGAGATGCTCATCGATCCTAGCTAGAAGGTGACAACTTGACTAAACTGAAGAACTTGCCCACCGCTATGATCGAGCTTGTTTATTTTTTGTTTCGGTACGGTGGCCATGCAGTTTTTCCTACGCTCTACAATTCAATGGCAGAGAAGATCAGGTTTCCAAATTCTTGACCGAATTAATTAATGATATATTATGCTATTATATCGCAGGTATTGGTGACTAGTTTTGTGCTGAGATATGGATACTTCTATTTTCCTATTTATTTAACCATAACTGTTATTCCATAAGCTCTTGGATAATTGGACAGAGAAGAAGAATTTGTGTATACAATAAGTAGAGATCATATTGGACCGAATAGATTTTAGAAAAACTATATGTACACATGTATAAAAGATAATAAAGAGATGTTTTACTAAACAGAGATTTGAGCATTACAATTGATGAAAGGGAAATCCTGCAAATTTTTATTACGTACGACAAACACCTTCGTGTAATTCTTCTCGTCAAAACACTTGAGCACTCGATACAAGAAAATTTTTATTTATCTAGCTAACATCACATTATCAGTACGTACGTAACAAATATTGTGCTTAGCTCTCGTGTTTTAGTCCCATGAACAGTAAATATAGACCTCATTTTATGTTAGTTGGAAACCCTAAAAACACCTACATCAGTTACTCAAGGATACAAAGGTACGTACAACATATATATAGAACGTATCCTATTAAAAAATGTCTGTAAGAATGAATTTGACAAAATCAGAGCAAAGAAAATTCACGTATCCCTACAATTAATTGCTTTCCTGAAGTGATCAAAATCGATGACAAGGAAATTATTCCATATTCATGCTCAACTGATCCAAACTCTAGTGCTAGTAAACAAGAAGGGAATGTAAACACTATGAAAAGAAATTAAAAGGGCAAAGACAATATACCTGTTTGCAAATACCAAGAGTTTCTACCTAAGTGATAAAAAGAACATTGACTTAGACAAGGAAATTCGATTTATGAATTACAAATCAGAGAGACAGATATCAGGTACACTTGAAAGTTAACATACATGGCAAAAACAACATTGAAATGTTTTTTATTTAACCGAGTCGTTATCTCACGCAAGTTAATGAGGTGGGTTCCCATTGAAATTTTCTTGTCAAACTGAATGTTAAGAAGAAAGGTCTACTTTACTTTTATTTTGGTAAGAGAGACACAAGTCTCTAAATTTTATTTAAAAAGCAAAACGTGACTAAGAAGTAAGAAGGAAATCAGGAATTCTGTGGGGAAAAATGTCTACTTTACTTGCTTAAGTTATAAACTAGTTAAAAATAAAAGATTGCTTATATTTCTAGGCTCAATACACCTTCTAAGTTAACTAACTCGGTTATTGCTTTCTTGAACTCATTTTGTCTTCGAGCAACTTTGAGATTAGATGGCATATATGAAAAGGACATGAAAGACACCAATATTATATAACAGATTAACAGGTCTATATTTTCATTAGTACTCCAAAGATAAGTTATGTTTAAAGCAAAAAAATAATATTTAAATGTGAGCATTGATAAATAGATATTAAATTTTAAAAGAATTAGAAAAAGTTTAAAAAATATTAATAAAAAATTATAAAAAAGTTGATTTTATATAAAATAGTTTTTATTATAAAATAGAGAACATGATATAAAAAATAGGTTATTAATTATGATAAATATATCAACGTCTTATACAGATAGATAGATTATATACATTATTTACATATCGCTAAAATATGCACAATCATATAGAGCAAAAAAAATAATGTGCAATTGTGGAATGCAGTTTTCAATAAGGGTTTGTTCGGTACATATATTTATAAATACCTTTTTGTTTATAAAGACATTTTTTAGAAAAGTAAAATTTGAATTTTGTGAGGTATAGAGAAATATAAAGGGATAGAAAAAAATACATTTTTTAGATAAAGACATTATAAATACAATGCCAAACAAGGCCCAAAACGATGTGTGGCGTACGACTTTATTCAATAACACGATGTTGGGTTTTTGATAATGGGCCTGATCGTTGAGAAAACATGGGTCAAACTACCCCACCGTTTAGAAAACATGAGTCAAGCTACCCCACCGTTGCCGGGTCCAGATAATGGTGTGATATGTTCGTTTTTTTTTTTAATTAGGAAATGAATTAGAGGGCACCTCTATCTTGAGATAGGCCGTCTTAGAACATCATTGTGAATGTGGTAAAATTTTGCTATAAAACCGGTCACAGTATTAATTTTCCGAAAGATGTGGGAAATGCGACAAGATGAGAATTGTCGCAAGTCGACTAATATATATGAAATTATGAGCTCAATCTCCCACGGGCAGTCTCATTTGCCGTTTAAGGCATTGATTAGGCACATGTTGTCGCCTTCGATCTCGATATCTGAGACCTTAGCTGGATTGCATCTCGAATGCCAAATCGCATCGAGATTGCTTCCGCTAGTATCAGGGAGATGTTCCCCATGGCACCATTAGCCATAGCAATTGGTCGGCCTTCATGGTCCCTAATGATGTATCCGTATGTTGCTAGTCCATGTGTACCTTTTGATGCATCTGAGTTTAGTTTGTAGACATTAATGGGAGATTTTGCTCATTTAATGTTCTTTCTTTTTCTTCTTGTTGCATGTCTTACCGTTTTTGTATTTTCCATTATATATGTATCCATTTTGGCCTTTTTTTTTCTTTCAGTTTTGGCGTTGCAGTTGTATGAAGTTGGAGAGATTAGGTATAGTGTTCTTATTTTGATCTTCAAAAGTTTTAAGATTTCTTTGGTACCACATGCTCCACCAACATATCGAAAAGGGTTTCCATTTCCTTTAAACTAGTTTTATCCGTGATTTCATTTTGTAGTTGGGTTGGGTCTTTGTTATTTGTATCAATATTGCTAATTAGTTGGAAAATGCGTTCTCATTTCCTCTATTTTCCAAGTTCTATATTGGTTTATATAATGGTCTATTATTTCGGAGGTATTTATGAGATTTTTATCTCTTGCTAGGTGGGCTAGTTTCCCTATAGGGAGCCAGCTATCGTGCCAAAAGTTAATGGATCTATCATTTTCTATTTCCCATTGTAGCCCAGTTTTGAATTTTGGTATGAGTTTGGTTTGGTTACTCCATTGTCAAGAGTAGTTTGTATTCTTTTTCCTTTCATATTCTAATATTCATTTTGTTTTTAGATATTTTTTCTGGATAATCTTTACCCATATATTGGTGGGTTCTGCGAGTAGTTTCCAGATTAGTTTCATTTGGAGTGATTTGTTCATATCTTCACTTTTCCTGATTCCTGAGGTAGAAATGATAAACTTTTTATATTAAATAATTATAAAAAGTTAAATTACTACCTAATGATGCTAATCGTTAAGAGATTGAATATGATTACCAATATCTTTCGTGAAATTAATGTTGTGGCTGACCATATTGCACATTTTTGTCACTCACATTCACCGGAAGATATCCTAACGAATTCAGAATTTATGATTCTCATCCGTATGGATGTTATAGGCTGATTTTCAAATAGTTTTTGATACAAGTCTAATTCTTACCTTATAAAACAAAACAAAAAACACAAAGTCTCCAATTTAGTAATCATGATGTTAAATGTTTCGTTTTATGGTTTTCATCCGTATAGAATATAGATGTTTAAGTTAATTTTCAAGTAGTTCTTGATATCAGTCTAATTCTTATCTTATAAAAAAATCCAAGTCGTCAATTCAGTAATCATGATGTTAAATGTTTCGTCCAAGCACCCACAATTTTGTAATAAAAGTCCCCTCACACTGGAAAACTTCAAAGTTGCCTCTTAAATGTGTCAGCTATAATGATAATTCATGACTTTGGACATTATGTAATTTTCACACAATCTAAGAAAAACTAGAAATAGACAGTAGGAAGATTTTATTTATTTTTATTTAAGGAGAAAAAAAAGATTTTATATGAGTTATTAATAAAGAATGTGATAAGTTTGAGAAACTAAATTCATTATTTTTTGGTAAAAGTGTTGGGCCTAGAAGCGCAAATTCGAGGCCAACTAGGAGTAATGACAATTCCGCCGACAATCAAATGACACCCAGAAACAACGATAAACACAGAATCTCAGGATAACCAACCGCAGACAAAGCTCAAGCAACAGAATAATCAACACATGAATTTAACGTGGGAAAACCCTCAATCACGAGAGGGGAAAAAACCCACGACCGGCCAACCAAGCCAATCAATCCACTAATCAACAAATCAGTGCAAGTGTTTAGCAATACAAGTCTCACACACTGGAGACAAACATGGAGATCTCAAATACCCCTCTAAATACAACGATCTAGATAGGATTCCTCTCCAACTAACTAAACCACTTGTTCATGAGACTATGAATTCTAAAGAGAGATAAACTTATCAAACCCTTGTTGATAACAAGTTATCCGAATTCAAGAGAAGACCTCCAAGACTAGAGAAATGTAAACCCGCTTCTTCTTCTTCCTTTCTTTTCTCTACTCCAAGCTCCCCTTTTCTTTCTCTCTCTCCTCCTTTTCTTTGGCTGCTGCCCTCTCAAGAAGCTGAAATGCTTCTTCTTGTCTCGGTGACTGCTGCACACCACACCCCACTTTCATCATTTGCTATCTAACCTAGCAAATAGACTTGGGCTGGACTTTGGGCCCATTGGCCCAACAATCTCCCCCTCCAGCCCAAGGGAAAGACGTCGTCATCCTGGCCTCACCTGCATCCGAGTCTCGTCCCGCTATCGTGGCGCGGAACTGATGCTCGCCAGATATCATCATCACCACCCTGTAGCTCCCCCTCCTCCGTAACTCTCTCGTACACTGAGGCGGGATATCCGCCATCGTGGCGCAAAACTGAAATAAGCTGAAATGCTTCTTCTTGTCTCGGTGGAATAAACGTTGTTTGAAATAAGCTGGCTAAAGACTTGTGACTTGAAGTCAACACGCGGATCTAATTAAGTCATTATAAATCCTTGTATCAACAACAAATTAAGCAACCAACTTCCTTTGTTGTGTAGAATTACACTTGTTTTAGCTATTATGCCTTTTAGCAGTCTTTGGGTTTTGGCTTTGCCTCTGCTTCTTATCAGCCTACAATTATCCTTCGCCTCAGGCCCCACCAACAACGAGTCGTCTTCCGTTCCTCTGCTTGATGATCTTGCTTTCGAGTCTTACCATGACCGGAGTTTGTTTGCAATGTTCTCCATGTTGCTCTTTTGAATGTCGTTACATGATTCATTTTACTTCAATTTACTTCTATTGGTTAGTAAATGTTGCAATTATGTAGCAAGTGCTTATCTGTTGATTCTTTGTCAATTACCTTAAATGAAGGGGTAAAAAAGCAATAAAATTTCTCTGAGATCTTCTTCTATTCTTCCCTCCTATTTTAACGGGGAACTTGTTTACACCCGGAAATTTTGTGTTTCGCACCGGGTCTCCTAAACGCTATATAGTTGCGTTCACCCAAAAAAAAGTAAACGCTACGAAATTGCGTTTGAGTAAACTCGGTTCAATGTAAATGCAATTTGGTAGCGTTTTCAGGGTCCGGGGGTTAAAAAAAATCGCTTAACAAAAGGAAAATCAGAAAAAATATTTCGTTTTTGAACGTTATGATGTAGCGTTTACAAACGCTATTACATTGCGTTCAAAAGCAACTTGACAAAAGGAAAATCTGAAAAAAATATTTCGCTTTTGAACGCAACGTAATAGCGTTTGTAAACACTACATCACAGCGTTAAAAAACGCTTGGCATTTGAACGCGACAACGTAGCGTTTAGAAACGCTATATAATCGCGTCGTCTTCTTCTTCTTCCCCGAGACCTTTCCCTTTCCCCTTTCCCTTTCCAATTTTAAATTTCAAAACCCTAATGTCTAACGGCGGCGACGGCGACGAAGGAGATGCGACGGCGGTCCCAGATCTGTTGGCGGGAGATGCGACGGCGGTGGCGGGGGCTGGAGGAGCGACATCGGTAGGAGAGACGCCGGCGGCGGAGGCTGGAAGAGAGACGCCGGGAGCGGAGGCGGGAGGAGAGAGGAGGAAGAATACTGTGGAGGAGGCGGTGGTGGAGGAGGCCAGATTCCAGACGGTGGCGGCGGCAGAGCTTTCCTCGGAGGTAGCGGTGGTGGTGGCTACGGCGGCGGGAGAGGGTCCGATTTCACCTTCCATGGTGGTAGAGGAGGAGGTGGCTGCGAGTAGAGTGACGCCGAAGGAGGTGGAGCTGGCTCCGGTTTCATGTCCGGCGGTGGCTCAGGCGGCGGCGGCTCCGGCGTCGGCGCCGACAGAGGTGGCGGCAGAGAACGCGCTCTCTGTGGCGGCGGCGGTCGGAGCGGAGGCGGTGGCGCAGTCGTCGACATGGGACGAGACGGTGGCGTCTATGATCGAGGCAAGCGGATCGAAGAGTGTTTCGGTAGTTCTAAAGCCGAAACGACCTACCTATGAGGTATTTTATGAATTAATAATTGTTTATATATGATAATTAAAAAACATTCGTATTAAATTATAATAGGGAAATAAAGATTAACGTCCAAATATTAGAGAGATTTTAGGTATAAATAACGAATTGAATGTAAGAAATTATATTAATAAGCAAAAAATAACTATGTATTATGAATGTTTGTTATTATGAATGTAGATTTATTATAATCAAGTAATTAATTATGTATTAAGTAAATTATGTATTAAGTAAATTACTTGATTTTATTATAATTAAAATCAAGTAATTAAATAATGATTTAAAATAGCGGTAAAATTATGTATTAAGTAAATTATTCCCCGTAGTTTTTGATTAAATAGGATGTATTGGAGGGTTTTCGACGCCGTTTTTGCTCGTATGGACGGGATACGGAGCACCGCCGCGTTACTGCTTCTGCCCGCAAGCGAACGAGGGCAGATGTTTCCGGGCAGAAAAAGAAGCAGCAGCGTCGGCGTCCCGTCCATAGCGATGATCCCGTCCCTGGATTGGAGGACGTTGATATCGTGATGGAGGACCCGCCCCAGCAGGACCCCATTCCCGAGCCTATATCCGAGCCCATACCCGAGCCTAGACCCGAGCCTATTCCCGAGCCTATTCCCGACCCCATTCCCGACCCCATTTCCGAAAAATTAAAAAGTCGTTTTAAAAGGGTAAAATAAAAAAACGGGAAGCCCGTGGGCTGACCCAGATGGATTCTGACGTGATTAGCAACCCACGGACCTAGCCCAAACGGACCGGAAAATAGGTATAGCCCAGCCCGGACCCGACCCAAACTATACTAAGAGATTTGAATTGGATTCACATTTCCAAAGTTTAATTACTAATCATGCTACCAAAGATTCCTGACAAAAATGCAACTGGGTATACACAATATTTTAGTGTATGATCCAAGAGCATGGAAAAGTATCATTCTAACAGCAGTAACACTGAAGAGTTTCATTAATCTGCTACAAAAAAAAAATCAATTCAAACCAAACCAAACAAATGAACGAAACCAAACCCTCCTAAAATTTCTGTGTTCCTATCTGGACAAGTGTGTCACTACTGTTGGATTGCTTTCCATGAAATTCATCTGTACAGATCAGCAAATTACATGGACAACAAATCCATGTCACTTGTTGTTTACTCTTCCTCCTCCACAAACAAAATTTGTAGTGTCATGACCTGTTATGGATAGGATCAGCTCCTCTTCTAACCTTCCTTTTGCTGTCTTGGTAGTGATCAAATTCCTTGTTAACAGGCTTTGATCTGTTCTTGGTTGTTTGTATATCCTCTGCTGCAGCAGCCATCAGAAGGCGCTCTTCTTGGCTTCTGTCAACGACAATGTCTATCCTTCTAAGGCCACTAACTATGCATGGTTTAGCAGATAAGAGGCCAATGACAAGTACAAGGAGGAGTGACCTATGAACACTCGGCATTGCGTACACTAACTATTGGAGCGAAATTCGGTACTATGTGTTTGTGTTTTGAGAGGTCTTGGGAGGAGAATATGATGTAACAAGTGTTTTTATGCCATGGATTTTGCCTGCTTTGATGCATTTAAAAGCACAAGGAGAAAAATTTAAGGCTGCTATATATAAGATGTCATGTCACTAGGATGTATAAAGGATGGACTAGTACACCTAAGCTTCTTTGCCATGTCACCCATGCTGAGGTGTCACCACCAATCCACCAGTCACAGCTGATAGGGTTTTATGTTCTGTTGTTTTATGGTATCATTTTGTCATCATGGTGTAGATTATGCTTTTGTTAGGTGATGATACATTGGAGGCCAGGTTATTTTAACTGATTTTGCCATTCCTTTGCTGTTAAGAAAAGTTGAATTTTCATATTCCATCAGACAACAGAAACTTCCTACTGGATTGCAATAGTGACAAGCAAATCATGAAAAGAAAGGGAGAAATGTGGTACAAATAAATGAATGGAGAATGAATACAGTTATATAAAACCCTTCTTTTTTGTGCCACTGAGATCTGGATACTATTGAATTCTAAGCTCCCTAATCTATGCAATCAAAATTAAGTCTTTGTATTTGTATAATTGTATATCCCCCTTGGTTTCTTGTGCTGAATAAAAGTGTTTTCTTTCACACTTTATATTTCTCCTTTTTGGTCATTGTTTTCTGTTGCCTCACCGCATATTCTATTATTCTTCCTAATGTTTAAACATAAGATTTCCTTATCTTATGGTTTATGTATACAGGCTCACACTTTTTCTTTAATCTGTCCTCTTTCCCCTTTAAAGAGTAACACAGAAACACATGCATCTAAGGAACATTCCAAAGCAGAAACACTGGTTTGAGTTGAATGCAAATGTTGTTCCACTTGTGCTTAATTTACCTCTGAATTAAGCAAACAAGTGTACTTATAATTAGATACCACCAACACTTTAGGCTTTAGCCTTTAACTAAAGCAATCAGAATCTTGGGATAGGAGAAGGCTTAATACTGTCTCTGATATCAGATAAAAGTTTTTTAGTGATTAGAAGAAGGAAAAAAACTGAGAGATGTTGGATGTGACTTTATCTTTATAGATTCTCTAGGCTGGTCCTAGAGAAATGGCCTGCCTTTTGAACACTGAACACTCCATTTTTTAAGAAGTTTGAGTGGAAAAGGGGCTTCCCAACACAGTCTTTGGTTCTATGCTTCCTGTTTTAGATCGATTTGGTGTAGACTGTATAGATTTGTTTTGTACTGATGTTTCTCCAAGAAACAACCTTTACATTGAAATGCAATGCAAGACATATATATGATATATCTGCAGTCATGTAGGGAGACAGAGAAGAAGCTGCAAAGAATTAGTGGCCGGGGATTCATCTCAACCATCATCATCATCACACCAATTGAATAAGTATATTGTTGCTACTTTAGGGTTTGCATAAACATATGACTGGGAAACGTTTCTTTCTTCTGCGTGTAGAATAATACCGTTGGGGATGGGGATGGGGATGGAGGGCTATAATCGTCTTTTTCTCCACTGCGCCCGCGCCCGCGCCCGGCCAGAAGATGCAGATGCATGAATTCTTACGCTCCCTCAAATTTGGTTCAACCCCCTCCAATCATCATAAATTCACTTCTCAATTAGTAGAAATTGTAATAGTTATGATTCTATGAATTTGTCAAGCAGTAACCGCTATAATATACTGCCTCCGTTCAATAATACTGGGTGCTTGTTTGGTTGGAAAAAAATGATAGTAAATTACATAAATTCACGAAGTTTGAATTACTGCAAAATAGAGAAATTTTAATTACTAGGTCCCCATAATTTATATAATTTGAAATTTAATCATACAATATTTTTCAATTTTCATGAAATACAATTTCTGAGATATCATATCACATGAAATAAATTCATAGAAACGCTTACAGGAAATAAATTCAATTATTAAGTTAAAATACAAATTTTTACATTGTGTTAATGATATTTTGACCCACAGCAAAAAAAAAACTTGACTTAAAATTATGTTGGTAAATGATTTAATGATCAACAATTTTTTATAGGGATTAATGCTTGGCATTAAACGACTTGCAATGTATTAAAATGTGACAATAATGACCATACTTGAAATGGGCTTATGTCACTTCCTGTATTGCCCTTCAAGGTGTCTATAAATTTGATTGAATTTTCAGTTCTTCATATACCAATACCATAAACTAGTCTTGTTCATGGCATTTTGCCCCTTTCTCTCACCTACGGAAAACAAGAGGGGGTGAAATGTGATGAACATTGACCTCTTTATGAATCCCTACATAACTAAGAGTTTCAACCTTGTTTATCTATAGCGTTATTTTGTCGATCGTAAACAGGATGTGTTCATGGCATTTTCTCAATTGAATCTGTATGGGCTATGAATTGATGAAATGCCATGAATAACATCCTCTTTACGGTGATTTATATTCTAAAAACCATATGAATATCGGCTTCACCTTTGTATATGTACGTATATGGGTATCATGTTATCGTAAACAGGATGTATTCATGGCATTTTATCAATTAAATGTTTAAAGACCATGAATTGATGAAATGCCATGAATAACATCCTTTTTGCGAGATTCATCTTATGAAGCCGGTAAATTTATGCACACGTAAGTAAAAGTATATGTTTTTACGTTCGTATATAGATTTCGTTCTCATATGATTCATCCTCTCACTAAAGTTGTGTAATTGGCACTAATCCTAAAATTCTCTGTCCGTAACCAACATCTCACATTCACTTGCATCATTTACAATTTGTGAAAGTTCGTGGGCCCGTAGATTGGGGGTCGTACGGACACGAGCGCATAGGCGCAGATTAACCCAGTACATAAACCAAGTGAGGTTTCATCCTAAAATCAATTGACAATAGAAATAGTAGTCCATCAAGATTATATATTAGGCAAGTTATGTCTCAACTTTAGATATATGTGTGACGTTTATATTCCAACACGCTCCCGCAAGTGCAACGGGCGAGCAATTGGCCCGGCCCAGTTGACACTTGAATAAACGGGTGTGGGTGGACATCTCAATCTCTTTATAGCCAGACTCAACCAACCCAATAAAGAGACCCAGGACCAAACTTGTCTATGATACCATATGAAAGTCCGTGGGCCCGTAGACTGGGGGTCATGCGGACACGAGCGCATAGGCACAAATAAGCTCAGTATATAAGCTCAGTGGGATTCCATCCTAAAACCAATTGACAATAGGAGGAGTAATCCATCAAACTTATATAGTATATAAGTTATATCCCAACTTTAGATATGTGACGTTTATATTTCAACACAATTGAAAGAAAAATGGATAGTGGTAGTTTAGTTTTAACGAAAAGGGGATCTCCGATCTCCATTCTGATCTTGAATAATTTTGAGTTGGTGGTCAATCAAATGATAAAACGTTTGACAATTATTTTCGAACTTTCTATATTATTAACATGACAATTTATAAAATTAGCTAGAGTTAATTGCATACTTTTATTTTCGAACTTGAGGTGATTCGTAGCTCCTTTCACACAAGACAGACTTAAACCTCTCTTTACATACAATGTCATTTTCTGAAGAGATTCATTACCTAGAATTAGGATCAGGTAAAATGACCTCTTAAGGTAAAACGGAAGTACAATTAAAGACTATTAGATTATGATGAATTTAATGGTCACGATTGATTCTTAGATGATGCACAGATTTTAGATGAGGGAGCATGTATCCGATTAAAATCAAATTTCCGGATTTTAAGGGATTTTAATTACCCAAATCTTTTCTATCCTAATATGCTTCCAAAACCGAAAAGAATCCCAGAAGAATTCATCTGCCCCATCTCCGATCTCTGCACAACCCCGTTTCGTCTCCTCCAGCCAAACTTTCGACAGTGTTTCGTCTCCTCCAGCCAAACTTTCGAGCGCACTTGCGTTCAATCTCTGTCCCCGATTTCAAATTTTTTGGTTGCAGATTTTAAAAACAGTGAACTTGCAAAGCCCCTGGCCACCGACGGCGAGATCGAGAGCCGCTGGCCGCCGACGGAGTGGAGGATCTATGCGAAGCGTGATCGAGGGTTCGCCGGCGCGGGTCTGGTGTGGTTGCGGGTCGACGGCCTCTAATCGCCATCGGTGACTGCGAAGAGATCTGTAGCGGTGAAGATCCGACTGCTCGCCATCCTCGCTCCGATGGCAGTGGATCTGGGCACGCGGGGATGGTGTGATCTGGGCACGTGTGAGAGGTTGAAGACGACGCAGAGGCGTGAAGAACCAGTCTCATCTGAAGACGACGCGGGGAGAGGTTGAAGACGACGCGTGGATGGTGAGATTTGGGCACGTGTGAGAGGTTGAAGACGACGTAGAGGCGTGAAGAACCAGTCTCATCTGAAGACGACGAGGGGAGAGGTTGAAGACGACGCAGAGGTTGAAGACGACGCGGGGATCCGACGGCGAACGAATTGTCGCCGTTAAGCGATTCAACCGTTCCGGCGGCGAACGAACGACGGCGGGGAAGCACGTTCCAAAGGCGGTGTTCATCGATCTCGAGCCCACGGTCATCGACAACGTCAGAATCGGCGGTTACCGGCAGCTTTTCTACCCCGAACGGCGGCGGGCGAAACACGTTCCAGAACGAACGGCGGCGGGGAAGCACGTACCCAGAACAGTGTGCTGATTTTCAATTTTTGCTTCCCCCTTCACCGGTTGAAACTTGAAATTTTACTGAACTGGAGTTTTGTTTTTGCAGTTGTGAAGGAGATTGTGGACCTTTGTTTAGATCGAGTGAGGAAATTGGATGATAATTGTACTGGCTTGCAAGGCCTTCTTGTCTTCAATGCTCCGATACATCGAGAGACACGAGTCTCTTACCTCTCGTCTCTCCAAGTGGGATCGCCCTCCGCTCTCTCAATCTTACACTTCACTGTCACAGAGTATGGTAAAATCAGAGCGCATTTTTATTGAATATCAAATTCGATCAATTCATTTCTTCGATGTTTCAATTGGGTAGATTCTAGGGTTTCGATTTGCATATTTTACGTTTTATAAATGAAAATTCTGTCGTTACTGGAGCATTTAGGGTTTAGTTTTTTAGTTAGGTTTTCGTAATTTATGTCGATTATAGACTTATAGCGTTAAAATTTCACTTTGTTGTTTCTTTGTTCAATTTAACCATATATGTGCTCGCATTGTCTTACTTTGGTTTTTCCCCTTGACTAGTTTTTCAGCAATTAGATATCGACTATGTGATTGGAGAGTGTCAGAAGGAGCTGCTATTATTCAAATTTTATTGTATGATATTCACTGTAATGGTGTTGATATTCACGTTGGTCGTTTTAATGTATTACTAGTGTTGTTTATACTGTTTGCACTTGATATTCAAATTGTTTGATGTGATATTCATATAAATTCCTTTGATATTCATGCGGGATGTACATTTCATGCTCTGAGTAGTAGATATTCAAATTTTATGATGTGATATTCACTGTGATGTCATTGATACTGGTGTATACTGTTTGTTCCGAGTAGTAGATATTCAAATTTTATGATGTGATATTCACTATAATGTTGTTCATATTCATGAGATTTCATGCGTTGAATAGTCGATATTCAAATTTTATGATGTGATATTCAATATAATGTTGTTCATATTCATGAGGTTTCATGCGTTGAATAGTCGATATTCAAATTTTATGATGTGATATTCAATATAATGTTCTTGATATTCATTATAATAATGTTGTTGATATTCATTATAATAATGTTGATATTCAGGTTGATCGTGCGACTGTGCGATCCAAATTCGACGCGATAATGTCATTGTTAAACCTTACCGCCGTGAATCAAAGCTTCGAAGATATTGGGTGGTGATATTCGTGTAGTTAGGTGATGATATTCATGTACTTGAGTGACTATATTAATGTAATTGGGTGGTGGGCGATATTCACAAAATGGGTAGTGATATTCACAAATTGAGTGGTGATATTCGTGTAAGTGTATTTGATATTCATGTAACTTAGTGTGATATTCATATTATCAAGTGGTGAAATTCATGATTTAAGTAATGATATTCACATTTTTAAGATATTAAATATTCACTTATTAAATAGAAATCGATATTCAAACAAACATGAACGATATTCATTAACAAATGATTGATATTCGTGAACACATTAACGATATTCACGAACGCTGAAAAATCATTAAACGAACAGAACGAATTTAAATCTAAACGAATTTGAAATAATCTTCCCATTTAAATTTTAAATATTTGAAGAATCTCATTCTCTCTCCAATTACAAAACAACTTCCTATTTTGTAGGATATTAATTTCGGTAATTTAATAAAGAATGCAGGTTATTCAAATTCGATACAATGCACTCCCATTTGGCTTATTTTGCTCCATCAAATCCAGCCCTCCAATCTCTTCAATCCAACGCTCCTTATTTGTACTTCCGTTTTACCACAATTTCCGTTTTACCGGAGCACGCCCCTCATTACCTAAATCCCAAAAGATCGAAACCAAATATATATTTGATGCTAAAAGCTTAGATAACATCAATAAAAAAGTTGACAAGTCTTGGTATCATATTTTTTATTATGTACTTGATTTGTGCATCTGCGCCTAATTGAACACGTTCTGCCAATTTTCAAGCTAATTCGTAGCTCCCTTTGTGAAGCTTTAGTGAATTTATGTTTGCAGATATGTCACATTACCAATAACCTAAGTTCGGTCAATTTTGATTCATATTGTTTTGGAAGTTTTCCAAAAAAATAAAAATAAAATAATAGTAAGCTGAAACTAAATCCTAAGTTATCTTAACTCTCAAAGTAAAGTTGTAGTATATATGTATATTATTTATGCTAGAGCTATTATTCATATATGCAAATGGCAACATGCAAACTTTACTTTTGTTCTAGTTGAATTATCCTGATCGACCTGCAAATTAAAGAAGCCCTTCATATATCGAACTCAATTATTGCCCACTTTCACATCTTAGTCGTGAATTTTGCATGCATTTTTAGCCTTTTTATATGGCTATCATCTTTTCATAAAGTGAAAATTACATTTCACATATCAAGTCATTTACGTACGCTTGTTACTTGTTAGTCTTACTGTTAGTATATTACATCAAAGATTGTCACAAAGTGCCATGACAAATAAAAAAAAAAAATTGATCGAAAAAAACCCATATTTGTTTAATATCATTTATCTTCGAGCATGTTATTAGCCAAATTATACTAAAATGCATGTATTTCTACATGATCCTACACTGCATAAGTTAGATTATGAAAATTAGTATAGTTTGTTCCCTTACCTAAAACAACATGTTCTTATCATTAACACATGCAATATAAAATATAATCCTTATGGCATGTCACATATATGTACCTTATAATCGGCCAAATTCTGTTAGCCAACCTTAATCTGCCAAATTCATGAATTAACGTGGAATGAATGTTTGATGTATAATCTATATATAATGTAAAATACATTTTTAGGCCATTAATGACCATCTCATTTATCGTAGGTTTAAAATATTTATAAAATTACAATAAAGTTAAACATCTATATATTTATATATAAACATATATACTAAAGTAGCACTTCTCTGAATAAGTTTTATATAATTTAATTTACATTTTTTTCAAATTTGAAATATATTTTATAAATTACAAATTTATAATGTACTTTAAGTGAAATTGACTCATATATAAATCTCAATATATTACAAAATAATGAATATGAATGCCATCAATTTTAAATTATTATAATTGTAATTATAATGTGAATATTACTTAATTGTCACTTCTCAATCACCCTTAAAAAATAAAATAATTAAGTTATAACGTTCAAGATTGCCAATATTTTCTTTACTGTTAGTAAGAGGATAAATATAAATGTATTGACATACACAATGAATAATATACATATAAACAGGCAACAACTAAAGGAATTAAACACCACCATATTGTATACTACCAACATTTATTTAAATTTGAGATATGTCCCATCCATGAAACAATTGATAATTTAGTTGTCAAAAACTGGTAATTTTTAATGCCCATGAAGTTTTTTAGTACAAAATTGACAAATATATTAACGTGATGTTTTTCTATTTATAATTGAAAATACATTAAAAATATATTAATGTTATTTAGAGGCACTAACATTAATATGTTTAATATTGTAAATTGTGTTTTAAAATAAATGTTATAAATTTACTTTTATAATTCAAAACAAATTATCTAATAAAGAATGACAAAAAAACCCATAATATAAAAAAAAGTCTCATATATGTAAAACATGATTGAAAATGTCTTACTATATATAAGCTGTATTATAGACAATAAATTATTTCTCACCCCCCCCCCCCCCCCCCCCCCCCCTCCCAAATTTACCAATATCACCCAACTTTATAACATTCAAACCATTATAACTTTTAGAATTCCAACACTTAGTATTCTTTTGAGCTAATCAATTTTGTGGACACAATAATTTACTTTCGAACTCAAACAACCATGTACATTAAAAAAATCCACAATTAATTCCATACTAATATTTACATATACATAGCAAAGCTTCTTTTCATGCATTCACATTCCACATTGAAAGTACTAGAAGCCATATAAATAATCACAACCTAAATTGCATATCTTTGTCCACCGTATGAAGAAGCCATGTACAAACATCTTATACACCAACTTGCTATAAGTTTGGTTGTTGGAGTTATAAAGAGAAGCTGTATCAATCGTTTTTTCTTTCCATTTCTTTTGTCTAATTATTTGCTTTGAATTTAGGGTTTTGTTATATTAGTCTTGAGATTGCAAGTGTTTGTAATCTAAAATAATAATTTCGAGCTTTAATTATTATTTGTTTATTTGAGGGTTTCATGAGATGAGTTTGTTAGTATAAGGTATTTCGATTTGTTTTGTGATTATGAGCTTTTTCTATTTGAGGGTTTTGTAATGGTGGAGCAATGTAATTTTAGCATCAAAGATATAATCATATTATAATGTCCGAACTCATACATAATATTTTAAAGAGAAAACAAAACAAAAGCTCCAAAGGTGAAAATGAAAAATTGAATGTAATTAATAATGTAGATTTATGCAAAGATAACATGTAACATTTAGATTTTTCATTACAAAATACAGACAAACATATATGCTTATGACATTGTGCTAACTTTTTATTTATCTATACTTTTGTTTAAAATATAAATACTATAAAATATTATTTCATTAACCATTATATATAGGTCCATAGGGTAAGTATTCAATTGTCAATTCAAGTTGTTATTCGAGTCTTTTTTTTGTTTGAAATATGCAAATTATGTCTAATTTGAAAACTTTCATTTAAAAATTTAACACTACTAGCTCCTATTGTAATTAATTTCAACATTATATATTGAATCATAAAGTTTAAAATTTAATATATTATAAAACATGTGTATCATAGGAGGTATAATGTAAATATGATTTAATGTGTATAAATAAAGATATTTAAGACATATTAATTATATATATTAATAAAATGTCAAATAAAATAAATTCAATATAATTTAATAAAGCACGGACATATACTACTAGTTTAATTGGTAAAGTTGTGTCCCTGTAATAAAAAGAACGGGACACCTCATTCACGTTGCAATTTAGCTATTTTTTTTATATATAAATGAAGACTGTTAAAAAAATCTGCTTAAATATTATCATTAATATCATTTTAAATGAGAACAAGAAATTCTTGATTGATTAAAATTTCTTCAAGAGAGTATCCAAATTTTTATCAATCACATAGTTTGGCTTACGAAAGATATGACTAACTTGGACTATCCTACAAGATTTTAATAGCAGCAGAATATAAGAGATAAAGATCTCGATTATAATTATTTTTTAAACATTTGTTTTTTTCGTGTGTGGAATACTGGTTTTTTTACATGATGTGTGGAATACTTAAACTCAAGAGGAAAAATAAGGCAAGTGCGTTTGATAACTAAAGTGTGTTGCAACAGACAACAACATTATCAACCAATGACAATGAATAATGAGTCCAAAGTAGACCCGGAAAATGTGGATCCGGGTTGTGGACACAGGCGGTTAGCGGATCCAGGCATGTAAATGAGCATCTACAAAAAATCTGGTCAATTTTCATTGCTGAGATGAATCAGAACCGAAGAATTCGCTACCAGTTGTTGACACAAGTTAATTCTGTTAAGCTGTTGAGATAAATCAGCATAAGAAACTTGAGTTGAGAGAACAATTAATAAATATGTAAAAATCCTTCTTCCCTCACACATATTCCACCAAACTTGACAGTAATTGGCTACGTACAATACGTTAGTATGGTAGTCTAGTCACACGTCACTATCCTCCAATACCAGCCATTTCAAGACAGTATGGACCACTTAAGGACACCCTCCCTAATTACTCTGCCCCTTATACATATATATGTAGGAGACTTAGCATCTACATCTACATCTACATTAGTCATGGAACCCACAAACATGGATTCAACTGCGTCATCACAAACACAAGAACTAGTAGTAGAGAAAGGAACCACCTTCGTTCGAACGTGCTTCAATGGAATCAATGCTCTTTCAGGTGACATCTTATAACCATTGTTTTCTATTGGGTCTTTCACGAAATATGAGTGCATACATCTTGACCCGTTAAAACCTTGTTTGTGCGGAATTACATTATTCATTTGTTCTTGTTGTTATATAACCATATTTTTCTTGACCCCCAAGGCTCTGTTTGTGCGGGATTACACTGGGTTAATTGTTATTGTATAACCATAGTTTTCTTGACCCACAAGACCCTTCTTATACGGGATTACACTGGGTTGATTATTGTTGTTGTCCATGTATAAACTATAGTTTTCTTGACCCTCAATACCCTGTTTGTGCAGGATTATAATGGTGGGTTGATTATTGTTGTTGTTGTATGACCGTAGTTTTGTATGTATCAGGTGTTGGTATATTGTCCATCTCATATGCACTCTCACAAAGTGGGTGGCTAAGCTTGACATTGCTTTTCATGGTGGCAACTCTCTGTTGCTACACAGGCTTGCTTCTTCAACGCTGCGTCGTGTCAAACCCACATGCCAAATCATATCCTGACATTGGAGAGCTCGCCTTTGGAGCAAAAGGCAGAGCTTTTGTGTCAATATTTCTCTACCTCGAACTCTATTTGGTTGCAGTCGAGTTCATAATACTTGAAGGCGACAACTTAGCAAAACTGTTTCCAAATGGAATTGGAAGATTCATAGGCGTAAAGATTGGAGTCAGAGAAGGTTTCATGATCTTAACTTGTTTGATCATCTTGCCTACGACTTGGTTGAGGAGTTTGGGAATGCTGGCCTACGTTTCCATTGGAGGAGTCTTCGCCTCTATTGTTGTCGTTGTATCGGTGTTCTGTACAGGCGCGTTTGATGGCGTAGGGTTCCATGAAAAGGGCATGCTTTGGGACTTCAAAGGCTTGCCTAATACTATAAGCTTGTTTACTTTTTGTTACTGTGGACATGCAGTTTTCCCTACTCTTTGCGTTTCAATGAAAGATAGAAGCCAATTCAGAAAGGTATGTTCTTTTGTCACAAACTAACATGAATTTCGAGTATTTGATGTCTAGATTAGATTATCTAGTTTTTTAAGGGCCGATTTTTGGATTTTGGTAATAGAAGTGTGCGATGATGATGGTACAATCTAGAGTCTTAGGTTTGGAGTTTAGGGTTTACGACTTGTTGTTGTTGTTTCTTTGTCCTAACGCTTATAAATTCTAAAAAATCGTGTCTGAAGTTTCTAGCTATAAAATTCCCCTCAAACTTAAAAGTTGTTCTTTCCCCTATTTTAATAATTTTAAGTCTAAATTTAGTTTTGTTTGTTTTAAAATATATATTCAATGTTTATAATTAATTTTAATATATCTATATACATCTATTTTATATATATGTTTTTCATAAAACTTGTAGTATTAAAAAACATAAATACGAAAAAAAGTAATAGAATTTTTTAAATGATGTGACAAATTTAAAAAGTAATTTATAAAACTTATTAAAAAATCAACCATTTTACATGCTCTTATAAACTTCTTTTGATCAATATAATCTTGTTGCAGGTGTTGCTCATATGCTTTGTGATAAGCACCATGAGCTATACAACAATGGCGATTATCGGCTACCTAATGTATGGACAACACTTAGACTCCCAGATAACATTAAACCTCCCTGTAACAAAGATAAGCTCACAAATAGCAATATACACAACATTGATCAATCCCCTTACAAAGTACGCGTTAATAACCACTCCTTTAGCGACTTGCATCGAAGATCGGCTTAAGTTCCTCACTACCAAGAGATGGGTTCTTATGATAAGCATCAGAACAATGCTTGTGATGAGCACTCTTATAGTTGCAATTACCGTACCATTCTTTGGCTACGTCATGGCTTTCACTGGTGCGTTCTTGGGCGTCACGGTTTCTGTACTGTTGCCATGTGTTTGTTACCTCAAACTTGGTGGGTTTGGAAAGTGTAAGTTTGAAACTGTGGTTATAGGTGTTATTGTTGTATTAGGGCTTCTTGTTGGGATTATGGGGACTTACATTTCTGTAAGAGAGATTGTTAACAACTTACTGAGATCTTAAAAGTTTTAGTAGTATGAACTATGAAGAGGTTATTGTAGTTTTGGAGCATCCATTTTTCTGTATATTATGAAGTTCCTTCCGAACGAGTTTTGGGTGTGCGGAGTGCAGATTCGTGTGCGTGGATTCGGATTCAGGGTTATGGAATATCGAGATTCGAGAGGCGGGCACCGAGAAGTCATATTCGAGGTCCCTGCAGTGTGAATTTTAGCTCGTAGGTTGCGCTTGAGTAGCTTGGGGTTTTTAACCGTCATATAACCTCCCAACCGTCATATAAACCGCCTAACTATCTATGCCCTATATAAGGGTGAGGTTTGGACAAGTCTTGAAATATCTGAAAAGAACTATATCTTGTGTATTGAATAAAACCAAAAAACACCAAGTACTTCTCTATTTGATCTTACCTTAATCAATAGAGGTTTGTATTGTCTTATCGCGAATCAAATTTCATATAATCCTAAAGTTATTAGAATAGGATCTAAATATTTGTATTGAAAAACATCTTAGCACGATTCAATTAGTATCTAATACGAATCTAAATTAACACATTATTCATAAAATCCGGAAGAAAACAAATTGGAATATGCCAATAGGTGGGGTTAGAAGCTTTCGGAGAATCTGAATTTGGGGATTTTAAAAGAAGAATATGAACCATAATTTTTATTTGATGAATCCATTCTGAATTGCAATATGACAACCATAACTCCACTCATTCCAACAGCTTCCATCAACCCACCTCACCCTGTTTCCCTCATCCCCAAGTGCACTTCTCTTCGGGAGCTCAAGCAAATTCAAGCCTTTTGTGTGAAATCCGACCTCCAAAATGACATCAACATCGTCACCAAGCTTATTAATTTCTGCACCAAGGAACCCACGGACTCGACCATGGAGCATGCCCACCACCTGTTCGACGAAATTCCCGAACCAGATATCGGGATGTTTAACTCCATGGCTCGTGGGTATGCCCGTAGCAACTGCCCTCTTCACGCAATTGAGCTCTTTGCACGAATTATGTGCTCTGGAGTTGTCCCGGATCACTATACTTTCCCTTGCCTGATCAAGGCTTGTGCTAATGTCAAGGCCTTGGAAGAAGGTAGACAGTTGCAAGGCCTTGCTGTCAAATTAGGGCTTGACAATGACATTTATGTGTCCCCTTCACTTATCAACCTCTACACTGAATGTGACGACACAATCCTGGCTAGGCGCGTGTTTGACAGCATTGGTAATCCTTGCGTTGTTTGTTACAACTCGATCCTATCTGGGTATGCTCGCAATAACATGCCCAATGAAGCCTTGTCATTGTTCAGAGAAATGCAAGCTGGGAAAATCAGGCCTACATATGTTACAATGCTGAGCGTTCTCTCATCGTGCTCCTTGCTAGGATCACTTGAGCTGGGTAGATGGATACATGAGTACATCAGGATGAATGGGTTTGATCAGTACTTGAAAGTGAACACAGGGCTAATAGATATGTATGCAAAATGTGGGAGTTTGGAGGAAGGAGAGTCCATTTTCCAGGGCATACGTGTAAGAGACACCCAAGCTTGGTCTGCAATGATCATGGCCTCTGCCATACATGGGAAAAGCCAGAAGGCCATAAACACATTCAATGAGATGACAAGGATGGGATTTAGGCCTGATGAAATCACATTTTTGGGTCTTCTATATGCTTGTAGCCATACTGGTTTAGTTGATCAAGGATACGAGTATTTCAACGCGATGGAAGATAAGTATGGAGTTCAACCAGGGATTAAGCATTATGGTTGTGTAGTAGACATGTTGAGTAGAACAGGGCGATTAGAGGAAGCGTATAGGTTCATAGAGGAGTCGCCAATCAAGCCAACTCCTATCCTATGGAGAACACTGCTATACGCGTGTTGTGGGCGTGGAAACATGGAGTTGGCTAAAGCGGTTATTGATGAGATCTTTGCGCTTGACTACACTCACGGTGGAGACTACGTGATGATGTCACACATGTTTGCAAGAGCTGGGAAATGGGAAGATGTGAACTACTACAGGAAGCTGATGAATGAGAGAGGAGCAGTTAAAGTACCCGGGTGTAGCTCAATAGAGGTTAAAGGTATAGTGCACGAGTTCTTTTCGGGTGGTGATGGAACGCGAGCTGAGTACAGAGGATTGCATAGATCAGTTGATGAGTTGGTGAAGGAATTGAAAAGGGTTGGTGGGTACATTCCTGATCTGTCACTAGTCCATCATCCAGACATGGGAGATGAAGAAAAGGAGGCATCTTTGAGGTATCACAGTGAGAAACTAGCCGTTACTTTTGGGCTTCTGAACACTCCACCAGGAACCACAATCCGGGTTGTCAAGAACCTAACGGTTTGTGGTGATTGCCACTCGGCTGCTAAGCTTATTTCTTTGATCTTTGATAGGCGAATCGTTTTGAGGGATGTTCATAGGTTCCATCACTTTGAAAAGGGCCATTGCTCTTGTGGGGATTGTTGGTAGTGTGTTGCTTGCTTAGATCAAAATGTGCACCATACAAGCTTTTGTGGTTTTTCACTCAAGAATGAAGCATATTGCCTTAGACTATTTGTTCAATGACTAAAAACAGCAGAGACTAGAATCTAATGTAGATGTTCATGAGTAGAACTTATAGGTATGAGCTTGTAATATGATGGTCCTCAGTGCGCCAATTGGAGCCAAGACATTCAACAAGACGCCCACTACTATGCAGAACTGCATCATCCAAAAGAAATCATAAGAGGTTTGTTTAATTTGCAGCCCAAAACACAAGCCATATCCGGAAAGAAATGAAACTAGGACTTACCCAATTCATAAACCAGGACAAACTGTACTTCTTTGGCTTATAGAGTGCTAGCCATATGCAACATGGAAGCTGCACAGCATCGGAATCAATGAATAGTGTTAATGAGGCATATCATATTAATTAAAACATGGAAGAAAGAGTTTGTGTTTCTTACATAGTATGAGGTGGGTGGAAAGACAAAACCACCGAAGAAGCTCAGAAGAGACCCAAAGAATGGGAATGTCATCCCCAGGAACATTGTAAACACTAAAAAAACATGGAAGAAAAACATTTGTGAGCTACTCAACTCAAGTATGTATAGCTTAATTAGTTGAATAGCTGAACAAGTGATTAATAATTGGGTCTTACAAACATAGAGGGTACGTGTTATTGCACGAAGAGTTCTAGAAGGCTTCAACTTCATTGACCGCACAAGACCCGCCTCAACTATATCAAACACTGGCATCGCATACACCTGCACGTGTCACAATCAAAGCAGGTAAATAAAGAATCAAAAAGAGGTAAAAAAGTGGAGCAAATTAATGAACCAAAATTAACCTGGTAACTTCCAATGACATGAATCACCACAAAGAGGTTGGCAAACGCAACAAGAGTAGGGGGCCTCTCAAGGGAGATGAGAATGTTGTCGTCCACGCTGTTTCCAAACACGTAGTAGCCAATCATGGCAACCGGCAAGTAGCAAAGGGCGACCGCCACGTAAGCAACGTACACCCCTTTCATCATAGGCTTCTTCGACGGCTTCTCCGGCGTGGAGGGGATGGTCGCCTGGATCTCCAACACCACGTTGTGACCGGCGAACGCAAACGCCACGTCGCCCAGCGCGCTCATGAATCCGAATACACTGCCAGCTGGCGTGGACGCCCTGCTGGTGTACTCGACACCTGTCATCACGCCCTTGTGGACCGATGCCGCCCAGGCTATGGTGGAGTAGGTGATGGACATGACGGCGGCGGCCAATGAGATGCCGGAGATGGAGTTGAAGTTGGGGATGTGGGAGATGAGCAAGTGAGGGGACGCGAATATCATGATGTAGTAGGTGAGTTTGAGTCGATGCGCCGCCGGGAAGAGTAACTCGACGAACTTCTTGAGAGACTTGCCGCCGGTGACCATGTAAACGATGTCGGAGCCGATCTGGACGAGGAGCTGCTGAGGAGCGACGATCCACCACCCTTTCTTCTCCCCAAACGCGTGCTGGCCAAGCTCGTGGTAGCGGTCAAACCTCTTGCCGGGGACCATCTCGTGCATCTCCACCATTTGCCACAGGGTGTAGAGTGTGATCAGCCATGATAGGGTGATCACCGCTATTCCTGGTCCCCTGAATAAGAATATAACAAACATTATTAAGTGTAGAGCATCAATGGCAAACTGAACTAATTGATAAAGCTTCCAACTTGTATGAAGCTTAGTTCGAATTAGTCTTCCCCCCTGCACAATGGTACTTGAAAGAAACTATATATACTCTGAATTGTAAAGGGAAATCTGTAAAACGAACGAACCATCCGAGTTGGGACATGGCATAAGGCAGACCAAGAACACCAGCCCCCACCATTGCAGTAACATTGTGGAAGGCGGAAAACCACCACGTGGCATTCCTGTTTGACGTGATCGGAAGCCACTCATTCAAAGTCTTCTCCCTTTCCTCTGCTGCTTTCCTTTTCTCCTCTGCATCCATCTTCACCCTGTAAACACCAAACAACAGCGAGAGAGAAAGCCTTTTGGTTCGTCCTGATTCCGTCTAACAACTAACAACCCGTCAATATATGGTGGAATTACAGTTTTCTTAAGGGATTGACAAATTATGATGAAAAAGATAACTTTTTAATTTTGAGGAGAAAGGAAACAAATCAGTGTAAAACTATCTTTTAATTAATTTTTCAACTTTTTTTTCCTTCATAATAAAATTTATCGGTTTAATATAGATTTTTAGTTGATAAAGAATCCTAATCTTAACATAACGTGTAAAATCTTCTCCTTATCTTTGTTACATTTATTTATTTTTATGAATATTTTAGTTGGTTAAGATTCCGTGTAACATCCCATCAATATGGATTTACAGTGATAAAGATTTCCTGGAATATCTTTTGTATATCTCTTGTAAACCAACCAATAGACCCATCTTCCTGGACTTCTTTTCTGATTTGTTGAGCACGCTTGGGCTGTAATTTTCAAATAAGTCCATCTTCAAAGCCCACTAAGCACATCAATGACCACATTATGATTAAGGGTAATTATCTTCACAATCTTTAACTTTTTGTCCTTGTTCACTTTAAGCTTCAAATAAATTACATGAAACCTTTCAAACTTTTGGCTTATTTGTCAAAATGTCAATCTTTCTCCTTTTTAAAAAATTACCTCAATTACCATCAATTTTTTTTTTTTACCTCAATTCATAACTTTTTAGAACAAAAGCTTGTTTTCTATTCTTGTCAACCAACATTATATCAACAAAATACACTTTCTTTTCTTGTATGAAGCTTAGTTCGAATTAGTTGGTTTGAGATGTTGTTCAGGATGAGATTACGATCATGGCTGTGTGGTTTGGATTGTCTGCTTGAGATTAAGCACTTTCAGGAGTTATATACTTCCATCGTACTCTCAGACGAATGATTGTTCTCTGCTCCCCGACGTCACAACGCCTGCGTTGGCCTTAGTGCAACCTGTGTTCGTGTCATTCTCTCTCCATTCCCGATGTTCAAAGTTTTTTGGCTAGATTGTTAGTTTCTCTTTTGACTTGATTTTGTTGTTTTTAGTTGTTTTTTCATGACGGTTTGTCTGTCTGCCAAGTGTTTCTTGGTCTCTTGATCTATCAAGTGTGTCTGGTATATCGAATTGCTTTCCTAATTTAAAAAAAAAAAGTGGGTTTTTAACCTTGGTTTTTAGCTTATTTTTCACTTTTACTTCATCTAAAAAACCAATCTTTTTTTCCCTTACATCCATGGTTTTTTAACTTGTGGGTTTTTTCTGTAACTTTATTTATCCATCATATACTATACAATATAATAACAACAATAATACATTATATATTATACAATATAATAACATACATATATCACTTTATAAATTAAAACAATAAAATATATCACATTTATTCTAAAATAATATACATACATCACCAAATCAAATACTAATTTAATTTTTATGATAAACATATGCAATATGAATGTCTATGAATAGATAAAAATAAATTAAAAATATTGAAAACAAAATTAATTTTTTTTAATATTATTCTTGGACTAGAAATTGGCTACAAAACTATAAAATCTCAACCCAAATTCCATGTGTGTGAGCCGTTTAAAATTTCCACATCTAAGGGTTGTGAATGCTTGTGTTATAAAAAGTAGGTTTTTTTAGAGGTTTCTTACTAAGAAACTAGTAGATGAGTTTTTTTAGCTTTTTTATACTTTTATTAAAAAACTTAATATATTTAATTGCTAAAAAAAACCCACTGATTGCTCTTAGAGGACATTAAACAACCCCCCTATTTACACAATTTGCAAAAAAATAGTACAGAGTACCTCTTTTATGTAGAATTGGCTTCGTTCTCCGGAACTTTTTGCACATTAAGCTTAAGTGTGACAAAAATTATTCATCTAGCTTAACAAAGTTATTGTAGATGAATGTAGCTTAATTTTGTTGATTTTTTTATGTGACTCCCCCAACATTATGAAAGCTTAACGAGCTTAACGTAACTTTTTACCCATTGTTGTCCTTAAATAAACACATAAAATAGCTCGTCGCTATCATCATGAAATTATATAAACAATTGCATCATGAAATTATGTACAATGTGTAACACCCCCAAAACTTAACCCTTTTGGAAAGGTATTATCGACAGTGACCCCAGTGTTCCTTACCGAGATCACCCAAGGCTTTACCATTTAAATACAATTTATGAAATACAAATGATACATAATGATCAAAGCATTCAATTCCAAAACATAACATTGTCAAAGAAACATGAGTTACGGGATTACAACCCAATCCCGAATAGGCTAACACAGAGTTTAAACCAAATACAGCGGAAGTCTTATAAAGTAGGGTACAACGGAAGTCTTACAAAAACACATTACAACCAAAGTCATTGTCCAAAAGATCTCAACCTGATTAATGAAATAACTTAAACATTTGAAAACCACCGTTGACTCCATAGTCCTTCTATTCTTCTGAGCTACTTTCTATCTGATGTGCCGAATCGAACGGATGACACCAGCCCACATGCAGAGAACAAAGTTCGTGGGTTAGTCTACTTGAATAGACTAGCAAGGGTACAAAGCATAAGGTTCGATGTAGTTGTATTAGGTTAGCCTTATCATTTCTCGAATGATAACCGATAACGATAATCAACCTTCATACTTCTACGGAATAATAACAAGAGGTATGCACAGGAGAAGACTTTGGAAGACTGAATCTTCATAGAGATCGACTCGAAAGAAGACTCCAACGGAAATGAGTCTTAGGGAAATATGACAAATCTAGAATGTTTACAGAATCATACAACAATGATTTAAAAGTTGACTGAGATGCTTCGGTTCACGACCAACCTCATCGCATACAGCGAATCCAGATTGGAAAGAGAACATACTATGATCAAAGTCGAGACGAGTTTTCCTAGCTGCACTATAACTTAGCTGCACTACTCGCCGAAGGTTTATTTATTATGTGCGTCGAGTAGCACTTATCTGATTTATATTTCAAACACACATCACGTTATTAGACTTTTACATGTGTACCCCACCATTGGGACGACACATCTTAGTATACGTTTCGTCGAGAGTGACGCACACCGGAAGGTTTGTGACACCAGCTAAGTGTCCTGCCTCTACACACTTGTGAAAGAGACCGATCATGATCTTAGAATAGTATCAGATGGGGATGAGCCACCCCGATACCAGATTATAAAGAAACGACCGGACGAAGTCCGAGTACATTCCTAACTAACAGTGCTAACCACACAGATACAGCACAATAACAGTTACAGAATAAATCCACATAAAGGCCCGAAAGACGATCACAGATAATAACGCTTTTCTAACAGATATACATCTTATTATATGATTTTCAAAACAGTTTATAAATCACTTCCAGAAGAACACAGTAATAATCGTTCCAAATTAATTAATCAATTGAAATAACTGATAATCAATGTAAATATGAAAACGATGAGCAAGAGCGAACCGCCACTTGCCTTAATCCGCAGAATAGAAACAAGCCTAACGACAACGACGGGATTCCGGGCTCGACACGAGTATAGCTCCGACAGCACAACGACCTTCGAATCGACCCATAAAAGGAACCCTAAGTTAGATCCGACATAACCACAGTACGAATCTAAAAACGACAAAAGGAAACGAAAGGAACGACGCCACACCGACGACTACCAAAGCCAAAAGCCAAAGAGGCATTCTGGGCTCTGGCGGCGGTCGCCGCAATTCATCACGGTGGGCGCCGTGAAGAACGCGGCGGTCGCCGTGAAGAACGCGGCGGTCGCCGTGAAGAACTCAAACGACAGAAGCGGCGAGAAAACTCACCCAAAACACGAGCGACTCGGCCTCCTTCGACTTGCTTTGGTTTCTAACCTCCAAGGCTATCAAAAGCTTCACAAAGGCACTCTGGAAACACCACCAAACGACCTCCGGCGAAAGCTTCAGAAATCCGGCGAGACACAACTCCGGTGAGGCAAGAATTTGGGAGAGCTTGGGCTGTGGATTGAGCTCAAAAACCCCTCCCAGACACCTCCTTTTATAGCCAAAGCACCGGGAACACAATGATGGCCC
Source organism: Rheum nobile (assembly GCA_027886185.1). NCBI lineage: Eukaryota > Viridiplantae > Streptophyta > Magnoliopsida > Caryophyllales > Polygonaceae > Rheum > Rheum nobile. The sequence continues at coordinate 571,451 of WOAB01000292.1, read as the reverse complement.
TACGAAGAGCTACTCCGGCGCTGCCAGAGCCACGCCGACGACCTTCGGGCAAGGACCTCCGGACAACGACGACGACGGGCACCGTCATAAATGCGGCAGGCGCCGTCATAAATGCGGCGGGCGCCGCCATAGGCCTAGCGTCTCCAGCTAGGAGAAGACCCAGCCTGCTCCTCGAGCCTTGCGACGGCGGGCGCCGCCACTGTACGGCGGGCGCCGCCCTTGGCTTTGCCGCCTCCTCATCTCTTAGACGAAAACGATATTAACCCGAGATAAAATTATCGTACGCGAACGAGTATTAAAATCCAAAGCACGTCGTCTGTATTTTATTTCACTGAGAAAAATATTACAGATACAAAGAGCATTACCGAACGTCTTAAACTCTCTGAATTAAATCCGACGTACATAACGGGTACTCGGGAAAAATCCCAGAACTCCAGAAATAGCTTACAAAAATACGGGGTATCACATCTCTTCCCCCTTAAAAGAAGTTTCGACCCCGAAACTTAGGTCGAGAATAACTCAGGAAAACGCCTGAGCATATCTGACTCGGTTTCCCACGTCTCCCAAGTAACTTCTTCTGATCCGGACTTGGACCACAGAATCCGTACCAACGGTACGATCTTGCTACGCAGCTGCTTCTCACGACGCTCCAAAATGCGCACGGGCATCTCCTCATAAGTACCATTAGCTTGAATCTCAATGTCCTCATAACTCAGCACATGAGACTCATCTGGCACATACTTCCTGAGCAAAGAGACGTGGAACACATTATGCACTGGATGAGCCGATGGCGGTAACACCAAGCGGTACGCTAGAGATCCCACTCTATCCAGAATCTCGAATGGTCTCACGTAGCGAGGGTTAAGCTTCACACGCTTACCAAACCTGAAAACTCCCTTCGAGGGCGACACCTTGACAAACACCTTGTCACCGACCTCGAACTCGATATTCCTACGCTTCTTGTCTGCATACGACTTCTGTCGACTCTGAGCGGTCAACATCCTTTGTCGAATCAAGGCAATGTCAGAAGATGTCCTCTCGACTAACTCTGGCCCAAGCAGAATCTTGTCGGCGTTATCGTCCCAACAAATCGGAGATCTGCATCGGCGACCATACAAAGCTTCGAACGGAGCCATCTTGATCGTAGCATGCCAGCTGTTGTTGTAGGTGAACTCAATCAGACTTAAGCTGTCCTCCCAGCTAGTCTGACGATCGAGTACACAAGCTCTAAGCATATCCTCCAGGGTCTGGATGGTCCTTTCAGACTGACCATCTGTCTGAGGATGAAACACGGTGCTGAACCTCAACTCGGTTCCCATAGCCTTATGAAGTTCCTGCCAGAACCTTGACATGAAACGACCATCACGATCCGATACAATGGTTTTAGGGATACCATGTAAGCGGACAATCTCTTTCTGGTAGACTTCTGCTAACTTCTGGGCTTCCCAAGTGGTCTTAATGGCTAGGAAATGAGCACTCTTCGTAAGCCGATCCACAATTACCCAGATAGCATCTTTCTGACTTCGAGTCTTCGGTAGCCCCGTGACGAAGTCCATGGCAATGTCCTCCCATTTCCATTCTGGCACAGGGAGAGGTAGCAACTCACCACATGGCTTGCGGTGTTCAATCTTGACCTTCTGGCAAGTCAAGCACTTTGCCACGAAGTCTGCCACGTCCCACTTCATGTTTGGCCACCAAAACTTCTTCTTGAGATCCTTGTACATCTTGCTAGAACCAGGATGCACAGAATAAGCAGATGAATGAGCTTCTCTCATCACCAACTGACGAAGGCCTTCTGCGTCTGGCACACAGATTCGGTCTTGAAACCAAAGCGATTCATCATCCTGAATCACAAAATTGGGAGCTTTCCCATCCATCACTTCACTGCTTAGCTTCACCAAGACGATATCATCAACTTGTTTTTCCTTGATCTGATCCAGCAATGTAGCCTGAATTTCCAACATACTCAAGAAACATCTACGCTGATCATACAGAACTTCAATGTCGCATGACTCTCGGTTCAGCTTGGTCTGGGCAGTAAGTAAAGCAACTACCCTCTCGTGCGTTGTCTTCCGGCTCAATGCATCCGCTACCACATTAGCCTTGTCCGGATGGTACAACAACTCGATGTCGTAGTCCTTGAGCAACTCTAGCCAACAGCGTTGTCTCATATTCAGCTCCTTTTGAGTAAATATATACTTGAAACTTTTATGGTCAGTGAAGACTTGACATCTTATACCGTAGAGGTAATGTCTCCAGAGCCAAAATATATTTTTGAAAAACCACCCATTTTTCAGAAAATATTCATCACTTTTGATCAAATTATATTAATCATTTCAAAACGGTACCTAGAGTTGAGATTCTTATTTTTCAAATTTGAAAGAAGTAGTAGGTGAAAAGTTAACAAAAAATGAAGTAAAAGATGCTAGAATAGAGGAAGATGTGTAAAGCATGAAATTGAGGCAGTTTTTGACAACATACGTATACGGCTCAAATAATTCATAATCCTAGCATTTATAATTTTTGATGTCTAACTAATATATATAGACTTGTCGAGTAGGCGCGGAGCCTTAAGATATCGCTTTTAGAGTTCGCGAGGGAATTCATCGAGTGGGCACGGAGCCCTGAAATATCACTTTTGAAACTCATCGAGTACGCAATCATCCAATTAACTTAACCTCCTACAAATAAAGACAAATCATCAGGCATATTCTGTTTTTATTCAAGCTGTATACTATTATTTGATTGTACTAGCTAGTCTGAAAGGTTTGACTCAGCTTCAAAAGTAGAGTGGCTCACCCGGCCCCATCCAACTCACTTGAGAATGACATTTCTAGGGTTCTCTATCTTCTTGCTGAACGCCACACGTAACCCTAACAATATTAATATATTATGATTATGATTTATGAACATCTATCATGCATATAAGTTGTAACATATACGGTATACCACATTCATTCTAGTGCATTGTATAACTCTCCCAAGAATGGAAGTTTGAAAAAAGTATCGGACTTCTCTAGAAATATAAGAAAACGTTGCAAATGATTAAAGTACTGAATTTTCTCAATGATCTTTCAGAAAAATTGTTCATGCATACTAAATAAATGACAGTTGTATGATCCATGAATATATGTAAACTGTTTAATGTATCATTAAATTACTAATCCATGTGCAGATGATGATAAAAACATTAGAAGATTACGTAGCCGACATGCATCAATCAATAATGATGCGAGGGGAATCCGTTACACACCGCCCCTGAACTCATACATTAACCACACATGAAGGCTTGAGACTCAATTCTTGTGTTCATACCCGGAAAATCCTAATCAGCATATTCTTCCCCGTATATTCTGAACAGGTCAATTAGTATGGTATAGATAATTTTGCAATTTTCCCAAAGTTTAATACAAAATTTCATTTTCTGCCCTTTTTACATAAAGCTTAATTTCCATCTTACGGAGTATATTATTTATATCGTTTAACATTTCTCAAGCTATAGAATAGTGAAAAATATTTCTGAATATTTGGTATGATTTTTATACTTAATTGATAATGTCAAAGTATTTGAAAAATGGTATAATTTGGGCATGTGCACAAGTTGTTTTTCTATCGAAGAGTTGTATATGTATATGCATATATTTTTGACTGTATTTGCGTGACTGTATTAAATCGAACTCATACACATATAAGTAAAAACTTATGTATTTTTAGAATATGTATAAATTTGTGTTTGTATGTGTATATATTTTTGTTTGTATCGATCATTTGCACGTTATCATTAATAATTTTTTGTACTTGATTTAAACTCTTTGGAGAAATAAAAAAAAATAGAAATCAAAATGAAATATTGATAAAATGTAAGGGACTATTAAAAAAATGATTCAAATTTTAGGGATTGGAATAAAAACTTACCCAAAGTAACACCACGTAGAAAATGCAAAATCATATGTAGGATGTAGGATACATGCGAAATTATGTATTCAAAACATTTTTGTTTTACTGTGATTTCTTCCTATATATAGACGATCTTTTGCAATCCCATAAACATATAACAGTGTCCGATTGTACAAACCCCTCCCAACAGATAACGCACACAAACAGAGTGAGTGTGAATCAGAGAATTTGAATAAAAAAGAGTGACGAAAACGATGACGAAATCAAAGGGCGGGAGATTCATCATCAGCCTCCTCTCGCTTCAGTTCCTGTTTCTGCTCTCTTTTGCAAAGGATTTCGATTTCTTCTACTTCGTTCTTCAGGTTTAATTCTAAACATCCTCTGTAAATTCGTCATTTTTTTATACTATAAATATATCTAATTGTACGTTCGTGATCGCAGTGGCCAGGATCGTACTGTGACACCCAGAAAAGCTGTTGCTACCCAACAACCGGAAAACCCGAATCCGATTTCGGAATCCACGGGCTTTGGCCCAATTACAACGACGGATCCTACCCTTCAAACTGCGACTCCAGCAACCCCTTCCAAATGTCCAAGGTCAATTACAATTCCAATTGTCCAATTTAACACCCATTTTTTTGTACGATTCATCCTGATATTAACAAAGATTAAAACTTTGAACAGGTATCAGATCTAGTGAGCGAAATGCAGAGCGAGTGGCCGACGCTGGCTTGCCCAAGCGGCGACGGCACCGCGTTCTGGACACACGAGTGGGAGAAGCACGGCACGTGCTCTGAATCTGTGTTGGATCAGCACGCCTACTTCAAGACTGCCCTCGATCTCAAGAACCAGATCAATCCCCTTGAAGCTTTAACTAAAGCAGGTTAGTTTTGTTTGTGGTTCTCTGATTATTGTTTTTTTGGGTGTTGTGTGAATGATTTTGTGGTGCAGGGATCGAGCCGAACGGTGGAAGTTATAGCTTGCAGAGTATAAAGGATGCAGTGAAGGAAGGAACAGGGTACACGCCGTTTGTGGAGTGTAACAGAGACGAGTCTGGGAATAGTCAGCTTTACCAGCTCTATTTCTGTGTCGACTCCTCTGTTTCGGGTCCTGTTGAGTGCTCTGTTTTTCCCCGTGGGAAATGTGGTTCCGAAATTCAGTTTCCTTCGTTTTGATGGTTGTGCATTTGGGGGTTTTTTTCCCCTTTCAATTCTCTTAAGCAAAGTTAATAATTCAATGTAGTTGGATTGGATTGTGGAAGGAGTCGTCTTTGTTTTCATGTACAATTGCATTTGGGAATATGATTACACAAGCTCTGTTCTAAACGTATTCTCTTGTACATAAGAAGAATATGCTGTGTTACGAGCTCAGCAAAATCAGGGTGCGCTTTTTCGGTAATGGGCCTGGGTTCTTATCTAAAAGTCGAAGGCCCATTGATAATGTGTACACGGCCCACAAGGGAATCTCTCAGTTGTTACGTTGGAAAGCTCATCTGCTCTGATCACATAGAAACAAATGACTAATTAAGTTAATGGAAATTTCGCCTCATAACCCTGAGTTTTAGTATTTTTTACAAAATATCCACAACTATTGACAATTTCGTGTGGTGACCCTAAATTTATGATTTTTTTTCGTAAAATACTCATCTGTTAGAGAGCAGTTAAATCAATGTTAAATTTAATATAAAAAAAAGGGACAAAACAAGAAGGCGACCTTCCCCGACTCCCTTCCAACATCAGCGAGAGAGCGAGAGAAGGATTTCTGGGCGGCGACCACGAAGTCGGGAACGACATCCTTGGCGGCGACTACAAAGCCGGCGACGACTGTCTTGGCGGAGACTAGTGTCTTGGTGGTGACCATGACAGTTGCGCATCTCCTTGGCTGGACGACGGCGCAAAGGCAACGATGGCTTCGACGACGACTGGCGGCGGGGCTTCGAGGTACTAATTTCATTACTCCACTTCTGAACTTTGGTGTTTAATTGCACAAATTTAAAGGATTCAAACACTTGGGTTTTCAATTTGGGGTTTTAGAAATTTAGGGATTTCATTCGAAATTAGGGTTTCAACAAGGGAATTTTGTACTAGATGACATAAAATGAGGATAGATTTTGAACTCCATTGCATTGCTATGGTTTGAATTAACGAATTGGCTTATACAATGTCAGCAAAAAAAAAAATCCACATTTTTGACATGAAAAAATCATCTATGGTTTGAATTAACGGACTGCTTTCTTATATATATGGGTGATTGGTTATTTGTTGTAATGGAAGTATCTTAATATGTCAAATTTGATCAACTACGTAGTATTTTATGCCTTGGTGGATCACTAAACTTGGCATTAGCTCGTGAGAGTAGCACCATTTCTTAGCTTCTCGATAGTATCCATTATTTTAGCCTTAGTTCAATTTGATCTTATATATATGCTATTTTGACTGAAGCTATTGAAGATGGTTTTTCATGTATTGATATATAAGCCTATTAGCTCAATGGTAGAGCAACGTGCTTTAAAGTACGTGGATGTGGGTTCGAGTCCCATATAGGCTAATTTATATCTCGACACTATTGATTAGTTGTTCCGCAATCTTATACTCATAAGGAGCCAATGAAGTCAGTTTCCTTCAAGTCTCTTCATCATAATTCTGATCAAGTGGAGAGCAGTTGGGAATTGAAGCATACCTCCAAGTCATCTTTTCTAGTATCTTTGGATTGTCATACATCTCTTACCCCAATGAGGAGAGCAGTTGGGAACTTCAAGACATTAATAAATTGAAGCAAGCATGCCAAGGGTTCATAATGAATCTGCAGCAGTGATGGAAGCTTTTGTGCTTTTGAAACTATAGCCGTTGTGAAGTCTGTTTCTGCACTTCTCATCTGTGTTTGTGTTGTTTTTTTATCATGGTCTTGTTCACAAATGCTCGTATCGAATATGTTATGAAATCCGTCCATTCAGTTACTTGATGTGGATTCAATGTGCAGAAAGTTGTTGCACAAATAAACAAAACACTGAATCCAAGCCTCTTATCAGATTTATTGCTGAGAATTTTGCAATGAGAAGTGCAGAGTGTTTGCTCATTTTTGTGAATCTTGGCCTACAATTGCTGCAAAAATCTCGTGTGAGCTGTTGAACACAAACCTCAGTAATTAACATATTAAGCTATACATGAGTAGCCTATATAGGAGTCGAACCCATATCTTGTGCATAAGCACATGCTCTACCATTTGAGCTAATAGGCTTCAAAATTAAGCTTCCATTTATAGTCATAGCATAGTGTAATTTCATCCTCATTATAAATCATCATAATGTACTTTAAGTAAATGCCATTAGAAGAGATGAATTCTCTTGCACTGTTTACCAATTATAAAGTTGAGTACTTGAAGAAGAACATGTGAGAACCAAAATGCTAATTTGTGCTTACTTTTTGCAATGAATTTGACAGTTGACCTCTTTATATGAGCCTCTGTTCAAGATAAATATAAGTCTTCTTTCCTGAATTTCTGGTAGCATAGGTTTGGAAATGCACAAGAGCAACCAAAAAGAATCAAGCTCACACAAAACTTAAAAAGTTTCTCTTTTGATTGAAGAGTTCAGTAGCACCCTAATCCATAATTTCTTAGTGGAAACTGCAAATCCCTAAATTATGTTCAATTTCATAACAATTAAATTTCTTAACAAGTTTCCAGAATGCAAATCACTAAATTTAGTTCAATTTGCCCTCTTTATTAAGAGTAGGACCAAATCCCTAATTCTATAACATCATAATTTGCCTAAATTCAATTCAAATTCTTCCATTTCAATCAAAATCCCTAAATTAATAATTCAAAGAGGGATATGTGTCAAATATCAGTTCAATTCCTTAACAAACAATTAAAATCCATGAATTTTGAACCCCTAATATGATTTCCCTAAACAAACCCTAATTTAAAACCCCCTAATTTCGTACTTGAAATGGTGTCATCCACCATCGAGGAATCGACCATGTCAGTCGTCGTTGTGGCTGCCTCGTCGCCGCCGACACACCACCATCGTCGCCTCGTCACCCAGCCTCGTCCAACCGCGTCTTCTCTTCCAAGAAGTAGCCGCTAGCGAAACCACCTCCTAGTAGTGTCTTCTCCTTCTCTAGCAGCAGCAGCCTGTCATTGACTCCGGCCACCACCCGCCTCTTCCCCTCCTTCAATAGCATCACCCCGTACGTCTTCTCCTTAGTCGGGGTCTTGTTCCCGTGTTAGCCAACAACCAAAAACCTCTTCTCCGATTTTTTTTCTTCCCGTTATCAGAGTTAACGTTTTTTTTAACGTTTCACTAACGTCGGGTATAACACGAAAAAAACCATAAATTTAGGGTCACCACACGAAATTGTCATTTTTTGCGAAAAAGACTAAAACTCAGGGTTATCAGGCGAAATTTCCGTTAATTTAATTAATTATGAGAAAATTGGGAGCAAAGGGTTCCTTAAGCGAAAAAATAGTATGTCTAGGCCCATTTTTTCCAAAATTGCAAGTATGACCCCTTATTACTACACATATAGCCCAAAGGGGGTGGAAGTATTTTTTTTGGATTTAGGGTTTAGGGGTTAAGGTTTAGGGTTTAAGGTTTAATGTTTAGAGTTTAGGATTTAGGGGTTTTTAAAGGCTTAGGAGATCAATGAGCTAATTTATTTAATTAGGAGTCCAAACTTGTTATTTGACCCCCTTAAGGGGTCAAATATCCTAACACGATTACTTTTCGGCGCATAGGCATTTTTGCCGTTTAGCGCATAGGGCCCACACGTTACGTGTGAAATGGGCCCACACGTAACGTGTGGATCACTGTCACACGTAACGTGTGATTTGTACCCACACGTTACGTGTGGTGTTATAGTGTATATTATATTGTATGATTATATTATACTTTAGGGTATTTGTGTATGTCATATTATTGTATATTTTTAGTATTTATTTGTGGTTCAATGTTGAATTATTAATTATTTTATATATATTATAATGTTACGTGTATGAATGTTGTATCATATTATTGTTTATTTGTAGTATTTATTTGTTTATCTAAAAACCCTAAAAAAACACCCCAAAATAATCAACATAGAAGATAGAATAGAATTTTTCATTACGTTGGATGACTACAACCACATTTAGCTCACAATACAAGAAATAATACAAGTTCTTCATAAACTTAGAAAACCTAGCACAAAATAAATGACATCGCCTAGTTGCGTTTGAAGAAATTAGGATAGTCTCTGGTAAAACTTCGCGACATATCATGTCTCTGCTTTGATAAAATTGTTTGCTCCCTACAAAGGTTGATAGTACGTAAACAACATTACACAATAGATACGACATCAAGGCAGTATACGATGTACATCATTATATAGTTTGAGATTATACCTACGCATCTTATCCAGATCTTGTAAAAGTTCTTGATTTTGCTTAACAAGATCTTGATTCTCCTTAACAAGATCTTGTTTTTCCCGCAATTGTTGTCGAATAACCGCATGTGCCCTGTCCTCGTACATAGAATCAATATTCTTCCTGTATAAACACCCCAGTCTTGGGCATCCCCAATACCTCCTTCCGTAGTTCCACTGCAAATCCCAAGTACGGACAATGGTTTTCAAATTACACTCGCATTGTGGAGCACTTATTTGTTGATGGTGCCTATTTGGGTTTGATGATGATTCGGATGAAGATGCCATTATTTGTTGTAGTGCTTGGTTTCCTACAAATCCATTAATATGAAAAGGCCAATTAGGGTTACTAAATCGAAAGAAACTGAAAGAAGAAGTTTACCCACAAATGAATCTTCAAGCCCCGCCTGTGTTGGACTTGTTGTAGTGAACAAACAACCCTAATGCATCTTAAATCGAAAGAAACTGGAAGAAGAAGCTTACCCACAAATGAATCTTCAAAACCCGCTTGTGTTGGACTTGTTGTAGTGAACAAACAACCCTAATGCCTCTTATATAGTGAAATGATATGTGTTTGACAGCTAATCTACAGCTATATACAACTGTATACAGTTGTAGTATATAATGACCTCAACCACTAGCATTAAAGACCTCAACCACTCTTACCCTAATAACCCTAAATCCTAGACCCTAAACCCTAAACCCTAAACCACTCTCACAAACAATGTAACTCGCATACCCAAATTCACCCTTATTAATTAAAGATAAACCCTAAACCCTAAATCCTAAACCGTAAACCCTAAACGCTGACCCTAACCCTAGGCCTAACCTCATTAGCCTAAACTCTAAACCCTAACCCTAAGCCTAACCTCATTAGCCTAAACCCTACCCTACCTACGCCTAAACCCTAAACCCTATGCTACACGTTACGTGTGGAAGAGGCTCACACGTAACGTGTCAAGCTTCCAAACTCGTTACGTGTGCAATGGGTTTACCCGTAACGTGTGGTACAGTCTGTAAAAAAACGCATTGAATTAACTGTCTTGTCCCCACCTAACTGTAATAATGACCCATCTTCTTCCCCGGCTAACACCCATTTCGAACCCATTTCAAGCCTAAACCCTCATTTGAAACACTCACAAATTTTTGTTTTGCACTCTCAATATTTGTAAAAAAAATGGACAATCCGAACAACAACGAGTATTGGAGCAACAATGGGGAATATATTGATATACCGAACGAGGTAAATTCTATTACGTAACCCAAAAGTTCTCTTTTTGTTGTTGTTTTGAGCATGTTTAAAGTTTTTAGCTTGATGGTTAGGATTTTGAGAGCTATGATAGTTGTTGTTTAGGGTGTTAGACATGATATTTATTGTTTAATATTAAGGATCTCATTTTATTGTTTAAGGGATTAGAAAAAAAGATTGAGCATTGTTTAGGGTTTATGGTTGCGAAGTTGCTGTTACATTGAAGAACACACGTTACGGGTGAATAGTGTTAACACGTTACATGTGGATGTATTCAACACATAACGTGTGAAACTCTCCCACACGTTACGTGTGAAATCACCACCAGAAACCAATGTCATTCTGTAATATGGCACAGTTTGTCACTAACCGGGCCATTTTATAAATAGTGCACTATACTGATGAGATGATTTCATGTGTATGCAGACGAACTATTATTTATACGAGGGGTTAAACAATATCTCCCTCAATGACTGGAGCACCCTGGAGAAGACATTTCCAGTTTGGGAAATGCCTCAAAAGCTTCAGAATTGGAACATGTTTCCTCCAGAAGCATATTCATCTTATGCTACCCCACAGTTTTGCTTTCCACCACTACACACACAGCCTCAGTTTAGTGTACCACCGGAAGAGGATGTTTATGTCTCTGCGGATTATTGGAGCTTCTTTACAACGGATAAAATCTGGGAGTCTAGAGAATAAGCATTTTTGTGGGCGCGGGAGAAGGCTATGTGTAAACACTTCTGCATCAAAAAGTGGAGGAATAAACCTTTCACCCCTTCGACCCTTGGGGAGACTTGGTTACCGTGTGATATGCATGGACAAAACGTGCCTAAAGGAGTTGACCAAGTGAGAGACATCACAAGGTCGAAGAAGTGTGGGTGTCCTTTCATGTTGAGGCTGAAAGAAGGGCCGAATGGATTGTGGAGGATCATTGTACAACATGGAACTCACAATCATGTCATAGCAGATAATTTGTATGGTAGTGCACTAGCTGGGCGACCAACAGCTGAAGAGAAGGAGATTATTAGGGTGATGACGTTCAACCATTATAAGCCGCAAAAGATTCATACTACAATCCATTCGTCCCCTGGCAATTTGACCAAGATGAAGCAAGTATACAACATAATGCATGAGATAAGAAAGAAGGGCATGAAAGGAAGAACAGTTGTGCAACAGTTCTTCTATGAGTGCAATGAGAAGGGATATTTCATGGAGCATAGATTCAACAAGGAGACCAACAAGATAACGGATATCTTCTTCGCAAGCCAGAATCAATTGTCGTTGCTGAAGGTATTTCTGTACATTGTGCTGCTGGACTCTACATATGCAACTAACTGGTTAGTAACGTACATATGTATTATACTCTTTATTTGTTCATGTCAAGGTTAGGATGCCATAATATTTTATATATGATTATGTGTACAGCTATAATTTGCCCTTCCTTGAAATTGTCGGCATCACATCTGTTTGGAAAAACTACAATATTGCCGGGGTATTTCTAGAGAAGGAGGACGAAGACAGTTACAAGTGGGCCATAGAGCAACTTGCAAAGATGTTTGTCAAGGTGCAACGAGCACCCACATGTTTAGTAACTGATCGGGAGAAGGCGTTGATGAACGCCTTAGAGAAGCAGTTTCGGGAAGCCAAATTCCTCCTATGTAGGCGGCATGTGAGGAAGAATATTAAAGACTTCGGGAAGAAGGCCATGGATAAGTTTAGGGGCACAACGTTTTCCAACGACTGCATGAAACTCTTCAAGGAAACGACCATACAAGGGTACGAAGCATCACTCTGGAAGCTGAAGTGTGATTGGAAGAAATCTCTAAAATGTCTCCAGTACCTACAAAAAAACTGGCTTGACCCCTACAAGGAAAGAATCGTCTCCGTATGGACAGATACAGTGTTCACGCTCGGTACTACCACCACTAACAGGTTTGTGCATCAACATTTTTTTCTAAATTTAGCTAGTTAATTGAACTTAGTTAGACCTTTACAGCAACATACTGATTTCAGATTCTTGATTGTAATACAGGGTTGAAGGGGCCCATTCTAGTCTGAAAAGCTTCTTCACAAGCAACGATGACAACCTTTGCACTGTGTTCGATCAATATCATACACGGTTGCGCAGTCATATTGGTGAGATAAGGGGGGCATTGAATGAGAGCATTGGAAAGAGATATACGCTGCTAACGAACGCACATCTTTTCTCCAAGCTGCACTTCAAGGTCTCTGCGATTGCACTGACTCGTTTGATTGAGGAATACAGGAAAGGAGAAGCTTCATTGTGGAGCACTATATGCAGATGCCAGATGAGGGTCAGAGATGGCTTGCCTTGCGTGCATGACATGGCGCAAAATGTGAGGAGCGAGACCCCAATTGAACCTAGCTCATTGCATCCGTTCTGGAGGCAATTGACCTTGTCAGAAGTGAAGACAGAAGAAGAGGAAGAAGCCTGCACACGCAGAGTGAATAGATCGTTGCTTGACGAATTTGCCCAAAGCGTCTTCCCCACATTGCCAGTTGAGGTTCAACAAAGAGTCATCTCCACGCTTAGAAGTATAGCACATCCTGAGCAGACTACTCTGCAAGAGCCAGCCAAAGTCAGGCATAAGGGTCGGCCTCAAGGAGCTCTGAACTTTGCCACCAAAAGACAACCGTCATCATGGGAGCACACTAACCAACAGATGGACGGAACACCTCCGAAAAAGCAAAAAGGAAGACCACCGAAGACGGACCTACCCTTACCATGTGGTGCCACGTCATTGATCAAGAACCCGTGGCGATATGAAACCCAGTTCCCCAAGTGTATGAGACCACACTTTGGAGGATGGTATGAGATAAAGGGTGATGGAAACTGCGGGTACAGAGCAATTGCGCATGGTCTGGGCTTAGGGCAAGATCAGTGGCAATTTGTTCGACGTACCATGATCGCTATGTTGAGAAAAGAGTATGAGCTACTCGCACCACTTTGGGTGTCTACGATGACACTTAAGGCAATGGAGGCGAAGCTTGATTGATTTCCTTCGCCGAACAGGCCGGCCCCACCGGAGACGTGGTTGGAGCTCCCGGATATGGGATGTTTGGTGGCAACGACATTCACATGTGTGTTCGTTACCGTCAGTGGTGGCGTGGGGACGACATACTTGCCTATGAGGGGGAAGACAAACGAAGCATCGACTGGCGAGATTCTGAAGACGATATGCATTTGCCATGTCGAGAAAGAGCAACATTTTATTGCGGTACATTAATACAATCACAACTGTTTATACTATCTTGTGTTAAAACATATGTATGATGCATTGATTTTGATGTAGATTGGGTTGGCCGCAACTTCGCCCTTGCCTCCTATTTACTCGGGTGGCTGTATCATCATGACCCGTCTGCGGGTGATTACGTAGATCAAAGGCTGTGTGATCGGACGTTGGAGTATGAAGCATACAAGGCCGAAAAGAAGACAAGACGAAAGAAGAAGGTTGAAACGGTCGATTTATGTAATGAATGATATGTATGTATAAATTATGATGCAATGAGTTCGACGTTTATATTCCAAAAACAATCTTCAATCGTCGACAATCTTCAAGAAAACTCAACAACTTAAACAAAACATTCAAACCCAACAAGATAACATTCAGTGTTGTCATAATCCAAACAACTTAAACAAAACATTCAAACTCAAGTCTGGTGCCTTCATTGGTTAGAACGGTAGGGATACATTTGCTCCAATGATTGCCTTAACGCCTCAGCTACGTCTTCACATTGGTCATCTCCATGGTGGTGATCACGATATGGATGCAGACGTCCGTAGCAACTATCGAGGCACTGCACACAAGATAAGTGGATACGATTAGTAAACATGTTGTACACAAGATAAGTGGATAAGATATAATTACATGATTACTTACCTGCTGCTGAGTGTTACGATCGTCTTGAGGGATGATGAATGGATGAGTATGCAGGAGGTACCACTGCATGTAATCATTGCTACCCTGGTGGGGTTGACGGACTGGAGGACCCATGGCTTGTAGGCTAATGGAATGTTCATTTCGGGCATCCCATGCATGTAAGGATCTATCGTATTCCACCGTGTAGCTGCTAATCTTCCGTTGTGCAACGCCATGAGCGTAACTGCTTGCCTCGCTGCTGGAACCTCAAGGGTTGCACCGGCTGTATATGAACATATTTAAGCAATCCTTTAGACTTACTTAAAACAAGATTAATAATTAAAAGAAATAAAGTTACATGCAACTTACAATGCGCTGGTACAAGAGGTACGCCATGTGGTTCACATAACTCTTCAGGAGTTCAGGGCTATCCGGACCTCCAGGAACACTCACCCCCAGTTCCGGGTCATATCTCACATTCTTCTTTGACCGGGGTGGCCTTGCCCGCGAAGAAGAGGCTTCCTGAGGCTCCTCGTCCACGTCCGGAGCGTCATCTCTTGGCATCCAGGTATTGCTGGACTGGTCCTGAGTCCCTCATGTATTGCCCTGATCCTACATTTATTAAATAGATCAGATACAATAACAAATTGTAAACAAATTCATGTTATACTAAATGTACTTACCATAGGCTGATGATAGGGAGCGTTCGGGTATACTGCCGGGTTCTCCCACGGGTTGGCCTGCTCCTCATCCCCCGGGTAATAATCCCTCGGGCTATGACGAGGGCTCACATGCGGCGGTAGTGCCGGCGGACTAAAATTTCGCCCGTAGTAGTTATTCTGATCTATTGTATCAGAATAACCATGCAGCGGGCTCCCTTGATAGTCTGGGTCCCTCGGAGGCTCAGAGCCTGCTCTACCCCCAATAAACGACGGCACTGCCATTAGGCTCTGCACTCCTATCATGCCAGGATTGCCAGCATCCCAACTACTGCTACCGGCTCCAGTTTGAAATCCTAAACCAGCCCCACTACTGCTACCGGCTCCAGTCTGGTATGTGCCGGTCTCATCATCCCGGTAGCACACATCCATCCGTTGCCTCCTCTCCGACCTGTTGACCTCTTTGCCAGTCATATACGACTGTTGGCGTACAAGGTTGCGGCGTCTCCTACGTTCAGTTCTTTCCCCAGGCTCCATCTGTGGTTACATATCAACACATTTTAATCAAAAAAAATTTACGTTCAAGATATTAACACACAAGCAACAACTCGGTCAACAACTCGGCCGAGTTGTTGATCGAGTTGTAAAAACTGACGCTGACTCGGTCGACAACTCGGTCGAGTTTTCGACCGAGTTGTTCTCTATTGGTTTCCAGAAGCTCCAAAATCACATCAGTTCACACGTTACGTGTGAACTGATCTCACATGTAACATGTGGTGCACATTCACACGTTACGTGTGAATGTGCACATCCGACATTTCGCCGGTGAGTCGCCGGCGCAATTCCGGCGACTCTCCGGTCATCTTCTCCGGCGAGCATTCATTTAATCCGGCGGGTTTTTTTATCAAAAAATACATGCAATTCATCCAAAATTGCACAATTTTTTACAATTCTATCAATAGTATCACTTTCATTTCCATACTTTCACACAAAATTCAACATAAATCCTCATGCAAACAATTACTTCAAAATTACCCAAAAAATCAAAAACAACCACAAAAGCTTCCCCAAATCATAGATCTACCACCCTAAACATCAAAATAACATAGATCTACAATACGGATCTACAATTACTAACAAAAAAACTTCAAATGTAACAAAACAAAATCAAACAACAATTTCTACTAACTAACCTTTCAAAGATCTTGAACGTAACGCGCGGAGTCGATCGATTCGTCACGAGGAGAGCAAAGAGACGCGTAACGAGTAGAAATTGTTGTGGTGCGGTTCGGATGAATGAAAGGAAAGGAGGAGCAAGATCTGGCTTTTAAAGCCAGATCCACTCCACACGTTACGTGTGGAGTGATTCCACACGTAACGTGTGAGACTGTCCCACACGAAACGCGCGGGGCAGTCTCACTTGTTACGTGTGGGTCTTGAACGGGTGTCTTCCCGAGCGTAACGCGGGAAGCATATTCCCACGTTACGCTCGAGCCATATGCGTCAAAAGGCAAAAATGCCTATGCGCCGAATAGTATGATCCTATCCTAAGGACAGATTAATTATAGTATGTACTATGTAGCATATACTCCATATGTTTTACCGGTGCATATCAGCATTAGGCGGCCATAAATGGAGATTCGCCTTATGTTCAGAGAATCCCGTATATGAAGGCCGAGTTAGATGATCTCGAGGATAATCGAGACTAATTAAAAGACAAAATATATTAGAGTGATTATCGAGGCTCATACGCACGTGTTATATGATATTAAAAAAATAAGTTAATATTAGTTAAATGCAGACATGGGCATCTTAATTCTAATCTTAACACACATTATATAATTCCATACCGCTAATGTACAAATTGCTTTGTATATCTAGCTAACTAATCACTCTTTTAAGTTGTTAATCTTCCATAGAACCTGTAACCAGAGATAGAACAAGTCATGATGAAGCGGTTTGATTATTCAAGATCATGCATAATTAGTGTGGTCTTCATTTTGGAATGGATTGCTCTACCATCGGTGGTTGCTCAATTAGCTCCAGCATCCAGCAGTGATGTCCAAGATTTTGATTTCTTCTACTTTGTTCAACAGGTTAATTAGTTTATGCAATTTCACATTAATCATTTATTTATCATCTATAACGCACGCACATTTGTGAAATGTATAATAAAGTGGCCAGGAGCATAGTGTGACTCGCAAGGGTACGAATGCTGCTACCCGACCACAGGCAAGCCGGTACGAATGTTGTTCACTAGATTAGCCAAATTACATTGAAATATTTTTTTTTCCACGATCACGCATAGCTGCTACATTTTCAGCTTTCTTTTCTTGAATAATTTGTTCAACTCTAGTCTTTCTTTCATTAAATTCGCTGGTTAGGAGGACATAACAATACTTGATTCTAAGCTTTGCCAACTGGCGTTTGTCTCATACACCTGCATACAAAGATGAAGGCACATACACATATAATTACTCATACACCATCACAAACTAAGTCATGTACCTAGAAACACTTACTCATGCACTCACATACACTGATACACATATTCTCTGACTCATGCACACAGAAATATTCATTCATGCATCAATCCATTTTCAGTCATGCACCTATACAAAATAGGCTCATGCATCTACACACTCTCAACTCTTACATCTACACACATAGTTACTCATGCACCAACACATAGTAAGTCATGCATATAGAAAAACTTACTCATGCACTCATATTCTCTGACTCATGCACACATATATATTCATGCATCTAGATTCAAATTTACTTATGCACCAACGTTCATTAGCTGATGCATCTATAAACACTTACTCATGCACCAATTCGTTTTCAGTCATACACCTATATAAATAGGCTCATAAACTCTTGCATCTACATACATAGTTACTCATACACCATCACACACTAAGTCATGCACCTACAAACACTTACTCATGCACCAACACTCTTCCGTCGTGCATCTACACACACATGTTAGAGAAAAAGCAGCGAGTCATGCACTTTTTAATGATCTATTATGCACAGACTTATATCTAGTTACATATATAGAAGCAAATTCAAATCATAGTATGTATTTAGTGAGAAATCTCTACATCTACCTTTGCGATTATGTATTTAGTGAGAAATCTCTACATCTACCTTTGCATACTGTATAAAATGCATACCGAAAATATACCTTGTGTTCCTCTTGCAATCTTTGACCTCATTTTGTTCTTCTTTGTTGTTGATTCTTCTTCTTTCTGTGGTTTAGGTTGTTGCCGAAATTACGACGATTCTTCTTCTTTCTGTTGATTCGCTGGAAATCGCCTTTTCTAGGGTTTAGGGTTTCGAATCGCTGGAAATCGCCTCGAAAATGCTTGAGTGTGCAACAGAAGTTCGATTTGAGAAATTGAAAGAGAGAATCGAGAAGAGAACAAACGATTTGTGGTTTGATTTGAGGAATTGAAGGAGAGAATCGAAAAGGAAGAGAGCGAACTGTTTTTTTGGGAGTCCACTATTTTTCAATCCCCAAAACCTTGATATTGCACGCGCAGGCCCACCTCTTACACATAGCTTCTGGCCTTTGAATGGACTCCATCCTATCCATGGGCCTTTGGATGGACTTCATCCTACAGATGGAGTCCATCCTTATTCCTTTTCTAAGAAGCCTTTCTCACTGGAATTTCACCCATAAATTTATGGGCCAAAATCATACAATATATACAATTTCCAACTCATAGTACATGTGCTTTTATAATCAAGCCCACTTTAATACACATATAAATTATAAAAAATATAAAAATTAACAAAGTTTGATGTTAACCAACCAAGTATCTAAATTTTAAATAATATATCTTACGTTATTTTTGTTTTATTTACCTGATTATCAAATTTGATTTTAACCAATCATACTTTTCAATTTAATGTACGGTATTAGTGATGTTTTTTTATTGTTAAATGTAACAATTCTCATTTAATCTAATATTTATTTGTTATTAAAATAATATAAATCATAATCCCACTATTTTTAGCAAATCTTATTTTAAGAACATGACAATTTTATCTTATTTATAAGAACATGACAAATCTTATCATAATTTCACTCTTCTTTCCGATATAAATCGTAATATTAACTATGTTATTGCTCCAATGACAATTTTTACACCATAAAATAATTAAGAACATGTTAAATACAATTTGTTTTTCTAACCTATGATTATGACATTGGTTAAGCACTTAATTTTAGAAGGATTTTGTTAGATGTAATTATATCATGGATTTTAATATTCTGTAAAAGGGGTTAAGTATTCTATCTATCTATCTATCTATCTATCTATCTATCTATCTATCTATCTATCTATCTATCTATCTATCTATCTATCTATCTATCTATCATTTAGAGCTTTAATATAACTATATATTAAAGCTCTCACATTTAGAGCTACGAAAGCGTTTTTAGGAAAAGTTGTTGATGTGTTATTATTTAATTATTTAATTTATTATTATATTGAGTAATCAAAATATATATATATCTATATCAAAACGATTTATTTTTGAACCACCAAAAAGATTCTGGATCCACATTACTCATATGTCAAATTATAAAAATTAACAAGTTTAATGTTAACCCAACTATTTTTTAGCAAATCTTATTTTTAAGAACATGGCAATTTATCTTAATTCTAATAACATGGCAAATCTTATCATAATTTCACTCTTCTTTTCAATATAATTCGTCGTATTAACTACGTTACTACTCCAATGACAATTTTTACACCATAAAATAACTAAGAACATGTTAGATACCTTTTTTTTTTTCTTCTAAACTATGATTATGGCATAGGTTAAGCACTTAATTTTAGAAGGATTTTGTTAGATGTGATTATATCAGGAATTTTAATATTCTGTAAAAGGGTTTAAGCATTACTTTTTAGGGAGTGGTTTTCAAAACGAGAATTCTTAACATATGGCCTTAAGGCATAGGTTAGAAAAAATGACATAATAATTATTAGCACTAATTATTTAACGTATATTTCAATTATTCCAAAAAATTCAAATTTAAAAACTTATTTTTTTCTCTTTAAATACATATATACATTTAAATAAACTAATCATAACAAACATGAATAACCTTTGGTATATTCTAACTATCTCAAACTTATTTATTTCAATTTTTTGATGTTTTTTTAGATTATGATTTACAATTAGTCATTAAATTATTTCTATTTTTCTTATTTTCATTTTTAAGCTAATATGATTGATATTTTGATATTTTTGAATAATTAATATTAAACTAACATATTTTTAATATAGCATTTCAACAAATCACTTTTAAAGTTAGAATTTTGCTATAAGTACATATATTTATGTTTAACTAATATTATCACTTATAGTTTTTAATATTAAAATATTGACCAAATTTTATATTATATGTTAATATAATATAGTTTATTGAAAATACACGATAAACGATAACGATCTCTCTTTCGATAATATTTTGTCAATCTCTTTAATATTTTTTATTCAATTAGTTATTTTTTATATTATCATTCATCTACTTTTATAACAATTCTATATAAATTAAATATATAATTTTAATTGTAAATATAAAAAAAAAACAGCACGGGTAACACACTAGTTAAGTTCTAAAAAGTGTGTACTTTGGAAAAAAGTTCTGAACTTCTTCCAAAAATGTGGGACCAAATTAGACTTAATTGTGTTTTATTCTTTCTCATAATGGGCATGGGCTTCTTATCTTGATTTCTTCAGCACAATTGGGCCGTAAGTTCAAATACGTCCATCTTCAAGGCCCACTAAGAACATCAATGACCAACCTATGATTAAGGTTTTTTCTAGTGTGTGCCCAATAACACACTCTAATAACTTTTTTTTTGGTAATTATTTAATTAGCTATTAATTTAATCTTGTTTGTTAAGGGTTTATCAATTTTATATTAGGGAATATTTTGAAGATAAATTTTATATTTAAACTTGTTAGTATGTGCCCATGGACACACACTAGAAAAACAAACCGCATGATTAATCATAGCTAATTTCATATCAATAATATCATGATAGCTGATTGATACGTAATAACACGTACACTAAACGATTACAACTACAAGACAAACTTCAAATGCATTTTATAGTAAAGAGTTATTAAAACTAACTAGTAACATTGAAGACTAACTAAGTAGCCATACAACCAATCCCATACCTAGCCTTAGGAAACACCAAAAACAAACAACTACAAACAATCCCAACCATCAAAGGGAAACTCTCCATGGCCTCCTCCATCTCCTTAGTGTACGCAGGGAGCAAGCAAGTCGTCACGCGGTGGTCCGAAAACGCGATCGACAAGAACACCATGACAGACATCATGGCATGGACAAAGTCCGAGAACTGAACCCGAAACTTGTCGTCTTTCGGTATGTCGAGGCCCAACCCGGACTTGAACACCGCCAGGCCTTTGGTGGTGACGAACCCGTAAACAGCCTTGCCGTCGGGGGTGCGGAAGCTGTCGGTGAAGTGGAAGAAGAAGCAAGAGAGGGTGCAGAGGCAGAGCAAGGTGATCATCATGGTGGTGCTCACGGCGGAGCAACGCCCCACGCCGTAGATTGACGGGAGGACCATTTCGAAGGTGAGGAGGGTTCCGGTTGGGAGGAAGTGGGCCAGCATCGAGGTTTTTGAGAGAGTGGTTTGCACCCCCTTTGCCATGGCGCGCTTCGTGCGCGCTCCGGCGCCGGCGCGGGGGAGGCCGGAGGCGGTGGAGGGTGGTTGGAGGGGCGGCGGTGGGTAGAAGTCTGATGGGTTTGTGGGTGGCGACGCTGTGTAGACCCGGACTCCGAATTCATCTGTTTGTTGATCCATCTTGTTTTGTTCCAATGTGGTTTTTCTTTGAAAGAACTCGATCAGAAGAGAATGGTTTGGAAAACTTGTGAAATTGGGAAAGTTGGGATTTGGGGGGATTTGAGCGGAAGGATGATGAGTAACCGTTAGTAACGGTCAGTAACCGCCAGGCTCCAATTCACAAGGTGTTATTTTATTTTCTTTGGGGGGAAATTCAACATGAGTGAAAACTGTAACCATCGTTGAAGGGTTTCATACGCGCATTCTATCAAACAGATTGTGCGCAACCGCATTTTGCCTTTAATTTACCAGCAATGCCCACAAATTCAACTGATACGAGTCCATCACATTTGTTGCTTACAGAACATATGCAAATTCAGGGTTATAGCTTATAACTTACAATGGTGGATCTTCTCGAAGAAATTAAGTACTAATTAAAATTGAATATCTCTATTAGTAGTACTAAATCTAGAATGTTCATGACGGTTACCGTTCACCCTGGTGATCTTCAACCACAACTACGCAAACTCCATTAACGATTTTTTAGTACACCGACGATCACGCTAACTTAAGTTTCATATTATGTCGGAGTATTAAACAAAAGGCATACATCACAGCTGGCGCCAGAACAATTAGGATAGCCCAATTGGACGCGTATCTCTACATTAATAAAAAAAAAAATTTAGCTATCTATCGAAAATATCCAAAACTTTGATGAGTTCCAGAATTCTCCACTACATTCTAGTGTGCTTAACCTTCATCGTTTATATTCACCATGAAAATCGAGTGCACTTCAATTCATTCATCTTTTTAATTGAATTCTCATTCTTCCTTCAATTCTGTTTCTTTCTCCGAACCCTGCAAAACATCAAGAGATGGCATCCCAAGCACAAACTCATGAAGAATTGCCTCTGTTACTACCCTTCCTCCTAGGCATCGCCAGCATCGACCCATCTCATACCCGACCCGACCCGGATGAGAACTCACCCGACCCAGATCAGAACTCGGAGAACGGGCCCGACCCACGAAGCCAAAGCGAAAGGATCGTACTCATAAACCCGTTTACGCAGGGCATGGTGGTGATCGGAGAAGCTCTGTTTCAGGGCGAACAGAGAAAACAGGGGCGTCCTCCTGCTTCCAAGGCGGCCATTGAATCCATGGCCGTCGTGGAGATCGAAGAGAATGAAGTGGGCGAGTGCGCGATTTGCTTGGAGGACTGGAGAAATGGTTGCGGAATTGTGAAAGAGATGACTTGCAAGCACAGATTCCATGGGGATTGTGTAGAGAAGTGGCTGGGGATCCATGGGTCTTGCCCTGTTTGTAGGTTTGAGATGCCCTGTGATCAGGAGAATGATGAGAAGAAGAGTTCTGGCGATGGAGGAGAAAGAAGGATTTGGGTGAGTTTTGCTGTCGGCGGTCGAGATGGGAGTGGGAGGAATCCTGACCGTTCATCTTCAGGGGATGTGCATCAAACACCTTCTTCAACTGCTGATTCCAACATTAGTAGTTGAAGAGAACTCATGTTTAATTCTTTTACTAGTAATTTGAATCATGTACATATAAAGAATAAAATCCTAATTCAAAAATCAATTTCATAAGTTCAGTATCCCTTTCTGAAATTCTTTTGATCCTCTTTATAATCACTCATTTCTTAGTAACTATGATACTAATCAAATCCCTAGTGAATAAGGGATGGTCTGTATTGCATTGGTTCATATCATCTCCAAGAGAATTGGTCCTCTTTTTACTAGTGTCTTTAAGTTTAGGCTACTTCAAGATAAAGTTGACCTTCAACAAAGAAGGATAATTGTCAAATTAAGGGTCAAAAAGAGAGATGTTAATGAAATATTACAAATTTATATTTCTATTCATAATAAGCTCAAAGGAGTCCTTTTGGGGCCATAGATATGAACAATATATATAAATTTTTCAAAAAAAACATTATCTTGAGTAACCAACTAATCTTTTATAAGCACATACTATTAAGTAACATGGGATCAAAGAGCTAAAGAAACACCATGAAATTGGTCTATTTCCTTGGAGTTGAGATCAATTGGAGTATGACCCGGATCCTGTTCACCTTGGCATTGACTGTTGAGATCAAACGTCTCAAAAACCCTTTCTTCTTGTACACGTAGTCTCTTGCTAGCTGATCTGTCACAGCTGCTTCCTTCAGAAATAGTGTTTCCCCTTTTACCCCTACCTATCTGCAGTGGCTGATCTAGCAAGGGAAGTTCAACAGGAGTGTGCCTAGACTTGTAACCACATTCATCTTCTTGAATCTTTGGTTGATCCGAGGTTTCTGATGAAGTCAACGAACTCTCCAATGAGCAACCGGGGCCTTTGACTTGTCGGTCTAGTTCTTCTAGGCTTGCAGCTCTTATTTCAGTTAGCTCAGACAATGATGAGCTTAAACACCCTGAACTCACCATTGACACAAGCTGAGAAAGCTCTGCTTTCGCGTGTTCTACTCCCATGGACGACGAAGTGTAGCCAGAAAGAGTCTCTTGAGCCTTTTTCAGCACCTTCTGTAGATACTTCCCTTGAGCTTCAATCCTAAGCTGCAAATGTCTTTGTACCTAAAGAACATATTTGTAATTTTACTTCAGAATTGGCAAAACTTAATTGTCATGGTATTTGTGTCATATATTTACCTCAATTTGCTCATGGAGTTTCTTCTGCACCTCCATTTGCATTTGTATGGTGCGCGCGATCTGCAAGGTTCTGATAAACACAGCCATTGATCAGTATTTCTGATTCATCTGAGAAAAGTTTGTCCAAGAAAAAAAAGATAACTAATTCTAAGTATTACTTCTTTATGGGAACAAGGGCTGGATTGCTTTGTTCCTCCCTGAAAAGATCAAGTTCACCTGGGTTATCTTTGTAATCTGCAGTAACCAAAGATCAAGAATGAACTTCAAAGGATGCAAGAAACACAACAAATTGAAAAAAGATTGGAACTTTATCAATCACCACACCTTGTTGATTGGAGGATTCACTGCATGTTTCTGTTGGTAGATTCTTTCCAAGTCTATATTTCTGCATCAGAAGAAGAAAACAATGGTGTTATCAAATCTGTCTTTCCGAATTATTCTTCAACTAGGACTTGATTTTGGATCAGGGAAGTACTTGTAAATGGCTCTTCAGATGAAATAAAGTGAGACCCGGAATTTCCATCACTCTCATCAAACTCTTTGGAGTTGCCTCTGTTAATCAGAATTTGTGTGATGAGATTTGTTACCAAAAATACATATATCAAAAGAAAAATGGATGAGATTTTTATAGGCAAACCGTACTATTGGCTCCTCCAACTTGGTTGACAGCATCAACGAATCGCTGGTGAAGCTCAGGAGTCCATTTAAGCCTTGGCTTTGCATCAGAAGAAAGAACCAAACTTGAATCCTGATTCTGCATATTCTGAAGACCCGTTTTTCACCTGGGTTTAGCTCAGTTCTGGTGTTTTATTACTCAGCTATGGTTCAAATGTTTAGAACACCGCGAGGTGGCTCTTATAATTTGGAGTTAATTGGCTTTTGTCCTATCTTCTCACTCTATATCAGGAAACACTTTCTGTGGGGTTGGCTTCGTAAGGGAATATATGCTCATGAGCTGGGGCTTTTCCCCTTTTCTACTCATTTCCCTATTTCATATCAACTACTATTTTATTTTTATATAATTTCTTTTTGAATTCTGAAGAATTTTTCTTTTGGAAATTTCCATCATCTTCTTTGACTTGAAAGGAGGGGAGAGAATCTCCTATGCAGCAAAAAACAGTGAAAGCAAGCATGGTTCAAATTGAGTATCAAAAGGATAGAGAATAAATAAATAAAGTGTATTCCTTTCAAATTCCCAAGAGGAATATGGTAGAGCAAGTTTGGTGAATAAGGAGTTTTAACTTTCCTACAACTACAAGATGCTTCGTAGGTAAAAAACAAAACCAAACCAAATAAAAAAATATATATAATGATTTGGAGGGAGAATACATTGATGAATGTTTCTTTGTTCAAGTGAATGAAAATGAAGGGATAAGCACAGATGGGCCTTTGTTGTTTTGTTTGTTTCTTTTTCTGTAAGTTTCTCTCTTTTCACTTTCTTGTATGCCTTATTCATTTCACAAGCATATGTGTGTGTGTGATTGGCAGATTGTTCTTGTTCCTTGTAGGGCTGGAGGAATCAAGGAATCTTATTGATAGATTTCAGGACAAAGACACACATTTGTTTTTTGTGTTAGCTACAAAAGAGACCACCACATCAATCCAGTAAGAATAAAAACCATAACCCCTATTTTTCATGCCCACAAATCCACTCTATTGCATTAAAAAAAAAACATAGAGGAAAACCCATAGAAAAGTGTCAAAAAACATAATACATAATGCAGTGCAAAGGCAAAGTTACAATATGATTCGCTTTTCGGTCCAATATATTCCATATCATGAGCATGGCCCAAGTAAAGAGGAACAAGGTAAGGTCACAGTGGCCAGTGGGTGGAGAACAAACACATCACAAAAGTGAAATTGATTTGATCAAGTTTTGAGATTCTTCAGGGTTGATCAAATATAATGATCAAGTGAGTAAAATGATTTGTCATAATAGAATCAGATAAGGCAAAGGATGAGCAAATACATTAAGAAAAGAATAAGAAGCATATTTAACCAGTAAATGAAAATGATGAAAAGCATCTATTCAGAGTTGCCCATCTTTGGTAAAGGTTTATGTGTGTAATTATCACTCCGGGATCCAAACCCATTTTGGCCCACAACATTTTTGACAAATGCCCACCTAAATGATACTCCAATATCAAAGAATTGATGTAATCTTGCACATACATATAGTTATCAAATTCCTAGTAGTTTTCCATACTCAACTTTGAACAAATAATTCATTTATATTTGACCCTTTAATCAGCTGGTGTACTTGGAGCTTCTTTCTTTTCTTTAAAATATCCAATAACATGAAAAAGGAGATTATGGGATGATGCCCTCTAATTTAGGGTTTGTTTGGTAGATATGTTTATAAAGAGGTTTTGTTTATAAAAAGGTTTTTTGAAAAAATGATATTTGAATATTGGGTGTTATAGGAAAACGTGAATGAAGGAAAAAAAGTGGGTTTTGTTTATAAAGTGTTTATAAATATTTGGCCAAACAGGCCCTTAGATCAGTATATGAAGTTTTGGTGATTCAAAAATGCACTTTCTTTGTACACTACAAAAATTGTCTTCGTACACTACACTTTAAAACGCAGAATTTTTGCTTAAGCAATATACCAGCGTTTTAATGTAAATTGTACCCAGAAACTGCGTTTATGTACTAGAACGAAACGTAGGTATCTTGCTTAAGCAAAATACCTGCGTTTCAGTTTTTTTTTGAAACGCAAGATTAGTGCTTAAGCATGATTCATGCGTTTCAAAAAAATGAAAATTTTGAAAATATTACCGTTGTTAAACGCAAGATGCCTGCTTAAGCAAGATTCCTGCTTAAGCAGGATTCCTGCGTTTCATATACCTGCGTTTCTAACATTTTGTTGTATACACCATGAAACGCAGTGTTGATGCTTAAGCGGTGCCTCTGCGTTTCATAGTGTATTTGATGTTCTATGGTTATATCTTATGGTTATATACTATGGTTATATCCTTTAGTTATATACTATGGTTATATCATATCATTATATCCAATTTGGTTATATCATATCGTTATATCTTATAATTATATACTATGATTATATCTTATAGTTATATCCAATTTGGTTATATCTTATGGTTATATACTACGGTTATATTCTTTAGTTATATCCTATGGTTATATCCAATTTGGTTATATCTTATGGTTATATCCTATAGTTATATACTATGGTTATATCCTATAGTTATATCATATCGTTATATCTTATAAATATATACTATTATTATATCATTTAGTTATATACTATGGTTATATCCTATAGCTATATACTATGGTTATATCCTATAGTTATATACTATTGTCCTATAGTTATATATTATGGTTATATCCAATTTGGTTATATCTTATGGTTATATACTATTGTCCTATAGTTATATATTATGGTTATATCCTATAGCTATATACTATGGTTATATCCTATAGTTATATACTATGGTTATATCCTTTAGTTATATTTAATTTGGTTATATCTTATGGTTATATACTATGATTATATCCTTTAGTTATATACTATGGTTATATCCTATAGCTATATACTATGGTTATATCCTATGGTTATATCTTATAGTTATATACTGTTGTCCTATAGTTATATATTATGGTTATATCCTTTAGTTATATAGTATGGTTATATCATATAGTTATATACTATTGTCTTATAGTTATATACTATGGTTATATCCTATAGCTATATACTATGGTTATATCCTATAGCTATATACTATGGTTATATCCTATAGCTATATCTAATTTGATTATATCTTATGGTTATATACTATGGTTATATCCTTTAGTTATATACTATGGTTATATCCTATAGCTATATACTATGGTTATATCTTATGATTATATCCTATAGTTATATACTATTGTCCTATAGTTATATATTATGGTTATATCATTTAGTTATATCCAATTTGGTTATATCTTATGGTTATATACTATGATTATATCTTTTAGTTATATATTGTGGTTATATCCTATTGTTAAATCTTATAGTTATATCCAATTTGGTTATATCATATCGTTATATCTTATAATTATATACTATGATTATATCTTATAGTTATATCCAATTTGATTATATCTTATGGTTATATACTACGGTTATATTATTTAGTTATATCCTATGATTGTATCCAATTTGGTTATATCTTATGGTTATATCATATAGTTATATACTATGGTTATATCCTATAGTTATATCATATCGTTATATCTTATAAATATATACTATGATTATATACTTTAGTTATATACTATGGTTATATCCTATAACTATATACTATGGTTATATCCTATGGTTATATCCTATAGTTATATACTATTGTCCTATAGTTATATATTATGGTTATATCCTTTAGTTATATCCAATTTGGTTATATCTTATGGTTATATACTATGATTATATATTTTAGTTATATACTATGGTTATATCCTATTGTTATATCTTATAGTTATATCCAATTTGGTTATATCATATCGTTATATCTTATACTTATATACTATGATTATATCTTATAGTTATATCCAATTTGATTTTATCTTATAGTTATATACTTCGGTTATGTTCTTTAGTTATATACTATGGTTATATCCTATAGCTATATACTATGGTTATATCCTATAGTTATATACTATGGTTATATCATTTAGTTATATCTAATTTGGTTATATCTTATGGTTATAACGATATGATATAACTATAGGATATAACCATAGTATATAACTAAATGATATAACCATAAGATATAACTATAGGATATAACTAAAGGATATAATCATAGTATATAACCAAATTGGATATAACTAAAGGATATAACCATAATATATAACTATAGGACAATAGTATATAACTATAGGATATAACCATAGTATATAGCTATAGGATATAACCATAATATATAACTAAAGAATATAACCGAATGATATAACCAAATTGGATATAACTATAAGATATAATCATAGTATATAATTATAAGATATAACGATATGATATAACCAAATTGGATATAACCAAATTGGATATAACTATAAGATATAACAATAGGATATAACCATAGTATATAACTAAAGGATATAATCATAGTATATAACCATAAGATATAACCAAATTGGATATAACTAAAGGATATAACCATAATATATAACTATAAGACAATAGTATATAACTATAGGATATCACCATAGTATATAACTAAAGGATATAACCATAAAACATCAAATACACTATGAAACGCAGAGGCACTGCTTAAGCATCAACACTGCGTTTCATGGTGTATACAACAAAAATGTTAGAAACGCAGGAATTCTGCGTTTCACAACGGTAATATTTTCAAAATTTTCATTTTTTTGAAACGCAGGAATCGTGCTTAAGCACTAATCTTGCGTTTCAAAAAAAACTGAAACGCAGGTATTTTGCTTAAGCAAAATACCTGCGTTTCGTTCTAGTACATAAACTCAGCTTTTGGGTATAATTTATACTCAAACGCGGATATATCACTTAAGTAAAAATTCTGCGTTTCAAAGTGTAGTGTACGAAGACAAAGTTTGGAGTGTACCAAGAGCCTTCGTTCAAAAAGTCACAATTAAGCAAGGGAAAGGTGCCCATCCTACTCAATTATTATTCCGTAAGGACCCAACAAGAGAAGAAGTTATGTAGCCAAAAGAAAAAGATAAAAAAGAAAGAGAGGGAAAAGCAAATAAAAGAAAATGGAAAGAATAAGATTAGATGAGAAGAATATAGGCTATGGAATCATAAAAAGAGGAACCTCAAAAGAAAAGAAGTCACCACCACCACCATTCCTACCAAGACATGAAGAGAATAGCATTAGGAATTTTCTTGTGTGTATCATACTATCATGTATGAGAACACTAAACAGCCGTTCTGACTAGCGAGAATGACGCTAGCATGATGTCACCCTTACATGTTCATATCATCTAGAAACAAGGAAACACTTGTGAGTTATGGTCACTATGAAATCTTTCATAGAAACACAAGAGGAAAACAACATATCAGCAACAAACTTCTGTGGCTTATCTTTTAAGCTTCCTTGGATTAGAAACTGATCACTACAAGCATCAATTATGAAATTTAAGATTAAAGCACAGGTAAAGTAGCACAAGAAGATTCAACATCCGCGATTATGTTTGTGGTGATCCCATTCAAACTTGCAATTGTTGCTTTCAAAACCAAATGTTTTTTAGACCATCAGCTAAAAGCCTAAAACCTTTCAAAATCATGCAAAGATGATTCTCAATTGCACTATTTCATATAGCAAATTAGCAATGGTTTGGATTTCATGATGCTCAATAATAACCACCATCATTTCAAGGGAAACAAAACATCTTTTTTCCATGACCCCACCACTTCTTTGCAGTGACAAAATAAAATGATGAGGAAAATATTCCCTTAAATAACTTCGATTAGCATGCACATGAGTCTAAAATTGTATGTTGTACTCAACTCGAATCTTTAATGGCAAATGTGTGTAATTGCCTAAGTTTAAGCCTTTGGGTTGTTGGACTTTAAATGTAATAATCAGGATATTCTCGTGGGCTTTCGAGGCTAAATTTGGGCTTTGCAACCAATTGGGCCGAGAGGCCCAATTCGGATGGTGAGGCGTTGATGGCTTGATTGCCCGATACCTGGTTACTTGTTGGACCTGCTTGGTCACGTGACGTCGAGCGAGACGCGTGAGGAGGAAAGAGACATAAAATGTCTCTTGCGGAAACCCTAGCCACTGTAGAAGTGTGTTGGCGATTTTCTTCGAGAGCGTTTTCTCTCTTCTTCCTCTCTGTGTTGTGCTCCGCCATTGAAGCTCATTCTTGAGCTTTGGTTGGTGAAGATCTTGGAGCCAGGAACCTCGGAGACCGTTTATGTGGTTGTTTGAGTGTTGAAGAACTTTAGTTCTTCTTAAGCACTCAATCTGTTCTTGCTCCACTTGGATCTTCCCGCACACCTTCTGTCTTTGCGTTTGCCCTTCTGTATTTCCCTTGTAGGTCTTGGGTGTTCCAATTGAGGCCCCAAAACTCTCTTTTATTCTATAAAATTGGTTTTGATTTTTCTCGCTTCCGCTCTTTGATCTCTCCGCTCTTTCTATCTCTCTGTATTTATTTCTACAGAATCAAATAGCAAAGCCAATCTCACAATCAAAGGCTAAATCAAACTTTGTAAAGGCTCCTTCCAATGTAAAAGGACACATGATTTTCAAGGTTATTGCAAGCTTATAAGTTTTGTCAAACAAATTGCAATGCCTCCTTGCTAACAACAAGATTCCCTCTTGTGAAAAAGTGATTGGTAAATTGTTAATCATCTGAAAAAAAGCTACAATTACTGCTTATGATAATAACAGGCTGTGCTGGATGCCAACAATGCATTAAAGAGAGGAAAATGATATTTCAAAATCTACCAGTATGTGGGGTTCAATGCTTCATACTTCATAATGGTTGTACAAAAATGTCTTATCAGATAGTGAAAATGCCTTTGGTAGTCAGGCATGACTAGTAATTCCAACTAAAAGTATGTTCAGGAGAATGGCAAAAATTAATCTTCAAGAAGTTGAGATAAAGTTGTTGGATTTTCTGTTGACCCCATCATTTATTACAATTGTTAATCATGTTGCTTTCACAGCTGCATTTGAACAATGAGCTGTCTAGTGGTAAAAAAAGGAGCTCAAAGAAGAAGAGAACAATCAAGAACTGTAAAAAGGAGATTCACAGTGGTGACTGGATACCATATAACAAGCTTTGGAGGAGCATCCATATGAGATTGAAAGAAGTACTTTCTCCATGTGAACTACAATCAAACAACAAGAAAGGAGACAAAACAATTGAATAATTCTTACATTTGGATCTATCTTTTTTATTTACCAACATAGATAGATGCCTATGAGATTCTAGTAACATATGTAAAGGGAACAAATATAAGTATATAACAAAAGAAACTCAATGCTAGAATATCATATAGTCTGAAGAGCTAAAATAATGTCTTCATCAAAATCGATTTCACGATTTTTTTAGATTTATTAGTATGATTTGGTTTTGTTGGTTTAATGGCGTGGATTGTAAGACCTCAATCTTGAAGCAAAATTCCAACAACTACATCAAACTAGATATTAAAAAATACAAAGTATGCACCAAGATTTCCAAGCTACAATAACAGGGCCTTTGATTAGTACCTAATAATACACTTAAGTAGCACAATAAATCTACTGGACCTTCATAACGAAAAAAAAGACTCATTTAATGCTAGATTTAATTAGAGCTAAGTTAACACTAAACATGTGGTGGCTTTGGATTGTGATCAGTATTAGGTCCTGTGGATGGATAATCATTTATCTGAAAATCCTTCCTGTGCTCCACAACTTCATTCTTCATTTCCTTTTCTGATGTTATCTGTTTAATGATATATCCAAACATAGAAACAAATAGTACTTTAGTTAATTTAACACATGATATCTAATTCATACATAAAAGAATTGGCTTTTTAATTTGCCTATCTACCTGGTTTGTATTCTTGGAATTGGCTAATGGATCTTTGATTTGGTGCAGGAGCAGATGTGTTGTAATTCCTGCAAGGCAAAATGAACCGGATAACCAATGAAAACCGGATAACAAGCTTACCTAACAAAGAATAGCATATAGAGGTTTCAATTACTTGACATTGGAATGGAAATGGAGGGGATCGAATGAGTGCAAATCAGCATGATTAGGAGTAAACGAAGGGCGTTCGACCCCATTGTTGTTAGTCTTAAATTGAGCTCAAGGTAGTACTTATTTGTGTTTCCTCTACTAGTAAGATTGATGTCCATTTGACATCCTTTTATAT
This sequence comes from Rheum nobile, assembly GCA_027886185.1. Lineage (NCBI taxonomy): Eukaryota > Viridiplantae > Streptophyta > Magnoliopsida > Caryophyllales > Polygonaceae > Rheum > Rheum nobile. Next base: position 538,010 of record WOAB01000292.1, on the reverse strand, counting down.
TGTGGGCTAGTTTTGGGTCAACATGAAGATTCATCATTTCATTAGAAGCACTAAAGCTTGAGAAACACCCTTGTTTTTGGAAGTTTGCCTAACTTATGACTTCCTAAAGTGACCTTTCTATTTGAATAAGACTATAGTCTTGAACACATAAGACTGGTTATACTTATGTCCATGGTTACTTCCATAAACAAGCCTTGTTGCTTATTTAGTGGAAAACATCATTGCAACTTATAAGGAAATGTCAAAGGTGAATCATTGCATTTGATTCTTTCCATGAAGCAGGTAATTAAGCACAAAAGAAGTGAACTGGAAAACACAGCTGCAATATACTCAAACTATCAAGATAGGAACTTTCTTTGTCCTTCAAGTTGAGAGTGATGAAACATTGCATTTGATTCACCATGGATTTATGAGATTCGACGTTTCGTTCATCGTCTGTCGAAATGCTATTGGCAGCAGTGCATCAAACTCACTAAAGTTGAGGTTAGCTCCATCACCACTTTACTTAACAAGTGCTGATGAAAATGTATCCTTTCTTCTATAAACATGTGCAAGAGGTCAACAGTGAAAATTACTTGTATGATTTCTGTGTTCCAAATCAGTACCTATATTCTTTCTGCTTCTCATAGAAAGAAAAATGCATCCTTTATATTCTACACGTACACAACCCTTTTTTTTTTTTTATTCCCTTCTTTAAATTTCAGCCGTCCAATTAAGTTCTTTTTAGAGCTTTACTTGCAAGTTGAAAATTTCTCAGACCTCAGAAGTTAATATCAAATCAAAGTGTATTTTTTCTGTAAAAATAACTTAAAAACATAACAAGTAACAACCTTTATAAGTTAATATGATAATACTAGGTTACTTGTTTTGTGTTTAAATTGACTTTCAAGATTATTTCCATGTAGTATAAAGGTCATTCTTTTCTAAAAGTTACCCAATCACACCCCATGTGAATTCTGGTTACTTGAAAATGTGAAGTTTGCAACTTTTCTGTTCTCAGCACATGCAATGTACCCCAATCGAAAGCCAGAAGGGATTTGGCGATTTCCAAATTAATTTGAACATGTTGGTTATTTTTTGGTAATTATTTATGGAAATGGAAGTCTGAATAGTGAATACTACTGGGTTTTCTCTGCCTAACAGTCAACAAAAAGCGCTGTTAATTATATATGTGTTGCTCAATTCCTAATCTTATGCTCCTTCTTCTTCCAGGGCAACTGTCAAAGATTGAGAAAGATGGGTCACTTATTTAATTTATTGTGCAATTGGTATAATGTTTATTTGATTGTTAGTTGAAAAAACCTGAAACGGATCAAGAGCTACCATTCCAAAAATGAGCAGCCAATTTATATCTCTATGATTTCTTTCAATTGAAGTACCATGCTTTACAGTTGCAATATATTTAATGTATTAGTTATTTGACTGATTTCAGAAAGATTAATTCAAATATCTCCTGAACATGTACAAACAATTGGAATTGATGATGATTAAGACTTTGAATAATAACATCTTAATCCTAATATATTTGAGGCGATCATCACCGTCAATTCATGTCAATTTAAATAAATTAGGATAATGTCACGACATTATCTTGTTAAAAAAACAGATCATCTTTTACAATTAGGTTTGGTTTACCACCCAACCTTGGACAAAGACTTTATGAATTGGACAAAACGTTAGGGAAAAAGAAGGAAACAGAAGTTATAATTAATTAAGGCTCCGTTCAGTAGAATTTTTTTGCACATTAACAAAAAAAAAAATTCCATCTTTTTATTGAGTGTTTGGAAAAAAATAAATCATCCAGCTTAACGAGCTTAATTTAGATAAATGTAACTTAATTTCATTGTTTTTTTAATGTGACTCCCCCAACAGGCCAACATTATGAAAGCTTAACGTAACTTTTTTATCCACTGGTGTCCTTAAATGAACATATAAAATAGCTTGTCACTATCATTATGAAATTATATAAACAATTGTATTATGAAATTATGTACAATGTTTTATCAGTATTACGTATCTTCTAAATTAGACTTTTATAAAAAAAACATAGTATTAATTACAATTAATAATTTATTGATCTATAAAGCTCCAATTTATAGACCAACATGCTAACATGAAATCAGAAACGAGTAATAGATTGAAATCAAAAGTACATAGATTTAGATTTAATTAGCCATATACATATGGATGAATTAAAGTGAAACTATACTAATGTCAACGTCCGTGAAGATGATGTGTGAGAGATGAGGAGACGACAATAGAAAATATAGGGTTAAAAAGTACTCACATGGATCAAAATATAACCTTATTTATATATGCGTTAAAATATAAATGCATTATCATATCCTTTTTCACAATTTTATTGCTATTATTTAAAAATTTAACTCATAATACCGAATATTTAACTAACTTTAAAAAAAAATTAAACTAATAAATCCAACTCAAGTTTCAGCTATTCAACTATAACTACAACTTCCAATTAATTATATATCTGCGACAATAAATAGAAAGGGAAAGCTGGGGATTAAGCAGAAAAAAGAAAAAAGATATGGTTCGAGCTTATCTGAACTGGTGGGGCATCAAACTCACACGTGTCGGTAGTTTAGGGGGGCGAAAGGAGAGCCACTAGTGGCAGATTCTGGTTAAGGCCCCGTTTGGTTACAAACTTGGGAGGCGCTTACGTGGCGGATTAACTTTGAGCTGGACATCTGATGCTGTCAGATGAACTTTCACTTCTACCCCTTGCCTTTTTTGCAGGTAGGCCCCACTCCCCCAACCGCTTGATTTACTGATCCAACGTTTTCCTCAACTTGCCTTCTGCCACGTGGCTTTCTGTGCGTATCCGACTTGGCTATTGTACGGAGTATTTGTTTTTTTCTTCTGAAAATGCGTACTTTTGCTCCATAATATGCTCAAATTTTCATTTAATTAACCACTTATTATAGTATTAATAAGTTCCAAAAACACAAAAAAAATAAGACTGCTCGAGAGTTTTTAGGCAAAGTTGATAAAATTACAAGATATGGGGAAATTTACTCTTTTTTCCAAAACAACTTTTACAATTATACTGCTACAAATCGTAATTTACATGAAAATAAAAGATTAGATAAAGCTAGCATAATAATGTGAAGAAGAAGTTGTTCCTAATTACACGTACGATTTGTTTAGTAAATAACTTATACATACTTTATTATTTATATATATATATATTTAATATTACTCAAACGTTTAAGATTTAAAACTTATATTCTAAATAGAAAAGCTGAAAAGTTTTTATAAAAAAATTGTCAAACAAATCCGAAATTATATCAATTTCTGTCGGTAAAAAGGAGAAAAATTATGGGGAATATGGTTCTCTAGAAACCAGAAAACCTTTTCAAATGACAATCCTGATAAGAACACCGTAAAAGACCTGTCCATCTACATTCAAAACCTGATACGTGAGTGGAACAAAACACAGAAATGGAACCCTGATTGTACGTACGAGCAAAACCCCACATCGCGAAAAAAGACATATACGAGGAAACATCGAAAACACAAGTGGAAAAAACCCCCGGATAAAATAATCAAAATTAATGTTGATGGTTCTACCAAGGCAAGTGGCGAATCCGCTATTGGTATGATCTGCAGAAATAACCAAGGACATCCCACTTTAATCCAGGCAGATAAATGTGGTGTTTCGACTCCCCTCAGAACTGAAGCTCTAGCACTCTGAAATGCCCTCATTAAGGCCAAAGAACTGAGATATGACCAGATCTTAATAGAAACTGACAATCTTACAATTGTGAACGTTATCAATAAAATATGGCACTGTCCATGGGAAATCGAGATTCTTATCTCTGATATCTTATGTTTATTAAACTGCTTTCAGGCAGTGCAGATTTCCCATATTTTTCGCGAAACGAATGCGGTGACTGACCTCATCGCCAAACTTGGCCACAATTTGTCTCCGAACGATATCTTGACCAACTCCGAGCTTAAGACTCTCATCCGCAAAGATGCTATAGGCTAAGCGTCAAGTTTACTTGAAAACTAGTCTAATTCTTATCTTATCAAAAAAAAAAAAAAAAAAAAAGGAGAAAAACTAAAATATTGAAGTGATCTAATATTCTAAATAGAAAAGCTAGATGACAAGGTTTGCCAAGTAACCGATGTGAAATTTCATTTAATTGTGTGAATGGGTGGGAGACTGGAAGCAATAGGAACACCAGATACTAGACATGATTTGGCAACTTGCTTCAAACTATTATTATTGAGTTTCATTCTTATCCCATTAATTAACTTTTTTTTATTATTATCAAAAAGGGAAATAGAAGATAATGCAGCATTAGGAGAACTTTTTTTCAAAATAGGCACGCTTTCCAGTTTCGAAATTATTCTGAAAATAAAATAAAATAAAAATGGATAGTCTCTATTACAAACAACGACTCTCCAATTTTTATTTTTTTTAAATGGATAGTCGTAAATTATTTATTTATTATTTTTTTTTTTTAAAAAATGGATAGTTTAAAACAACAACTATCCATTTTTAAATAAAATTAAAAATTAAAGAGTCTCTATTTAATCTATTTTAAATAGAGACTATCCATTGTTTTAATTTTTTTATTTTAAAAGTTAATTTCGAAACTAAAAAACCGGCGTATTTTCAGAAAAAAGTTTTAAACCGAGATTAAAAATTAAGTCATACTTTGAAAAAAAGTTGGCATTAGGAGGTTAAAAGTGATTGGAAAGATTCCAGAAGTGGGAGATGAGTCAAAATTTGTGTGGCGATAACGAAGAAGAAAACGAAGCGCAGAAGTTGGGAATTTGGGGTATAGGCAAAGATAAAACGGGTAAGTACTCAAAATCTGAGCTCCAAAACAAATGCCGATAAATCCGTTTCTTTGTCTCAAACCCCAATCAGAAAGTCGCAAATACCAAAAGATTAAAAAAAGAAGGTGGTGAGAATCAAAATCAAATCAAAAGATCTCCGTTGAGGCCACATGAACTTGTGGCTCACAACGCTGCTTTCCATTGATGACTTAAAAAGTCTCCTTTTTTCTCTCTGTTTAACGCCACTTTGCATCCTTTCTCTCTCAAAACGGTTTGATAATCAGAGCCAGGTTACAAACAAAGAGAATTAGTTCCAATTAGGATTGGAAAAGAATAAAAAGAGAGACAAGTAGATAAGCTGCAGAGTAATATTGTTTGTGTTTGAGAAGAAGGAAAAAACAGAGTGTGTTTTGTTTCAGATTCAGAAATGTCTGAGGTTAAGCTGTTCGGGAAGATGATTCAATTGGCGTCAAACGACGACGTTTTGGATGCCCCGCGTGCTGCTGATCTCGTCGCTGTTGCTTCTTCTGAACCCAACTCCGATCACAACCTCTCTTGTTCCAGCGCCTCTGTTTCGCCCAAAAGCCTAGACGATGATAAGGTGTGTGTTATCTTTTAATTTTGATTTCTTAGTTTGCATCATCATCAATTTGAATAGCTACTCATTTGCTAGATCTGGGTGATTGCAATTGGGTCGATTTCAGTTTCTGAAAATTTGTGTCAATTCGATGCTAATTTTGGGATTAGAATTGAATTTCTGCTCTTAGGATTCTTTTAATTGCATAATCCTCGAACAAGATATCTTCTTTATTCACGAGTAATTAACTCCTTTTTCAAGCTCTTCAGAAACAGAGCAATGCAACAACAGATTCCGCCGCCGACAACCCAGGAACACCCACCAAAGACAAAGAAGAGAGCGAGTCCAGCATCATCTCACAAGAAGAAGAGCCTTCAAAAAAGCCCGACAAAATCCTCCCTTGCCCACGCTGCAACAGCAACGACACCAAATTCTGCTACTTCAACAACTACAACCTCAACCAGCCCCGCCACTTCTGCAAGAACTGCCAGCGTTACTGGACCGCCGGAGGCGCCGTCAGGAACGTCCCCGTCGGCTCCGGCCGTCGCAAGACCAAGAGCCCTTTACACCCACCACCGCATTGTGTCACAAATGGGCTCATAAGCCCAGAAACAGAACAATTGCCCAAGAAAAGTTTCCATGGTTTCAGCCCTAATTGTTTCCCTGCGCCGCCTTGGTATCCAGCTCAGTGGGGCCCGGTGTCGGTGGTCGCCACGCCGTCGCCGTTTTGGAGTTATGAGGTGGCTAGCTCTCCCCTGGGAAAGCATTCAAGAGAAGGGGATTTGGTCAAGTCATTGGGGTGTGATAAGGAGGAGAGTGGTGCAACAAAGCCTAGGGTTTTGGTGCCAAAGACACTTAGAATTGATGATCCAAGTGAAGCTGCAAAGAGCTCAATTTGGGCGACTCTAGGAATCAGGAATGAGAAAGGGAATCCGATTGGCTCGGGTGGCGTTTTCGGTGGGTTTCGATCCAAGGGTGGAGACCCGAACCCAAACTTGAACTCGGGTGGTGAGGGATCTTTGGTGTTGCAAGCTAACCCGGCTGCGTTTTCGAGGTCGTTGAGATTCCATGAGAGTGCTGAATAATGGTATTATAATGTTAAAAATTAATATTATAATGCTAGATAAAGTGTAATCCAAACAAACCTGAACATGTTTTGGCGTGTAATGTTGTAAATATGATTTCGGGTATGGATGTGATGTTATTGTTACTTAGGTATAATGCATTGTGGTAGAGGGGTGGGAGGAACAACATCAATTTTTGTGAGAGAAGATTGTATTGGTTCATCAGAAAAAATAAGATTATTCTACACAAAAGTGTTTTTTGACATGCATAAATGTTGTTTTTAATGCAACTGAGATAGTTTGATTTAACTCGTCTGTATACGACTGTATATTAGAATATGTTAATTTTCTAGTTATCTTCAAGAATAGTTTACTTGCGGGATGAAAGCATTTTTGAAAACTCTCGGATTTATTTCGTCAAGCACATAGGGTGCAAGAAATTTTAAATTTTAACTTTTAGAAACTAAGCACTAAAATTTTAAATGATAATCATAACAATCCTAAATTATCACAACTAACCATCTTTAAAAATAGGATATAACAACCAACATTTAGTAGTTGGTTTAGTGGTTTGACACTAGACTCTCGTGTTTTATCCAGAGGTCTCAACAGTATCCCGGTTTGGACGTAAAACGGTTCAATAAGGTCGAACCAAGCTATCAAGACAAAAAAATAGGGCATAACAAAAATTAAACTATAACACGAAATAAAAAAAAGGTCTCTTACTTTTCTCCTACTTTTTTCTTCTTTTTTGCACAATTAAGTTGTTACGTTTTTATCCTTCAAAAAAAACTTGTTACGTTTCTTATCCTATTTTCTTTTTTAGATTAAATAATATTGGTATTGTATATGAGTGTTGAATCGTAGTGTGTTAGACAGGGAACGGTGAAACTGTTCCCTGGGCAGCGAAAATAACAGAGATTCAGTAGTAACAGTAAGACAGTTTCTTAAAGAGGAAACTCTATCAACCAACTAGTTGAAAAGAGAAAACATCTACCTCTAGGTGTTACCCTAAGAGGATTTCAAACACGTATACTTATATTATTAATCAAGTTGTACAATCTCACAAGTCTTATCTCCACCTAATCACACACAGTTCCTAGGTTTATAGACTTTGAGTGCAATCAACTAGTAACAACACAAGAACACAACAAAAAGACTCTAAGCAAGTACTCACAACAGTAGTTCGTACCTTGCCTTAAACCTTTGATCTCAATCGCAATAGCTCTTCAATATGCTTCCTTAGTGATGACCGAGATACCTTATCCTAAGAGATCCTCAACCATTTATAGTGGCAACCAAGACCTTGTTACCAAACACCTCAGATATCTATCAAATCCTATACATGGTAACAGTCTGAGATTTCTTTTCCTTCTAAACAATTTGGCTTATAAACACATGGTTTCCATAAGTAAACTTTCCTAAGACACGCTATCTAGCTCTTCTCTCTCCGAGTAGATCTTCAAAACTTGGTTTCCATAAGTAGCGGTCTCCACTGGTAATAGCTGGCAACGTCTGAGTTCTTCATTGTTCCTTATCCGCTGTTTCCAAGTATAAAAGTTTCCTTGTATGAACAATACGCGCGCTTCATTCTTTAATCTTGCTTCCGCGTAACTGTTCCATGTTTTCACCACGTTCCTTAGCATCATCTGCTTTCTCTTCTTTCACATGTTTTCCATTGTTCCCTAAATCGTTCATAAGCCCTGAAACTCATAGAAACAATATAAACCAATGGTGTTTATCATCATCAAAACCAGAGGGAACGTCATGGTTCCAACAATTTCCCCCTTTTTGGTGATGACAAACCCATTCAAAATTGTTCAATCATAACACATGGTAAAAAGCAGAAAGACATAAGTCATAATATTTCTAAGATCAAATGTTAAGCAAAAATTTATCAAATGAATAAAAACAAGTCATACATTTAAGTTGCATCATCATTCCCCCTCAGCACTAGTATCGTTCAAAAATTCATAAAGATTTAGGAACAATAAAGTTGTTACCTCACTTTACTGAGTTCATCACAATTTTTCACACTTCTCCATTTTGGCATCATCAAAAGATTAAAAGATAAACAAGGGAACAATAGGACTATGGTGGCAAATTAGGAGCAAAATAAAGTTCATATATCGAGCATGGAATGATTACAAAAGATCATAGAAAACATAGCAAACAACTAAACAAAATCAAAAGAGCAAGCACAATCACAAAATAACATAGAAATTCAAGAGAAATAGGGAAAGACGGGCTAGGATTGGGAAAGGTGTCCACTCAAGACTCAGAATCCTCTTTCTGGTCTTTGTCCTTGTTGAGAAAATACTCAAGAAGTAGTGAAATAATGTTCTTGATCTCACGCAGTTCAGTCAACATCTGGCCTTGCACAGAGTCACCTTTTGATGTTCCCTCTCCAGCTTCTCGCTTCATAATTTCTGACACAGGCAGAGTCCCTTGTCGTCTCTCTGATATCTCATCTTGTTCACATTCACCATATCCAGCTCGGTGACCATGGGAACTTCCCCTTCTGCTCTGTAAGCCCCCTCTGCTTGTAGAATAAGCTTGATGACGTTAGGGTAGGCTAGGGAGTGATTCTTGGCACTGCACTTTGCCATGTGTTGTAGAATGACCCTAGGAAGGTCAATCTTCTCCATGTGCCAAAATCTGTCCAACAGCAACAGATCGGTGGCAGTGATCGCATTCCTCTTCTCTTGCCTAGGAACGATAACTTTCATAATGATATGATGCGCTATTCGCTGAGGCAGAGTGAGGGCAGACACATGAGTGCCTCCAGATGTGGACTTGAAGAGCCGTTGAGCACTAGCCTCCTTGGCCTTCTTCTGAGCATCGGTGATCTTCTCACTAGGAACTTCACAAAACCCTTCAGCAGAGACACCCAGAAGTCGAGCAACTTTCGACACAGTGAATGAGAGATCTTCATCGTTGATAGATGTCGTTCCCACCATAGTTGAAGCAGTGTTGAGTTAGAAGGAACAGTAGAACTCGCGGACTTGGTCAGGATTGACCATGACGCGGTTAGAAAAGAGGTGTTCCCAACCTTGAAATCTGAGACGCTTCAAGACATCGTCGAAGTCATTGTCGACTAGGAACCCTTCAGGGATAAGGAGGTAGGGAAGGATCTTTTTCCCTTCGACATGCGGTTCCTCCACCTTTGCCTTCTTCTTGGACTCAATCTTCTTCACCTCAATTTTTTTGGCCTCGATCTTCTTCGCTGATCGCAAACGTTCCTTCAAAGTGCCTGGAGTGGTCTCACCGGCGGCAGACTTTGTCGGAGTTGAGAAGTCGGTGGACGCTCAATGTTCCCCTGTGATCTCAACATCTGAGTCCTCATCATCCTCAGAGCCAATAGCATGCTTTTTATTGGGAAGGGGAACAAGTCTCCACACTATGTTCCTCTCAAATTGGTGTAGCTCTTCTTGCATGGCAACTATCCAATCTGGATCTTTCAATGCCTCTTTGATGGTTTTTGGCTTTACAAATGAGATAAAGGCATAGAAAGCACAAAAGTCGTATAGTTGAGAGGGGGAACCTCGTTGTTCGTACGGTGTGAGAAGAGCATCAACTGGATGATTCTTTTTTGTCCAGACATTCTTGGATTCAAGCGGCGGAGGGATAGGAGGAAGGGCAACATTAGTTGTTGCAGTTGAGGATGAGGGAGGAGGAACGTCAGCAGCAATCGTGGTAGCTACATCAGGGACAATTCCTTCAACAACATCCATAGATTCTTCCTCAGTAACTGTTACCACATCAACACTCTCTGGGCCATCTTGCACGAGTTGTGCATCCGAAGTATCACCACCAGAAGTTCCATTGGAAACAGTAGTGACATCAGCATCAACGATTAGAGTGGTTGTTATGGGAACATCAGGTGCTGGCGTAGTAGTGGTATTATCATCGCCACTGGTTGTGGTAACTCCGAGAGAACTAGTAGTGCTCCCACCAGCATTAGGGGCACGGTTCCATGTACGTGGATTACCCTGGTGATTCCCATCATCACCTTTATCATCTGAGTCTTCACGTTACATGCATGGAAAATGATCATCAGGGAACAATGTGTTAGAATCATCACTCACAGCTTTTGAGTGTTCATCAAAGACAACATGAATGCTCTCTTCAATCTTTCGGGTTCTCTTATTGTAGACTCTATAAGCTTTGCTTGAATTAGCATATCCCAGAAAAATTCCTTCATCACTCCTTGGATCAAATTTCCCCAAGTTGTCTTTTCCATTGTTGTGAATGAAACACATGCAACCAAAAGCACGCAAGTGGGAAACATTGGGCTTGCGTTCCCTGATTAGTTCATAGGCAGTTTTATTTAGCAATGGTCTAAGCATGGCACGATTAAGGATATATCATGAAGTATTTATAGCCTCAACCCATAATATTCGAGGAAGGTTGTTTGCTATGAGCATTGTTCTAGCCATGTCCTCCAATGTTCTGTTCTTTCTATCAACCACTCTATTTTGCTGTGGTGTCCTAGGAGCCGAGAAGTTATGAGAGATACCATGTTCCCTGCAGTAATCAAGGAACATAGCATTCTCAAACTCTGTTCCATGGTCGGATCGAATGACACTTAGCTTGTGTCCCAGATTAGTTTCCACACCCTTGATGAAAGACTCAAATGTCTCGAATACCTGTTCCTTGGAAGAGAGAAAAATTGTCCATGTAAATCTAGAGTGATCATCAATAATAACAAACACATACTTGTTCCCTACATAACTTCTTATCCTCATGGGACCACAGAGATCCATATGGATCAGTTCCAGAGGGCGAGAAGTGATAACATCAGATTTGCTCTTGAAAGAGGAACGTGTTTGCTTCCCTCTTACACAGGCTTCACAAACTCCAGGGATCTCAGGTTTGACATTTGGAAGCCCTCGAACAAGTTCCTTCTTGTGGAGTTTGTGGATGAGTTGTAGATTTGCATGTCCAAGCCTTCTGTGCCATAGTTCCGTCTCTTCAGCTAGAGACGCAAAGCACAGTTCCCTTGAAGGCTTGAATGTTGTATCAACAGTGTACACATCGTTGAATCGGACACCCTTCAATACGATCTCCTTGGTTTTTCTATTCCTTACATAGCAATATTTGGTTGTGAACACAATCTCGTTGCCTCTTTGGTCACAAAATTGAGCTACACTTAACAAATAAAAACCAAGTTGATGAACCAGACTAACATCTTTTATCTTGATGTTTGAGTTCAAAGTAGCTTCTCAAGTTCCCACTATCTCTCTACATTGTTTATCTCCAAGGGAAACGGTTCCCTTAGAGTGTTATTGAAGTGAGGTAAGGTGATCTCTATTTCCTGCCATATGGCATGAGCATGCACTATCAATGAACCACATGTTGTTCCCCCCTCACTTCATCCTGCATTAAGAGAGTTAGTGTTTAGCGACCCAAGCAAGCTTAGCTTTACCTGGTCGTTTAGAAACAAAATAATATTCTCTAGGCTTAGTATTGCACATGTCAACAGAAGCATCATGATCATTCAAATCAACATTGTTACTTTGACTGTTCCTGTGTTGAGTGTGCTCTTCAGTGAACTTTTGTTTCTTAGCACAGTTTCTCACAACATGACCATTGTTCCCACAGTGCCACCAAATTTTATAATAATCCCCCAAGGTGTACTTACGGTTTGGGACGAGCATGCTGTGTTGCTTGGCTCTAACTGGGTCAGGTTTACTAGGCAACTTTCCATGGGATTGGATGAGATACATTTTATGGGCAGGTTGGCCTTTGTACCAAGATTGGTTTTCACTCAGCCCACTCTCCAGAGTCTTCACACGCTCTTTTAGGTAAGAGTTCCTATCCTTAGTGCTCTGATCTTTTAACTCTCTAAGCTCAGGTATGGTTAACTCATGTTCTTTACTCTTGTTTTTCACCTTTGTACCCAACACCATACTTGGACTCAACAAAGGTAATCTCTTCTTCCTTAAGCTTTTTTTTTTCGCCAAATGGTAAATTGTATTGATAGTTGAAAAAAAGGCCCAACGTCCTATTTACACACACCAATTCAAGACAAACCAAACAACAACAAACAAAAGCAACAAAAACAACACAAGCCAACCAAAACAGAACCAAACACACAGCAAACAATCAAAACAAGAAACAAATAACAAGCCAAAAACAAAAACAGAAAACCAGTAACAGAAACAAACTGACAAGCCACATCACAATATAGGAAGTAAACAAAACAATCAAGAAAAAGAAATCAAATCCTAAGTCTTCTCCTCATAGCTCTTCCTCTTCTACATGTAATCTTCAATTTCTACAGGATTCTGAACTTGCAATCCTCAACAACTTTGGTTGCACACTGCTCTGGTGAGACTCTACCATTTCTAAAAATAACCTCATTCCTCATCCTCCAAGAATGGTAGACAATCCCCATGATAGACAACAGTTTTCTTTTGTAGATATTATTACTTTTCTTCCTGCACTGAGCAAACCAAGACCACCAATCTGTCAACCTACAATTCCTAGTACTGATCCCTTGCCATTGCAAGACAATCTGAGCAACCTCTTTGATAACAGGACATCCAAACCATAAATGGCTCTCATCTTTATCAGCTACATGGCATAGAACACAAGTGGCAGTAGGAAGCACCCCCCACCTATGAAGCTTACTTGCAGTAGGTAGACGACCAAGAGTAGCCAACCAACACATAAAGCTCCATCTACGAGGCTGAATACCATCCCATAAGACATTACACCAGGGGATCTCCAAGGAAGGATTCCTAAGCAAATCATAGAGATAATGACTATCCATTTTCCCATTACATTTAGACAAAAATTGCTCATCAAACACAAGACCATTCCTCTGCTCCAGAACTCTATTTTTAACCATTATAAGCTGCTTCCAGACCATTGAACTACAAGGCAATGCATCCACCAGCCAAACAGATTGCCCTTTTGTTGGAACAATGACGTTCCCTCTAGTTTTGATGATGATAAACTCAAATGCTTTTGATGGTTTTTAGTGTGACTATGAGTTTCAGGAAACGATAGTGTCAAAGGAACGATGAAAACCAATGAAGAGTCAAAACAGAGAAGCAAAGGAACAGAGAAGCCAACAATGACAAAACAACACGCTGGAATGAAAGAAGAAAAGAATAGACGCGTGATGTTGAATAGAACAGAAAAGGGAACAACGAAAGGAATGGAGGACGTGCGTTGAAACCAGGGAACAGCGCAAGGAACGAAGGACACGCTATAAACCCTAGCGTCTGCCGAATCTTGGTTTATGGAAACAAATTGTGAAGCTGCAGCTTGGGCCGCAAGGAAGATCTCGTGGTTGAGATATTGTGGTTAGAATATTTTAGGAAAGATTGTATACGATTTTATTATCTTATTTTCCTTAAGTAAAACTAGGGTAAAATATGAGAATTTCCTAGACTATATATTAGAAAGATGCAAACTTCATTCAACGAGAGAGAGAACACGGAACACAGAAGATAGACGACGGAACTGAGAGAATATTCAGTGAGCAGACCATTCGGAAGAAGATAAGAGGATTCAAAAGAAGAGAAGAGTATTCGAAGGAAGAAGAAGAAAACCTACAAGGACGAGACTTTGGTGAGTTGAGTACTTGTTAGGGTTTTGATTGTCTTAGGTGTTATTAGGAACGTTACATTAAGGAGTCTAGATATCTAGGAGTAAACTAGGTTGAGATAAGGCTTGCTTGTTTGTAATTCCAGGATTAATAATACAAGTAGACATTCGAAATCCTACTAGGGAAACCTAGAGGTAGAGGTTTTTCTTAGTCAACTAGTTGGTTGATTAAGTTTTCCTCTTTAAGGAACTGAGCTCGTTACTTCATAAGTCTGTTGTTATTTTCCGCTGTCCAAGGAACGAACTTACCGTTCCTTGATCTAACACACTCGATTCAACAATTGGTATCAGAGCAGGTGCTCTAGATTGTGTGTTACTTACAGATTTTACAGGTAACAATGGCTCCTAGCACTGTCGAAGTCGGTTTGAACTCCTCAAGGCCCCCTCTCTTGCTCGCTGGTCAATATCAACATTGGAAGACACTCTTCATCAAATGGGTGCAAAGCAACGATTACCAATGCTGGTTGGTGATCTCCCTAGGCGATATTGACATTGTTGATCTGGAGAAGAAGAAGAAACTGAAGAAATGGGATCAAGACGATCTCCAAATCATGGAGAAAAATTGCAAAGCGGCCATGCTCATCAACAACGCTCTCAATCAGCAAGATGTGCAAAAACTCCAATCTTGTGAGTCGGCCAATGCTAAATGGCTTGCCTTGGAACATATGTATATGAGAAGCAAGGATCTGCGTGAAGTTGATCGTTTCACTACGAAGAAGGACTTTTACAACTTCAAAATGGATGACAAGGAAGATGTGAGTTCCTACCAAGCTAGATTTGAGAAGATCACTGCAAATCTGACTGCTCACTCAGTCACGGATGAAGAAATCCTTCCTGACGAGAAAATCCTTATAATCATTGATGGGCTTCCTCATCGTCATGCAATGACTAAAGCCATCCTGAAGGAGAACCCCAACACTGTCAAACTGACGTTCCATGAGGTGTTCAGCAAGATCCAAAAGTATGACAATGAAGAGAAGGCCGCAAGAAACAAGGATTCCAAAGAGAAGGGAATTGCTTCGATGGTTGGAAAGGCTGTTGACAGAATAGAGAACAACCTCGATGACAATGATGGTTCCGAAGACCCTGAAGTGGTGTTACTCACAAAAGCCATGCGTTCCCTCTACAACAAAGGAAGAAACAGTAGAGGAGGGAACGGTGAGACTCGTGACATCAAGGATATCACTTGTTACAACTGTAATGAGAAGGGTCACTACTCCAGTTCGTGCCCAAAGCCGAAGAAGGCAAGCAAACCTTCTGGGAACGAAGAAAAGAAAGCTTTCGTTGCTGTCTGGGGCAATGAAGATGACTCAGATAACGAAGATCCTGAAGCATGGAGTGGAACGATGTGTGCCATGGCCATCAACAACTCGTCTGAAGAAACCGAGGTAAATCCCAAAGATTTCTTAAAATCTCTTGTGAATTTTGATAAAAAAATCTTTAATTGCTCTCATAAGAAATATGTATGCTGAGAACATGAAAACTCAAGAGGAACTAGCTAATTCTGAAGATGAATGTCGTAGTCTAAAAGAGAATATTTCTAGAACTGCTAGTAGCTCAACCGTTCCTTGTTCTTCATGTGAGGCTAATCATGAGGAACTTCAGAGTCTAAGAAATGAAAAAGTCTCTTTGCTTATGAATGAAGTCTCTAACAATACTGATGCAAGGAGTATAGCCAGTCCAAGTAAGCTTGAAGCACATGTATCCGAGATGAAGTCCTATGTGCACAAGATTCATTCTGTTCTGATGGAACAGAAGGCTGAAGCTGAAAGCCTCAAGTTTGTCGAAGCAAGGTATGGTATTGGCTATACAGGTTCCAAACAAAAGGAAGATGATCCATCTATACTGGAACTACGTGAAGCAAGAGATAGAGAACTTCAAGATACCAGAGAAAAGAATCGCAATCTTGAGGAACGCATCAAGGTCCTTGAGAGTGGTTTGGATGAAACTCAGTCGTGGTACACTGGACAACCCGCTCACAAGATTTTTCTCAAGCAGTCTCAAGGGAAGCAACCCAACGTTCCATGCCCTGAACATGCAAAGCAACGTAAGAGTATCGTTCCCAACATAAAGTATGTTCAGATGGAACAATTCAAGTTGTGTTAGTTTTGTGGAGACAACAGACATGTGCAAAGAGACTGTGAAAAGAAAAGGAAGTTCTCTGAAGAGCACACAAAGAGAAGGAACAGCAGGAGTAACAATGTGAACTTGAATGATTTCTATGATGATTCACATGTGCATAACTCTAACCATGCTAGAAATAGGAAGAAAATTGTTGCTACTGTTAGAACTATTCCTATGGAACGCTTGCATTATGTGTCTCGACCAGGTAAGGCTATGCTTGCCTGGGTTGCCAAACCTTAACTTTCTTTGTGCAGGTTGAAGTGAGGGGGAACGAGAAGTGGTATATTGACAGCGCTTGTTCATGCCACATGACCAAAAAAGAAGACCAAGTCACCTCACTTCACAAACACTTAAGAGGGAGTGTTGCTCTTGGAGACAAGAGATGTAGAGAAATCATTGGAACATGCAAATCAAAAGCAATTCTGGAACGGCACAGTTCCTTGGACCATGTCTCATTTCATGGGGTTCCAAGAAACAAACTATGTGGCCCGTTCCACTGCAGAAGCTGATTACGTCGCTGCGGCAAGCCATTGTGCTCAGGTATTGAGGCTTAAACAACAATTGGAGGACTATGGTATGTCTCTTGGCACCGTTCCTATTATGTGTGATAATACTAGTGCCATCAATATTTCAAAAATCCAGTTCATCATTCATGTACTAAGCATTTTGACATTCGTCATCCTTTTCTACGTGATAATGTTGACATGGGCTTTATTAGAATGGAACGTTGCAGGACTGAAAATCAAGTGGCAGACATCTTCACCAAAGTACTAGACAAAGGTCCATTCGAGTATCTTCGAGTATCTTCGATTACTCCTTGGCATGATCTCTCTGAATTGAGGACCTTCACACCCATTATTCCCTTAATGCTTGGCTAATTCGTTCCATAATATTCATAAGGTTCTCTGTCTATATGCCGCTCATAACTTGATTTTCATGACTTTAGTTCATTCGAATTGCCTTGTGTTAGGATGTAGATACTTTGTCTTTTGATTTGTGTTGAATTACTTGATTGCATGCTAACATCTTATTTAAAGACCTAAAACAACCAATTTGATGATTGAACCCTCACTACATGCCCACATGATAATTGGTTGTACAGCCTACCTTAGCCGTGATTCAGGTAAACGTTCTCTATGATCCTTCTTTGCTACACTCTTTACTGGGAATAATTACTTGAGTTATTTTTCTCCCTACCATATGTTTGGATATACTATATTTTGTGTGAACCCAACATTGAAATATCCAGACAAGCCTCGCAAGCACTCTTGGTCTCAGGGGGAACGAAGACTGTTGCTTAGTGTGGCTCATCCAAAAATCAGTGGCGAAGTCCTTTCCTTCTCTCCCAAGGTGATCTCCCAACTCTTATCTGTTCCTTTGGGTGATTTTTATGAAGTTACGTTGAGTGAGGTCAACGAAGAGAAGTTGGCTTCCATGGAACGACTGTTCGGTTCCACTGAAGGTGAACTCTACACAGAAAGGCTGACTATGGCTCAGCGCATAGCCTTCCACATCATCTCCAGGGCTGTAGCACCTCGTTAAAAATGACACAACACCATCACCCTGTGCGATTTCTGAGAAGGGAGAAAATTGATCTCCCCCGGGTTATTCTATGTCACATGGATCGATGCAAAGCCAAGTCATATTCTTTGGCCTATCCAGGCCTGGTGAAAATGCTATTGCTACGAGATGTAGCCTATATCGAGGAAAATGAAGTTTCTATGGAGAGTGAGTTGGATTTTGCTATTGTGGAGAAGATGAAATTCAAAGGCGATACCAAGGGAACGGGCACTGTGACTGCAAAGAAAGAAGCAGGTGAAGGAACATCTAAGGGGAGCTCAATTCAGCATCAGATCTTTGTTGATCTCATTCTGCAGAAGACCCTGAGACATGAGTGCTCTTCGTTCCTATTCTAGCCCGCCTGACCCTATGTTCTTGATTTTATATGTTTTTATGTCTTTTCTGTGATTGTTCCTTATCTTCTGATCTTAGTTGTCTATGCCCCTATGCTTTGTACTTCGCATGACTTTATGAATGAATTATCTTGTTTATGAGTTGCATGTGTGTCAAGTCTTTCTGTTTCTTGTGGAACTTTTGATGATGCCAAAAGGGGGAAGTATGGAAAATGTGAAACCCAAGGAAGAGTTGATGACAGAAGCTAGTGCTAAGGGGAACGACAATGCTACTTGAAGGTAAATTCTCGATGAACTTTCTGAGGGGGAACAGTGTTAACATCTTGAACATAGTATCTGTGTGATTAAATGTGAAAATGCCTTTACTTGTCTGTTTTGAACTGTTTGTTTTGAACTTACACATTTTGAAGGAGTTTGTCATCACCAAAAAGGGGGAAATTGTTGGAACAATGACGTTCCCTCTAGTTTTGATGATGATAAACTCAAATGCTTTTGATGGTTTTTAGTGTGACTATGAGTTTCAGGAAACGATCGTGTCAAAGGAACGATGAAAACCAATGAAGAGTCAAAACAGAGAAGCAAAGGAACAGAGAAGCCAACAATGACAAAACAACACGCTGGAACGAAAGAAGAAAAGAATAGACGCGTGATGTTGAATAGAACAGAAAAGGGAACAACGAAAGGAACGGAGGACGTGCGTTGAAACCAGGGAACAACGCAAGGAACGAAGGACACGCTGTAAACCCTAGCGTCTGCCGAATCTTGGTTTATGGAAACAAATTGTGAAGCTGCAGCTTGGGCCGCAAGGAAGATCTCGTGGTTGAGATATTGTGGTTAGAATATTTTAGGAAAGATTGTATAGGATTTTATTATCTTATTTTCCTTAAGTAAAACTAGGGTAAAATATGAGAATTTCCTAGACTATATATTAGAAAGCTGCGAACTTCATTCAACGAGAGAGAGAACACGGAACACAGAAGATAGACGACGGAACTGAGAGAATATTCAGTGAGCAGACCATTCGGAAGAAGATAAGAGGATTCAAAATAAGAGAAGAGTATTCGAAGGAAGAAGAAGAAAACCTACAAGGACGAGACTTTGGTGAGTTGAGTACTTGTTAGGGTTTTGATTGTCTTAGGTGTTATTAGGAACGTTACATTAAGGAGTCTAGATATCTAGGAGTAAACTAGATTGAGATAAGGCTTGCTTGTTTGTAATTCCAGAATTAATAATACAAGTAGACATTCGAAATCCTACTAGGGAAACCTAGATGTAGAGGTTTTTCTTAGTCAACTAGTTGATTGATTAAGTTTTCCTCTCTAAGGAACTGAGCTCGTTACTTCATAAGTCTGTTGTTATTTTCCGTTGCCCAAGGAACGAACTTACCGTTCCTTGATCTAACACACTCGATTCAACACCTTTGGTAAGATGTTTCCTAGCCCACATGGTCCAGAGGTTCTCTTTACCTTTGTGCAAATCATAAATCAGGTGAAACATTAGAGTGTCATTCCAAGAAAGCAACTCTTTAAAGTTCAAACCACCCTCTTTAAAAGGCATGTAAACTGCCTCACATGCAACCAAACATCTTCTACTATCCACTTCTCCTGACCATAGGTAAGCTCTACAAAGGGCTTCAATCTTCTTAAGGGCTTTCTTAGGAATAAAGATAACTTTCATCCAGAAAGAAATAACACCCTCAATGACAGTTCTTATGACTTGAGCTTTGCCTACATAAGACAACTTCCTTGCACTTCTGTCTTGAATCACACTCCTAATTCTATTAAGCAAAGGAGTAAGTTCACTGACCTTCAGTTTTCTAGAATGCAGAGGAGTCCCAAGGTATCTCACAGGAAAGACACCTTGGCTAAAGCCTAAAACAGAAGAGCATTCAATCTTCCTAACTTCACTCAAACCACCAAAAAAAACTTTTGTTTTTGCTGAATTAGCAACCAATCCTGATTCCTGTCCAAACTCAATTAAACACCGCTTAATCAACTTAAGAGAAGGAGTA
This sequence comes from Rheum nobile, assembly GCA_027886185.1. Lineage (NCBI taxonomy): Eukaryota > Viridiplantae > Streptophyta > Magnoliopsida > Caryophyllales > Polygonaceae > Rheum > Rheum nobile. The sequence goes on along the minus strand of WOAB01000292.1, from coordinate 517,889 downwards.
GTAGGCTTACAAAAGATCAAGAGATCATCTGCAAAAGCAATATTGGTCAGCTACATCTGTTTGCACTTAGGATGGAATCTGAAATCCTTATCTGCACTCAACTTTTTCATCTTTCTTGCAAATAATTCCATCACAATGACAAAGAGGAAAGGAGAAAGAGGATCTCCCTGTCTTAGCCCTCTCTTTCCTTCAAAGAAACCTCTAGCTTCACCATTGATGATCACAGAAAAATAAGGAGTTCTAACACACTCCATAATCCACAAAATAAGCTGCCTAGGGAAGTTGAGAAAAATCATGCACTCCTCCAGATAATCCCAAGACACACAATCATAAGCTTTCTGCAGATCAATCTGAATCATACACCTAGGAGAAGTCCTAGTGCAATCATATCTGTTGAATCGAGTGTGTTAGATCAAGGAACGGTAAGTTCGTTCCTTGGCCAGCGGAAAATAACAACAGACTTATGAAGTAACGAGCTCAGTTCCTTAGAGAGGAAAACTTAATCAACCAACTAGTTGACTAAGAAAAACCTCTACCTCTAGGTTTCCCTAGTAGGATTTTGAATGTCTACTTGTATTATTAATCCTGGAATTACAAACAAGCAAGCCTTATCTCAATCTAGTTTACTCCTAGATATCTAGACTCCTTAATGTAACGTTTCTAATAACACCTAAGACAATCAAAACCCTAACAAGTACTCAACTTACCAAAGTCTCGTCCCTTGTAGGTTTTCTTCTTCTTCCTTTGAATACTCTTCTCTTCTTTTGAATCCTCTTCTCTTCTTCCGAATGGTCTGCTCACTGAATATTCTCTCAGTTTCGTCACCAATGAAGTTCGCAGCTCTCTAACTTATAGTCTAGATAATCTCACTGATTTACCCTAATTTTACTTAAGGAAAATAAGATAAAATTATCCTATATAATCTTTTCTAAAATATTCTAACCACAATATCTCTTCACCGAGATCTTCCTTGAGGCCCAAGTTGCAACTTCAAAATCTGTTTCCATAAACAGATATTCGGCAGCCTCTAGGGTTTCAGCGCGCGTCCTCCGTTCCTTGCGTTGTTCCCTTGTTCTGTTCAACATCACGCGTCCCTTCTTTTCTTCTGTTCTAGCGTGTTGTTTTGTTATTGTTGGCTTCTCTGTTCCTTTGCTTCTCTGTTTTGACTCTTCACTGATTTTCATCGTTCCTTTGACTCAATCGTTCCCTGAAACTCATAGTCACACTAAAAACCATCAAAAGCTTTTGAGTTTATCATCATCAAAACTAGAGGGAACGTCATCGTTCCAACAATATCCCTTCACCAGTTCCTGAGCAACAATCATATTGTGAGTAATAGATCTCCCAGGAACAAAAGCACCCTGATTAATGGAGATAATCTCATCAAGAATAGGCCTCATCTTCAGCACCAGAACCTTAGAGATAATCTTCAGCATAGTATTGCAACATGATATGGGTCTAAACTCTTTTATTGAAAAAGGATGATCAATTTTAGGAATAAGGCAAACAAAGGCAGCATTTGTTTGTCTTAAAAGTCTCCCTCTGCTAAAGAACTCACAAATAGCTGCCAAAACATCTTTCTGGATGATATCCCATCCCTTCTTATAGAACCAACTCCCAAACCCATCAGGTCCTGGAGATTTAAGATTGCCCATACCAAAAACAATATTTCTGACACTCTGTGGACTAGGCTGCTCACACAAACTATCATGGCAATCATTTCTGACCCTGGCACCTCTATAACTATCAAAATTAAGAGCAATATGTGGACCAACAGTGCCAAATAAACCAATATAAAAATCCAGAATCTCTTTTTCAATATCATCTTGCCTATCAAGAGCCCTTCCAGTACTATTTTTCAAGGTAAAGATGGTACATCTAGCTTTCCTAGATTTAATACCATTATAGAACATGGATGAGGTTTCCTCACCTAATTTGATCCAGTCAATCTTTGCTCTTTGAGCAATATAACTTTGCAACTGTTCTAGCCTAAGATTAAGCTCACACTTTGCATCTGAGACAGCTTGTTGTCTCATAAGGCAGGAAAAATCATTATGGAGAGACTCATTTGCAACTTTCAGCTTCTCAACACAATCCTCTACCATGACCTCTAGCTTCCTAAACCTTCCTTTTTGCCAATTCTTCAATGCTACTTTCACTCTCTTCAGTTTTTCTGCCAATACAAATTGACTAGTTCCTTGAATAGTGCCTTGCCAAGCATTCTTAATCAACTCCTCATAATCTTCTTCTTCAGTCCAGAAGTTCCTAAACTTAAAAGGAATTCTCTTAATCCCTTGAGTAGGATTCAACTGCACCACACAAGGCGAATGATCAGAAATATTTGGATTAGAAAAGAAGACTCTTGAAGCAGAAAATGAATTATCCCAATCCTTGTTGATCAACATTCTATCAAGCTTGCAGGCAACCTTGTCCACTCCCTCCTGTTGGTTACTCCAAGTATACTTAGCACTAGAGAAAACATGGTTCTGCAACTCCAACTTATCCAACACTTCAGCCAGTTCATTACTAATCCTCACACTATGCCTATAAGATAGCTTCTCAGCAGGACAAAGTATACAATTAAAATCACCAACAATCGTCCAAGGCCCAACTACAATCATTACTATGTTCTCCAATTCTTTCCAAAGTTCCATTTTGCCTGCCAAAGCATTAGAAGCATAAACAAAAGAAGCAGAAAAAGATATTTGTCCATCCTTACTAACCACAAGGCAATGAATCAATTGCCTAGAGGAGTAAAGCACAGAAACATTAACAACAGCAGAATCCCAAGTCAACCAAATTCTACCTCTCTCAGAGGGAGAGCTATTAGTCACAAAAGGCCATTGCAACATCAATCTACTAGCCACATCCATTTCTTTGTTCTTTGGAATTTTAGTCTCCAAGAAAGCAACAACACACAACCTATTCTTCCTAACCATGTCTCTTATCATCTTGATTCTAGGGGAAGAGCAACATCCCCTAGTGTTCCAAGCACCAAAACACACTTCAGCCATGAGAATTATTTTTGGAGTTGCTACCACTCTCAATTCCTTCAGTAATAGATGGTGAACAAGACTGAGAATTCATTAAGACAGAGCTAAAAGAAGGATGCTTATTCTTAGCTTTGCTATTTTGACCCAGGGCCTGTGTCACCTTAGGAATACCTTCAACACCACTTCTCTGTTTCACTAAGTCCTTATTAAGGCCTTCTTTATTAGTCATCATCCTCTTAGGACTCAGCTCACTACCAATCTCCTCATTGGCAGAAGAAGAACCAGTTTTCGGAACATCTGTAGATACTAACCCCTTATCATGTGCTTTACTTCCTTTTTGCACCCAAACTCTGCCACCTTGAGCCTCCCCTTGCTGATTTCCAATCTTATTTGCAGTAATCTTCTGCTTCTGATGCCAGCAAACTCTATCATCATGCCCAAACACATTACATTTTGCATAGCACCAAGGCACCCATTCAAACCAAATCTTATACTTATACACCTTTCCATCTGGCCCCTTTAGGACTGATGCCTCTCTCTGAATATCTTGCACCTTAACCATGATTAATAGCCGAGCATATGAAACCTTCCTTCCTTTAGCAGTAAATTCATCCATACACACAGGCTGACCAATAATACTTCCTATAACACTCAACATATGTCGAGAGAAGAAGATAGGATCCAAATCTCTAATTTGGACCCAAGCAGGAACTTCCTCAAAGCTAGACCAAGCAACAGCTAGCCCATGAGACCAATGTTTCAGTGCAAGAGGCTTAAATCCATCCACTAACCATGGTCCGCTCCTCTCAACCCAGTCCAAGTGCTCCCTGCAATTAAACCTAAAAATCCAAATACCATTCCTCTTCATCTGAACCTCAGGCAAGACCTCTCCCCAATTCTGCTTCATGAAGTAAGACATTTCTTCTAATGAAAGTTGTTTTCCCAAGACTCCTCCAATCAAAGTGAATTTCCAGATATCAACTTCCTTTTCCACTTCCTCATCAGAGAAGACGTAGATATCTTTATCCTCAATTTCAATTTTGTCAAGTTTATGAGTAAGAGATCTTTTTCGAGTCCTCGCAACCTCCTTATCCACAAGTTCAGACTTCCTAGATTCAAGATCAATCACTTTCTCCAGATCAACACCAGATTGATGAACTCCCTCAGTCCCAAGTTCCACAGATTTGGACAAATCAGACACAGAAACATTCAGATGAGCCTTTGGAATCTTAGAATTAGACAAAGAAGTAACTGGATCATCTGAATTCACAATCGTCATCGGACTTTCTAAACTCGGCATCGCAGAGTTATCTAAGAGATTTGGACCGAGAGATGGATTTCAAACCTGTAATTGTCTTCACTGCGCCTCCCCGTCCATGCTTTCATCTGAGCTTTCATCTGAGACAGTTCCCTAACAGTGCTAAAAGAACTAGGTTCATTGTGAGTAACATCACTTTTAACGCAAGGAACAACAGAGGAACTAGCAATTCTAGATAGAGATTCATTCAATTCAATGCATTTATCCTCAGCATTACTCAAATCATTTTGAGTAATGCATTATACATGCTTTTGATAAGAGAAATCAAGGACTTTTTATCAAAATTGACAAGAGATTCAAAGAAAGTTTCAGGATCTACCTCTTGTTCTTCACTTGATGACTTCAGAGTCATTGCATACATTCTGTTATTCCCCCATGCCTCTGGCTCGTCATCATCAGATTTAGCACATTCATCACCCCAGACAGCAACGAAAGCTTTCTTCTTGTCATTCCCAGTATTGTCACCGTTGGTGTTGTCTGAGTTGTTCCCTTTGGGGCACTTGTTGGCATAGTGACCCTTGTCTTTGCAGTTGTAACATGTAACATCCTTGAGATCTCGTTTCTCACCATTGTTCCCATCATTTCTAAATGATCTACCTTTGCGATAGAGAGATCGCATGGCCTTAGTGAGAAGAGCAGTTTCTGGATCTATACCATCCAAGTTTTCATCTTTGTTGTCTTCTATCATCTTGACAGCTTTTTCAACCATCAAGGCGATACCTTTAGGTTTAACATACTTGTCTTCTTCATCATATTTTTTTGATTTTTCCAAATACTTCATGAAGAGTGAGTTCAATAGTTTTGGGATTCTCCTTGAGGATAGTTTTGGTCATCTTGTGCCTTGGAGGAAGTCCATCAATGATGATGAGAATTTTCTCCTTGGGAAGAATTTTGTTATCATCGACATCATGATAAACAAGTCTAGCCATAATTTCCTCAAATATAGATTGGTAGGAGGAAACAGACTCACCATCAACCATAGAGAAATTATAGAAGTCTTTCTTAGCTTGAAAGCGATCCATTTCTCTAAGATCGGAACTTTCCATGTACATCTGTTCCAAGGCAACCCACATGTCTTTGGCGGTTGCACAAGATTGTAGCTTTGAAGCATCTTCAGCACTAAGGGCGTTGTTGATGAACATGCGAGCCTTAGAGTTTTTCTCCATAATTCTGAAATCATCTTGACTCCAAGGTGTTGTTCCTTTGATCACTGCTTCAACAACTTTCTCATCACCAACCTCAATAACTCTCCAGCATTGGTAGTCGTTACTCTTCATCCAGTCAGTGAAGAGATCCTTCCAGTGTTGAAACGTTCCACTGATGGGTAGGAACGGTGGTTTGTTGTTCCCAATACCGACTTCATGAGTTGAAGACATTGTTACTTGTGAATCTGAAAAGAACACACAATCTAGAGCGAATCTGCTCTGATACCAATTGTTGAATCGTAGTGTGTTAGACATGGAATGGTGAAACTGTTCCCTGGGCAGCGGAAATAACAGAGATTCAGTAGTAACAGTAAGACAGTTCCTTAAAGAGAAAACTCTATCAACCAAGTAGTTGAAAAGAGAAAACATCTACCTCTAGGTGTTACCCTAGGAGGATTTCAAACACATATACTTATATTATTAATCAAGTTGTATAATCTCACAAGTCTTATTTCCACCTAATCACACACAATTCCTAGGTTTATAGACTTTGAGTGCAATCAACTAGTAATAACACAAGAACACAACAAAAAGAGTCTAAGCAAGTACTCACAACACTAGTTTGTACCTTGCCTTGAACCTTTGATCTCAATCGCAATAGCTCTTCAGTATGCTTCCTTAGTGATGACCGAGATACCTTATCCTAAGATATCCTCAACTATTTATAGTGGCAGCCAAGACCTTGTTACCAAACACCTCAGATATCTATTGAATCCTATACATGGTAACAGTCTGAGATTTCTTTTCCTTCTAAACAATTTGGCTTATAAACACATGGTTTTCATAAGTAAACTTTCCTAAGACACGCTATCTAGCTCTTCTCTCTCAGAGTAGATCTTCAAAACTTGGTTTCCATAAGTAACAGTCTCCACTGGTAACAGATGGCAACGTCTGAGTTCTTCATTGTTCCTTATCCGTTGTTTCCAAGTATAAAAGTTTCCTTGTATGAACAATACGCGCGCTTCATTCTTTGATCTTGCTTCCGCATAATTGTTCCATGTTTTCACCACGTTCATTAGCATCCTCTGCTTTCTCTTCTTTCACATGTTTTCCATTATTCCCTAAATCGTTCATAAGCCCTGAAACTCATAAAAACAATGTAAATCATAAAACTCAATGGTGTTTATCATCATCAAAACCAGAGGAAACGTCATGGTTCCAACAATGAGTCTCCTAGATAATAAAGTTAACAAATAATAAAATTATACGTGAAACAATAAAAGAGTTACTTTCACATTGATTTCTAAAAAATCTGAAATCATTTTCTCTTTATTTTTTAAATTATTTTAAATATCACCGTTAAAAATGCTCTAAACCCTAGCAATTGTGTCTGCCATTGCCTTTGAATTTTAAATTAGAAGAACTTCTTCTATGTTTACTTAGTTTTACATTCAATTATTATAGTAACCGGCTTGATTAGGAACAAAGTTTTTTGTAAAGAAATTTGTCAAATTAGATAATGGGCCAACCCGAGGGCGTGTGGGTATGTATAGCGCAACTACGCGTATGAGCCTAGCACATAAGCCTAGTGAGGTTCCATCCTAAAATCAATTGGCAATAGGAGGAGTAACCCGTTAAGCTTATATACTAGGCAAGTTATGTCTCAACTTTAGATGTGAGATGAATATTCTAACACTCTCCCGCAAGTGTGACGGGCCTACTTGGCCCGTGACACTTGGACTCAGGACCGAAACAGGCTCTGATACCATGTTAAATTAGATAATGGGTCGTGGGCCAATCCGGGGGCGTGTGGGTATGTATAGCGCATTTGCGCGTATGGGCCTAGCATAGGGATGACAACGGGGCGGGTTCGGGGCGGGGAGTACTCTCCCTGTCCCCGTCCCCGTTTTTTGCCCCAGTCCCCGTCCCCGAACGGGGATCAAAAACTTCCCCCGTCCCCGCCGGGGCCCCGCTTCCCGTCAGGGATCTCCGTCCCCGTTTTACTACACATAAATTTTTTAAATTTTGTTTTAATTTATATATTATTAAGATTTAGGGTATAAATGATTTGAGATTTATGATTTAACGTCTAAAGGATACAAGGTTTAGGGACTAAACAATATAAAATTTAGGATTTAAGGTTAAGAAAATCACAAAAATAATGTATTCGGCGGGGATCCCCGCGGGTTTTTCCGCCGGGGACGGGGCGGGTAACAGGGTGAGGATCTCTATTCCTATCCCCATAGCGGGGATTTTCCACGGGGAATGGGGAATCTCCGCCCCGTTGTCATCCCTAATACATAAGTCTAGTGGGATTTAATCCTAAAATCAATTAACAATAAAATGAATAGTCCATTAAACTTATATATTAGATAAATTATGTCATAACTTTAGATATAAAATAAATATTCTAACAAAATTAGATAACCAGATGAACACGTACCAAGTGAAACTAAGATGAAACACGTACCAAGAAATTGCTGATAAAATCATTGCATGAATAATTCAACCCACTTTCTGAAGGGCTGTGCTGCATCGCATTTCCGTGTAATTTCCCTAGGAATTTTCTCAAAATTTAACACTCCAAAAAAGCAGTTTCTATGTTGGATTCATTTCTCAAGTCTTCATCGACTTGACGTGGTTGCTTCTTTCTTTCTAAGATTTTAATTATCTTTAATTGCCTTACGAAACCGGTTTTGAGTTTCCTAAAAGACTCCAACTCATATCTATCTCTTAATTTTGTTGCAAGTATAACAACACCAACCTATCTCAATCATAAAGATCCATTTCATACACACCAAATATTAGTTTAAACCCTTAACGCATCTAATTTGCTTGTTGGGAGAATAATTAAGTGTACTTTGTGTAGTGTTTTCGAATTCGAGATTCGAATATGAAATATCTTTAAATTTGTGAAAGCCGAGTATAAAAAACTTAATACTTAAATTCAGTGAAATTCCATCGTAAAATCAATGGCTAGTAAAAGGAGTATCCTAATTATTCCAGTAGTGGAATCAGAGAATTTTAAAAGAAGGGGTATAATTTTTTTTAATATTAAATAAAATAGTTATAAATAATATTAATATTAATCTCACATGCATTCTTTTTTCATACTTTTCTTTCTTAAAAATCAACATTAATCTTCATCAACGTTTTTAGGTTTATTAGGAATAGTCGGAGACTCAAACACTTGAAATTGATAATCCTTACTCGCACAATAAATTTGTCTATAATCCTTTTTAGAATAATTCAATTTAATAAAAATTTGTTAACACGTCAATCAAATTAAATTAAATTTGAATTATAAATAAATTAATTCAAACAAATCTATACCTAAATCGAAATACCCTAACCATCACGATTCGAATTTATAAGATCGAAAATGAGTTGTTGTTTCATAATTCAAATTGAGATGGTCCGGGTATGAATTTAGATGTTTTATTAGCAAATTCTCCTAATTTGAGTGTAAGAAATACGTAAAGTTGGACCAGAATACCCTTAAACTCAAGGATATTCACTAAAAATCCTTTAAAAAAAATAATATAAAGAATGAGCGCGAAAAAAAAAAAAATCGGGACAAAAGGGCCACGAGACCCCCCTGGCCCCCTCAGTTCCGCCCGTAACCAATTTTATATACTAGTTTTGGTTAGTTTTCTACATTGGTACGTAATATTAAAGCCAACTTTAAATGTGGGATGAGGATGAGTATTCCAACTTAATTGTTAAATAAAACGTTGTAATCACGGGTTCGAATTTTTCATCTCTCGTTGTATCAGTATAGTGGCTCCCGTGGGAAAAAATATATCCCACATAACTTAAAATAACAAATTCATAGTATTAAAATCCAACTTTAATTAATTAATTAATTTAAGTATCATTTGTGATTGACTTTAGCAAGTGATCGGAAATATTCTGGCAAAAAGGAAGGAACCCCACGCCAGGAATTTGAATAAAGATCAAAATCACCTTCCTAGGCAATCACGCCTATTTCTTCTTCTTCTTCTTCTTCCGTATATATATAGGCTGAGAAATTTCTTTAGCACAACAAGACCAACAAATATCCTCTTTACATACACTGATACACATACACACGTACGTACATGAAGCAATTCAAGAACACTTTCTCAATTGAGCTCCCGCTATTGTGTGGAATGATGAGCCAATGGCCTTACAAAATTTGTGTATCCTTGGTACCCAAATTACACGTTTTGCCGAATTTGGGGTTCGTCGAAGGAGTTTGTAAACTTTCCCCTCTGACCAATAGTTGCTGCAGCAACCCACCCACAAATACCAATTTGCTTGGTATTGAGGTGAGTGAGCTTAACTTGGTGATGACAAGGCTGGGCGTACAACAATGCGAAAGTGAGGGCCCACTTGATGATGATGATGATGATGAAGGACAAATGTACAACAAAATGCTAAGCATGGGTGAAATTGAAGGCTTGTTTGCAGAGGAAGAGCCCAGTTTCGGCGAAATCAAGCAAGCATTCGATGTGTTCGATCGGAACGGAGATGGGTTCATTGATGCCTTTGAGTTGTATGGAGTTTTGTCAAGTTTGGGGGTTTTGAAGAGTACTGAGTTAGACGTAGACGTGTGTGGGAGGATTTTGGGTGGGTTTGATCAAAAGGGCGTTGGCCTTGTTGACATTCGTGACTTTGTTAGATTGTTGGAGAAAGCTTTAGCTTAGTAATTACCCTTTTAATTTGATTAATCAACTAAACTTTGATTGGTTTTGGGACAATATATGGTGTATGAGTTGCTTCAATCTTGTATCATCACTTTCAAACACGAGCTTATTCTACTATTTGATACCGAAAAATAATAATAGTAATCATATTTTATGTTACTTTTGTAAATAAAATGCAATTGGGTGACGTAGTGGGGTGAGTCAGGAAGTAAGTGCCACTACAGTTAATTTGCCTATTTATGTTGTAACTTACATTCTTGGTTTAGGCTTTGTTTGGCAAAACCTATTTGTTATTTAAAAACATACTTTCATACATTTTGAAACGTGTAATATTTTGTTTTTCAATACTCATATTTTTTTAATAAACTACACACATTTTCATAAAAATTATATTTTTATCAAACATATTTTTTATATAACCTTATTAATCAACTACTTATAAACCAAAAACTCTTTATAAACTTCTTCTCCTAACAAACCCTTAATTTACCCTAGCCCTTAGGGGTGTTCATCCGGTCCGGACCGAACCGGATTTTTTCAAAAGTTCGGACCGGAGACCGGACCGGACCTATTCGGTCCGGTCCAGTTCCGGTGACCGGTTTAGACCGGACTTTATTTTTAAAATAAATAAATTCAATTCTTATTTAAAATCTATAAAAACATATATACTCCTAACTTATTAAATTAAGAAAAATACATATAAATCTCCAAAAAAAACATATAAAAACATTTAAATTAAAAAATAAAAATAAAAAAATTTAAAATCCGATTCACCGTTTCGGACCGTTTTTTTTTTTCGGGTTTGGACCGGACCGGATTAAGGAAATTATATGGACAGGAGACCGGACCGTATTTTCACCGGTCCGGTCCGGTCGAGATTTGAACACCCCTACTAGCCCTTATATGTCTAAACTGAAAACTTTAGGAGTGTTAAAAAAATGAAAATGGGCTTTTTCGCCCACATCACTTTTTGCTTGATGGGCTAATCAAGCCCATCTATGATCCTGGAACCCTAAAAAGCCGGCGAAGTGTAATTTACAAACTTACCCAAAATCACAAGAGACTATAGAATAAAATAAAATAAGATTTTATGTAAGTGATAAGATTTACACAACACAATCAATCTTCATAAACGCATATAATTGAATTTTTCCATTGACTGTAACTCGATTAACTCAAGACATAAAATAAAATAAAATAAGATTTTATGTAAGTGATAACCAAGTACGAGTTACAGCCAAGGCAATTTCCATTCAGTAATGAAACAACCAATTAAGTACGACATAGAGGAGACAACAAAAGCAACACAATTTAATATACCACAATTGTTAAAGTCTGATGAGCCGATAAAAGAATGACGTGTCAGTCCGTGCGCACATGTTTTTATAGGTCCAGCACATAAGTCCAGTAAACCAATTAACCAGGAGTCCAAACCCAGACCGAATCACTCTGATACCATGTTAAAGTCTGGTGGGCCGATAAAGGGGTGACGTATCAGTACGTGCGCACATGCGCGTATAGACCCAGTACATAAGTCCAGTGGGGTTCCATCCTAAAACCAATTGACAATAGGAGGAGTAGTCCACTAAGTTTATATACTAGACTATTTAGTCTTAACTTTCCGATGTGGAATGAGTTATTCTTCACAACAATAGGCGAAATCGTGTCAAAGAAAGTCTACTATTAAAAGTAATTGCATAAGCAACTAATGAAAGTTTAAGCACAACTTTTCCATCGTGAAACTTTTATAAAAACCTATTTTAATAAAATATGTATATTTCATGTAAATAAAGTGAGAAATTTTGAACCCCTACAGAAATTAGACAAATTACGTTAAACCCGCTTTTTCCTTTCGGAAATTAACGGGTGAGCTTTTTCCACCGGCCACACCCTATTTGCGCCGAGATTTGATGGGTGAGTGCCGCGGCGGTGAGTGCCGGCCGGCAGCCGGCGCCGGCGGTGGGTGCCAGCGGTGAGTCCGGTGGTGGGTGCTGGTTGGCGGTGGGTCCGACGATGAGTTCGGTGGTGGGTGTTGGCCGTCGGTGGGTCCGGCGACGGGTGCCCTGAGCGTCACGTGGAGGGAGTTCGATCTGGCGCTGCCGGTGGTACCGGGAGTTTGATCTCGCCGGTGATGGACGATCTCGCTGTTAATGGACGTCGGTGATGGGTTTAGGGTTTGAGGTTTAGGGTTTAGGATTTAGGGTTTAGGGTTCAGGGTTTAAAGTTTAGGGTTCAGGGTTTAAGATTTAGGGTAGAATATTCGGTGGATTTCAATTAGAATTATTGTTGCGTCCGTGAATGAATTACTTTCGATGGATTTCAATCACAATTTTTTGGTGAATTTTAAGAACCCGACTCGACCCGAACCTGACTCGATATTTTTTAAGACTCGATATAATTTTAAAATTCAATATATCGAAGAAGAACCCGATTCGATCTAAACCCGATCCGAACTCAACCCGAAAAATTATACGACTCGATCGATCCACCGCCGGCCACCTCCGATTCACCGCGGGCACCCCACCTCCGGCCACCACCGGCCACCGCCGGCACCCACCGCCGCGCGACAGCCACAGCTGTGCGCCAGTCGGAGCGTGTCAGAGGCACTGTTACGGTGCAAATAGGATTTGCCGAAATTAAACATGTAACATATAGACTGGACTCTGGAGAGTGAGGATTGAGTAACGTGGTCAAAGGTGCAGAACCACAGAAGAAAAGCCTCAAAAGAAGATGGTCAATTTTAAAGGTTGGATTTTATAATAATAATTGTTTATTTAATAATAATTTATTTTAATTATTAGTTTATTTTTTTTTTCTAAAACTCTTCTACTTTAAAAATAATTTGAAAATAATTTTCAAATTTAAACTCTTTAAAAAAATCTCTATACATTCTAAATTCTAAAGGTACATGTTAATCACCTTATTATAAAAATATTTGTTAAATTTTATTAAATTAATTTTTTAACAAGGTTTATGAATATTTTTATATTAAAAAATTTCTAAAGCGAAAAATATTAACCTAAATTCTTAGAACATAAATTAAAAACACCATTTTTAATATTACTTTATTTAATTTTACACATCAATCTTTTTATCGTGAAACTTGTATAAAAATATTCAAGTAATGTACATACGGAGTATACTATAGTATCATGGAAATTAATTAAGTAGATCGGAGTAATAAAATTACGTTAAGCCCGGATTTTCCTTTTGAAAATACAAAATTTAATATGGATTGGAAGAGTAAGATGGTCAAAGGTGCAGAAATCTGAAGAGGGGCATGAAAAGGAGGGAAAGCATGTGGGAAGGAGCAGTCAATTGCCTGCCACGACACAAAATCTCCTTCGCGGCGACCAACTTCAACTTTGACTGTTTCAGTTCAGACGCAACCCCCAAAGTAGTTAGTCGTTAACGGTCAAACTCCAATTAAATATATACTCCACGTATTGTACTAGTGAATAGTGATGATATACTATATGAATAGAATTGCTAAAATCCCCAAAATTTTATCTTCCTTGGGTATGTTTTTAATTATTTTATTTTTTTGACATTTTGAAGAATTAATGATGTTGGTTGAGACTGAAAAATGGACAATATTGAGGTAGATTCATGTGCAGAAAATATTCGCTTTACGTCTCATCATCCCATCTAGGTGCAAATCGTTTTCCCCGCTTATCTGTCTCATTTCGGTGTTCCATTTATTTTAATTGATCTATATTTATTTTTTTATTTTTATCAAACAAATAAATATATATTTTGATAATTATTTATTATCTTTTCACCAATAAAAGTTAATGGTACACCATAGGACACCAAAATAAGACCGAGGATTTGGACTGCATCTCATCTAGTCTCCATACATAGTTATTCACTTATTCACAACATCCATTTATACAATCAATTTTGATCTTCTACACTAAGATAATAAAGAATGACAAGATTGATTTCAATTTCTAAGTAATACTAGGTATTAATACAAAGTTATTTACTCAAAACACTTATGTTAAAAAATAAAATTGATTAGATTTTAATATAGTATAAACTAAGTTTTTTTTTCCTTTTTTGATGAGGAAAGAATTCGAAATACCCGACATAACAACGTCGGGTAGATCGAGAGACCGATAAATCGTCGCCGGTCAAAACCGGACAAAGAGAACAACAAATCAAGCATGAAAATTACAACAAAGTAAAATTATAGCTAAAACGACCTAGAGCGAGTGGTGAGCAAAGCACGATAAGACAAAAGTGCCACCGAAAGATGAGTCAGACAAGAGAAATCCTACGGAAGTGCTGAACGGACTGTCATGACGTTGTCCTCTCTTCTAGGAGGGATCTTCAGGAGCCTCAACCATGATGTTGCCCTCGTACAAGAGGGATCTTCATTGAGCCACATACACGACCACGACCACAACCAGACACTCAGACAACACCCTAGATCAGCTCCACAAATGCCGCGAAGAATTTGACACCCAAACTTGAAACAAACGGAACCAAAATAGATAAACAAGGGTGAAAATTAATGTGAAAAAAGAACGTCAATTAGTCTTGCTATTTGGTTAAAATTAGGTAAAATTGTTTTGAAATAGGGATTGCAAATTGGTATTTTTGTTTTCGAAAAACAAAAAGGTTGCAAAAAGCTTGAGTTGTGGCCTGAAGCTTGTCAATTGCAATAAATTAATTAACATAAATTTCGCCGGGTAACCTTGAGTTTTTTATTTTTTTGCGAAATTCCCTAAGATTTTGACAATTTCGCCTGATAACCCTGAGTTTTTGACATATTTCGCCTAGTAATTCTTAGTTTTTGACTTTTTCGCGAAATTTCCTCAAGTTTTGACAATTTCGTGTGGTAACCCTGAGTTTTTAATTTTTTTCGCCGGATACCCCTCCATCCATTTCACTTAAAAAAACGTTAACTTTTATTTTGTTTACGAAATACCCAAATCGTAAAATACAAACGGTTTCATTTAAAAAAAAAACCTTAAACCCTAAAAAAATATTTAGGGTTAAGGGTTTAGGGTAGGGTTTATGTTTAGGGCTTAGGGGTTTAGGGTTTATATTTATTTTAAGTGCGTAAATACAAACTCAAAACCCTAAATATAAACCCTAAACCCCAAATCCTAAACCCTAAACATAAACACTAAGCCCCAAACCCTAAACCCCCAAATATAAACCCTACAGGCTACACCTAAACCCTAAATCCCCAAGCCCTTAACCCTTAAAACATTTTTAGGGTTTATGTTTTTTTTTTAAATCAAAACCGTTTGTATTTAACGTTTTGGATATTTTGCGAAAAGCCTAACCCTAAACCTTAACCTCAAAAGTCTAAACCTAAACCCCAAATCCCAAACCCCTAAGCCCTAAACATAAACCCTACACTTAAACCCTAAAACCCTAAGCCCTTAACCCTAAATATTTTTTTAGGGTTTAAGGTTATTTAAAAAAAAGCCGTTTGTATTTAACAATTTGGGTATTTCGCGAAAATAAATAAATTAAAGTTAACGCTTTTTAAAGTGAAATGGATGGAGGGGTATCCGACAAAAAAAATAAAAACTCAGAGTTACCACACGAAATTGTCAAAACTTGAGGGAATTTCGTGAAAAAGTCAAAAACTCTGGATTACTAGGCGAAATATGTCAAAAACTTAGGGTTACCATACGAAATTGTCAAAACCTTAGGGAATTTCGCGAAAAGGTAAAAAACTCAGGAATAGCAGACGAAATTTCTGATAAATTAAAAACGGTTTTTCTAGTATGTGCCCATGGGCACATGCTAACAAGCTTAAATAGGAAATTTATCTTCAAAATATTCCCTAATAGAGAATTGATAAACCCTTAGCAAACAAGATTAAACTAATGACTAACTAAATAATTGCCAAAAAAAGAGTTCTTAGAGTGTGTCCATGGACACACACTAGAAAAAACCAATTAAAAAAGGAAGTCAATACTTACACAAATGAATACGCAAGCTACAATACAGGGTATGAGTCAAATTGTTGGTTTTTTATTTATTTAATATATAAGTTTATGTTCTTATTCTCCCCAAATCAATTGCGAACTCCAAGTGCTAAAGGCAAATGGCGCAATCAGAAAAAGGAAAAATAGGATATCATGTTCGCGATTGGGAGGTGGCGAATGGTTCATCTTACCATCGACTAGTATTTATAAAGACATTTTTATTGATAAATAGTTGAAAATTAAGATTTTGGGAAAAAAGTATGTTTGGTGAAAAAATATTTTTTATAGATATTTGTATTTTTTTGAAAAATGTTTAGTAAAATAATAGTTTAATAATTATAGCAACAGTGAGAGACACCGTTGATATTTAATTATTATTTTAAACGACAATAAAAAAAACAAATTCAAACAACAGTGAGAAACACCGTTGCTTTTTTTTATATATATAAAAAAAATGGCTTGGAATGTCGTTGCTTTTCTATCCATAATTTGTAGCTTTCACTCTTATACGTATACATACCAAACTCTATCATACCAAATAGCAATCTAAAACCTACTTCTTATCAGTAATTTATAGTTTAGTCATTACTACAAATTTGCCCATGTAAAAAGTATTTTATGTAGTTTACCCTTATACTTTGGACTTTTGTGTAGTTTATCAATTAGCTTACCCATATAAAAAATTAAATACGTCTTTTTTCGAGAAATGCTTTAAGGTAAAAAAAATATAAAAAATTGAATTTGATTATACTAAATGAAGAATAAATGACCAAGTAGCGTATTTTCGGAAAAACGAAAATTTATACATAAATATTTAGTACATTATGATCCTAATTATACGAAAATGACAATAAATTAAGTTATATTATGATCCTTATGCGGTAGGTCGACCATACTCTGTACGATATCTTTGGAAATCTTCTATTCGCTGATGAAATGCTTGATCTCAGTTATCAACACTAAATAAAATTTTGACCTAGAATATTTAAATCAACTTAACAAATTTTTCTTAAGAATTTAAGTATGGTCAAACTCATAAGGAAAATAACTTAAGTTAATTTTAACCTAAGATAAAATTTTCTATAAATTAATTTTGGGGTTAAAATAATATTATAAACTTATAATATTAAAATAAATAAATTTGGGTAATTTTTATATTTTTTAAGTTAAAATAAGGGAATAAATTATCTAATATAAACTTATAATAATAAAATAAACAAATTCATGTGTTTTCCCCTAAGACTCAAATGGTTATATTGAAATAAATAAATTTATCGTATAGTTATATACTATTGTTATATCATATAGTTATATACTATTGTTATATCGTTCATTTATATACTATAGCTATATCTTATAATTACATACTATAATTATATATTATGGTTCTATCGTATAGTTATATACTATTGTTATATTGTTTAGTTAAATACTATAGCTATATACTATGGTTAATATCGTATAGTTATATACTATAATTATATATTATGGTTCTATCGTATAGTTACATACTATGGTTATATCATATAGTTACATACTATGGTTATATCGTATAGTTATATACTATATTTATATATTATGGTTCTAACGTATAGTTATATACTATGGTTATATCGTATAGTTATATATTATTGTTTCATCGTATAGTTATATACTATTGTTATATCGTATAGTTATATACTATTGTTATATCATATAGTTATATACTATTGCTATATCGTTCATTTATATACTATAGCTATATCTTATAGTTACATACTATAATTATATATTATGGTTCTATCATATAGTTATATACTATTGTTATATTGTTTAGTTATATACTATAGCTATATATTATGGTTAATATCGTATAGTTATATACTATAATTATATATTATGGTTCTATCGTATAGTTATATACTATTTTTATATCGTATAGCTATATATTATGGTTATATCGTATAATTATATACTATTGTTATATCGTATAGTTATATAGTATTGTTATATTGTATTGTTATATCGTATAGTTATATACTATGGTTATATTGTATAGTTACTGAGAGGGATAATTTTGGTTAATTAATTATCCCTAAAATAAGAAAAAGGAGGAATAAAGAATATCTTCAAGGAGTAATTACATGGTAAGATAGCATTAATTATCCTCTAAGAAAGAGCTACTTATTATTCTAATATCTAAAAGGATAATAAAGAAAGAAGGTAATTAAGAGGTAAAAGGGATGAAACCCTATTTTTCTATCTCATTCTCATTCCTACGTACATCAGCTTCTCTTCTGCCTCCATTGGAGCTTTTTGGTGTTCTTGACTGACTTGAGCGTCAGAAGTGAATCAGGGGATTCCACCCCCACCCCTTACGTTTTCTTTGTTCTTAGATCCAACGAGAAGACCGGATTCAACGCCTGGAAGCTTTTCGGGGAGGTTCTATCGTTCTCTTTCTGATCTCTGAAGTAGTACAAAATATTGCTACTACATTTTGGCGCCATCTGTGGGAAAGAGACGATGGCACCGTGAAGAGCCGCCAGCAACAACGACGTCGCCCGCCAGGAGGGCGTGGACGCAGCCGTGGAGGCGGAGCGCCGTCAGCTCGAGATGGAGTCGGTTGTCGCCGAGTCTGAACGCCGGAATGCTAACTTGACTTCCACCGTTGTCGACAAGGACGCTGAGCTTCAACGATTGAGGGACGAATTGGGTGCAACCAGGAGGGTAATCGACCGGGTCTAGGGTAAGCGCCACATGGGCGATGATTTAACCGCGGATCCGGATCGGTCTAGGAGGATGGCCAGTGTCGTCGTGTCGGGGGCGAATCGTGATCGGCGAAGCGGAATCCCACCACGCCACTGTACAGTCCGCTCTCGTTGCACACCAGAGGTGGCGGGCGTCTCACGTCGGGAACGCTCGGGTCACGGGGATCACATCCCATACCGCCGCAGGGACGCAAGGACTTCATCCTCCGTGTCCCGTCCGAGCAGGCAGCCGTCCCGAGAGCGAAGCCGCTCGCCGCGCAGGTCCGGGTTCAGGGAGGAAAGGAACCGCCTTTCCGGTCTACAGGACCGGAACTTCCGAGAGCGATCAGAAAGCTCGGATTTGCGCCATCTGCACAGGAACCGGGCTGAGCAAGTCGCAAAGGCTGAGTAGCGACTTCTTCACCTGCTCGACAACCAAGGAGAGTCGTTGATCAACGCGCATGAGCAAGCAGAATTGAGGCTCGCTCGTATGACGTCTACCCCGTTTGCACGCATCATCCGTGAACAGTAGCCACCAACTAAGTTCTCTACACCATCTTTTGATTTGTATGACGGGAAGTCAGATCATATTGTTCATGTTGCTGGGTACACTCATAAGATGGCTTTGTGGGTTCTGAATGACTCGTTAATGTGTAGCATGTTTCCTGCTAGTCTAGGAAAAGTTGTTGCTAAGTGGTTTCATGTTTTAGAATCGGATTCTATTTATTCTTGGAGTCAATTGGCTAGGAAGTTTGTACCGCATTTCATTGCCAATAGTAGAGAGCCTGCGTCGATGGATGCCTTATTTGATTTGAAAATGCGCAGGGGAGAAACTTTGAGGCAATTTGCCCCCAGGTTTATGGAATGTTATGCTGACATGGATGACTGTGATGAGAAGGTTGCGGTCACTGCTTTCAGATTGGCTCTTCCCAAGGAGAGCAAGCTCAGGGAAAGTCTTACTTTGAGGGCACCAGCCGGGGTCCCGGAATTGCAAGAGCGAATCAGGCAGTACATGAAGCTTGAGGATGATGCAAAGCCCACTCGGGACATGAAGTCTCCGTCTCCAGTCTCCAGACAGGGGAGAGGCAACGGTGCCGGCGACAGGAAGATGCCTAGTCAGGGACGTGAGAGGGGGCTCCCTCCACTTTCAACCATGCAGGCGGTTCACACGGTGTTCAAGGAGCCGATCTATCGGATTTTGAATCGAATAAAGGAGGAACCCTTTTTCAGTTGGCCCCCTAAGATGAATGGCGATCCCAAGAATAGAGACTACAAAAAGTTTTGCTCTTTCCACAAGGAGAAAGGTCACATGACTGAAGACTGCATAGTGCTTAAGCAACAGCTGGAAAAGTGGGTGTCACAGGGGCATCTGAAGCAATTTGTCGAGTCCAAGGCAGGTTCAGGCAAGGACCAGGGCGAGGAAAGAATCCCGGATGCTCAGGCTGAGAAAGCAAGAGGAGCTCAGAAACAGGTGATCCATGTTATAGAGGCTACAACTAAGCAAACAGACTCTGGTCGACATGACTATAGGCGTCGCTGTCACGCCCTGGAGGTGATGAAGGCGCAAGTTGTGCCTTCAAAGAAGCCCCAGATTGAGGAGTCCCAACTCCTGTCTTTTTTGGGCCAGGACCTCGTGGGAATACAGTGTCCACACAATGACCCGCTGGTTCTCACAGTTGACATTGAGGATTTTGAGGTACGTCGGATTCTTGTTGATTCATGCAACTCAATTGATTTAATGTTCTACAATATGTTCAAGAAGCTGGGAAAGAAACAGGAGGATCTGGTTCCCGTTTCTACGCAATTACAAGGCCTTGGGGCGCTTCCCGTATGGCCCCTAGGAATGCTCAGGGAATCGGTCAACATAGGAGGAAAAATAGTGATCACTGAATTCCTAGTGATTAATGTTCCATCGCATTACAACGCCATTCTGGGCTGTCCGTGGCTGCATTTGATGGAGGCGGTGCACTCCACTTTGCATCAACTTATCGTGTTTCCGTTCGATGGTGGAGTAGTCTGAGTCAGAGGTGACCAGGGAGCAGCACGACAATGCCTCGGGATTGAGGCGTCCAAAGCTGAAGTCAGTGTGGTGCATGCGGCCCCGCAAGTGTTGGATGACGTGGGCATTTCTCCAGCTGAGAAGTCTGTGGAAGAGCTGCACAAAATCCCGGTAAGTCCTTCTGAACCCGATAAGTATTTTTTGGTTGGTGCTAACATTTCAGGGGATGAGTTGGAGTCCCTATCAGGGCTCTTGAGAAGGAATAAGGATGTTTTTGCTTGGAGCCCGTATGAGATGCCGGGCCTGAGTCATGAAATTACTTGTCATCGCCTCAATGTTGACGCCAACTCCAAGCTGGTGGTTCAGCGAGCGAGGAGGTTGTCCGTCCAGCATACTAAGGCAGTAATTAAAGAGCTCGAGAAATTGTTGGAAGCAGGGGCAGTTAGGGAGGTCCAGTATCCTACATGGATTGCCAACACTGTTGTGGTAAAAAAGAAGAACAACGATTGGAGAGTGTGCGTTGATTACACAGATCTCAACAAAGCATGTCCAAAGGATTGGTTCCCACTCCCGAAGATAGACCAGTTGGTGGATAAAACTGCGGGGCACGCTAGAATGAGCTTCCTTGATGCTTATAGGGGCTATCATCAAATCCCATTGTTGGAAAGCGATCAAGATAAGACTTTCTTTATCACCCCAAGAGGAATCTTTTGCTACAAGGTTATGCCCTTCGGATTAAAGAACGCGGGAGCGACTTTTCAGAGGGCGGTGATGTCGTTATTTGCAGAGCTTATTGGCAAGAAGGTTGAGGTCTACATTGACGACATGGTGGTCAAGAGTAAGGTGAAGGAGTCGCATTTAGAAGATTTGCAGCTCGTTTTTGATATTCTGAGGAAGGCCGAGATGAAGTTGAACGCTTCAAAGTGTGCGTTTGGGGTCAGCTCGGGCAAGTTTTTGGGACATCTAGTTACCAGACGAGGCATAGAGGCAAGTCCGAATCAAATCCGGGTGATTCAGAGTCCAAGAAATGTAAAAGAAGTGCAAAAGCTCACAGGGATGGCAACAGCACTCAACAGATTTATTAGCAGATCGTCGGACAAGTGTGGTTCTTTCTTTAAACTGTTAAAGGGCGATCGGATTTTTCAGTGGGATGATGAATGTGAGCAGTCCCTCGCTGAACTGAAGACATATCTACAACAACCCCCGATCTTGTCGGTTCCTGAGCCAGAGGAGGAACTGGTCCTCTACTTAGTAGTGTCAGATAGGGTCATGAGCGCGGTCCTCATCAGAGAGATGGACCGAGTCCAGCGACCAGTTTACTACGTGAGCAAGACCCTTCTTGGTGCTGAGAGCAGATACACCCCGATGGAAAAGCTGCTACTCGCATTTGTAGTGGCGTCCAGAAAACTGAATCATTACTTCCAGGCTCATTCGATTGCGGTAATGACATCCTTCCCGCTCAAAGCACTGTTGGCTAGTTCGGATCCGTCTGGGAGAGTGGCAAGGTGGGCCGTGGAGCTAGGGTAGTACGAGCTCCATTTTGTTCCGAGGATTGCAATCAAGGGGCAAGTTTTAGCTGACTTTGTAGCAGAAATCGTGGGTGGTGACCCTGATCAGGACCGCCCGGTTTGGCAAGGGAAAATAGGAAGGCAAGGCACGTGGGAGTTGCAGGTTGATGGTTCACGAAATAGAAAAGGAGCGGGAGCCGGACTAGTCTTAACATCTCCTTCAGGAGAGGTAATCCGTTCTGTGGTAAGGCTCGAGTTCGAGGCAACGAACAACGAGGCTAAATATGAAGCACTGATTTTGGGATTAACTATAGCCCGTAGTCAGGGGGCAAGCGAGCTCATCATCTATTCTGATTCCCAACTAGTAGTCAATCAGGTCTCAGGTGAGTATGGGGCAAAGTCAACACGTATGTTAGCATATCTGGAGAAAGCCAGGAGTATGCTGGGTGGGTTCAAAGAGTACCGGATGCAGCAGATTCCTCGAGAGCAAAATGAAGTGGCAGATGCTCTCGCCACTTTAGCTTCTTCAAGCTCGGGAGAGGTGGGGGCATGGGTGCACATCGACCTATTGGAGAGCCCAAGCATTGAGATAGAGGAGGCTATGCAAGTCGATGTGGAGCCTAGCTGGATGGACCCGATCCATGATTATTTGACACAGGATATTCTTCCAGCATACAAGAAAGAAGCCCGGAAAATCAGACTTCAGGCCGCGCGTTTTTGGGTGTCACCTTTGGGTTTTCTCTATAGGAAATCTTTCACGGGCGCTTATTTGAAGTGTGTGCCGCCTTCCAAGGTGGAGGATTTCTTATTCGAGATACATGAAGGATGTTGCGGCGTTCATGCGGCTGCGAGAAGCCTTACCTTTAGGGCCCACGCGCAAGGATATTGGTGGCCTTATATGTAGAGGGATGCGGAATGCTATGTGAAGAGGTGTGAAAAATGCCAGAAGTTCGCCAAGTTAACGCATCAGCCAGCAGTCGACTTACACCCGCTGACCAGCCCATGGTCGTTCGTAAAGTGGGGGCTGGATTTGGTGGGCCCGTTTCCAAAGGCTCCAGGGAACAAGCGCTTTCTGGTGACAACTATCGATTATTTCACCAAGTGGGTGGAAGCGAAACCATTGTCCAACATAAGGGACAGTGACGTCAAGAAATTCATATGGGAGTCCATTATAACTCAATTTGGCATTCCATATTCTTTAATATCTGACAACGGAACTCAATTCAGCAACGCCTCGTTTAAAGCTTTTTGTGCAGGTTATGGCATCAAAAACTTCTACTCATATGTAGCTTATCCGCAGGCAAATGGACAGGCTGAGGCCACCAACAAGGCAATCTTGGACGGAATCAAGAAGAGATTAGACTAGGCTAAGGGTCAATGGGCGGAGGAGCTACCCGCTGTACTTTGGGCGCATCGCACGACTCCGCGAAGGTCGATTGGAGAGTCCCCTTTTGCCATGGCTTATGGGACGAAAGCCGTCATACCGCTAGAAGTGGGACTTCCCACCATACGAACCACGGTTTTTGAGCAAGGAGAGAATGACCAGTCTCTCAAGATCAACCTGGACTTGCTTCCGGAAAAGAGAGAAGCGGCGACGGTACGCTTATTGGCCTATCAGCGGGAGCTGAGCAGGTTGCATAGCAAGAATCTCAAGCCTCGTAGTTTCCAAGACGGTGATTTCGTGCTTCGCAAGGTCCTTGGCAACACGAAGGATCCGACTGAGGGCAAGCTGGGCGCCAATTGGGAAGGATCGTACCGGATCGTGTCCAGTCCTGGTAATGGCTCCTACAAGTTGGAGGACCTGAGTGGCAAGGCAGTCCCGCGCACTTGGAATGCCTCAAATTTGAAGAAGTACTACGTGTGAGTAACATAGGTAGGGGGGTACTTTTTTTCCTCTCCGTATGCCTTTTTCCCATGAGGTTTTCCTGCGAAGAGGTTTTAACGAGGCCCCCGAGGAAGTTCGCCCCTCCTTTCTTTGAATTTTGTGTTGTTTAACATTGGATTTCGTAAAGACCTTTTCGAACATCAATGCATTGCAGTTTTAGATTATTGGTGGCACAGGTTATCAAAAGGCGAGTTGGCATTCTCATGTCGCGCTCCTAACGAATTGACATAGATTGTCAAAAGGCGAGCTGGCATTCTCATGATGCGCTCCCAATGAATTGGCACAAGTTGTCAAAAGGCAACCTAGCATCCTCATGCTGCGCTCCCAACGAATTGGCACAGGTTGTCAAAAGGCGAGTTGGCATTCTCATGTTGCGCTCCTAACGAATTGACATAGATTGTCAAAAGGCGAGCTTGCATTCTCATGCTGCGCTCCCAATGAATTGGCACGGGTTGTCAAAAGGCGAGCTAGCATCCTCATGCTGCGCTCCCAACGAATTGGCACAGGTTGTCAAAAGGCGAGCTGACATTCTCATGCTACGCTCCCAACAAATCGATAAAGAATGCTCAGAGCATTAGGTAAAGGGCGAGCAAGCATCTTCATGTTTCGCTCCCAAAAAACGCGTGTATATCGTCCACACAATAACGAACGGAGCAGAATAAACCTCCGAACGAGTTTCATAGAGCGGTTGATCCTAACGGAATCCACACTGGGGCATGAAAACGACCAGAAGGAGCTTCTGAGGATCGGCACAGTTTGCTGCAAACCGTGCGACGGTGTCACAGACCGTGCGTTAATCTCAGAAGCACCAGAGAAGGCCTCTGTAATTAGGCACGGTTTGTGACAAATCGTGCGTTCGGTGTCACAGATCGTGCGTTAATCTCGGAAGCACCAGAGAAGGCCTCTGTAAAGAGGCACAGTTTGTGACAAACCGTGCGGCCGGTGTCACAGACCGTGCGTTAATCTCGGAAGCACCAGAGAAGGCCTCTGTAAAGAGGCACGGTTTGTGACAAACCGTGCGGTCGGTGTCACAAACCGTGCGTTAATCTTCGGAACCAAAAAAAAGAGCAGGCCTCTGTAAAGAGGCACGGTTTGTGACAAACTGTGCGGGCGGTGTCACAAACCGTGCGCAAATCTTCGAGACTTGGGTTATTTTGCTTCTGTAGTCTGGCACGGTTTGTGACAAACCGTGCCAGAAATGCTGCAATCCGTGCGTCTTTCCAGAGGGTGGGATTCTGTTTCTGCGAGCCCGCATGGTTTGCTGCAAACCGTGCGACGCATCTCAAACCGTGACAGGCCGGAATTTCGGATCCACCAATCTCGGTCGAGCTCGAAAAATCCGAGGGACAAATTGAGAGGGATAATTTTGGTTAATTAATTATCCCTAAAATAACAAAAAGGAGGAATAAAGAATATCTTCAAGGAGTAATTACATGGTAAGATAGCATTAATTATCCTCCAAGAAAGAGTTACTTATTATTCTAATATCTAAAAGGATAATAAAGAAAGAAGGTAATTAAGAGGTAAAAGGGATGAAACCCTATTTTTCTATCTCATTCTCATTCCTACGTACATCAGCTTCTCTTCTGCCTTCATTGGAGCTTTTTGGTGTTCTTGACTGACTTGAACGTCGGAGGTGAATCAGGGAATTCCATCCTTCACCCCTTACGTTTTCTTTGTTCTTAGATCCAACGAGAAGACCGGATTTAGCGCCTGGAAGCTTTTCGGGGAGGTTCTATCGTTCTCTTTCCGATCTCTGAAGTAGTACGAACAATTGTTACTACAGTGACATACTACTGTTATATCGTATAGTTATATACTATTGTTATATCGTATAATTATATACTTTTGCTATATATTATTGTTATATCGTTTAGTTATATACTATAGCTATATACTATAGTTATATATTTTTGCTACATATTATTGTTATATCGTTTAGTTATATACTATAGCTATATATTATGGTTATATCGTATAGTTATATATTATGTCGTCAAATATTACAATTTTGAGTAATGTAATTAAGGAAAAAATATCAAGCAAAGGAAATCAGAGAACCAAAACCCTAATGAAGTACGCTTTTAAGTTAGCAGGCATGCACTAAAATTGACAAAAAAAAAACCGAGACTTGACTATGGGCTTGGTTGGGCCGGTCAATTGTTAACAATAAAGTGAATTGGATCAGCAGTCCTAGTGAATTGCAACGGTGATTGGCACCGTTGTAATTGCTCTTTTTTTAATGATGTAACGGTGGTTGGCACTGTTGCTCTTTTTTTTCTTTCATTTTTTAAAATCAATTTTGTCAAATTAAAAACGTTAATTTTTTTTCTTTTAAATAAGGGAACGGTAACTATCACCGTTCCTTTTTAAAAGAAATTTAAAAAAATTGTTGATTTCAACGGTGATAGCCCCTGCAGTACTGCAGGTGCAAGTAGCGGAATCCTTTTGATATTGGTTGTGTACTTGTGTTGAAGTTAGTTACTCTTGTTGCTTTTTTAGTGATCATAATTCAGAACTATAATATCATGTACCAAAAAATTTCCTGGATTTGGACTTTCACATGGTTGCAACGTGTGAAAAATTTGAACGGTTTTTTCGCCTGATATCCCTGAGGTATGGTGAAATTCGCAAGATATCCCAAAGATTGACTCATTTCGCGTGCTACCCCTAAAATTTGATTTTTTTTCCGCCCAATACCCTTCCGTTAAATAGACTAACAGAAATCGTTAATTAAAAAAAAAATGTCTTCGTTTCTCCTCGCGTCCTCTCTCGATCTTGTCTCCTCCGGCGGCTCAAGCCCGCCCTCCACCGCCCGCATCCCGACTCGAGGCGGCGACATTGCCATGTCGATGGGGACGGCGCCGGCCTCAACAGGTTGGAGAAACGCAAAGGAGGAATCGGCGACCTCGAGCGCTTCCAGTTGGTCGAAGAAGCGGTAGGTTTTGCCGATCTCGAAATTCTCCCTGCACTTCTTGGCGCTCCTGTGGAATCCCATCTCCGCCATTTTCCTAATTTAATTTTCAACAAAAAATCTTAAAAGATATGAACTCTGCTTAAATCAATTTGCACGGACTTTTTATTTATATGCTTTGCCATAGATGAGTTGAATTTCTGAAGATGAAGTTAATTTCTTCTATTCCTTTAATCTCCAGGATTTAATTTTAACCATCAAATACATAAAATTACACATTGAATGGACAATTTTTTTATAACCATTCTACCTGGACAGGCGCTCTCGAAGGCGGAGGGAGTCA
Organism: Rheum nobile; assembly: GCA_027886185.1. Taxonomy (NCBI): domain Eukaryota; kingdom Viridiplantae; phylum Streptophyta; class Magnoliopsida; order Caryophyllales; family Polygonaceae; genus Rheum; species Rheum nobile. Next base: position 490,416 of record WOAB01000292.1, on the reverse strand, counting down.
TCGAAGGGCAGCGGGAAGGCGGACGGGAGGCGAGCAATACGGAGCGGTGGAGGGCGGGCTCGAAGGCGGACGGGAGGCGAGCGATGGAGGGAGGGCTCGAGCCGCCGGAGGAGACAAGATCGAGAGAAGACGCGAGGAGAAACGAAGACGAAGACAAATCTGACTTTTTTTTTAATTAACGATTTCTGTTAGTCTATTTAACGGAAGGGTATTTGGCAAAAAAAAAAATCAAATCTCAGGGATACCACGCGAAATAAGTCAATCTTTGGGATACCTCGCGAACTTCGTCATACCTCAGGGGTACCAGGCGAAAAAACCGAAATTTAAACCTATAAGTCAATTAGACATATGGGGATAGAATAGGAATTATCTTTTGCTTCAGTAGTAGAAATAATAGTTTATAACATAATGAAATAGACAAAAAATAGTAGAGTTGCTTATGTTTCATTAACACTAGAAATTGAAATATAGAGTTAAGGCCTTTTACAAGCTTGAAGCTCCATACATACAATAAACTCTTTAAGTCACAACAAATGGCTCCACTGCCGCTCTACCCAAATCTTGCCCTAAACCTCTAAAGATGCACTCCGATTTCTTGAAACCCTTCCTTGGATGGAGGCGGAGCTTCTCCCTTTCCTTCCCTCTGCTTTTGTCCACTCTTGAGCTCCTGGAGACTGTTGTGGAGCCGTTTTTCGTCTCCGACGATGCATTCGTACATCGCCTCCCTCTCAGTCTTCTGCTCGACCGCAAGCTGCAGAGAGGTCCACAACATCTATCCAGATCTCTGCACAACAAACCACCGCGAGATGGCCTTCCTTGTCGTGGCTCACCTCCCTCCTACGGTTTGTGGGGTGTTTACTCCCTTCCTCTCCCTCGTCTTTTGGATCTGGGATGGGGGTGGGTAAGATTCTGCATTCCAACCGGATCCTTCGCTTCCTCGACACTTGCTGTCCTCTGAATCCGTCGCTGGTGTTGAAGAAGCACTGCGTCGTGCCCCCGAGCTCGCCGGCGACAGAAATTTTCAGCCTATACGCCTCCCTGGAACAAGGTGCTTTCTTTCCTTTCATCTTTTTACCTTCTACCTGAAGTCTTTGTCTCTGCACAACTTCTCGTCTTGTTGCAATTTTTGTTGCTTGAAATTGAAACCTCAACCTGTGAACTATATTGAATCCTTCGCTTTTCCTCTGCTATGGTGCTTCCTATGTGTTTTCCTTGTTGTAATTGTGTTATTTCTGACCTTTTCTGCATCCATTGTAATGGATAAAGGAACGAATCTTTTGCAGGAGGTGTTGTGTACACTTCCGGCCGACTCTAGATCATCCAAGGGCGGTTTAATACCTACCCCTGAACCTTTTCTTCGGAACTCAAATGAGGCAACCCCTCTTCTTTTGAATAATTCCTCTTTGAGGACCAACCACGAGACTCACAGTCTCCTTCATTTAAAACCATGGAGTTCCATTATAAAGAACTCAGAACAAATCTTCTATTGTCTTTGGCTCTCTAGGTTGGCCAATATTATTGTGTGGTTGAGTTTTAACTCTATTGAGAAATTAAGAAATTGGGTTCAATGCCACAATTTTTTTACTGATGATCTCACCTTATACCCTTTGACTTGTTTTTGTTGAACAAATATATATGAGCAAGGCTCTTGACACCCTGAATTTTTCCCAGCTTTTTGGGTTTTGTTGCAATGTAACTTTCCTGCATCCTTTACTCTCGAATAATGAACCCTTGAACAAAGATACTTATTTGAACTTATTTTGTTCTTCCAGAATGCATTTGCTGAGTTATGATAATATAGACTATGAGATTATGCAGGCTTGGTGTTTTGCTGAAGGAATGCTCTTCCAACAATTCGAAGACCAACCTGCTAAGTTGAAACGAAATAAACTCCTGAACCTTGACCATCTGAACAAATAAACTAGGAGATATATATCTTGGATATGTGATCTCTAGGGACCTAATTATGCTATGACCATAGATGCAAAATTTGTCTATATTGCAGTCCTTGTATTTGTATAGACATTTTACTGAATCACCTTTTATTCTAAATGTGAATATGACTTTATTATCCTTAGGGCTGATAAAAACTTGCGAATACTGATCATTTTATCCCCTTCATTTTTATAATGTGATGTGGATTCTGAAACTTGATGAGAAAGTGGGACTTTGGGTCTATTGGCATGTTATGTGATTGGTTAACTCTTGTTCTGTTGATCCTTGCTTTGACAACAAACTAAAACTTCGTGTGTAACAGTCTTTCAGCTGTTTTCACAAAACCTCTTACCAATACTTTGTTCTTTTCAATAATGCTGACATGACTATAACATATTTCAAGACTATCAACAAAGGAATTATCAACAAGGCCATTGACCCAAAATGGAACAAGGAGATAAGACAAAAACTGAACCATTTCCCCCATGAACAAATGTTATGGAGTTTCAACTCCAGGAACAAGCTAGTTATGCACTATATGTGGTTGTTGTTTTCTTCCTTTTTTTTTCATACAAATTTTTACAGAAATTTGGGGGTGCTTTAGAAGCACTATGAACACTTGTACTCTGAACAAACTCCTTCACAATACTCCATCCATGCTACACTGCCGTCTCTTTTTGAGGGGGTTTCTGTACATGCGTGAACAACCAACATTTGTGATTATTCTTTCTGAAAGCAAGTTACCTCTAATGATGGTCTTTCTGTGCTTAAGCAAGGATAATCACATTTGTTATAATCATTGGTTGTTGTTCATAAGTGCACAATATGCCCCCTTAAAAGACTTTTTTAAACAAAATCCTTTTAAGGATGAAGATCTTTTACTCTGGAACCACATCTAATAAATATGACACTTGCAAACAGAGTATTAAACACAAAATCGATGTGGAAAACCTACCAACTCACAAGAAAATTCAACAACCTTTTTCAGTTTGTTCCAGCAAATGGTCTCTCGAGAGGCATTTGTGTTATGTAGAAGACTTATCAAATAGAACTCATCCAATTGCTCGCATTGTTTGAAACAAGAACGAACAAAGAACCAAGTGAAAGAATCTTGAATCTCTTTGGTTTTGGAGGAAGTTCCTTTGGGCTTTCTTGCATCCCTTTGATCATTAACATATCCAATTTGCTCGTCTTTGGATTATGTTTAGAGTTGATCTTTGAATCTTGAATCTCCTTGATCCGTTGTTTCAAGCTTGATTGCCAATACTTCTTTGCAAATTTGGAGCCTTTCTTGTGTGGAGATCGAGTTATTCCGGACGTGATTGGTCGTGTGCGAGACTCTTGAAGATCCCCTTGATATGGGGCAACATCAAGATGGTCGAGACCCCTGAAGATCTCTCATTTCGATAAGGGCAACGTCATGGTGGTCCATTCTGCACTGTTCTGACTGACCCGTTTGTCTGGTGGCGCATCTTTGTGCTTTACTCACTTCTCTCTCAAGATTGTATTAAGCTCTTTCTTTGCTTGATTGTATTTTCTTGCTTGGTTTGTTGTTTGTTCTAATGCCGGTATATCCGGATGTCGTTTTTCCGGCCTATCGATTTACCCTATATTGTTATATGGGATAAATTGAATTCTTACCTTAATAAAATCAAAAAAAAAATCAAAAAAAAAAAAAACAGACTTCAATCCTTAATAAAGATTCTTCATTGCTTGCAGAACAATTGATACTGGAGTACAAAATACCACACATGGAGCTACTAATTAATGGCGGGTGGTCTTAATTCACCTCTGCAATCCCCTCAAAACAGGAGGAAAAACAGGACCTCAAAATATTACCAAAAGGTCCCCTCAACCCATGAAAACATACATATAAAAAAGGGAGTCTCTCTAAAATTAGCCATCCCCTGTTTTGACCCCTTGCTTTCTTTCACCAAGTGGTCAAAACCCATCTCTATATACCTAACCTTACTAGTTGTAGCTACTACGTAGCTACTCCATAACCCATATGTATATATTTTAATTAACTATTTTAATCTCTAGTAATTTGATTACTATAATACTAGAGAAACCTTCCAGTGGCAGTTGAGTGTAAATAGGTGGGTAACTGAGGGGCAATTTGGTCTCAACGGAATTGAGCACCAGTGTAGGTCTGACCAAAGGACCAGCCAGCAGGGGCAACATTGTTAGACACCACACTGCGGCCGTCGCTAGTGGTGACCTTAAAGGAGAGGCTCTGGCCGTTCAAATAGTTGTTGCTTTGCCAATTTTGCCCCCAGTTTCTTGACATTGCTTGCCACCTTGTCCTTGACCCTTTAATGGCTACAGCATGCACATCCCCTGCTCCTCCAACGTTTGTGATCAGGACCAAGTTGAAGTAAGAGTGGCCATTGATTGTGAATCTGGTTCCTCCCCTTCTTCTGCACGCCACCCTGTAAACAAAAAGATCAAATCTTTAAACCCAATTTACCAAATGGGGATAAAATTCAAGTCTTTTACTGGATTTTAGCAAGTGGGTTTCCTCTTAATCTCAAGATTTTCACCGATTTTGGCTCAAAGAAAACACCTTTTTTAAAATTTGTCATTTGGGTTATTATTACCTTCTGTAAGCAACAGGGACAATTCCAGCTCTGTACTGAGCAATGTGTTGGAAGACAGGTTGAGCTAGGTCAAAGTGGTGAAGAGGAGGGTTACACCAACCGCCAGCGTTGTTGGGCAGGGCGTTGTTCGGCGGGCAAAAGTTGGTCGCCGTGACCACAATGCTGCCCGGGATGCACCATTTCCGGTCAGCCACGCACGTGATCTCGAAGCAGGACCCACACGCCAAGCCATTGTTGAACATAGCTGTGCTCAGAGCTGCTGTGTTTGTTCCGTACCCCTGGCTATACAGGTTCCCATACCCACAAGCTCCTCCTAAAACACAATTACAAGTACAAAGATTCAATTTTTGAAACACACAAATTGCCAAATCAACAAAAAAGAAGAAGAAAAAGTGAGGCAAATTCGGGGGAGAAATGTTTACCCATTGTTCCAGAGGCGTCTCCTCCGCCATAGAAGGTGGCATGAGCATTAACCCAACCTCCTCCTCTTCCACGGTAGCCTTCAGCAGAAGCCGCCATTGCAAGAAAACCCACTAACAGAAGCCCAAGAACAGCCATTTCTGATTTTTCCTGCAGGATTTAGGGGAAAGAAAAATTGCAACCCAGTTCAGCAAATGTGATTTCTGTAAAGACCCATATTTTATTTAGGTCAGATTTGTACTTACCAGGCAATGCGCTTGAATTTGGAGGAAGAAGTTGGGAGAAGAGAAATGGGGTGAGGAGGGGGAAGTGTGGAGGAAGTGGGAAGGCGGGAGGGGAGATTAAATAGAAGGGAGAAGAGAATAGCCACCGTCGCAGCTCCGACATTGTGGGCCCCACTGCTCGCAGTGCTGGGCCTGGGCCTAAAGAAAAAAGATGTTGTGAGGGAGAGAAATTTCCTCTTTCTTTAGCCTCATCAGTAAATGGACTCTATCTTTCCTTTCTATTTTTTTCTTTGTAAGTTGTAGTATTTCCTATATAAAAGTTATATTAATTTTAATGGTGTAAATTGAGTGTAGCCAAGTGCTATATAGGTTATGAAATTATAAGTTACGAAAAATGTTATATTAATTTCCATGGTTACGAAATTATAAGTTTGAATTTTCATTTTTCGTTATAATAATTTAGTATCTCTTATGAATAAAAAAACCTGATTTATTGTTATTTTTATAACTATATTTTGCCAATTTCAATACTCCGTAGGGTAAGGTAAAATGGTTTACAAAAGTATAATTTAATATTTTGTGATGTTGAAATAAAAATGTCCAAGAGTTTATGGTGCGAAAGTTAATTTATTTTCTTATCTAGACAATCTAAACAACTTTTATAATGTAAACCCTATGGAGAGATGAGTGGTTTTGTGCAGCTATCCTCACAAAGCGTGCGGTATATGTAGCTTTCTGTGTGGTGGTTGGCAGTTTTTTGAACTCTCTCCATTTTCTAATTTTGATTTTATTAGAGGTTTTATTACCTTGGGATGCTATTCGCAATAAATGTTTTGTTATTTTGGGTAAAGTTAAATTATATTAAAGTATAATTGTATTTTTTTTCCCTCATCACAACCATGTTTCGATTGCTGGGCTTTACTTCCCCACCACCATGTGCTCACAACGTGCAAATATTGTACTTACCAATTTAGGGGTGTCAATCCGGCGGGTCGGGTAATTTCGGATTCGGGTCAATGTCTAGTATTACAACAAGTCAGATCATATCGGGTTGGGTCATATATTCATTTATCGGGTGAAATCGGGTATTCAGGTCAATTTTGATCGGGTTAATTTGGATTTTGGTCAAACTTAAGGTTGTCAATTAGACGAATCGGATCGGTTTCGGGTCGGGTCATTTTGGTTTCGGGTTAAACCGGATCCAGGCTAATGACATATTCACATGTATTTTGACAACCCGATCCAATTCGGGTCGGTCGGGTCAATTGTTCATTTAGTAGGGCGAAGTCGGATATTTGGGTCAATTTCGATGGGTTATTTCTGATTATGACAAAACTAGATTTGGTGTAATTCTTATTTCGGTTGAGTCGGATTTCAGATAAACATGAGTTCGAATGGATAAAATTTTGTTTAAGTACGATCTCAAAAGAATCGCATTTCGTATAAATCGAATCTACTATATATCTACTAAACGCAAAGGCTCGGCTATGCCACGTGGCACCCCAACAATGCACCAATTTTTTTCATGCCACGTGTCATCTCCCAAGCACATTTGCCACGTGTCATTCAATTCATTTATTCCGGTTAATTCCTTTTATTTTCAATATAAATCTATCAAGAATGCGTGGAATCATATATTTCCCAAATTCATAACGTAGATCTGGTATGTGATTTTGTTTCCATAATTTATATTACATAATCGGTTTTTTTGAAGATCTTAGTAAATTAGTAAATAAAACCGATTACCTTATTTATTTGTATACAAAAGAATCAATTGCATACAAAATTGCTAATAAAAAATAAATTGCAGCATATAAAAAACTGAAATACTAAAACCTGCAGACATTACAAAACCCACCCAGACAATTGCTAAAACCCACCCATAAATTACCCAAAAACAATGCACAATATCTGTAGACATATTACAAAACACATATACCAAAAATGAAGCATAAACATATTACATAAGCATTACATAAAATTTTGCACATAAATTATTACAAAATTGCTTAAAATCTGAAACGAAATGTGTGCCATATGTTTGGCACATGGCAGAATTCTGCAAAAATAAACCTGCACAGATGTAACACATAAAACTGAGAATACATAATGGACTAAAATCACCCAAAACCAGAAACAAATCACCCCAAAACAAGTCATAAAACCTGCACATATATTACAAGACCTGGATATATATAAATGCTACAAAAAATTCAATTCGAAGCATATTAAAAACCAAAATACTAAACCCCAACCAGAAATCCTAAACCCAAAGATAATTCACAAAACCTGCACACATATTACAAGATCTGAACATATCCATAAAGTGAACGAAACTTTGTTTCCTATTTCATTACCCTATGGCAGAAATTCTCCAAATCACAACATATCCATAAAAAGCCAAATTGATTACAAGATCTGAACAAGAAAATCATATAATATACTATATAATAATTATTAGTCCTACACAACACAATTAAAAAGAATACTATGAAGATTTGATATTGGAAAAACTGTGCATTCCAAAATTACTCTATTATCTCTTTCATATATCGGCCTATAACTTCATCTATAAATATACGTGTAGAGCTTCTCAGTTATGTGAAGAAGATTAGCTATAACAGAATACAGAGTTTCAAGAGGTAATGCTTATATCAATTATAATTTGTAATGCTTATATCATTTCAAACAACAACCCAGTTTCTGCACAGATTCAACATCGAATAACTACTTTTTAGGCTTGCATTCATTCTACTCTATGCAACATTTAATATATATTGCAAACATAACTGATATTACTTTATTTTCTTTGGTTCAGTGTTACTCAGGCAATTCAAAACAGAGTTACAAGGTAATAATTCAGGATCTATATTTTTCATTTAAATAACTACTTTTCAGTCTTTAGTTCTTTCTACTCTATGCAACATTGAATATATTTATTTGTCATGTTGACCTAAATGTTAGTATAGTATCCGTACCTTTAGGTTTTCAGTTGCACATCTTCGAACTGCATGAGTTGTTTTAAACCCCAGTTTGATTTCCCATATTTATTCCTACACCAACAATAAACAAAGACAGATTTCAGAAATTAAGGACTACATTGATAGAATCATGAACTGAACATATGCTTCACCACATAAAAGCATGGATATTCGTACAATAACAAATTTCAGTAATTAAGTTGAATAAATATCATATTATCAAACCAGGAAATACATAACAGATTTCAGAAATTGATATTTTAAAAATATATTTATCACACTGTGACTAATTTTTCTGCATTTACATAATAATGTGCTAAACGTTCTGACATTTTCCCCATCTGCATTGATTTTGTCCATTACTGATTTTGCTCATTTCTCATTACTGATTTTTTCCATTAATGATTTTTCATTTACATAGCATGCAAATACTGAACAGAAATAATGTGCAATTACAGATGGTTTTTTGCATTTACATAAAAAGTATTTTTTGTTTTGCACATTTGTAGCAATGTCAAAACAGCAACAAGAAATAAAAGATATTACGGGTACCCGAGGAAATTATGAGCTAAAGGTTAGAGTAATTCGATTGTTCAAGGTTCCAAAGAAAGAAGACCGTACCCAATACAGTACAACTGAAATCATTTTAATGGATGAAAAGGTAATAATTTTCTGTTCTTCATTAATTTGTATTTAATATATCATATTTGTAAAGGACTAACACAAATTTCTCATTGTCTCAAGGGTGAGAAAATTCATGGAGTAATTAAAGAAGCTTTTATGGCGAATCTTGGAATATTAGAGGAATGAGGTGTATATTTGATTTCAAACTTTGGAGTAGCTCTTTATGATATACCTTTCAAGTTCTCTAATCATAAATACAAGATAATATTTTATCGCAACACTACAATTAAGCGGAGTTCATCAATTTCTATACCTATTCATGGATTCCAATTCGCTGATTTTGAAAAAATCTTCGACGAGTCACTGGATCAAGTATATCTCTATGGTTAGTAAATCTTTCAATTTAAGATTTGTTATATTATAACAATTAACATTTCAATAGGTTTAATATTTTACTTTACACATAATATTATTCATTGTGTAGATGTTATTGGGCAATTGGTTGGAATTGGAGACAACATTGTTACATTCACTAATAGGAACGGAAAAGAGGGTAAAAGGATCAATATACAATTGATGGATACAAGGTATTTATGTTTTTTTTTTATTTCTCCATTGTAATAGAATTTAATTTGTTATTTTATATTCGGTTGTGTTAAATTCATCGTTATTTTATATTGTATACTATTGCAGGGATAATGTCATCAATTGTACATTATGGGATGATTATGCCGAATTATGTCGCCCATTTGTTGGGGCATCAACATAGAATTTGGTCGTAGTTATTATACAATTTGGAAAGCTGGGAAAATGGAATAATACACCTAATGTGTCAAATGGTTATTATGGCACAATGATTTTTTTTGATGATGATAGCATATGTGAGATTGCTGAATTTAAGAAAAGGTAATATTATTATTACTACATAAAATATGCAGCAGTGCAATATCCAATATCTTTTTTTTTTTTTAATTATCCTATACTATATCTTTACATTGTAGTTTATCATAAAAGGAATGGTCAAAAGCTGGCCAAAGTTGTGTTCAATTGACAAATGAGCCGTCCTACTCCCAAGCCGACCTTTTCTTAAACGCAAAAGAGAGAAAAACTTTAGATGAACTCTACGAACATCTTCACGAACGGGGAACGGTTAGTTCAGTTCATTTGCTTATTATGTGTTAATAAAGAGTATGTACATTTATGTACACTATCTTACATATTTATATAATATATAAACTAGGTTTTGCAAGCTATTACTCTTGCCACCATTGATCATATTGAAGATTCATACGGATGGTACTATAATTCTTGCAAACGTTGTAAAAGTAAGGTGCAATCGCAAGAGGAAAAGTTTTGGTGTAAAAAATGTGAAACTTTGGTTAACTATGCAGTCCCTAGGTACAGAATTCTTTCATTAATTTTTTTTTTTAATTCAGATATGTTAATGTTTGTTCATGATATTGTGGTTTTTTCTAATACGCAGATTTAGTGTTCAAGTTAGTGTTATAGACGGATCTGGTACCGCTCAGTTCACTATATTTGATAAGGAAATTTCACAAATCTTGAAGAAAAGTGTTTCAAGCATTCTCGAATCAATGGATAAGGTATATAAACATCAATTTTAATGCATTACTTATTAATTTCTGTTTTTATTGAACTTATTATTTTTTCAGGATGAGGACATAAATAATATCCCGAAAGAGTTAAATGTCTTGCTGAACAAAAAGATGCTATTTAGAGTTCTTATTTCGAAATTCAACATCAGTAGACTTCCTACACATTCTGCATATATCGTGATGAATATGACCGACGATACCACTCTCATTGAGAAATTTGAGCAAACTATCAAAGAAACTGAGGTATCTTTCGCAGAATTAAGATTATGAGTTATTTTAATACTAATCACAAATTATATATGATTAATTTTTTATTGATAGGAAAATCTGGAATCATTCACCCTAGACAATGATGTTATGTCAAAAGTTTCATCAAATGAAATGGTTTCACCCCGCAAGCGTCGTTATATTAATATCGACCAAGATGATGATAATGGTGACTCGGATGAAGAAGAGATTACTAAAGCTGGTCGTGGCGAGCATTCAACTACCAGGAAGAGGCTTATTTTCAAGAAAGTGAAAGAGGAAAAGCTAGATGAATAAATAATTTCATATTAGGAAGAGGTTGCATTATTTCGTATGACCATTTATTTTTAAAGTTCAGAAAGACAGTTTTCATATAAGTTTCATGTTTATTAATTCCTCCAAGTTAAACTATTTGGTATGATTCTATTGCAGAATTCTGTTTAATTTATATCATTTTGCCTCCATGATTTTGTTTTTGCTTAATGAAATTTGTTTACTTAACCTAAATCAAAAACAAGGGTGGATAAATGGTAAAAACTGTGTTCTTTATTTTTGTTCTGTTTGCTGTGTAAAGTCTGATTTTTTTAGATATTAATAATTAAAATTAAAATTAAATCAATAGTGTACTTAAATGATGTAGGCTATAGGATTTAGTTTATAGAGTAAAGTATATTATCTATGGATAACCAAATTAGTGTTTATACAAGTGTATTAAAGAATATGAGTTATAGAATTGTGAAATCAGAAATTCATTATTTTTGTTTTGTTTGCTTTGTAAAGTCTAATTTTGTTAGACTTCAATAATCATATCTGATATCTGCATACAAAGTGATACAGATAGAAAAAGAGACAAAGAAATACATAAATTAGGTTTAATAAGGCATGTTTACCTAAGTCGGTGTAGAATATGCACAGAGAGAATATTTCATTAGTCCTTTTTCTAATGAAACAAATACACTCTCTGTGCATATTCTACACCGACTAACAACACACCATCTTTTGCAAAGAATTCGTTATTTTCAACTAACTTCAGAAATCATATACAAAGATTACTATATTCTTTGTAAAGTCTGATTGTTTTAGAGATTAATAAGTAATGAATATGAGTTAAAAAATTGTGAAATCAGCAATTTCCATATTTAATAAAGCAAAACATACGAAAATTCTTTTTTCTGGGGTTCATATATGTATATTGATATACTTACAGAATATATTCTTTATTTTAAAGAGAAACATTATAATTAATATGTGGCTGTTGGTATATAAATTTCCCTATATGTATATATCATAATTACATAATATAGTATTTATATTACATGGAAACATGATAATAGAAATTTCCTTATGTGTTGAATGCAAAATTTTGTTCAAGTAAATTTAGGTCATAAAGTTTATTTACTGATATCATACTCTGCAGAACATACGAATTTTAATTTTGGGGGTTCAGATATGTATATTGATATACATACAAAATATATTCTTTATATTAAATGGAAACATAATAATTTTCATATTACGCTGTTGGTATATAAATTTCCCTATATGTAAATATTATACATTCATAATATAGTATTTATATTACATGGAAACATTATAATATAAATTTCCTAAGCTGTTGTATGCAGAATTTCGTTTAAGTAAATTTAGATCATAAAGTTTATTTACTTATATCCTACTATGCAGAAATTTCCTTTCCTGTTTGTTTTTTATAATATCTCAAAATATGGACAAAATTACAAATCATTAAATAAAGACTATAAGTACCACATTCTTAAGGTCTTATATCACGTTCTAAACTATAAACTTCTCCAGACTCTCATTTATAGTATTCAGTATGGTGCATCCCATTCCGCATGATGTCTCAATTGATACTGAGTTGCTTTTCCTTACTGATATTGTACCAGAAAGCCATTTTTTTAGGTTTCCAAGTATCGCAAACAGTTTTTATATTGGACTTTCCTTTCCAATTGATTTATCGGACGATGAACATTACATAAAATGTTCAGTTACTATGCCGAGTGATCTATCAAATGCAACACAAAGGTATCTTTATTATACTGTATTTTTTAATTAAATAATATTATATGTCATTTTGTGTTAATGTAATATTGTAAAAAAACTTTTTTTTTATGCATGTGCAGGTTGAAAGATGCTTTGGATGAAATGAACAAGAGATATACTCCATTTATTTATGAGAGGGATCTTATTATATTCCCAAACATTCATATGAATGTTGCAATAAGAAATGTGATAGGTTTTTTCGGTCCAACTCAACTGGCAGGATTTCATTCAACGTTTACATCCTATAATCCTATGATTATTGTGCTTACACATGCTGAACTGGACGAATGTCTTCTTGAACAAATGTTTTTACCATATGGCCATGACCGCTATATACATATTGATTCATTGTACAACAATGAACACAATTACATCACATGGCGCATCCGTGATGTAAATATATGGATTGACAGGGAAGGAAATGATTATATATTGAAATTCAATAGCAAGTCTGTGGAGCCGTGGCAACTTTCATGTATCTATGAAGTGGATAATGAAATATCTGGACTACTACTATGGAGTTGTTTGGAAGAATTTGCAAGGCTTAATTTTCTACCTTGGCAATACATAAACGGGAGAGAGGAAGTGATAAATTTAAGTGATGAAGAACAAGTCAACGAAGAGGAAGAAGACGATATTCAAAAAGGAGACGAAGAAGAACAAGTCAACTTAGAGGAAGAAGAAGATATTGAAGAAGCAGGCGATGAAGATGAAGAACAATTTGAGGAAGAAGAAGAAGGCAATTCAGATTAGATTAGCATTATTGTTATTTGTTTCTAACTTTGCTGTTTTTAATTTCCAGTATGTCGTTTTTTTAAATCATTGAACTCTTAGTTATGTTAATTTGTTTGTTCTTTTCACATGCAGTTTTCAGACTTTTACAAGTAGGCATAATTAATTGAATGTCCTTTCAAAATACTTATTAGTTGCAATTATAGTTTATTCCTTTTTGTGATGAAACTATTAACTTATCCAAGCCTACGAAGCAGTAACTAATACCCTCAGAGAGATGTAATCCACCAGTCCTACTATCTAGAAATAATATACCTTTATATGTGATATTGAGTTATTATTTTTTAAATATAGAATTTAGAGAGAGAGAGAGAGAGAGAGAGAGAGAGAGAGAGAGAGAGAGAGAGAGAGAGAGAGAGAGAATGGTGAATTGGATGAAAATAGATGACTAACCCGAAGTTTTTCCTTTAGTCAATCGTGTGGAGCACTAAAGTACCAGGAATAAATTTATATTCAAGAAATTGAAAGAGGAAAAGCTAGATGAATAAATAATTTCATATTAGGAAGAGGTTGCATTATTTCGTATGACCACTTATTTTTTAAGTTCATAATGGAAGTTTTCATATAAGTTTTATGTTTATTAATTCCTCCAAGTTAGACTAATTTTTTTTAATCTGTTGCAGAATTCTGTTTAATATATAGTAGATTTTGCATCCATGATTTTATTTATTGTCAAAGCATATTTTGTTACTTAACCTAAATAAATAACAGGGGTGGATATATGACTAATGTTCTATGATAAGAGAGAGAGAGAGAGAGAGAGAGAGAGAGAGAGAGAGAGAGAGAGAGAGAGAGAGAGAGAGAGAGAGAGAGAGAGAGAGAGAGAGAGAGAGAGAGAGAGAGAGAGAGAGAGAGAGAGAGAGAGTGGAACATACATGGTCGCATGCAGATAACTATATCCTCTTCTTCAAATTCCACTCCATATTTAATCAACTAGGACAGTCAATGATCTGTTTCCAGCCTATAGACATCCTCATCAAGGAAAGAAAAAAAAGGATGTTAGAATGAAAAACAGAGTAGAAAAAAATAGACAGATACATCCTAAGCAAGTGTAGAAATCGCTATGAGAGACCATTGAATTAGTCCTTTTGCACTGCTGCATGTAGCCTTATTACTATTTTTTACAATTTTGTAACCTTATTACTATTTTTGTTCTTTAATGAGGAGGCATGTATACCAAGTCGGTGTAGATTATGCTCCGAGAGACTATTACATTAGTCCTTTTGCCAATGAAACAAATACTCTCTCGGAGCATATTCTACACCGACTTATAATACCCTCTCAATTTTCAACAATGTTATTTAACTTCAATTCTGCTATCTACTTACAAATTTCTATCAAGTTTCAAAAAGATGTATTTCCTATATACATTGCAACACATTTAAATATTGATAATTTTCATTACTATATGACATGGGAGCCTTGAGCAAATAGATATATAGACATAGAAAGCTTAACTTGTGAGCATGGCAGCACATGTCCTGTTTGATATTTATTCACCAACCTCTAGATCTGTTCAAATGAAATGAAGTATTTCATTAGATTTTTGAATTATATGATCCAGGAGAGAAAAAGATATAAACAAACAAAGACATATATTAACACAATGTATACATGTTTAGAAAATGTTTACAAGCCCATTAATGTAATCTGTCCATTAACCCAATGAAATAAATGTTTAGAAAAAGTCATAGCTCTACCTTAAAGCCCATTGACCGAATAAATTTAAGCATTAATAAATTTAACATATTTGGGCCTTATAGAAATCATTATCCAGTGTAGTATAATTTAGAGTCCATATATGATTACCAAATCAGTTTATATATTATTTAGGTCCATATACGACTACCAAATCAGATAATATAGTTGATTACAAGTATAATTAAGTCAAGTTCTATAATTTCCTTTATTGATCGAATTATGATGGAGTTGTATATAAGGTTTGCTGATTATAGACCAAGACACAAAGACAAAACAAAGAAAACGGCTGCAACCTAGAGACTTTGAGCAGAGATTCTATTGTGAAGGTATTTTAGTGTTTTAAGTATTTCTATTTCAAAATTGTATCTTGGTAGCTTTGTACTTTATAAGATTTCTGAAACATGCAATGATTCTAATCTATTATCTTTGATAAACACTAATGTTAATAATGTTAACCTACAGTAAGATTAAATAATCGGTATTATTTAAACGATTTAGAAAAGTTGTAGTAGTTTGAACAAGTATAAAGATAAAGTTGTAGTAATTCTGCTGTCTACTCACAAATTTCTATCAACTTTAAAAAAGATGTATTTCCTATATACATTGCAACACATTTAAATATTCATAGTTTTCATTACTATATGACATGGGAGCCATGAGCAAATAGATATATAGACATAGATATCTTACGTTTTGACCTTTGCAGCACATGTCCTGATTGATATTTTTTCACCAACCTGTAGATCTGTTCAAATGAAATGAAGTATCTCATTAGTTTTTTGAATTATATGAACCAGGAGAGAAAAAGATATAAATCTAATATGTCCATTAATCTAATCTGTTCATTAACCCAATGAAATAAATGTTTAGAAAAAGTCAAGCTGTAACTTAAACCCCACTAATCCAATAAATTTAAGCATTAATAAATCTAACATATTTGAACCTTATAGAAATCTTTATCCAGTGTAGTATAATTTAGAGTCCATATATGATTACCAAATCAGTTTATATAATATTTAAGTCCATATATGGAACCTGTACATTTTCAGGTTCAATCATATTAAGTTTGTTTCAAAATAAAATAAAAAAAGAGACGAGAAGCCTACATGATTGAATTATGACAATGCAACAAGTAGAAATGTCTATATAAGACCATGAACCATCAAATAATTGCAAGTTTAAAACAAAAGATAAAAAACAGTTGCAAGATCAGAAAGATTGAAGAAGGAAACATTGTAAAAAGGAACTCCTAGAGACATACTCCAGGTAAAAATGAAGCAGATCTTGGTCCTGTTGTATTCTGAGTAGAGTCGTGCGGATATCATCATCACTTAAATCTTCACATGGATCCACTTCCTATGAGATTGAAAGAACAATGCAAATTATCAGTATAAAAGAGAGAGAGAGAGAGAGAGAGAGAGAGAGAGAGAGAGAGAGAGAGAGAGAGAGAGAGAGAGAGAGAGAGAGAGATCAGATGCATGTAAAGATTGTAGCAGAAAACCCAATAACGATAACGAAATGAAATTGGCCCATAAGCCCAATGACATCTAGGCACAGCTATTAATTTGTTTCATGCTATTAATTAATTCCGTTATTTAAAGATTGGACAAGTACGCCGATTTTTTTTTTTATTGGCCCATAATTGGTTGCACATTTGGGCCGTCGTTAAAGAAGGCCTTACAAAAAATGGGCCACTTAGCCGTTATATCTAAGATAGAAATGAAGTTATAAATTAAATGACTGGGCCTAAGTTGTCATGTAAGCAGACCCAATATAAATTTGGCCCACTAACCCGTTATAGCAAATCAATGTTTTTTCTGAATCCAATTCAATTCGTATCCTAATCATATATAAATGTAATAGTAGATTCTATTATTGAACCCGGTTTATATATTATTATTACTAAACCCATTATACTAAATATAATATAATTATAACAAATATAATGTATAAATTGAGCGACAAGTTTCTAGATATAAAATTTATAATACAAATACAATATCCTAATCAATTCAGACATGGAAAAAAACCAAACACATTTTTCAAACAGATCTTGAATGATTAATGAAAGAGATTGATGATTTAGGGTTTATTTTGAAGCAAGGTAACATAGCAGAAGAAATGAACATTAAAACATGATGAAGAACAAGCATGAATGATTGTTAAACAAAGCATTGAAACAAATTCGTGGTGATATTAAAATCGAATGGAAATCCAGAGAATGAAATTTATTTGGGACATATATACTCAGAGAGATAGGTAAACGAAGGTGCGAGAGAGACAGAGAGAGAAGGGGATTTTACATTTCTAATGGATTGTGCTCTCCACAACCTCTGAATTCAAGATGGTCTGCAAAATCGAAAACAAAATCCGAGAATCAACAAAAGAGAGATAAATATACTGAGAGAGAGAGAGAGAGAGAGAGAGAGGGAGAGAGAGAGCTTACGATTTTAGGGTTTTTTCTGTAGATCTGCATAACATCCCACGAGCAGATCCAAATCCTTGCGATCATTGACGTTTCCAGAGAAAAAGAAAGAGAAAGAGATGGTTTCTGGAAAAGCACAAAATTGATATTTCCAATCGCCATGGATGGCGAGATCTGGAAATGGAACGAAAAATTACGGTTTTATCTTGACTTAGGTTTATGATCTGGAAATGGCGACAGCTTGGTTTGAAAACGCCATGGATGGCGAGATCTGGAAAATGGAACGAGACACATGGTGACGAGATCTGGAAAAGGAAAGAGAGATTTGGGGAAAGCTAGGGTTTGAGGCTGGAAATGGAGCGAGGAAGGGGATGAGGAGAGGTCTGGAAATGGCGACAACTGAGATTCAAATCGCCATGGATGGTCGATCTGGAAATGAACGAGAGGCATGTGAGGAGATCTGAAAAAGGAAAGAGGAAAGAGAGATTTCTGGAAACTAGGGTTTGAGGCCGAGTGAAATGAGCGAAATTTGTTGGTTAGTGGACGGGTAACGCGTCTCAGTGTTGGGCTAATGGGCTTGCTTGATATATTTGGCCCAGAGTGAGTGATTGAGTTCTGGGCCGGGTTACATAGTAATTGTGGGCTTTTGATTTAATGGTAAAATCATATATTAATAATTTATGTTTTCATAAGTAAATTCGGCACATGAGTCAATTATTTATTTTATACTTTTTTTAACAATTATATAGTAATACAATAATAAATAAATATTGACATTTATTAATGCAATGTTGAGTGATTTTTTAAAGTATTTTCATGTATTATAAAAATTATAAATTATGTAGGTAATCATGTTAATGTATTTGAATAAGATGATTCTTGTGTAGATATATTTATTTAAATATTTATATCTTAATTTATTAGGGTGATTTTGTTATGGACGAATTAACCCAACGTAATAGAACGTTGAGATCGCCTGTTGTTAGAGAGAAACGACAACGGACAGTTTCTAATGGATCAGGTTAATATATTGCATTTTTTTAATTTTGTATACTAAATAGTAATATAAATTTTAATATAAATACTAATTATGCAGGATCTACACTTGGAGGTACTGGCAATTATTATGTTAATGATCGTATCGCAATGTCCGATATTTCAAATGGTTAGTAATATTTATTACAATAGATTATCTATTTACTTCAAATTTTCTTTTATATAGTAGTTAGTGTCAAATATTTCTCTGATACATAATAGCATTGTGTCAGAACAAAAAAAAGTTTAAAATATATTTATTTATTTTTTGTTTTAAATTTATAAAAATTATTTAGATTGTTTGCTTCTTTATAAACAAAAACTATATACCATTATTTAATTCTTTAATGTTCAGGTAGAAGAAATTCGTCTACTCCGACGACTCTGCACTACAGAACTGATCAAAACGTTCATAATTCACATTTACCTATTAGTGTTCGAGACAAAGAAAACTATGGTGAAGCTCAAATGCAAAATGTCATGCTTACAGAACATAATCGTACGCAAAATGTCGAACAAGGTATGGTATTTTTAAAAGTGGTATAAAATTAGTGATTTATTAATTTATATTGTTCCTTATTTAATTCTCATGCTACAATTAGCTCGATTGAGGAGAAAATTGCGAATGAATGTGATAAGGGATAAGCGGCATGGAACACCGCTAATCGAATCAGGTTAGAAAAAAATATATTATATTTAATTACAATGTAAATCACTAAAGGGTACCATGCGTAATTATAATTTTATGCAGCAAATACACTTGGAAATATGAGCGACTCCGTACTTATCCAAGCTAGACCATTATCTATTTCATTTAATGGTTAGTCACGAATGAATTTTTGTTTCTTATTGTTTAATAGGTATACATGCATAATCTTGAAGTTTGAGATTATTACTAATCTATCCTTATTTTGATACTTTAATGTTTAGGTACTTCCAAGTATTCCGTTAATGATCGTATCCCAACGTCCGATATTTCAAATGGTTGGTAATGTTTGTTTTAGTATATTATCTATTTACTTCAATTTTTCATTTATATGGTAGTTATTGTTTGATACTCCTCGAACACATAAAACCATTGTTTCTGAAAATAATTAATGTTTAAAATAAATTTCATTTCGTTTTGTGAATGAGAACAAAAATTATGTAAATTAGATTGTTTGCATTTTTTTATAAACAAAAACTATATATAGTTATTTAATTCTTTAATTTTCAGGTAGAAGAATTTCATCTACTCTGACGACTCTTCAATACCGAACTTATGAAAACATTCATAATTCACATTTACCTATTAGTGTTCGAGAAAAAGACAACTATGGTGCATCTCAATTACAAAATGTCATGCTTACAGAACAAAATCTTATGCAAAACGCCGAACAAGGTATGGTATTTTTTAAAGTGGTATTAACGAGTGTTCTCTTAATTTATAATATTTAATATTTATTGTCATGCTCAAATCAGCTCGATTGAGGAGGAAATTGCGAATGAATGTGATAAGGCATAAGCGGCATGGAACACCGCTAATCGAATCAGGTTAGAAAACATATATTATATTTAATTATAATGTAATACAATCCAGGGTAGCATGCGTAACCATAAAGTTATGCAGCAAATATACTTGGAAATAGGAGCGACTCCGTACTTATCAAATCTAGTGCCATTAGGTATGTCGATTATGTATATTTTTATTCGTTTTGTTAATATGGACGATTATTTAATTGGATTTTTATTATTAACATATTATTATGATGTTTAATTATGACAGCTCTAGGGTCAAAAAAGTTGATGATTCTCTTGTGACTGAGTTGAGAAAGATGATAGATCAACACAACCCCCATGCAAAGGCATTTAGAATGGCCAGAGATAGATTTAAGGATGAAGGTGTGGCAGATCTTAAGTTGCGCCTGCTTAGCACAAGAAACACTGATGCTCGGAGATATAATCACCCAACCTGCTCCGAGGTTGCAGCTCTTATTCTTGGTGATATTGATACAGATTACTCGCACAGGGACATTATACTTCAGACAAGGTCTGGTCAATTACAACGGATTCACGAATTGCATCCTTCGTACCTTGCGCTTCAATATCCATTGGCATTCCCTTATGGTGAGGATGGCTACAGGATTGACATAGGTTTAAGTGAAAGATGCAGTACTTCTACAAGGAAGAGGACAAGGG
The DNA here is from genome assembly GCA_027886185.1 of Rheum nobile. Taxonomy (NCBI): domain Eukaryota; kingdom Viridiplantae; phylum Streptophyta; class Magnoliopsida; order Caryophyllales; family Polygonaceae; genus Rheum; species Rheum nobile. Next base: position 469,578 of record WOAB01000292.1, on the reverse strand, counting down.
TGACGCTTAAAGAATTCTGTCAGTTTAGAATCCACGAGCGTCGAGGCGAAGCGGGAACACTGAGGTTATCTAGAAAATTGTATCAACAATTCTTGGTTGATGTTTATACAATGATTGAAGCAGAGAGGTTGAACTACCATCGAACTAATCAGTCTACCATACGGGCTGATTCATATACAAATATTTCAACGGCAACAAGCAAGGGTCAGACAGCACCAGCTTCAGTTGGAAAGCGAGTAATATTGCCATCTTCATTTACAGGTGGTCCGAGATACATGCAGCAGAACTATCAAGATGCAATGGCAATATGCAAACACAATGGTTATCCCGATCTATTCATAACATTCACATGCAATTCAAAATGGCCTGAAGGTGTGAAGTTTTGCAAAGAAAGGGGTCTACATCCAGAGGATCGTCCAGACATTATATGTAGAGTCTTTCACATGAAACTGGAGTCCATGGTAAAAGATTTCAAAGTTAAACAAATATTTGGCAAGGTTAATTCGGGTAATTTCTCTTTATATTTTTCAATTTATTATTTATTTTAATATAATTGATAAGTCTTATTTATTAAGTCATTTGGATGTTGTGCAGTTATTTACACAATCGAATTCCAAAAGCGTGGTTTGCCTCATGCCCATATTTTGTTGTTTCTGGATAAGGAATCTAAGTTGCCAACCACTACAGATATTGATAAGGTCATCTCGACTGAAATACCACACCCAACAGAGGATGTTGAGTTATACAATGCCGTGTCAAATTTCATGATGCATGGTCCATGTGGAGCTTCTAATCCATCATCTCCGTGTATGGCAGATGGAAAGTGTATAAAGTACTTTCCAAAACAATTTGTTGAACATACGGTTGTTGATGAAGATGGATACCCTGTATATAGACGGCGTGAAGATGGTATAACGATTGAAAAGAGTAAAGCCATTCTTGATAATCGGTATGTGGTTCCTTACAATGCATTTCTTCTATTAAAGTACAATGCACATATAAATGTTGAATGGTGCAATCGATCGGGCTCTATCAAGTATATGTTCAAGTACATAAATAAAGGGCATGATCGCGTCACTGTTGCAATAACACGGGCTGATGCAAACAAATTGGGTGATGATGGCATTGACGAAATCAAAAACTTCTACAATTGCCGCTATATATCGGCGTGTGAAGCTGCTTGGAGGATTTTTGGCTTTGATATTCATTACAGGACTCCTGCTGTTCAACGGTTGAATTTGCACCTTCCTGGTGAGAAAAGCGTTTTATTTGATGATGATGATCCTATTGATGCAGTGTTAAATGATCATGAGAGTGAAAAATCAATGTTTCTCCAATGGATGACGGCTAACAAGAAGTTTCCAGAAGGTAAAGATTTGACATATTCTGAATTTCCAGAGAAATTTGTTTGGGTACCTTCATCTAAACATTGGAAAAAACGTGATAGACGTGGTTCAATTGGAAGGATTTATCATGTACCTCCAGGTAGTGGCGAGAAGTACTATCTTAGAATTATGTTGAATCATATTAAAGGACCCACATGCTACGAAGATTTACGTACTGTTGAGGGTATAGTTTATTCTACATTTAAAGAAGCTTGCTATGCATTGGGGTTGTTAGACGATGACAGAGAATACATCGACGGGATAACTGAAGCAAGTTTTTGGGGATCAGCGCACTACATTAGGAGTCTATATGTTTTTCTTTTGTTGTCTGATAGCATGGCACAGCCAGAGTTTGTTTGGGAACAAACATGGAGGCTTCTAGCAGATGATATTCTCAACAAACAGAGGCGAATTCTACGAATTGATGGTATGTATTTCAATATTAATATTTAAATGATCATAATGTTAACTGCATTTACTCTTACATGCAGATTTTGTACTCATTTAATTGTTTTGACACGTGCATGCTATATATATATATATATGCAGATTTGCATCTAACAGATGAGCAACTTCAAAACTATGCACTTGCCGAAATTGACAAGTTATTACAACGGAATGGTAGTAGTTTGAGTCACTATAAAACCATGCCTCCTGTAGATTCAAGTCTTATTATCGAAGGTGTCAACAAGCTTATACAAGATGAACTTCGATATGACACGACAGTTCTAGCTGAGGAGCATGCTCAATTACTTTCAAGATTTACAATGGAACAGAAAGGGGTTTATGATGAGATCATGAATGCTGTTATATCAAATAACGGGGGTGTCTTCTTCTTATATGGTTATGGTGGAACATGCAAAACTTATATATGGAGGGCACTTTCATCGGCTATTAGGTCAAAAGGTGACTGTTGCTTCAAGTGGAAATGCGGCTCTCCTAATACCCGGCGGCAGAACTGCTCATTCCAGGTTTAAAATTCCTTTGCAAGTTCATGAGGATTCAACGTGTCATATATGTTTAGGTACAGAACTTTCTGAGTTGATATGTGCCGCCAAACTTATTATCTGGGATGAAGCTGTCATGACAAATAAGTTATGTTTTGAAGCTTTAGACAGGACATTACGAGATATTTTACGGGCTACAAATCCTCTTAGTTTAGAACAGCCTTTTGGAGGAAAAGTCATAGTATTTGGTGGAGACTTTAGGCAAATCCTGCCAGTTATCTCAAAAGGTAGCAGACAAGATGTTGTTTTTGCTACAATTAATTCCTCTTATTTATGGGATCATTGCAAAGTTCTTACTCTAACAAGAAACATGAGGATTCAACAAGGTACATCTGAATCTGAGATCCAAGAGGCAAATGAATTTTCTGCTTGGGTATTAAGCATCGGAGATAGGACTGTAGGTGTTGACAATGATGGGGAAGCGCAAATTGAAATTCCCGATGAACTATTGGTAAATGATTTTGAATTAGATCCAATTCCAGCTGTTGTCAAATCTGTTTATCCCTCTCTTATGGAAGATCAGTTGACTCCGGCATACTTTGAAGAACGAGCAATTCTTGCTCCAACACACGAAGAGGTAGATAAAGTTAATGAGTACATATTGTCTTCGTTGCCTGGTGATGAAAAGGTCTATCTCAGTTCCGATAGTTTATGCAAGACAGGTTCTGTTAAAGATAGTGATGCTGATATTTATTCGTCCGACTTCTTGAATAGTATTAGATGTTCTGGTCTGCCGAATCATGTACTGAAACTTAAGGTTGGGGTCCCTATTATGTTGTTTCGCAATATTGATCAGACTTCGGGTTTATGCAACAGGACGAGGTTGATAACCACGCAGCTTGGCAGTCATGTGATACAAGGTAGAATTATATCAGGCAACAATATTGGACATACGGTTTTGATTCCTCGAATGATCATGTCACCGTCAGACACTTCATTTCCTTTTAAGTTTCAACGAAGACAATCTCCCTTAAGTGTGTGTTTTGCTATGACCATAAACAAGAGCCAAGGCCAATCTCTTGCCAATGTTGGTTTGTATCTTCCACGCCCTGTTTTCAGTCATGGTCAGTTTTATGTTGCTTCTTCAAGGGTGACTAGCAAGAAAGGTTTGAAGATCTTGATTTCTGACAAAGACAATAAGAGATATAATACTACAACTAATGTAGTATACAAGGAAGTTTTTGATAATTTATAGCAATTTTGAATATCGCGCCATTTATTATGTTTACGTGTCATTTTCATGTATTAGAGTTAAATGACTTTTTTTTATTATGTTTTATCGTTCTAGAAGTATTGATGTAAAAGACTGTCTCTATTCCTGTTTGTAAGACTATTTAACCAATTTTTACGATTAATAAAGTTATGGAGAGTACTGTCTCTCTTTATATAATGTAATGTTTTATATCTTTAATTTGTTTAGTCAATTTTTCATTTTTTATTTAAATAACTAATCAAGTATATATTAAAACAATCATTATTTGATAATAAACATATATAATTTTTACAAATGTAAAATAAAATAAAAAAATCCCGTGCAAGGCACGGGTATTACACTAGTTGTGGTTTGAAATGTAATTCGATGGAAGAAAAAAGAACCGTGTGAATTTTTATTTTCAATAAAATCATATATAATGATCTTATTTGTGCATATCTTTTCACTTGGAAGAAAAATAACTTTAGTTCAATGGAATAAAAACAACTCTTATCAATTGCTCGTAATATGTCCATTAAATTAATGTAGGTGTGCGTTTTTGTTGAGAATAGATGAATACTGATTGTAGGGATGATAGGTCGATGGGTCGTGGGTGATTTTGAGTTTTTCGGATGATTTCGGGTTGAGTGTCTTAATTTTTTTCCGGATGATTTAGGATCAGGTGGCATTGGTTTATTCTGTGATTTCGGGCTATCGAGCTTGTGTTTCTATGTGATTTCAAATCAGTCAACTTCGGGTTTTCGGGTTATTTTGGATCGGGTAACTTCGGATTTTCGGGTGATTTCGATCGGACAACTTCGGGTTTTCAGGTGATATCGATCGGGTAACTTTGGATTTTCGGGTGATTTCGAGTATTGGGTTGATAATGGGCTAGTCTGTTTGGGTCGAGTTAAGCTCGGGCATACATTTTTTTATTCTTTCGGATATCAAACGGGTTCGGTTTCAGGCAGGTCGAGCGGGTCATTCGAATCGGGTCAAGTTTTGACAGCCCTACTTACCATTAGCCGTTTATAAATTTGAGCTTCTAATTTATTTGGGATTGAGATAGATAGAGCTATAGATTTTAGAGTTAAATTCGGGTCAATTACTTCTTTTTTTGAAATGTACGGTTTTTATAAATTTCCAAATCATTCAAATAACTAGAGCTGATTATCGGTTTAAAACCGACCCGAACCAAAATTAAATTTCAGAATTTAGTAAACCAAATCGATCGTACTCGAATCGATTCGGATTTGGTTATGTTTTATCTGGTTCGGTTTTGGACCGAAATAATCTAACATTTTGAAATTAGGGTAATTGAATTAGCTTATTGAAACAAGTTTTAATGCACAAAATCAAAATTAGACCAAATCGAATTTGGATCGAAATGGAGCGAACCGAAAAAAGTGTTACTAGTTTATCTAAAAATTTGATTGAATCAAACCGAAAACCGAGTATTGTTTTCATGCGAACCAAAAATCGAACCGAATATATATAATCAGTTCGGTCCAAAACACTGAAATCGTTGAACATCCCTACAAACAACTAATCCTTGTAATATGTTGTTTTTGCAAGTTTATATATAACACTCCATAATCACAAGTTTACCAGCTCTATTTCACATTCCTGTTATAATGATATTGAATTTTGTATAAAAATATAATTTATCCTTCAAATTTGATTTGTAGTAAGTTACTACACATCAAATAGAGCTGAAATCTACCACATTATAAATTATAAAAATATAATTTATGGCCTAGTTGGCCAACTAGGCCATAGGATTCTAATAAAGTGTGATATGATAAGGTAGTCACATTGACATCTAACAAGTTGATCTCAATGGGCGGTGACTTTTCATAGGCGAAGTCACTTCAATGGCAATAAAAGCTTGGTAATTTAAAGGCGTGACAAGTAAATATTGTCCATCCATAAAATTCCATAAGAATGCTAGTACATTGTACAACTTTTAGTTTGACAAGGGGAACAGAGAAGAGCATGTGCAATTGTGCATGGTAGAAGAGAGCTAGGCTAGGATCTTTAATTAATGCAACAATAATCTTATTTGGTGCAACACATTTAATTCCACTAGTCATACGTACTCCAATTTTTACTCTCCCCCTCAACACCCAACTTTAAAGTGTGTTTTTGTTAGCATAAATAAGGTTTAGAAACATACTCCAATAAATGTGAAGCTTTCACCCTTCAATAAATGGAAGAAGAAAGAAGGGAGTTTCTTTGCTCTCCTCTGCCACGTACGACTGCAAAAACTGGAAGAAAGGCAGCTTAATTGCTGTCATGTACAGTTTGTTGGGCATTACTTTCCATCTCATTAACACCAACCTAACTATTTAATAGGTTAAGTCCCCATCCTAAGAGGCCTCTTATCATCCAATGGGTTCTGTGAACATGTTTATAAATTACTGTACTTTATAAAGTAGATTAATTACATATAAGACCTAGGTAACAAAATGCCATACTCCCTCCGTTCAGATAAGATTGTCATTTTAGCCCAAAATTCATGTTTTTTTTTTGTTATTTTAGGTGTTTAGTTAATAATTTATTGGTGAGTTACGATGTTTAACATCGAAAATTGTGTTTTTTGACTCTTTTTATACAAACTATCTATGTTTATTGGCTACAATTGAGATGAGTTATTAAAGCATTGTAAAATTTAAGAAAAAATTATGAGAATATAGGATAATTATTGTATTTCTTAATAAGTATGTCAAACTTTAGAGTAATAATCTTTTTTATACGGATTGAGTATATAATACTCCCTGTTCAATTGAGTCTTGTTTGGAAAAACTAGTGTTTGTTTATAAACACCTTTTTTAAAATTTTATTTTTATATATTTTAATAAACGTGTAATAAAATTATGGATACGGATCCGATGGAAAATAACGCTTAGGTGAGAATACACACATAATGCATAAATCCATGCATATGATAAGATGTGTATGAAATTTTGTCTTTATGTGCATGACTTTTCACTTACACATAGTCACATATACAATAGAAAATATATACACATACATGCAAAAATCCATGTACATCCTGAGATGTTCATAAAATTTTGTCTGTATATGCATGAGTTTTAACACACATATATATTCACACACACATAGTAAAAAAATATATGTACATATTGTGATGTGCATGGATTTTTGTCTCTATGTGCATGAGTTTTAAATTACACATAGTCATCATATAGTACAGATTTATGCACATACATACATGCAAAAATCCATACATATATCTTGAGATATGCATAAATATTTGCATGTATGTACATGAACTTTCACTTACCAAAATCATACACATTTTGTATTCTCATATTTTTAACTAAAGGATCATTTTCACATGAACCTTTCCTAAATTATTTTAATTTTTTTATACTAATCACACTTTTATCCAGTATATGGGCAACATTTGTTAGCAGATCATTACTTCGTTGATCTTCAAAGGCACCAAAAGAAGGAAAAAAGGATCTGGGATAAGCAGGGATTAGTAGTGGTTTTTTTTTGGGTCAAAAGGGATTAGTAGTGGTTGAAGGATAAATAAATACTCGCAGCTACGTGTCACGATCGCATCGATGAGCTCCGTTTACGTATCAAAATTCCTCTCTTCATTCTCGTGATATTGTCTTCGAGAACCCTCGTCTAACTACAAAACAAACTTTGCTTTGGGCTTTGTTTATTTCCCGTAATTAGCGGACCATTAATCCTGCATTCTACTACGGCTTTGCTTCACTCCATTAATCTTAATTACATCAAGCTTCGTTTAATTAACTGCTCCAGATTTTGTGGTGCTACTGTCAAAAGTCGTCGTAGATGATTCTACTCCGTATGTAAGTATGCATTGTTTTAGTAATGTATCGTGTATGATGTATAGACCGATATATATATTAGAGCAAAGTGGAAAATGCAAAAGCAAATCATAAAGGGAAATGTTAAATGGTAAGTAAATTTCTGCGGATTGTAATCTTGACTATGATAGAGAATTTATGATAAGGATTCTCTTTTTATCTAGACTAGACTAGACTCGGCTGCACATGCAGCTGCTTTTCTTAATTCTTATTCAATCTATAAACTCCAATTGCAATTGGTTTACCCAAAAATTTCCCTCAGAAAATCTTTGCAAAATGAAAATACGAAATCAGCAAAGAAAGCGACGGGTGAAGGAGTTTATCACAAAACATATATCAGGATCCTTGAAATATTTATTTTACTATCTGCAAATTTCTTGTTTTATCTAATCTGAACCTCGTGTATGCTCGAATAAAAATATTAACCAGTATAAGATTTAGACAATGATATATCGAAAAGTAATAATTAGATAAACATATTAACGAGGATTTGCAAACGGGGTCCACGAGATCCACGCAAAGATTCGGAATTTAATTAAAGATGAGGAAAATAGATAAGCAAGTGGAAGGAGGGTCCAAAACTCCTAATCTCCGCAGTACTTTAACGGCCACTAACGATTCTTCACTTTTTATTCTTGTAGCTGCCTGTCTTTTCTAACGTCCCCAAAAGGCTATCCAACGGCTCACACTCCTCTTTGCATTTAATCTCGTCCGTCCAATATTAAACCTGCCGTCATTTTTCCAATTAAAATATAAAAATGTTCTAATAAATCTTTATTACTGCATATTTCTATAGTCAAACATAATTAGTTTATATATATATACCAAACAATAGCACCGTACATACTTATTTATGTAACTTTAAACTACGTACGTACATAATAAAGTTCATACATATAATTGGACAGTGAAATAACAAGACTATGATACTTATGATTAGAATCTTCTTTATGTTATGTGCAAGCATGTGACTAAAAGTTAATTATTCGGGAGTGCATGTCTTTTAGTATATTTAAATTGTGATTATATATGAATTATCAGGCTTTTTAGCTGCAACACCACGATTAGTAGAAATGCAACCAAATAATATTCCTGAGATTTGGTTTGTCTGAGGTTCCACTTACCGACTTACGTATCCAATTAAAGTTAGCTATGTAGCTAACCTAATTATCGCTGTTCCTCGTGAATGCATGGCCCTATATATATTTATTTATATATTTTAAGCTGAAATAATAATCTTTCATCCCTTTTTCAATTCGTATATATAGCTATGCAAAACATGCTGACTCAGACCACCAAACTTGGGCTAATGTACATTTGTACATCCACAAAAAGGCTTGATCGATCGATATACTTTTCTTGGACGTGGTCGTTAGTTTGATTTTCGTTGATGGCTTCGTATAAGCTGATCAAACTTTTTCTCTTTTCCTAAAAAGCTCAATTTTTCGCACATTAAATAATTAAATATTCCATGTATTATCTTTGTTGAGTTATAGAGTTACGACACACAATATCTTATAGCCAGTTTGATATCAAGATATCAAGTATGAATATAAGATATCAGTCATATTTATATCTGTGTTTGGTATATCCGGATATCGATATCAAATTGATATATGTTGTTTGGGATAAGTAGATATCAATATCAGTGATATCAAAGTGATATTGGAGTGCTATTTTGATATCTTTTAGAAAATTGGTATATCAAACATATCACTCATATTCATATCCATATCCGATATCTTGATATCACCCATACTCATATCTTAATATCCATACCGATATCTCATATCCTTTATATCGATACCAAACGAGCCCTTAATAGATTGTTACAAATTATATTAAGTCAACAATTACTCCATTAATTAAGGGGAGCTAGTGACACACACTGATGACATGTATATGGCTTTCTATCTGCTGTTTTCCACCATATCTCAGAAATTTATTTCATTTAAGCATTCGATTCATTTTAATCGTTCTTGCCCTACTTAATCTAGCTAATACCTCCAATTGGCTTATTATTGAACTTCAATCTTTTCAGAGAGAACTAAATATTATTGGATTTAGATATTGTCGATCACTTTTAAATAGAAATTGTTTAAAAACATATATACGTCTATCCCTTTATATATATCAATATTATAAATTTTCGAAATTATTTGTTTGACTATATGGAAAAAATGGTTGTAACATGGGAATCTACTATATAACTATTAAATGCAAATACTTGCTAAGCCATGTGGCGTTCCTACAATAACCCCAAAAAAATTCGCCACGTGGCATCTCAGTATTAAATTTGACACATGCATGACAGCCTATGGTTTTTTTAGATTTAAATTAAAAATCACAAATTTGGAATATTCTACAGTTACCTTAAATTAAAGATCAATCAAAATAAATTTATATTACTTTATTTCCTTAATTAATATATTTCCACTGTGGATGGATTTGGGATTTTGGAATGTTTGGATTTAGATGACAACGTGTCAGCCTAGTATATGTTAGTAAAGACATTTATTAGGGGGAAACTTCGAGTTTTTTTCTTTCAAAATAGAGAAATAAAATATAAAGAAAATCTATTATATATACTAAAATAAAATATAATAATGTCATATGGCATGTTCACAACATATAATTTTATTTTTGTACTTTTTAAAATATATTAATTATATATTAGTGATTTCTATCATAAACATACTACTAATCTTTTCTTATATTTAAATATAAATTAATTAGAAAGATTACAAATTAATTAGGAAGATTACAAATCAATTGTGAATCTCACAATCTCCTTTTATATTAATTATATTATCTTAAACCTATTTTGATTTAATTTGTTAATTTAATACTCATATTAGTTTAAATCTACTATATAACTACTAAATGCAAATACCTGCTAAGCCACGTGGAGCTCCTACAATAACCCCAAAAAAATTTCGCCACGCGACATTCCAGTATTAAATTTGACACGTGGCAGCCTATGTTTTTTATAGATTTAAATTAAAAATCATAAATTTGGAGTATCCTACAGTTACCTTAAATTAAAGATCAGTCGGAATAAATTTATATTACTTTATTTCCTTAATTAATATATTTCCACTTTATTCTCGGTAAGCTAATATATGCAGATTTGATATGAAATAAAAATACTGATCAACTGTATGATTTTGTGCAAAAATACTAAACATGTAGATCTCATACAAAACCAACACAAATGTGCAATGTACCTAATATATGGAGATTTGCATATGCACGGCTGGTTACAAAACCGTGAAATAGATGCAATGTACCTAATATATGCAGATTTAGCATAAAAAACTCAACCTGCTATGTTATGACAAATAGCACACAAACTAAACTTGGTGACAAATATACTTTTGTAACCAAAACAAATGCTGCAAAATTTAACCTGTTGGAATGAACCAAAAATGAACTTGCTGCAAAATATTTGCCTGATACACATTTCTAAATCAAGAAAATTCCGGCAAATTTAAATCTACTGGATTGAACCAAAAAAAGCCTGATGATTGAACCACAAATGAACTTGTCCCAAAAAATAAACCTGTTACACTTTCCTAACCAAATAAATTGGATTGCCCAAAAAATAACAATACACTTTATTAAATGCCTCAAAAGTATAACAAATCTGCAATTTCCAAAAACAACTGTGTGGATTTTATTACAAAAATACCACAATAAAATCAAAACCCTAAAGTCAACATTAATAAATGATATTCCAAATATACTGCATAGTTAAAAAATGTAATAAAGGATACCCTAAAGTCAACAATATACTACATATCCATGTTTTCCATAAGTGTAGAACCAAATATTTTGATCCTTTTAGCACGATCTTGCAGCATAAATTCAATGCTTTTAGGGGTTATAAAACTACAACTCCTCCCACAATATCGGTACAAAACAGTTGAACCATATCAAAATTACGGTTATACAATCGATTGTTCATCTTTTAGCAGGTATGAGCAAAGAACTAAACTTATTTGTTTGCAGAGATATTATATACTGATTATTATGCATTGATTGATGAAAATAGCCAAACTGAATACTGATTATAATATTATGTATACACTCTATACGATTTAGGTGTTTGTTAATATTAAGTAGTTATTAGAAAACTGATTACAAACTAATTTTATTTCCTAAGTCTGAAATGCACAGAGATGAGTTTATGAACACATATTTTTAAATGATCGAGGATTTGTTAAATGATGTCCCCATTTCTAGCATAATTTCATTACTTATTGATTTAGTTTGATAATTGCTAGATAGTTAAATGTTGTGCCTTTCAGAGTGGTTGGCGTCTTTTGGTCACTTTAGCTACTCTTTAGTTACTCTTTAGCATGTAATAATAAGTTTTATTCTTCTGGTCAATTTAGCTATTCTTTAGCATGTAATAACAGTTTATTAAAGCTACTAAACTGAATTTATTTACTACACTGGATAAGGCACAAATATTAGAATAAACTGAAAGATTCTAATGTTTGACAAAACTACAGTTACAAAAAATTCTTTAGCATGAAATAATGTTTGACATTCTAATACTTACTACACTGGATAAGGCACAAATATTATAATAAACTGAAAGATTATAATGTTTGACAAAACTACGGTTACAAAAGATTCTTTAGCATGAAATAATGTTTGACATTCTAATACTTACTACACTAGATAAGACACAAATATTGTAATAATATTGTATCTCTTTGATTGTACTTTCTGATTTTTTTATTAAGTTGATGGTTATGATAGCAGAGAAAAAACTAAGAAGTTGTTCAATTCTAGGAGGCATCGAAACTAAAAGGTATTGTTTATGTTTATCTGCTTTGATTTGTAATGTTTGATTGTGTTTATTTACAACTAAATCATTAGTCTTCAGTTGTATGATTTAGGTTAACTCTCTAACTGATTTAATAAAATCCTATTGTTTATACTTAACTTCTACGGATTTAGTTCTAGGTTACTGAAACTATGTAATAAAGCTAATCTACTGACTACTCTATGCAAAAATTAATCAGAGTTTAAAGCTAAACTACTAACTTCTAGACATACCTTTATTGTCTTTCAAACAGCTTAAGCAATACCAATCCAAAATTTGTAATTTCTGAGTTCAATCTGAGCTCCCACATGGCATTCCTATACCATGAATAAATCATTTTAATTAGTGAATAGAGTTAAATAATATATTAAAATAGTCATGTTAAGTGTAAAACTGTAAATAGATAGAACCATGACCTTATTGTATATTTTCAATCAGAGTAAGAGGTGTATCTTGGAGGAAAAATGCTCAAACATGTAATTGTATTTTTTAATAATTCAGTAATTAGAATACAAGTTAATGAGTAATAAAAGATAGTCTTCATTTAGTATAGGAGGCATTCCTTTAGATCTTTCAGTTTAGGTTAGAGTTTTGCTCTTGGCTTATGTGTCGAGTCCAATCCCACATGGAATTTCTATAACAAAATAAATAAGTTAAGTACATAATAGATTTAAAAATTAAATTAACATAGTATGATGTTAATTTTAAAGATAAATAACCAAGACCTAGAAGTATATCTTGAATCAGAATAAGAGATGTATCTTGGATTTCATATGTTGAAACCTGTAATTGGAAATTATTTAAAATCAATAATCACACTACCAGTTAATTATGATAAAGATAGGCTAAATTTATATGGTACAAGCACTACCTTGCAGAATATGATTCAAAGTGAACTTCACATTCTAGCAATCTGATTTCCAATTCAGAACCATTTAAAAGTATAGGGTATATTTTCATATCTATAAGAAACAGTTTGAAAGTCAGTAATTATATTATAAGTTAAGAAGCAAAAAGAAATAATCTAAATTGAAATGACAGAAGGACTACATTGCATACTATGCTCATATTGAACATGACATTCCCAATGTAATATTTTTTTGTTATCAGTGATAGCTCGTGTACTCACATGCAATCAAAGAGAGTAAACAATTGCAAAGAATATGAGATATATAGTAAGTTTATCTAGAAAAGCACGTTACAATTAATTATTATTTTTTGTATTCATATTTTTAAATATGTCGATTTGGTTTTATGAAATTGTAAATATACATATTGGGCCAATTAGCCCATTAAATATTAGCATCATAAATATATATATATACTTATTTTATGGACGAAGTAGCCCATTGATTTTTTAGTAATCTGAAATGTTAAATTTTTCGACTATGCAATTTTTTAATCTGTCTTCTTTCAATTGATTTTTTGTACGAATCATTTTTTCATTATAGCCAAGCAATCATACTATACTTCTCAAATTTATGTAGCTAAATGTATAATATTGTTGAACAATTAAATCACAGAATACAAGTGATTCATATAAAAAACCAAAATATCAATGTTTACTTAAGAATTAGCACCCAGTTATATCCAAACTCCCCTTGATTTTTGTTTGTTCACGTTTTGTTGAATAAATTCATTCGATGATTTCAAACGGAAGGGATGACCAGAGTTATAGATAAATATATAAACATAGAGACAGATTGAGAGAAAGATAGACTCACGAAAATAAACCATGCTTGGTTCGGACAACTTCGGACTTTGAGTTCAGAGGAAAACTCCAGATGGGCTTCGGAACTTGCGATCCATATCTTCTTTCTCCGAGAAAATTAGGGTTTTGAGAATCTTCCAGTAGCAACTCCAGATCTACTCATCAAGCCGTTTTTTCCTTTGCATGTTACATAAAAAAAAAGTAGAAGAGATGTTTTTCTTTGGATCTGATAGAGATAGTCGATGGATTTGAACATGCAAAGGAGATTAAGCTCCTTTTTTTCCGGATCTGTGAGCTCTAGATCTTCTTCTGGAGTTTGTTTAGGGTAGATATTCATCATTGGGTCACAAAAAAACTCGGATCTGTAATCTTTAGATTAGAGTATTTTTGGAGAAAAAAACTTGGATCTGAAAGATTTACAAAAAGAAAGAGAAGTAGATTGTGGACAGAATTTCCAAAAAAGGAAATATGAAGAAAATCCCAAAAATTTTAATTTCTAATGAGAAATGGAAATGGAATTTGAAAGAAGCAAAAATGAAAGAATGTTCTTCCCTGTTGAACATAAAAGAGAGAGAGGGACACCGAAACGGAAAGGAGACGAAAGATAAATGGTTAAGGTTTGTCTGATCGGTGAATTTATAATTTTTTTAAAATACAAAATAAATGGAAAATGGGCTAAAGAACTAGGCTTGATCTGCAATGATTGGCTGGAACTAATTGGGCTTTAAGTCCATTTATTATTTAAATGGGCTAATTGAAGTCGGACATGTAACTGGACTTGATTTAAAAAATATGAAGCCTATTATTAACTCAATTTGATGTATGTGTTATTATTTTTAGACTATTCCAATATTATTTTGGCCCATATGTCCATTTATTATTTATAAATTTTATTTTTAATATTAAAATAAATATTTAGTATGTACAAAGTTGTATTATTTAAAAGTGTTTATATATTATTATAAACTTAAATAAATGATTAGTTTGTATATTTATTTATTTATTTTGTCTATCCCCATATGAAAAACTACTTAGCCAAATTTTACTATTAATAAAGTTATGGAGAGTTTCGCCTCTTTTTATATAATATAATTTTTTAATATCTTCAATATTTGTATTCAGTTAGTCATTTTTTATATAAGAATTTCTCTACTTCTATAACAGTCATTAACTAAATATTTCTATATGAATAAAATATATAATTTTAATATACTATTTTTACAAATGTAAGAAAAAATAAACAAATCCCGTATAAGGCACGGATACTACACTAGTATACAACTAGAACACAAAATAGTCAACATTAGTGTTTTTTCACAGCTTGTTATTTTAGAATAAATAAATAGGTACTACAATTTCAAGACTGATCCATTTATATCATGTAACAATTTCAATTGCTAAAAAAACCTTCACAATTTCAAGACAGTAATTTTCAACAATAACAAAAAAAGCCTCATCTTTTTGACTGGGGTATTATTATAAAGTCAACAATACAATCGATTATGCATATTCCACATGCTACCTTATTCCGACATGCCTATAATAATTACAATAATTCCACTTTTGGACCAACAATTACCTTTTTTTTTTACTTACCAGTTAACCACGTAGTACCTAGCAGTAATAATTATCCCTTCCAGAACCACCAACCCTACTTCTTACGCCGGTGGCAACCCCGCAGTCAAATTAAATTGCACGAACATATGATAATGTCATAATTATTTCCTATTTAAACTAGTTGAGGTTTCCTTACTCTTTTACCGTGGTAAGAAAAAGATAAAAGGAGAAAGAAAAGTAAACACTTGTGATTGTGTAAGCGGGAGGTAGTCAGGTTGGAATTAATGGACTGTAACGGCTGAAGCATGCAAAACCATGTGCAGGGTTGGGCCCACAAATGGGCCAGGCCCATTAACAGACTGGGCAAGTTGAATCACAATTTGAACAGCTGGATAGAGTACCCTTAAGTCGGAACAGCAGGGATATACTTTCATTGTTACGTCAAAAAATGTGGCCACAAGAGTACACATTGACATTAAATGTATATGTGACAAATAAATATGCCTCGATATATAATTACATGTGAAAATAGTTTGAGTTAGGTTTTTTCCTCCTTGGATGCCAGTCGTATTTGATTAAATTTCCACGCGTTCTTTTTAGTAATTATTAACCTTGAAAAGAAAAGGATGTTTCATGTTTGTCACAAGAAAGGAATGGAGCAAATTTAAAGCAAAATAAAATGAATATAAGGTAACATTATATACCATATAGTAATATGTTTCCAGATAGTTATTTTCTGTTAAGAAAAACAGATGCTAGTAAAGAAATAACCAAACATTTTTTTTGTTACTGTAATGATTACGCATATATTCATTGCTAATTAATTAAATTGATTGAATACAAAGAGTTGTCCCTTTGACGGATAGCTTAACATCTTCGTGACATAAAATCTATCACCCAAAAAATAAATAAAGAAACATGCATGTATGATGTATCTATAAAAGAGAGAATAGGAGGATACAAGAGAAATATATATAATACTATTATTTCAATCCAAATAGAGTATCCAATTACGCTAGTGAAAGTGCATCCAGCCATCAACCAATTGAATTAGAAAAGATCCCAAATGTCCCAATTCAAAATTCGTCATGAGTGCATATGAAAATTATGAAAGAATTTTCAACCTCTTTAACAAACATATAAGCGCAAAACTTTTATTTCATAACTTATTGGATCTCATCTCTTAAATGTTTAAAAATGACCAGCTAATGACGTCATAGATATCTGATCATATTACATTTTTTCGATCTTTACCTATTAACTAAAATTTAAATGATAATACGATTTTTCTAACCTTTAATTTATTGTTTTATATTTAAAATATTAGGTTGCTCTCCAAAAAATATTAGGTTCAATTTTAGTTAATTATTTAAATTTTCAAATAAATATTCAATATACAATTACGAAAACAAATTAGGTAAATGTTGTTTTTCTTCATCACAAATATTGATGTTTGAAACATGCATATGATATATTAATTAATGAATAATGAAGCCCTAATCTTCTTTGCCTTAACTTAACTTAATTGACATGTGTATATGCACATGCCGATTTAGGGGGTCCTGTAGGGTTCGGTGACACCCTCCCCTCGACGAAGTTATATATAAATAATTAGTTTTTTAGTTATATATATATATATATATTAATGTGTTCTATTTTAATAGAATGGATTGTTAGTTCAAATGGTTATGGAGTAAGAGTTTAATACCAAAGGTTTGGGTTTCGAGTCCTTCATCTTTTATCTTTTAAATTATTATTTTTTTTCAAATAAATAACAATGTGTGTCATTTTTTTCCCACAACAATTATGAAATGGGTTATAACTTTTGTAAAGTAATTGAATTAATCTCACAATATATTTAAAACTAACATTTTATAGGTAGTTCTCCTTACTATTTGTCCAAAAATGTTTTAAAATTAGAAATTAGTTATAAATAATTTTCAATAACATAAAAATCCACCTAGTATATAAGGTTTATCAAGAAAAATTACACAAATAGAATATGTGATTAAAAGACATTTCTAATCCACCTAGTATTTTGTTAATAAATTAAATAATTAAGTCCACCAATTAATTTTTGCATTTATATAGGGCCATACTATTCGGCGCATAGGCATTTTTGCCTTTTGACGCATAGGGCTCGCGCGTAACGTGAGAATAGGCTTCCCGCGTTACGCTCGGGAAGACACCTGTTCAAGCCCCACACGTAACGTGTGAGACTGTCCCACACGTTACGCGTGGGACACATCCACACGTTACGTGTGGGTACATGCCACACGTAACGTGTGGGTACATGCCACACGTAACGTGTGGCATGGATCTGGCTTTAAAAGCCAGATATTGCTCTCCTCCTTCATTCATTCGAATCCGCAATTCTTGTTGCTCTCCTCGTTACGCGTCTCTTTGCTCTCCTCGTAACGAATCGATCGACTCCGCGCATTACGTTCGAGATATTTGAAAGGTTAGTTATTACTCGTCGTTGTTTGATTTGTTTTGTTAGATTTGAAGTTATTGGTTAGGAATTGTAGATCTATGTTATTTTGATGTTTAGGGTGGTAGATCTATGCTTTGGGGAAGGTTTTGTGGTTGTTTTTGATTTTTTGGGTAATTTTGAAGTTATTGTTTGCATGAGGATTTATGTTGAATTTTGTGTGAAAATATGGAAGTGGAAGTGATAGTATTGATAGATTTGTAAAAAATGTGGAATTTTGGATGAATTGCATGTATATTTTGATGAAAAAAACTCACCGGAATTGTGAATGCTCGTCGGAGAAGACGGCCGGAGAGTCTCCGGAGTGCCGCTGGCGACTCCCCGGCAAATTGAAATGTGCACATTCACACGTAACGTGTGAATGTGCACCACACGTTACGTGTGACGTTAGTTCACACGTAACGTGTGAATTCTCTGCATCTGGGCTTCTGGTTCACCGTGAACAACTCGGTCGAAAACTCGGCCGAATTGTTGACCGAGTTGTTGGCTGTAAATTTTTTGGGTAATAAAATGTCTTGATATGTAACCGCAGATGGAGCATGGGGACAAAACTGAACGTCGGATACGCCGCAACCTTGTACGTGAACAGTCCTATAGGACTGGTGAAGAGGTCGACAGGTTTAGGAGGCAACGGAGGAATGTCTGCTACCGAGATGATGAGACCGGCGCATACCAGACTGGAGCCGGTAGCAGTAGTGGCGCATACCAGACTGGAGCCGGTAGCAGTAGTGGGGTCGCTGGAATGATAGGAGTTCAGAGCTTGATGGCGGTTCCTTCTTCTCATGGAGGTAGGGCAGAGTCTGAGCCTCTTCACAACTATCGGGACTACCAGGGGAGTCCGCTGCATGGTTATTCTGATACAATAGATCAGAATAACTACTACGAGCGGAATTTTAGTCCTTCGGTACTCCCGCCGCACGTGAGCCCTCATCGTATCCCGAGGGATTATTATCAGGGGGTTGATGAGCAGGACAACCCGTGGGAGAATCCGGCATTGTACCCGAACGCTCCCTATCATCAGCCGATGGTAAGTACATTTAGTATAACATGCATTTGTTTACAAATTCTTATTGCATATGATCAATTTAATAAATGTAGGATCAGGCAAATACATGGGGGACTCAGGACCAGTCCAGCAATGTCTGGATCCCAAGAGATGACGCTCCGGGCGGGGACGAAGAGCCTCAGGAAGCCTCTTCTTCGCGGGCAAAACCACCTCGATCAAAGAAGAATGTGAGATACGACCCTGAACTGGTGGTGAGCGTTCCTGGAGGTCCGGAGAGCCCTGAACTCCTAAAGAGTTTTGTGAACCACGTGGCGTACCTCCTCTACCAACGCGTTGTAAGTTACATGTAACTGTATTTTTTTTAATTATTAATCTTGATTTGAATAAGTCCGAAGGATTACTTAATTATGTTCATATACAGACGGTGCCACCCTTGAGGTTCCAGCAGCGAGGGAAGCAGTTACGCTCATGGCGTTGCACGTTGGAAGATGCGTGGGGTAGCATGGCGTCTGCGTCCAGGCTATGTCATCTATCAGACATCATGCACAAGCATGTGGATGAGACGCTGATCGGTGCCTTCGTCGAGCGTTGGAAAACGCTGTGCCCCTAAACTTGTCCATGGCCTTCTTCCCGAAGTCTTCAATATTCTTCCTCACATGCCGCCTACATAGGAGGAATTTTGCTGTTGGAAACTGCTTCTCTAAGGCGTTCATCAACGCCTTTTCCCGATCAGTGACCACACATGTAGGTGCTCGTTGTACCTTGGCAAACATCTTAGCAAGTTGCTCTATGGCCCACTTGTAACTGTCTTCGTCCTCCTTCTCCAGAAACGCCCCCGGCAATAGGGTACGGTTTAGGGTTACTATTTATCTTTAACTAAACTGTGGGTTAGGGTTTAGGGCTATTTATCTTTAATTAATAAGGTTGAATTTGGGTATGCGAGTTACATTATTTCTGAGATTGAGGAGAGGAACTTACAATTAGGGTTTAGGGTTACATTGCTGAAAAGTTATTAATGCTAGTGGTTGAGGTCTTTAATGATAGTGGTTGGGGTCATTTTATACTACAGTTGTATACAGATGTATATTAGTTGTCAAACACATTCATTTTCACTATATAAGAGGCATTAGGGTTGCAACAAGTCCAATACAAGCGGGATTGAAGATTCATTTGTGGGTAAGCTTCTTCTTCCAGTTTCTTTCGATTTAGTAACTGTGATTGGCCTTTTCATATTAATGGTTTGTAGGAAATCAAGCACCACAAATAATGGCATCTTCATCCGAATCATCATCAAACCCAAATAGGCACCATCAACAAATGAGTGCTCCACAATGCGAGTGTAATTTGAAAGCCATTATCCGTACTTGAGATTTGCAGTGGAACTACGGAATGAGGTATTGGGGATGCCCAAGACTGGGGTGTTTATACAGGAAGTATATTGATTCAATGTACGAGGACAGGGCACACGCGGTTATTCGACAACAATGGAGGGAAAACAAGATCTTGTTAAGGAGAATCAAGATCTTGTTAAGCAAAATCAAGATCTTGTTAGGCAAAATCAAGAACTTTTACAAGATCTGGATAAGATGCGTAGGTATAACCGCAATCTATATAATGATGTACATCGTAAACTGCCTTGATGTCGTATCTTTTGTGTAATGTTGTTTACGTACTACCCTTTGTAGGGAGACATGATATGCCGCGAAGTTTTACCAGAGACTATCCTAATTTCTTCAAACGCAACTAGGCGATATCTTTTATTTTGTGCTAGGCTTTCTAAGTTTATGAAAAAATTGTATTATTTCTTGCATTGTGAGTTAAATGTTGTTGTAGTCATCCAACGTAATGAACAAGTCTATTCTATCTTTTATGTTGATTATTTTGGGACATTCTTTTTATTAATTTTAAATAAACAACTACATAATAATATAATGTAATGTTCATACACGTAACATTGTAATATATATAAAATCCCTAAACCTTAACATTAAACCATAAATAAATACTACAAATATACAATAATATGACCTACACAAATACCATAAACCCTAAATACTACAAATACAATTATATTATATGAAAATCACACGTAACGTGTGACTGTAATCCACACGTAACGTGTGAAAACATCCCACACGTTACGTGTAGAAGTGAGTCACACGTTACGTGTGGATTACAGTCACACGTTACGTGTGAACCCTATGCGCCAAAAGGCAAAAACGCCTATGCGCCAAAAAGTAATCATGTTTATATATGTAGTGTTATATATATTGATTCAATTCACTGATTGCACAAGTGGGGGTGGGGGTACGGATGGAAGCGATTTTGTGAGAAGCATCGAGTCAAAAGTTCATGCTGATGTGCTTTGACGACAAGAAATATGGGCTATTTGGAACCCGCGGGCTATACACATCCATGAGTCCAGGTGGATCCAGACACCCTCCCCAGCCCAATCCTGGCTCTACCCGGGTGTGCGAACTTGATTTATGAGTCAAAGCATGACCCAAATCCATATTTGCTCGGATCTAATCCAAAATCTTTGAAAAGCACTCTCATTACTCTTACCCAACGATATGCATATATATATATATATATATATATATATATATATATATATATATATATATATATATCTCCTTGAGAGATTGCAAATATATCTACCTTTTGATGTAATAAATAGCCATTTGCACAACCAACGATTACTTTACGTATTATCTCTTATATGTGCATGTTGTTATGACTAGTCAATTCATATACCAAACAGGATATCTTCGTAATCTAAAGTGATATTACATTCTTTACTATACCATGTTAGAAAGAGTATACAGAAGTTGACAACTTTATTTCATTTACTAAAAGATGAGCATTGTTTAGTTTCAGAATAGTATAAGCCATTAACTACCACATCAATATGATCGACGCCATGAATATCTTTCTACAAATTAAGATAAGGTCATTTGGACTTGATAACATCCAGAGGTTAAGATAATGGTCGATTCAAAAACTCTGTCATCTAATGAATATGTTTTAGTTTTTTTTATCGATCTTTATAATATTATGGCTGCAAAAAAAAAAAAATTGTCTTGCATAATCACAGTAATTAAAGGATGATCTTGCTCGTAGGTCGTGGTTGTTATCGTTGGCTCAAATGAGTAAAGAGATAATTGAACACAAAATCTTCAGTTAAATAAATTGTCTTGTTTGGGTGAACTGAACTTTTGAAATAATAAAAAAATAGGGTAATAAACTTTAGAAAAAATAATAATTTAACAGCAAGTATGCATATAATTAAAGTATTTATTTGGATGAAAATGAAAGGGAAAAAACAAACAGTTAATCAGGGTTTGAAAGTGACTAGACATATTAACATTTCAACCTGCCAATATCGAAATTTTCCAAACGTGTTTCTTTTAAGACAATGGTTAGCAAAAAGAGAGAAGAAATTGTAGGACATGTTTGCTACAATATGTTCCAAGTAAATACCACGTACTGTTCATTATCCAGACCAATCCTAGCAATTTCACATGATTGTAGGTCCCAGAGTTTTTTTTTTTTTTTTTGGGTGAAATTTCTTGGTTACAATTTTCCTGGGTTGTATTTCTTTTAAATGAATTGTACTCCCTCCGTCCCTTTTTTTTCTTTCCGATTTGATATGACACACTTATCGAGATGAATTTTGTATCGTTAATATATCTAATTACATATTAATAAAAATTATAATTTTTTAATATTATTAAAGTACTACGAATCAAATAAGACCCCACATGACTATATTTTTTCTTATATATTAGAAGAAATTTCAAAGATTCTTTTCAACTATGAATAGTGTATAAAAACGAAACGGGAACATAATTAAGGGTCGGAGGGAGTAATATCTTTCTCGGTGGACCTGTCAAAACTAGGTTAGTTGGTTGTATGATGGCATATATGGCGCCCAAAAGCTTTACCTGACCTAATTCAATATATACAAAATCCAAATTTGGCACCTCTGTTTCTTTTATTATAATCAAGTTATTACATCCAAAAGTATTTCATATTTTTCAAATTTCAGTGGCTCATGAGGGGGAAATAATTTCCTTTATGGGCCTTTTCCTTCCAATCTAATTTGCTAGGACTTATGATTGTAGGCCTGTAGACAACTTGAGAACATCTTGGGCCCAATCTTGAATAGTTTTAAGGGTTGATATCTACTCTTCTTAAGGCACATTGTTGAGGCTTGAAGAAATTATACTTTTCATAATTATGCTTTGTGACCCCCTAACCTTTAATCTGCAATTAAACATCAAGTTAACACCAATTTGTGTCCTTTTGTGCTACAATTTGTGTGTGTGTAATGTTCAAATACGAAGAACAATGTCACCTAATCCGTACTTGAAATCTCATGGGGGCGTCGCAATTCATAGGACTGAAGCTCACATGCAGGTTAAATGCAACGGAAAATGATGTATACTATTAAGGATAGCTACTATTCATTGGGCTCACCACCTTTGGAACTCATAAGATCAAAACTTTGCAAGATTGATTTTCTCACTTTTAGTGAAGGTGGTTGAGTTTGTTAGATGTATAAATTAGGATAAGCTTTTGAAAATTCTTATAAGAAACATAAGTTACTTTGCAAAGTGGAACAAAAACTCTTCCATATCTGCCAATAACTTGTAGTTCAAGTGACTTCATGTCGATGCCATTAATTTGACGATAGAGCACGTTTACGTACAAAATCTTATTGACCACAAAAAAAAGTACAAACTTTTTTTGTGCACAAACTTGTTATGAACCGGTGTGTAAAATGTTTTTGAGTTAAACATGATTGGTTTCCGCTCATTTTGTCCCATCAATGAGGGCAAATTAATTGAAAGTGAACGCGTGGGAAAGTCCATGTCTTTATATGTTGGACCAAGCTAGCTAGCTAGTTTTGTTTCTCTTCTCTAAATGAAATTTGTACCGTTCAAAATGCACCATAAACATTTAATGTCGTTTTTGTTTTATTGAAAGAAGAAAAATCATTAAAACGCATACAATATTGGGCTGAAAAGGGCTTGAGTTCTGGGCTTGTGACGTTAGGCCCAAATTAAAAGCACACATGTCATACCAATCCCATTTCATTTTCCTTTTTTAATACATTTCACACGAGGTATTAGGCCAAGTTTATAACGGGAGATGGAGACGAACTCGTAATCTCATGGTCATACTATGTTTACACCTAAGCCTGAAAGATTTAACCACTACTCATGTTCAGGGTCGGCGAGAGGGGCGACCGGTTAGGGCCCATCAGAGAAAGGGGTACAAATTTAATATTAAATTATTATTATATGTATCTTTATTAATATTAATACACAAAGTAATATTTAATTTAATGGTAGAGGAGTGTGAGTTTGAACCATGTGGCCACTCCCCACTGGCTGCGTTCGAACCATGTGGCGTTGCGGCCACACAACAAATGGACCCACCGTCTTAGCAATAGCATACGAAGAACAATTTTTCATGTCCTCGGTTGGTTGATCAGATCCTCAATCATCCATTTTGTTGTTTGTATTATATAGAAAGAACATTTTTTATTCATTCAAATTTCTAATTTCAATCTATATCATAAAGTAAAGGAAAACTTCACCAAAATTGCACATTTCAGTTCGAACCATCTCAAGTGTCAGTGGCATCTTAAAGATATTATACAAAAAACTTTATTATTAGGGGCCTCTCTGAAAATTTCCCAGAACAAAATTACAATCCTAAGTTAAGTAGGAGCTACCTCTTGAAGTCTTGTTCACAGTTTAGCAGATAATTGACTGGGCGATTATGGTTATTTGCGAGCTATCCCATATATTTGGGGATTTACCAGCGAGGCTTTTGAGACAAAGACAATATTGCTATCCAATTCAGAAAACCCAGCTTCTGCAATGTAACTACCCGTTTCCCTTGTTAAATGACACCCATCAGCTACTAGCTTTTGCAAAGGATTCAGGGTATTCTGAGCAAACCTGAGAAGTGTTCCATCTGCATGTACCAAGAAAACATAAGCATTGAACACTAACCTTCAATTTCCATTCAAAAGCTTTACAAGGAAGTTCCAGAGTACCTTTTGCACCCACATGTTCAAGAAACAAGTAGAATCCACCAGGTCTTAGCACTCTCTTTATTTCTGAAACAAGCATATGGTTTTGATTTTTACTTGATCCCAACTACAAACTTAGCAGCACAAGTATGTAATAATCCCTTACCTTCCAATGTCCTGTTGACGTCGTTCACAGAACAGAGGACTAGGGTTCCAATAACAGCATCCACAGAAGCATCAGCTAATGGCAACGCCTCTCCAACCTTCAAATGTTAGCATCATATTACTTAACTTGATTTCAATACAAAGCAATTAAGGCTAAAAGAGAGTAACCAACAGCTTGCACAAATTGGAAATTTGCAGAAGGCAGGCCACTGGCTTCAGCTGCAGCCCTAGCATACTTCTCCATCTTATTATTGGGATCCGCACCCACCACGTTCACGCCAACATCACCGGCGTAAAACTTGAGGTTAGGGCCTGTTCCTATGCCGATCTCCAGGATATCCTTCGCCTTCCCTCTCAATTGATCAAAGAGCTGTGATTTGTAGCCTGCAACCTTACAACAAAAAATGAAAAAAATCAGAAACTAGTAAACAAGATAGTGACTGAAAATGCAATTACTAGAACCCTACCTCAGCCTCATATGACTTCATGAACTTGTTCAAAATTGATGCATAGAGCTCCTCGTACCAATCCGGTTTAGGAGGATGGAATCTGTTCAACACATCCTGTCAATAAACCCTAGCTTCAATTTCAATTAAGACTTAAGTAGCTTAAAGAGACGTCAAATCCTAGAAACCCTAAATTGAATAGGGGAAAAGCTCAAAATTCTTCCAACAAGAAAATCCGACCCCCAATTTCTACCACGGTACACAAAGATAGATAAGGAAAAAGACCGATCGTAGGTTACCTTGGAAGATTCAGGGATTAGAGGGGATGAGCACGCGCATGGAGAAAGAGCGGGAAATAAAGCAGAGGTTCCCATAGCTTCCATGAAAAGTCTCCGTCCACAACCGCAAGGGATTTTGTGAACAATTGACGGTGATGAGTCAACTAGCCGGGGATGTTTAGGGTTTAGCTCCGGCCTGGACGAATTGCACCGACTTCTGCTTCTGCAACTACGGTGGAACAGATTTATAGAAATCCGCTGCCCCTTGGCTGTGGAGAACGAAGAAGGTACCTCGAGCATTTGTGAGAATGTCAGTAGAGTTGCCATCTTTGAATTGTCGTCGAAGTAAACCAACGGCCATTGCAGGAGGCGGATAGCGTTTTTCACAAAACCAACGACCAGAGTCGCCATAATTTACATCTTTGATGGGCCTTAGAGAGATTCTATGTGGTAAATTTGGGCCAAAAATGAACTGGGCTGCAACTAATTCCAATCCAAGCAAATCTATACAAAATTTCCCGGTTAATTATCAACGTCTTCTTTACACGAATCGTCATTCATAACGGCACTAGGATATGTCGTGGTCATCTGGTGGTCGAAGCCACGTTACTCTTAGCTCATAAACTTGGGCCAAAAAATCAACCGCACTCAGATGACCACGACATCAATGTCTTAGCTGATGTATGTTTACCCATGTTACTCTTAGCTCATAAACTTCATTCTAGTATTATCTTCTGTACTTTGTTGACTGTACTTGTGATTTCAACGCAGATGGAATACCGGACAAATATGCGGACTAAGAAGCAGGCGTATGCTCGGCTGAAGCAAATAGCCAAAATCCAAGGAAAGAAACCAGCAGTTCCAAACCCATATCCTAGTGCCATTAGGGGAATACAGGCTGAGGAGAGGAAGTTTGTTCGTGACCGTTTCTTTGATCCTCAGATGCTAGAGATAGTGAAGAAGATGAAAGAAACCAGACTAGCCGAACAAGAGAGATTCAGATCAGGAGGCATGTAATTGTGCATTGATAGCTTGTTACATCAAAGTGCACACACCCTTTTGGAGTTTATGTCATCTAACA
This sequence comes from Rheum nobile, assembly GCA_027886185.1. NCBI lineage: Eukaryota > Viridiplantae > Streptophyta > Magnoliopsida > Caryophyllales > Polygonaceae > Rheum > Rheum nobile. The sequence continues at coordinate 442,507 of WOAB01000292.1, read as the reverse complement.
TTTACAAAATTTGTTCCCTATTTAGCTGGATGGATAAAAGGAGCTTTCTCCTTAAAACTTGGCGGCATTATTTATGCTTGCATTGCAAGATCAAATTTTCTTTTTAAAGATGAGGATTCTGAATATGAATTTGTTTAAATGTAGAGTAATTGACTATTGGGAGGTCTAATCGAAACAAAAAAAAAAAAAAACATTATTGCCATCTTCCTTGAGCATTTTGGCTAAACAATCAACATTGCTGTTTTCAGACATTTTAGGGGTATTTCAGTTAAACAAGCAATGACTAATATTGATGTGAGATGAGTACATCAAACTCGAGTAATTGAGATCAACCTCAAAATTAGGAATTCGGATAGGGTGACAGAGTCATTTTCAATAGAATTTCTTACATAAGAAGTGAATGCTTTCCAATATAAAGATCTCCTAAAACTGTGCAAAATAATCTGTGTGCTAATACTCTGAACAAGAATGGCATCAGAAAGAGGGGAGACCAGCAAGCTGGCGAAACCTCTCATAAGAGACCCAGAAAACGAATTGCCAAGGGCCAAGCCTTGCCCATGTAGGGAAGAAACCCTTCCAAAGGGCCCCAACTCCTTCAAGCTTAACAGTCTTCACCAAACACTCATAAGAGTTTCTGTACATGACCGTCTCAACTCCCTTCCTTGCAACTTGGCTCATCATCCTTGTCTTGACCACATCAGCAGGGCAGCTAAGGGTTGTGGCTGAGAGGCCTGACAAGATAGAGGCTAATGTGTGTGCATAGATGTTGTCATCAGCTATCTGTTTTTGGATCACAAACCGCTTTGCATGGTCATAGCAAGCCAGTTCACCCATGTTGACTAGGAATGCTCGTTGAATATTTGGAAAGACGCCTTTCCAAAGGCCTCCAAAACCCTCATTGTGTATGATCTTGCTCAGAGCATCAATAGGGCCACAGTAACGAGGTTGGAGGCCTTGCCTCAGCAAACGTCCATCTGCTTGCATTCTGACCTTTACAAGATCAGCTGGGCTGGCCACTATCTGTACTCCTAGGAACAAGAACACCAGTGTGATTCAGATGAATACTAAATAAGATATATACTGTAGAAAAACAAAAGCAGAATCAAGGTTTAGTTACTTTTGACGTCTAGCTGTAGCCCCGAATGGAAGCTACATAACTATGAAATGATATACACAATCAAGCTTCCACGCCTAAATATCAAGGCTTCCCTAAATATTTCGCCCATAATAATCTAGGGGGGTGTTATGGATATCAAGCATGGACAAAGTGCACTACATAAATCTGTTCAAAACAAATGTGGAGAAGACCAAAACTTTTCATTTTTTTGAGGACTTGAGAGAACCTCTTCACCTGCTAACTTTTAGACCTGGAAATATATATCCATGAAGAATTTTCTGTAAGATTAGCACATAGTAGCTAACTCCCAAACCCTAAGTAGATGGATCTACATGTAAGTACTATATTATCTTCTCTACTAGAAAATCCCAAAATAAGTGCTTGCTACAGCATATCATAGCAAACCCGAAATAAATACTTCCTTCCAAATCAGTTTTGATCATGGTATATGATTCAAATCACTCTTTAGCAGCGCATAACAACAGGAAACGAAGTTAGAAGGTAAGACGAGAATCGGACATTTAATATGTAGCGGTATCGTGAAAATTTCAAAGTTGCAACCAAATTTCCCTACTTTACAATGCGCTATGTAACAACCTTCATCAATCCCCAAATCTTGTGGAAGTTAAATCAAGGGATCCATCCCACGGCTCTGTGATCCTCAATTGAAATTTCAGCAGAATCATCATGATACCGAAATCAATCACAACGAAATGCAATCAATTCAAATTCGAAATCATCGAAAAGAGAATTCACCTGAGCAATGACGCCGGACAGACCTCCAACAAGAGCCTTGGTGGAGAGAGAAAGAGAGGCCCCATCCCCACCGGAGGAAGCCAGCACGAGGTTCCGCAAATGCTCGTAGCCAACGATGCGAATGGGAGTGTAGAAGAGGTGGCGTATGAGGGCCGGGGAAAGGCCTTGGTAGAGGCCGAGGAGGCCTTCGTGGCGGAGGATGTCGGCGGCGACGCGGAATGCGTTGGTGGCTGATGCGGAGGGGCCGTGAAGCTGGAGCCTGGTCTTGGTGAGATCGATGGGGAAGGTGGAGGTTTCGGCAACCATGGCGGAGAGTGACGTCAGCAGGATCTTGGTGTGGGTTGGCTCATGACCTGTGCCCGGTTTCATGGCAATTCGTAGATGTCAAGCTGGGTTTCGTCTTACAACAATAACTCGATCCCTCGGGAAGTCTAAATAAACGGCGACTTGAAGTTTCGAAAAATTACAATAAAACACCCTTAAATGGAACAATTTATTAAAACCACTCACAAAATCTTCTATAGCTAGGGTGTTCATCGGGTTCGGTTTCTAGACCGCACCGACCAAACCGAACCCGAACAGATTATATTCGGTTCGGTTTTCGGTTTGTAAAGATTCATAATATTCGATTTGGTCAAAATTGATTATTTTAAAAAAAAAATCCTAGATTTCTAGATAAATTCGTACAACCTTATTCGGTTCGGTCTAGTTCATAAATTCGTACAACCTTATTTGGTTCGATCTAGTTCGGTCCAAATACGTTTCGGTCTAATTCGGTGTACTAAAACCTATTTCAATAACCTAAATTAATATAATTTCAAAATATTCAATTATTTCAATCCAAAACCGAACCGAGTATGTTCAGTTCGGTTTTCGGTCCATAAAATTCTGAAATTCAATTTCGGTACGTTTTTATTCGGACCAATGAACAACCCTATCTGTATCTGCGTTTAATGGATGATTTGCCACATTTAAGGGTTGTTTTAGTTCCTTGAAAAGTATAATAACACTTAATTTAAATAGCTAATTAATAAAATCTAAAATAACTCAAAGCACAAGAAATATTTCTCCATCTATTATGATTGATGACGTACTATTTCACCGATAGAAAAAGAAAGGATTGGTCCAGTAGTAGAATCCTCTAGGGCGGAATAAGCATGAAATCTTAACGTATCACCACAAATTTAGAAGTATAAATTTCAATTGAATCCGGATAGAAAGTATGTGCCAAGCCATAGATACAGAAAACATATCCCAAAAGCTAAACGGTGCACCGTGCACAGTAGAATAATTCTACACCGAGATAACATTATTCATAGGATCAGGTTATAACATTGGGGCTTTCCTCTTCTTCAATGTAAACATACAACTGAGCTAATAAATACGGGGGAAAAAGCTCTCTGAATAACCTCCGACACCTAAACCTTGCCAAAACCAGTCATCCTCACCAGCTTCTCATATAGTATTCTGTCATCTCTCCCTGTGCTGCTTTCCAACAGCGCGCTTTGTGCAAGTTCCTATAACAGGAGAATACAATACACATAAGATGATAACTCTGTGATTATAGCTATCAAAATGGTGCTAATGGGGGAGAAAAAGAGTGCTAGAAAGAGATAATTAAACCTTGATGTCTCTATGTGAGAGGTATTTGCCAAGAGTGTGCAGAATCAATCTCATATCTTCCAGCTGAAAAGAGGAAGAAGAAAATTTATAGTAAATAATTGCACTTTCAAGGACGTATGATCACGGAGACAAAACAAAAAGTTCAATTTATTACCCTTATGTAGCCTGCTCGGTTGCGATCAAAGAACCTAAAAGCCTGCTCCGCATTAAAAATAAACCACACCAACAGCGATTAGAAACGAGCAATTGATAGAAAGTAACGAATATTGTGAAATGGAAGTGTTGACCAACCTCCAAAAGTCTCTTGTCAACTTCAACTTCCTTTCGAGCTGGAGCCTTTTCCCTTGCATCCTTCCCATTTACATCCTTCGCTTTGGAAGCCTCTGTGCTGGTACCAGACTTCATTAGAGCATCCTTTTCCTTTCCACTAGCTTTCTCTGCAATGGCATCATCATTCTTTTCCTCTTCCGCTTTGGCGTCATTCTTTTCCTCTTTTCCACTGGCACCATTCTTGACCTTTTCAGCACTGGCACCACTATTTTCCTTTTCTGCAGTGGCACCATTCCTTTCCTCTTCAGCATTGATATCATCATTCATTTTCTGATCAAAGTTACAAGGACAGGAAACAATGCAATCACATGTAAGAGATATTTAAAGCCCATCAACAGTTTCTGAACCAAAAAAATTATGCTTATACCAAGCTAATCAACAAAGTAAACATGACCATATGGAACTTTTCTAATAAGCCAAGACCAGACTTGGCAAACCCGTACTTCAGCTTTTAACTTCTATGCGACTTGGATAATGGTATTATCTTATTATATGGCAGGCAGCACTATGAACACAAGGAACCTGGAATCTACACCTACCCCAGCGCAGAAATTAGGCAAGGAAAAAAAGCTTAATAGAAAGGGTATTCATTTGTCATAAACAAGGTGGAAAAGAGTACTAGAAGAGTAATGAGAATCTTGCCTCCACTGATGTATCACGTTGAGGACTTCTCTCCTGCATTTCTTCATCTTCCTCAAGGTCTTCCTCTGGATCTTCCTCTTCATCCACTTCCTCAATCACATCATCTTCATTTATTGCTTCTTCAACATTATCCTCTTTTTCTTGTTTTGGAGGTGTACTATTTTCATCTATCACCTTCTCGTCAACTACCATTTTCGCAACTTTGTCCGTAGATTTTTCTTCATTGGGACCATCTTCAGTCTTGACCACAGATTTAGTGTTCTCAGTTTCTCGAGAAGAAGCCTCATTTTTCAAACGCTTACTCTGTGACTCGTCACTTTTCTTTTTTGCATCAGCTTCTTCTCTCTGTCTCTTCCTCTGGTTTCTCTTCAGAACAAATTTCACCCTCAATTTCTAAAAAAAAATAAGGCATCTCAGAAATACCAATTTACAAAATATATTATTTATGTTACATATCATGCTACATTCTTACCTCTAAAAATGCAAAAATACGAGAACCCATCTGATACTGAAGCATTTCGTACATTGACTCAGCAAATAAAGAAAGCTGAAAAGAGAGAATGTGTTAGTACAAGATTCAGTTTCAACTTTTAAATAAACCTACAATAAACAGCAAATATTGTATGAAAAACTAGTTTGCTATGATTTACGTTTAACTAAAAACATAATTCACATAAAAAGAATGGTTAACCTCGAATGTCGACTCTTCAACATCCTTGTCAGTATAGTCTAGGAGTGAATCTAATGAAAGTGACAGAGAATGCACCTGCGACAAATACCATATAAGTCAATATACAATATTACCAACTTTGAATCTGGTCAAGCACTTGCATAATAGACAGTATATAGGAAATAACTTATATAGTTCTATTGCATAGAAGGATATCATGCATGAGCAAGGATGTAGAATATAGTATCTCTAATCAAAGAAATTCCACCTTCGAGTCTCTGCAACTTTTTGTTTGTAAAATGAGTCCAGGATGTCGAGGGGGTTCCTCAGACTTCTTTCTCTCTACTTCTTTGCTAGACTTCCTCTTGTGTTCATCTTTTCCATCTGCACTTTTTCTGTCCTTCTGATCTACAATTTTTTCCTTTTCTTTTGATCTCTCCTTTTCATCATTATTATCCTTTGTAGGAACTCTTTGCTTCTCAGCATCAGAGTACATTTTTGTCTCAGAAGATTTCTTCTCATCAACTGCGCCATCTTTCTGTTTAACTTCATCAACTTTGCTTTCAATTTTTGTTTCTGGCTGTGCATCAGAGATGACCATTAATTCTCCTGAAATGTTCACCTCAATTGCTTTCTTGACAGCATTTCCCACAGCATATGTGTTCCCATCCTTGTCAGCTTCCTTATTTTCAGCAACCTCATTGCCAGCAGCAGAAGCATTAGCACTCTTCTTTTTAGGCACCCTCTTAATAATTTTCTTTATTATTTTCTTCTTGACAGGACCACCTCGCACCACACCAACACCACCAGAATCAGATTTTACTTCAGGCTTATCCTGTGAAGCAGCTTGAATATTTGCATTGTTCACAGCAGACTCAATACTCTTCTCTTCAGTCTGAACAGAATTGCCATCCACAAGCTTCTTGGCAACTTTCTTTCTAGTGACCATTTTAACTTTATTATTTTCAGCAGAAGACCCAACCTTTTCACCAGATACTTCTAATTTTACATTCTTAATTACAGCTGCCTCCTCCACCATCTCAACATTTTTACTTTCATTTCCTTCAATGGATTTCTTTGCAACAATCTTCTGCTTAACAATTCTCTTCACAATCTTTTTCTTCACGGGCTTTACATTTTCTTGAGTGCTTGAATTATCTACCTCTTCTGTTTTGGCATTGCTTTCTCCAACCAAATCAACATTATCTTCCTTATTTAGCTGCTTAACACCACCTTCTGCACCTGACTCAGTTTCTTTCCCTTTAGCAGAGATACTCTCATTCTCTTCTTTGATAGATTCTACCACTTGTCCAGTCCCTGCACTGTCCTTCTGTTTTTCAGCTCTTTTGACATCTTTAGCTACATCTTCCCTGTCTGCATTACCATGAATGTTCAATACTTCAGGTGAAGTAAAGATCAAAAACCAACAAAACCAATTGGAAAAGATGTACCACTAAACAATTATTCCATTAATATGATTACCTCTCAGATCATCCTTCCTCTCCCTTGACTTCTGATTTAGGACAAAAAAATATTAAATGTATATAAAGGTACATTAATTAGAAGTTTTTTAAAACAATAAATTAAAGAGCAAATGATGCCACATGTCCTGTCTAAATTAGGTACTCCGTATAAACTACTGAAAACACTACTGACCAGCAAATACTGAAAACACTACTAAACAACTCATAATGAAGAACAGCAAATAAAGCTCAATCACTAAAGTTATGCTATGATGAATAAAAAACAGGGATACAATCTGAGTCTTCTGACAAAACTCAGATCAATAAAAGGAATCTCAGGGTGTCTTGGCATTTCAATAGATCCTTAAAGCAAACTCCTCTCCTGCTTTATATGAAAATGTCCTCGCTTGTTTTATGTTTTAACTGGTGAAAACACGAATGATGAGAAATAGCACTTAACAAAAACAGTAAGTTTATTGAAAACCAACTTCAAACAAAAAACAGCAACAATTTCTCGATCAGAGAACATATAAATGGGGGAAGAAATTTTTACACTGCAAAAAAAAAGAGGGAGGAGATTTAACAATCACACTAGAAATATCCCACCAGAAGCAGTTGAAAATGTGCACAGTTCTAGGCTCTATCAACACCACATTACGTATAGAAAATTATATAAGAAAGAAACTTCCAAAAAGAAGCAAACCTCTTTCTCTCTTTTCAAAGATAACTGCCTTTCTCTCTCAGCAACAACCTTTTTATGGGCCAACCATTGTTCACGCCATGCATTTAGTAAAGGAAGACAATCTGATAGATCTGGAACAAAGAGGACAGTGATCTCCTTGTGACTAAAGAGCCCATCCTTTCCAACTCTATCATAGTGTATCTAATAAAAATCAACATCAAACAGAAAAAGAAAAAAAAAGATTACAATTTACAAACTGTAGAAGATGTTTATGAAGTAAGAAAAAATATAGCAATGAAAAACCATCAGAAAACTGTTACTTCAAGGAATCGATTCCACAGCTTGCAACTTTTCAGATCAAGTTGAGTGACATCTCTTGCATATCTGAACCACAACAAAGTCAATATCCTATAAGACACTGAAAACGCCTTATGCACAAGATGACACTGAGATGAGTTGAAAACCTAACAACGGTCTGGATCAGAGAAGAAGAATCAACTGATGGATCGGGGCCATCAATAGGATCCCATGGACCACCAATTGCCATAAATGAACGGTCCTTTCTAAGAACAGCAAATCTCAGAAGATTGCACATATGGGGTACACGGTCATCTGACAATTTCTCAGAAGACAGCTCCTCAGCAGCACTCCTACTGAGTCCACTCATCAAAATCACCTATCCACCATAATGAGTTGCTATCAACAATCAAGGGGTCACTTCACTTAATAAAACTGAAACTATAGTTTATACGTGATCCTCTAGTCACCATAGGGAAACAAAAACATAAATAAACATACAGATTCTTTACCTTTGCATTCCAAACAGTTCTATGCCCTGACCCTGAGCTTCTGGTTTGCACATCCAACTGCTTGATAAAAGGCTCTTTCTGCTCCACCGAGTTTCCTTCCTCAACAAAATCATGCTCAAAGCTAACCCAAGAATATATTTCAAATATTTTATTTTACTCCATTATCAGTTATAAATAAGACAAGCAAGGGCAAAGGTTTGGAAAAGAAGAACAAATGGTCATTTTATTTCGGGTTGTCACTTCAAGATGTTACATAATGATGTTCTTTTTTCTTTCTCTCACAATCCATAATACAACAAATTTCAGTTGAGCAACAATGAATTGCAAAACAATTAATAAACTTTAATAATTTCTTATAAATCAAGGTGAAAGATAAGAAAGGAAGCACCTGCCCGATTAGAGGAAAAGAGAGAGGAGAAATAATTAAGGAAACATGAAAGGCATTACCTGACAGGCGTGTGAAAAGAAAGTTTCAAATCCTCTCTAGGCCAATTAACAACAAGCTATGGAGGAAAGAACAATAACAGCATACATATAAGTAGAGAGAAAATATTTGAAAAAAAAAACAGGCAGAGCTGTTATGAATGCAAACCTTGGAAAAATCAGGAGATACATAAAGCTTTGAGTAGCGCTTATCCACAGACAAGAAATCTCTCTCCACATCAACCAAGCTGGAAGCATAAACCTACAATGTGAAGAGAATTATTTAAACAGAGAAGGCATTAATTATGAAGACAGTTGGATAATGGTAGCAGAAACAATCATACACATGTTATATAAATTATATCTTAGATACAAAGTCTTTGTATCTTTATTTTCCATTCGTAAGTAGTATCTTAGATACAACAGGAGATCACAATCCACTGCCATCACAATTTATCACTAATCATAAGATACCTTCCACGTCAAGAACAAATGGACATACACATTCAGTTTATGGATTCTTCAACAGAGTTCTTGGATCAGCAAGAATCATATTGGGCACTGAACAACCAACTGAAGAATTATATGAAATAGAAAGAGTACCAGGAGTGATTAGCTGAGAAAATCTAAGGGTACAGGAGAAGGCAAGAAAAAGGCAAAAATTATATAATGGGAATATAATCGCTGGGATGCAAATGAATATGAAGAACGCTGGTGGTATATGGGAGAGAAGAATTTCAGCAAGATAGATGTTCAGCCTCAGGAAACAGAAGATATCCAAAGAGCTACAAGCCCCAAATCCAAAGAAATTGATTTGGAAGATACGTTCTCTAGTGCTCAGTAGTTAGTAGCGACATCTCCAAATTTTGAAGGGAAAAGAGCTCATTCACAATGATGCAACTTTTGCTATTTTACGCAATGATTAAGCTCTTTATTGATCTTTACCTTGCAGACATATTCCCTCCTTATAACAGGTGAATGAAGCCTTCAGCATAGTAGAACACCGGGTTAGTTAACGAAAACCGCTCGATAGATGAAACAGGTGTATAGACAAAGATTGAGCATGACAAACTAAAACATCAAGATCCACCTATGCAATGACCCAACGCGTGGAGAGTCTCGGCGTGCTGCATCCTTCATCAAAACAGAAGCATGGCGATCCTTAGACACTCTCAGTGGAGTCCGCTCTCGTCTAACTTCAAGAGCTCGTCTCCGTTGTAGTTCCCTCTCCCTTTCTCGCAACTCCAAAGCACGTTTCCTATCACGCTCCCGTTCTCGTTCTCGTTCACGCTCCCGCTGTCGCTCCCGTTCACGTTCGCGTTCTTTTTCTTTCTCCCTATCTCTTTCCCTCTCCCTTTCTCTCTCTCTTTCCCTCTCCAAAATTCGTTCCCGTTGGCGACTCTCATCCCTTAAGTCAAGTGCACGAGTGTATCCAGCTCTCTCATCTTTGCGGTCATCAATTCTTAGGTGTCCACTACGTGATGGGACACTACCAGCGAAATCTGATTCAAGTGCACTTCCATGAAGCCCTTTTCCTAAGCCATAGTCCCTGCCAGGGGGAAGACTTACTCCATACCCAGGATTTGCAGAGCCTTGTGAATACAAGAGGTTGTCCATATTTCTCTGTGGTGCTGCTCCTAAAATTGATGGAGTATGTTGTGTGTTGTATGAAGAACGGCCAGTTGTCGAAATAGCACGAGGATCAGCATCAACCCTTCCCACATATGGATCAACCTCTTGAGGTGGATGACGTAAATTACCAGCTCTTGCTGCAAGATAATCAGCTTGTCTGCCAGAAATGTTTTGCTATTCAGTGTAAAAAGTACAATCACACTTCGAAAATTTTGTGCAGATTTACTGCACAAACACTGACATGGCAAGGCTAACACTGCCGTAAGTACAATTATTTATCAATGTAACGTTGACAAAAAAGTTCTCATTTAAGTTTGCAATAATCATCAGTATGAAGTCATTTGCAAATAATGAAAATACCTTATCCACCAATTTTATTACCTGACAGCACTATCATGGGAAGGAGTTTGCATTGATTGAGATTTCAGTATTTGTTCACGCAGTACTGCTTGATCAATACGGTCATAGATCTCAGGCTGTCAAACATACAAGGCATGTCAACATAGAAGCACCTTGATTGTCTCAGCCTCAACCAAAGATAAATGTATAAGAAAAGAGCAAACATTATACAGAAGCCAATGAGATGTAAACCTGATGATGAGCATAACCAACAGAATCGGAATATCTTCCTGTTGCATCACTAGGCAGATCCCTTGTCATGTAAGCACTTTGTCTATCACTGTATTGTCTTCTATCTATCGAAACATAATCAGGGATCTTTTCAGCTAGCAAACGGTCGGTTTTGAGAGTATAACCATGACTTGTCGATGGGACATATTCAGTAGAAGCATATCTTGGTGAATTCGGCCTCAGAGAACCATAGCCACCACGAGCTTCCACAGTTGTTGACTGAGTTCCCTTGGCAGTAAGTGCAGATACCTGATAAAACCGTACATGGTAACATGGATATCTAAGAACACAAACAAAAGATCTGAAGCAAAACTTAATGATTTTACAAAGAAAAACACAGTAGACATATTTAATGACTTAAAACAACAGAAGTCCAAGAAACCGAGAATTGCATATTTTCCTCTATTCAATCATTCCCAAAGGGAAGAGAGATATAGATTAGAGTTTCTCAACTGAAGAAAGATCAGTTTTCCCTGTAAGAACAGCATATTCATATATTATGAGAAACATGTTAAATTTATGATTTATCAAAATTAATATTATATATGAGCATCTTAGCATATAGTGAGTTAAAAAAAGTCTTGATAAACATCTTAACGTTTGCAGAAAACAATGTTATATTAAAAAATATGTATACAGAAAAGTTATCAGGAAATTTAGACAAGTGATGTTAAGATATCATGATAACATCTAATTATTACAAATGGAAAATTAAAATAAATAACTTGTTATAAACTAACACCTGTTTAGCCACAACATATGACCACAACTCTATGACAGATCCCAAATGAAGTCTGAATGTCCAATAATATAACAATTACAAATAGCCTCAAATGTCATGGCAAAGATGCTTTTCTACCTGTTGACTACTGCTCAAGGAAGCAGCACCATATAAAGAACTATATTGCCCTCCATAAGGACCTGAAACATTTGGATGGGATCTATAACCCCCAATGTCTTGTTCACGGGAGGCCGCTAAGATTGATGGATGTCGAGAATGCATGCCCAGCTGTGAACTGGCATCAGGTCCACTGGAAGAGCTGCCAGGGTAAGCAGAGGTTGACTGCTAACATAAAATGATAGACAAGCATCAGAAACTATGATCATTATGCAAACACATACATAAAGATACCAAGAACAATGAGGGCAATCTCATTCCAGCCAAGAAATACTCACATTTTGACCATATGAAGACTGACCACCATAACCCTGCTGCTGATATGAACTTCCCCCTCTAGAGGAATACATTCTGAAAACTGGAAAACATAGGGCTTCAAAAACAATACTTCAAAACAAGGGTCGCTTGATAAGCCAGTTATTAAGTGAACATGACTTAAATACTCCATGTGTACTAGTAGTGTCATCTTGGTTTCCTACTCTCTTTATTTAACTAGGTTTTTCCTATTCAAGTCTAGTTTAAAAATCTCTCTCAAACAACACAGCCTGTCCCCTTGTCTCTCTTCTATCTATCAAATGAACCTTGAATAAATTTGAAAGAAACGTAAAAAACGAGGACAAATCAGTGTAAAGGCAAACAACATTTATAATCCCACAAATAATCCATGAAATAAAGACAAGACGGCCTATTTCATAAGATCTAAGACTTGGGTGATCAGAGAACCAACAACATCTAACTAGTTTTACAGATCTCCTCCTCTAATCCCATAATTCAAATCCGGCCTCACGAACCCCTACTTCCTCCAACAAGCAAATTAGCTATGAGATCGACTGAAAACGTCTATACCTGAATGGTTCGCAGACTACAAAATTTCGGGATTGAAATCGATATCCAATGCAAAGTACACAGAAGTAGACGGCATAAAGATTCCAATGTTAAAGATTGAAACGATAACAGACGCGGAAAGGAAAACGATTGGACGTGCAGGACTATGAATATTGAACGATTACCTGATGAGAAGACTCAGCTAAAATTTCTCGATTGAATGATTATCTGTATCAGACGTAATTGAAATCGTGTATCAGACAAGACAATCTGAGAGTGGGATATAAACCCTAAGGTTGAGCTTTGAAGGAGGAGAGAAGTAGTAAACGTTTCTGTCGACGCCAGCGGCAATGTGCGGGTGACTTGCGATCTAACTATTGGGCTTGAATGATAGGAATTTTATTGGGCCGACGTACTTAGGGTTTGTTTGTCCATTGCATTTATAAGCCCATTCATTATCATTAGAGAGCCTCTTCCCCTTCCCCAACCTCACCATCAAACTATCGCCGACTCACTTCCCTCCACTTCAATGGGTAATGCTTCCAGCGCTAATCAGATTTGAAATGATTGTAGTCTGTAAAGGAAATACAATAGATTTACAGAAAAGATTGAAGGGAAGAAATTTATAAAACACAAACAAGAATCAATCCTGCTTACAATTGGAGGCATGATGAATCGATCTCATTTATGGATGAAATTATATCGAAATGGAAAAAGAACTTCAATGAGAAATTCGTCCTCACATAGAGCAATTGGAACAAAAAAGGGTATAATTTGGTTGTCGAATGGGGACTGAAGGAGGGGGAGTCTAGGGGTTCGTTCGATAGGACTGAACAGGGGGCTTATTTGGACTGATTGGAGACGGTAAGACCATATAGCTGAAGCGGGAGGTAAAAGCCCGTTCAGTATGGTGACGAATTATCGGGGTTGATCTCGACTTATTTGGGCTGAAATCCATGAAAAAATATAAGCTTCTATATCCAGTTTATGGGATTTATCTCCCCTGCTTACCATTTCATTTCCAACATTTGCCCTTCGTCTCTCCCCGACATTTGCAGTTTCATCTTCATCCTCTCGTTGTTCTTCCTCTTCTCGTTGTGCTTCCTCCTCGCACTTCGTTCTCCTTGCACTTCTTCCTCCTTGCCGAAATCAGCGGCAATCTAGGGTTTCAAAGATCTTCGAATATCATCCTTCTTCGAAGCTAGGGTTTCGACCATCCCTTATGGGGTTCAGGTTTGTATCTTCCTCCTTCATGTCCTCTTCTTTGTGAATCTTCGGAATCTAGGGTTTGCTAACCAACTCGTCGTTGCTAGGGTTTTTGGTACTTGAACTGATCTCGAAGATCACAATTGATTTCAGCTTCAAAAACATATGTCAATTGCGGCTTCTGGGGTTTGCTAAGCATTTGGTTGAATTTGGTTATTACTGTCTCGCGTTTGTTTATGCTTCTAGAGATTGAATGTAGGTTATCTGTTGTGGTTTAGCAGAAGTTGAGACACCATTCTGTCCATTAGAAAAATAAAAGATCTGATAAGAGAAAAAAAATTACATTCTTGATAGAGAGAAATAATTTTGGTTTAATCACATAGTAGCTTATCTAATAGGATTATGGTGTATTCTTGTCAAAACCTGGATTTCTTTGTTGGTGTTCTTATGTTACTCTTTTGCTTTGTAACAAGTTATAATAAACAAGAGAAAAATCATCCTTTGAACCAAGCTTTGTCAAGTTGTATTTCCTTCACTAGTTAGTTTTTATGGTATTTAGTAAGCATAGTACACATAAATTAGGTGCATAACAAGCAAGGAATTGAGCATAAACTTACTAGGATTTCTTTGTGATCTTGACACTTGTGTTGTCTCTCAAACCTGATCAGTAGCTTCATTTTGCTTGTGGAAACTATTGAATGCTTATGAGTTAATGATAGATGATGCATGACAAACCATTCGGGTTATGTTAGTTGGTGTTCTAGAAATGACATGACAAATCAAGTTGTTGTTATATACTTGTGAGCATTATCTTGAGTTGTTGGGCTTTAGCTATCTCCTCTTTGTTGAGCAAGTTGATCCTGACCTTACATCACATGATGATGAAAATTGCCTTATATAAGTAGTTAAGTATTATAGATTACTGGATTCATGTATTAACCATCTACTATAAATTAGGTGCATAAAATTGCAGCTAGTATGTTGTTGTAGTTAGTATGTTGTTTGTAGTTCAGTATTATAGATTACTGGATCCTAGTATGTTGTTGTCTGGAGGGGTTTTCTGGAGAATAAGTGGGTGAGTTTGGATGAGAAAACAAGGCTGTTTGCCATTTAAATGGCGTGGTGTTGTGATAAGTTGCATTTCTGGGGAACGTTTTCAAAGAGAAAGGATAAAAAAAGGCTCCAGTTATCCTTATCTTGTAAGCCTAATTATTTGGGTGATAATGGCTATTCAAATAATCTTGCACGGCAGATATTTTGGAACACAGAAGTCTTTTCTCCCACTTGCTTCAAGATTTCTTCATTATGATTTTTCAAGTTTGTTTGCTTTAGAAAGTGGAGATTGTGTTGTAGTTGCTAGAATATATAGTTCATACTGGTGTTTACTTCAATCCAAATTAGAAACTATACAGAGTTCTTAGCAGTGCATTTCTGTTATTTGGTTCACTTTGCCATGTTCTCTTGAAGATAAACACTATGCCTAGGTATAAAAACTAACTAGATCTGACTGTGATTGCATCAATAGCATTAACAACAAATGAATTGGATATATAATGCCAAAATATAGACATTTTGTGACATATAAACACATCCTTTAACATGTGGAACAAGTTACATATTATCATGCTCAATAACTTGAGCTCCTCTCCTGTTTTTTCATGAATTAACATTCAAGCCTATTAGCTCAATGGTAGAGCAACGTGCCTTAGGTACGCGGATGTAGGTTCGAGTCCCACATAGGCTAATTTATATTTCAACAATATTATGATCATGGTTAAATTGGATTAGTGAAGGTTCATGTACACGGAGGTGGGTTCAAAACCTGAAGTATCAGCCTTATACCAATTTTGAAGAAGAAACAATCAAAAATTGGGAAAAAATATCAATGCACATGATATATTTTACAAAATTAAAATAAGGGTAATTTTGCAATTTTCATCTAAAATTAAGTCTGGATAAGTCATCGATACCGAACACGTCCTAAGGTTTCAGCCATCAGATTTAGCTTCAGCCTCAGCTCAATTCAGCTTCCAGCTTAAATTATTTCAATCAACTTCAGCTCAATTCAGCCCATATTTCAGCTTCAGTCCCAATAAGTTTCAGCTATACCGAACAGACCCTAGGATTGAATGTAGCAGCTGGTGAGAAATAGGGTTAAATTTATTTTTGACAGAAAAGTCCTTATTTGCAAAAAAGTTGTTCATGAGCCAAACAGAATTAGGGTACGCTCCGGTAAAACGGAAATTGTGATAAAACGGAAGTACTAATTTGGAGCGTCGGATTGATGTTGATGGATGGTTGGATTAATGGGTTATATGAGAGATATGGTAGAGCCCTAACCACCAAATCTAACCAAATATAGATATTATTAATAAAAAAACAATTAATTTTGGTTGTTACAAGAGAGAGAAATTAAGATAATATTCTCTTTCTAAATCGATTTTGCTCCCATTCAAATATTTAAAATTTAAATGGGAATAACACTTTAAAACGTTCGTGAATATCGTTAGTGTGTTCATGAATATCAATCATTTGTTAATGAATATCGTTCATGTTTGTTTGAATATCGATTTCTATTTAATAAGTGAATATTTAATATCTTAAAAATGTTAATATCATCACTTAAATCATGAATTTCAC
The DNA here is from genome assembly GCA_027886185.1 of Rheum nobile. NCBI lineage: Eukaryota > Viridiplantae > Streptophyta > Magnoliopsida > Caryophyllales > Polygonaceae > Rheum > Rheum nobile. Next base: position 426,161 of record WOAB01000292.1, on the reverse strand, counting down.
CACTTGATAATATGAATATCACACTAAGTTACATGAATATCTCAATTAATCACGTGAATATCAAATTCACTTACATGAATATCACCACTCAATTTGTGAATATCACTATCAATTTTGTGAATATCGCTCACCGTCCACCAACCAATTACATTAATATAGTCATCAAGTACATGAATATCATCACCTAACTACACGAATATCACCACCCAATATCTTCGAAGCTTCGATTCATGGCGGTAAGGTTTAACAATGACATTGTCGCGTCGATTTTGGGTCGCACAGTCACACGATCAACCTGAATATCAACATTATTATAATGAATATCAACAACATTATATTGAATATCATATCATAAAATTTGAATATCGACTATTCAACGCATGAAACCTCATGAATATGAACAACATTATAGTGAATATCACATCATACAAATTTGAATATCAATTGCAAATAGTACAAACAACACCATCAACAACCAATTTGAATACTATAATAGCGATATTCATTTCATATGTGATGATATTCACGTATTTTGTACGCATAGTCATACAAGTAAGTAGTCAATATTCATAAAAACAGCAAATTGCACTAAATCCAGTTTCAACAATATTGTACTGTAACCAAAATCAACAATGAAAATTTGGACAAATTCAATGTTCAAACTAGAAAAAAAATCCAAAAGCCCTAAAATCGATGCCAAATATGCCAAATTCTCATCAAAACTCTAATTTTGTACGTTAAAAGGAAACGGCGATTTGTTGACTTAGAATGAAAAAGTTCTGAAGAGGTTCAAGTACCTGGCGTGGATGATCTTGACGCTGGTGCAAGGAATTGCTCTTCAACTTCTGTAAGAATTGACAGCAAATTTCCAGAAATCCAGCGTGACTTCAACTAGCTTGTTCTCTTTCGTCTGGAATCGGAATTGGATGATTCCAACTCCCAGAGTTAGATCTAGAAGTCTAATTTCGTACCTCAAAATTTGAGAGTTTTCTGAGTTGTGAATCAAAAGATATGGCGTTTTAACTGAGAGATCGCTGAGATTTTCGGGAAGGAACCCACCGTGACTTCAACTGGCTCGTTCTCTTTCGTCTGGACTCGGAATTGGATGATTCCAACTCCCAGAGTTAGATCTGGAAGTCTAATTTCGTCCCTCAAAATTTGAGAATTTTCTGAGTTGTGAATCAAAAGATATGGCGTTTTAACTGAGAGGTCGCTGAGATTTTCGGGAAGGAATTCACCGCTGCGAGAGGCAGTTCCCTTTGGAGGAGATCTGGAGAGAGGCCGTGTAGTGGGACGTGAGAGGAAGATGATAGAGGTTTGAGAGATCTGGAGAGCGGATCTTTGAATCTGGATGTGATTTTGGAAAGTACATATTTGGTAAATCAAATCCCTATAATTATGTTAATTTGAGTGGATTAAGTGTGTGCATTCTATTTTCCTTAATGTGCACCCTCTTACATTCAATATGGACCATTGATTCGATTTTAATCTAAAGGCTCCTATTTGTACTCCCGTTTTACTCGAAGAGTCTGTTTTACTTGATCCTAAATCTATAGAACAAATACTTATGTTCTAAAATAGCATTATAAATAACCATGCCAAATAGGCCCTTAGCAATTCCAAAAAAAACAGATTTGATGAATATATTAATAAATATGTTAAATATAGATATGTTTAGAGTTTGTTCTTTATAAGATATTTTAAGTTTTATCGAGTAATAAGTATGACACTAATATTAATGTGTTAAAAGTAATTTTTTAAAAATACATTATTTTTTATAATTAGGATTATCAAATAAATTCAAGTGAAAGCTTCTTCTTCTTTTTTCTTTTTTTAGCATAATTAGGGTGTGTTAATTTGAGAAGAAGAATTCTGTAAACTAGAATACTACCATAATACATAAATGAAAGACTAAGGCATTATATAGCCAAAGCCGGTTACAACAACCTCCTACATTTGTGGCTCCATAACCCACGATCCTAAGACTTAATCAAACACCTTAAACTCCTAACTAATAGCAACCACTAACTCAACCACTAAATTCACTAACTCAAACACTACTCTTAACATCCCCCCTTAAACTAAATGTGCTAACATCCAGTTTACAAATCTGCAACCTTGTCTTTCTCATGGCTTCTTCTTCCTGGTTGACATGCTCAACTGTTCTCCCTATGGTTTCTTCATTGTACTATCTAGGCCTCTCTTCTCGGGCCATTCCTTAGTACCTCTGCTCTATCATCTCCCCAACAAGCGAGAACCGCAGCTCTTCTTCACTACTTGTTGGATGACATAGAAACCAAACCTGCTTAACTCACAGGTTGAACCACCTAACCACCTATTGCACTCGTAGGCATGCCTATTTCTCTTATAGGCATTTCTTCAAACAGTTCATGAGCATCCCTTGCACGTCCACCAACTCCACAATGAACCACGTTGCTTCCATTTGTTGCACTCTGATTCACTCTCTCTGTTGGCTGCAAAGACTTTGACATTCATCACATCAACAATCCTTACACTATGCTCTTTTCTTTCACCTCTTCATGTTGCCTACTTCCACGGTGTTCAACCTTCTCTTTGACTTCAAAACACTAACTTTTCTTTCACATAATTATCTTCATTCAAACATACATGCTTGTCACTATTCAGCAGCAACAGTAGCAAATAAACAACAACCCAATTAAGAACTCGATCTCCATCTCCTTTTTTTTTCTTTAGAAGGTCAAATTCTCTCCTTTTTCTACTCTCTTCCTAATCGTCCTCTCCAAGAACTGGACCATCCATTTCAGGAGCTTCTTCTGCTTCTCCGCATCCCCGAGGTGGACTGATACAGCTCCTTGTCCTTGTTGAACTCCCCGAACACGTTGTACACCACGGGGTGACCTTCTTTGTCGCGTCCATGGGCGAACACCACCTTCTCGTAGTCGTTTCCCAGATCCTCTTCCAGCAGAGAGTCCACCTCGAACTCCTTCCTCCACCTCACGCACTTCTTCATCATCGCCAGTGCTTCCTTCACCTTGAAATCCCTCGCCCGGAGGAACTTCAGCAGGATGACGTCACTCCGGTCGTCCCCCAGCGCGGCAATCCTGGAGCCTCTAGACGCGGAAGACGACGTCCCGGCGGCCTTCCATCGTCGGAATTCCTCTCGCTCCCGTCCCCAAGCCGCCAGATCTGGGTCAATTTCGGCCCCCGATTCCTCTCGCTGGGCTCCTCGTCGCGCTATCAGATCCGAACGAACCCGGCCACTTGGGCTCCGCCGATTTCCCCTTCTCCGCTTCCTCGCCTCCAACTTCTCCGATCTTCTCTCTTTCTCACTTTTTCTCTCTCTCTCACTCTTTCTCTCTCTCCCTCTCTTTTTCTCACTCACTCTTTTCTCCGATCTCCTCTCTTTCTCACTTTTCTCTTTCTCTCTCTCACTCTTTCACTCTCCTCCTCTTTTTCTCTCTTTCTCTTTTCGCTTTCTCGCCTCCAACTTCTCCGATCTTCTCTCTTTCTCACTTTTCTCTTTCTCTCTCTCACTCTCCTCCTCAAAGTCTCTCTTTCTCTCCCTCTCTCTCTAAAAAAATCTAAACCTTTCCTTCTCTCTTTCACTCTTTGTGGCAAACCCGGTGGGTGGTAGCCATGGTGGCTACCGCCATCGGAAAACGAAACTCCCTTGAATTTCACGAAGCTCTGATACCAAATGTTAATTTAAGAAGAAGAATTCTGTAAACTAGAATACTACCATAATACATATATGAAAGACTAAGGCATTATATAGCCAAAGCCGGTTACAACAACCTCCTACATTTGTGACTCCATAACCCACGATCCTAAGACTTAATCAAACACCTTAAATTCCTAACTAATAGCAACCACTAACTCAACCACTAAATCCACTAACTCAAACACTACTCTTAACAGGGTGAAGAGCTTAACGTACTTGTAAAAGGATTATCAGTTATCACCCATTCATCCTGCCAAAGGCCACCGACTTCAAAGTGGTCTTTTTGTTAGGAAGATGTGATATAATTTTTTGAACTTTCTCTAAATTGTTGTGCTCGTTTTTTGTTTGAACTTTGAATATTACTTATTATGAAAAGTAAAGCTTTTTCTAGATTTGGAAAAATAAAGCTTTACAAGATCAAAATCGGAAACATTTATTGAACAGATTTGAAAGAGAAAAGTATAAGAGGATATAGTTGATTTTAAACCTAGTTTGTTGAACCTATTATCCATGAACTCCTTGTTAATTTTAGGTCAGGTTTGTTGAATATATTATTCATGAAACTATAAGACTTGGTATATCAAGTATATGAAGTGAGACAAAGAAAATCTGTATATAATTTGAGATACATTTATTTTCTAATGTGAAGATGGATTTAAGTTTGGATCAAGTTTGTTGTTCGGCTAAAATATTATCTGAGTACGGTTGATTTTTAGAGATGAAGCATCACCCAAGCCTTCAAAAAATTATACACATACAATCACACAAATTAGTGTACGTAAAAATTCACACTCCCACCTATACACTCATTCACACTTTAAAAGTTTCTTAAATCTTTACCCAAGTCAAAGTATGGAAAACATTAGGAATTGTTATCAAAACAGTACAAATGATTAAATTGCAATTCCATATACATACATGTGGTACACACTAGACAACACAACGAAAGCAGAATAAAATAATCCGCTCAAACCCATAATTAATCGTGATCAAGAACTCACATAACCATTTGCAATCAATGTCTCGCGATTTTACGCGAGCATTGTCACAAGACTGTCAATGGATTTCAATGTCTTCTGATAGAATACATATGATTCGAACACCTTTGGAGTACGCACATAATAATCAAACTGCAATTAAAGAGGAAAAGGCAAATGTTAATTGCGAGTATTTCTTGAAAATTTCTCAATTTTGATTTGCTTAAGATAGGTAAAATCAATGTAATTTATTGAATGAAGATTAAGAATTACCTCGGCCATGTTATCAATCAACTCATTGGCGGTGTCAATGTAATCTCTCCGGCGACTTGCCGGCACGGTGGAGAGCGCGGCCTTCATATCCTGCTTGAGATACGCCGACTTCAATCGGATGTAAAAAATCAGATACGTCCAAGACATGGTCTCAACCATGTGCTTTAGCTCGTGCAGACCCTCCGCCGTGTTCTTTATCCTCGCCGCCGCGTCCTCCGGCGACAGCCCCGCCTCGAAGAAGTGCTCCCACAGGAACGACCTCGTCCCCCACCTCTGCTCCTCCGCCGCCTTAGCGCCGCCAACGAGCGCCGCAAGCGACGTGCTGATCAACAGCGTCGAGATGGTTTTCCTCCGGGTGGATGTGGCGGCGGGGCTGCGGTGGTCGCCGGAAATGGAGGCGCGGGGTTGCTTGTAGAGGGCCGTGGTGAGGTTGGAGTGGAATAAGGATGTGGGGTTTATGAAGATGCTCATGGCGGCGTTTGGGTGGTGGTGGTGGTTGGGTGGGAGGATACAGTTTGGAATGGTTTCGGATAAAGAGTCAAGTGAACTGTGAAAGGCAAGGGACTATTGGCCTCTAATTTGTTGACACGTGGCAGAGTCATCCCCTTGTATTATCTTCATACAACATACTCCATCAATTTTAGGAGCTTAATCATTGCGTAAAATAGCAAAAGTTGCATCATTGTTTTTCATTAAGTGAATTGATTCCTTGAAGTAACAGTTTTCTGATGGTTTTTCATTGCTATATTTTTTCTTACTTCATAAACATCTTCTACAGTTTGTAAATTGTAATCTTTTTTTCTTCTTCTGTTTGATGTTGAAATTTATTAGATACACTATGATAGAGTTGGAAAGGATGGGCTCGTTAGTCAGAAGGAGATCACTGTCCTCTTTGTTCCAGATCTATCAGATTGTCTTCCTTTACTAGATGCATGGCGTGAACAATGGTTGGCCCATAAAAAGGTTGTTGCTGAGAGAGAAAGGCAGTTGTCTTTGAAAAGAGAGAAAGAGGTTTGCTTCTTTTTGGAAGTTTCTTTCTTATATAATTTTCTTTACGTAATGTGGTGTTGATAGAGCCTAGAACTGTGCACATTTTCAGCTGCTTCTGGTGGGATATTTCTAGTGTGATTGTTAAATCTCCTCCCTCTTTTTTTTGCAGTGTAAAAATTTCTTCCCCCATTTGTATGTTCTCTGATCGAGAAATTGATGCTGTTTTTTGTTTGAAGTTGGTTTTCAATGAACTTACTGTTTTTGTTAATTGCTATTTCTCATCATTCGTGTTTTCACCAGTTAAAACATAAAAGAAGCGAGGACATTTTCATATAAAGCAGGAGAGGAGTTTGCTTTAAGGATCTATTGAAATGCCAAGACACCCTGAGATTCTCCATCCTTTTATTGATCTGAGTTTTTTATTCATCATAGCATAACTTTAGTGACTGAGCTTTATTCTGAATTGTTCAGTAGTGTTTTCAGTATTTGTTGGTCAGTAGTGTTTTTAGTAGTTTATACAGAGTATCTAATTTAGACAGGACATGGCAGCATTTGCTCTTTAATTTATTATTTTGAAAAACTTATAATTATTGTACCCTTATGTACATTTAATATTTGTTGTCCTAAATCAGAAGTCAAGGGAGAGGAATTGAAGGACGATCTGAGAGGTAATCATATTAATGGAATAATTGGTTAGTGGTACATCTTTTCCAATTGGTTTTGTTGGTTTTTTATCTTTACTTCACCTGAAGTCTTGAACATTCATGGTAATGCAGACAGGGAAGATGTAGCTAAAGATGTCAAAAGAGCTGAAAAACAGAAGGACAGTGCAGGGACCACTGGACAAGTGGTAGAATCTATCAAAGAAGAGAATGAGAGTATCTCTGCTAAAGGGAAAGAAACTGAGTCAGGTGCAGAAGGTGGTGTTAAGCAGCTAAATAAGGAAGATAATGTTGATTTGGTTGGAGAAAGCAATGCCAAAACAGAAGAGGTAGATAATTCAAGCACTCGAGAAAATGTAAAGCCCGTGAAGAAAAAGATTGTGAAGAGAATTGTTAAGCAGAAGATTGTTGCAAAGAAATCCATTGAAGGAAATGAAAGTAAAAGTATCTGGTGAAAAGGATGCGTCTTCTGCTGAAAATAATAAAGTTAAAATGGTCACTAGAAAGAAAGTTGCCAAGAAGCTTGTGGATGGCAATCCTGTTCAGACTGAAGAGAAGAGTATTGAGTCTGCTGTGAACAATGCAAATCTTCAAGCTGCTTCACAGGATAAGCCTGATTCTGGTGGTGTCGGTGTGGTTCAAGAAAAAAATAATGATGATGCCATTGTTTCCTGTCCTTGTAACTCTTCTGTATTGGAAAGCATTCACTTCTTATGTAAGAAATTCTATTGAAAATTACTGTCACCCTAATTCCTAATTTTGTCCGCATGAAAAAGGAGACATACTGTACTCATGCTCAAGGACTCCCTCATATCAATATTTCTCATTGCCTGTTTGACTAGAATACCTATAAAATGTTTCGAAACTGTTCACTTCTCCTTGTTCAGGTTGATCCCAATTACTCGAGTTTGATGTACTCATGTTCACATCAATATTATTCATTGCTTGTTTAACTGAAATACCCCTAAAATGTCTGAAAACAGCAATGTTGATTATTTAGCCAAAATGCTAAAGGAAGATGGCAATAATGTTTTTTTTTTTGTTTCGATTAGACCTCCCAATAGTCAATTACTCTACATTTAAACAAATTCATATTCAGAATCCTCATCTTTAAAAAGAAAATTTGATCTTGCAATGCAAGCATAAATAATGCCGCCAAGATTTAAGGAGAAAGCTCCTTTTATCCATCCAGCTAAATAGGGAACAAATTTTGTAAATGTTAGATGACATAAACTCCAAAAGGGTGTGTGCACTTTGATGTAACAAGCTATCAATGCACAATTACATGCCTCCTGATCTGAATCTCTCTTGTTCGGCTAGTCTGGTTTCTTTCATCTTCTTCACTATCTCTAGCATCTGAGGATCAAAGAAACGGTCACGAACAAACTTCCTCTCCTCAGCCTGTATTCCCCTAATGGCACTAGGATATGGGTTTGGAACTGCTGGTTTCTTTCCTTGGATTTTGGCTATTTGCTTCAGCCGAGCATACGCCTGCTTCTTAGTCCGCATATTTGTCCGGTATTCCATCTGCATTGAAATCACAAGTACAGTCAACAAAGTACAGAAGATAATACTAGAATGAAGTTTATGAGCTAAGAGTAACATGGGTAAACCTACATCAGCTGCAGCCATAGCTTCCTCTTCCCCAACTCCTTGCTCTTTCAATCCAAGCACTCGCCATGCAAATGTTCGGGCAGGGACAGGATTGAAGCTATTAAACCTTTTCATACAAAAATGATGATACAATTATAAGGCAAATTTCATCACTCAATGTCAACATAAACTCCAAAAGCTCATTTTTTTGACATAAAAGGTGAAATTTGAACAATCCAATCCAATCCAAGACTACAATACGGAATTACTTGATAGCGTCTTCATGCTTGGCATCCCGATGTTTCTTATAGAACTTCTTTATATATACATCTTCAGGCAGACTTATTGCTTGGAGTTTCCCATCAGAACGAGGGAATGTCACAGGAGGAGCCCTAAACAGCACCACAAAAACTTACAAACTTTGAAATCGATTGAACAAGAAAATACTTGCACTACAATATATGAATTCTTGAATCTATTAATCGATTAAGAGAAGGAGAGGACAAACTGTTCCATGGCTTTGAGCCAAATGGGCTCGGATTTCGCTAAACCTTTCACCAGCTTCCTCGTTTTTGTCAGCAAGTCTCCTTTCATGTACGACATTGCCCTTCCTTCCCTCTATTAACCTACAAAATCAGCATTTACACCATGAATAACAAAATAAACTTTGGTAGAATTAATCATTCAAATACGAATAACGGTTATAAATTTGAGCACAGTATAGAAATCAATCGTGGCCTACTTAGCTAATCAAGAACAACGAAAAGTCAAAATTCACCAATTTTCTGAGTTAATTGCATAAGAAACAGGACAGATCTAATCTTTAGGGTATTGGCAATCGATAAAACTAACCTGACTATAGTCGAAGATGGTGACGACCAGAAGAGAACTCCTCGACAGAAAGGGGAAGAAGGTGACACTGCAGAAAACGGGAGCGGAGGACAGAGTAGGAATTCCGATCGTACATACAATATGGCCCAATGGGCCTTGTTCACTCTAGTCATTGGACCTATTGGCCCAAAAATATATATATTTGACGTTAATTAAAAACTTTATTGTATTTCTGTTCCTATTAATTACTTCTTGTAAATATTTCATCTGTGTGATTTAACCAAGAATAATAGTATTTCGTCCGTGTAACAAATCTTTTATTAAATCAAAAAAACAAAACAAATCTTTTAGTTCATTTTCGATGTTCGTTATTACGCTTTAGCACTTAGGTATCATCAAAATTGGCATCTTTGGCGTTCACAACATCATAAAAAAGATGAAATTACAAACTAATTTTGTGTCAAATTCACAATAAGACTGCTTGTAAATCTCACCATGGGATTGAACAAGCTTGATACCCCAGCTGATATTTAGACATGAACAAACTCGGGCCGATCTACCAGTCCGCCCGACATAAATGGGCGAATATGATTATTATATTTAGCTTATTTTGTTCGGATAACCCGGTCCGTCCGTTTATATGGGCGGGATACGGTCACTGATAATATCTCATTTAGTCCGGATAGTCCGTCCGAAAGCCTGAATTAATTTTTTAAAATAAATAAGTTCTTATATATAATAAAGTTCATATAAAATAAAATTTTATTTATATCGTAATCAACCTAATATTTATTCCCACGAGACACTTAAAATTGGCGATGTTGGTTATGACGAGTTTGAGGACAAAAAAGATTTAACTAAGGTGTGATTGTGTGATGTATGCACTACTCTAGAAGCAACAAAAAGAGACAACCAACTCCATTTTCTTTTGAAATTTGCTTAATTGTGTAATGTTGTATTATTTTGTGGGAAATTTGTTAGGACAAGTTTGTAACAATAACTATGTTAACCCTTTGTAATAAAAATACATTTTTTTTATGGGTATTGTGCGTAAAATTATACTGGTATTTACTATGTTTCGTTTTATGACAGATTTATCTTGTCTCACGGGCTAAATGGGATCTGCGGCCTACCCGGGTCCGGATGTTCAGACGGATCCGAAAAGCCTCCCCAACCCGTTTCTTTGGCTTGTCCGGATCCGGCCCGTCCATCCAGGCATGATTTTTGTCCAAAGTCCGGCCCAATTCCCGCTCGGATCCGGGTTTCATCGGGTCTACTCACAATGCCGAAAATCATTCATCATACTTTATAATTGGATAGATATAATGCACTTACAAAATCAATTTGTTTTCACATATTATAAGATGTAAAATAAAAATATATTACATGAAATTACTGTCCTTGACACGGAGATCTAATTTGAATAATGCACTTACATAAAAAATAGTGTACATTTAAATTTTAGTAAACTGCAAACTTCATAGTTGGGTAGATAAAATGAGACGAAAACCAATTGATGCATTTCAACTAGACCTGTCAACTGGGTTGGACGGGTCGGGTCAAATCGGGTTCAGATCGATCAGATTGATAAAGTTTTCGGGTCGGGCAGATCGGGTTCGGGTTGACCCAACGGGTCGAACATGTCTTTTTTTTACGATTGTTATTATGATTTTTAACTTTAATAAAATAATTATAATAATATAATTAATATTATATTATTATTTAATAAAGTATATTACAATATTTATTATAAATGAAATAAAATATACAAAATAAAGGGGACCCGCGAGCTTGGATTTGCGTTCGGATCGAGTCGGGTCGGGTTCGGGTTCGGGTCCTTCGGGTTCGGGTCCTTCTTGATCCAGTAACGTTCGGATCGGGTTCGAGTTCAGGTCCTTTCGAATCGGATCGGATTTTCGGATTGGGTCGATTTTTTACAGGTATAATTTCAACCATTTATTCATGATATAGTTTTGCTCTTGATTAGCTTTAAAACAAAAAATTATGGTAATACCAATCCTAATTTATTCTCCGAAATCTCATGTCAACACATAATTTGTGTACTCGTGCTAGCAATTTTTCGTTTAGTTTCTACCCTTTGTGTAAAATCATTATTTTGGTAACATAGATGATTTTATTTTATTTTTACAGAAAAAGGTATTTAACACCGAGGCTATTGAGCGTTTAAGCCTTCAGGATTGGTTCACACCGCATTTCCAAGCATATCGAAACAAGCTACTCCGGGAGTATTAGCTATGGCGCTCAAAGCAGTGTTTCACAGAAGCACGGGCAGAGATATCGCTTGCCTTTTCAGCTTCACAAGATCGGCTCACGCACTTGCCCTGCCGCAGGCAATCGACTCCCCGACGGCGCCGTTGTTGTCTCTGCCGGAGCATGGCCTTACCTCCGAAACCAGCATAGGGTTTCAATTCCCCAACTTTGCTTCCGGCGGCGGATCCATGGAGCTGATGGCGGTTCCCAAGAAGAAGGTACGAACTTTAATAATCTCTTCCTGATTAGATCCTTGTAATCTGGTTATCAGTGTGCAGTCTGCTGTTTGATTCGGTGAATCTTTTCGTTGCAGGGTTCTTCTTTGTTTGAATTTGAACTTATTTGTTTGCAAGATCTCAATTTTTTGTCAATTACGTACGATTGCTTGTTATCTCCGGGTTTAGGCCTTAGGGTTTTAGGTCTTCTCCCCCCAAAAGGGGTTTTCGGACTGTGCCATAGAATCTTCCAAATTCGTTGGTTGATAAGGGGCCTCCCACTTTAGCTTAAAGATAAACTTATTGTCACGTTTACATCAAATATGACTATATGAAATATTGCTTGAAGGACAAGCTCACAGGGTTATAGGTTACCCTTGCAAATATGTAATCATGGAACCTTGAAGTGTATTAAGTAGTTCCTTTGAACATCTTTGGTTCTAACTGAAAGCCTACTTGCAAACTAATATAGAATTGGCAACAGGTTGTGCCATTGTTGGTTCTTTTTTGTATAATTGATTATGGTAAAGTGGTACTCTGTCGTCATGGGGATATTATGTTGCAAATTGAAGGAGAATTGATTGTTTTGTGCCCAATCTGTATATCTTTTATCTCCATGGTTGAAAATCATGCTCTTCTTCTCAAAGAAGGGTGCAGTATTCTTCAAAGCAATGCTATGAATTAGAGTCTTTTAGTTTATTGTTAAACTTTATAAGGTCTCCAAATGCCATTGATTATTTCTCAGTTAAAGTAAAATATCCTGATGGAATTCAAGTGTGACAATTATTTTAGAAATACAACATTATGAACAATAGGAGGAAATAGTCATGCTTTTGCCACTGCATGGTTGGTTAATTGTCCCAAATCTATGAGATTGTAATCAACTTTATATATTAGATGCCTACAATCATTTTTTAAGCTATGTGTTCCTTGCCTTCTTGATTCATATCCTTGCTATCTTATGAAATTTTATGAAGTTCTTGGCGGGGAAACGATGCATATTCTATATCAATTATGATACCAATTGATTTTCACAATTTCTGCTCTTGTATGTTGTTTTGGTTGTCACCTTTTCTGCTCTTGTATGGAGTTTAAGACAATAAGACCAGATGTTTTATTACCTGAAATTATATGGAAATAATTACCCGTATAAAGAAACTGTCTTGCAATACATGGAGCAAGATTTCTACGGAGTACGTGTTTTACCTTGTTCTGGTCTCATTTTCTATTTATTGTTCTGATTTGAAGGCTTTCTTTTGTACAGACTTCTCCTCATAAGAGAGGCATCAGAAATGGTCCGAAGGCCCTGAAGCCCATTCCTGTGATAATCCGTTGCATGTAAGGCCTCACCTAATTAACAAGAAAGAACCTACTATTTTATTTTCCTCTGGGTTTGGGTGATGAAATCAATGATAGGAGATAGAGTTGTTATGAGTGTTGCCGCACGAATTTTTGCAGGAATTGATTAGTCTTTTGGGCTTGTGCAGGAACTGTGGTAAGATAAAGTTGCCACATTTCTATTGTTGCGGTGGACGTAGAGAAGGAACCGTCGAGAAGTGATTCAAAGTGGTTTCTTGAGCTGTGGCACCAAGCTTGAATTTCCATCCTTATAGTAAAACTAGGTTGATGGATCTTGTTTTATTAGTAGAACGAGAACTACTTTCATTTGACATTTTTGACCGATCCTATATGCTCTTTTAAGCTCCAATAGATAACAATGCTGAATTGGTTTTCCATTGTCTCACTTGTTGAATCTGTTGAATACATGTTGCTTATCTGTGTTTTCCCCCTGGTGTGATTTGGGTCCTTCAGTAGGTCAGTTGGCCATGTTGTTGTAAATTCTTTTGCAGCTAAGAACCATTAAATATTGTGGAAAGCTGCTAAACCAAATCAACTTTAGGTGATTAGCTGCGGAGAGTAACGTTTTTGACCAAAATTTCAAAATCTATAAGCCAAACAAAAATGCCCATTATTCTTTCATGTACAACAACGCAGGAAAAAAAAAATCCATTCTAACACTCTAATTCTCCAACTGGATAATGGTCACAATACTTGCCCTTGACTCCCCAAATGAAGATAATGGAGTTTTAACGAGCGAAAAAGACACCATTCAGATCAGAACTTGAGCCATTCGTTGTAGTACACACAGGTCAAGGGAGAAATGGCACCATCAGGAGTGCAATGGTTAATACTAGGACACGCGCCGCACGGTATTGACACCATGGCCGTTGTGCTAATAGAAGCATCTGTCTGCACTTTCCTCGTACTTCTATAACAAACCGTTCCTACAGGAATGGAAGCATACTCCCCAGAGCCACTGCTCTTCACTTCCATAATCTCACTGTCCAAAACCAATGTCTTGAGTATCTCCTTGATCTGCCCAACCGATATTTCGACATTAAAAGCTCCAGACTTTGTCACAAGTTCAAAGATTTTCTCCATGGTTGTGACCTTCTGCCTGCGTATCAAGCCGAGGCAGCACTTCATGAGATCTTCTATGAACGCCGAGTCAAGTTGCCCGTTGCTGTACCATGCGCCACCTGTCAGGTCCACGGATGGCTGAAACTCGGTGCCCATCAAATAGCTTTTCTTGTTCAGAACACTTTTCACCTCTTTTATCTTCTGCTTTTCTTGGAGGCTCTTGATGCAGGTGCTGAAAGGCCTGTCTTTCATGGTTTTCAACTCTCTTCTCAACTCGGGTTTCAGTATACCCATATTCCCTCTGCTCTGAATCATTACATATACGGCTTGCTCATCATCTGTCAGTTCCTGCCTGACGCTTCCCAAGGGCCGTTTCCGCTTAAGCAGACTCATTGCTGTTGTTGCATCATTAGAAGAATAATCAATGACAGGACATCTACAACTACGCGTGTACAAGTTGATGACGCGAATGGAGGGCAATAAGTTTAGTCTTGACAAGCAGAAAGTGAGAAGCAGTTGCTAACATCAGACAATAGAAACACATTTCCCAACTAGAATGTCTTCCAAAAAAGAATCCTGCAAGATCAAATAAAAGGAAAAACAATATTGAACTAGTCCCTAAATTATATGGAACCCTCGAGGAGTTGTTTGAAATAAAAAGCTTATGTTGAGTTCTATTAAAAACGATGATAACAATGATCTAATCACTGGCAAATTCAACATGAACTATTCTTGGCTAAGTTCAAATACAGTTACAGATCATAGCCACTAAGCAAGGTGATTTAAAAATCAAGTAAATGCTAAGAAGCTAAACTATCTACCGATCAAACAAAAGAATTGATTATAGACACATCCATCATCAGAATATCTCAGCATCACAATATCTAATTCAGTAATTCATAAGACTGCTTCATTGTCATCATTAATATTGCATTTGTAATAAGGAACCAATAAAATGAGCTAGCTTTTCACAACATTCAAGTGCTTAAGCTAAAGGGGAAAATCACATCATCCGGATCACAAGCTAGCAAAGGTCGCAGAGAATTGGCATATATACATATCAAAATCACTGAGGTCGGAGAATCTCCCAATAACACAGAGATTGAATCTCAAAATGCATGGACTTAACAAGCAAAAATGCAGCAGGTTAGCGTAATCCATGAAAATCAACAGAGTCTGTAATTCAATGCATACCGCAACTAATTCTACAAAAGCGGGAATCTAAACCTATCTCCCCATCGCGTTGGTTATGCCAATCGGAAACCCTAAACCCAAACTCAAAAGCCGAGACCAACACATCAAAACACAAGAAAGAAATCAAAGTACAATAACACTATCAATTATCAACCCAAAGAACCTCCAATTCCATCAAAACGGAAAGGAAACACCGATTAAGCATATATAAACATGATCATCAAAAGCAGTAATTTGAGAAGAGCACGTACACCTCACCGTTGTCTCCTTCGCCGACGTCCTCGCCTCGTCTAGTCGTGTGCACAGTGCTTGCCGGCTCACCCTTGCCCTGGTTCGTGCCTTCGTGGACAGACTTCGTGGTCCACGAAGATGGAGAAAGAAACCAGGAAGTAGAGGGGGGCAGCGTGGTAACTGTAGGTTACGGGCTAACTGAGTGGAAAGTTTGAGATTTTCGTTTAGGAATTAGGGTTCGAATAAATAAAAATTGAGTGGGGCCCGTGTCCTCACTAGTCTCTATGTGGGTCCGTTCCTGTCTCCAAGATATGTCAAAATGTTGTAGTAGTTGCTAGTTAGGGAGGTGTACCATATCTATTGTATGTAGTTACATTACATATAAACCACATAAGATCAAGATTGTGTGTTGTATATGTTGATGTTTCATACTTTCTAAGTTGGCAATTGGCATGGTAAATGCATGTTTCATACTTATAAGATGCGGATCTGTCACACTTATTTTTCTTTAGTCAAACTAAAATCATCATTGAATTAAGAAAGTACAATATTTCATGAAAACAAAACACCACTGTATCTATTTATTTATTGGATGAAACTTGTCCACACTGTTGTATATATTCAATTCAACTCCACCACCGGATGAAAAGAAGCTGCAAAAATGAAAAGGTAAAAGAAACAAAATTATGTCACACCCTTGCCCCCCCTCCCCCCTTCACTTGCTCCATACACAAAAAGAAAACATTTAGCATCTCAAGAGACAAATGAACTCATTGGAACCATCTTGCTCATTTACAAGATGATGATCCTCATCCACAGTTAGCTGCCGGATCCAACAAACCTCAGCCATTGCAGCTGAGAGTATCTAGAAGTTAAACAGTAAATCAGCAACAGAAATCAATCTTACAGCGCGAGGAACTTAGTATCAACTATGGAGGTAGCAACCTGTGAAGTGTGAACTGGGACACGATCTGATCTCTTAATATGATTGCTCAATCACATTTAGAGCTTCAAAATTGGAATGCCATCTCAGTTTTCTGACAACGTTAGCTTCTGCTTGGGAGGTTGCCATTTGTGTTCCAGGACAGCCATTTTTAACCTTGTTGGCTTGTGCTCGAGTTATGAGTACTGCAATTCGTGTTCTCACAGAAACACTCCTGAGGATTTGCATAAAAGTAGTCCTCTTCTTTTGGCTTTTCGGGAATAATCTTACGGGGAACTGGTTGTCCAGTTCTGTTCACATGTGCTTCCTTCACTGCAACAACAAAACTGTCCCAAGAAAGGGTTCCATTTTGATGCAGATCTATCAACTCCACAATCCTTTTCCGGTTTAGTAATAAGGTTGTTTTGAAGCCAAGATGCCTGGAGGAAAGTGTCAACAAATAGCAACATGTAATTAATTAGAATACAAGTAAATAGGAAGCTTCAAATCAGGAAGGGAAACTACATAACTTTTGCACATACCTCCGGTGGCCTTCAACTACTTTTGCCATGTTCCCATCATATGTAGGTACAAATATGTCACTGGCTACTGCAACCATATAGTCCAGAGCTGCCATTTGAGATGAGTGATTACGGAAATGCCACAAATCATCAGGATCCAGCAACATTTCTTTCTTCATCTGAAATCAACGTACATGTCAGTGTGACTTAACTATAATAAAAGGAAACAGGGACTTAGTTACATCTGACAAAGCGCTTCCTATTGATGTAACCTTAATGATGGACTGCATTACTCACAGTATGAGGAAAAGCCTCTCTCAGAGCCTTAAGACGCCGCTCACTACCATATATTTCACCAGCGGCAATATAGATATGCGTGTTATTATCCAAACCCAGTGCTTGCAGCACCATGGATGCCTCCTCGGGTGTTAGAGGGCATAAGCCTTCTGATCTCTTTTCTTTGGAATTGATTTCCTTTTCCCTCCACCAAGGAAAAGCATACCTGCACAAATATTAGAATGCAACCACATTTTGGATGTATTAATAGTTATGTAGAGCTTTCACAATCAATCGAAGAGTGTTACTATCAAAACCAAGAGCAGTAGATGCTCATTTTGGCAACAATGCATGGTAAATACTAGACAACCTCCTAAAGCTGGCTGCATATCATCCTGCTTTACAACAATCCTGAAGAAGTTCACAAGGATGGCATGTAAAGTGTTGCTAGGGTGAAAAGCACCAGACTACGCTAAACACTGGCCACTAAATTAACAAAAAGCAGGAATATCTTGATCATAAGGAATGGGGTATAAGAATAACCACAGTGCATAAAGAAGTTATTATCGCAAGGTTTCTACATACGCTTGCAGCAAGCAGCAACAACATTGAAAATCCAGCATTCAAAGCAGAGCCTTCCTATAAATTTGCCAAGAAGAATCTGCAAGGGTTGAAAAACAAACCTCATCCTCTTTAACTCCTCTGCTTCTTCGTCGGTGCAGCCATGGGTACAACCTGAGAAAGCCAGCATGTCCATCTCATATCTCAGATGCAGAGCAATGAAATGTCCCTTTTCTTTAAGAATATGAACCAACTTATTCCCCAAAGCTTCAATCTTTGAATTAAACTTCAGAGCCTGGGTATTTACACGGCATCTGAGTTTCTGAATATCCAATGGCAGCCCATTATTTGCAAAACGTGCATCTGTTTTGTTGAAATGGATTACATTATGCTTACTGAATAGAGGAAGGATCTGCACATAGAAGTTTGCAAATCATATTAGAATATCTGCAGAAACATGTTATTGATATGAAGAATTAAGATAGCAAACCATGAGTATTACTGATACTATGAAAGTGCCGTAATTCTGGACATCCTAGCACTCTCCTATTCCGTGTGAGAGTCTAATCAAATGAATGGGTAATATCAATTAGGTTCAGATATTTCACAAGAAGAAAAGTGAACAAATCAGAAGATTTAGGTTTCCTCTAGGCACGGCGGATGCTAAGAAGTAACTTAGAACTATACATTCTTTTTCCTATAAAACAACAGAAGAGCATCTGAAAGTTGTATCATCACTCCAAGTGTTATGCAGGCACATAGCCCTTAACATCAAGGACGAATATAGATAACATTCACTAGGCCGTATCTCTTTGTGTGCATTTAAACTGCAGTTTTCTCTTGTACATTATTTTGCTGCGTGACCTGCTCTAAAGTTGCTCAGTGGACATGTCCAAGAAATTCAATTAAAAACTAAAAACTGATCTGTTTATACTTGTTTATACATAAAAAAGGGAAATGTAATTGAATAACACTCTCACAATATGAAGCTGTCCACAAACCTGTTGAAGGTAATATTTTTCGTTAGACCAGCTGACTGGCCGCATCACCAGAGGCTGGAATCCGTATTTCCCGCTAAATCTCTTTGGTAGCCTTTTGATTATTCTGACTTCGTCTCTTAGAGAACTAATGAAATGATCCACATCAAAGATGTCATCAAAGTCACTGCAAGAGACACAAGTTTCTGCATCTGAAGGAGGCCACTTGAAAAGAGACTGAAACAACAATCAGAACTTGAGCAATGATAAAATACCTTGTATCAGCCCAGAACGACGTCTTGTCAAGCTCTGGAACTACCAAAGTGAGATTTAGGAGCCGAGCTACAGTCACCATGTCACAGATCTGAAATTAAGTGGCAACATAACAGTTCAGTACATTAAAGAAAAATTAATAGAGCAAGTAACGTCAGGCAAGTGGCCAACACTAACCGCAGCTCGCATCTGATTCAAGCCTCCATTGCAAGTCACCTTAAGAAATCCATTACTTGTATAGTTTCCTGAAAATTTATATCCAACAATTTTAAAACTAAAACCCTATAACTATAACTATACTTATCATAGCAGCAACCTAAACATATTTCAGCTTAATTGAACATATTAATTCATCAAGAAAACAGAGTTAACCCTGGGGTATCCTAGTTTACATGATTTATTTAGCATATATACTTGACCTATTTAAGACGAATTAATTACCAGTATACTTTATGCACCCTTTGGCATCATGCAGAACATTGGTATATATTTTTTCTAATGAAAATCAATACTGCATTAACTTAAGGATTGTCATCATACAAAACAAAAGTCAACCCAACTGGAAAATTGGTAGTTACATGAACATTTATTATAAACAAGATTTGATTTCACAAGTTAAATTATATGACTTGTATATCCACAATTATTCTTACATCTAGCCATCCACTACCAAACAAAAGAGAACGACATGATAGTATAACCGCAATAAAGACTAAAGAGTTAATATCCAGTCCAATGAATCATATAGCAGACGCTTACATAATAAAATCCCATATGACAAAAAGCTTTGAACGGCCAACCTATACCACCTCTTGCCTACTCAGGGCGACTAAAATTACCTCAAATACCAACTGTAGATCGAAGAACACAATCGTCATTTGGAATCAACATAGATTTTTTGTTTCACAGTGAAAGTGCAATCCATGCAAATCAGAGATACAAAACCACAACAATATCCCCCAAAACCTCATACCCAGTCTTGAGAAACTCAACATAGCTCAGAAACAAGTACGGAAAAACTCACTTGGGGGAGGCGGTGGAGATGGCGGCGGAGGCAAGACTGCGCTACGGACGCGCAGCGGAGGCGACTGACTTACACGGAGGAACCTACTAGAGAAGTCAGTGATGAAAGGCGGACGCCATAGTTCTCCGACGGCGACAAGCTGAAACAAACACGTCCAAAGCAAAATGCTCGAGCAAATACTGAAGAACCACACTTTGATCCTCGTTCTTGGAATCTTGTCAAATCTAACCTGCGAGCCCACCGATCTAATCTCCATGGCTTCCTCTCCCCATGTCATTAGAAAAAATATTACCTTCTCCACTCCCCCGTAACCTAATGAAGAAGATCTTCACCTTCCGCCATCAACAATGCAAATTGCGTTTGTAAGATCTCCGAATTCGACTTTTTATCCCCCAATGGATTCAGATGCGTTAGGGGAGTGAATTAATCGAATTCAAATGGGGCAAATATAGAAAACCTCGCTGAAAGTGTAATTGATTTTCGGGGAAGCTAGTGTAACTGTGATGATAGAAAGGGATAAAATGAGGATGAGAAGGGAACAGTTAAACTGCAGAAGAAATAATGAAATTTGCCACCAACCGGCCACCGGAAACAGCCGTCAGAAATTCTGGAAATTCGTATTCGAAATTTCCGCACCAAACTGGAGTCATTGATTGAGAAATAGTAGTATGAGTGAACTAAAAATCACCCCAATACAACTTTTAGGTTAAGAGGGGACCAAAAAAGGGATGAAGATCCCAAACCTTGACAATGGCCAAATGATGATATACTCAGATCTGGTTTTGATTTTGGTATCACCAATATCAGCTCATTCAGTCCAAATGTCAGGGTCTAGGGTTTGACATTTACCAATTTCCCTTTTTGGAATTTCTGTTGTTTGAAGCAGGTGAAAATGTCTTACCAATACCACCAACTAATTTGCCTTATCTAGTTACCGACTTGGCTATAATTACAATGCATTATCCCTTAATTATGATACTTTAAAAACTTGATCCAGTAAAATCTTGTAGGACGGGCGAGATAACAAATTTCTTTTTTATTAATAAACATCGTGATTGTTGTTAAAAAATAAACATAAATATCATCTGATTACAAGCAATTGGAGTTAGGACTTACAACGTACATAGTCATATGATATGAATGAGTGATTAAGAAAGTTAGGAGCACAACCACGGGTCATGTAACGTGCCCTACACTACTGTCCTGATCATTCATTACTACATTCACTCCCACATGCTAATGTACTTTAATTGATATAGTAGTTTAATTCTCGTGTCATGCACTAATTAGTTTATCACGAAATTTGTTTATCAGATTATTATTTAGATGTTTAAAAGGTAAATTATATCTTCAATGTATTTATGAAAGAAAATTGTGTAATTTATTTGATCCCTTCATAATCACGATCTTGATCTTAATAAGGAAAACAAAATAAGATTTTAATTTCACTCCATTTTCAGAAGTCACGATCTTGATCTTCATAAGATCACCAACCAATATGTATAGTATATTAGGAAATGATCAAATATTTGTTATATATTTTTATATTTTAAAAGGTAAAATTATATTTTCAAAATATTTATTGAAAAAAGTAGATCAAAATAATTGGAGAGTGTGTGCAAATCCGGCTATTATAGGTAGTAATTAGTGTAATACCCGTGTCTTGCACGGAATTTCTCTATTTTATTTTACATTTGTAAAAATCGTATATTTTAATTATCAAATAATCATTGTTTCAATATATATTTGATTAGTTATTTAAATTAAAAATGACAAATTGACTAAATAAATTAAAGATATAAAAAATTACATTATATAAAGAGAGACGGAACTCTCCATGACTTTATTAATCATAAAAATTGGTCAAGTAGTCGTACAAACAGGCATAGCCACACTATTTTACATCAATACTTGTAAAACGATCAAACATAATAAAAATGTTCATTTAACTCTAATACATGAAAATGACACGCTAAACATAAAAGATGACACGGTGTTTAAAATTGCTACAAATTATTAAAAACTTCCTTGTATACTACATTGGTTGTAGTATTATATATATCTCTTCTTGTATTTGTCGCAAATCAAGATCTTCAAACCTTTCTTGTTAGTCACCCTTAATGAAGCAACATAAAACTGACCATGACTGAAAACAGGGCATGGAAGATACAAACCGACATTGGCAAGAGATTGACATTGGCTCTTGTTTATGGTCATAGCAAAACAGACACTCAAGGGAAATTGTCTTCGTTGAAACTTAAAAGGAAATAAAGTGTCTGACGGTGACATTATCATGCGAGGAATCAAAACCGTATGTCCAATATTGTTGCCTGAAATAATTCTCCCTTGTATGACATGACTGTCAAGCTGTGTGGTTATCAATCTCGTCACGTTGCATAAACCTGAAGTCTGATCAATATTTTGAAGCAGCATAATAGGGATCCCAACCTTAAGTTTCAGTACATGATTCGGCAGACCATAACATCTAATACTGTTCAAGTAGTCAGACGTATAAATACTGGCATCACTATCTTTAACAGAACATGTCTTGCACAAACTATCGGAATTGAGATAGACCTTTTCATCACCAGGCAACGAAGACAATATATACTCATTAACTTTATCTACCTCTTCGTGTGTTGGAGCAAGAATTGCTCGTTCTTCAAAGTATGTCGGAGCCAACTGATCTTCCATAAGAGAGGGATAAACAGATTTGACAACTGCTGGAATCAGATCTAATTCATAATCTTTCACCAATAGTTCATCGAGAATTTCTATTTGCGCTTTCCCATCATTGTCAACACCTACAGTCCCATCTCCGATGCTTAATACCCAAGCATAAAATTTATTTGCCTCTTGGATCTCAGATTCAGATGTACCTTGTTAAATCCTCATGCTTCTTGTCAGAGTAAGAACTTTGCAATGATCCCACAAATAAGATGAATTAATTGTGGCAAAAACAACATCTTGCCTGCTACCTTTTGAGATAACGGATAGGATTTGCCTAAAGTCTTCACCAAATACTGCGACTTTCCCTCCAAAAGGCTGTTCTAAACTAAGAGGATTTGTAGCCCATAAAATATCTCGTAACGTCCTGTCTAAAGCTTCAAAACAGAACTTATTCGTCATGACAACTTCATCCCAGATAATAAGTTTGGCGGCACATATCAACTCAGAAGGTTCCGTACCTGAACATATATGACACGTTGAGTCCTCGTTAACTTGCAAATGTATTTTAAACCTCGAATGAGCAGTTATGCCGCTAGGTATTAGGAGAGCCGCATTTCCACTTGAAGCAACAGTAAGGACTATTTCACATTTTGACCTTATAGCCGACGAAAGTGCCCTCCATATACAAGTTTTGCATGTTCCACCATAACCATATAAGAAGAAGACACCCCCGTTATTTGATATAACATCATTCATGATCTCATCATAAACCCCTTTATGTTCCATTGTAAATCTAGAAAGTAATTGTGCATGCTACGTCACTCTCGACGAAACGTATACTAAGATGTGTCGTCCCATTGGTGGGGTACACATGTAAAAGTCTATAACGTGATGTGTGTTTTTGAAACATAAATCAGATAAGTGCTACCTTGACGCACATAATTAATACACCTTGGGCGAGTAGTGCATCTAAGTTCAGTGCAGCTAGGAAAACTCGTCTTGACTTGAATGTAGTACGTTCTCTTTCCAATCTGGATTCGCTGTAGGCGATGAGGTTGGTCGTGAACCGAAGCATCTCAGTCAGTTTTAAATCATTGTTGAATGATTCTATAACTTTCCAGATTTGTCATACTTCCTTAAAGACTCATTTCCGTTGGAGTCTTCTTTCGAGTCGATTTCTGTGAAGATTCAGTCTTCCAGAATCTTCTCTTGTGCATATCTCTTGTTTATTCCAGTAGGAATATGATGGTTGACTACCGTTATCGGTTATTATCCGAGAAGCGATGAGTCTAACTTAATATGACTACTTCGAACCAGTCTGCTTTATACCCTTGCTAGTCTATTCATTTAGACTAACCAACCAATATTTTCCCTTGCATGGTTGGCTGGTGTCATCCGTTTGATTCGGCACATCAGTTAGGAAGTAGCTCAGAAGATTAGAAGGACTATGGAGTCGGCGGTGGTTTTTGAATGTTTTAATTATTTCTTTAATCAGGTTATGATCCTTTGGACAATAACTCTGATTGTAATGTACTTTCTTAGTCTTCCGCTGTGTTTGGTTTAAACTATGTTTTGACCTATTCGGGATTGGGTTGTAATCCCGTAACTCTTATTTCCTTGACAATGTTATGTTTCGGAATTTAATGCTTGATCTTTGTGTATCAATCGCATTTCATAAATTGTATTTCTATGGTAAAGCCTTGGGTGATCTCGGTAAGGAACACTGGGGTCATTGGCGGTAATACATTTCCAAAAGGGTTAAGTTTTGGGGGTGTTACAAGTTGCTCATCTGTTAGATGCAAATCTGCATATATATAGCATGCACGTGTCACTACAATTAAATGAGTACAATATCTGCATGCAAGAGTAAATCAAATACAGTTAACATTATGATCATGTAAACATTAATACTGAAATACATATCCTCAATTCGTAGAATTCTCCTCTGTTTGTTTACAATATCATCTGCTAGAAGCCTCCATGTTCGTTCCCAAACAAACTCTGGCTTTGACATGCTATCAGACAACAAAAGAAATACATATAGACTCCTAATGTAGTGCGTCGATCCCCCAAAACTTGCTTCAGTTATCCCGTCTATGTATTCCATGTCATCATCTAACAACCCCAATGCATAGCAAGCTTCTTTAAATGTAGAATAAACTATACCCTCAATAGTCCGTAAATCTTCGTAGCATGTTGGTCCTTTAATATGATTCAACATAATTTTAAGATAGTACTTCTCGTCACTACCTGGAGGTACATGATAAATCCTTCCAACTGAACCACGTCTATCCCGTTTTTTCCAATGTCTAGATGAAGGTACCCAAACAAATTTCTCTGAAAATTCGGAATATGTCAAATCTTTACCTTCTGGAAACTTCTTGTTAGACGTCATCCATTGGAGAAACATTGATTTTTCACTTTCATGATCATTTAAGACTGCATCAATAGGATCATCATTATCAAATAAAACGTTTTCCTCACCAGGAAGGTGCAAATTCAACCGTTGAATAGCAGGAGTTCTGTAATGAATATCAAAGCAAAAAATCCTCCAAACAGTTTCACACGCCGATATATAGCGGCAATTATAGTAGTTTTTTATTGTCCATGCCATCATCACCGAAATTGTTTGCATCAGACCTTGTTATTGCAACAATGACGCGATCATGACCTTTATTTATGTACTTAAAAAGATACTTGATAGAGCCCGATCGATTGCACCATTCAACGTTTATAGTTGTCACGCTTTAACACACTTGCTATTAAATTTAATAATATGATCGCTTCCATCACCGTAAATCCATATATTAATATCACTACTACGCCATGTGATGTAATTGTGTTCATTATTGTACAATGACTCAATGCGTATATAACGATCATGCCCATATGGTAAAAACATACTATCAAGTAGACTTTCATCGAATTCATCATGTGTAAGAAGAATAATCATTGGTTTATAGGATGTAAATGTCGAATGAAATCCAGCGAGTTGACTTGGACCAAATAATCCTACCACATTTCTTATTGCCAAATTCATATGAATGTTTGGGAATAGAATAGGATCCCGCTCATATACGAATGGAGTATATCTCGTATTCATTTCATCCAAAGTATTTTTGAACCTGCACATGCATAAAATAATAATAAATTAATTATAAGAATCATCACCCTAATCAATTGTAGCCTTGTAGGTCATTTACATTCTGTATAATTGAATATAACTTTTTATATAACAAAATTACTATATAATATATATCCGAATAAAACAGTAAAGAAAGTTCTTTTTTTTAACAACCGTAAATGATAAAAAAGTACAAATAATATTACTAAAATAAAAAACAGAATACTATATTCAAAAACACAATACAATAAAAAAAGATAAAATGGCATAATCAATATGTATGCAAATTAAATAAAAAATCGTATAATCAATATGTATGAAAAAATAGCATAATAAATATGAATGCAAATTAAAATATTTATAAGTCAAATTTTTCATAGCAGTGCAGATTGTCTTTATTTTTTTGGTTTTAGAATGTGTGTGGTAATTAAAAAAGACATTTATTAATGTTTTTCTGATCGATTTACAATCAAATATACCAATATAAACTACATAATAGGGATAGATACAAATCTGTAGTTTTAATTTGTGGCTATCCAAATCTTTTATCATATGAAATTAGTATAAATAAATATTCATGTTTAGGAAAATTGTATCTGATAAATATTCATGTTATCAATTATGCAAATATACTGACATATTTTCGATTTAAGGAAAAAAATAAGTAATTCAAAAATTACGGATTGATTGACACGTGTCCAAATTGATAATATAGTGTCACGTGACAAAAACGAAATGGGGCATTCTTGGAGTGCCATGTGGCTCAGTAGGGCTTTGCATTTAGTAGTTATATAGTAGAATGTGTGTGGTAATTAAAAAAGACATTTATTAATGTTTTTTCTGATCGATTTACAATCAAATATACCAATGTAAACTACATATTATGGATATATACAAATCTGTAGTTTTAATTTGTGGCTATCCAAATCTTTTATCATCTGAAATTAGTATAAATAAATATCCACGTTTAGGAAAACTGTATCTGATAAATATTCATGTTATCAATTATGCAAATATATTGGCATATCTTCGATTTAAGGAAACAAATCAGTAATTCAAAAATTACGGATTGATTGACACGTGTCCAAATTGCTAATATAGTGTCACGTGGTAAAAACGAAATGGTACATTCTTGGAGTGTCATGTGGCTCAGTAGGACTTTGCATTTAGTAGTTATATAGTAGATTTTTATTTTGTTTGATTTTATTATTTTTTGACATATCTGTCGAAAAAATATGAGGGCGACACGTGACAAATTAAATACAGAGACGTCACGTGATAATGTAAATTTCGGACTCATTCTACAGACGTCACGTGACGCAATCAGTATTCTGCTTTAGTAATTATATAATAGATTTATCAACCAAACATATTCTAATGGGCTGTGATTATTGTGAAAGTCCTTGAAGTCGGCAATTAAATACTTAGAAAAAAAACAATGGATTAGCACCCCGTATGATTTACATCGGTAGGAATTTTTTTCTTCACCCCAAAATAAATAAATACAGAAAATAATACATTTGGACTGCATATGTATTAAAGAAACCGCTTATTTTAGTAATTATGGCACATGATTAGGATTGGGCCATGAAATAGACTTGGAGCATAAGTTGCTATCATGACCTTGTATAGTTGTATGCCAGAGTTGCAGTGCCTTCTATTGATGTACCGTTGATATCCAAATTTTCATCTTGCAATTTGTTAGGTAAGGATTTCAATTCACTGAAAAATGAAAATTGCTCAAAAGGGGCACTCCTGCACTTAATTTGTTGATAATTAGTTTTAAGTTGGTCTGAATTTTGGTCAATATTATTAATATAATATCACCCCTCAATTAAGTCACATCATAATATATCATGTTTCATGGCCATAACTTTTTACGTAATTTGATTTTAATTTTTAATATAAATATATTATGTACAATTTTCAATTTTAAGCCTTAAAAAAATATTATGATATGATCAAATATGATTTAGTATATGCTTTTGGTGTAATACTTTGCTTTATTAAATTCACTTAAAATTTATATTAAATTATTAATTGATAGAAAAAAATGAAAATCAAATGCTATAAGTTTTGAATTAATATATGGTATATGAACATTTAAGTTTTTATAAAAGTGAATCAAGACACATGCATTGATTTTTTTCAATAGTTGTGAAAATTTGTACTTTTTATATTAATGTTAAACAATCAAATATAAAAATATGATAAGACCTAATTATTTTGAAAAATATTATTCATTGAACTAAAAAATTAACTTAAATTATTACTAATTAAATATATATTGATCATAATTTTTTTAAATAATAATGAGATTGATTGATATTTTTTATAACAATAGTGTATATTTACTACAAATTTCACACAATTCTATAGAAGACGCTAATATTTATAAGTTTAGGTAAGATAGGATATAAACTTGATTCTCTTGACTCTTTTTTTAATTTTAGCTTGCAAAACAGAAAAGTTATGTAGCCCATGAAGAGGTTTGACAATTATTTCATTGCTCATTTGCTCCGCTATTCAGCCCATTATTTGGGGCCAATATGAAACTTCATACGAACTAAGTAGCCCATAAAAATGTCAAACCTCTTCATGGGCGGTGGGCCAAACTCGCGTTTGATTCAGCCAATGATATATTGCCACGTAATAAACCCCTCGTCACGGTCTTCCGCGCACTAGTCTTTCTCCTCGACGCTGCATTTTTGTGTTTTGTTGTTGAGCTGTTCTTCCGCGCAGCAGTATCCAGCGTAGTAAAGCGAAGACCGAGCCGAATCTACCTCCCTCCAATATCAACGGGAAGTCATCGGAGTATCTTTTGCAGTATTTATCGCTCACTATGTTCCGAATATCTCGAGCTCTCGTTCTTGTTGTAATTCTAGGGTTTTTACTCGATTCTTCTCAATCTCTGAGATTCGATCTGCAATCAGGCCACACGAAATGCATATCCGATGACTTAAAGAGCAATTCCATGACCGTTGGGAAATACCACGTTGTTAATCCCCATGACGAAGCCCCCTTGCCGGACACGCATAAGATCACCGTTAGGGTAAGCTCCGTCTTCCGATTTCTCTAATTCAGTTTGATCTTTTGTGGGATTTTTCGAGATTTCGTCAACACTTGGTCTTAATTGGATACAATTTCGTAGTTACTGGTCTATATGGGTGGGAAAGTGTTGAATTTGGTGTTTGATGATTTTATTCGTTTCTAATTGATTTGTCCAAATTGTGGGGTTTGAAGGTGACCTCGGCATCTGGGAATAGCTACCACTACTCAGAGCGTGTGGAGTCGGGGCAGTTCGCATTCACTTCAGCGGAGCCGGGAGACTACATGGCATGTTTCTGGGCGGACGATCATAAGCCTCCGGCAACGTTAACTGTGGATTTTGAGTGGAGGACTGGTGTTGCCTCCAAGGACTGGGGCAGCGTTGTTAAAAAAGGCTCAATTGATGTAAGTTAATCTTATTATTTCTGAATTTCTGTAGTATTGTATGAGAGGGGTTTGATGTGATTGATCAACAATCTGCAATGCAGTGGATCTGCTTATACAGTAGTTGCATTTGTCTGGGAATCCATGTCTGTTTCATTTATGATGCTGAGGGCCTGACACTTTTCAAAGACTATATTCTTTTGTTTTTGCTTTGAACGAGTTGAGTGTTTTATAGCATTAGGCAACTTAAAATTATGCTACTATACTAAGTGCCAAGTGTTGAATGATTAAAACATAGAATATAGGCACTTAGGAAGTTTAATTGATTTTTCCAGCTATATAAGTGTCAATGTTGACAAGCCTTCCTCTTACTAAGCAAGGTAAGTAAAAAGTCCAATGGATACCAGAAAAGAAGTAGAAGTCTGCTTGCACATTATATGTTTCTAGAAAAATTTAGTGTTCCGATAGGACAAATCGAGTTTTAAGTAGGACTTTACCAACGAGTTATTGAATTAAAAAAATCAAGATGCTATTGTTTGAAAGCCGTTTCGAACTTGTCACTTATACTAAGTGAATAAAGGCTGTGTATCTTCTCATGTTTCAATTTATGTTTGAAAATGTAACCCTTTCATTCGAAGTAGTACTGACTTTTGTTTATGGATGTTCACTTGCTACTAGACTATGGAAATGGAGGTGAAGAAGTTGTTGGATACTGTCAACTCCATCCATGAAGAAATGTTTTATCTTCGTGACAGGTAAAGAATTGATTTCTTAACCAAAACTTTTTCAGTAATCTATGTATGCAATAGCTGTAGCACTTGATTTTGTCTTTCGTTTCCTCGAATTCTGATTCATGAAGTCCTTCAAGTAACACAATATTGACATCTCTCTAGGGAAGAACAGATGCAAGAGCTTAACAAGTCAACCAACTCAAAAATGTTCTGGTTGAGCTTTC
This sequence comes from Rheum nobile, assembly GCA_027886185.1. Taxonomy (NCBI): domain Eukaryota; kingdom Viridiplantae; phylum Streptophyta; class Magnoliopsida; order Caryophyllales; family Polygonaceae; genus Rheum; species Rheum nobile. The sequence continues at coordinate 396,065 of WOAB01000292.1, read as the reverse complement.
TTTCCTTGTTTGTCTGCTTGTCGGTTGCTGGCTTGCAATTTTGGCACTTGAAGTCCTTCTTCGAGAGGAAGAAGCTCCTTTAATGAAATGAGGATGTAACATCCTCATATTTTCTTTATCAAATTCTCCAAGGCCAGCATATAACTGAACCCTGATAGAGAATTTACGGTCAGATTTTCAGACAGAGGGCCTCAGACCATCTTCCTCAGTTTTTGAAAATTTTCCTCCAGACCATCATCCTCATTTAGCCTCTCATTTTGATTATTTAGGTTCTCCCTTTCTTCTTGTGTCTTATATGTAGTGTGTTTAGGAAGCTACACATTATGTACTATACTGTTGCCATCTTGTGATTGCTCTCAATGACATTTGGAATGTCTTGTTGTACACTTGAACCAATATATGTTGCAGGGGTTCTGTTTCTTCCTGTTGTACACTTTTTTACAATCTGTTTCATTATTATATGCTACTCTTGAGATGGTTAGTCACAGCAGGCATATGTATTTCTATCAATTTTTTTACATCTTATTGAATGAGGAGTACTTGTTTGTGAAGGAATCTAGAACAAGGGGTTGTAGGCTTTGTGACATAAAATCAGTAAATATCCAATCATTTTGTGATCCATAAATGAAGTTCCAGTCTCTTCTGTCGGCAGAAGCTCATCCCAAAGTCTCTTGCCTTTATATCCACCTTATAAGAGTGTCTTGTGCATGAGTTAACCAAAAAGAATGTTATACTAATAAGAAAAGTGCAATGCAAATGTCTCATATTTGATAAGCCATGATAACTCCAATTGCAAGATCCCAAAATTGTGAAATCAATAATGAACTTACCTGAATGTTATTGCTGCATGTTCTGTACAAAATTAATACTGAAGAATAAAGAAGAAACTTCGCAGTCTACAGCTTCAGATCTAAACTCAATTTAAGAGCAAAAAAATTGCTACATGTCTGGAATGCCTTGCAGTATACTTGACCAACAAAGACAAGCAAAAAAATTAAGCTAGGCATGCATTCACATGATGCAAACTGACACATAAGAAAAATATCGCAAATAAAATAGAGAATTCCGTAAGATTACGCCTTTGACTTACCGTTAGGAATTTGATAATACGTATTCCAGAGGTGCCGACATGGTGAAGCCGTGGCGTTCACCATGTCGGTTGACTTGTTTGTAACAACCAGTCTCTCTTCTTCCCCACCCTTGATTAGCTATCATTTTACCTCTTTCCCAGAAAATATGATCCCCAAATTCATTTTAATTCTTCTTCAATCTTCTACAGCTTTTCGACTCCCCTTTTTTGTCAATTTCCTTCTTACTTTGAAACCGGTTCGACAAAGCTTTCCCTTTGACCCAAACACTGATATAAAAGAACAAACATTTGATTAGTTTGGCCTAATCAAGTTTGGCTTAGTCTGAACTTCAAAGTTGCTGGATAGACGAAGACCTAGATCAACAGACCAGAAACTTGTGATTATCTTCGCATTGAACAGCCACATTGTGTGGTAATCTTCCGGTTGAGTTCGAAGGAGGTGATTTTTCTACTTTCTTCCTTCTTCTTTTTTCTGTTTGAAGATATTTGTTTTTATTGTGTGGTCTGCTGAGTTCTTAATTATGCTTCTCTTCAACTTGCTATTTGTAATCTGTTGCATGTAACTGCTCAAATTACTTTGCTTCAGATTAGATCACTGTTCAGTTTGCTTTTCTGATTGATTAATTGGAGTAATTGAATGATCCAGGGAGCTTGTTCAGTATTTAAACTAAACCCATCAGAATAACCCTTTTTGTCTTCTTTTTTGAGTTTTGTCAGAAATCATGTATGAAGTATTGAATTGGCAGCTTCCAATTTTATGTTTTGCTGATTACAATTCTCTTGTTTTCTGTAAATATTATCTTCAGCTTGGATCCTTAAGCTGAATGAGCAAATCCTGTTAACTGTCATAACAGCTGATTTCTTGGATGTGCAGGGATCTTAAAACTTCTTTACAAGATGATTGTTTCTGCTCTTCTGACGTCAGTTGGTATAAACTCGGGCCTTTGTATAATGTTCTTTACATTATACTCCATTCTGAGAAGACAGCCCGCAAACTTTGAAGTCTATGAGCCACGGTCATTTGCTGAGAAAGGAATCCAGCAGAGTGGTTACTTCCATATTAAGTGGCTACTGCCTTCTCCTGGTTGGGTAAGAGGAGCATGGAAACTTACAGAGGATGAATTGCTTTCTCTTTCGGGTTTGGATGGTGTGGTTTTCATTAGGATTATTATCTTCAGGTAATTTCCTTCTGAATAGTCCTTTATCTTGACATTTTGTCATTCTTTATGCTTGCATTTTCACATGCTTCCTATGCAGTTTGAAAATATTTTCTTTTGCGGGGATTATTGGAGTCTTTATCCTCCTTCCAATAAATTGCTCTGGCGACCAGCTTGAGGAATTCAGTATCGCGAATATCTCAAGCGATTCCTTGGATATTTTCACAATCTCCAATGTAGACAATGGCTCAAAGAAGTAACTCTATTGTTCTCCTGTGAAATTTACTTCTATTTAAGCCTAAACTTATAGAAAGAGTGACACTTTCATCTTCCTTTGGCTATTGTGACAGGCTATGGGTTCACTTTTGTGCTGTGTATTTGGTCACCGTTTGGGTTTGTTATCTTCTTTTTTATGTAAGTTAATTCTATTCCAAATCATTTGATTGAATTTAGTAAATTTACTCTTTCTTCCTTCCTCTTGGTGTTCCAATCGGCTACTGAAAGTAATTAACTGATTCTGCAGGAATACAGTTATGTGTCTTCCAAAAGGGTTGAATATTTCCTTACTTGCAAACCTCAGTCACATCAGTTTACAATATTAGTACGTGGTATCCCTGTAACTCCTGGAGGCAGTGTCAGCGAAAGTGTGGATAATTTCTTTGGCGAGTATCATCCTTCTACTTATTTATCTCATACAGTTATTCATCGATCAAGTAAAGTACAGTCCCTTATGGTAAGTTTGTCTAAGAATTTCATCGACTGAAGTTCTTGTTTTTTCATTCCAGAACAGATTTTATCTTCTCGCTTTATGTTCATGTAATTTTATGTCCCCGTTTCCCCCAGAATGATGCTAATAAGATGTATGCAAGATTGACAAACTTACAAGCAGAGCCTGGTCAACCGAAGGTCAGACGTTCTGGTCTATTTGGACTCTTTGGCAAAAAAGTTGATCTTGTGGATCAATATGAAAAGAAACTGGAAGGTATAGAAGAGGATATGAGAGTGCAACGAGAAGCTTCTCTCTCTACACAAGTATGTGCTTGATTGAATTTTCCTTTTGTTTGAAAACCACATATTAGTGATGTGCATAATGCATAGTTTCATAGACATTATGTATGTGACAATTAATGTTTTCTTGGTTTGTCACTTCTTAGCAAGTACATGCTGCCATTGTGTGCTTCAAATCTCGGTATGCTGCTGCGGTTGCATCACATTTGCAACAGTCAACAAATCCAACACACTGGGTTACTGAACGCGTTCCTGAACCAAATGATGTTTATTGGCCCTTTTTCCAGACGTCATTTTTGAGGAGATGGCTCTCTAAAGTGTTTGTACTAGTGTCTTGCATTCTCCTTACTATTCTGTTCCTCATACCCGTTGTGATCGTGCAAGGTCTCACTAACCTGGAACAGTTGGAGGCACTGTTTCCATTTCTTGAAAGCATTCTATCAATGTAAGCTGATGTTCTTGTATCTTTTGTAAAGTATAATGTGTCTTACAACCACTGTTGAACCTCCTATTTTGTTGAATGTGCAGCTCAGTTGTGAGTCAAATAATTACAGGTTACCTTCCCAGTCTTATACTTCAATTGTTCTTGAAATTGGTGCCTCCTGTCTTGTTATTCCTATCATGCATTCAAGGATACATCTCCTTCAGTGAGATACAAAAGAGTGCATGCAACAAGTTCCTTTGGTTCACTATATGGAACATCTTTTTCGCAAATGTGCTTTCTGGATCAGTTCTGAATCAGCTTTCACTCTTGCTTGATCTCAAGAATATCCCTTCAAAGTTAGCTGTGGCTGTCCCTGCACAGGTGAGCATCTATATAAGTAATTAAATATGGAGAGATCAAACAAGATTATTGATTTTAATCTCTTTTTTTTTTCCTTTCCAAAATTGCAGGCGTCGTTTTTCATTGCCTATGTTGTCACTTCCGGATGGACCAGTACCTCGTCAGAACTCTTTCGGATTATCCCTTTCATTGGCCATTTACTGCAGAAGTGCTGTTGCTGCTGCTGTAAGAAAAGTGATGATTCTACTGAAGAGTTTCAAACTCCAGGGATACCGTATCATGTTGACATTGCTAAGCTTCTATTCTTTGGACTCCTTGGCATCACCTACTTTTTCCTGGCTCCTCTCATCTTGCCTTTCCTGTTGATCTACTTTTGCCTCGCTTACATAGTCTTCAAGAATCAGGTAAGCTTGGTTACCTTGAATTTGTACTGTTTCTTTCACATAGCTCAACACACTTTTGAATTTGTACCTGCAGTTTATAAAAGTGTACGTGCCAAAGTATGACACGGCTGGGAGATTCTGGCCTATCGTGCACAACTCCATGATCTTCTCCCTTGTACTGATGCATGCTATTGCTGTTGGCATCTTCACGCTGAAGAAGCTTCCTGTGGCATCCACATTGATTTTCCCTCTCCCGGTTTTCACACTTCTGTTCAATGAGTACTGTAGAAAGCGCTTCTTGCCCAACTTCACCGGCTATGCTGCAGAGGTAAGCTTAAAATACACTTAAACATTATATAGGCTATGTATTTCATTGAAGATGTAAGATTGGTCTTTACACTTCCTTGGTTATCATGTTATCAGAGTCTAATAAAGAAGGACAGGGAAGACAGCAACAATCCTGCAATGGATGAGTTTTTTGATAAGCTGGTGACAGCGTACCAGGATCCGGCTCTGAGTCCGCTCCAGTTGTCAAACAACCCTGATAGTCACACTGCTCCCCTGCTCTCTAATGAGATTTCTTGATAGAACTGTATGTTTGAATTGTCTAGAGCTTGCTTGATGGATAGAGTGTTGTTGTAATGTATGATTTGCCGTGTTTCACTGGTGAGATTTAAATAGGATATATAGTTTATGTTACTTCTTTTATACTGTTTGACTTTTAGTAAGTTACAGTTGTGGAATAGAAACTTGGGTTCCTCTTACCGCAAAATTATCATAATTTTGCATAAGCCTATAATAGAGCTGATAATCTTGTAATTTGCAGATTGTAATACAGTTGAAGTAAATTAAAGTTTGTGTTCAATTTTCCTTTATCCTTTGTATACAAATTTCTCAAACAATTGCACAGATGACAGAATCCCAGTGCTTCATCAGCAAACAACACTGCAGTTGCATCAAAGTTTGCTGGTGAAACTGGTATACATGGTATTTTCGTATACATGGATAAAAAGACAACAAAGCAGTAGTGGTTTTTCAGATGCAATCCCAACCATATAGTTGCAGCCCTTGACACCATAGATTATCTCCAGTCTTCAGATGAACCATCCTAAGCCATCTGCTCCAAAACCTATTTACCAGTGTCTTGAATCACCTGACTATCTTCTTTTGGTGAGGCAGCAATTCTGAATGTAACAACATTACATCAACATGTGACATGTCTCATTTTTACACAAACTTTAACAAACCAAGGAAGCTCAATTGTGTCATTCGGCACCAGAAGGATGATGAGGAGAAGACGCAGTCCCCATCTCCAGAATCAATTGCTTCTCTTCATTAGAAGACTCCATTCTCAACCACTTGCAACTGAAGTAGAATACCACAGTCATCATAGAGTCTATCAGCACCACGAACGAATACATGAACACCAAAAGCGGCCCTTCCCATAACCTAGAAGACCCATCACCATAACTCACTGTCTTCACCCTGTGGTCATACAAACCCTGCAGAAAAGCCATCCCCATTGAAGACACAAGGTACATTAACAGACCCACCTGCACCTGACCCTTAATCAGCGTACTAGACCTAAGCAATGCCTCAGGACCCGAGGCCTCCTCCAAAACCGAGATGACAATAGCAACATTGCAAATAATGATGGCATTGGCAAACACAACTGAGAAAGCAAGCCCACCAATCGCCCCGGGATAGATGATCAGATCGGGTGAAAAGCCAGACTTTAGAAGCACACTGCAGATGCCTACTAGGAGAGCAAGGAAGAGTGTCACCACCCCAGCAAGCACCATACAAGCCCAAAAGTAGGTGGATAACACCCTCTTCCAGAGCTTCCTTACAATCCCAAAGAACATGGGTGCTTCAAATTGCTTTTTTGAGTAACTACAATCAACTGAATACACCACAGCAGCTTTTGACAACAACAACAGTGTCATGTACATAGGGAAGCACATGGTTGCAGAAACCGCCATCTCCGAAAACCTTTGGAATGACTGATTTACAATAGGGTTAAGGGGCAACCCAGCAGTTTTGGAGATCAAGAGAAGCCTTGTAGTCAGTCTTCTCACCATGGAGTGATCAACCAAGACACTTGTCAAGGAGACAGCTGTAACAGGGAAGATGAGCAGAGCTGCAATTGCCATGAAGGCAGTGGAGTTGAATCTTAAGATCCTGACTGTTTCCCTCATAATCTCCAGAGCACTTGTGGAATGAAACTGGTATTCTCGGGGATGGGAATTGAAATCTGACAATCCTAATTCATGGTTGCGCAATGTGGATTCCTTGGATCCTTCAAATTCTGATGCCTCTGAACTCATTGTGCAACCAGCCACAGTGGATATTCCACGAACTGCACTCGGAATTGAGAGAGGGGATAGCAATAATCACCCCCAACTAGTAAAATTCAAAAGAAATCCACCGCAAAATCTACAAAATCAAAAGCAATAATGAAGAATTCCGAATCTGGTGGCGGAAATGCGATGCCAGAAGAGCCCTAGGTAAAACGAATTCTGTTTTAGCAGCATTTACCTGGATAATGTTGATTGGATTGCGCCCCCAAATCGCTTTTCTGTCGGCAATGGAGAAGAAAAGCGTTTCACTTTCGGCATCCAACGAAAACAATCACGGAAGATAAGATGAAGAATTTTAGGTGCGGAGTAGGATTACTTGATTGGATCACTGGATTGATGCAGAAGAAGGTGGAGGAGAGAGAGAGAAGTTTTTTAATTCATGGGAACAGAGCACGTGCCGTGCTTACATATGTTTACATCCATCGACAAGCAGAAAGCTACGCGGAGTTTATCTAGCTTAGTCGATCCAAAATCCAAACTGGAAAATTCAACGAGCATTGACAAGATCCAATCCGAATCACGCAATCAAAGAGGAGAGATTGGGAAGCTGGTTGTCTTGCACCCGCTCCTTCTCCACCGACACAACAGTGAGATCTTTGTTTATCCTAATTGGGCCATTTCTATAAAAAAAAAAAAAACAGGCCCATTAAAATAGGGTTGGCCCGAATTCATGAGAATGTAGGAGCTTTTCTGTTTTCGAACTTGGTAATTTCATGTATCCGTGATCAATTGTTCTTCCTCTCTCACATGTCATGTATATGTGATCAATTGTTTGCTTATGTAATTTTCATACAGAATTAATCATAATGGATCACCAGCAGGATTTACAGTTCTGTAGTAACTTTTTCTCATATTTCAACATTCTTCCCGTACCTGTTAATCAGAGATTAAACAGAATTCCCGCCATGAAACATGAAAAAAAGAATTTCAGCAACACAAGATCAGGGCATTGCCGAAATACATATATATCCAGATTCCATTGTCTCTAACAGAACATCAATACTTTCTAACGTTGGCTTGGCTAAACGAGGATGACGAGGATGCTTTTAGTTTGGGAATGGCTCTCGGATCCTGGTTCGACCCGAAAAGGATACTGCTCCAGTTCACTTGCCCTCCTTGCACAGCAGCATAGGAAACCCTGTCACTGTCTTCTCCACCAGACGCATCGTACCCATCACTCGTTGACCTCGACAATGGCAAACCCGGCAAGCTGCCACCGCCCAAACCCGTGAGCCTCCTGGCCTCCTCGGGCCCACTCGATGAGACCCGTAACGGGTGAAGGTCAGGTGACTCCAAACTGCTCTCAGGAGAAGAGCAGCCCACCAAGTGAGCATTGCTTGACATGGCAAACCCGGACCTAAGTGCATTCCTTGCTTCCAGCTGCAGTGGGACCCTGCTGATGATTGATGTGGGCCCCACCGGTGGTAGCTCAGTAGGGAGTCGAATCCGCTTGCTGGGTCTCTTCCTGTTGCTGTCAAGCCTCCTGCTGCTGCCAAAGCTGCTGTCTATATCCTGTCCAGCTGGAGGCGCGAGGGCTTCTCGTCTTGATGAAACCGGCTGCAGGATCTTCGACTTCTTCCTTGCTTCGGCTGCAGCTTTCGTGACTTGTTCTGCATTGAGACGCGCTAGGGCCCAAGGGCTGATCTTCACTGCTGCGTTCTTCTTCTTGATCGGCTCTTCCAAGGCCGTTTTCTTCCCGTATGAACTCACAGATCCCGCTTCTGGAGCTACTACATCATACTGTAATAGTAGCAACAAAATGCAGGTTATCAAGTTATAGCACAAAGAGTAATGAGTATGAAACGAGCTGAAAAGGATGATGAGCTTACTTGATCCTCCACGAATAACCGAGGAGGTGTGCAGAATGCCCCTCTGTGGAAAGTATTAAACGAGCTGGCGCTGCTTAGCCCTGTAAAGGAGCTAACTTGTGACATCTGAGGGCTTTGTTGCCCTCCTCCAACAGCTGCTTGTTCCTGTTCTCTCAGAGCTATGATGTAGTCATATGTGCTTATTCCCTTTGTAACACAATAGTAACATGTTTAGTGGTTGTGTTTGTGTTTGCAATCAATAACCAAGCTAGTTTGCGCTAAAATTCGGGGTTACCTTCTTTATTAGGAGAATATGGAAGAAGAAAAGCTGAGCTAGCGGCAGTGTTGCTATCATTGCCAAAATGGTGCACAAAACCTGTTGAGGGCAAGCTTTCATCATTAGTACAAAGTATAAAAGTTGAATTTTAACAGTAAAAGAAATGATATTTGAACACTAACCACGACAATGACATAGGGAACGATGGAGAAACTGCTTCCAAGCTTGGAAACAATGTCTCCATTGAACCTCTTCCTATCTAGAAAACAGCAGATCAACACAAGGATTCCAGTTGACCATTGAAGAATAAGCTGCAACATTAGAGATCCAGATGCACAATGTCATACATCAGTAGGTAACTTAGCAAAGACAAATTTTAGTGCTCTTCCAAGACTAAGTGCTAAACAAAGGTCTAAATCAGATAAGCATGCACAAAGTAATCTAGCTAGGCATACTCTTCAATGCTTACCAATAACAAGGAAAAAACCATGAGGGTGAAGAATTTTCTGTAGTTTCTTTTTCCTATGCAATTATTCAGCCACTGCAAAACATAAGAATCAAAGGATATTAGTTTCCATCTTCCAGTTAAATTAGCTAAATCAATTCGAGAAAGTGCCAATTACCCGGCAGTGATGATCAAAGCTGTCAACACATTTATCACAAACTCTGCAGTGCTTGCTGTACTTGAAAACCTACACATAACACCAGCTGACCCTTGTAAGCCTCTCATTTCAGCAAATTTTTCACAACAGTTGTTGAATACTGAAATAATTTAGGTACCTCAACTTCACATAAGCTGCAGTAGAACATGCCGTCTTCACTCATATGTCTATCTGAAGATTCTTCCCCGCCATTCATACATTTGCATAGGATAGAACAAGGAAAACACAACATACCCAAAAGCCACGACGAGCACTGCAGAGATGCATTTCCTACACTTTCAGCTTCATAATCTTCTACACTTGTACCAATGCTCTTTCCTCCCATATCTATGGATTTGTCTCCCTTTGTAGGAATACTCTGTTCGCATGTTGATGAAGCCGTCTCTCCACCAAATTGAGATTTCTTTCTATTGGCGGCTTTTTCCTTCCCTGAAATTTTGAGGTACTTTTTGGATTTGAACACTCCCGAATCTGCTGGATCAGCTGCAGCACACCAGATATATAGGCCAAATACACACAAAATCTGAAAGGAGAAAATTATCTTGGTGAGGCTTTGTATAAGGCAATTTTTTTAGCTCGTGTCCAAACAGAGCCTTAGCTACATTTTGCAATTCAACTGAGATGCAGCTAACCACTTGTAGGACTAGATAGTTTAGTGTATAAATTACAGAGTGTAATGAACAATTATATATAGCCTAAATAGGTCAACAATCCATATATATGGTGAAATTGCATCCCTTTTAAATGAAGTATAACAACTCGAAGCAGCAGATAAGTGACAAGCAAATCTGATACTTTGTTCAAACTTACAACAAAGCCACCTTGAAGGATCAACCAAACATGTTTAGTAGTAATTAATAGAACAAGTTCAGTGATTTCCCATGATGGACATGTAAAATTTGGTACAAGACAAACAACCATATGCAGATTTGCCCTTATCAACAAATGTGAATGACAGGCTCAGACTATTCCTCAGGGGATCACATGGAAACAAAATCACATGATTACAAGAGTAAAATCAAAAGTGAGCGCAATAGGAAAGCGACCCATCTTGGAGATGGGAAAATTGGTGACCAATTCAAATCAGAAGGTAACAAGTAAGAAGAAAAAAACACAGATCTCAGCTTTTGAACTAGCCTAGGCATGAACAAGAGTAGTTAGTAGAAACTGTTGATGGTGGATTAAACTTACAAGTAGTGTGTAGACCCCCATTACAATGTACTGATAGAGCTTCTTCCCAACAAAAGGGGCAAAGAAAACATAGAAAGCAAAGGCCAAGGCCAGAAACACAGCAACAGCCACCACCTGAGCAATTAACCAAGAAATTAGCATTGAAACATTACAAAAGGAACCAAATTTAGAGAACAGGAAATGGGTTACCTGAAGTGGGTGATAAGGTAGTTGCCATCCATGCTTTCTCATCCTTCTTTTTTGTTCTAGGTTCAATGTTTAAAAGAGAGGAAACTGAAAAAGGGGATTTTTTTTTGCAAAAACAAAGAGGTTGGTTTGTCCCCTAATCTTCCTTGTTTCAGTTTGGTGATTCTTCACTTTCCCCTAGTTTTAAGGGAAATATGGTATTGGATCACGGCTTCACAGTGGAAGCATGTAAAGAGCTTTTTTTGGACTATGACCATAATTTCAAATGAGAAGAAAAAAAAGGGAAGAACAAGAGCTTCAAAAGGGCTATGAAGAGTGAAGAGAGAGAGAGATGAAGCTTGGTGAATATGGAGAAATTGGATGTGGACAGAAGAAGCTATGTTTGAATCTATTCAGTCACAAGCCCATGTTGCCACAAATGAAGGGTCGTAACTCGTAATAGAGAAAAGAGAACTTTTTGTATGTAATTTTTTATACTGAGATCTGTGACTCCATGAGAGAGAAAGAGAAAATAAAGAAGATATAATGAATCCACACCCAAAAAAGCCTTCAACTTTTCATTGATTAGCCCTTTTTCCCAATAGTCACAAGCCAGCTGCTTACTTGCTTCTTCCTTTCCTATTTACCCCTTGTAAATGCAGCCCCAACAGCTTACAGTCTCCCTCTTTTAAAGCCCTCAATTTTTTCTTATTTTAATTACTGTATAATTAATAATAGAAGAAAATCCTACTCTCCAACATTTTTACCACAAAAACCTTTTTTAAAAATAAAGAGTGGAGGTTTAAATTAAATATCCCTTTGCCTCCTCTGTTTTCAATTCCCTCTTCTGAGCCATTGTCAGGCGTACAACCAGCAAGGATTTCAGCTTCAAAATCAGCTTACTTACCTCTTTTTAAAAGTAATCGTATTTTATCCACGTTGATCATTATTTGTCACTAATCAGAGGTACATTTAGACAACTAACTGATAACCAAATATTTATGATACCATATGATGAAATAAACCAAGAAAATGCAATAATTTGGGTTTAATTTTTTTCAAAAACAAGATGACAAGCTCTAAATGTTTATCTAAGGTCATAATCACAAGATGAATCACCTTGGAATTTCTCCATTAGCATACCAACAAGGTACGGAGTATTAATTTAATTACTTCCCTTCCTAATGACACCTTGACCTATAAATGAATAAAGAATAAAGCGCAAATGGCTAAACAAAAGAAGACATGCTAATTGGTAATTAAAAACATTTCTAGGGTTTGACAAGTATAGATGTTGTGAGTTTGCCTGGTTGAAAACTTGAAATTTGTGCAAAGAGAGGATCTTTGGGGGCTGCCTCGAAGAAGCAAATTTTGGAATTAAGCGGTCAATACATTTGTTGTAGTTTCTATGCCCTGTGTATTGAAGTACGTATCCTTCTTATTTTATAACAGAGTATTTTATTAAGCATTTAATTTTTATTAAAAATATTTGAAATTTTAGTTCATGATTTCGTTCGTATGAATTGCAGTACGTATTTTTTTGTTCATTGATTAAAAATAACATGGTAATTATTAAATTATAAATTTTAATTAACTTAATAATTACATTTATTAATACTTATGTCAAAGGATAAACATGCTAAGTATTAACAAACAGAGAGTAATATATTGACATAACAACTTTTCATATTGCTTGAGAGGACCCCCAATGTTAGCTTTGCACTACCATTAGGCCTCGTTTGGTGCAATTCCAGTGGAATGAATAATCGGAATGAGAAATGGATTGATTCCGAAATCATGTTTAATTAGGTGAAAAATTAAAAAAAAAATCATACATTGGAAACTCAATGAACAATTTCATTCCATTGCAAAACCCAAGATTTTATCCATTCCAGCAAAATTATGGATATTTTTTTTCATAATCGCTCCTCAATATTGTTTTCATTGAATAATATTAATTATTTTTATTAAATAATTAAATAATATTAATTATTTTTAATATATAATTAAATAATATTCATTATTGAATATATAATTAAATAATATTTATTATTTGAATAAATAATTAAATAACATTAATTATTTTATTAAACAATTAAATAATATTATTTATTTTATTAAATAATATTAATTTTTTATTAAATAATATTAATTGATTTATTAAATAATTGAATAGTATTAATTATTTTCATTGAATAATATTAATTTTTTTTAAAATAATTAAATAATATTAATTATTTTATTAAATAAAAAGTATGTCCAAAAATGACTCATTCCGACAACATACCAAACGACAAGATACAGGAATGAGAATGAGTCATTCCTGATTCTGATTCCGAGTCCAATCCGATTCCTGAATCATACCAAACGAGCCCTTAATATATTAAAAATTGTAGTTACTGTTGATGTTGAAACAACAAAGATGAAAGCAAAAGAAAGAGAGAAGAATTCTTCATTGATTGAGTTCTGGGAGATTACAGAGAAAGAGGTATAAAACAACCTCATGTACAGCTGGACAATTTGTAACAAACATTTCACGTGCTAAGCACGTGCTATCTATCCTAACATCCCCCCTCAAATTGGAGGAGTTGGAAGCAATGACAATTTGCCTAGGATAGAAGAATGTAAAGGCCCTGATAAAGACTTGGTGAGGACGTCGGCCAACTGAAGGGCAGTAGGAACATGATGGAGTGTAATCAAACCTTCAGCCAACTTGGAACGTACAAAATGACAATCGATTTCGATGTGTTTTGTACGTTCATGGAAGACTGGGTTTTTAGCTATATGAATAGCCGCTTGACTGTCACAGTGGACAGCTACTGGAGTCATGTGAGGAACCTCAAGCTCATGTAATAGACGAGTAAGCCATGAAAGCTCTGCTGTAAGTCGTCGAATCGAGCGATATTCTGCCTCAGCAGAAGAAAGAGAAATGGTAGTCTGCTTCTTGGACTTCCAGGATATTGGTGAAGACCCCAGGAAAACAATGTAGCCGCTGACAGAACGTCTAGTACAGATGCAAGATGTCCAATCTGAATCGCAATATGCCTGAAGATTGAAGTCAGCAGAACTGGACAGAAGCAAACATGAGTGCAGAGAGCCTTTCAAGAAACGAATAGTATGCAAAGCTGTTTTGAAATGGACATGACTCGAACTTTGCATATATTGACTAAGATGTTGAGTGGCAAAACAAATATCTGGCCGTGTTGTAGTAATGAAATTCAGTTTGCCCACAAGCCTCCTGTAAGGAGTTGGATCAGGAAGAAGATCATCCTTAGACATAGACAACTTGATAGAAGGATCCAGAGGGCTCTTGGTGACAGGAAAATCTTCAATGTCGAAATCCTTCAGAACTTCCAAGATGAATTTCCACTGGGAAAGAATAATAACCTGAGGACAATGTAGGAATTCAATGCCCAAGAAGAAGCTTAACTTACCCAAATCCTTTATCCTGAATTGAGCATCAAGATAGGATTTTAGAGAAGTAATTACAGCAGAATCATTTCATGTGATGAGTATGTCATCAACATACACTGCCAAGAATACAACTTTGTCACCAGTTTTCTTGAAGAACAACGAATAGTCATTGAAAGATTGATTAAAACCTTGTGAAAATAAAGCCTCGGATAACTTGGAATGCTACTGCCGAGAAGCTTGTTTCAAGTCGTATAATGATTTATTTAGGCGACATGCCTTACCAGGAGAAGCAGAAAGACCAAGAGGGATCTTCATATAGACCTCTTCATGAAGGTCACCATGAAGAAAGGCATTGTTCACATCCAATTGTGACAATGGCCACTGCTTCTTCACAGCAACAGCTATGAGACTTCTCAAGGTTGTCATCTTTACGACAGGAGAAAAAGTTTCAGTATAGTCGATTCCCTCCTTTTGAGTACAACCTTTGATGACAAGTCTGGCTTTGTACCTTTCAAGAGTCTCATCTGCTCTATATTTCACTTTGTATACCCATTTGGAGCTAATAGGTTTCTTGCCTTTTGGTAGATCCACCAAATCCCAAGTGTGATTAGCATCCAGAGCAACTAATTCCTGATGCATAGCTTCTCGCCATTCAAGGGAACAATTAGCAACTTCAAAAGAAGATGGCTCAGGCAAGATAGAAGTGTTGACAACTAACTGTTGACTAGTAGAATCAAGAGCTGAAAAAGCAATGGATGTAGGTGTAACATCAGTATAAGACAAAACACTGTGACAACTAACATTTGTGCAGACATAATCCTGAAGATAAGCTGACATGTTGCATGTCCTGGAAGATCTACGAGGAGGATCATGACTAGTAGGAGGCTCAGAAAGAAGAACCTCATCAGTGACAACAGTAGGAGAAGGCAGAGAAGCAGCAGAAACATCATCAGTAAAATCAGACATAGCAAAAGGCATAGTAGTCTCTGGCACAGCAGGCAAAAGCATGAAAGGCATAATGTTTTCATATAAAACTACATCCCTAGAATAGAATATCTGTCTGGTGTCAATATTCAAAAGCTTATAAGCTTTCTTTGTTGCAGGATATCCAAGGAAGACACACTTCACTGCTCTTGGCATAAACTTGTCACGACCAGCCTTTATAGTTGAAGCAAAAGCTAAGCAACCAAAAGTACGAAGATGATCCAAAGAAGGATCCTTAGAGAATAAAACTGAGTAAGGAGTCTTGCCATGTAAAACAGAAGTAGGAAAACGATTGATCAGATGTGCTGCTGTCAAGACAGAATCTCCCCAATATTGCAGTGGTAACTTGGCTTCAAAAAGAAGAGCACGAGCAACCTCTAATAAGTGACGATGTTTTCTTTCTACCACACCATTTTGTTGTGGAGTATAAGCACAAGATGTATGATGTACAATACCTTTGGAAGAGAAAAACTGAGAAGCCTCATTACTACTGCCCAACTCATATGCATTATCGGATCGAACAACCTTAACAGACTTAGAAAACTGAGTGTCAATCATGCAGATGAAAGATTTTAGTATGGAAAAACTGCTTGATTTATTCTTTAACAAGTGAACCCAAGTCACCCTTGAGAAATCGTCCACAATGGTAAGAAAGTACTTGAATCCTTCATATGTAGGCACTTTAAATGGCCCCCATGTGTCAACATGAATAAGGTCAAACACAGCAGTACTAGAAATGGAACTATGTGGAAAAGGCAAACGAGACTGTTTTGCTTTAGCACATACAAAACAAGGTGGAATATCCTCTTTCTTGACATTCAGATTACAACACAACTGTAATTTCTGAAAAGGAAGATGTCCTAATCTCTTATGCATAAGAAGAAATTTTGACAAAGCAGGTGAAGTTCCCTGTGACTGAGCAGCAACTGATATTTCCTGTGCAACCAATCCATTCAGATGATCAAGCAAGTATAAGCCTTTAGAAGCTTTACCAAGAACTACTGGCTTGGGCAAAGCTCGGCCCTGCAAAGCACAAAATCCATCAGAAAAGACAGCAACACAATGAAGCTGTGTAACTAACTTGCTTATGGACAACAAGTTGTACTTGAATGAGGGGACAAAAAGGACCCCTTCCAATGTGATCTGACTAGTAATCTGAACTTTGCCAACCAGCTCAACAGAAATACAGTGACCATTGGGAAGATTCACAGATATAGGATGAAGAAGTCTCTTGTGATCAAGAAAATAGTCTAAGTTGTGACACATATGATCACTAGCTCTAGTGTCTATAATCCATACATGATTAAGGAAAGAAGTACCATAGCCAGCAAAAGAATAAGAGGAGTTACCAGCCGAATTGCTAAAAGACTGATCATTGGATGAAACTGAAGAAGTGTGTTGAAGCAAAGTCCTAAGCTGAGCAAATTCTGAAGTTGTCAAACCCTGAACTGAGGATGAATCAGAAGCATTTGAACCTTGAGCAAGATTCGAAGAAGAAGCAGCCTTTGATTTTCCATCCTTAGGAAAGCCAATAATCTTGTAACAAGATTCAACTAGATGGCCAGGTTTCTTACAGTGACTGCATATCTTCGGATTCTTGCCTTTATAGTTGGAAGAAGGCTTTGAAGAATTAGCATTGAAAGAGCTAGAATCAGTAGAAAATTGAGGTGTAGATTTGATCTCCCTCTGCTGTTCTTCTTGAATCAGAATGGAATATGCTTGGTCAATATCGGGAGAAGGAGACATAAGCAACATATTTCCTCGAATCATGGAATAGGATTCATTTAATCCCATGAGAAACTGATACAATCGTTGTTCTTGTTCATTAGCCTGATTAGTCGCAGCTGAACCACAAGTGCAGGGAGGAATAATACGCAAAGAATCATATTCATCCCATAAAGTCTTCATTTTAGCAAAATATGTAGAAATGGCATCCGAACCTTGTGCCATAGAAACAATATCCTTCTGAATAGCATAGCGCTGAGCACCATTAGAACGACCATACCTCGAGTTAAGTTGAGTCCAAATCGCCTGAGCTGTAGTAGCGAAAAGAACATTGTCGGAAATATTCTTGGCCAAAGCATGGACAAGCCAAGAGATCACCAGATCGTTGCATCGATCCCAGAGACGCAACCTAGAAGGATTCTCTGCTTCAGTCGAACGCGGATAAGAGCCGTCGATGAAGGCCAATTTGTTCTTGGCACTGAGCGCAACTCGCACCGATCGCCGCCAAGATAGGAAGCCTTTGCCATCAAAGACTTTGGACACCAGTGCCATTCCAGGACTGTCTGATGCATGAAGGTGAAGAGGATCTCCCAAATCAGTAATGGACGCAGTCAAATTCGCCATTTCTTTTGAGAAATTGAAGAACAATCGATCAAGAAAATTTGATCGGAAAGCTTTTGATCAACAGTTTTGAACAAAAGAGCAAGTGATCGAAGGACGATCGAAAAGCAATCGAACGATTTCAACCTAATCGATCGAAAGTGCGGAAGCAAAAATCAACCTAATCTGATACCATGTTGATGTTGAAACAACAAAGATGAAAGCAAAAGAAAGAGAGAAGAATTCTTCATTGATTGAGTTCTGGGAGATTACAGAGAAAGAGGTATAAAACAACCCCATGTACAGCTGGACAATTTGTAACAAACATTTCACGTGCTAAGCACGTGCTATCTATCCTAACAGTTACAACACTATACTTTAGGTAGGAGGGTTACACCACAAAAGGCTCTACTTTGGATTGGGTTCATGCCCTTAAATAATTGTGATTTGTAATAGACATATCTCTCCTTACAATACATATTCGAATCTGTAAGTACGAAAATTTCGTAATAAGGCCTTTGTGTCTCCTACGTAAAACTTCATAATATGTTAGGTACAATGAATATCTAAAACATCACGAAAATGCAGCGAACTAAAAACATTATTAGTGTCATTTTCATTTGCAATATACACGATAATAAACATGTGAAATACAATTATACATTTTAATGTTGTGAGTTGAGACCCACATCCCCATCCTTGCTTTGGAATAACCCTTCCTCCGTATTACAATCCATGTAAAAAGCAAAATAACTAAAAGGCACTTTTGGGGGTGTTAGATTGGTTGGTAGCTAGCAGGTGCATTTGGGCCCCAACCCAATGAAATTTGTAAGTTAAGTTTATCTTCTATCCAAACTTATACAGAAAATTATTGTATTATCAACTCATTACTATAAAAAGAATTGAAAATGGACCAAGTTTAAATAAATTAACTAAGCTAACTAAAATATTAAGATTGGTAATTGGAGGGAGGAAATGTTTTTATTTATTCATTTTTGAAGAGAGGAAATGACGAAATGTGAATGATGCTCATTAATGTTTTTCTGGGACCATCAACTGTCCAATTAATAAATGCACATCTCACTGTCTCACCTCATTATTGCTGCTGAGCTTCCCTTCAGCAAGAATCAATTCCATCCATTTGTTTTTGGTGAAAAACAAAGCAAAACCCAACAAAACTAAAGGCGAAAATTGTCCATCAAAACAATTCAAAATCCTAAATATTATCTCCTAATAATATTATACTTCGTCTGGGAATTAGGTGAAATTTTGAACAAAATGGTAGGTCTGCCTTTATAATTAACTGTTTTTCTTTTTAAAATCAATCGTTTTTTTCTCAGCTTTCCTGCTATTTCCAAATCTGTCCTATCTGTAACCCACTCTCTAAACAAGCCAAACCATGTCCACATTTACCGCAGTTGACTTCAAGTTAAATACTGTAAAGTGCCTTTAACCAAAAAAATACTGTAAAGTTGCCGACGCCACCGCTGCGCTCCTGATTTAACATGTCCAGGGGTGATGGGCTTAGCTGCCTGGGCCGTGTGACTAGTGGGCTGGCCCGTAGGGCTCTAGGCCCGATACACACGTGAATCAAAAAAAAAAAAAAAACTGTAAAGTGCCATGCATAGAATCTTAATTCATATTCTAACAAAACCATTGTTACTGGGCCTTTTAAGTTCAAATGGGCATAGGAGTAGATCCAGCCCAATAACCTGGAATACGAAGTAATGGGCCTGGCCCAGAGAGTTTTTTATGACGTTGAGGACATATTGGACAAGAAGATCTGCAGTTTCTTTTTTTTTTGGGTGAGAATATGATATTGAGATCTGCAGTTTCTTTAACATAGAGAATAAAAGCTATCGAATTTGACCTTCAGTCAACATCAAACATTGCAGAGAGAGTGAACCACTGTCAATGGAGGAAGAAGGCCATCGAATTCACCTCAACAAGCCACTCCGTTGCATTGTCAAATTGGGTTCGTAGCTTCTTCTCTCTTACGATCCTTTTTTCTATCATTTTTTGGGTTTACAAATCAGAGTAATTGCAAGCTTAAACCTTGATTGCTGGACTGCTTCAATCGCCCATTTACAGATCTCTTATCGGATGAATCCCAATTGTTTGTTAATTCGACGAAACCGAAACTTTATGTTGTGGGAAACATTTAATTGCTTTGGTAATCTGGAGAACAATTGGATTCAATTGAACCTCATAATATGAAATTTGACCTTAACTTGTTTTGAAAATTACAGGCGGAGCTGCAATCACTTGCAAGAATGAATTGGAGAAAGTGAATGAAGAAAATCTTGAAACTGTTTCCGCACAGCTGAGGCAAGCTATGATTTCTGGGGAAGTTATTGGGATGGATTGGAGCAAGCGACCAGGCCAATCAGATCTTACTTTCCCTGAAATGCGAGATGATTTATACTGTTCATCAATATTGAGTAGCAACTTCATTGTTGTTCATGGAGCTGGTTAGTTTTATTGCTTTTTGTGGCTCATTATTGGTGGTAAATTGCAAGATTTAGTTAATTTGCAAAATACAAGAATTTGATGTGAATGGTGGTGGATGATACAGGTTCTTTTGGGCATTTCCAGGCTAGCAAATCTGGAGTGCATAAGGGGAGCTTAGAGAAGCCTATTGTCAAGGCTGGATTTGTCGCAACTCGCATTTCAGTAAGAACTTGTATTTTAGCTCTCCATTTCCATTTTTTCATGTCATTGACATTTGACACTTCTCTTGTCAATTGTGGAATTGTTACACAAGTGGTTGCTTTTGTTTATCAGTCTTATCCATTTATTGACTTCTGGATATTTATTGGGTAGGTCACTTCACTTAATCTTGAGATTGTTAGAGCCCTTGCCAGAGGTAATATTTCACACTCCTTGTATATTTTCCATCAATAAATGGATACAAACCAATCAATTTACTTAGGTTTTGAATCTGCTCAATTTGTTACCTCTCTCCCTGTTTAATATGGAAATGAAATATATTGAGAACTTCAGATGCTATTTTCAGCTTGTGACATAATTGAGTCTAATCTATTGATTATGCCTTTTAATTTATTCAATGTTTCAAATGCCAGAAGAAAGGTCACAATGGCCTTGTAAAAATGGTATTCATCAGCACTTTTCAGGGTTTTCTGTACTGAAAAAAATACTAGGGTTTATTTACAAGTTTAGAATTGCACTTGGACATGGTAACTCAAGTTTTTGATAAGAGTTGGGATTGTTTTTAGAGGGTATACCTTCTATTGGGATGTCTCCTTTTTCATGCGGATGGTCAACGAGCAAAAGGAATGTAAGTACCACTTCAGAAATTCTCCTACACTTTGTATTATATGCAACATCTTACACACACAATTTAAATGCCTTGAAATTCAAATATACAGTCACATTTGCAGATTGCCTCAGCAAACATCTCTGTTGTCACGAATGCCATCAACGAAGGCTTCATTCCTGTATGCTCCATATATCTTCATATACTTACACAGTCCTAGAATTTGACATTCTCCTTCTCAATAATGAAGCGGAAAAAAAAATTGTCGGGCTTTTGTGAGAGGATCAATTGAAGGTGCTGATGAAAATTCACCTTGATCATATCTTTCTTATCTAGGTCTTACATGGGGATGCAGTACTTGACCACTTCCAGGTTAATTTGGTCATCAAGACTTCCTCCTTATGAGTTCCCTTCTCAGTAAGTGCTGCTAATTGTGATCCATTTTGACAGGGTTGCACCATTTTAAGCGGGGATGTAATCATACGACATCTTGCAGAAAAATTAAAGCCTGCCTACGTAGTCTTTCTTGTATCCTTTTGCACAAGCTGGACCATATTTACCTCTGGAACCGTAAACAAATTCACTTATACAATACTTATTAAGCCTATAATCCTATACAAAGTGATTTTAAGACAGATGTCTTTGGAGTATATGATCGGCCACCGTCAGAACCAGAAGCTATATTGCTAAGAGAGATTGGTGAGTTCTCGAATAACTACAGAGTACCCGTCAAATTATTCTTGATGGTTGATTTGAGTAATAATCCCACTCTCCTATACTAGCTGTGGATGATGACGGCAATTGGGAGGTTGTAGAACCAAAGCTATCAAATGCTATTAAAGGTTAGTAATTTTTTTTCTTCCAAATCTCCATTAACACGCCTGTTTACCAACGCGTGCATTTAATGTTATGGTTGCAGTTGAGATAACGGTAGCTGCACATGATACAACCGGGGGCATGGTGACTAAGATTTCAGAGGCTGCAGCCATTGCAAAGCTTGGAATTGATGTCTACATTGTTAAAGTATGTAACACTTGCTACATTTCATTAATTAACACTTTTTTCTTCTATTAAATGCATGTTAATGAGGGTATTTGTGGGATGAATTTAGGCAGCTACGGATCATTCCTTGAAAGCATTGCGCGGTGAAATTAGCAGCCGCGTTCCTGAGGATTGGCTGGGCACAGCTATACGGTATGCAAGAAAGTTTAATGGGCAAAGGGATTAGGAAATTCCGTGTCCAATTCCGGAGATTCTTACTACTCTTTGCCTTGTCACGAGGGAAAGAGAAGTAGAAACTAGAAACACATTTTGCATTGAACTGGTAGTTTGGGTCAAGATTCATCAGTTAGTACAAACTACTGGAAACTTGTGTTTTCTTTTCTTAGTTTGGGTCAAGTGTACGAATTCATGAGATGTTCTGAACTGCAAGCTGTATGAATAGCCTGATCTGAAGTATGACGCATTTATGAAATGAAGGTTTGCTAAGTTACTAACAACATTAACATGGTCTGTAAACAAATCTGAACTAGAATAAGCATAATGAGTCGACAAAGTCAAAACTTAAAAAGTGCAACGTTTTGCTTAATTTCTTACAAAAAAAAAAAATTTGAACATATATCTTTTGGCAGACTTGAAATTAAAGAACATAGATAATGTATAGTGTCCATAGGCGTGTGGTGGTGGTTGAAAATGACCTAAGGGTAATGTGGGACACAACAAAACTATTCCATTTTTGTGCTAGCTTTGTAAGTTTGTGTGATCTTAAGAAATTAAAAAGTAAGGTTTTTTCGTAAGTTAATAGTCCATATATGTAGCTTCTAAACCTCTTAACTAAATCAAGATTCGCAATTTTGGTGTTTCTCATCCATCACCGCCTTAATTAGCATCCTATAATATATATGGGACCCACCTTAAAACACATCCCTGCACAAAAAGGTTGCTTAGAATTTAGAACTGCAACTCTTTCAATGAAGATTAATTTTGAATGTTTTTATCATATAAGAGAACATCAAGTGCTCATATATTAAAATCAATTCAACCATTACGTTTCATAAATCTTTTAGCATTGTAATAAGCCCGTTTTAAGTAGCCTCGAAACCTTCCGATATCAATCTTCATATCCTGGCC
This sequence comes from Rheum nobile, assembly GCA_027886185.1. NCBI lineage: Eukaryota > Viridiplantae > Streptophyta > Magnoliopsida > Caryophyllales > Polygonaceae > Rheum > Rheum nobile. Next base: position 373,050 of record WOAB01000292.1, on the reverse strand, counting down.
TTTCAAATTAAATAAACGGTATCCAAAGCCGTCCAACAAGCTACTCTCCTCAGCCCCAATATTGTACGTACAAATGTGCAAAAGCAAGTTTAGTTTTCAAAGAAAGAATGTTGCAAACTTTTAACCATGCATGTCCATAAAACGCTTAGCTTTCTTATACACCATTTCCATATACACTTTAAACCTAACTAAATCCAGGCTCACGTCTTGCTCTTTCAAATACACATCCATAAACTCCTGAACCCATCCTTTCTTCTCCAGCAGCCCCTTCGCGTCCTTCAAAATGGGATTCTCCTTTTCGTACTTCCCAGACAAACTACTCTCGTTGTACCCTATCTTATACTCCATGTACTCCAACCCCACATCCCTAGCCGCTCGCCCGAAACACTCCTCCCCCATCCACTCCAACCCTAGCGGCACCACCTGCACCGCCACCGATCCCTTCCTAAGGAACAACGTGTGCGTCATCGCCGCCCCGTGGACCCCTATCATTGCATGGCTCCCGTTGATGAGATCGTACGCGTCGCGCAACGGGAAGCTCTTTGTCGGGTTGTAGATGACCACGTCAAACCCGACCTCCTCCGCCACCGCTCGGGCCTTGTCCTGGTTTAGTATGACCGGCCCAACTGACCCGGCCCGGGCCAGCCAAACCAGCTTCGGCCTAGGAGGGGGCAGTCCTACTTCATGACTATAGAAGGCGCTTCTTAGGAAGGAGTGGAAATGGGCCAATGTTAATGGGCCTGGAAGGGCTTTTGGGTCCAGGGTCATGAACCCGTGAGTGATCAGGCCCACGGCAGCCCGGGTAAAGCAATGGGTTGAGTTCTCGTTCTCGAGGTTGATAATCGGGTGTTTCGAAAAGGCACGGATGATGTCAGCGTACTTGTGGACCCACCAGTCACGTGCGTGGTCGACCACTAGGATGACGTCACGGTCCGCCATGGAGAGGTTATTCAACGTGATGTACAGCGGGAGGAGCCCGTCGTTGAAGTCGTGGAAGAAGTTTCCGGTGAGCCCCCCCGCAGAGAATACGAGTGCAGGAGAGTTATGGTGGACCTCACATTTTGGGCCTATTGGGCCTGTTTTTAGCTTGACATCTCTAATTTTAGCCATTGTATTCTCCCACTTTCTCGGGTAAGGCTTGACCTTCTCGAAGCTGCTTGTGGGCCCAGACGGCCCAATCGAGTATAGCGTGGATTCGGTGGGGTCCAGAACTGCAGGGCCGTTGATCCAGCAGAGGTCGTAGCGGAAGTGAGACCGGTCGCAGGTGATCCCCGCCGGCGACGGAGGAGGCGGGCTCGGATTCATCACTTGCGGTGGGTCCGGATCCGGAACAGTTTCCAGCATCAGTTTCTTGGGGCGATCATGATCTGAACATGAAGTTTGACTAAGCACCGGAGGAACGTGATTAATTAGCCCTAAATTATTGAGATTTGAGTGCATGTAAAATACCTCGAGGTGTAAATTGACGCTGAATTTCGAGCCAAGAGAAGGAGGCCATCAGAGTGATGAAAATCAGCAAAAGGAAGGTGACGTAGACGATTGCAGTTGAGGAGCACGCTTTCTTTCTGGTCAGATCGAACATTGATCATATGCAAGAGAACCAATCTTGATTGAAATCAGGGGGCTTTCTTGATAGGATTGCACCGAAATGTACAGCGAAGTCTCAAGAAACAGAGAAAAACTAACGGTCGAGCTTTTCTGATCAGGATGAGAAAGAGAAGAAGAAGAGTAACGTAAGTCAGAAGCACGCATATTACATGTTAAGGTATGAAATAAGTTTTTGCCCAAAGAAAACCGGCGCCCTCGGGATATATAGGTCAAATGATTTAATATGGTGTTTTAGAAAATATATTTATTTATTTATTCGGTCCATGTACCTACTTGTTAGTATTTGTGACTTGTGAGGTAAAAATTTGGCATTGATTAAAAATAAATTTAAATACATGTATTATTAATGTATGATTTATTAATTTTCTGAATTCTCTATCCCGGAAATTCTTTTCAAGGAAGAAAGTTATATACAAATATTTGTCTTTTATTAACAAAGTAATAAGGCTATACTGTATTTTTCATCATCCAAGATGTTTAAAACATGTGTTATCAATCATCTTTGGCCTAAATGTTGAACGCTTTGTGACCCAAAAAAAGCCTAACCTATTCAATAACTTACAACGGTCAACGGTCAACGATTATACAGATTCACAGTGTAAAGAAGAGGCCGGGAAGAATGTTATAAATACATTAATGAATGCGTACGTTAATGAAAATATCTCCTTCTTAATAGTGCAATAAAAGAAACTCATCATATATATAGTACTCCAGGTACAAGTGTACAACATATTACAAATTTACAAGACTTCAGCTCGTGGGAAATGGGAACATAAATTATATATATATGCATGGCGAATTCAACATTAAAGCTTATATATATTTGCTTGCTTCTTCTTTCCTCTTTCGGCTTCCATGCTCACTGCATCACAGACTCTTTTATATATCTAAATTTGTAAATGTTTACTAGCATAAGTTTAATTAGTTGTATACTTGTATATCACTGTATTTTTTACAAGTATTCATACAATACCAATCTCACACAGGAGATAACAAGATATGGAGAATCAACTCAAGCAAAATCTCCAATCTAACAACAAATACTTGTAACTAGGGATTAGATCCAACGAAAAAGAAGAGTACCTTCCAACAAACACCCGTTGTTGGCTTTCCGGAATAAGAGATGAACGATCCAAGGTGTAGACAAGGAAAAACCTTGACTTTCTCCACTAATTTCTCTTCTCCAATCTCCAATCTCCCTCCTCACTTTTGTACTCCTTTGAATCTCTCAAATGAGGGCTCTCACTAGGTCAAACTCTTGCTCCAAAAATCAGCACACTCTCGTGTCTCTCTCATCCTCACATTGCAATATATATGCTAACATATAAGAGGGGAACTTGGGCTGGAGTAATGGGCCTTGGGCCCAACACTAACTACTTGATATTGATTGGTTACTCTATGAGAAATTAAAGAATGATTTATTGGCTTGGTGTAGTTAATTCTAGTCAATCATTGTGAAAATTGTTAATTTTCTTCTAAAATGTCATGCTTACATTAAATTATACCAAAATGGAATGGATGTTTGATGATATGGTCAAGAGTGGCGCCAATGCTTAATTTGACAGAGACACCGGCCCGCCAGCTAGATGTAACAGAAATTCAGAAGTATTAACTTTCAAAGTATTTATTAACATAAATTATCAAACATTTTTACAATTTTTTTTGTACATGACATATATATCTACTTTTTATTTATTGGTCAAAAAGAAACGGCCCGGAGAAAATTTCGCATAAACGAGATATGGGATTCAAGATATACGCATATTTTTTCCAATCAAGTTAATTAAAAGGATGTTCCGTCCAGCCCAAGTTGAAAAAAAAGATGTAAATAGCAATGAAGCACACATAACACATATAAACAAGAGAAAAATAAACATGCACACATGAATTAGTACGGATTTTTTTTCCAAACTAGGCATATTTTACAAACTTATTCTTAAAATAGGCACGGAAGTAAACTTATGCTGAAAATAGGCCGTCATTTTAGCTTTGAGAAAAGTCGTTGTTCTACACAACGACTTATTAAAAATGCGGTTTTTCTATCCTATGCCCTAAGGGCATATGTTAATCCTTTTTATTTTGAAAACTATTCCCTAAATGAGAATACTTAAACTCATCTAAAAAAAATTTAACTTTCTAAAATGATAACACCTAACCACAACTTTCTAAAATAAGGTTCTTAACTTATGCATTAGGTGCATAGGTTAGAAAAACCCTTAAAAATAAGTCGTCCACCAAATCATCGACTTTCATCGAAGTGGAGATGATTATTTAAAAAGAAAAAGAAAAAAAGGCATAAGTCGACTCATACATTTTTAATATTATTTTATTTAAAATTAAATTGTTTAAAAATAAATCAAAGTCACTAGTCGTTGTACGGTACAGCGACTCATGACTTTTATTTATTTTTTAATTACGAATTTCGCTTCGGTCTAAGTCGCTTTTTTTTTAACGATTTTTTTCAAATGAGTCGCGATTTACCCGGAACCTACAATAGCCAGCCTATTTTCATAATAAATTTTGTTCTAAGCCTAATTTAAAAATAACTTTCTATAAAGTGCCTAGTTTGGAAAAAAATTCATTAGTACACCGTAGAAACCCAAAAGCGAAGGTCTTATACTATAACACTATCACATATTCTAGGTCTAAGACCCTAGCTAAAATTTACCCCTAAAGAATTTGATGATCTAATCTAAGTTTCTGATACTCGAACTTTCTTCCTTCATGTACAAGACCATATCCCGGGTGATGTATATTAATATTTATGACGGTAATAAATCAAGTCAACTATTGTATTGTATATTAATATTTATGACGGTAATAAATCAAGTCAACTATTGTAGAAGTGTGGGTCTAATGACTGGAGACGTGCAGACATAAGCGCATAGGCACAAATAGACCGAGTATATAAACTCAATGAGATTTCATCATAAAATTAATTGACAATAGAAAGAGTAGTTCATCAAGCTTATATACTAGGCAAATTATGTGATACCCCGTAATTCTGTAAGGATTATTTTGGGAATTTTTGGAATTTTCCCGAACACCCGTTTAGTACGTCGGATTTAATTCAGAAAGTTGGAGGCATTCTGTAATGTGCTATGTATCTGTAATATTTTCCTCAGTGAAATAATATACAGTCGACATGTTTTGAAAGTTCGTACTCGTTCGTGTACGACTTTTGTTAACGCGGATTAAGATTGGTACAAGTTTATTCCCCAAGAGTTGTTATCTAATGGGCAATAGTACAAGATTCTTTATCCAAAGGTTATTGTCCAAGAGTTAATATCCAAGAGGCAAAAGTACAAGAGTATTAACCAAGGGTTAATACCCAAGCTCCCTCCAAAACCCTAATCTTTGCCTATAAATAGAGAGCATGGGGTGAGTGTAAGGAGGAGGGGAAAGACGCCATTACGCTGTCCATTTCTCGACTCTCAAAAACGCTCCCAAAGAAAAACGTTATCTCTCTCGGAAAGCTCTCGTGGATCGTTGGAGGCTCGTTTGGTGTCGTTCTCGGTGGCCAAAGGAGACTTGGAAGGCCCTTAGAAGCCAAGCAAGGCGAAAGGCGAACCAAATCGAGCGTCGCGGGTAAGATTTCTCGCCCGTTTTTAAGTTTTTGTTCAGCGACGGCGACCGCCGCCAGGAACGGCGACCGCCGCCAGGGAGACGGCGCCCGCCGCCAGGAACGGCGACCGCCATGAAGGTCCCGGCGCCCGCCGTGATGAGCTCGGCGACCGCCGTGTTGGGGCCGACGACCGCCGTGAAGATCTTGGTGCCGCCGTGGTGTGTGGCCAGCCGCCGTGGAGGAAGCCGTTGAGCGGCGCCCGCCGTGCTTGAGGCGGCGCCCGCCGTGATGGTGGCGGCGCCCGCCGCAATTGTTTGGTGGTCGGCCGTGAAGGGTTGCTGCCCGGGAGTTGTTGCGTTGGCTTTCGAGACCTCCGATCGGGTCTCGTATCCTTCGATTCCTTTCGTCCTTTCGTATATTCGTACTATTGTTTGTCGAATCTAACCTAGGGTTCCTTTTTGGGTCGACTCGAAGGTGTTTATGCTAGTGGAGCTATACGCGTGTCGAGCCCGGAATCCCGTCGTCGTTAGGCTTTTCTGCGGACTAAGGCAAGTGGCGGTTCGCTCTTGCTCATCGTTCCATATTTACATTAATTATCAACTGTTTATCTCAGTAATTAATTTGGAATGATTACTGCAGTCCTGTGTATTAAGCACTTAGCTAGTGCAATTGGGATGGACGTAACTGTCACCCTGTAAATTAAAGTGTAAGCACTGTGGCAGTGCAATCAGGGTGAACATAAGGTCACCCGGTGTAATAATAACTCCCGTGTTCTCGGAATAATATTAAAAGCCTCATCAATGTGTGTGCGTGTGTTGTAATTTAATAAGATAAGTGCAGTTAAGCACATAATTAATAAGTGTAAGCACTGTAATAGTGCAATCAGGGTGAACGTAAGGTCACCCGGTGTAATAATAACGCCGTTGTTACTCGGCATAATAATGTTAAGTCCCGCGTGTGTGTTGTGTGTGTTTTAATTTGGGTTGACATAATTGTCACCCTGTGATTTAAGCCTTGTTGTCGCTCTTAATAACATTAACGTGTTTCAGTAATGTGTGTTTTGTAATTAAATAAGATATGTGCCCGAGTGCACATGATTAATAAACCCATGGCGAGTAGTGCAGCTAAGTAATAGTACAGCTAGGAAAGCTTGTCTCGACTTGAATGTAGTACGTTCTCTTTCCGATCTGGATTCGCTGTATGCGATGAGGTTGGTCGTGAACTGAAGCATCTCAGTCAACTTTTAAAATCATTGTTGTATGATTCTTTAAACATTCCAGATTTGTCATATTTCCTTAAAGACTCAATCTCTTGGAGTCTCTTTTCGAGTTGATTTCTGTGAAGATTCAGTCTTCCAGAATCTTCTCTTGTGTATACCTCTGGTTGTTATTCCGTGAAAGTGCCGGGTTATGTATCGTCCCTTCGGTTATTATTCGAGGGACAATGATAGTAAACGGTTACGATCACTCGAACCACTCTGCTTTTTACCCTTGCTAGTCTATTTAAGTAGACTAACCCACGAACTTTGTTCTCCGCATGTGGGCTGGTGTCATCCGTTCGATTCGGCACATCAGATAGAGTGTAGATGAGAAGACTAGAAGGACTATGGAGTCGACAGTGGTTTTTCGACTTTTTAATAATTTCTTTTAATCAGGTTGAGATTCTTGGGAGATGACCATTGCGGTCAAGATCCTTGTTTATAATTCATTTAAAAGACTTCCGCTGTACCTTGTTTAAGATTTCCGTTGTAATTTATTTAAACTCTGTGTTTGTCCTATTCGGGATTGGGATGTAATCCCGGGACTCGTGTTTTATATGAATAAGGTTATCATTTTGTATCATTGTATTTCATGATTTGTATTTAAACGGTAAAGCCTTGGGTGATCTCGGTAAGGAACACTAGGATCACTGGCGGTAATACCTTTCCAAAAGGGTTAAGTTTTGGGGGTGTTACAAATTATGTCCCAACTTTAGATGTGAGACGTTTATATTCCAACACGCCCCCGCAAGTGTAACGGACGGACAATTGGCCAGACCTAGTTGACACTTGAACAAACGGGTGTGGGTGGGCATCTCAATCTCTTTATAGTCATATCCAACCAACCCAATAAAGGAACCCAAGACCGAACCTGCTCCGATACCATGTAAAAGTCCGTGGGCCCATAGACTAGGGATCGTGCGGACACGAGCGCATATGCGCAGATAAGCCCAGTGAGGTTTCATCCTAAAATCAATTGACCATAAGAGAAATAGCCCATCAAGCTTATATATTAGACAAATTATATCCCAACTTTAGACGTGAGGCATTTATATTCTAACAAAGATCACTCTTCACTCATCATAAGTCGAAACCCCTTATCATAACTCGAAACCCCTTGTTGTTGCAAGGAAAATGTTCCTACTCTTTATTATTTGGTAATCCACTCGACTCAAAAGCAACATGTCTTTTTTTATACTTAATTTTTATTTGTTCATAATGAATGTTTTTTCTTTATATACAGTCATCAACATCTATCATCTATAGCTACCAAAGCAAAAAACTATTTGGTAATCCACTCGACTCAAAAGCAACATGTCTTTTTTTATACTTAATTTTTATTTGTTCATAATGAATGTTTTTTCTTTATATACAGTCATCAACATCTATCATCTATGGCTACCAAAGCAAAAAACTAGAATATATAGTAAGGGGCGTGTTGTATTATTAGTATATTACATATAAACATGTGATTACAGAACACATGAATGTGGACGTGCCGGAGTGGTTATCGGGCATGACTAGAAATCATGTGGGCTTTGCCCGCGCAGGTTCGAATCCTGCCGTCCACGCTCTTTTTTCACATTTTTTTATAGGATTGTTTTCCAGCCCAGCTACGGCAATCTAACACCAATTTTTAGATGCAATAATCATTTAGAAAGTTTTTAAGTTATGATTGCAACTTAGGCAATAAAATTTAAATCAAGTTAATCACTAATATAATAAATTTGAAATTCAATTGTAGGAATATTGTTAAAATAGTAGGGGGTGTGAAGATTCGGACCGGACCGGACCGAAAATTCCCGGACCAGACGAATTACGATCGAGTACCCGATCCAGATATTTCTAAAATTCTGGTTTCGGTCCAAACCCGACCGAATGGACCAGATTTTTATTATTTTTAATTTTATTTTATATATTAATGTCTTATTATGTCTCAAAACACTAATTAAAAATTAGTTTATACTATAAATATAAATTAATAACAAAATATATTGTTTAATATTATACACAATAATTATAAAAATAAAAAAATAATTAAAATTAAAATTATATAAAAAAAAATATTTACCGGTCTATTTCGATTCAAGACCAGACCGGACCAAATCAATCCAATCTCCAATCCAAAAATTATAAAAAAAATTGGTCCGGTCTGGATGGGATACACACCGCTATAAACCAGTATATGGACAAATACAATAGGTTTGATGACGTGCGGATTGGAAGGTGAGATTTGAGACGCTTCTTTGAATTGTGACTGCGAGTCTGCGATGGCATTTCTGTTAATTTTAGTAAACCAAGGGTGTTTCCTAACTGAAGCCCAATGAGTGTGGACCCGCTCGACAGATCACATGGGGATTGGAGGGTGATTTTGGGTCGATGGATATGGATTCTCGAATTTGGACTAGGAGCGGACGGACAGAGAATATCTCCTAGTAAACTATTTTAAAAAATAAAATCGCTAAATTCCAGTTTACGCCCTTTGATTCTGGGAATTATCACATGCTGCCCACTTTTCTAGACACGTCGGACTGCTCAAGGACAGAAAGGTAAAATCAGACCACTTCTATGAAGCTTTTCTGACTCTTCAGAATGTTATTTTCTCTGTCCTTTTCTAGAGCACATAGATTTCATATGTTGAAAATAAGTACATAGATTTCATATTAATTTGTTATTTATATTTTATGATTCAAAAATAAAAATCTAACACAATAAGGGTTTCATTCATTTACTCTACAATACAATAAGTTAATATAGTCATTAAATATATCATATACTTCATCCATCTATCTATAAATAATATAAAACACAGTCTGAGTAATGAATGCTCAACCTCATAATTATCCATTTGATACTATTTCGTACGGTTAAAAAAAAAAGATTTTAGAAAATGCAAACAAAACAGACGTTACAAGTGACGTAAAACAGTCTGACCTTTTTTTGCACAGTTTAAAATAAGAATAGATTTAAATGCTCAGCCTCATAATTACCCACCTAATACATATTTCGTACAATTTTAAAAAAGAATAGATTTTAGAAATTCAAACACCACAGACGTTACAAGTAACATAACATCAATGAATCCCCAGCCTCATAAATACCCACCTAATACATATTTTGTACACTTAAAAAAAAATGATTTTAAAAAAATCATACATACCAAATGTTACAACTCACAAATTTTGCACGTTTGGACTTACAAAACGCCTATGCAGTGTGGACAATGATTAATCAGCCTCATAATTACCCACCTAATACAAATTTTACACTTTAAAAAAAGAATATTTCCTATACAGGCTATTACACATTACAACTTAGAAACACCTACACACAGTCTTAACATTGGCTGGTTACTGGCTGTTTCAACGGCTGCTCAATTACCATAATATAGTCTTCAGGATCACATTGACTAATAACGGCTGCACAAAAACAAACGACTATAAATTAGTTTATACCTCTAAACCAATTCACCCATTACAGCTATTTCTATGCTTCTATAACCCCTTATTCTCTCTTATCTCCCATCCTTCTCCCAACACAAACACAGAAATCAGTCTCTCATCCTTCTCCCAACACAAACACAGAAATCATGACTGGAAAAACAGCAGCGCACGAAAAGTGTATACCTCTTAACCAATTGATCGAGGGTGTAAGCTCTGAAATCGAAGTCATGGTATGTCGTAAATGGGATGCATTCGATACCTTCGGGACATATAAGTCGACAAATTTCATCCTCGCAGATAACATGGTATGCTACCACCTGTGCTGCAAAAAAAGCTTACTTATTTACTGTTGTTGAAATCTTATGTCTACATATTTATCGATGCAACTGCCATTCTATTCACAAGCAAACCTCATACATTGTATTGCTAAGAGCAATATTACACATTGTTTCATATCCAAGCTAGAAGAAGGTTTCATCTACCACTTCAAAGATTTCAATGTGGTCTCAAACAAGGAGGATTTTCGCATCGTTAAGACTAACAATGTCATGCTTGAACTCGATGGAGGTTCAATTGTTAAAAAAATAAATAAAAGTCCCTCGGCATTTCCTAGGTATCCCTTTGACATCACTGAAATTGGAGATATACAACCATCGGAGAGGAAGGACCTAATTGGTAAGTATACCTAATTCTTTGTTTTGTAGTGGTGTAGATCTTCTATTGTATTTTGCAGTCTAGCAACCTACTTTTGTATTTTGTGTGTGCCTTATCACAGATGTTATAGGGTATGTTATTGATGTTGCACAACCTACATTTGTTAGGAAGCCAAAAAAGAAGAATGGTGTTTCACAACTTCTTGAATTCCACCTAATTAACAACGAGTAAGTTTTTGAGTAAGCTTCCGCCATTTCTTATACAGCATCTACACTTCACAACACAAAAAACTTACTACTTCTCCATCATCTACAATGTAGGGGGCGTCAGATTAGAGTAGTATTATTGGGCGGCTTGGGAGACGAATTGATCAAGAAGAAATCAACAAATGAAAGCCTATACTCCATCCTCTTGGCAGCTATGAATGTGAACGAGTATAAGAGTAATTTCTCCAAACCATCTCTACTAATTCAGTTTATTTTTTTTGTGATTCATATCATGATCACACCCAAAATATATTATGTGCAGATGAGGTGTACCTATCCAGCACTTCAGCCACTATGATCTATGATTCCACAGACATCCCTCAATTAGTGGAATTCAGGAAAAAACCAATGTGATATTCCCTAGCCATTATATGACTACATTAAGTACATTTAAACACAATTCAATATACCTTTGTTGCTTACATAGTCTCCATGGTGTAACTCTGTTTCCTCTACATCAATAGCAATGTTAGCGAGCGTGGAACAACTACTGGACCTACAGATCTGAAACCAATCGAAGGAAATATATTACAATTGTTGCAATGGTGTAGAGCAAGAAAGAGGGTGAAATATTTTCGACATTATTATTCCACAACAAAGCTGCTTACATTCACAACAACAAAATAACTTCTATAATTACACATTACTGAACAAGATGCAACCTTTGAATGCAAAGTCCGAATTACACAGATAGAACCGCGAACCACTTGGTACTATTTCGCCTACAGCAGTGGCCAATGCAAGAAAGGCGTTACTCGACGTAGTGGAAATTTCTGGTGCCCATCCTGTGAAAAGATGATTAGCTTCCCAAAGACAAGGTATTCATACTACAATTAATTAGCATTATACTTCTACTCTACAGAAAAAACAAAGTGGCATGGCATATAAAAAAGATTACTACTTAATATTAAACACATGTATATAAAACACAGTCATTTTATCGAAAAACACATGTATATAAACAACCTAGCTACAGGTCAAAAAGAAGAGAAGGTTGAAATGAAATTGAGTTTCAACTTACAAAAGAAACAATCAAATAAGTAAATATAAATATAATTACTTGGGGAGAAGTGTTAATCCAAATAAAAAATATCAGAAAAACTTCTTTCCATACCACGAATAAATCGAAAACATACATGCCGTTAAACTATACATATATATACAACATAGTTCAAATAACTGAAAACACCATAGATATTCACTTTGTTTCACATTTCACTATCCTATTATTTATAGAATGTGACATATCATATTGGGTCATACAATTATTGGCTACCCCCTATCACACATGGAATTTCTTAAGCTACTGGAAAATACAAAGCTGACATCATAGAGACACAATATAACCAAAATTAAGAAGAAATGATGTATTGTGAAACACCACTACTTCATAAAAACTCTAAAGTATTCCCTTTTACTCCACCTTGAGAGTCAAAACACATAATCATAAGAATACAAAGATATCCAGCTTCATGAATACGTTATTAAGACACATCAAACACTGCCACAAAGAGTAATACCACACTTCTACACCAATTGCTCATAGGAATCCAACACTGGATGATTCATGCTGAATTTTTAAAAAAAAAACTTACTCATCAAAAAGCTCATTTGCCATGAATCGTTTACATAATCCTCGATTCGTACTAAATACAAATAAAACAAATGAGCCATCCAGTGCACTTCATTGTACCACATGAATGATTACAACAGATAACCCTAAAACACATTAATTTCCACAGAAAATGACCTACCTTCAGGGATACACAGAGACTGAAATGGGCAGTTTCTCTTTTAAAATTAAATGAAGCAATGGTTTTATTTTAACACATAGCGTGAATACCACAACCATCCGAAAAAAAGAACTTCTATGAGTAGGATATACGGGTCACCCACACGCGTGCAGTATACAGCCATAACATACAATCACAATGTTTAAACACCTGATGAAAACTCATGTTGAAAAGCATTCGTTGACCTATTTCGCAACAACAGACAGAGTACAATCAAGTGATTCATGTTGTTTAATCCATATTGACCCATACATGGGAAACTGAAACCTCCACCTTTTTAAGCTCTACTTGGTCTAAATCACATAGCTCGATTTAATAACAATGCCTTTATAAGAAGACAAACAAAAGAAAATGAAAACAGAATAACCAAATCAGGAAGAATAATACCTTAAGTACCGAAAGTATGCAGAAAAAAAGGGGACGATGAATATCGAGATGAGGCAAGAGCTTACCAAGGATTGATTCCATTGATGAAGAATTTTTGCATGACGATTCATGATCCCTGGCACACATGAATACAAGAATCCACAAAATGTCCTAGCCCATCCATTTTTAATCCCCATAGAAAGAAGTGTCAAACTGCAGACCAATGAAGTTATTCTTTAGAACAAATAAAATTGCCTGAAATATTACAAAATGACATTAATCAACGGTACCATCACGATTTAAGGATAACACTGGCCATCAATAGTTTAAAAGAGCAAAATCATAATTAGACACAAACATAAACTCACCAAAAAAGGAATAACAAACCACAAAAAAGGAAAAATACTAACAACAAAAAGCATCAAATGTATTCCAATGACATGTTATTCTCAGTCACAACCATGATCAACTAACACGTCATATATAGTTGCATTTGGTGTTAAGGAGTTTACATATTCCTGCAATTAATCAATACATAAATTGAAAATTATAGTACTGTACGTATATTGCTACTTTAGGAGTTGAGCATGTTTGTTCAAGGCCTATAACAATTTCAGAAATGATTAATTCTTACAAAATAGTATCCATCTCCAATGTATACAAAAGATTATACATCTTCAATTTACATTAATGTAACAAGTTAAGAATCAACAGGTTTGATAAAATAACAATTAAAACTTTAGTATGCAAATATGAAAACAGATAATATATATAGTTTACCATAGAAAACAACAAAGGGAACTGCGATGGACGTTGGAATTAGAGAGAATATGAAGATGGAATGGAGGAAGAAGATCTACAGCAGACCACCTGGAAAATAAACAAATCAAAATTAAAGAAAGAATGAAAGTGAACTCAGGACTATCCAAATTCCAAATTAAAGAATGAAGGAAACAGTTACTGATCAATATAGATCTACAGTAGACTCATATATTGTCCAGCTACAGTACAAGCATAACACTTGGAAATGATTTAAACACAAATTAAACAAAATATGAAAGGAAAATCAGAGTATCGGTGTAGACCTGGCCACCAGTACTACCTTCACCTTACCAATCGCTTTCTCTCTCCAGAATCTTTATTTTTCTTCCACTCCTTCTTCTTCGTTGTCGTCTTCGCAGATCTTTCTTCCGGTGGACATCAGCTTCCAGCTTTTGGCGATTCGAAATATAGGAATTGTAGTAGTACGTCTTCTGGTCAGCGATGGGGAATGCGAGTGGGAAAGAGGAGAAAGCTAACCGCGTTAAACGTGAATCTTACGCAGGCAGATTTACAACAGATCCGATGGCGAATCGGCCGGGGTTAGCGCCGGTGGTAGCTTTCCGGAGAGTCTCAGGCCGCCTAGCGATGTGGAATATATGGGGAATTCTCCGCTTGCTAGCCACAACCGCTCTCGATCTCCTCACCTCTTTGCTCCTCAAGTGGGCACGCGGGTAGAAGGGAAGAAGGCGATGAAGATGGGACAAGAAAGGGAAGTCGGCGTTGCCCTAGAAGATGAAACAAATTTCAGGGTTTTTTGGAGCGCCACAGAGAGAGACTGTGAGGGAACAAAGTGGTTTAATTAAGTCAACAATTAATAAAGTACTCATTCGTTTATTACACCTTATATTTTCTTATTAAATAATTAACTCACTTACCTATTACCTATATCATACTAAACTCGATTATATTAACATTATGACCTTAATCTATGCATGTAAATTATAAACATATTTATCGGTGACAAATTAATACTTTTTAAAAATAAATATGTATTTTGAACATGACATAAATCATATAACATATGTATATGTGTAATACTAAATCATACAACACATATGGATCTAGACTAAAAAAATTTACTCCACTTACTGTCATGAACAACAAAAAAGAAATCAAACACACAAACCTAATTACAGAACTATACATCTATTTCCAAAATAAAAGTGTACACACATAATAGCTAATGAATTATATCGAGAAAAACATAGAAAAACAAAACATAGAACTTTTATTTAACAAATTGCAAATTCAACCCCGTGCTACTATCCTAGTAAATTTATAATGTTGAGAATAATATTAACTTAATTGAGGTAATTATGCAAAATAATCTAAATTATAAAAATTAAATGAAATAGTCTCCTCAAGTATAGAGTGAACTGGGTACAATTATATCATATATATGTGAATGTTAGTGATCACAAATCTCATTGCTTCTTATATTTGAGCCACTTTCGATTTACTATTCACTCCATATGGCCATTTTCACAATTATCCTCGAAATTGAGACTATCTAGTGTTATTTACCCTTATGTTTGGCATTGATCTTAATCGGTAACTTTGTTTTGCATGTTACTTGAACGTCTGAACTTATCATTCAATTCCAGCTTAAAACTAAATATACCCTATATGGCTATATCAATAACTACACATAAATATATATGAAATAAGATTTAATATAAAGATATATATATATGTCATTAATCTATATATCTATAGGTTAGAGATTAATTTCTCTTTGCGAGCGTACGTGCATGGCTGATGTTAGCCAAAAACAATTAACACACGGGTAGTACCCAAATGTACGTTTAATTAGCTTGATGTAAATGTGTTTGTGAAGTACGTACTGTATGTATAATATGTGCAATATATTAGTTCGTATAATATTAGATTAGATGTGGTAAGGGTCAACGTACGTATAGATATATATATATATGTTAATATAATGCATGACCCATTCTATAAGCGCTGATCGATCAATTAAGTCACGGGATCGTGCATTATAAAGTACGTACGTAACATATTTGGCCTGTCAAACACATGCGCGTGCAAGAAGAGAAAGTAACATATTACCTCCAAAGATAAGTGAAAAGAAAGTAACATACGAAAATATTAAACAAATGTTGCAGAACATATTGTTTAATATGACTTGCATGCCTAACTCCATTAGCAAGTCGCACCAAAAACAAATCAATCCACTAGCAAATCACGTTTAATCCATCAATTTAGCATTGTGGGTTCTGACCCAACATTTTGTTTTATAGTGATTTTAAATTATTTCATATACTATTTAGAATTAATATATATAGACTATAGTTATAGTACGTCGATCGATCGGCTATAAGCCTATAACTAGACTGCTTTTTAAAATATTATTATTGGTATTAATGTATGTGCTTTGCTCGCTTATTAATTGAACTTGTAAAAAGATTTCTAAAATAGAACTTGTAAATATCATTTGATCTAACCAGTAATCAACTTTGCTTTTCCTGAACCAGTAACGTTTTATTGGTATATGCACTATGCAGTAACTTTTATAATGTTGATATCTATTCGCTAAACTATCAAACCAATTCAACCAAAAAAACTATCAATTAAACTGGGTGTGTGCCGCAACAAGAAGAAAAGAATATTAAACATAGTTTTTTTTCCTTTCTTTTTTAAACTCAAATAACTTATGAATATAATTATATATCGAGTAGGTCCATGTAGCCCAACCAAAGCGCACATGTGAACAGGCCCAAAACTAGGCCCATTGCACTATACATCAAATCTGAAATGAATAGCAACCAAAAAAAGTTCCGCTTATGATTACTTACCAATATTATACTCCACTATGTTTTTGCTTCGTTCAACGGCAGAATCTGTCCCTTATTAATATAAAATAAATTTCCTCTACAGACCAGACACCGGCTTTACTACATCTTTGTTTATTAATACGGAAATATAGAAATTGTTTTCTAACAACCGATACCAATAACTTATCACTTATGTTGACCGCCTAAATATCTTGATTATTCCGCGTTTACCGTTTAAATCTAAAAATTGGATGAAGTTTTATTCAATTTTGTATGTACTTGTAAAAGTCAATTTCTTTTATTTGTTTTTTTATGAGGAAAAGATTAGGATGGTCTTAGTTTATATTCGAAAACCAACCTAGAACATCCTTGCGGATGAGAATATGAAGTTCTGAATCATTTCTAAAGTTAGACATAGTTGACGAAAAATTGAGTTTAGCAATATGATCAGCAATGCAGTCTACCTCTCTAAAAATATGTCTAAGACGGATATCCTGTAAAGAATGAATGTCGACTAGGATATCAGTCACAATCATTTCAATTTCTCAAGGACAATAAGGCAGAGATTAACACCTTCAATTTGAAGATTAGTAGAGTTTTGTGATTTTACATATTTAATGCTATGTTTTAAAGCAAGGGCTTATGTCATGAGAATACTGTTGAAACCACAATGTTTGTTGTCCATATGAATAATTTCTACTTTGTCGTTTCTAATAATGAAACCAATACTGGATTCACCATTAATTTGCTTAGTTCCATCAAAATTGATTTTGTAGAAATTTTGGTTTGGTTTTTCCCATTTCAACAATCTTGTTTTTCTAAGTTGAAGTGGTTTTGGTTTTTGAGTGTAGTCATCATCCAGCTCAGCTTTTTTTGTTTTATCCCAATTAGTAATTAGGGTGGAAATGTATTGTTTTAAGTCCTTTATTTTATTATTTGGGTCTGTATTAAAAATAATTTATTTTTTATTGATCCAAATGCCCCACCAGATAGTGGAGAGGCAGATGAATTCTTTCTTGGTAAGAAGGGATTGTAATTCAAAAAGAATATCTCTTGGTTTGTTATTGTTAACATCTAAGTTTGTCAATATGTTTATGATTGTGATATTCTGGTTTTTAATTTGTTTAATAGTAATAGGGCATTTAATGAGAAGATGAGTTAAGTCTTCAAATGGGTTGTTGCAAGAGTCACAAGCCACTACCAACATCTAGTTGGTCTAGTGGGTATTGGCGCTAGATCTCTTAAGCGTTCTATTTAGATGTCTCGAGTTCGAGTCCTTTTGACGGCGTGTATGAAACTATTAGTGTTGGGAGAATTTGTCCCATCGAAATGTGGTCATTGGTCAACCACAACTCAGTCCAGACGTAGAGTGATAATGATTATTCAAACCGGACGAAAGATATAAAAAAAAAAGTCACAAGCCACTGGGATAGGGATGTGATTTCTTTTATTTGTTTTTTATTAAAGAAGGGGTGGCAGCTTCCAAAATTCATTTAAAGAAAAGGATTAAACAATTAAGTGGGATAATGATAATCCGCTCCCTAACACATCCAAAAGAAGGGACGAAATGTCGACAGAAGGGTTAAACACAATATTGATATCCTGTAACTACAACATTACACAGGCCTTGTTTAGCAACCTTTTTTTTTCCTCCTTCATATCCTGTAACTACCACATTAAAACTTTTTTGGCAACCTTTTTTAACCCACCCACCCACCCCCCCCCCCCCCCCCCCCCCCCCCCTCCCTCTCTCTTAAAACTGCTTTAATTTGAGACGATTTCGTCTCAATTTTTTTTTTATGATTTTCATTCTAATTATTACCTTATTAAAAAAAAAACTATTTTCCCCCTTAAAACTGTTTTAATTTGAGACGATTCGTCTCAAATTAAACTTTTTTCCCCTTCATATCCTGTAACTACAACATTACAAAGACCTTGTTTGGCAACATTTTTATCAAGATTTTATTTCAAAAAATTACTTTTTTTACCCCTTTCACTATTTTCCATTACACACAAATTTTAAAATTTTAAAATTAAAAATTAATTTTCAAAAAAAAGTATTTATAAATACCCACCAAACAAACCCAAGTCACATATATATGATCGAATAGATAAATATTTTTCTTTCAGAAAAACAGAGGTTATATAAGAAATGCAATTTTGCATTGGTACCTATTCATTTGTGAATTGTTTTATTTTTCATTATAGTATTTATAATATAGTAGAGAAGAAAATGATAATGCAATATTCTACATTTCAGTCCATCAAGGAATATTTTTTATAAGAAAAAAGAAAATAGTTGGAGGCTTCTTGAAAGAGTTAGTAAAAAGCAAAATTATTTGAACTTGTGCTTGAAAATAAGATTTAGGGTCAGTTTAAATTATCTCTAGAATGCTTTAAAATACATAATTTTATATTTAATTGATGATTAAATGCAATTTAATGCAATATTAGGAAATCTAAACGAACCCCTGTTACCGCTAGAATTTATATTAACATTTAATTTTGTCCGCAAGTTAAATCGCACCACAAATAGATTAGCACTACTTACCTTTTCAATTCATATGCCTAACTTGCAAGTTTAGTTATAAGTTATAATTTTTTTTTGATAAGGTAAAAATTAGATTAAAAACCATAAAAGAGTCGATTTCTCAATCTATAGCATTCTTACGGATGAGAATTATAAATTCTAGACTATCTCTGAAGTCTTCCAAGGAAACCTGTTGAACATTCTTTGCAATGAAATCGGCCACGACGTTGATTTCTCGGGAGACATGAGAAATCTGCACCGAAGAAAACAGTTGTAAAATACACAGGATATCAGAAATTAACATTTCAATATCCCATAGACAGTGCCAGATTTGATTTAGGACATTCACGATGGTAAGGTTGTCACATTCAAGATGAATGTTGGTAATGCCTAATTCATAATCCTTTACCAGGGCATTTCTTACTGTCAGTGTATACAACCCGAGGGGGTTACAACACCTTTTTCTGCTAATCTGGCTTTTGTTAGGATTCTGTTTTTCATTATTTTCCAGACAAAGTTTTTAACTTTGGGATACGTGTCCATTTTCCAGATCCAAGAGGAATCATAGGCAGTATAACTCTTATTTTTGTTGATTAGTTCCATAGCAGAATTTGTAGAAAACCAGCCGTTTTTGCTAGTTTTTCAGTACATTCTATCATGGATCTCATTTAAGGTTATTGTGATCGAGGTTAATTTTTCGGTTAAATCATTTGGTAAGTATTGTTCAAGTAAGTCCTTATTCCAGGTTTTATTTGGCAACATAAAATCAGCTACCATGGCATCCTTATTCAGGATTGACTGTGAGTTTATGTTATCACATAAGGGGGTGTTCAGAACTCAGTTATCCGTCCAGAATTTGATAGTTTTTCCATTACCAACTTGCCAAATTAGTCCAGATTTGAACTCAGACATAAGTTCAATCATTTTGGACCATTGCCAGGAGCAATTTCCTTTTTTCTCGTAATGAAGTATATGGTGTGTTTTCAGGTATTTATCCGTAATAACTCTAACCCATAAGTTATTTGGTTCGGCTAGGATTTTCCATAGTAATTTGAATTGAAGGGCTTTGTTCATGTCTTTAGCTTTTCTCAATCCAAGATATATTTGATGAGTTGGTTTACAATTTTTTTCCCAACCTATAAGAGGTTTATAGGAGTTGTCTTTGTTCTAAAAAAAGGAAATGTTTAGCTTATCAAGTTCATTGTGTGTGTGTAGGTAACATGAAACTTTACATAAGATAATTGGGTCTTGAAGCCAGATTGGTTTTTATTAGTGTTGTTCTTCCTGCTTGGGAAAGAGAGTTTGCTTTCCATTTAGATAATTGTTGTTGGGTGCTAACTAAAAGGTCAGCAAAGGTGTTCGAGTTCACTCTACCATTGATGATAGGGCAACCCAAGTATTTTTCGAGAGATATCATATTTGTGATTGTGAGAATGCTTGTAGAGCTAATTTCTTTTGGTTGGTGACCTTTTTTGTAACTTGAAAGGCCGATTTATGGAAATTTATTTTTTTGTCCTGAGATCTTGCAGTAGTCATCAATAATATCTTTGATTTCTTTACAGTTTTCCTGTTTAGCTTTTGAGAAGATCACAATGTCATCCGCAAAGGCCAGAAACGGGATTCGTGTTCCTTGTTGATTGATTTGAAATCCTAGGGGATTTCGAGTTCGATCTGAGGCTTTTTGGAATTTTCTAGCAAGGATTTCAGATCCTAAAATAAACAAGAAGGGCGAAAGGGGGTCTCTCTGTCGAAGCCCTCTTGAAGGTTTGAATATTTTTGTGGGTCCATTGTTAACAAGTATCGAGAAATATACCGTTGTAATGCATTCTTTTATCCAGTTGATAAATTTTTCATGGAATCCATACTTTTCCATTATTTTTATAATAAAATCTCATTCGATTCTATCATAAGCTTTTTTCATATATAGTTTTAAGGCAATAAAGCATTCAGTTTCTTTTTTCGATTTAAAAGAGTAAAAGATTTCATGTGCAATTAAGATATTGTCTTGAATGCCTCTGTTAGCAACAAATGCACCTTGAAGGGGGTGTATCAATTTTTCCATGGTTTCTTTGAGTCTAATTGATATAATCTTCGAGATGATCTTATAAATAGTAGAGCACAGACTTATGGGTCTATAGTGATTTGTAGAGTTAGGATTGTCACATTTTGGGATTAAGGATATGAATGTGTGATTTATTTGTTTAAGCAGTTTCCCAGAAAGGAAAAAGTTTTTAACTGCTTGGGTAACAGAAGGGCCTACGATGTCCCAATATTTTTGGTAAAATTCTGCTATCATGCCATCCGGCCCCGGAGATTTATCCAAGCAAATGTTAAAGACTGCCTTTTTAATTTCTTCGTTGGATACATTTTTTTATTAATTCCAGATTATCCTCTGTAGAGATTTCAGGCTGGATTAATTCAAGGTTTTTTTGGAATAGTCTCTGGTTCATATCCTCACTTCTGAATCTTTGTATGAAATCATTTCTGATTTCATTTCTGATGTTTTCTTCACATGTGATGCTTGTTCCTTCTTGGGTTTTGATTTCTTCTATAATTTTTCTGTTTCTTTTTCCACTAGCTATTTTATGAAAATAGCTAGCATTTGTGTCATTATATTTGATGTGTTTTACCTTAGCTCTTTGATTCCAGTAAATTTTCTGGAAGCACAAAAGTCTTTCTTTTTTTTTTCTAGTGATTCTAGTTTGTTTTTTAATGAGGTCATTTATAGGGTGATTATAGATCTCAGTTTGAATTTCAGAAAGTTGTTTTTCTATAGTTTGTAATTGTGTGAAGACATTTCCAAAGGTACTTTTGTTCCAGATCTTAGCATATTTTTTGAGTAGTTTTGTTTTGGATACCAGATTGTACAATCTAGATCCGTGGTAGTTAGTTCTCCATGCTTGTATTACAAATTTACAACGTTTCTGA
Source organism: Rheum nobile (assembly GCA_027886185.1). Lineage (NCBI taxonomy): Eukaryota > Viridiplantae > Streptophyta > Magnoliopsida > Caryophyllales > Polygonaceae > Rheum > Rheum nobile. The sequence goes on along the minus strand of WOAB01000292.1, from coordinate 351,022 downwards.
AATCCTTTCTAGTCATCCAATTTTTTTCAAATTTAAACGACTGATTTTTAAAAGGCACAGCCGAATCTAGCTCGATGGAGATTGAGCAATGGTCTGAGCTAGAAAAGGCATAATGCTTAGTACAAATATCAGGATACCATTGAAGGATCTGGTGGTGGATAAAAATCCTATCCAGTTTTTCATAGATGTTTTCTATTTCTGTGCTGTTCTTTCGCCAGGTATAGGAATTTTCCTGGATAAGAGTATCCAAGAGTTCACATTCATTTTTAAATGACGTAGTCTTGCAAATTTTGATAAAGACGGTATATTCCCGCTTAACTTTTCAAAAGGGTTTTGAATTTCGTTCAAATCTCCCATAATAATACACGGAAGAGAGCAATTTTAAATATAAGAGATAAATTCGTTCCAAAACACATTTTTTGCAGACTCATTTGGTAGGGCATAAGTAAGGATTATAATACTTTTTAAAAATAAATATGTATTTTAAACATGACATAAATCATATAACATATGTATATGTGTAATACTAAATCATACAACACATATGGATCTAGACTAAAAAAATTTACTCCACTTACTGTCATGAACAACAAAAAAGAAATCAAACACACAAACCTAATGACAGAACTATACATCTATTTCCAAAATAAAAGTGTATATACATAATAGCTAATGAATTATATCGAGAAAAACATAAAAAAACAAAACATAAAACTTTTATTTAATAAATTGCAAATTCAACCCCGTGCATCCTAGTTCTCGTATAAAAAGAGAAAAAGGTAAAAAAAAAAAAAGAAGAAGAAGAATAAATGCATGCAACTGGTGCATTAATGACACCAGTGGATTAAAGTCCAGACTTATCATATATACGGTGTATAATCTTGTCACAGTTTTGTGCCTGCTTTCGTTTTAAAGTCTTTTAGTTCACTCCTTTTAATGAGTTTTGGTTTGATTTTATCACCAAGTCTTTTAGTACGTGTGCATTACTAAGACATTATCTCGCCTTTTCTTTCAAACTAGGTCTGTAAGTTCGCACGGGTCATGATGCGTTAGGGTAAGTTTTTTAGCTTTGTTTTATAATACATATTTTTGTTATTATTAATTTATATAAATTTCGAAGGTAATTGACTCTTTTTTCGTGAATAGTAAATAAATCGTATAATTTATTTTATTATGTAGGCAATACTCAATATAGAGTAAGTATCACAATTTTTTATCATAATATATTAATATTGAGTTTATATGATTGCGTAGAATTCAGGTTTTGTCGATCCATAATGTATTTTTTTATTATGGAAATATCGGTGTATTTATAACCATTTTTCGTTGTAAAATATTGTAGTTTAATTCATATGAAAGCTATATAGTTCTATACGTGATTCGAACGAGCTGAAAATGTTATTAGTTTGTGTTTATATAATACGTAACATTTCATTAGTTGTGTTAGAATCTTATAACAAACAGTCAATCACAATTTTTTAAAGAAGACGGATCATGCGCTTTGCACGGATCGGTACAAATGTTATCATGGTTTGCTTGATATGTAAATGGATATAATATGTTAGGGTTTTAGCTATGTTAAGGTATGATTGTACGTATGAAGCGGTAACACATTTAAGTTTTTTATATTAGGGTCGCACATTTTTTTGTTTGGAATTGTTTGATTTGAATAAAATCCTCACATAATAAAACCATAAATAGATTCAGCAGGCTTAAAAAAACTTTTATAAATTTATATACGATAATAAAACATATACACAATATACATGTGCAATATATTATTCTTTTACAAAATAAGATTTTTTTAAATAATTGAATGAACCATATTTCCAATATGAAATAAAAAACTCATAAAATTCATCATGTATATCTACAAAATGGTTGAAAACATCATGTTTGTAAACATATTTGTAAAAATATTGGCCCAACTATTGGCCCATTTAAGCATACTATAGAAGGTCTTTGAACCCATTTAAACATAAAGTTGGTTTTGTCTTTAAAAGTTAGCATTTAATAACCTAAAATGCTAACTTTTAAATATATATAGATTTCTGAGGCAATAAGTTGTTAAATTTTCCATATAAAAATTTGATATGTACTAATAATTTTAGTATATCTCTTTAACTATGCTGTGAGAATTTATAAGATTTGTTGGAATATACTTACCTCATTATTGGTATCACTGCATTAATCAGGTAAGCCAAGGGTGAAGTATGTGTTGCATGCAGTAGCATTACTATCAAGTGTCTTATTTAACTCATATAGAAATATCAAAATTGTTGTGCATATATCATACACTAGTGCATACTCAAATGATTGTCTAAGAAAATGTTGTGTAGTGTTGCCAATTTTTAAATAATTTATAATAAATGAATTTTCAATAATATAGATAACGATTTCTAAGCAAACTAATTTAGAGTTTAGCATCTATGTAGTCTATAATAATGTCGTTTCTATATATAAAAAAATGTTATTATTTTTTGGCCAAAAAAGTTTTATAATAGTTTATATATTCTATCATCTCAAAAAATACTCATTATCCAAAAAAAATAATTAACATTAAAGTGTACGTTTTAAAATATGTAATAACTCATGCAATGCACGTGTATTACACTAGTTTTCACTCGTTTGCAACAAACCACCATTTATAAGAAAGTTTGCAATAAACCACTCCTTATTCATAATTTATTATAAACAGTCACCCAAACTCTTATTTTATCAAATAATTCAATTTAGCTATAATTTTAGTTCATAGTTTATACACTTAAACAATTATGCAGATACAATGTAAAATATATACACATTTAGGCAAAAAATTATACACTTTAAAACACATATAAATTTTCATAAATGTTCATAAATTCCCCTAGTTTATAAAATTTATCCTAAATTCGCATATATTTTACGCCGTATGTGAATCGTTCGCACGAGAGTGACCGTTATCACATGATCCATTCTACAATTTTATTATTTAAATATTTTATACTTAAAACGTAAATATGACTTAATTAGAATTTAATAATATTATTATTTTTACATCATCAAAATCATTAAGAGAACGAATAAAAAAAAAGAAAAAAATAATCACACGGACCATAATCGAGACCAAAGTGGTTTAGACCAAATCGGAACTCGAACGAAGTGGATTATTTTGGTCCGATCTTCGGTCTAGGTTTTGGAAGAATTTTGGATCCATTACAGTTTGCACTGATGACGTCCCTTAATTTGGGGTGTACGTTTATCTTGTTTTGATGAAAGTACACAAAACATAATAAAAAACGATAAGTTTATTTTGGTCTTTTAATATATGTAATATGATGATTAAAAAGATTTATAATATGGGTGGTTGTTTGTAACAAAAAATGAATAAGGGGTGATTTTATGCAAACTTTTTTTTGTAAAGGGTAATTTATTACAAATAAGTACATATAAGGAGTGATTTAATGCATTTATCCCTTCTATATTTGTAGTACTTCATTATCAAGCAAATGATGTTTTTTGAGGGACAAGAAGTTCAAATTCTAATTTACTAGGGTAATTAACGTTATTTTTTCTGAAAATCCCTATAAATGTATAAATAAGGAGAAGGCTTGACTAAGAGATTAATCGAGGAGAGTTCGAGACGACAACTCGGTCGAGCTAGAGAACGAGTGGTGGAAACAGACAAGAACTCGGGCCACAACTCGACCGAGTTGTGGACCGAGTCGTCGAGGCAGTCTGAAACTCGGCCCAGAATTCGACCGAGTTGTGGACCGAGTCGTCGCGGCAGATTGAAACTCGGCCCAAAACTCGATCGAGTTCCGGACCGAGTCAGGACCCGATTCGGTTTTATTCTCCGCCGACTTTATTGGCTCGCTCTCTATCCTATTTTATGTAGCCCTAATATAAATACTTGGGGAACAGGTCTTAGAGGAGGATGACGGTTAGAAAAAAGCTGTAATCGTTGATTATCAAAGAAAGAAGGGTTTTTGCTGAGTTTTTTCAGCCATTGTTGTTCAAGATCGAAGGTTGTTTCGCTTCCCTTTATCAAATTCAATTGTGAGCATAAATTTGTTACCACATTTTTCTTGTCAAAAAATATTGAAAAGTAAATACAACTAGATTTGACAATTTTTTAAGTGATAATATGCTTATTATATACTCCGTATAACGAGATTCATTACCAACTTTTGCCGGTTGAAGAATAATGAGAGATATCTATTGGGAAAGTAACTTACAATTAACAGTACAAATCTTGCAACAAAAGTTAACGGTACTAATCAAGGAAACTTAAGGGTTGTTTGGCTGTTGGGGTTGAGGGTTTGAGGAATGGGGTTGGTAAGGGTTGGGATTCCCAATCCAAAATCTAGTGTTTTGTGTTTAATATCTTGGAATCAAATTCATTCTCTAAATCCAATCAAACCCATCCAATTTCTTTGGGGTTGAAATGTTGGAATGATGTATGAAAAAAAGTGAGAAAGTGAGCTTCAAAACTTCATTCCAAAATACTAACCAAACACATAAATCCATCTATTATTTTTTAAATTCATACATTTTCAATCCGATACCTCATTCCAACTCGATACCTAATTTTTACCAAACGCCCCCTTATTTGCATGAAGTTAGGTGTAAGAAAGATCATAACCCATTGAATTTTTAGAAAAACTCTGTAAGTATAATTTGAAAATATGCAAACCGATCCATCAATGAGGTCTTGGATTGAGAAAATCTAAAGATGTGAATAAAGACTACAATTTAAACTTTTATGGAAAATCTTAGCGGAACCCAACAACTATTGGGTGAAAATCATAACTGAAAAATAGTTAAAAACACAACATATCATTCATTATGTAAAACAAGGAAATTGTTCATGGTAATGGTCAAAGATGGTTGAAATCTTGGATGGTTTCAAAAAAGGGCTCACTTGACAAGTTGAAAATAATAGAACAATCAAATTCTGGACTGATAAGTGGATCTCAAATATGTCTTTGTGTGAAATCATTAACATACAACCAAATATGAACAAAGAAGAAACAATCTCAAATTTTATCAATCAAAATATGACCTGGAACAAGGCAAAGATTTAACAAATGATACCACTTGATTTGACTAGGAAAATCATGTCTATTCCCATTCCATAATATTCATGATAGAATATATTGAGAATCCAGTAAAAGTGGCTGATTTTCCACTAAGTCTGCTATGGATATGATAATATCAAATAAAAGATAAACAACTTATGACTCTTCCTGGATTTGGAAGTTGGACACATATCCAAAGGTCAAAACCTTTATATGGAAAATTATTCAAAATGGATTGCCCACAAAAGCGAGACTAACAGAAAAATGAGTTGCGCTTCCACAAGGGTGTGTGAGGTGTAATGCACAAAATAAAGATTTGAACAACCTTCTCTTTGGGTGCACCCATACCTTGAAAACATGAAAAACTCAATAACCAAACATACATAATGTTAAGATTCTTATCAATAGGAAATAGGAAGACCAAAGAAATAATCGAAGAACTGCGCAATAAGATTAATAATTCAAATTTTGAGGAATTAATTGTCGCTTGGTGGGGAATATGGTTCTATAGAAATCAACAAAGTTTTAGTAGAACAAACACTGACAATGACACAATCAATGATGTTCCAACCTACATTAAAAAACAAATCAGCTCTTGGGAGAAAACCAAGAAATGGAGCGTAAACCCTCTTGATGATAATAAACAAAAAAGCGGAAATAAAACAAAAAGCATAAGGCAGAAAAAAATGGAAAAAAACATCGTACAACACCATAAAAATTAATACGGATGGATCAACTTTGCCTAACGGTGACTCTAGCTTCAGTTATATTTTCCGAAACAATCGGGGAAAACCGACGTTTATGTTTGGGGGAAATGTGGGGTTTCAACCCCCCTAAAAACAAAAACCTTAGCGGTGAGAAATGTTTTAATTAAAGCCTATGAACTAGGACAAAACAACAATGAACTTGAATGTGATAACCTTACTATTGTCAACGTTTTGAAAAAAGATTTGGCATTGGTTTTGGGATATTGAAATTTTTATTTCTGATATCCTATCTTCTACAACTCTTTTCCACAGTGCAGATCTTTCATGTCTTTTGAGAGTCCAACGATGTTGCTGATTATATTGTGAAGATGAGCCAGCGGTTTCACATGGAAGACTTCCAAGCAAATCAAGAACTTGTAGTTCTCATTCGTAAAGATGCTATAGACTGAGGAACCGTTTTCTTCTGTGATTTCCGATCTAATTTTATCCTTATCAAAAAGTATATATATATAGAATGAATTTGTGTTTAAATCTCCATAGTGGCGTGTATGAAAAGACTGAATCTGAAAGATAATAAAAAGGTAATAATCTCATGAATAAGACTTCTATGATATCTAGTATGATCAAATCGGACGAAAGTGAAAAGAAAAAAGTAAATCATCACATCGTTCAAAATAAATTAAATTAAAAAAAACATTGATTGATGTGGAAAGAAATTAAGATAATCTTACTCATTAAATTATTTTTAATAATTCTTTCAAACTTCTAGAGTATTTTTTTAACTTTACCAAAACTAAACTCTTAAGTAAGCTAAAGCCAATGCACAAAATAGATGAATTATTCGAATGAAGCTCATAAAAAGGTTTTTTTATACGTGTTAAAATTTTCCATCAATTATTTATAAGTTTTTTATCAAAAAAAATGGTCACCCGTATGTGAAATGGTGTTTACAAATTCACAATTTAGGACACTTAAATATATTATAATTGGTTTGCTCTTTTATTTCTAAATTATTACTTATAAATATTTATTTATGTTTTTTCACGCTTTCTCATATAATTTGAAATTAAAAATTTTAAAATTACTTTTTAATAAAAAAGTATATTACAAATACAAAATTCTTTATAAATATAATTGTCAAACAAAGTCTTAGATGTATGAGTTATTTAAGTAATTATGCTTAGAGGTGTATATCATCTGGGTAAAAGATATGTTGATTTAAAAAAATATATGTATTGTATTTGGATATAAAAAAATAGATTTTTTATTTCCTGAATTTTCATAAGAAAATTATTTTGTATTTTTCCCATTTCTTAATCTACTATATAACTATTAAACGCAAATACCGACTGAGTCACGTGGCGTTCCCAAAATAGCCCGAATTTTACGATGCCACGTGGCGTCACGGTATTGAATTGGACACGTGGCAGCCTGTGGTTTTTTAGATTTATTTATTTTAAAAATTATAAAATTATAGTAATAGAATCCTACACTTGTCATACTAATATTAGTTATAATAAAATCTTTCCAAAATATAATATTTATATTATAAAATATACTCTTACCTTATATATTAAGATCATGATCTTTTTTTCCTTCTTATCTGTCAATATTGCATATCCAACATAATATTGATTAAGTACATTCTCTTACCATATCTGAGATAATTTAATATCTTTACTCTTACTCTATTAATATCATATATATGATATATGATCCTTTTTATTCTAATATGTCATTAAATATTTAAATATCCTACCTAAGACAACAGAATTAAGAATTGATTGCGGTTGGGATATTCATCCAGTGAATTTTGAATATGTACGTGCGTTCTAGCTAGCTTACCAATAGAGATCCACAGAAAAAAAATATTTTTTTAATTGTTGTGCGGTAAATTTCCTATAGTGATGACATCATTTGACTTTTAGGTTATCTACTCAATTTACTTATGAGATGGTGAGTTAGTGGTTGAGAATAAACAACGACATTCCAAATTTATTTATCAGTTAGCGTGGTTCGTTATTGAGCAAATATTTATACATATATTCACACTTACTAATACATATTTTATTATGTTTTTTAAATTAAAATACATGTGTACGTCTGTGCTTTTGAAGTCATTCTTGTCAGATAAACTGGAAAGACTTAACAATTTGATCAGACTAGCCTACTAGTTTACTATATAACTAATAAACGCAAATACCGGCTGAGCCACGTGGCGCTCCCAGAATGAACCCGAATTTTACGCTGCCACGTGGCGTCACGGTATTGAATTGGACACATGGCGGCCTGTGGGTTTTTTAGATTTATTTATTTTAAAAATTAAAAAAATTATAGTAATAGAATCATACACTTGCCATACTAATATTATTTACAATAAAATCTCTCCAAAATGTACAATAAAATATATTCTATAATATTTGATTATCTTTTTCAAATATTGACCACGAAATATTCTATAATATTTATTTATGCAAATTGCCTTTCTGTGATGATTTGGTTTCCTTTAGATTCCATTCTTTTTCCACTGAAATCATATTGCCTCTCTCTCTGTGTATTTCTGCTTGAATCAAGGCATCGATACTTTATTGCTTTAGGTCGATTTGTCCACATAAATTGTTCAATCCACAATTAAAACGCACACCTTACTTTATTGAGTTGTTCTTTTTCATCATCATGTGTATTAAGTAGCTACATTCCTAAATTAAGCTACCATCATTCATGTATTGTGGTATGTGGGTGTTTGCACACCTTTGTGATCTTTCATTTTCATAACCAGTATTATATTTTCTTGATAAATTGTGTCAATACAGCTGCAAAAATGGGCTTAATCACAGTCTCATCCTTCTACTGACAGAATGGCTCCATCCATTCCCTAATCAATGGTGTCAATTTCGGGTCAGCTCAAGGGACCATCCTCCTTGATCCCTTCATTCGACACCATGGTGAAGAGCGGGATCAGCACAAATGGAATCTGCATCGACTGGACCACATTAAGCCACTCATTCAACACATCCATAGCAGCCTCAGAGGTATCACAAGCAATGGCAACAACCATAGTGGGCACAATAGCAATGCCCCTTGTAATAAGCGCCCTCAGCCATTGCTTGAGCTTGAAATCAAAAAGCCCTTCCATGATAAACTGCCCATCATAAGTTCTAGTAATGGTGCTACTCTGTCCAGCAACAAGCAACCCAATTCCCCCAAATAGAGGATTGGAAGAAGCCCTCCTCCGTACTTGGCCTCCAGGAATCTCTCGGCGTTTTCTAGGCCTACGCTGTTGGCCTCCTTAGTGTTGTGGAAGCCCTCGGTGAACACGGTTGTGACGAAGAGGTTTATGAAGAAGGAGACGACGAGAGCCATGGTTGACTCGATTGAGTTGTAGTTGATTGCTTCTTGGACTTTGTTGAGTTTGACTTGGTTGATCTCTCTTGACTGGACAAGGGCGGAGTGCAAGTAGATGTTATGGGGTGTGATTACGCAACCGATGATTCTCACTGCCTGCTGAACTGTGTTTAAACTAAGCCTTGGAACCAAGGGTATATGATAAGTCACCATGATAGTTGCAACTTTGCCAAGAAATTAGGGGTTCATAGTAATTCATGTTGTCTAATGTTATATTGGCTTAAAGAGCTTCTCCCACATAACATGAAGGAGATTTACATTCTAAACTCATCTGAAGTTGTTCATATATAGGCTTATGGTGGTCCAATATGTAACACCCTCAAAACTTAACCCTTTTAGAAAGGTATTACCGTCAGTGACCCAAGTGTTCCTTACCGAGATCACCCAAGGCTTTACCGTTTAAATACAATGATACAAAATGATAACCTTATTTATATAAAACACGAGTCCCGGGATTACATCCCAATCCCGAATAGGACAAACACAAAGTTTAAATAAATTACAACGAAAATCTTAAACAAGGTACAACGGAAGACTTTTAAAAGATATTACAAAAAGGGTTGTGATCGTAATGATCACATGCCCAAGAATCTCAACCTGATTTAAAATAAATTATTAAAAACGTCGGAAAACCACCGTCGACTCCATAGTCCTTCTAGTCTTCTCATCTACACTCCATCTGATGTGCCGAATCGAACGGATGACACCAGCCCACATGCGGAGAACAATGTTCGTGGGTTAGTCTACTTGAATAGACTAGCAAGGGTAAAAAGCAGAGTGGTTCGAGTGATCGTAACCGTTTACTATCATTGTCCCTCGAATAATAACCGAAGGGACGATACATAACCCGAAACTTTCATGGAATAACAACAAAGGTATGCATGAGAGAAGATTCTGGAAGACTTCATCTTCACAGAAATCGACTCGAAAAGAGACTTCAAGAGATTGAGTCTTTAAGGAAATATGACAAATCTGGAATGTTTAACAGAATCAAACAACAATGATTTAAAAGTTGACTGAGATGCTTCGATTCACGACCAACCTCATCGCCTACAACGAATCCAGATTGGAAAGAGAACGTATTATGATCAAAGTCGAGACAAGTTTTCCTAGCTGCACTACTCGCCCAAGGTTTATTAATCATGTGCACTCGGGCACATATCTTATTTAATTACAAAACACACATTACTGAAATACGTTAATGTTATTAAGAGCGATAACAAGGCTTAAATCACAGGGTGACAAACATGTCAACCCAAATTAAAACACACACAACCCACACGCGAGACTTAACATTATTATGCCGAGAAACAACGGCGATATTATTACACTGGGTGACCTTACGTTCACCCTGATTGCACTACAGTGCTTACAGTTTAATTATGTGCTTAACTGCACTTATCTTATTAAATTACAACACACACACACACAGTGTTGAGGCTTTTAAGATTATTCCGAGAACACGGAAGTTATGATGACACCGGGTGATCTTACGTTCACCCTGATTGCACTGCCACAGCGCTTACAGTTTATTTTACAGGGTGACAGTTATGTCCACCCCAATGCACTAGCTAAGTGCTTAAAACACAGGACTGCAATTAAGCTCATCCACTGGCGCTAGCAAGGCGCTTAAAACACTTCAGATCCTTACATGTGGATAAGAAGCATAGGTCATGACCCTTAAATTATTCGGCAATAACCCCGAGGAATATTATGATTTAAAGAAACGACAAATCCTTACTTGGATTAGCGTTCCCACGAATATTAAATTATAAAGAAACGACTAATCCTTACTTGGATTAGCGTTCCTACGCACATTAAGTTATAAAAAAATGACTGATCCTTACTTGGATTAGCGTTCCTACAAACACTCGTGTTAACTAAACAGTCTAACACAGCAACTATTCACATTAAAGCCATTCAGGCAAACGACTTAAACAAAGAGATAATAGAAACAACTAATCCTTACTTGGATTAGTTTTCCTATTAATCCACATAAATGTCCGGAAGGCGATCACAGATAATAGCGTCGTTCTAGCAGATATACAACCTATTATATGATTTTTCAAAACAGTTTATAAAACCATTTCCAAATAAACACAGTAATCATTCCAAATTAATTACTCAGATAAACAGCTGATAATTAATGTAAATATGGAACGATGAGCAAGAGTGAACCGCCACTTGCCTTAGTCCGCAGATCTGGAACAAAGCAGAGACAACGGGATTCCGATCTCGACACGCGTATAGCTCCACTAGCATAAACACCTTCGAGTCGACCCATAAAAGGAATCCTTCGTTAGGTCCGACATAACCAAAGTACGAATCTAAAAACGACGAAAGAACACGAAAGGAAAGACGCCACGACGACAACCAGCCAAGCCAAAGCCACGAAGGCATTCTGGGCTCTGGCGACGGTCGCCGTATTCATCACGGCGGTCGCCGTGAAGAACACGGCCGACTGAAACGGGAGAAATCTCACCCCAAAACACGAGCGGTTCGGCCTCTCTCGACTTGCTTTGACTTCTAACCTCCAAGGCTAATCAAAAGCTTCACAAAGACACTCTCTGTAATATCCCTCAATTTTTTTAGTAAGGTATTTGGGTAATTTTTCCCATCGTTGTTAATTAATTATTTCGCTTTTAGTGGGGTTCGGATTTTTCGTAACTTCCATGATATCCGAAATAATTTTCTGAGTGGTATAAAATACATTCAATGTATTTTCGAGATTTAGAATATTTGTTTGGAGACAAACATATAATTTCAGGGGTTTAAAAAGTCATACCAAAACCAATTCTCATAAACTTTGCCACGAATCTTCCCCCTCTTGCCACGATACTCCCTCCGTGTACTTGTTGTCGGGGCATATGTCAAGATTTTGGAAGAGGAAGATGCTGAATAACCCTCTCCTCCTTCAACTATAAAAGGGCCCAATCTACAGGCTTGAAACTCATCCCTCCCGATCTCCCTCTCGCCCTCCGCTCCCCTGTTTCTCTCATCTCCCTCTGTTTCGAGCTTCTCCCGCCGGCAAGCCTGGCGTGGTGCTCCGTTGTGGAGCTGCGTCCAGCTGGTGTCCGAGGTGGTGTCGCTGGGTTCTGGTGGTACTAGTGCGTCGTGGTGGTGCTGGTGCATCGCTGGGTCCAAGTGGTGTTGTTGTGTGTTGATGTGCTGTTGCTTGTTGCTGTGGCAATTCGAATTGAAGAAGGAGATGAACAGTAGCCTCTTACTAATTAAGTTGTTGTTGGGCCGAGAAGCCCAATAACCTTTCCGTCCAGTTTTGACCCAAAAATTATACGAGTGGTATAATTTCGATTCTCTTTCATCCGTATTTTTCTTTAGAAAAATTTAATAAATATTTTTATGATTTATAATCATAAAAATTTATTAAATTTAATTCCTTAAGTTCGTCCAGACAAATTAATTAATAATTAATTAATTTGTTAGTTAGAACGTGAATTGTTGGATCGTGTGTAGACTCGTATTCTGCTAGAAATATTCTGAAGCTTTAGCCATATCCTTGGGAAGGATATTTTCAGTAGTCGTCTCGTCCAGATTCATCGCCGAATCTATTCCATGCAAGTGGCGGTTCGCTCTTGCTTATCATTCCATATTTCCATTGATTAACAATTGCTTAATTGTTAATTAATTTGGATTGATTATTGTTCATATCTGGGAACAGTTTGGTTAATTAATATGATTAAAATCTGATATTATAATAGATTGTATATCTACTAGTATCAACGCTATTATAAATAATTATTCTGAATATTGGCCTTGATAGCTTTGATATGAATTATTGATGTGTTGAACTACTTAGTTAGCACTTTGGCTTTGATGTGATTTGTTGATATGTGGAACTGCTTGTTTAGCACTTGTGTGAATTAATTGAGTATGTTTTCCGCCCTTGCTTAGTCTATTCATTAGACTAACCCCTTGTATTCTATTTATCTGCAACGTCATGGTGGTGTCGTCCGTCCGTTTCGGCACATGCAGGTCCAAAAAGGCTAGATCGACTATGAACGTGAACGGTGTTTAAAAATGTTTTAATCAGACTACGATCTTTGGGCATTGACTACTAAGGTCAATACTCTTGTAAATTATTTTAAGTCTTCCGTTGTATTGTAATAACTCTGTATTTTGTCGCATTTGGAATTGTGTTGAAATTCCGCGACTATGTTCAAATGAAAGTTATGGTAATTTTGTATCATAATTGTTCTTTATGAATTGTGTTTCAATGGTAAAGTCTGGGGTGGCTTCGGTGTGGAAACCGAGGTCACTGGCGGTAATACCTTTCCAAATGGGTTAAAATTTGGGGGTGTTACACTCTGGAAACACACCACAACACCTCCGACGAGCACAAGAAAACCGACGAAACTCAACTCACTTTGAGGGAGAATTTTGGCAGCGATTCGGGGTTGTAGATGACCCAAAACCCATGCCCAAGCTCATCTATATATAGGCAAACCCCAAGGAGTACCCAGCAAACCCTAAGACGCGGCAACCGACGCAACGGCGCGCCTCGAACGACGCTGGCGACCGACGGGCAATGCCCACTGGACAATCACGGCGGTCGCCGTGATTTTGCCTGCGGCGGCCACGCGGTGGTCGCCGTCGCTAGGCCTGTCGCGGCCAGCTAGAAGCTGACACGCTGACTTCTCGGGCCCAACCACGGCGGTCGCCGTTTCTCCCTTTTCCCGCTCATTCAGCTTTGAACGAACATGACGTTAAACCGGGATAAAAATTATCGTACGCGAACGATAATTAAACTCCAAGGCATGATGTCTGTATATTATTTCACTGAGAAAAATATTACAGATACAGAGCACATTACAGAATGTCTCAAACTACCTGAATTAAATCCTACGTACACAACGGGTACTCGGGAAAATTCCTAAATTCCCAAAATAATCCTTACAGAATTACGGGGTATCACACAATATTTGATGGGTTTTGTAGGATTTCAGAGTGAGATGGGCGGATGCTGTGGAAGTGTTTATACTTCTGACTACTTGAAAAGTATTAGATGTTTTGGTGTCCCAAATCATGTATTAAAAACTAAGGTTAAGGTCCCTATTATGTTGCTTTGAAATATTGACCATTCTTCAAGTTTATGCAATGGGACAAGATTGATAACCACGCAGCTCGACAGTCATGTCATACAAGGAAGAACTATTTTAACTACAATATTAGACATATAGTTTTGAATCCTCGCATGCTCATGTCACCGTCAAACACTTCATACCCGTTCAAGTTTCAACGAAGACAATTTCTCTTGAGTGTCTGTTTTGCTATGACGATAAACAATAGTCAGGGCCAATCTCTTACAAATGTCGGTTTGTATCTTTCACGCCCTATTTTTGCTCATGGTCAGTTTTGTGTTGCATCACTCATGGTCAGTTTTGTGTTGCATCATCAAAAGTTACTAGCAAGAAAGGTTTGAAGATTTTGATATGGGACAAAAACAAAAAAAGATCTAATACTACTATCAATGTAGTATACAACGAAGTTTTTCATAATTTGTAACAATTTTGAATATCTTACGAGATTTTATGTTTAGGGTTTCATTTTCATGTATTAGATAAATATTTTGATTATGCTTTATCGTTTTAGTAGTATAGATGTTAGGAATATGACTATCCACGTTTCAAAACTACTTAACCAATTTTACTATTAATAAAGTTATGGAGAATTTCGTCTCCCTTTTGATAATGTATTTTATTAATCTCTTTAATATTTTGTATTCAATTAGTTTTTTTTTACATTAGCATTCATCTATTTTTATAATAGTCATTACCTACATATTTCTATATCAATTAAATATATAATTTTTATATATTATTTTTTTTAAATATAAAAAAAATAAACAAATTCTGTACAAGTCACGAATACTACACTAGTTTATTACTAAAAATAAGTCAAAACAACTACCCATAACCTTATAAATCAAAGTTCTTATGACAACTTTTATTTTACCTACTTACTAATTAAAATTACACAACCAAACCTTATAGTATTATTTTTTTCAACTTTGATTGAACGACAATTAATGCCATCGAAACACATTCTAAAACAAAAAAAATCAAGTTGAAGGCCTCATTCCAAATGTGTGTGGTCTTGGTTGTCAGAAAAAGTTGCCACGTGGAAGTCCAAGAAATAATGAAGAAAAGAGATATTCTGATGGAATAGGATACAGTGCTCACACAAAATCCGCACCGTTGAGTGGGCCCCGAAACAGAAAGATCAGCCAACAGAAGCACGAGCAATTTTAGCTTTTTATTACTCTCTGTCCATTATATAGTTAATCTTTTTAAAAAAAAATAGTATCTCTGTCCCATAATATAGTTATTTTATTTTATTTTATTTTAACACTATTTAAAGTGAAAGAATTTTTTTAAGATTTCTTCCAATATATAAGAAAAAACGTAGTCATGTAGGGTCTTGTTTGATTCGTCTCAATGAGTACTTTGACAATATAAAAAAATTATAATTTTTATTAACATGTAATTAGATATATTAACGATATAAAATATGCATCGACAAGTGTGAAAAGTCAAAACATGAACAATATTTTGGGACGGAGGGAGTACTACTTATAAACTAAATAACTAATTTTAGATTATCACTCAGTGTTAAAAAAAACGCTTATTTTTTAAGAATTTTTTTAAAACTATTAATTTAATTTTTTTTAAGGGTTCACTCCTTCTATTTTAGAAAATATTTTATTTTATTTTTTTAAATTTAACCTCTTAACATGTGTCATGGGCACACATTAGACAAACCAATTATTTAATCGGTTTTTCTATCCTATGCCCTAAGGACATAGGTTAATCATTTTTATTTTGGAAACTATTTCCTAAAAGAAAATGCTTAAACCCATCTAAAATAAATAATTTTTTTAAAATGATAACACATAACCACAACTTTCTAAAATAAGATTCTTAACCTATGCACCTAATACATACGTTAGAAAAACCCATTTAATTATCCATACAACCATAATTTAGTTCTGTTTTTTCATTTATAGGAAGTAACTTTTATGGAGGTATCACTAGCTGTTATTTTGATAGTAAAAACCTTTACAATTTATGAAATAAATGTTGACAAAAAGAAAAGTAATAAGGTATGTACATAAGTAATATTAAAAATTCAATTGTTATAGTAGATCAAATGCAATATGTTATAACTTATAAGTGATATCTTGCAAAATTCTTTTTACAAGTGCCTAATTAATGAGTAAAGGGTTTTAAAAGGTTAAATAGATGTTAAGGCCTTGTTTGGTCTACATAGTTTTTTGTTTATGAAAACTTTTTTTTCAAAAATCTACTTTTATAAATTTCAAAAAACGTATAATAAAATTAATTTATTTTTTCCATTACTTACATTTTTTTAAATATGATACATATCTATAAAAACTATACTCTTTTCAAATATATATTTTTTATATAGGACTTGTTCGATAAGTAATAGGGGAGATAATAATAGAGTTGAAGATAGTGAAAATTAAATATTTTACTTACCCTCGTCCCCTAAAATTAAATAAACAAAATAGAGTGAAAACAATTTCATCAACTTTCACTTTATTCCACTCAAATTATTGGACACATTCATAATCATACTTTTAACTAATTATCAATAAAAAATCTTTATATACATTATTACAAACAAACCCTAAATTGCTCTTTACAAATTTACAAGAAACCGAAAGGCCAAATTAAAATGAACCTGAAAGAAACATGACGTTTACCCACAGTGAGAGCGTCGGCCCCACCTCCCACGCAAACAGCCAATTAATAAACGGGAAACTTGTTTGTACCTGATTTTTTTTTTTTGATTTTGCACCGCTTTTAAACGCTAAAAATTGAACGTTACGTTGTTGCATTTAAACTGAACCGGTTTAATTTTCTGAATCGGTTCAGTTTAAACGCCACGACGTAGCGTTCAAGCTTTATAAATAAAAAATAAATAAATAAAAATCGATTCAACAACAACAAAAACGGTTCAGTTTAAACGCAACAACGTAGCGTTTAAAAAATAATATTTTTTCAAAATTGCAATTTTTTCCCATAATCATGTAGAGAAATTCAATACGAGTCCGTACATATAAAGTTCGTCCAAAACGGACATCGTTTGCCCCTCCAAAAACCCAAAAAACGAAGTCTTCATACCATTTTTTTTTACAATTTGATGCCCAACATATAGCGCATTGTAGTGAAAAATTTCGGCATTTTTCTACTATAATTTTGTATGAAATTTTAATACGAGTATATAACTATACGTTATAACCATAATATATAATTATAGTATATAACTATAGTATATAGCAATAGTATATAACTATACAATATAACAATAGTATATAACTATACGATATAACAATAGTATATAACTATACGATATAACAATAGCATACAGCTATAGTATATAACAATACGATATAACAATAGTATATAACTATACGATATAACCATAGTATATAACTATTCGTTAGAACCATAATATATAATTATAGTATATAACCATAGTATATAACTATACGATATAACAATAGTATATAACTATATGATATAAAATTTGTATATAACCATAGTACGCTAAAACCATAATATATAATTATAGTATATAAATATACGATATAAACAGAGTATATAACTATTCGTTAGAACCATAATATATAATTATAGTATATAACTATACGATATAACCATGGTATATAACTATAGTATATAAATGAACGATATAACAATAGTATATATATAACTATACGATATAACAATAGTATATAACTATACGATATACACATAGTATATAATTATACGATATAACAATAGTATATAGCTATAGTATATATAACTATACAATATAACCATGGTATATAACTATTCGTTAGAACCATAATATATAATTATAGTATATAACTATACGATATAAAATTTGTGTATAACCATAGTACGTTAGAACCATAATATATAATTATAGTATATAACTATACGATATAAAATTTGTGTATAACCATAGTACGTTAGAACCATAATATATAATTATACAATATAACTATACGATATAACCATGGTATATAACTATAGTATATAACTATACGATATAACCATAGTATATAATTATACGATATAACAATATAGCTATAGTATATATAACTATACGATATAACAATAGTATATAACTATACGATATAACCATAGTATATAATTATACGATATAACAATAGTATGTAGCTATAGTATATAAATGAACGATATAGCAATAGTATATAAGTATACAATATAACAATAGTATATAACAATACGATATAACAATAGCATATAGCTATAGTATATAACTATACGATATAATCATAGTATATAAATATTCGTTAAAACCATAATATATAATTATAGTATATAACTATACGATATAACCATACTATATAACTATACGATATAACAATAATGTGTAACTATAGTATGTAAGTAATAAGTTCATAATACTTAACTATAATACATAACTATAGTATATAAGTAATAAATTCATAATACTTAACCATAATGTTTAACTATAGTATATAAGTAATAAGTACGTAATACTTAATTATAATGCATAACTATACTTTATAACTAATATATTTTGTAATACTTAACTATAATACGTAACTATAGTATATAAGTAATAAGTTCATAATACTTAACTATAGTATATAAGTAATAAGTTCGTAATACTTAACCATAATGTGTAACTATAGTATATAAGTAATAAGTACGTAATACTTAATTATAATGCATAACTATACTTTATAACTAATATATTCTGTAATACTTAACTATAATGTATAACTATAGTATATAAGTAATAAGTTCATAATGTTTAACTATAGTATATAAGTAATAAGTTCGTAATACATAAGTAATAAGTAATAAGTTCGTACTTATTACTTAATACTTTACTATAGTATATAATACTTTACTATAGTATATAAGTAATAAGTTCATAATACTTAACTATAATACATATATTCATAATACACATTATAGTTAAGTATTATAAAATATTTTACTTAAATACTATAGTTTCTAAAGTTTTTATTCTCGTTTTTTGGCTTTTTGGAGGGGAAAACGATATCCGTTTTGGATGAATTTTATATGTACGGACTCGTATTAAAATTTTATACAAAATTATAGTAGAAAAATGCAGAAAATACCAAAATTTTCTACTACAATGCGCTATATGCCGGACATCAAATTGTAAAAAAAATGGGTAGGAAGGCTTTGTTTTTTGGGCTTTTGGAGGGGCAAACGATATCCGTTTTGGACGAATTTTATATGTACGGACTCGTATTGAAATTCTCTACATGATTATGGAAAAATAGTGCAATTTTGAAAAAAATAATAATTTAAAAACGCTACATTGTTGCGTTTAAAAAAATGTTTTTTTAAAGCGCAACGACGTAGCGTTTAAAACTTAATCAGCTCGATTAAACCGAGTCCATTTTAAACGCTACGACGTAGCGTTTAACTCCGACCCGGTTTAATCGAGCCGATTTCGTTTCTTTTTTTAATCCCAATAAATCCAAAAAAAACTCTCACGCCATATAATAGCGTTTAAAAAAAGTAAAAAAAGTTAAACGCTACCTCGTAGCGTTTAACTTGCGATGCGAAATCAAAAAAACACGGTGCAAAAGCGAACGCCCTTAATAAATCTGCCCAATAAGAAAAGATAAAATCAACTTCATAGTCAATTTGTATGATCCGTTTTTACGTATTAATTAATTTAGTAATTCCTGATTTAAAATAATTTTAGATATAATATTTAATAAAAATATTAGAAAATTTTAAAACCTTTTATTTATAAGTTTTTCTACATAATAAATAATCATAACTATTATAAATTAATAAATGGAGATTTTGGAAGAAAAGAAATCAATAAAGCATTTTGTAACAACAAATCTCATAATTCATTTCCAGTTAATTATGTGTAAATCTTAAAACAACATATAAAATTAATAAAAATTTATTTTTTAATTCAAAGAACTAAACTTGTATTACATAATACCGAAAGGCAAATTGCTTATCACAGAGACAGATAGATGAGTTACAACAGAGAATAAAACCATCGTCCTAAAAGATAAGGAAAAATCATACTGAGCTAAAGTAAACCGACACTTAGATTGGAGATAATATTGTATTAATTATCAATTGGTTTAAGAGAGGAAAGTAAACAATTGCTTGCAAGTTGCAATATACTCGTGTTTATCAACTTTGTTTTGTTGTTGCATTGCAGGCTTTTTAACACAATATTACCAGTACTGGTCTATAACTTTGTGTTACATTTTCTGTTTTATCCGATCTATTCATCCAACTAATAGCTAGATATTCTCAAAAAAAAACTAACAGCTAGATAAGTGTCTATACAGAAGACACGAGAAAGGTGATAGGGTTTGTTTCAAAAACACCATAAAAATGCCCGAAGATTAAGGCTATATGGGCACCCTACAACTGCTACTAGTGTTTCAAAATTGTAATAAATGTACTTTTTATCAGGCCATGTTGGTAAAAATTTAAAGAAGGTAGAGCTCTAAAATCCTAGATTAAAATGATAAATAGTTATTTAAAAAAAATAAAATAATCTATAAATACATATGAAGGAAAAAAAAAAGATATTCTTAACCGTTAAATCTTTCTTTAACAGTCAAAATTTCTTGGAATTTTCTTCCAACTCTATTGAAGTTAAACACCTCCATAACTTTTTTTTTTGTACAACAAAAATATGAATTTATTTGAAAAGAGTTGTATTTTGTGTTTAAAACTTGTAAAATTTGATGGGAACTCTTTTAGTGATAACAAAGTCCGAGTCCTTAACTATGTCGACAAGAATTATGTATCAATTAAATTGGTTTGTGTCAACCGCCTCGATCCAATAGAAAAACATATTGATAAAATTGAATTTTTAACCCAAATAAAAGGGTAAAAACGGAAATGAAATACTAGACTTCCATAAAATTTTATTAGATGTCGTGATGGTTAGACTTCTTCAATCATTTTATCCTACTCCATTTAGACACAAATACACAACTTGATATACTTTTTTTAAACATTTGGGTAACCTTGATATCAACTATCACAATTAACCATACAGTAACTTTTTATGTTTGATTTGTGTGTAGTTGAAATTAATTTTATGATTGTCAAGAGTATTATTGTAGGGAAGGAAAAATTGATTAATATATACTCCCTGTACCAAAAGCGAGGAAGGTGGAGAGAATCTAGAAATGCCCATCGCTTTTCATTTCCTCAAAAACCCAGAAATAAATAAATGGCAACGAAATGAATGAGAGAAATAAAAAAGAGGAAAAAAAAGCAGAGAATAAAAAGAGACCGGATGTTGACAACTTTCATGTCACTGTTCTTAGAAGGTCGTTTGTTTATGTGAAGATTTCTTATCTGGGATCTCTCTCTTTCTTTATCTTTCTCTCTCTAAAAAATACTCTTTCTTCTCCTTCATCCTTCTCTCTTTCAGACACTGGCCCAGCAGATCGAAGTTTTCTCTCTCTCCCTCTTCTACCTGACGACGACGATCCGAGTTCTTCTAATGGTGTTCTGAAAATCACCCTCTTGTTTTATTCCCCTCGATTTTATTTTATTTTATCTCTGTCTTCAACTGGTCTCTCAATTGACTCACTCATCCTTGCAAAAGTCCATTCTATTTTTTTCAATTTTTTTAATAGTAACAAAATTAGCAGTCTGAGGCTGAATTTCATGATGAGACTTTTGTTTTGAGTGGGGGTATTTACTTCTACAATCGAATGATTGAAATTTCAGATGAGAATTGAGAGCGAGCGTTGGTAGAACGATGTGGGTTTAAGGTAAAACTTCTCTTTCTCTCTCCTGTTTACTCCTTTCTCTTTCGTTACCGTGAAATTAGATTTATGCGATTGTTGTTTATGTAGGGGTTTGATTGGTCTTGCTGCTTTTGCTTTGAATTGGTTTTTGATGATTTTTACCGGTCGATTGTTCAATTTCTCACACAATTGGGCTTTTTGAATTTTGGGTGATTTTCTCCTCTCACTAGTTAATTTAGAACCCCAACTTCCCTAATTTTCCTTTTGTGGGTGTTTGGATGTGATATATGAATTGCATTCCTTTCTCTAGTTTTTAGATACGTTTATGGGATCTATTTCCTTTTCGTTGGGGTGAAATTTAGAGGAACTAGTGTCTGATTGGGGGACGAATTTTTGGTTTTCATGGTTGGATGATGGAATTTTGTTGGAATTTTATAGTTGATTCTGCACTAGTTATTTGTTTGTGGTTTTTGCTTGTTTATCAGTGTAATCCTTGTGCTGGCTGCTATCAGTTTAGATGTGTTTTGTTTCAATGCTTGATCTCTAAATGCTATGTTAAACAAGTGGAAAGTTCTTTATTGTTTCTTTGATTGTTGAAATTACCTTTTTTTTTTTTATAGAGGGTTATAGACTGGTCTGAGTAGCTAAGTTATGTTTAATGATGCATAGACTCTTAACTGAATGAATGGGTAATTCTTGTGAGATCCTACGTTTCTGAAATTGGGATTGTTAATGTTCAGTTTAAGGCCTATAATATTCACTAATTATAGTAGTTGTGCAATTTTCTTCTGATCTGGATTTCAACCATTGCGATTTGAAGCTGGTTCGGTGTGTCAGCGGGTGTTGTGTATTCTCTGCTAGACTGCTATCTAGTTAGTCAAAGACAGTGCTTAACTGAATCTTTTCTCAGTGACACTAGAAGTATATAAGTTTTAGTTTTGCAATGGCAAGTTGTAACACTCTTCAGTCTTCATCATACGTTTGGATGAAAATAGGAGGTGAATGCAACAGTTTCTGGATTCTTGGAAGTTCTTGAGATACAACATTTCTCTTAGGATTTTCTTTAACACTCGTGTTGATGGACGGCAAAGTGGCAATGCTGTCTGGTGTATAATTCATGTTGTTATCTTGATTGCAAAAGGTTATTAGATGATTCAAGTAACCATGACGGGTAGAGATTTTGTTTCCCTTTCAACCGCTAATTACATAGATTCCCTGATAATCTGTCATTTATGCATGTTTTTTTAATTGCAAGTTTGTGTGTGTTGTAAGTGATATCTTGCTATTAATTGTTTTAATTTTTAAATTTGAAAGATCTTGCTGTATATGTATACTGTAAGCACTACGCTTTTGAGCAACCTGTGATGGTGTATACAAATTTGTTGACGCCTTTTTTTGTTCTCTTAGTAGGAATGGGAGCAAAAGTGCAGTTTGATAATTACTATACAATGAGGGATCTTAATCATGATTCTAATGGAACAAGCTGGCCTTTACATCGTGGAGAAAATAACTTGCCAAATGGCCAATACCACTACAATGTTTTGCCGAGGCCTACTCCTGATGTGTTTCCCGGGATTGATAAGGAACTTTTGAAACAGAAAATGCTGGAACATGAGGCTATATTCAGGAGTCAGGTATTGTGGAATGAAGAAACCCTTAGTTACTCTTCGTAGGCTTATAATGATTCATTTTGTTTTTGTAATTAAATCTAGCAATAAGGTAATCGTATGCTTGAGCACTTACATTTAATGAGACAATGATTTGATGATTACCTTAATTAGCCTTTTTTCTTTATCTAGGTCAATGAGCTCCACCGACTCTATAGCGTTCAGAAAGACTTGATGGATGAAATACGGAAGAAAGAGCAATGCAATCATAGGACAAATTTTGAGACATCATCGTCATCCAGTCCATTACCATCCCAAAGGACACGAGATGATGCTCACAGGAGAAACTCGTCAAGCTTTCTCTTTACAAACGGAGTTTGTGGGGGCCCTCCAGTACTAGATCTTGAGAATGTTCCATCCTCGGCTGATGGTTCCCTTAAAGGAAAGAGTGCACAATGTGGCCCAATACTGTCCCGGAACTGTGCTAGCCCAAGGAACTCTGAGGCCTCTGAGTCTAGGCCTTCAAAATTGAGGAAAATGATTGATCTTCAACTTCCAGCTGACGAGTACATGGACACAGATGAAGTTGAGCAATGTGGGCATGGAATGAATAATGACAGTGGCGACAAATCCCTTCCAAGTCGCTGTGACAATACCAAGTCTGTTTTAGCAGACTTAAATGAACCTCTTGAGCCTGAAGAGACAAATTGTCCTCAAAATGGAAATCTCTTGACCTCAGTTCCAGGCGTATCTGAGGTTGTTTCATGGAAACCGGAGCTTGGGAACGTAGATGGAACCCGAAACAATTCACTTTACAATGTTAATGGAAACAGGCAAAACTGGTTATTATCAGTGTCAAAACCAGGTATATCCTGGTTTCTTTAGTTAGCTTGATTTTTTCCCTCAATAGGCTGCAAATCAAACATATTATGACATTTGCTGCAAATTTTTTAATCAAAATATTTTGCATGTTTTGCAGAGGGTAGCAAAGACAATGAAAAGTCGTGTAATCATATCAACCACTCTGAGAAGGCGCCCTTGCTCTCAAGACCAGAACAGGTCATGTTTGAGAATCGAAATCAACCACCTGGATTTTTTCCACCTCACCATGCAAAGGAAGATTTATGGCCAGCAAAAGCAAATGGCAGATTCGAAATGCTTGACCGAAGTCGTCCTCTCTCCGGTTTCAATAACCTAGAGGGAATCATGGCTTGTCATATGCCTTCTAACGTCCCTTACTCAACTTTGGTTAACCATTGGGAAAATTCTTGGAGGAAACCAAGTAATTATCTAAACCATACGTCAATGTCAGTTCAGACGACTCCATTTCTTGATCCTGCCGGATTGTCCAAGAGCTCCCAGTCAGCAGCTCCGGACAATGGTTTTCTTGAAGCCTGGTGGTGTAGGAACGACAAGCCTAGATCCAACCTTGGTTTTGGAAGCGAAACTCCAGTAAAAAACGGGTTTTACCATGGCTCCTCATCTGGTGGGTACAAAGACTTGCATGCTAGCTTTTCTAAGGCCGGTCCGGATTACGTAAACAGCAGTTACATTGATAAGGCAGCCTCTGGATCCAGTAGCTTTGTGAAGGGAACAAACTCTTTTGATTTGAACTCGACAAGAGAGCTGAATTTGAATGTTCCGGATTGTTTATCTAATGAACTGTTTGCAAAGGAAGAGGATTCTATTTCAGTTCTTCCATGGCTTAGAGCCGAGGCAACTAAGACAGAGGCTATAAGGTTAAGGAACAGTCCTAACAAGGTGGAACCTAGTCTGTTACATGATCAACATGAATTGCAGAATAGATGTGAAGTTGATAATCAAAACCCAGTCGCCTCAACTTCATGCAATGTTGACGCTACAAGAGAGAAAGGGCACGTGACCGGCGAAAATCCAAGTAGTACTAAAAAGATTCTTGGGGTTCCCATATTTAAAGCACGTCTATCTGAAGAACGAGAGATGGAGAGCGAGAAGAAAAGAGTGCTATTTGACATCAATCTGCCTTGTGATGATCCTGAAGAATTTGACATTGATGATGATAAGATAGGAACTCCACGTCCTAATGGTGTCCGAAACATGTTTGATCTGAACTCATGCTTAATGGAGGATGAAATTGTATCAGGGGCCTCTCATACTAACAGCAACAGCAGTACCACCACCGCTAATACCATGAAGAAACCCGAGAGAGGAATAATAATAGACTTGGAAGCTCCTGTGAATCTTGAAGATGAAGAAGAGGATGTCATTTGCCTTGCTGATGAAGATCCGCCCTTGTATTCTTCAACCGACAGCTCACATGAGACGCTTGCCAGAGCAGCAGCAGAAGCTCTTGTTGACATCTCAACCCCTGCTCTGCCTCAGCCACCGAACGAAACCTCTGCTTCCGAAAACGCCCTTCATTGGTTTGCTGATATAGCTTGCCTTTGCCCAGACAATGAAGTTGACTGTATATCCAGCGAATCGGATTATTTCGAAGAAATGACTCTGAAGCTGACCGAGTGCACCGTTGAAGAGTACTTTCCAGACCCGCCAAATTTCGACTCCTTAGCGGTGGATGAATCTGGACCTGTGAACGTAACGGGTCGGGCCAGGAGAGGCCCAGCCCGAAGAGGAAGGCAGCGGAGGGACTTCCAGAGGGATATTCTCCCGGGCCTTACTTCCCTTGCTAGGCATGAAGTAACCGAAGATCTCCAGACCTTTGGAGGGCTAATGAGAGCTACAGGCCATGCTTGGCAATGTGGGACCCGCAGGAATTCTTCAAGGGGCGGGTCCGGGAGAGGCAGGAGAAAGGCGGTTGTGGCAGTTGCACCATCGCCTCCTCCTCCTCCAGTAGTAAATGCAAGTGCTTTTTCACCTAGTAAGCAGCTTCAGAAGAACGGGGAGATCATGCTCGAGGATAGAAGCTTGACGAGCTGGGGAAAGACGACAAGACGTCCCAGGAGACAGAGGTGTCCTCCTGCAGCTGCAGGTAATCCTGCACCCATCCCCTTGACCTGAATTATTTAGATCATGAAAAATGGAAACATTGAGGTGGATTCAGAAAGCTGGAGTCAGTAAACTTAAAGCTAGAATTGGCATAAGTTTTTTTACATGAATTTGAGCTTTTACATAACTGCTTGAGTGACATTGGAGGATCCGTGATTTCGGTTTCTCTGCTTCTTGTAAATGTTTCCCCTTCTTGGCCTCTGAAATTTAGGGGCTTATGATAGCTCATGGACAATGCTGCATGGTTTCATTTATTGGTTATGTTAAACTTGATTTGGCCCTAAGCTGATTATGAAATTGCGCATTTACAATTTCGTTAGGGCAAGTTTACTAAATGAATGTCATTCGATACGGGGATAGATATATGTCTAGTGTTAGGGAGTTTCTTGTGTCCAACTGAACTAGTCCTTTTTACATACTAGAGATTGTGCTTCAGCTCAACTTCAGTACAGTTGGAACTTGGTAGTGTATTTTTTGGGTAAAAACTGGATAGTCTTTGTTTCCTGGAATGGAGAAATGTGGCTTCTTAGGCGTCTATTATTCACCTTTATGTGTAATTTATGAAAGATTTACCAGTTAAGATTATAATTATTTTACTGAGATGGTATTCTGATAAGCGCCTGAATAGAGTGCTTGTGATTTCATGTTATGCAAGCACCGTAGTTTGCCAATTGAATTGGTAATTGGTCATTTGATCTTATGCTTATTGCAGCATGGTCAATAATTTTCAAATTATGAAAAGTGTGATGGGTTTTGAAATTTATCGAAGTATTTATTTTCTTAAGGAGTTATCAATGTATTTTAATTATTCAAATTCTACCTAACATCACTGTGTAAAAGTTGTAACAAAAATGGAGTATCACATATGATAGGATATGTAATTATATAGTATAAAAAGAACTGATAAGTACAAGTCAAGAAAAGCCATCAGAAGGGTAGGGTATACTGGTAGGGTAGAAGAGCAAGGGCGTGATGTCGCGTGCACATGGGCGCGTGGAGTGCGAAAGATACCTTTTCGGAAAGATCCTTCTAATTTGTACGCTGCAAAGAGACAGGACCACTTTTTGAAGTTCATGAAAAACTACACAGTTTCTCCGCTTTTTAACGTTTTTATTATTATTGTATTTTTGGCCTGTGGATGGATATCTGATCTCTCAAATTAGTGGGCCGGTCGCCGTCTGATGTCGTGCCTCTGGCTCCACCTGTTCATTACTTATTTACTATTTCATTTACATTAATATATTAGTTTAAGATCTTATTAGAATACTTTTAGATTAGTGACATTGCAACTGTTAGTTTTATTCTATTGGTCATACGCGTTAAATAATGGTATAAGATAAAGCATAAATTACGTAATTCTAACTGTGAAATAGAAGATTTCTACAAAATTACACTGAGGCATCATTTGGTAAAGTCTTGATAATTAGATTTTTTTGTCTAACGGAAAAAATATTTATCCTAGTAAGGTATTTATAAATACTTTATCAAACAAACCTTGAATGATCCGTAGTTTTATAATATATTATCAAAAAAATTGTTTGAAATAATTTTATTGGTTTATAGGAGATACTTCATACAATAACAGAGGGAAATCGAACTTGTGACTTTGTAATCACATGATGTCATATTTGTCAGTTGAGTTGAAAACACTGGACTTCAAATGTATTTTCTCATGATATCAAAAACTCACTCGTGATTTTAGAAATTGTAATTTTTTTATTTAAATATATGTATTCCTGCTCGCGGTGCGTGACATTATTGGCTCAAGGAAATATTTTGCACCAGAGTGAATCAAACACGAAACATCCCGCTAAATAGAATGTCTTTTCGTGTAAATGTAGTGAGGCTTTACACCATTGCGCCAACCTGTCCGGTTAAACTGTAAATATTTTATTAATAAGGTTATGTGAGAAAAAAAAATTGGGTTAGAGGCCTTGTTGGTTTTAAGAAAATGAAACCGTACAATCTCCTATATATTCTAAAAGAAATCAGATAGGTTGTCCAGTGATTAATAAATATTATGCGTGTCATTATTTTCAGTTAAATTGTTAATATGCGTATAAAAAAGTATTTTATTTTAACGATAAACAAATATGTGGTATGGGTGAAAGGCTGGTATAAATGTACCAGAAGGTCCAGAATCATATTCCAGTTTAGACATCAATAAAGCCAATTGGAAAGTCTTACTCAGATTCTTAAGGTATTAGTCCGACTTGCACAAAAAAAGTTAAAAATAGAACTTTTTTTTTTTGGTCTTTATATCTGGTTCGATCGGACAGAGTTGCTCTACGTCTAGATCAGGATACTGTTGACACACGAAGTGATATACACTTCGAGCATGATTCGAACTCGAGACCTCTGGATAAAATGCTTAAAAAAATCTAGTGTCAAATCACTAAACCAACTCAAGACTTTTGGATAAAACTTTGATATCGGCCACAAGTTGTTACATAATCAAAAGTTGAACCCATCGGCATCTACACCTCCAATATTAATTTTCTGGCAAATGTTGAAACACAATATATTACACATAGAAATTGATATATTCATATATATTCCCGTAAAAAAAAACATAGAAAAATAAGAATAACTAATCCAGTACAATGAAGCAAAGTTGTGACTGAAGTGATGCCGCGTAGTAAGGCTTAGGCAACTCGGAACCCGTCCTTGTACACATAATGTCGGTATATAATTTTGTAGAAATTAACACAACCAAAGTAATTAAGTTTGATGTAAGGGAAATGATAAGGACTTAATTTGTAAAATTACATCATTGGTTATTTAATAGTATCTATCTACCAGTCAAACGCATTTTGATTAGTGTATAATGTATATCGATCGATATCGGCTGTTAGAGGCAGGGCTAACACGTGATCTCTTTGGTGATCCTAACTTGTGGATCTACATTTAAAAAAAAAAACAGAATAATTTAGCAGCTAATTGTATCATAAAGAAAGCAATTGGGCAGAGGGGGAGAAATAAATAAGCAATGCAACACTACAAGAACAAGAATGTATGGGAAGAAGGATGCTCCTCCAAAGGGGTGACCTGAGAACACAAAGCAAAGCAAAGCAAAGCGAAGGCCTTGTGTTCTGAGTGTCACTCCTCCGGGGGTGGACCCACACCCATTTTCTTTGCTGTTCTAATGGAATTTGGAGGTAAGATGGATTGGAGTATATGTAGATGCATGATGCATGCATGTTCGAATGGGTCATCATGTCAACATTTTCACTCTTCATGTTGTCATCCTTTCGCTACCCTAAAATATCTATTCAGTCTAGGAGCCTGCCTAGCGTTTTCTTGTTTTTTGCACTTTGAAGTTGGGCCTTGGACTACGACTCCTATCAAGGCCCAAAACAAATGGGCCTGTATTGATTCCTCGATGGCCCATGATCTCAGTGATACAGTTTGCGTTGTAGCCCAAAACTAACTCCAACAATTAGTGAACACGCCCCTTTGCCGACATGGTTTTTGTTTTGTTCCTGTACAGTATATCCGCGACAATTTGATAAACCGCTTTAACAAACAAACATAAAAAACACTACTCCCTCCTATCTATCGTTCAGCTTTTGACATAATATTTAATACTATTAAGTACTACTAGAATTTTACATTTTTCATTAATCTTTGCACATTATAAATAATTAAAATCCTCTTCAACAAGTAAATGAAGAGTTTTTTAAAAAAAGTCAACAAAAACAAATTCTTATAATAATTTTCATAACTCATTCTTAATAAATTGTTTAGAAATTTTAAAACCACATACAAAATTGATCAAATTTTATGAGTTAAACTGGACTTAATTCCGATCGAAGGTAGTAGTTAAAAAACAGAGACACCAAAAAATAGGTCAAAAAGAACATTTCATAATGAATCACCTCCATCGAAACGAAAATCTTAAAGAGTCCAAAATTAAATTAACAACGATCAAAATAAATTGATTCACACAAGTATTCGACCTAACATATTGTAAAATTGTAGAGAAGCATTGATATTAGTTTAAAGTTACCAAATTAATTTGTGCTGGAATTAGCTTAATATGGTTGAAAGGGTTTTCCTTTGCCGACATGCATCCACGTACTCCAATGAAAAGCAAGAGATGAATTTCTTAGTCTCGACTTGCTCTATATATACGTATCCACACACTCCCTACAATTAAATCATTCAACTACCAACTAACACTCGATCACTTATATATCCAATACTACGTACTACACCAAGTACACCAGCGAGCATGTCGAGCGACAAGAAGGCAGCAGACGCCGGGATGGTGGAGAAAGCCAAGACTACGGCCATCACCGGCAAGGACAAGGTGGCCGGAGCCGCCGGGGGTGCCCTCGGAACCGCCGAGCAGTACGGAAAGGATGGGAAGACCGCCGTTGGGGATTACATGCACAAGGACAAGAAAGGGGAGCCTGGCGTCGTTGGAGATTGCATGCACAAGGGGGACAAGAAAGAGGAGCCTGGCGTCGTTGGAGATTGCGTCAACAAGGGGGACAAGAAAGAGGAGCCTGGCGTCGTTGGAGATTACGTCAACAAGGCCAAAGGCTTGTTCAAGTGACCCTATTTAGCTACTTCATTTCGTGTCTTATGTCATGTGTAATGCTTTCTTACTTTGCCTGCCATGTACGTGTGTGCATGTTGTGTGTGAAGGAAAACAATAAATAAATTACATATTTCTATGCTATGCTATTTAATTCGCCAAGATCATGACCAAGAAAATAAAGTACTCTAGCCAAATGAGATACAAGAGTTTCTTGTTCCGGCCACTTCGGACAACAACCTACGTGAAATGGGAAAGCTGTGGATTGAACTTAGGCTAGGGACAAATTTAAGCTTTCTTAACCTAATATAAGCTTGGAGGGTCTAGATTAGTTTTCTAAGTAAAATTAAGCTTCCTTAAAACTCTAATAAGCTTATGCACATAAGCTACTATTACATATAAGAGATAACAAATGGAGCCTAAAAAACTGCATTTTGGAGGATTAAAGAACTCATATTTTTTTCAATCAAGGGTTTTGAAGGGCTAGAGAACTCATATATCCTTCAAGCAATGGTTTTGAAGGGTTAGGGTACTCGTATTTCTTTCCAGCAAGGCTGTGTGGATCGAGTAGAATGATCAAATTACTAGCGAAGAGTAGTGTCCTGTGCACAGGTCAAACAACATCTTCTGGAAAGTACTGTAAAAGTGTACCATCTTGATATTGTCTCTACCGGAAAAAAAAAAAAAAAAGGAGTCTCGAATATAACAACGATCAATTACCACTACCAAACAACTTAATTCACCCTCTAAAATCAGCTTCACAATTATAACGAAATATTTACACCTCAACTTGAATCTAAATATTATATGGTTCAAAAAATGTCACTTCCAAAAGCAACAATTTAGGTATAATCTGGTTTTAGTATAGTTGTTCAAAATTACCAAATCAATTTATGTTCAAATTAACTTACATTGGGTTTGTATGGTGATTGGTGACTGTTTTCTATAAAGATTTTTTTATTTATAAAGTATTTTTAAATTTAAGATATGAATAATACGAAGCGTTTTGAAAGGAAGGAAAAAAAAAAAAGTTATAAAAATAAAACATGGCCGTATCCTTTTTTGTTTGGGTTGCCGACGTGCTGGTCTCTCTCATCTCAGAGTTCCCGTACAAAAAAAGAAAAGAAAATATATTCATCCATCCACTATTCCACTCCAACCAAAAAATGCAAAATCCATCAATTTTCCTACCAAAAGAAAAGAGATGGATCAATTTCTGCACAAATTTTCCTGACCATCAATCTTAGTCTCCACTTGCTCTATATATACGTATCCATACATCCCCTACAAATCATTCAACTACAAACTAACACCCATTTATCCAATACTACTATACCAGCGATGGAGAACGCGAAGACCAAGGTGGCCGGAGCCGCCGAGACCGCTCTGGGAACTGCCCAGCAGTATGGGAAGGATGGGACGGCAGCTGTTGGCCAGTACGCTGACAAGGCGGGGGATTATCTCCACAACCAAGCTTCTAAAGCTCCACCAACCGCAGCTGCCGAAGAGAAGAAAGATGAGGCCGGAACTGGAGGTGTGGTTGGAGATTGCATCAACAAGGCCAAGGGGTTGTTCAAGTCAACCTAACCAGCTTTCTATTATGTCATGTGTGTAATGCCTTCTCACTTTGTTTGGTTTTGTTGTGTGTGGTTCTGTAAGTTGTTTACCATCTATTAAGCTTACCATCTATTAAGCTTTCTTAAGTTAATATAAGCTTGGAGGGTCTAGTTATTTTTCTAGACAAATTTAAGCTCTAATAAACTACTTTTACCGAAGACATTATTGATGTTGAAATATAAACGTTACATATTTAAAGTTTGTACATCATTTGTCTAGTATATAAGTTTGATGGACTACTCCTTCTATTGTCAATTGATTTTAGTATATAATCTTATTGGGCATATGTGTTCGTTTTTGCACGACCCCCAGTCTATGGGCCCACGGACTTTTACATGGTATCAGAGCGGGTTCGGTCTTAGGTCCCTTTATTGGGTTGATTGGGTCTGACTATAAAGAAATTGAGATGCTCACCCACACTCGTTTGTTCAAGTGTCAACTGGATATGGCCAAATTGTTCGCCCGTTGCACTTGCAAGGGCGTGTTGGAATATAAACGTTCCATATCTAAAGTTCAGATATAATTTGACTAGTATAAAGCTTGATGGACTATTCCTCTTATTGTCAATTTATTTAGGATATAACATCATTGGGCTTATGTACTGAGCCTATTTACGTCTATATGCTCGTGTCCGCACTCCCCTTAATCTATGAGCCCACTAATTTTCACAATTGAGTATTTATTTTTGCATATAAGTGCTGACGAATGGAGCCTAAAACACTGCATTTTGGAGGATTAGAGAACTCGTATGTTTTTCAATCAAGGGTTTTGAAGGGCTAGAGATCGAACTCATATAAGGGCTAGAGATCGAACTCGTATGGAATCTTATATTGGCTGTGAAAGATCGATTGATTATCGAAAGACCAATTTGCCAATTGTGGTTAGCAACAGGCAGCACATGAACAAACCTGCAAATTGCCATACGAATTTACAAGTTGGAGTTGGGCCTTCAATTACGAATCTCCCATCAAGGCCCAAACAAATGGGCCTGCGTAATGACCCATGATGTCTTATTCAATGTTGTTAAGTCGAGAAGCCGATAAAAGTGACAGTCGAACAAACCATATGAACATACATAAACGAGGCTAACGAGCTACAGAATAGAACAGGCAAAGTACTAGCTAAGAGTAGTGCCCAGTGCCGCCGAAAAATAGGTCAAACAACATCTTCCGGAAAGTGCAAAGTGAACCATTTTAACATTTCCCCTATTATATTGTTTTTTTCCCCTTTGAACAGAAAACGCTCTCTCTCTTTCGCCCCCAGGGGCGTAGTCTAGCGGTAGCCAAGGGGAGTAGGACATTGGTGTTCAATCACACCCGTGTTCGAAACGAGCTGGCGCTGGGAGGATGCGTTTCCTGACTTATCCGCCAGGGCCTGGTGGGGCTTACTGGGACGCCTGGCCGTGGGATTAGTGGGTTCCGCGAAATGGGTCCGACACCCACGAAAAAAAAAAAAAAACGCTCTCTTTCAAGGGAGCCGACCCTAAAACCACGAATGCTTCTTGAGCATGCCGACACCATGACAACCACCACCACCGCCGCCACCATGGCAACCACCACCTTGGCTGCTCCCATGTGGGAGTCCTAAACCCCGCCGCTCCGACCGAGCCCCCAATCCGCACTGCCCCCGGCCCCGCTTCAACCGACCCCCTGCTCCGACCGAGCCCCCGATCCGCACCGCCCCACGTAAGGATGAGAAAACCGAACCTACATGACTTCGGTTCGGATTTCGGTCTGAATTTATTAGGATTTCGGATTCGGGTTCGGTTCGGGTTCAGTTTTTAGTATGTTTTATGTACGGATGTTGTTTTGGTCCGAACCAGAACCGAACCCGAACATTCGGTTCGGTCTTCGGTCCCATTTTTTTTGGGTTTCGGGCTTTTCGGGTTCGGGTCGGGTTTAGGCCCGTGCTCAGCCCTAGACCCACGGCCCTGCTCCTACCGAGCCCCCGCACCAGAGCCAATCCGCCATTTGGGCACCGTCGCTCCAGATCGGGCGAGCCCAATCGATCCCGCCACCGCTCGTACCTAACCCGACCCTGAACCCAGATCCACTTGCCGAATCCTGATCCCCGCGCCCCCTGCTCGACCGCGACTCAACCCACACCGAGCCACCTCGCTCCAAGCTTTCCCTTGTTCTGCTGGCTCGCCTCGCTGGCGGTTTCGCTGGATGCCTTGGAGGTGGAGGCTGCGTCGCCGACGAGGTGGAGGAGTGGGCTCGGTCGGAGCGTTTAAGTTTCCAACTACGGCCGCTCCTCCGGTCTGTGGGAGGGGGTTCCTGAGTCGTCTTGGGGTGCTCGCAGGTCTCACGGCGTTTTTCGACCGGCCACCATACCGATTTGGCAACCACCAGGCCGAGGAGGCCATCACCATCTGACTTTTCTGGGCTCATCTTCTGCTGAGGGAGTGGGCGACCGTAGGAGCTCCTTTCCCGAGCGAGTAGATCCGTGCACTTTTATTTATTTATTTATTTTATTTTAGGGTTTAGATGCACTCTTCAGTTGATTGAGCTTTTCTAGGCGGTGAATCGAGTTGTAGTTCCGGACTTATAAGGATGTTGACGATCCTTTCGACGGCGCAATGTTGTTTTGTGCTTTACTCACCTCACTTCACCTCTAGGTTCCTTGCTTTATCTTCTTTTAGTTTGTATCTTTGTGTTATTATTCTGTTTACTCCTTGTCGGTTTTACCGACAGCTGATATATTCGGCCTCTCTTGTGTTTGTTACACAACTTTGAATTTTTACCTAATCAAAAAAATAAAAATAATATTTTTCCTATTATAATAAAGAATTTTTAAGAGTCTCTAATATGATCACGACCAATAACCATAACCAAACAACTTAATTCACACACCCTAAATTAGTTTCACAGTTATAAAAAATATTTTCACCGCAACTTGAATCTAACGGACGTAAATGATTTATGGTTCACAAAAATTCAGTTCCGAAAGTAACAATTTAGGTATAATTATAGTCTTAGTAACAATAAGTCGTTCAAAAATACCAAATTAATTTATGTTCAAATTAACTTACAATAGGTTTGTATGGTGAATGTCAAAATATTTTTGTAAAGTAGTTTTTAGAATATAAAATTTGGATAATATGAAGAGTTTTGAAAGGAAGGGAAAAAAATACTTTTAAAAATAAAACAATGCCGTATCCTTTTTTTGTCTGGTTTGCCGACGTGCTGGTCTCTCTCAGACTTCCCGTACCCAAAAAGAAAACGTAGAAAATATCTTCATCCATGATCCATATTCCATCCACTCCAACCACAAAATAGAATAGCATGAGTTCCATCAA
This sequence comes from Rheum nobile, assembly GCA_027886185.1. NCBI lineage: Eukaryota > Viridiplantae > Streptophyta > Magnoliopsida > Caryophyllales > Polygonaceae > Rheum > Rheum nobile. The sequence goes on along the minus strand of WOAB01000292.1, from coordinate 314,974 downwards.
TTTTACTACCAAAAGAAAAAGAAAAAGAGATGGATCAATTTCTGCACAAAATTTCCTGACCATCAATCTTATTCTCTACTTCCTCTATATATACGTATCCATACATCCCTTATTCATCATTCAACTACCAACTAAATCCCACTTATATATCCGATACAAGTGAAGTGAGCATGGCCGGCGACAAGCAACCTGCAGCAGAAGCCCCTGGCGTCATGGAGAGCGCCAGGACGACAGCTGGCGCGGCTCAATCCGCCATCGGTGTGAAAGCAACCAACGTCAAGGCCACGGTGGCCGGAGCCGCTGGGAACGCTCTCGGAGCTGCCCAGCAGTGTGGAAAGGACGGCACGGCAACGGTTGGGAAGTACGTTGGCATGGCGCAGGATTATCTCAACAACCAATCTTCTAAGTCTCAACCAATCGGAGCTGTCCACGAGGAGAAGAAAGAGGAGGAGAAAGTGGAGGTGAAAGAGGAGGAGAAAGAGGAGAAGAAAGAGGAGGAGAAGAAAGAGGAGACCGGAACCGGAGGTGTGGTTGGAGATTACATCAACAAGGCCAAGGGGTTGTTCAAGTCAACCTAATTAATTAGCTTTCTATTATGTCATCTGGCTAATTCTTTCTTAATTTGTTTGGTTCTGTTGTGTGTGGATCTGGTGTGCTGTTTACAATCTATTAAGCTTTGTTGTCTTTAAAAAATCAGGATTCGTCAAAGCAATTAGTCTGAGGAAGGAACCATACAATTAAAAATGAATAAAAAACACGAGTTGGGTTGCTCTCGTTGAGAGTTGAACTCAAGACCTCCCGCTTACTAAACGGGTGCTCTAACCAACTGAGCTACGAGAGCTTCTTATTCAATTCTGAAGCCAGATGAAACTGGATAGGCGTGTATTGAATTGCAGGCAAGGAAAGAAAAAACGAAAACAATCAAACTGCAGGGTTATGGAAGTGCAGCACTAAAACACTGCATTTTGGAGGATTAAAGAAAGGGTTGGAGAACTCATATATTTTTCAAGCAAGGTGTTTCGCTGTCTGTCTTCAGTAGAATTTATATGAAATCTTTTTTAAAAAATTGGTTGTGATAGATTAATTGATTATCAACTTGGAACCTTCTCAAAAAAATGGTTGTGATAGGTTATTTGATTAGCATGGAATCTTCTCAAAAACTTGTTTGAGATAGACTAATTGATTACCGAAACACCAAACATTGCTTGCAATTGCCATAAGACTTCACAAGTTGGGTTGGGCCTTGAACTACGACTCTCCCATCGTGGACCAAAACAAATGGGCCTGCATAGATTCCTCGATAGCCCAAGATGTCTTATTCAATGAGACACTAGGCCAATTGCTAACACGTACACCTGCCTTGAAAGCCCAAAACTAACTCCATTGATTAACGAACACGTCTCTTTGCCGACACGTTTACAACACATAATGATCCACCGATCTCTCGAGTTTCGACTTTATGTACAAAGAGACTAGAAAATATCTTCACCCACTCCAATCAAAAGCAAGGTATCAATTTTAGCACAAAATTTCCTGGCCATCAATTTTAGTCTCCACTTGCTCTATATATACTTATCCATACAGTCCCAGACTCCCAATTAATCATTCAACTACCAACTAACACCAACCTATCCAAAACCAGTGATCATGGACGAGGAGTACTCAAGGCCCTCCGGCGACCACCAGCGCCCAGCCCACCATGGCCACCACGACCCGGCGTCCAACACGGAGCTCATGGAGAGCGCCAAGATGATGGCTGCAGCCGTCCAGTCCGCCGTGGGTGGAAAAACTAGCAGCATAGACAAGGCCAGGGTGGCCGGAGCCGCCGAGAACCTTCTCGGAGCTGCCCAACGGTATGGAAAGCTGGATGAGACGTCGGGGATTGGGAAGTATGTGGGCAAGGCGGAGGATTATCTCCACAAGTACCACTCTTCTGATTCTCAACACACCGGAGCTGGCACAGAAGGCGAAGACTACGCCCCTGTTTCCGACCATGGCCGCCATCGCCGTCAGGAGGAGAAAGAGGAAGACTACGCCGCCCCTGTTTCCGACCATCGCCATGCCCCTGTTTCCGACCATGGCCGCCATCGCCGTGAGGAGGAGGAGGAGGAGGAGACCGGATCAGGAGGTGGTAGTGGGGTTGGAGATTACATCAACATGGCCAAAGGGTTCTTCAAGTGAGAGTAATTAGCTAGGCTGGAGTTTTTTATTCATAAGGGACAATTTCATGTATTATGTCATGTGTAATGCTTTCTAAGTTTGGTTATGTTGTGTGTGGATGTGGTGCGGCGTGTGCTGCTTACAATCTACCCTGAATTCATATAAACCAATAATATGAAAATGAGGTTGTTATTGGTGAATTGCAAGGATTTGTCATGTGTAATGATTTCTTACTTTGCCTGCCATGTGTGTGTATAGAACAAGTTAATCAAAAAATCGTATACTGTTTTATTGATGTTGTAATAGTACAAAGGAAAAGAAGAGCTTTATACATAGGAGAACAACGGTCAAGAGTAAATCAAGAAAGAGATTAAGCTGAAAGAAAAGATATGCTATCCGGAAGAGATAATAAACAATATTTTAAGGAAAATGAAACTAAGTTAACGTACGTTTAATACTCACCCTCAAGGGACTTTGAGTGTATGTTGATGACACTCAACTTGGATAGTAAATTAGAGAAGACAGTTGGACCGAGAGGTTTAGTAAACAAGTCGGCGGGTTGATCATTTGTTCGGATGTGCCTTGTGCGAATGAGACCTTGTTGAACCTTCTCTCGGATGATATGACAATCTATTTCAATATGCTTTGTACGCTCATGGAATACCGGGTTGGATGCAATGTGGATCGCTGCTTTGTTGTCACAAAAGAGATTGGCCGACTGTGAGTGAGTGACATTAAGATCTTTCAGCAGGGAACGCATCCAGGTTATCTCGCAACATGTGCTGGCCATCGAACGATACTCGGCTTTGGCGCTTGAACGAGAGACAGTACCTTGCTTTCTAGTCTTCCATGAAATGGGTGCGCTGCCTAGGAAAATGATGTAACCTGTGGTGGATCGATGAGAGTCACGACATCGCGCCCAGTCGGCATCGCAGTAGGCGTTCAGCTGGAGGGGGCTGTTGCTTGGCATGAAGATGCCTTGGCCTGGCGTTCCCTTGATGTAACGAAGAACATGATGGGCTGCATTCAGGTTTGGTTGCCGTGGAGTGGCCATGAATTGGTTGAGAATGTGGACTGCGTAAACGAGGTCCGGACGTGTGATGGTGAGGTAGGTGAGGCGCCCTACGAGTCTGCGATAGATGGACGGGTCTTGGAGGAGGTCGCCTTCACTTTTGGTAAGTGACAGATTGGTATCAAGTGGGACAGTGGCCGGCTTAGCACCAAGGAAGCCGGTGTCGTCAAGTATCTCTAATGCATACTTGCGTTGACAAAGGCTGATCCCTGTCTTGGAACGAGCAACTTCGATGCCGAGAAAGGACTTGAGAGGACCCATATCTTTGAGTTTGAATTGTTGAGCAAGGAAAGCTTTAGTATCTTCAATGTCCTGCAAGTTAGTCCCGGTAACAATAACATCATCTACATAAATTAAAAGGATAGTGAACATACCTTTGTTGTGTCGAATGGAGAAGGAGTAATCAGCCCAAGATTGTCGAAAGCCAGCTTGTTGAAGGGAAGTTGAAAGCTTTAAGAACCATTGGCGAGAGGCTTGCTTGAGCCCATAAAACGACTTGTGAAGTTTGCAAACTCTCGTCTCCCCCTTTCGATGGAAGCCCGGTGGCAACTTCATGTAAACATCCTCCAAAAGGTCTCCATTGAGGAAGGCGTTATTAACGTCGAGTTGGTGTAAGTGCCACCCTTGAGCTGCTGCCAAGCTTATGAGAACGCGGACGGTAGTGAGTTTTGCGACAGGGGCGAAGGTATCTCGATAGTCCACCCCTTCGATTTGATTATACCCTTTTGCAACAAGACGAGCCTTGTATTGCTCGATCGTCCCGTCGGGTTTATGTTTGATTTTATAAACCCATGTGCAACCTATAGGACGCTTGTCGGGAGGAAGCGATATGAGACTCCAGGTGTTGTTATCTTCTAGGGCCTTGATTTCGTTAGCCATGGCGTCCCTCCAATTGTGGAGTCGATTGGCCTGCAAAAAAGTTCTTGGTTCTTTCTCAAGCATAATGTTAGAAACAAAAGATTTATAATCATTAGAAAGTCTATCATAGGATAAAACATTGGTTTTTTCTAGTGTGTGCCCATGGACACACTCTAAGAATTCCTTTTTTGGCAATTATTTTGTTAGCAACTAGTTTAATCTTGTTTGCTAAGAGTTTATCAATTCCCTATTAGAAAATATTTTGAAGATAAATTTCCTATTTAAGCTTATTAGCATGTGTCCATGGGCACACACTAGAAAAACCGTAAAACATTTGCTAGCGAGAAAGCTTTACCCGAAGTGATGTGATGAGAGGTAGATGATTGGGATGCAGTCCGAGAAGGTAGTTTTGTGGACACATGGAAGTCACGGAGGGCATTGGAGGTTTTTTTTTGCCTAGATAGGTGCCGAGTTGGCACGGGAGGGGCACGAGGTGGCAGTGGTGGTGTGAGCAGTGGAGGTGGTGTTGTAGTAGGCTGCGATGGTGGTGTATGGACGGGATGGTCGGGGGTGATGTCACCGTGAGGGATGGACACAAGATTGGATAGAGTAGTGGGGTTAGCGTGATCGGACTCCACTGGACGTATAACATCATTGTTGGAGTTAATAACAATTGGCAAAGTATCATCATATATAGTGGCTGGTTGTTTAAAATTTGGAAGTGGAAAATCATGACTAGTAGTAAGAGTGGCGGGAAGTTTTGAGTAAGGAAATTCCGTTTCATGAAAAACAACATCACGCGAAATAAAAGTTTTCGTATTGATAAGATCATATAGTTTGTAACCTTTGGTACCGGGTGGATATCCAAGAAAAACACATTCAATAGAACGAGGTTCAAATTTGTGAGGGCGAAGGGGATGTGTGGATGCAAAACATCGACATCCAAAAACGCGTAAATGAGAATAGAGAGGAGGTTTGTGAAAAGGTTTTTCAAAAGGAGTTTTGTTTTGCAAAATTCGACTAGGCAAGCGATTAATCAAATAAGTAGCAGTAAAGATGGCATCACCCCAAAAATTTTTTGGTAAATGAGATTGAAAAAGAAGCGCACGGGCAACATTTAAGAGGTGCCTATGTTTTCGTTCAGCGACGCCATTTTGTTGTGGGGTATTGACGCAACTTGTTTGGTGCAAAATGCCTTTGGATGAGAAAAAAATCAATACATTTAAATTCGGGACCATTGTCACTTCGAATAATCTTAATTCTTGTAGAAAACTGATTTTTGATAAGATTAACAAATTGAATAATAAGGGGCCGAGCCTCGGCCTTGCTTTTCATAAGATAAATCCATGTAAATTTAGAGCAATCATCCACAATAGTAAAAAAATACCGTGCACCTGTTAAATAAGGAACGTGATAACCGCCCCAAATATCCATGTGAATGAGATCAAAACAAGAATAACTAATAGAAGTTCGAATTGGAAAAGATTGTCGAGTTTGTTTTGCTAAGGGACAAACTAAACAAGAGTGTTCAAGCGTACTTTTATTTTGAAAAACCGGAATAAGAGACGATACTTGTTGTGATGGATGACCAACTCGTTGATGCCACAGGGAGTCCGAAAGAGTGACGTGACAAGAGGTGGGCGTCGGCTCGGATTGAAGAAGGTATAGGCCATCTCGTTCATATACCGTCCCAATCATCTTCCCCGTGAAGAGGTCCTGAATCACACAAATACGTTTAAAAAATATTGTAGCATAGAAGTAATCACACAGTAGCCTACTAATTGAAACCAAATTAACTGAAAAATTAGGAACACAAAGTACGTGATTAATTTGTAAACCAGAATTGAATTGCACGGTTCCAATGTGAGAGACTATGTAAGATTGTCCATCACGTAAACGCACAAAGCGATTAGTAGTCGGTTTATATGAATCTAGGAAACGAGTATTGTATGTGATATGATCACTAGCACCGCTATCCATAATCCATGAATTATAAGAGTGAAAAGACTGATTTCGAAGAGTACGTGAGAAGTATTACCGACGTTGTTGGCGGAAGCGTGTTGAATGGATTCATTGGAACCAGAGGGCTGCTGCGCAGCAAGAGCTGGCAGGTTCATCCGTCGGAGCAGGTCCAACACCTGTTGATAGTCAGGAGGCAAAGACTGGACTGGTGTTGTTGACGCCCGAAGTCTGCTGCCCCACCTCCATGGTTCTCTTGTGTTTTCGGCAATAATCAATGGTATGACCCTTGTTGTTACAGAAAGTGCACGTAAGATGTGCCCTGCAGTGCTTTGTGTTATGATTATTTAAATTGCACTTCTCGCAGTACTTACCATCGGGGGTCGCCAGAGTGCTGCGCTGACGCTTAACTGAGAAGGCAGAGGCTTCAAGAGGCACCGAAGGCTTGGAGATTTTGGCCTGCTGTTCACGGCGAAGCACCATGGAGTACGCCTTGTTTGGCTCTGGAAAAGGATCCATGCCGATTATTGTACCGCGGATCTGCTCGTACTCAGATCCAAGCCCCATTAAAAACTTCATCGTCTTCTAATTGTTCATGAATTCTTGGAAATCAGAAGCAGCATCACAAGAGCATGGTTTAATGGTGGTGAGCTCGTCTTTGTCATCCCAAAGAGCCTTGAGTTTGGTAAAATAAGCACTAACCGAATCAGAGTAATAGTACAAAGGAAAAGAAGAGCTTTATACATAGGAGAACAACGGTCAAGAGTAAATCAAGGAAGAGATTAAGCTAAAAGAAAAGATATGCTATCCTAATATAGGGAAGAGATAATAAACAATATCTTAAGGAAAAGGAAACTAAGTTAACAAGATTTGTACGTTTAATAGTGTGCATGTTGTGTGTGAAGGAAAACAAATAAATAAATTACATATTGTGAAATGGGGCAGAGGCCCAGCACACAAGCTTGTGGGATTCCACTCTAAAAGCAGCTGGCAATAGAGGGAGTAGACCACTTCCTTATATACTGGAGCGAATGTGGCATCCATATCGATGTGGGACACCAACACCCCCCTCAAGTGTGACGGCCCAAACAGGGCAGAACGTCAACCACTTGGACCCGAAAGCAACCAGGCTCTGATACCATGTGAAATGGGGCAAAGGCCCAGCACACAAGCTTGTGGGGTTCCACTCTAAAACCAACTGACAATAGAGGGAGTAGACCACTTCCTTATATACTGGAGCGAGTGTGGCATCCATATCGATGTGGGACACCAATAGCCAGCTGGTTTTAGAGTGGAACCCCACAAGCTTGTGTGCTGGGCCTCTGCCCCATTTCACATGGTATCAGAGCCTGGTTGCTTTCGGGTCCAAGTGGTTGACGTTCTGCCCTGTTTGGGCCGTCACACTTGAGGGGGGTGTTGGTGTCCCACATCGATATGGATGCCACACTCACTCCAGTATATAAGGAAGTGGTCTACTCCCTCTATAGCCAGCTGGTTTTAGAGTGGAACCCCACAAGCTTGTGTGCTGGGCCTCTGCCCCATTTCACACATATTTCTATGCTATGCTATTTAATTCGCGAAGATCATGACCAAGAAAATAAAGTACTCAACCAAATGAGATACAAGAGTTTCTTGTTCCACTTCGGACAACGTACGTGAAATGGGAAAGTTGTGGATTGTTGTGTGGATCTGGTGTACTGCTGTTTACAATCTATTAAACTTTGTTGTCTTTACAAAATCAGGAAGCAAAAAATAAATACAAAAAAAGACATGTGTTGGGTGCTACTCTCAACGAGAGTTGAACTCAAGACCTCCCACTTACTAAACAGGTGCTCTAACCAACTGAGCTACGAGAGCTTCTTGTTCCATTTCAATCCAGGTCAAACTGCATATGTATATTGAATTGCAGGCAAAACGAAAACAATCAAATTGCAGGGTTATGGAAGTGCAGCACTAAAACACTGCATTTTGGAGGATTAAAGAAAGGGTTGGAGAACTCATATATCTTTCAAGCAAGGGTGTCCCGCTGTCTGTCTCCAGTAGAATTTGTATGAAATCTTTTTTTAAAAATTGGTTGTGATAGATTAATTGATTATCAACTTGGAACCTTCTCAAAAAAATGGTTGTGATAGGTTATTTGATTAGCATGGAATCTTCTCAAAAAATTGTTTGAGATAGACTAATTGATTACCGAAACACCAAACATTGCTTGCAATTGCCATAAGAATTCACAAGTTGGAGTTGGGCCTTGAACTACGACTCTCCCATCGTGGGCCAAAACAAATGGGCCTGCATAGATTCCTCGATAGCCCAAGATGTCTTATTCAATGAGACACTAGGCCAATTGCTAACACGTACACCTGCCTTTCCAAAACTAACTCCATTGATTAACGAACACGTCTCTTTGCCGACACGTTTACAACACATAATGATCCACCGATCTCTCGTGTCTCGACTTTCTGTACAAAGAGACTAGAAAATATCTTCACCCGCTCCAATCAAAGGCAAGGTATCAATTTTAGCACAAAATTTCCTGGCCATCAATCTTAGTCTCCACTTGCTCTATATATACTTATCCATAGTCCATACAGTCCCAATTAATCATTCAGCTACCAACTAACACCAACTTATCCAACATCAGTGATCATGGACGAGGAGTACTCAAGGCCCTCCGGCGACCACCAGCGCCCAGCCCACCACGAGCCGGCGTCCAACACGGAGCTCATGGAGAGCGCCAAGATGATGGCTGCAGCCGGCCAGTCCGCCGTGGGTGGAAAAGCCAGCAGCATAGACAAGGCCAGGGTGGCCGGAGCCGCCGAGGACCTTCTCGGAGCTGCCCAGCGGTATGGAAAGCTGGATGAGACGTCGGGGATTGGGAAGTACGTCGACAAGGCGGAGGATTATCTCCACAAGTACCACTCTTCTGATTCTCAACACACCGGAGCTGGCACGGAAGGCGAAGACTACGCCCCTGTTTCCGACCATGGAAGCCATCGCCGTGAGGAGGACAAAGAGGAAGACTACGCCGCCCCTGTTTCCGACCATGGCCGCCATCGCCGTGAGGAGGACAAAGAGGAAGACTACGCCGACCCTGTTTCCGACCAACACCGTGCCCCTGTTTCCGACCATGGCCACCATCGCCGTGAGGAGGAGGAGGAGGAGGAGAGCGGATCTGGAGGTGGTAGTGGGGTTGGAGAATACATCAACATGGCCAAAGGGTTCTTCAAGTGAGAGTAATTAGCTAGGCTGGAGTTTTTTATGTCATGTGTAATGCTTTCTAAGTTTGGTTATGTTGTGTGCGGATATGGTGCGGCGTGTGCTGCTTACAATCTACTCTGAATTAAGCTTTATGTTCTTCTTTCATATAAACCAACAATATGAAAATGAGGTTGTTAATGGTGAATTGCAAGGATTTGTCAAATCAATTAGTCTAACAAGGGAAGGAAAAAAATAAAGAGCACATGAGTTAAGCAACACATGTTTAACTGGTAGATTGAACTGCAGAGTAGGAAGCACATAAATTACTAGCCCGCAGAATTTGTATGGAGCACATGAAGTTTGACAAATTATTTGATTGAAAAAAGACCAGTTTGCCAGTTCCTGGCCTTCTGACACTAGAGGAAATGTAATTCAACCTCAGAAAGCCAGGATTTCTCAAATCACACAGTGAAATAAAAATTAAAAAAACAAAACATAATTTGCTCTTGTTGAGAGTTGAACTCAAGACCTCCCGCTTACTAAACGGGTGCTCTAACCAACTGAGCTACAAGAGCTTCTTGTTCTATTTCAATACAGGTCAAACTGGAAAGCTGAGGATTGAATTGCAGGCTAGGAAAGAAAGAAAACAACCAAATTGCAGGGTCATGAAAGAGCAGTACTAAAACAATGCATTTTGGAGGAATATAAAAAACACAATAGTTATTTCAAGCAAGTGTCTGGCTGTCTGCAGTACAATTTGTATGGAATCTTCTCAAAAATTTGTCGTGATGGATTAACTGATTACCGAAAGACCAATTTGCCAACTGTAGTTAACAACAGGCAGCAGCACGAGCAAACTTCGCTTGCAATTGCCATAAGAATTTACAATTCAGAGGAAAAACATCAATGACTATCCTAATTTCTACACCCTAGCTAATCCACTTTCATGTGAGCACCAATCGGATTGTCACGAACAATTACTGGAGCAATAATCAATTTCCACTCATAGAAACACAAGGAAAGTGGAAGAGAAACTTGCAAGTATGCTAACGTGGGGAAGACGATCAAGCAACAATGACAAGATAAATTGCAAATTTTTGAAGAAAATACTGATTTCTTACTCCCTCCGCAATTAGTCATATACACATAGCGCACTGAGAACTTAATTTCTTCAGCCAAATATTACGCTAATTGATAGCGGTAGCGACAAGGAAAATTCGTCAGTACACACTCTTCCACTTATGATGAAACCCTAGTGGTAATTCCATTAGCGCACAGGTCGAGTTCCATTTACGAAATTCAATTGGACATAAATCAGAGATCACTATCAACTTATCAATTCAATTGAACGCACAAACAACTTATCAATTCAATTGAACGCACAAACAAAAGACTATCAAACAGGGAGATAAATATACCGTCTCGCTTCCGGATTTTGCAGAAACACACCATGAAAAGGAAGGAGAAAGAGAAGCAGCAAATCACGAGCCAAATTTGGGGGAAATCGAAATTCTTCCCGAATCTGAATAACCACATCGTGCTACGATTGCTTTCAAGACGAGTAGTAGATCATAGGGAATGAATTAGAGCGAAGATCTGTGCATGATTAGCCTCATGAGCTTTTCTCGTCATTATCACTTCCCACGAAAACAACGGAAGACGTACTTTACGGTCTTCGGGAAAAGCCCATTGGGCTTATTAAAGCCCAGCCCATCTTTGCAATTGAAAATACCTATTTTCTTTTGCATCGCATTCTGGTTTTACTTACCAATATACCCTTATCCGGCTTCTTAGGTTAAATCAAACTTTTAAAGACACTAAAAAAATATAGTGAACATAATGCAATTCCAAATTTCCAAACATGGTCATTAATTGGTTTTGAGATGAAGTAAGGGGCCGCATTTTATAAACTCTACATAATAATTGGTTTGCTTATTTATGTTTGTAATTCTAAATAAGTAGGTGACGTCTTATGCGTTACTTACTTGCATATCATCCACACCAAAGTGGCTAGTACTGTGCATCATTATGTAATTAAATTGATTAGACTCTAGATACAATTTTCTTTTTATTTTCTAGAAAAAAACCATATGACATCTCAATTCTCATCCATGTATTCACTCACCTTATAGATCATTCACATAATTACAGCCATAGCTGATAACACAAATTTCATTGGAAACAAAAATTCTTGTATTGTGGTCGACAATACAACTTTGGTAACTTTAGTTAATGCACCCATCTCATGCTCTACATGAAACCCACTGTTATAAAATATGCGTAGGTGGCTTGTATTCATTGCCAATTTCCACTATCAAACTTGTCTATATTGGCATCATCATAACTCCCACCCTCCCTTTTCCTATATGTTGTAGCAGAAAATGATGAATTCATTTCTACCCTTGTTATTTCAACAAAATCAATGGTCCATCATAACTCTGATTTAATAATACCCCCCATTCACAATCTCATTACTAATGATGTTTGAATCTGAGTTTCATAGTCTTTGCGGGCAAGAAATAAGCAAGAACAAGTGGTAATTTTGCAAGGTATGGGCTTCAAAATACAACAGCTCATATATGTATGCACATTTATGAAAGAGCAATAACAGTTTATAGTACAATATAAGAGCTTATACATGACAATATTTAATGCTCATGAACAGAGAAGAGAAAGATCAAATAGGCCCCTCACAGGATGCAGCTGATAGCATTTCCACCCCAACACAAATAATAAAGTTGAAATAAAAATGAATGAAAACATATTCATTTTTATTTTTTTTAATGTAACTCATGGGATTTGCCTGAAATCTCGCTCCCCATACTGCATAAATAAATACCAACTACCTCAAAGGCTCAAACTCAATGTAATAAATACAAAAACACAGAAAGTAAAACCATTTCCATTCTTGTTTCTGGCTTAGAATTGTACTTGCAATTACATTACATATTACTCTATTATCTACTATAACATACTCCGTATTTCTAAACATTACAAAACGAAGATCCCAAGAAATTACATAACTCAAAATTCTAAAATAAAAGACCTAGAAACAAGCTTGGAAATAGCCATCATCATTAGCTGGGAAAAGCGAGAACTGAAAACAGAGCAATTGAAGATTCAACTCCTCGTACTCTGCTTCTGCTGCGGCTTCTTTTTTCCTTTTTCTTCTCTTCGTCGCCCACAAGAATCAGTTGCCGGAGAAAAATAGGCGAAATTGGAGATGATCAAGAATGACAAAGAAGATTTCCTACCTAATGGAGAAAGAAGCAAGGGAATTACTAGAAATCCATACGAATTGGAATATCGGTGCATATGCCTGAATCGGAATTCAGAAAGAAGATATTGATTCAATTGTGAAGAGGATTGGGTCCGCTCGGAATCAGCCGCTTCTGGACGCCGTATCTGGGATCGATATCGTCATCATCTGGCGGCGGAGGCGGATACGGGCGGCGGCGATGGTGGTTGAAGGCGGAGATTTGGGTGCAGATTGGAGGCGGGTGCTTGGAATTGAAGGAGTTGCAGAGGTGGTGGAGGTGGGTATAATGGAGGTGGTAGCGGTGGTTGCCAGAGGGTGGGGGTTCAAGAAACAGAGGGTTGGTGGATTGGGCGAAGGTGGAGTACGCCATAAAACAGATAAGGAGAGAAACAGAGCATATTAAAATCAAAGAAGAGAGGGAGCTCTTCATGGCGATAAACCGTTTCTCTCAAGGGAGGAAAAGAGGACAAAAACAGAGTGAAAAAAACGGGATGCAAAACAGAGCAATGTTGAATGGTGAGAGCTGAAGTAAAGTAAAGAGGTATATAAAGGAGAGTGAAAGAAAGAGGGGCAAAGGAGGATTTTGATTTGTTTCATGGGAATGTTAAAGGAGGGTGGGACTGTAGTTTATTTGACTTCTGGATTTGGGAGATGTTTATGATATGTTGATATATGGGTTGGTATTGGTCAATGAGGTTAAAAAGCGCATTAAGATATTGTATTATGGGGACGACTTGATTAGGATGTCTTAAATTACATGACTAAGCTTTCTTTTTTTTGGGTAAAAACATGATTAAGCTTTCTGATCTGCATCAAAATAGTACACTGACATACTAGTTTAATTCTAATGCCATATACGAATTGGTTTATCACGGAATTTATTTATCGAATTATTATTTAGATGCTTAAAAATGTAAATTATATCTTCAATGTATTTATGAAAGAAAATTGTGCGATTTATTTGATCCCTTCATAATCTATATAAGGAAAAAAATTAAGATTTTGATTCACTTCATTTTCAGAAGTCACGATCTTGATCTTCATAAGATCACCAACCAATATGTATAATATATTAGGAAATGATCAAATATTTGCTACATATTTTCATATTTTAAAAGGTGAAATTATATTTTCAAAATATTTATGAAAAAAAGTAGATCAAAATAATTGGAGAGCGTGTGCAAATCCGACTATTATAGGTAGTAACTTTATTTTGTTTGATTTTATTAGTTTTTTGACATATCTGCCAAAAAAATATGATAACGACACGTGTCAAATTGAATACAGAAGCGCCACGTGGCAGCGTAAATTTCGGGCTCATTCTACGGGCATTACGTGGCGCAATCAGTATTCTGCTTTAGTAATTATATAGTAGATTAGTACATGGCTCATGAAATTAGAGTTTATTAATTAATTAACGTAAAATAATAGTTTTTGTTTGTAGTTTTAATGATCATAATTCATAAGTAATAATTCAATGTTAGGAAAAAAGAATGGGCGTAAATGGTGCTCGTTTGGTTGATAAGTAAGTTTTTATGAATTTAAATACCTTAAAGAAATGATATCAAATATAAATTATTAGTTGACTTTTTGTTTTTGAATAATCTAAATATTTTAATTTCTGTGATTTTTTTTTGGTGTAAAAGAGGGGAATATCCATTTATTTCATAATAAGGTGAACTTACATAGGTTCACTAGAGAGTTTATCAAAATCCAAAAAATTATTAAGACCCTCAGGCGGAAAAAAAAACAAAGTAAATTCACCATCGCAAGAGGAACTAAATTTATCAAGCTAGTCAGCCGATTGATTTGCCATCCTGGGTGTGTGTTTAATAGATATATGCCCGCTAGGGGCGCTCAGCAGACTGCGCACACGAACAATGAAGCCGCGATGCGACGGAGGTGGAGTATCCACCGAGATAACCATCTCAAGGACCTCAAGGGAATCGACTTCAACTTCCAGCTTTCGAATATCAAGCTGCTCAACCATGGTGAGTCCAAGTAGAAGGCCAAGAAGCTCTGCATGAAAAGCCAATCTCCTAGCCTCCTTAGCCACATACCCCCGAATGAACGTCCCGAATTGATTAAGATTTAGTCCTCTTGCACAGACGCGATCCTCACCTACCATATATGCTCCATCCGAATTAAGTTTGTGCCAGCCTATAGGGGGTCGCGACTAGACAACCAGTGCAGGCGATTGCTCCTTCCTCCTACTAGATTCAACCAACTTGAAGTATTCCTTAGCACAATCAAGAATAAACTTCGATCGGGGTTCAGAGACAACAAGATTCGAGTGAAACACCCGAGCATTCCGCCAACGCCACAACTACCAGATCCCGAACGCGAAAGTCATAGACCACAGTCCAGGCCGAGAGACGTTACGGTCGATCCAATTTTTCAGGTCCCCAGAACTCCTGAAGGCGGGGACTCACCAGGAAATCACTCCAGACCTCACGAGCAACTGGGCAGTCGCGGAGAATATGAAGTGTCGACTCCGCCTGATCATGACAGAGCCCACACAAAGATCTAATGCCCAGATGGTGTCGAGCCCTGTTGACATTGCACATGATCGCATCATGGGTGGCCAGCCAGAGAAAATTACAAACACATTTCGGCGCCTGCACCTTTCAGATTTTCTTCCAGATTCCGTCATGACTATATTCCTCATCTCCACGTAACATTTCGGCGCCTACACCTTTCAGATTTTCTTCCAGATTCCGTCATGACTATATTCCTCATCTCCACGTAACAGTTCCATTGTTGACTTGAGAGTGAACTTACCCGAGCCTGTTACGTTCCACCCAAAATTATCATCGATTTATGGAGGTTAATCTTTGCACCCGCCTAACTAATCTGCGCAGACAACTGCTCCGAGGTAGAATTTGACACGCAAAGCATCGATTTATGGAGGTTAATCTTTGCACCCGAGGCACTGCAAAATTTCTCCAGACAGAAGCGAATCACTTGCATTTGATCAACACTAGCCTCTGCAAACAAAATCAAATCATCGGCAAAGAATAGATGAGATAGCCCCGGACCATGATTCGACAACCGGATAGGTTTCCATGCACCAGCTAACACCGCTTCATCAATAACATGTCCCAGCCGTTCCATGACCAACACAAACAGATAGGGCGATAACGGGTCCCCTTGACGAACTCCACGAGTAGGTGTAAAGGAATCTCCCATTTCTCCATTCCAAAGAATTCTCATGCTGCAAGAAGAAACGCAATCCATGATTGTACGTACAAGCCCCGATGGTAAATGAAGCTCCTGAAGTGCAATCTAGGGAGGGATAGATAAAATTTTATTTTTCCATATTTTCCATGATTTAGATTTTAATTAAACAGAATTTACCAATTCCCATGTTTTGATTTCAGATAAAGTAATTTCCTAGGAATTACACTTCTTTTATTTAACCAAACAAGCACTATGATAAACCTATCAATTTATTCATTGATGACACTGAAAATTAAATAAAAATTAAAAAAAGAAATATTTGAAGTCTAGCTAATTAGGTTATTTTAAAATCTATTAAGAGATCTTTTAGTGTATTCATAAGATTTTCCGTTTTTGGTTATAAATTTAGCTAAATCTACTTAGTAGCTAGGCGTTATTAATGTGTTTAGTTGGGTTTGGACTTTGAGAGCATATTTGAATAATTGAAGTGGAAAATGGGATTAGACTCATGAGAGTTACGTCTTCTACACTGTCTTGAGTTCAATTATATGGTATGTTGAACCAGTCATCGCGTAATCCTCCTTCCAAGAAACAATCCTCCTATGAAATTTCGCCAGGTTTGTGAAATCAACTCGCTGTTGAAATCTCACATCGAAGGATTGGGACACACTTGCCTTGTATATAAGCCTAGTGGTCCTCTCCACCTATTGTCAATTGGTTTTAGGTTGGAATCTCACTGGACTTGTTGGGCACCTCGCCCCGTTTCCACATGGTATCAGAACATGGTTATCGGGTCAAGTGTGCGTTGCGGGCTGTTTGGCCCGTCACACTTGCGGGGAGTGTTAGAATCCCACATCAAAGGATTGTGACACATTTGTCTTGTATATAAGCCCAGTGATCCTCTCCACCTATTGCCAATTCGTTTTAGGTTGGAATTTCACTGGGCTTGTTGGGCACCCCGCCCCGTTTCCAACATAGTACATATATCTCAGTTTGCAACAATCTGGTGTGGGTCTAATTGAAATTACAACATTAGTGTTTGATCAGCGCAATGTTTTCTAGTCAACTACAATGACAACAATTTGATTAAAAGAATGAAATTTATAATCTGCAACAATTAGGATTAAGCAAATGAAGAGAGTTGTTAAGCAGCCTTGCTAGCATGGCAAATTCTCCAGTATGAATCAATTTACTTGGCTACCAGTTTCCGAACACGCTTATCGGCACCCTTCACTCTGGAGTTCAGTTCATCAATATCATCATTTACATGATCTAGAGCTTTGCTTTGCCTGCATTGCAATGTTATTAAGTGGTAATTTCATGGTAAGACTAAAAAGCTGAATTTTGAAAAAAAAAATGGTTGAAATTCATTCAAACGTTGACAAAGATAAATGAATAGAAATTTGACCTGTTGAGTTCAGTTCCCATGTCAAACGCCATCCCTTTGAGATCACCCAAAATATTGCTCAAATCATCAAGCACATCATCTTGCTTTTCTTTCTCCATCTGATCTCAGCTAAGACAAATAGTGTTAGATTAGAATTTACACTCAATGTTATAATCCATTTTCATGATAAAAACACAAGACCTCTATTTTCTGATAGCAATTGGCTGGTTCAGCTGTTTTGGCAGCTTGTTGCGGTTTTGTTAAGGGAGCTGTTCCTAACTTCTCCCTTTGTTCTTTTGTTGCAGATTTAGAAGGTTTCTCTGAACATTGACAAACCCAAGTCAATCCAATGATCAAACTTGTACTAAATTCATGGTAAAACACATAAATAGAGGCACCTGGTGTGATATTTGGTCCTTTAATTCCGCGGCTCTTCTTCGGTTTCCAAGTCCTAGAAAACATGCCTCCAAGACTACCTAAGAGTTTTTCACCCTGCAATCATGACAAATTTAGAGAGGCAGTGGGTCATGGGCCGCGGGCTTATCACATAAGTTCAGTGAAATAATCCATTAAGCTTATATACTAAGCAAGTTATGTCTAACTTCATATGTGGGATGTGTTATGTATATTCTAACAAATCATCAAGTAAGGGAGATCTTAAAATCCATTTCCTATAATCACTTTCTTGGATGCATTGTTTGTTTTCACTCTTCATATTACTATTGTCATACTCATTTCCAACAAAAATAGTGGTGAGTCAATATCAAAGTTGATGTTCAACAAGAAATGGACAACAATCAATACCTTGCTTAAATCGCGGTCAAGATTGACAGCCATTTCATGTGTCCTATAAATCTGGTCACCTTGTTGGTGCAGAGTTTCAAGCGTCTTGACCGTATCCTCCTTCATATCAACAGCAATTGCAAGGCAGTTATTGACCTTAGTTGTCGTTTCCTCGGCTTTGTAGACTGCATAGTGCTGGAGTTGTTGCACAGATTGGCTTTCCAATCCACCCGAGTCCTTGAAATCATTCTTGTAACTGTTCTTGGAGGCTTTTGATGTATTGGCATTGTATTCTGATTGCTCTTTGGCATCGTTGATCATGTCAGATGTGATGAGAATCGGTTCAGAGGAGGCGCGTCTGGGTGTTGTGTTGGAGTCCTCAGGAGTTGGAGCTGATGATTTGAAGGGCGATTTCATAAACCCCAACATTTTTTAGGACTTTTGATGATGTTGGATCAATATAGCTAAGATGATTGTTAGCTATGGATGAAAAAGATTTAGTGTCTAGAATTTATTACAACCTTTAAGGAAGCAAGTTTGAAAAAACACAGGAAAAAGAGGATTGTAATGATCATATAACTACTAGTAATTCATGAAGAGTGGTGACTAATTAAGAGAATGCAACATTGATCATCATCATTATAGAATACCTTGGAATTGGAGAATGGCTGGTGGAGAACTAATTCAGCAAACGGATGGAAGCTTCTTGTTTATAGAATATTGCAAGCTGTGAAATTTGAGATGGCGCATGATCTTCTGCCACGTTTGGAGAAGACAACAAGAAGATCAAAGATGAATTCAACATTATGAAAAATAAAGACGTGCATAGAAGAGTTATAACTAGTGCAGTGTTTAAGGTGTTTGGTCCCATGGAAAAATACAAATAAATTATAGTCATTTTAAAATCTTCCTATCAAAGCGAAATCTCATGAGAAAATGTCAAAATCTTATATATGTAACTAGAATAGTAATTGATGTTTTCAGATTTGAAAATTTAAAACTTTTTTAACATATCTATATGTATTGAATACTAACATTTTCTTACCATAAATCTCCAACTTTCAGGAGCAACATTGAAATGAGGCAAGGCAATGATATAGTACGTTGTTGAAGTTAGCCACGTAGCTGAACGAAAATGATGATTTTCTCTGATGGGCCTCATGGTCTCTGAAGGCCCAAACTAGTTTTTGGGCTTTAGCAGAATCTACTTCAGTATATCATCTGGCCTGTACGGACAAAAAAATGAACTCAACATGGGTTTCAAATTTCATGATAGTCTTAGTATGTATTTAAATCGTTTTCAGTTATTCTGAATTTGTAATCCTTATGTTGTTTAGGGATCATCGATGTTATCATGTAGCTTTTTATATTGTTTTAGGTAAATTCTTTCTTCATGTCTTTCAATTCTATAGCAAATAGCTTGATCCAGAAGGTTACCTTTAGTGGAAGTTATTGGTTGATTCATAGTTGGGTGATTATCAAAAATTTAGGCCCTTGCTTTTACTTTGGAAAAAAGCAAACATTTTGAAGGCCTTTTTCTTCTTTTATTTGTTTCCATAAGTTTCCATAATTAAAACAACATTTCATTTAGATATATAAGTCAGAGATAGTCGGTACATCACAACTAAATTGCTTCTCTGCAACCCTCCCAAACCCATGTTTTTAGGTCAAGCTCACAATTTTCCCCTTGGCCCACCCTTGAGAAGAATGGACGGAAAAGATTAAGGATTAAATTAACCATTTCACAATTTCAATTATTTGTAATGACTCTTTAATGAAGTAATTAGGTTTTAGGATCCAATCTTTTTTCAGATTTGATAAAAAGAAAAAAGATCAAATATTGGTGTTTGTATATACCCTAAAATTTTGTCAAATGCCCACGTTATATTGGTGGATGACCATACCTTAAGCTAAAACATAATATAGAAAAATCCATCCAAACCCTCAAATGTGTACACTTTTTAATTGGTGTGTCAACCCTCCATTGATTTCTTCCCGTTGATTTAAAGCACTAATTTTCCTTCAGAAGTGGGAAAATCTAGTCCAACCAACCACCCACTAATGTTCCTAGCAGTTTATACTATTCACCTCTGTCTTACCTTACAAAAAAATAATTTAAACTTGATGATTGGCTTTCTTTAAATCCTCAATTTCCCAAGAAAAGTAGTGATAAACCCCCATGTGTTTTACTATTCTTTTTCTTATCTACATATTGTAAGTTGAGTATCATAATATGTTCAAAATGCTTGGTCATTAGCTTAGAAGAAGTTGATCATTATCTAGATGCGTCACAATCTGCCTACTCCAACAATTCCTTACCATTAATCTGCTATGGGCATATCGCCAAGTAGTGGAAGCTTTTTACTTTTCTTAGAAACTCTAAAAGTTACATCATATAGTTCAAAGCAGAATTTCCAAGCTGAAAAAAAAAGAATATAATTAAGAAAAAGAAAAGAAACTCAGTTCAATGTTATCAAGGAAAGAATATGGCTGGTTGAAGATATTATACTCTTAGGGACAAAGTAACAACACAAGCTGCAAAAGGGTAAAAAGGACAACAGAAAAAATAAAAGAAAAGAGCACTTGGCTTGCTTCTTTTGCTGCCAATAAAACAGTTTTCCCTGGCTCTCAATAGCTTAAGGGAGATTATATAAGGAAAAAACACTTGTTTTTTTAGTAGAATTACTAATAGGTAGTACTAGTAGTTGTTGTTGTAGTAGACCTTGCATCCCTCCAAACTCCTGTACACTTAAAAAGAGTATCTTCTTGAGCCATATGACCTACCATGGAAAGAACTGAGAATGCCCACCACCACCACCACCACCACGGCCGCCACCATCTTCTTCTACCGGAGCAGGGAGATTAAGATCAAG
The DNA here is from genome assembly GCA_027886185.1 of Rheum nobile. Taxonomy (NCBI): domain Eukaryota; kingdom Viridiplantae; phylum Streptophyta; class Magnoliopsida; order Caryophyllales; family Polygonaceae; genus Rheum; species Rheum nobile. The sequence continues at coordinate 294,245 of WOAB01000292.1, read as the reverse complement.
AAACTGACGATTGTTCTCGGATGAATTTCGGGCGACAGATTGGATCAAATTGGCCTTGTCTTGAGGGGAACAGCCTATCAAGTGAGACCTCTTGTGACCACCTAGTGCTTGGCCTGATCTGAACACTTTGGGACAGAATGGACATTTATGCCCCTTTGTTTTCTTGGACCCATTCACATCCTTTGCAATTGAGCTCTTGATTACAAAGGATGATCCATTCTTGTTCCTCCTGTGAGTTATGATGTGTCCACCAAGTGCTTGGTGGGTCTTAAAGGTCTTTTGGCAGATCCAACACTCATATTTTCCTGCCTTGTGAGAAACTTTAGCTGTTACTTGCTGTGATGAACTCAACAACTCTTGTTTCATCTTCTTGCTACCACCTCTGTCATACAAATCATTGCCTTCAAACCCACTGCTGCCTTTATCTCTGCTCCTTAGATGCCTCTTCAGCTGAGCCTGATCGCGCTCTTCGGCCTTTTCTGAGTAACAATTCCCACTTTTCTTGGCTACCTTGCCCAATTCAGAATCATAGACATCAACATACCCAGATCCAAATTTGAATTTAGGCTTGTTAAACTCATGTTTTCTAGCATACCAATCAACAGAATCATCAGATTCCAGCTCCTTAGCCCCATTCTCAAAATACCCAGAATCAGAATTATCCATTCCAATACATTTCAGCTCCTTGATTGCCTCTTGATTCATCTTCACAGACCCATCAACATTCTGGACATCATTAGACACGGATTTCAGATGGTGTTTCTTGGTCACATAGGCGGAAGCCGATCCGCCCTCTAAGATCACAGAATTGTTATCAGAAGACTCAGTTGTGAAATTAACAGCAGCAGCAGCAGCAACCTTGTTGTGGTGGTGGCCAGAATCCCTAGACAGCATCATCAGGCAAATTGCAACCTCCTCTTGCTCATGCTCAATCTCAGATACATTAGATGAACATCCATTTCCAAAACAGAATGAATCAACAACAGCTATAGCTTTATACCTTGCTGATCTTTGCTTTTGATCATCACCCATCATCACATTATCTGATTGGCTCTCAATTGCAAGCTCCTTTTCCTCCTCTCCTTCCTCCTCACTCTCCCACATATCGTCTTCGTCGTCGTCTTCATCCTCCTCTTCCTCTTCCTCATCCTCATCCTCATCCTCATCCTCATCATAGCCATTCAATCTGCTGAACTTCCTCTCCTTGTTAGAATGGCAGCTCATGTGACCACAAAGAGCCTTAAGAGATTGAAAGGCCTTACCACATTGCTTGCAAACCCTCTCTTGATGTTGCTGCACAATCAAGGGCGGCGAATCTTCAGTTCTCCATGTCTTCTTTGGGTTCTCTCTGAGGCCATAGCCGGACCCACCGGGCCCACCACCAAGATCACCACCATCAATTTGAAGGTGATGATCACCACCAACACCACCATTGAACTTGGTTTCAAAGGTGGGAGCTTTCTTGGACTTCAACTTGTTGGCTGAAACATAGGAATCTGCAATCACATGAGACCTCATGTGCCCACCAAGAGACTTCCCACTTGGGTACCTTTTGTGGCACAGCTTGCAAACATGCTTCAACTCTTCTTGATGATCTCTTTTCTCCTCCATTTGAATGGGGTAATTGAGTCTAGAAAACACACAGAACAAAAGCAAAGCAGAGCAAAATTAGCTTAAGAAACAAGCATTTTAGATGGAGAGAAAAGCAAAAGAGTAAAGAGCAGTGAATCAAATTAGGGGGAAAGAGAAGCTCTACATAGTTTTTTGTTCTGATTTCTTGAATTGGGTAATTAAAAGAGGAGAATTTCTGAGATGGGTTTGGTGATGGAGGTGGTTTGAATGAAACAGGAAGAAGAAGAAGAAGATGAAATTGCGCCCCTGAAATCCTTAAATCTGGAAAATGGGGTGCAACAGATCACCAAGTTTCATGCTTATTGACAGGTGAACAAGCAAGGGAGAATCAAAGAGCAGAGAGATGTGACAGTTTTTGCTTAAAAGTACAAGATCCGACCCATGAAAAAGCCACCACATGAATTCCATTTCTCTTGGAAAGAAAAACAATAAATTTTAATTTCCTTTTTTATCTCCCTGATTTTTTTATACTTTTCTATACCTCTTCGGAGCTAGAGGTAAAAAAGTCATTAATCCATTAATTAAATAAAACAAATTCTGAAACTGTTTTACTTTTTTTTCCTTAGAATTTGGAGCAGGGAAGGGGTCACACATGTCGCTAAAAATGGGGATGAACAAGTCTTTGGAACTAGTATTACAGGAAAACCAGAGTTTTAGAGAGAGGAATTTCTTTTTTTCTCTTATGTTTTGTTTGTTTGTTTTGGTTTTTAGAGGTTGAGTTGAGTATTTGGGAGGATGATCCAAGTTCTATGAGAGAGTGAAATTTTGACAACCAAACAAGTAGCTAGGAAATGCCACGTGTCGTCCATTGAGTGCATTGCGAAGTGCTTGTTTTGAAGGGTGATGCTTTTGGTGATTCTACTTTTATTAAGGATCTTGTGAGTTCTGACAATATAAAAAGACTTAGTTGAATATTAATATATTTATGTACGTAAAAATAATCCAACACACCAAGATTGGCATGTATTAACATATTACCCACTTGGAGATCTCTTGCTCCACCATTTCCCTAATGTTTTTTTTAGTTTATAAAATGGGGTTTTCATGTCATTTGAATTTTAATGGGCGTTAATTTAATTATCAGATCGATAGTGATGTAAGATTAATTGGGCAGACGTGGTTCATGCATGAACTTAGGCTAGTGCATATGAAGAATGTAAAGCAACCCACATTTAAAAGGAGATTTGAAGAGTTTGATTCTAATTGTGATCAAATATGCCATTTCTATAGAGCAAGAAAAAAAAAAGATTTTAATTGAAGGAGTTTAATTCAACATATGAAATGGTCAATCGTTGTTATTAATGCAGATCTTCAACACAAATAGCATGCCCGATTTGATCTACAGGTGTACATAATCCCCGTTATTACTCCCACAACTTCTCCTACAAAACAGTTCGAAGAGGGAATTTTTTCGATGGACCAAAAGAAAGAATTTTTTGCTCTTTTTTTTTTACTTTTAATTAGCAGAAAAGAAAAAATAATTTCTTTTTTTTTTTCTTCTTTCCTGTCAATACGTAAGGACTAGTTTTTAGGTTTTCCAAACAAAGTTAAATATTGGGAAATTACTGTTGGTATCCCTGAGTTTAGGGTTATTCCTGTTAGTGTCTCACGATTAAGTTTTTTTTCAGTTGATACCCCTAAGGTATTGGTTTGTTCGCTTTGTAACCAAAATTTTTCATATCCGTATCATTTCGGTTCGAATTGGTCAAATCGAAGTTCATCATTATGTTTATTGACCTCAACTTAGTAGGATTCGACTCCTAAAACAATCAAATTCATACTCGAACCATTCCAATTTGAATTCTTAAGGTTGAAAACGGGTTGTTGCTTCGGAATTCAAATCGACATGGTTTGGACATGTATTTGGATGTTTTAGGAGTCCAATCTTACTAATTTGAGGATGAGAAACACAATGGTGGACTTGGATTTAATCAATTTGAACTGGATTGTTACAAATATGAAAAAATTTGATTACAAAGCAAATAAATCCAAACTTTAGGGACACCAACAGGAAAAAACTTAATCGTGGGACACCAACATGAATAATCTTAAACTTATGGGTACTAACAGTAATTTCCCTTAAATATTTCACATAATTTGTAATGTCAAGGCTGAATGAGAATTTTCTTAACTGTGAACGTTAAAATACACCATTAAACCTTGAAAGCATTTTGTTATTGTGTTTTTTGCCCCTCGTCGACTGTTTCTTTTTACTACTTACCAGTACGGTAAAAACTAAATGAGAATTAAATGTTTTGGAGTTATCTACTTATCTCCATAGAATTGGTCAAGTGCGCTTTAATTTATTTTCTCATTTTGGTAGTTAAAATATATGTACTTTTTCTTCTTTTTAAAATTCATTTCCCTCCACAAATAGAAATTCAAATGAAAATTCAATACACAATATCTTCATTCTTAGTAAATACATGTATGGAGTCTATGGACCATAAATCATAATGTATGATTTACCCTTCGTACGACAATACAGAGAACAATCACGAAGGCTGCTGATTACATCACGGGAACCTCCACCTGTTTTCATTTTTATACAGTAAAATTTTTTGTGATGAAAGTTCATCAGGAAAGAGGTGCATCTTACAGGAAAAGACACAAAAATCTGGGTTGTGCTTCAAAACTCCTCACATTTACAGCTCAAACTCCTATATCTATACACTACCATATATCTGTGGTTCTGTACCCATAATTAGCCTCTACCAATTCAACATTCTCATACTTTTTATCCTTATCAGGCACAAAAAGGCAAAAAAAAATTGATGATGCAGTTCTTGAAGCGTCAACCCAGTTAGGCGGGTTCGGGTTCGTCACTTCTGGACTCGGTACTCATCACGGTCGATTTTGATTCGGATCTGCCTAACAAATACGGAGTACTATAAATAGAACTTTGAAATTAGGACTTAGTCCACAAAAATATTCAAAGTCCAATTGTGTTTAGGTCAATTACAGGTCAAAACTCAGAAATCACAAGTTCACATTCAAGGCAGAAAACAACATGCCAAGTGTTGAAAACTGGCAAATTGGGATTTGAAGCAACAAATACGAACTTCTGGAAAAGGAATTTCATATTAAATTGAATGAAGCAATTACAAATTCAAATGACTCATATGCTAGATACAAAAGAGTATAGTTCAGTAGTATACTGACAAAACTTGAAAACTTGTATAAATGCAGAAAGAAAGATTTTCAAATGCAGAACATGATTTCATCAGAAGAGCTTGCAAGTCACTTTAAGCCACAGCAGGCATATCCTTGATCCAAGGATCCAGAGGCTTACCAATGGAGTAGACAATGAATCCAATCTTCCTCAGCTTCCCAGCATCCACAGCATTCCTACCATCAAACACGAACGCGGGCTTCTGCATATTGTCGAAAATCTTCTGAAAGTCGAGCGCTTTGAACTCGTCCCACTCTGTAAGGATACATATTCCATGAGCATCCTTGGCTGCAGAGTAAGCATCCCAAGCACAAGTCACCTGCTTCACTGCACCCGGGCTAGACGGAACCAGATGAGCCGGGTGGTCCCACTCGAACTTGCTCATTGAAAGATCCCTCTGGATCTGGTCCTCGGTCACCTGAGGGTCGTAGATGCTAAGCCGAGCTTTATCCCCCAAAAGACCCTTGCACACGTCAATGGCCGGGGTCTCTCTTGTGTCACCGGTGTCCTTCTTGAAGGCGAATCCGAGGATTGCAATCTTCTTGTTGGAGACTGTGTTGAACATGGACGAAACGACCCGGTTCACAAACCGGGCCTTTTGGTAGTCATTGAGTTGGATGACTTGTTTCCAGTAGTTGGCCACCTCAGGGAGGCCATTGCACTCACAGATGTAGACCAGGTTCAGGATATCCTTCTGGAAACAGGACCCACCGAACCCCACACTCGCGTTCATGAACTTGGGTCCGATTCTAGTGTCCATGCCAACGGCGTGTGACACTTGGGTCACGTCAGCACCGGTTGCCTCGCAGAGTGCTGACATGGCATTGACAGAGGAGATCCTCTGTGCCAAGAAGGCGTTTGCAGCGAGCTTTGACAGCTCAGCTGACCATAGGTTGGTGCAGATGATTCGGTCCTCGGGAACCCAGTGTGCGTAGACGTCTTTTAAGGCCTTCACCGCCTTGTCACCTTCGGGAGTCTCCCTACCGCCAATGAGAACCCTGTCGGGATTGAAGAGATCTGCTATTGCAGTTCCCTCTGCAAGGAACTCGGGGTTGGAGAGGATCTGGAAAGAGATTCCCTTGCTGTTGTGGGTTAGAATCTTTTCAATTGCCTCAGCTGTTTTGACTGGGACAGTTGATTTCTCAACGACAATCTTGTTGGATTTTGACACGTCGGCTATCATACGAGCTGCGCTCTCCCAGTAGGTCAAGTCAGCCGCCTTGCCAGCACCCAGACCGCGGGTTTTGGTAGGGGTGTTGACTGAGACAAACACAATGTCTGCCTCAGCAACATGCTTCTCCACATCAGTGCTGAAGAAGAGGTTCTTTCCCCTGCACTGCATCACCACATCTTCGAGACCTGGCTCGTAGATGGGGAGCTGGTCACTGTTCCAAGCATTGATCCTAGGGATTGAAATGTCAACGACGACGACTTCAATTTCCGGGCACTTGAATGCAATGACTGCCATTGTTGGCCCACCAACATAGCCGGCACCAATGCAGCAAATCTTCACCATGGCTCTTACTTAAGAGAAAAACCTACAAGACTGAATACCAAAATCAGAAGAAGAAAAAAGCTGAATTTTATTTGGTTTACAGGGTGGATCATTTCTACAAGCACATGGTGGGCATACACAAAAAGTGACTCAAAGTTCACAACAACTTTAGGAATGTTTAAGGGGACCCGAAACGTGATGTATTATTTGTCTTGGGACAAAATAGCAAAAGCTGATCTTACAAAAAACAGAGATGATCAACTGAAATTTAATTTCTTCACCGGTTCATTAGATCTGGCCATCTTCAACCAGGTCAAAGCATGCATAGTAACTAAAACCACAAAATTCAAGCAGAAAAACACCCGACAAAATCACCCCAATGGCCGAAGAACGGTTCCAAAGAAATGCATTAAACAAAAGCAAAATTGAACAACTTAAACTAATAAAAGTTACGCTCTTCCTAGCAAGCTAGATGTTTTACCAATTGAAGACAGATTGTTTGCTGCGAAAGAGATGAAGAGAGATTAGGGATACCTGCTGAGGCAGAGGAAGTGAACAGATCTGAGAGGGAAGAGAACAGAGATGATGAGGAAAATGGTGCAGGATGGCAAAGGATTCACCGGGCAGGGCTATTTATATGCAAAAACTGAGATTTGGGGGAGAAAAAAGAATCAATAAAATTAGGAAAAACGGATACTGTTTGCTGAAAAAAGCAGGAAAGAACCCATTGTATTATCAACACGTTTTCCTGTTTGCTCCCCGCCAAGTCTCCCTTTGTATACTTTACTCGTTTTTGAAGGTGCATTCTTAACCTAAATTATAATAATTGTCACGATAAATATTGACTACTTGTACATTTAATAATCCTATCTATTTAAGTGACTATAAATACTTTCATGCATAAAAAATAAAACTTGGAAAATACTTTTTCAGTGTCTGAAGGTATATTCTATAACTACTGATTAAAATTTTGATAGATTTTACAAACAACTTATAATTAAACATTAAGGATAAGTGTCATATAAGAATATATATTAAGGTGAGAAATGAGAATAAATTCTACTATTTGGATTATAAATAAACCAAAAGCTATGATTAAATTTTCATTAAAAGGTCATGTGCCATTCATTTTTTAGAGTTTGATCGGTCAAACCAGTCACCGGCGGTCAGCTCCGGCGTTGACCAGTCATTTTTTTTCAAGCACAATTTTTGGTTTGCGATTATATGTGTATTGATTTTTGCTTGTATGTGCATCGATATTGACTTGTATGTGCATTGATATTGCATAAAATCTATATATGATTTTTTACTATATGTGTGACTTTGTGTATGTGAAAACTCATGTACTTCTCAGCATGTGCATATGTTTTAGCTTGTGTGTGCATAGATTTTGACATATATTTGCATCTAAATTATACTTGTGTGTATTATTTTCTTGGGTTGAAATATTGTGCATGAGTTTTGGCTTGTATGTGCACCTAAATTACATAAATTTTGCATAAGATTTTGATTATATGTGTGACTTTGTGTATGTGAAAACTTATGCACATACATGCAAAAACTTATGCATGTATTTCAGAGAATGTGCATATGTTTTGACATGTGTGTGCATAAATTTTGACCTGTATGTGTATCTAAATTCTACTTGTGTGCGTTGTTTTCTTGGGTTAAAATGTGCATGAGTTTTGGCTTATATGTGCATACCCATTGAAGTGCATGTCTTTTTGCTTGTATGTGCATGTAAATTGAACTAGATGTGCATATGGTTTGACTATATGTGTGACTTTTTATAAGTGAAAACTTATACACATGTAAAATCTTAAATACTTTACAGAATGTGTATAGGTTTTGTCTTGTAAGTGCATGAATTTTGAATTGTCTGTGCATCTAAATTTTACTTGTATGCATCGTTTTCTTGACTTGATATATGCATGAGTTTTTGACTTGTATGTACATACCATTTGAAACACACGTCTTTTTGCTTGAATGTGCACATGTCAAAACTTATGCCCATATAGTGTACAACTCATGCACATTTTCTCTAGAAAACAATGCATATTTTTTACAATCTTTAGATGCACATACATGTCAATATTGATGCACATACAAGCCAAATTTATGCATATACAATCCAAAATGTATGCACATGCCATCTCAAACAAAAAATTAGTCTTGGAAAAAAGTTGGGCTGCGAAAAATTCAATGAAAAAAAATGGTCGGACAACACCTTATAAAATTTTAATGCACATACAAGTCAATATTGATGCACACACAAGTAACAAGTGGTGCACATGCCAGCGCAAGCAAACAGTGGACCCGGAAAAAAATGGGTCGGAAAGAAAAAAAAAACTTAGGTCGAACAACGCCTTATAAATTTTTGATGCATATATAGGACAATATATATGCACACACAAGCTAAAATGTATGCACATGCCATCTTTAGTAAAAAAAATGACCCGAAAAAAAAAATTGGTCTAAAAAAAATAAATTAAAATTTTGACCGGTCAACGCCGGAGCTCCGGCGTTGACCGACTGGTAACCGGTTTGACCAGTTAATTATCCACACATGACCACTTAATTGATTGTCTAATCCTAGCCTTTGGATTTTTTCAAATCCAAAGACTAGGGCTATTCTCATTTCTCACCATAATGTTCATTGTCATCGGATCCGCATCCATTAAAAAATTAATATAATAATATTCAAGTGCGAAAAGTGATATGAAAACAATCTATCCATTCAATCATATTTTTATTGTTAAGATCATATCAAATCTCACATTTAAGGTTTATGAGGGATCCTACTAAACTGGAGCCCAGAAAAGCTATTGATTTAGGATGATCAAGATAATAATTTTGGTCAATTTCAACATTATTTTTTTGAAGACCATATACTTTAGGCTAATTATAACAAAAATAAAAGAGAAAGAATTGGAACAAATATTGGCTAGGATCTTCACAATGACAATGCAGCTATAACAAATGCATTTTTAATAGTGAATGTAACGGCATGCAAATGCAACATTCAGCTTTACCAAAAACATGTAAAGAACAACTTGAACTTAAAAAAATGAACAAGAAACATGAAATGTCATCAACAACTAGAGGTGGTTGTATGGGTACTTAAAGCTGCCAGAAAGGTTTGAGTAACATCTAATCTAAGTAATATCTCCTAATTAATGTGAATGAACTAATGATCACAATTACGTATATTGCACAAAAGTTTACCTTTAACCTTAACAAAATCAAATTGAAAAAAAAAAAACATTTGAAGATTGCCGATGCAGCAATACTAGGAGAAGATCAAGAAGCTTAAGGATACAAAAGCTAATTACTTTTTCTTTTGACTAAAATTAATTGTTTATACAAAACCGATTATAGTCGCAAAATTAGTGAGAACTGAGAACCCTTTTAGATTTATATATTCTACAAGCTTTTACATGTGAGTTGGTTCATACAGAGTATATATTAATTGTTAGATCATGTGAACCTCCGGCTTAATTTGTACATTTCATATATTGCATTGTTTCAATTCCTACGTTTTATTTTTTTTGGTGCAAAATTCCTACGTTTTATTTGCTACATTAACCACCTATATATTTCCCTGGTCTAGTTTTAATATATATTATTATATAAGGTCACATGCACATACATATATAGCCTTCTTATTTGCTACATTAATTTGTACCATCCATCTTCGATCTAATATATTAAGTACGAAATTGAGATTCTGACAAAGAAGCTTCCATATATATGATGTGACAGAATATCATCTAATATATTAAGTACGAAATTGAGATTTTGTTTTTCGGCCTAATATGAGTGAAGTTTGTGGTTCCTGGCCTAATATGTGCAGTGTAGTGGATCCATGGTGGTTCAGGAAATTAAAAGAATTTTTGGCTTCATATTGGTGTACGTACGTGTTATTGTAATGGGCAGTTTATATCTTTGTAAAATCCTTCAGTTTATATATTTGATTATCGATCGGATCAAAGATGATAATTAAGAGCATTAAGCAAGCTAATTTTGTAAAATGCCACGAGTTATGATGATCTGTTGCTTTAATTCATACTTCTTGAATGGTGGGTTCATAATATTAATTAGTAATCGTTAGATGTTACAGGGTACGGAGTATTTTTAAGGTTAAAATACAGTATGATTTAGAGATCCCATCTATTCTTTGACTTCAGACCGTCGATCAAACCTAAATCCAAAATCAAGCGATCGCAGAAACGGGACCACGCTTCCTCCGCTACGCCTCCCCGCACCCGATCCTCATGTTTAATTTCAGCTACTGAATCGAATCATTCCCCGTCGGGCATGAATCGTGTTTGATATCGATGAATTGATAGGCGGGTTGAATGTAATTTGAATGGATTTATTGTCAATGGAGGCCTTAATTCAAAATTTGATTGAAAAATGAGAAAACCCTAATTCAAAGTACATCGCCAGATATATGACACTCCTATGAAATTGGCTACATTTCATATGATTTCAAGTCTTTGCAATTAAACAATTCGATGCAATTGATATAGTATGGAATATGTTGTTTGCAAAGTTTAACTGTGTGAACCAAACCAATTGATTTGATTATGAACTAAGGAAGTTTGTGAACCAGGCAACAGAGTCCTTGGGATATCTCTTGAGTTTGTCTTTGTAGTCCACAAAATAAAGCCCAAATCTTGATGTGTATCCTCCTGCCCACTCCCAATTATCAAGCAGTGACCATGCAAAGTATCCCTTCACATTACACCCATCTTCCCTGCAGATACATAAATGTTTAAAAAATGCTCAAATTTTATTGAATTATGGAGAATTGGAATAAGTATATACTTGATTGCAGCTAGCAGGTTTTGGAGATAGTCATGGTGATACTTGATCCTCTTCTCATCTTTTAGAGCTTCCTTTATAGGCTTCAGTGGGTTGTTTCCATCATCCATTCCTGCAGATATAGCAAAACCATGTAATTCTAAGATCTCTTTCAAGCTATACAAACTGGGTAGCATCTTTACTCTTTAGTCAAGAAAATTACCGTTTTCAGTGATGATCACAGGCGGGTTTCCGTATCTGTCCTTTATGTAATTCATCAAGCTTCTGATTCCATGGGGCACAATGTATAACCATATAGCATTGGCCTTCAATGTTGGCAAAACACCAAGCACAACCATCAAGATTAATCAACTTTAAGCTGAATCATTTATTCTACATAACAAGATAAGATTCCTTTTCGTTTGCATACCTTATCTCCAATTGGTTTCCCATCATTGCCAAATGCTGAAGATCATCATATAGTCATAAGAAAACAGACCACATGAATCACAAATAGGTTTTAAGGTTTGGGTTAACTTACGAAGAGCGAGATCCCCAGAATCAGAGAGAGTATCCCTTAGCAGAGTGCCTATTAAGTTGGTTTTGTTGTTTCTTACATACCAAGTGGTGTAATGATTTATTCCCACAAAATCCAAGGATCCCTTGAGCAGAGCAGATTCACTAGGTGTAAATCTAGGCAACCGATCTCCTACTCTCGTCTTCATTGAGCTAGGGTAGTCCCCGAAAATCAAGGGCTCAATAAACCTGTCAACCAATTATACATATCTTTAGCTACTTTTTGTCACCATGACAGATTAAAAAAGTTACAATAAGTCAGTTTACCATCCAAATTGGAAGTCTTGAGCTCTCTGAGTGGCATCTATGTCTTCTGTGGAGTTTGTCGCTGGCTCGTACCACATCACATCAAACGACGCTCCAATTGATCCATGTTGTTGCGACTGCTCCACACACAAAAATGTTAGCAAAAAAACATCAATAAAAGTATAAATGTACTAGCTAGTATTTACCTTGTACTTTTTCCTGTAAATATCAACAACGGTAGCATGAGAAAGAAGCATGTTCCGAGCAACAATGTATGGCTCGGTGGCTGAGTTTCCAGCACGGCAGTAGAGATGGAGGAGGATAGAGCAACGTGCTGGTGGATATAGACCCACATCGTAGCCTTGTATTACCACTGTGTGAGGTTCATTGAATGTGATCCAGTACTTTACCCTGTCTCCAAAGTTCTTGAACAGGGTCTCAGCATAGATTGCATAATCATTTCTGTTACAAATAATACAAGAAAAAAAGAACTTAACTCAGTAAGCAAAGCAAATCATAGCAATCAAAAGAACTGGATCTGAACAAGTGTTTGAGTTACATGATTTGGGGGCTGAGCCAACCGTTGTATCTGTCCTCAAGAGCTTGGGGCAAGTCCCAGTGATATATTGTCACATATGGTTTGATCCCTTTGAAACCCAGAACTTGCACAATTTAGATACTTCTAAATTTTGTAACTGCACAGTATTTACTAGCTGTAGTAGAGGTGTTACCCTTAGCTAGCAAAGCATTGATCAGATTGTTGTAATGATCAATTCCAGCCTGATTGATTGCTCCTGTTCCATCTGATTGAGTTTGCCGAGCACGGAATTTGATAATGAACATGTAACAAAATTATGTGAAAACTGCAAGGATTTGAACTTGTAATTGGAGACTTACTGGGGAAAATCCGGGACCAAGAGATAGAGAATCTGTAGGCATCCATCCCCATGTTCTTCATCAGATCTATGTCTTCCTGTTTTCAGGCAGTTAACTGTTAAATGATTTATACCAACAAAAATGAAAGTCATCTAGGAAGTACATATAATGTGGTGATCATGCAATCTTAATTTTAAGACTTAGAAAAACTACCTTATAACGGTGATATTGATCCACTGTAACGTCTGCATTACTGAAATCCACCACTTTCCCTGTGCATACCGATTTGCATTTGAGAAATTACTTTATTGATTTTAGTTTACTAATGAAACAGTCTTAAACAGAAAATCGTTACCAAAGGTGTGGGCAAACTTGTCCCATATACAGGGACCTCTTCCATCTTCCTTCACTGCTCCTTCATACTACAAGTAAATAACCCCCAAAGAAAGGCCAAAATAGAGTGATTAATTCGATTGATAAAATTTATAATAAAAAAGCTGAATACCAATGATTTAATTTTAAAAATATCGATTTAGAATATAATCATGGGAAAGCAACAGACAACAATTTCGCTCACTGCCAAAAAACAAAATAATATTATCTGGAATATTATTATTTGTGGGATATTACTAATTTAGGTACATACTTGGATCGCTACGGGACGGAGTGGGGATAGGTGTGACTTGTGAGTGTGTGAAAGCGTGGATTGTGCTGGAATGCAACGCCTAAGAAATACCGGTTGCAATTTGAAGAGTTGCCACGTGTAAAGAATCTCCGCATTAGCTAGTCACGGGTAAGGATTACCCGCCATAATATAAATCAACAGCTTTCGAATGACCAAACTACCCCGATCTTAAACTTTTCTGCGTTTTCAGACACTTCTAGTTGCTTCACAATTTGTTATTTACGCTAAGTGTCTACAATAAATTAAGCAAAGTAAAAAGGGGGGAAATATATTTTCCTAAAGTAGGAAAGAGTAAAGAAATTTGCCAACTTTTCCTTGAATTACTGCAATGCGTCCGGAATTCAAATTTTCTAAATTTGAAATTATACTACTCCCTCGTTTAAGAACTTCATGGTAGAATAAATCAACGAGTCAATTAATATCATGTAAATTGCCACAAATTAGCTGGTACAAGATTCAGTTAGGTCAAATTAATTCTCACATTTGATGCTATTTTTTTACTCGTATATCTAAATGAATTGAGCCAATCGCGCGTCAGACGTGACCAGAAAATCCCTCATTTACTCTGTTTTGGTCAGACAAAAATGGAGAGACGAGAATCGTACCTGATACGCCGCAGAAGCGGTGCCGAAAACAAATCCTCGGGGAAAACTGTTTCTACTGATGTCCAGTTGAGCGAGACACGCCCCGAGATGAACAACGAGCAACAAAACACAAGCATACACAGATTTTCCCATTCTCGATCGACCGATTTTACAAATCAAGCATGCGAGAAACTTGAGAGGTTCAATTACTGATCTTCGATCAATCGATCGGTTCAATCGGTGAATTAAGTAAAAGGCATTTGATGGATGTATATATAGAGGTGGAAGATTAAAGTAAGTGATTAGTGGATTAGTGATGATTGATGGGGGATAAGAATAGAGGGAGGTGGGAAAATGGGTTGGTTGTAGTGGTGGCGATGTTGAGCGGTGGAGAGTGGGGCTGCCGAAATGCTTGAAAATTGAAATGTTTCCGAGTTTATTTATTTTTTGGTCTGGAAAATGAATTTTGTAGGGATTAAATTGGGGGTGGATTTGGGAGTTTACTTTATACAGAAAGACTACATATAAAGAGTTGTTTCTTGCGTTCACACTTTCTCCGTTTTTAATCTGTTTCGCAAACGTCGTGAGTTTGATGTTAGTTGCACGATATATGATTTAATTTTTATTTTTTTTCAAAGAGGTGATGCTGAGAATTCCGCTAACAAGATTTGTTAATATTTTTTTTGGGTATGAAGATATTTCAATATTTTAGTGTAAGTGAGGGAATATTTGCGTGTCTTATTCATATTTTTATGAAATTAAGGCTCTGTTTGGCCAACCTGAGGTTTTTAGGAATAAGTACTTTATATTTGATAAATAGGTTTAACAACATCTCCGAGAGGAAGATAGATCTAAAATTCCAAACACTGGATATGCTTAAGAGATGCCAAAATCGACAAATCTCCCACTGTCTGTTGGCAAATCGACCCAAAATCTAAAAGTCCAATAGCTTTTCTGGGACTTTTTCAGTGGAATGGAGCTCTGGAAAAGCATCTAGAGAGAAGAGGAGACAAAACGATTCAAAATTTGCTCCTTGTAGATCGAGATGCATGCAAAGGAAACCACATTGATTGGAGGGAGGAAGAGTACAGAAGAAGGAGAATTTTTGAGATTTTTCAATATTAAAATTAATATTATTTGAATACATATTTCAAAATTTAGAAACCTACTTTTGTGAGTAAAACCTCTTTATCAATAACAAAGTATTTATAATTATGATGGCCAAATAAACCCTAAGTGTGTGACTATAGAATAATTCGGACAATTACATGAGTTTCCAAAATTGTAAATTTATAGTTTATACTTTCGATGAAACCTTAATATTTTGTAATGCATATGTTTAAAAAACATATATACAAGCGAATGGTACGTAGGGCAAAAGTAATTATTGGTAACTAGCGGTAATGTATCAATTATTAAGTTATTTTTTGGTCGATATCAATTGCTAAGTTACTAAAGTTATTGTACGTATGTGAAAAATTGCTTTAGGATTCAGATAGAAGTTTCATCTTATTAGTTAACCAAACTCATGTTGATCGATGAATGATCATATAACAAGTATATATCATGTAAAACTATAGTAAGGAAGAAGATCTCGTACTGGCCAAATTTGAATCGGAACCGGAACGGGTCAAATCCTAAACTAGAGTTGATCGGAATCGGACCGACGATTCAAGATTCCGGTTTAAACTAGATACCTTTGAACCGCCGAACCAACGGTTAACCCGGTTCGAACCGACAATTTTTTAACCGGCGGTTCGAATTGTCTTGAACCGCCGGTCAACCCTTAAAATTTAATTAAAAAATACTTTAAATATTACTAACAATTTGGTTAAAAAACATTATTAAGTAAGTTAATAAGGTAAGGTTAATATTAGATTTTAAGTCAAAATCTAATAATTTAAGTTAAAATAAACAAAATACTTTTTATTTTTTTGGGATTTTATTCTAATTTTTCTAGAACCGGATTTCGAACCAGGTTAAAACTGGCGATTCCAGATTTCTTGATTCAAGGTCCCATTGAATCTTGAACCGACAGTTATTGAACTGAAACCGCCAATTTGGTGAACCATGTAGATGACTAAATAGATCTAAGTTCCTAAAAAGTTTATATTTGATAAAATCACAATTTGTTATTTACGCTAAAGTATATATATTTTCCTAAAGTAGGAAAGAGTAAAGAAATTTGCCAACTTTTCCTAAATATTAATCCCTCGTTTAAAAACTTCAAGGTAGAATAAATCAACGAGTCAATATCATGTATTTGTGAGATCTTTGTCAGTGATTAGCACCCAACGCAAAGTTTGAGATAGGTAAGCGTAATTCATTTATCACTTTCGTTTTTCTCTATCACATCATCTCGTTAACCAATAATCTAGATTTTAGATTTTTGATCTGTTGTATGTTGTATGTTGATTGTGATATGATATTATCGTGTTTGTTTGGATTTCACGTTCATGTCACTTTTCTTCCTTCCATGCAAAGTTACAAATGCGAATCTAGGCAGCCTCTGGAAGAAGACCAAGGCCTTCTACGACATGCTCGACAAGGACCAGATCACCGTCGTTCTTGAAGATGTGCTTAATTAATAAAGCCCCGTTCTTTCTGATATAATAAAGCTCTACCTTTCGATCTCATTCAAGACTGCAATCAAATTAACCGAACAATAATTAACAAACGGAATATGTTACTTGAAAAGAAATTTCCTCGAACCCAATTAAGTTCCAATGTAAAACCAGAGCTGGGCTGGCCTGGATCCTAGCTTCTTATTCAAGTGAAAGATTGTTGTTGAATCAAAGTACACATGGCTCTAGCCCTGGATTGCAATTGTCATATATCCAAGGATTCAGGAGAAGGAAAAATTAGAGAGGAATAGAGAAGGGAAAGAGAGGTAGAGAAAGGATAGGTTGATTCTTTCACTCGGAGAAGGCTTATAATAGTTATATACAGGCAAAACTCCACTCAGAGATTTTTATTAAATTTATATATCTATCGTTGAGTGAAACAATAAAGCACCATTTTTTTAAGTCTAAAAAATTTATTATCGCCTCAACTTTCTAAATTTTAAGAAAACCATCCCTTAGCTTTTCTTATGAAATTTGTCACTCACGCAATATGAACCGTATATAATATGGAGTAGGTTGTGCAATAATATTTGTAGCTAGCCTAATTGTGTGATCAACATTAATATTGAATGAATGTTGCTATTTTGATGGTAAAACTGGCGCGGTTTTAATTAGAGAAAATAGAATTCTATTTGTAGGTTGTGTTCTATAGGAATTATTTTTACGTGATGATTTAGAATTCAATAGTAATCGGATGTGGACTCCCAATTCACTAGAAAGTGTTCCATTTCCAACATGAAGAATCAATATTAAAACTCCTCTGGTCATCTCTTATTTTAAGCTTTGACGAACCACTAATTTATTTAATAAAAATATTACGGGTATTGATGCCTTACTTAAATAAAAAGTACGGAGTACTAGATTGAATAGTCTACCCTTTGTGTCTACAAATGATAATCAAATTGAATAAAAATAATAAAACCCAAATTATAAAAATATCAAATTCGATGCTATCTTCAAACGACATTTCATATATGTATAAATTATAAAAACATGTTCGATCAGGGCGATTTCATCTAATAATTAGAAAATTGTCTCATTGGTCCTTTAGAGACCCACGTACGATTCTGCATATGACTATACTTTATAATATATTTTGGATAAATGATGTAAACTAGTTTATTAGATTAAAATAAACAAAAGTTAAAATTGTTAATAATACAATTGCAATAGCGAGAATGATTGAAAACCGGATGATCACTTATAGAAGAGACCTATACAAAACAAATATTTCAATTATTCTTCTCCAACACAGACTTTTTTTGTGTCAAAACTTATTTAGACTAATGAGAGAGAGACAGGGAACCACTATTCTCTTCCATATAAATGTAGTGCTAATACTAGGACTTTATTTTATTTATAGGCTTCAATACTTTGGCTCCGTTCGGGAAATTATTTATAAACCTTTTCTAAATAAAAAATATTTTTCTTAACCTTATACAATTTTCAATACCTCACAAATTTTAAATTTTAAAACTATTTAAAAAAAAAACACATTATAAATAATAAACATCTTCTACCATAAACCCTTTATTCAAATTCCATATCTCACATATCATCACACGTTCCCGTTTAACTAATGGAATCTCTTATTAATTTAGCAATGTCTCATTTTCTTGTTCCCTAACAAAAAAAAACATTATAAATTCTAATTGAGCAGATTACTAGAATATATGATTAATTGTGGTGTTCCATAACACCAAAATAAAATTGTACAATATAAAATCTTTTTCTTAAAAATAAATATAATATAAATTCTAATTGAACAAATAACTAATTCCTTTCCAATTTTCCATCTAAGTACGCACCATTCCTAATCCTTTTTTTTAACGTTACCAACATAATCGAACACTTCCAAGTTTCATATATAAGTAAGAGTGATCAATTATCAATGATATTAAATCACTCATGTTAGCTATAAGATGCTACTAATAAGTCATCTACAAGCCTGTTAATTTATTTATGGAGTGATGTTAACAATCTTGTATATGTATATATATATACGTCTCATTATAGAAAGAAATTTGAAATTCTATGTGTATGTACATATATAACCGTTATGAGCTACTCTCTTTATATCACAATACTTGTCTTTCTAGCTTTAAAATTTTGTTTTAATATATTTGTCTTTTTCGTATTTTTTGCATCTTTTTTACATATATGTCCTTATAGTTTTTAGCACTTTTTAATTAATGAGAGAAGAATTATTAATAATTATATTGAAAAAAGTAACAAAATAAAGTAATAAATAGAGATATACTTGTACATTTCGTACTCTCTTTAATTAATATATGTACATAAAAAAAAAACAAGTATTGTGATACATAGCCACATAGGGAGTATTTGTTAAAAATGTATATACATTGTATAAATTTTAAAAAATCTATATTCTTAATCGATACTAAAAACGACTTTATATAGAATTTAGTATTTACACGGTATAAAATTTGTTTTTGCACCAGATTTGTGCGCTATAACCGACTTTTTAACCAGACTTTTAGATGTCTAGGTTAAGAAGTCCAATTTTTCTTACATTAAATTATCTTTCTAACCTGAACTTGATTAGAAAGTCTATTTTATGTGTAGCTCATAATTGGGCCAAAAATTATATTCTTAACTACGACGAATGAGCGGTGTGGGAACAAATTTTGTGGGGTCCAAACATGATTCCCGTTTTATAAGTGCATGCTTTTTATACGTGACCTAAATGGGTTTTTTTTGTGTGAAAATGACCTAAATGGTTGTAGTTCTATTGGAGTTGGAAATATCGTATGAAGAGTTGAATAATAAAAATTTGTGGTGAAGATTATATTTCTCTCTCTCCATATCTATTTATATATATATTTTTTTTATAATTATCAAGAATCTGCACTCAGTCAGATTAGACGAAGAACAGAGTAACAAGGACAACGAGAGAGAAAACAAGGAGAATTTCTTGTTTCATTGAATCTCTTAAGAGAGAGAGAGTGAGAGGTTACAACTGCTATTTAAAGCTAATGCTACTCTAACTGACTTGCTAACAACTCTAACAAACTATGCCACATCAGTGACAATCTAACAACCTAATGCCACGTAGGTGACAAATACATATCACCATATATTCAATAGACCCCCCCCAAGCTGGACTGGGGAAGGCAAGGCCAAGCTTGCGAGATAAGAACAAATGTTGTTGAGCACCAAGGGGTTTAGTAAGAACATCCGCCAGTTGAAGATGAGAAGGAACATGCACAGTGGAGATGAACCCATATTGCACCATGTCACGAACAAAATGGCAATCGATCCGAAGGTGTTTGGTGCGCTCATGGAAAACAAGGTTAGCAGCTAATTGTTGGACAGCTTTATTGTCACAATGAAGTGGGATTGGAAGAGGAACATAAATACCAAAATCCTGCAAAAGGCCTTCCAACCAAACTAGTTCACTAGCAGTCTGGGACATACTTCTTTACTCACTCTCAGCAGAGGATTTGGAAACAGTTTTCTGTTTCTTAGTTTTTCAAGAGACAAGAGAAGTCCCAAGAAAAACACAGTACCCGGTAAGTGAACGACAAGTGAAGGAGCAACTTCCCCAATCCGCGTCACTGTAAGCTGTGATAGACAAAGGAGAATCTCTGGGATAGAACAGAGAAGCATGAATGGTACCTTTAAGGTAGCGCAAGAGATGCAGAGCAACGTCCATATGAGGCACGCGAGGGGAAGAGAGGAATTGACTTAATTGTTGAACACAATATGAGATATCAGGGCGGGAGAGTGTTAAGTAAAGAAGACGACCCACCAAGCGTCTGTAGCTCTCAGAATTAGATAAAGGCTCTCCAACATCAGGCTGCAAATGTAAGTTCCTCTACATAGGAAATGAAGCCGACTTGCAGTTCAAGAGGCCAACATCTGTGAGTAGATCGAGAACATATTTCCTCTGATTAAGCCGAATGCCATCACCACTGCGAGCAAGTTCAAGACCAAGAAAATACCGAGCAAAACCAAGGTCTTTAATGGTGAAAGCCTTATCAAGAGAAGCCTTGGTAGCTGAGATAGCATCAAGATCATTGTCAGTGAGAAGCATATCATCAACGTAAACAAGCGCCACAGTAAGAGATCCAGAAGAACGCTTGAGAAACAAAGAGTAATCCTGCTTGGATTGAATAAAGCCCAAGTGCACAAAATGCTTTGTGAGTTCAATGTTCCATTGTCGGCTGACCTATTTGAGCCCATATAGGGACCTCTTAAGCCGACAAACTTGTCCAGGCAATGCTTTAGAATACCCCAGTGGATATTAGCTTGAGGTTAGTCGATATTACATCATCTAAGAGGGCCCAATTCTATTTCATGTATATGGAGATAGTCTTAAATTGCCCATAATTTTTTGTGACCATTAGATTATTTCAGTATAAAAGTCCATAATCAGATAGACCAAACATACTAACTAATTAAAGCCAAAAAATAAAACCGAGTAAAAAGAATAAAATATGTTATAGCACATATGTTTTGCTACTACTTTTTTTTTTATTTTGTTTTGTTACTACTTATTTCTTCACTTTTTTATCTATTTGATTTTCAATAAATGGTATTCACATGGACTAAAAATAGTTGAAAATTACTTATTGTAAATGGTTGTATGAAACAAACAATCTTCGTTAATGAAAGAATATGACAATGTGAATAGTGAATATAACAACATCTTATAAAAAAATATAGAATATAGCAACAACTCTCAATCTGTTTTCTTTTTATTATAGTATCACTTCAATTATTCATTATTTTTTATACGAAAAGAAAGTTGATTTCATGACAACAAATCTTGAGTTCTTCATATATATTATTACCAAACATAGAAATCCGGACATGAAATAGCGAACTGATCGGAAATGTACACATTTGTTGAATGTATGGTTTTAATGAAGAACTATGACAACTCGCAAGTCATGAATTTTGTAAGCTTTTTTGTACATTTTGTAGCCACTTTTATTAATACGATTTCTATTTAACGTCCGAGTGAAATTGTTATTTCACGTCCCGTTTCGTTCGTCACGGATCAAAGGTATTCGTCTGTGACGGACCATTGAACTTCGTCCGTGACAGACAGATCCCTTTGGTCCGTCACAGACGAATCAATATTAACTACCGAGCTTTGTCCGTGATGGACCATTGAGCTTCGTCCGTGACGGAGCTTGATTAGTTGTATGCTGATCCTATATCCTGCTATATATCTTATTTTTATTATATATGTATGTCATGTGAACAAATGAAGTTTTCTATTCTATGTTCTTAGGGTATAGATTAATCCTTTTTATTTTGAAAATTATTCCCTAAAAGAGAATGCTTAAACTCATCTAAAAAAAATTAAAATTCCTAAAATAATAACACTTAATCAGAACTTTCTAAAATAAGGTTCTTAACCTATACATTAGGTATATATGTTAGAAAAACCCTTATATTTATTATATATGTATGTCCCGCTCACCTTTTCATCTATATATGTCAAGTGAATATGATGTGATGCATATACATGTTTGATGTATTGATTTCATTTATGGATCTTATAATTGGTAAGGTTAATTGTGATCAGCCACCAGCCCAAATGTAACTTTCTTCCTTCCAATTTCAGAAAACGCGTCTAGACAATTAATTCTCCTCCTCTCTTTTGGTGGTTGAAAACTCGCAATCGTTGTAACCAAATACGGAGTAAGAAGTTTCAGATTCAAGTGAAATAGGTATCCATAAAAGAGGGAAATTAAACTAGCTAGCTAGAAAGAATTACTCACCATTGATTTTTATAAAAGAAAGGGTGCAAATTTTATGTCATTTTCTTTTGTTTAATTTGTATGGTGAAAATGTGAAATTTTATATCATGGGAGATAATTAATCGGATACTTCAAGTCCAAACTGAAATCATATTGAGGAACTAAATCAAACAAAGGGAAAATTAAGGGGAAATCGTAGATTGGGAATAAATCTAATTGTCGCATAGTGCGTTTTAATATCCAAATGATACTTTAACGGTAAGATTTCAACGGGTTGATAGAATGGGAGTGGTATCGGGTTTAATTATTTTTAACACATATATAAAATTGGGTTTCACCTTATTACATAAAAGCTTAAGCTAGTATGTAGGGGCTTTCTCATTTTTTATATATGATTTAATGTTCAATTGGTTTTTTGAAGTGGGATGGCTCACTTTCCTCCAACACGCCCCCTCAAGTGGTAATTAACATGGTCTAGTTAACACTTGACCTATTTGTTTTTAGGTGTCTTGCATCTCAATCTCTTTATAGCTAGCTCTGTTTTTATTTGTTTGTTTTCCCAGGAAAATTCGGACCCGCGAACCGAATCTGCTCTGATACCATGTAAGATTCCAACGGACCGATAGAATGAGAGCGGTGTCGAGTTTAATTATTTTTAACATATATATAAAGTTGGGTTTCACCTTAACAAAAACCTTGTTATGATACCATGTAAGATTCCAATGGGCCGGTAGAATGGGAGCGGTGTCTGGTTTAATTATTTTTAACACATATATAAAGTTGGGTTTCACCTTACTACATAAAAGCTCGTTGGAATCTTACATGGTATCAGAGCAGGTTCGGTCCGCTAGTCCGAATATTCCTAGAAAAAACAAACATACAAAATAAAAAACAATGTTAGATATAAAGAGATTGAGATGCTAGACCTATAAAAATAAACAGATCAGATCAGGCTAGTTACCACTTGAGGAGGCGTGTTAGAGTATCCCACATTGGTGGGAAGGGTATAAATTTAACAATATATAAGAAGGGAAAAAAATCCCTACATATTAGCTTAAGCTTTTATGTAATAAGGTGAAACTCAACTTTATATATGTGTTAAAAATAATTAAATCCGACACCGCTTCCATTCTATCGATCCGTTAGAATCTTACATAAACATCAATGTTTCATTTGGTGCTTATTTTTAACCAATATGACAACTCAAAGGTTTTACGTGGATCAATATGGACCATCTCTTAGAAACAAACTACATGTTATTATTAATTGGAGAATATTCTATTAGTGAGATACAAGTATCATGTGTTAGCTAACTTATTACCACCATGTTAGTTTAATCTTAATCTAGTCAGAAATTGCAAACCTAATTTTGTATATGCTTAAAACCAATGAGGCGGGAATTAAGTTATGTAATTGCGAATAAAAGGTTAAATAACATTAGTAAAATTGATAAAGATAGATAACTGAATACTGTAACTAGTAGTATAAAACTATAAATATATAATTGATGTACAAGAAGACAACATAAAACTTAATTATCCCCGTTCAATTTCTCTCTTACAAGGCGCAGAAATCTGCTCCCAATCCAATCGTTCCATAACAAGGAAATAGCTCAACAGTCAACACCATTGGCACCATTTGTCAACTGCATAAGACTGAAATTTGCACATATCCTAGTTGGCTCTGAAATGGATACTAAAATGGAGGATGTCGTCTAATTAAACAAATTACTCCCTGTGATCATATTCATTTCTTCTAGCATTTATGTTCATAAATGAGCATCACCAAAGTTTAAAAAGAAAAGAAAAAATTAACACGTACTCCGTAAATGATATTCACATGGTAGATATGGAAGTTTTATTATATGTTGCCAGTGACATTGACATTAATATGAACTAGTTTAAATCACTTGGAATAATAATTTTAAAAAAAGAACAACAGCCGATTAATAAATATGGAAGTTTTAATATGCTACACTTGCTCTATGCTACGTTGCTGCAGCAAGGCTGTTCCAAACTTTTAGTGGACTCTAGAGCAGAATAATAAGTAAGGTCTTAATAAGTATAAAAACAACACTTAAATAATTTATTTATTATTTGGTTTATAGAGGTAGATATATAAAATAATTGGAAAATGTTATATAAGATAATTACATAAAGCATGTCCTAATAAGAATTTAATGTTGTTAGAATAATGAAGATAAGTCAAAATGTGTTCATAATATATATTGAAAATATTTGTTCATAAATTTTTGCTAGCTTGTTTGTTCATTTATTAGTACTTATGTGTTCTTATGTTTATATTGTGTGCAAAAATATTTGTTTGTGTGTGCATTTATCGTCACTTGTGTGTGCTTATATTTTATATATACTATGTGTTCATTTATGTTTTAGGAAAATGAATAGCTATGTGTATATTTATTATTACTTATGTGTACATAAAATTTGTACTTTGTGTTCATAAAACTTGTACAATGTAAATATGATCACTTGGATGCATGAGAATAAATATATAAACACATATACGCGTATTTTACATGTTTATGAATCTTATTCAGCCTGTCATAAAACTTATATTATGTATTCATAAAACATATGCACGCATAAATGGCATAATTAAAATATATGAATACACAATACAATTTTTTTTTAAAAACAAATAATGATGTTCGATCGAGTATGTATCGAGTGAGAATATGCGGAGTATTGATTGAAAATGATAATTTATATGATGCAATAAGTTAGCGAAAGTGGTGGACAAGCAAGGGAACATATTAAGAGGAATAAATTTTAATTTTATGATGTTACACTCTATGAAATCTTAGTAAACACTAGAATCAAACAAAGATTAGGTAAATCTCCATTGGAGGGAAAAGAAGAACTCGAGAGAGAAGTTTGTTACAATCAGAAAATCAACTAGCTACAGAAGGACAAAGAGTTTGTTATATTTGTTCTCTGTCACGTGAGAGGCATGTGAGTCTACTACCATACACATCTGTCCATATCCCTCCCTTCAAGTTGGACTTGAGTCAACAGACACAAGACCTAACTTGGAAGCCAAAAAATGGTGTTGCTGCTCACCAAGAGCCTTGATAAGCACATCTGCAAGTTGAAGTTGAGAGGAAACATGTGCAGTGGCAATGAACCCGGATTGAACTTGATCTCTGATATAATGGCAATCAATATTGAGATGCTTTGTGCGTTCATGATAAACAGGATTTGCAGCTATGTGTTGAGCTGCCTTGTTGTCACAATAGAGAGTGATGGGAAGGGAAATAGGAACCTTGAGATCTGCAAGTAACCCAACATCCCAGACAAGTTCACTAGCAGTGGTTGACATAACTATGTATTCGGATTCAGCAGAACTCTTGGAAAAAGTTTTCTGTTTCTTAGTCTTCCAGGAAACTAATGAATTTCCCATAAACACACAATATCCAGTCAATGAATGCCCAGAAAATTGACAACTCCCCCAATCCGCATCACAGTATGCAGACGGCTGAAGAGAGGCTTGAGAAGGATAGAATAAACCAAGATCAATTGTGCCTTTAAGGTACCTGACAACGTGCATAGCAGCTGCAAGATGAGGTACCCTTGGAGAGCTGACAAACTGGCTCAGGTGTTGAGCTGCATAGGAGATGTCTGGCCTTGTAAGGTTGAGATACAACAATCGACCAACAAGACGCATGTATACCTCATGATCTTCTAATAAAGACCCTTGATCAGTAGACAATTTAAGTCCTCTCTGAAGAGGAAACTTAGCAGATTTACTATCAACCATCTTGGTATCTGTTAAGATATCAAGAATATACTTTCTCTGATTAAGCAATGTACCACTAGATGATCTAGCAACCTCAATACCAAGGAAATATTGAATGGCCCCTAAATCCTTGATGGTAAAAGCTGTGTGTAAAGCAGCCTTAGTAGCCGTGATCTCTGCAGCATTGTTGTCTGAAATGAGCATATCATCTACATAGACCAATGCCACTGTAATCAATCCTTGAGAAGTCTTAACAAAGACTGAATAATCATGTTTAGACTGAATAAAACCAAGCTGGAGAAGTAACTTTGTAAGCTCAAGATTCCATTGTCTTGATGCTTGTTTAAGACCATATAAAGACCTTTTAAGATGACGAATCTGTCTAGGAGAACCTTTGATATACCCTGGAGGTAAAACCATGTAAACTTCCTCATCTAAATATCCATGTAAAAAGGCATTATTTATGTCTAGCTGGTGAATAGGCCAGTTATGTGCAATAGCAAGAGCTAGAAAAATTCTAACAGAAGGCCACATGTAAAAATGTATGCTTATAATCTTTACCTTCTACCTGATTATAACCTTTAGCTACTAATCGAGCTTTGTACCTTTCCATTGTCCCATCTGGACGAAATTTAATCTTGAAAATCCATTTACAACCAATGGCAACCTTATCTATAGGCAAAGCAATCAAATCCCATGTATGATTAAACTCTAAAGCATCCAGTTCCATTTGCATAGTTGCCACTCACATGCAACAAGCTAAGCTAGATGGACATTTATTATCAATTTAATGTATTATTGTGTTTTTAAAACAATTATTCTTTCTAAGTGATGGACGAGTAGGTCCGTTTTCTCCCTGTATATATGTAAATTTGATATCCTCTTATTAATTTTGATCACACATTTTGTTCATATAATGAGAATCTTGTTTGAATTATTGTTCAGCAATTGGAATATATGCACGTGGGTTGTAACTTTGCTTTTGTGTGAAACGTCAAATTTTGGCTAATATCCTAATACGGAGTGTAGAAGATGGAAACTAGCGAGTACATAAATGATAGTGACATACAATAAACTTGAACCCCACGTAGTATTATAAGAGTAATGTTTTTTTTTTTCCTTATAAGAATGGATCACATGATTCCCAACTTATAACTGCTTATTACATGTGTTTTTTATCCAATTTAAATTACACATTATATAATTGAACGTGCTATATTGGTTGAATCCTTATGTTAAATCCATTTATGTATCATCTACTCATGCTGCACATTTAACCCATTAATTTCTTCTACCCATTACGTACGTGCAATTTGAATTGGGGAATCTATTGACAAAGACGTATAACTGCTTGTTTAGTTAGATTTAAGAATCAAAAACTAAAATTTCTATAGAGCAAGACAACATTTCTTACCCAATTATAATATTGGGTACGGTTAAGATAAAGGTAAAAATAAGCTTATCTGAATAGTACATGATTATGTACACCCTCAACGATTTCCTCAATATAAATTTCAATCGATTATTTGTTCGAATTGAGTTGCCGGACAAATCTTTCTTTATTTAAGTTCAACATTTCAAGTTCAACATAGCATCCTTCTTGTCGTGTTTGTGTAGTGTCATATCAAGTTCAACATTTCGCCAATTATCCCTAAGCTAACACAATAAGCAATGTATGCACTGTAGAGATTTATATTACTGTAATCTTTAAATTGGGTGAATAGTTGGGTTGACCGACTAAAGCTAAAAATGATGTTACCATTTGGGCCTCTAATTTTGGCCGAATAGGATGGCACACATTTAGTCCATATCAAGCCAGTCTACTCTTTGAATATATTAAAAATGGGTTTTAGTGATTTGCTCGTTTAATGGGTTTCAGTTAGAAAATAAAAATACTAATATAAATTAACCACGTGAAAAGAAAACATTTTAAAACTATGTTCTAAAGAAAAAATAAAATAAAATAAGTGGAACAACCTTTCCTCACTATTTTAGAGAGTCTTTGCCCTTGTTTTTGCTGTTGTTCTATTTTTTCCCTTCCTCTTCACTGCAAATTTCTGCAGATCCACCACCTGGATCCCTTCTAACCTGCGCATCGTCCTACGTATACTCACCTCTTTTTACTTCTCTTGTTCCCTTCTGTCCTTTACTGATTCGATTTCACTGCTCCCTTTCAACTTTTCATCTTGTATTTGTCACTAATAAACATCTTTTTTTGTGTGGTTAAATCACTAATAAACATCTGGTTACTTGCTATTCCTGTTTCGCCTCCTTCTTCAATTCACTCTTGTTTCTTTTTTCTTTTTAATTCGATCTGCTCGTATATTAAGTTTAAATTGGCCTTATGTTTGTCACGTTGAATTTAGATTACATATTTACATGTATGTGTTTCCCCTGAAATTAAGGTTCTTCGATCGGCTTCCCATTTTCTATTTGTACTCTTACAATTCTTAGTCTCTGTTTTATCAGTCCTAAAATTCATTTGTTCGAATTTGTCTTGCATAGTGAGCTAGAGGTACTGATGATTTTACAATATTCTCCCTTTTGAAAGTGTCATCTTTCATACTGCATAAGTATTTGTCATGTATGGGCATTAGAGGGTATAAATAGTTATGTATATGTGTAATTAGGCTTATTATGAAAATAATAATAAATTGTCTTTCTCCTAATCTCTCCTCTTTGCATCTCTTCCCTACGCCCTCTTCATCTGTCTCCTTCTTTCCCTTTCCCCTCTAATTCTTGTCAGAGCCACATACTTGCGATCAATTTCTTGATCCGTATTCCCCCTCTAATTTTTGTCAATCCCCTTTTGGGACATGACAAATGGTGTTGCATCAATTTTTTTTTTTGAGTGAAGCCATATGATATTTTGAAATATTTAACTTGTCCTCTTAATTATCAAACGTAATATTTATGCCAATTGGGGTAATTAATAGCAAGGGACGCCACATTTAAATGGAATTCCTTCCGTAAAATTCACATCTTTTATAATCCATTAATTAATAGTGTGTACATAAGAAGACAGTGAGCTAAAAAACTCATAAAACGATTCAGGGACCGATCTATATCACTAGGTTAGATAGGGACTTGGGGGTACATTCGTATATATATTCTTTTTAGACTCATTTGTTAAAGTCCGGTGGACCGATAAATGGGTAACGTGTCAGTCCGTGCGCACATGCGCGTATGTGCCTAGCATATAAGCCCAGTGGAGTTCCATCCTAAAATCAATTGGCAATAGGAGGAGTAGTCCACTAAGCTTATATACTAGGCTATTTAATCCCAACTTTTCGATGTGGGATGGGTTATCTTCACATCATTCACACTACTTGGAATAATCCTGATTTTATTCTCCCCTCTATTGTCTTCAATTAGTTCTCATCCTTGCCTCAAATTTACTAATTTATATTGTTATTTTTTGAAGGATGAGATTCTCGGGTTTAGTATTAGTGGTGGTGGTGGTGATGACGACGACAATGGAACTACGGGCGGAAAACCTTAAGCAGGTGCAAGAGTGTAGGATAACCATCTTTAAGATGACCGACTGCTTTGACTATGTGACCGGAAAAACCATATCACCGACAATGAATTGTTGCAAGGAGGTGAATACGACGGCTCAACAGCAGCGCAACAAGGGCTGCCTATGCAAGTTTATTGCTCTGGTCCATCAAGGCTACCCAGAGACCACCGAATACCACATCCAGGAAGCCAGGCTAACCCGCCTCCCGTCTGCTTGCGATCTCCACAACATCGACGCAAGCACTTGCCCTAGTATGTACTTCATTAATCTCCTTTTCTTTTCCTCTTTATCTTAAAATCTTACAAAATAAAACTATCTTTTGTTATTTACTCCGGCCAATATTGTAGAATTTGGCCACATTAACATTACCACTGCGCACGTTGCTGCGGGACTCCCTCTCCACATCGAAGTTGTCGCAGTGCTAGCCATGATGGCCTTCCTCCTCCTTTTATGATAATCTTTTCACATGCTACATGCAGAAATAATTGAACTTCTTAGTACTGATTTCTTAGTGAACAATCCTTATATGATATTAGTATTACTGTGAGTATAGCAGATGAAACAATTAAGTGTTGCAACAAGTAAATAATTATGGAGATAGAGCGTCTTGTGGAGGTATTTGATTTGAGTTTACCCTACATACTGGTATATAATATATGGTGGAATTGAATATTTTCCTCGACTCCCGGAATTTTAATATGATCTCAATTCCATTTAATACTATCATCTTTTGATATGTTTCCCCATTTGCGATTTCATCACCAATTAATATATTTATAGAGAAACTTATGACCTTTAATTACAGCTTTGAGAACACTTATTTTTACCTTTATCTTAACCGTACCCAATATTATAATTGAGTAAGAAATGTTGATTGTTGTCTTGCTTTACAGGAAATCATTCTAGTTTTTGGTTTCTAACCCTAACTAAACAAGCAGTTATACGTCTTTGTCAATAGATTTCCCAATTCAAATTGCACGTACTTAATGGGTAGAAGAAATTAATGGGTTAAATGTGCAGCATGAGTAGATGATACAAAAATGGATTTAGCATAAGGCTTCAACTTGTATAGCACGTAAAATTATGTAATGTGTAATCTAAATTGAATAAAAAACACATGTAACAAGCCGTTGTAAGTTATCCATTCTGATAGAAAAAAGCATTTCTCTTATGATAGTACGTGGGGTCCAAGTATATTGTATGTCACTATCATAGTATCATTTATTTACTCGCTACTTTCCATCTTCTACACTCCTTATTAGGATATTAGCCAAAATGTGACGTTTTACACAAAAGCAAAATGTGTGATCAAAATTAATAAGAGGATATCAACTTTACATATTGGGAGAAAACGGACCTTACCAATTATAAAATCTAATTATAGGATTTTACTTTATTTTTCTAGAACCGGATTTCAAACCGGGTTAAAATTGGCGGAAAAATGTCGGACCGGATCCGACGGTTCCGGATTTTCATGATTTAAGGTCCCATTGAATCTTGAACCGATAGTTATTGAACCGGAACGACCAATTCATGAACCATGTACATGACTAAATAGATCTAAGTTCCTAAAAAGTTTTAATTTATTTAAATAAGAGAGATATAATTTCCAACTAAATTGATAGATATAGTTTTACAAGTATAACTCATAAGCATGACATTTATTGATCACGAAATCACGAATTTAATTTCCCTTTCCATTGTAATGGCCTAATGTCTACTATAGACAACAAAATTAATTAACAAGCCATGTGAACTTGTAACAAACCGTAATGTGATATTATATCCAGAAATTAATAACATGGCCATATATTTATACAAAAGAATCAGATGTTTTTTATTTTTCGAGTACGGTTTAGGTCCAGATTCAAGGTCTTATTGAACCTTCAATTGACGACTCATGAACCAAAACCGTCGATTTATAAACTTTGTATGGGACTAACTAGTTCTAAGTTCCTAAAAAGTTTAAATTAATTATATAAAAGAGAAGTAATTTCTAACTAAATTGATAGGTTTAGTTTTACCTACACAACTCATAAGGATGACATTTCTTGATAACAAAATCACGAGTTTGATTACCCCTCTTTTTTACGAAGGTTCTTTGTACACTATAATTTTTTTCTTGGTACACTACAGTTTGAAACGCAGAAATATTGCTTAAGCAATATATCCGCGTTTGAGGATAAATTGTACCCAGAAATTGTGGTTTGGTACTAGGATGAAACGCAGGTATTTTGCTTAAGCAAAATACATGCGTTTCAAATTTTTTGTATTTTTTATATTGAAACGCAGGATCCCTGCTTAAGCAGGGATCCCGCGTTTCATCCTTTTCTTCTTTTAAAAAAAAAAAAAAAATTGAAACGCAAGATCTTTGCTTAAGCAAAGATCCTGCGTTTCATCTTTTTATTTTTAAATTGAAACGCAAGATCTTTGCTTAAGCAAATATCTTGCGTTTCGTCTGCTTTAAGTGAAACGCCCAGCGTTTCGTCTCGTCTCCTTCTTCTTCCCCTTCTAGGTTAGCCGCCGCCGCACCCCCCTAAACCCATATTCCGATCATCCCCCCTCCTCTTCTTCTTCTTCCTCCTTCTTCCTATTTCGATTCATCCCCCCCCCCCCCCCTCCTCTATTTGGATCTGGAAAAAACAATGGATTGGGGGCAAAAATCCGGTTCCGGAGACGAAGACGGTGGCCGGAGACGAAGTCAGCCGGCGGCGCCTTCATCGTCTTCTCCGGCGGAAACAGACCCGGCTTCCGCTCCTCTAGCGTCGACCAAAGATACGCCGGCAGCAGACGCGAGCTTGGATGGGGCTGACGGACTCGCGGGTGTAGGAGCCGACGTTGTGGAGGAGACGACAGTAGGGCTGACGGACTCGCTCGACGAGGCAGTGGCTCAGGCGGTGGGGCTGACGTTGGAAGCTTTTTCCGGCGTGTCTACTAGAGGTGCCGGAGAAGCTTCGGTCGCCGGGAAAAAAGGCGCCGCCGGAAAAACTTCGATTGCCGGGAAAAATGGCGCCGGAAAAACTGTAGCTCCGGTGACCCGGAAACACGGGAAAGGCGGCGATGCGGTGAAGTCTCGGAAGCAGCGCAAGGTAGACTCTTCGTCTACCGTACCAGATGCGCCGTTAGTCTCTTCTTCTACCGTACCTGGTATTCGACAGGTAAATTTTAAATAAAATTTAAATATTAAAATGTGTTTAAAAGGATATAAATATCGAATGCATGATTTATGATTGCGTAAATTAAATGTAATGCATGCATAAGTTATACCGAATGCATGATTTTGATAGCATGAATTATATCAAATGCATGATAGCGTAAATTTTAAATAAATTTTAAAATGTGTTTAGAAGGATTTAAATTAAATAATATTATGATTTAGGAAATAGAAATTAAATAACAATTACCAAAATAACAATTAAAACATAAAAAATATGAAATAATAAGGAGTGATCCAATCGAAATAAAACATAAAAAAAATTAGAAATTAAAACCTTGTCGTCCGAAGATAACGATATGATTTAGGAAATTTGACAATTAATTTTAAAAATAATTTATTTAGAATATAAATTAAATAAATGTCAAAATAAAGAATATGAAGATTATTGTCTATATAAAAACAAATAGAAATAGAAATTAAAATATTATTAATAATTATTAAGAATTAACAAATAATTAAAATGAAGGGCATATTGAAGGCGTGCGGCGGATCTATTAGGCCGAAACGCCGTGGTCCTCGTAAGCCCAAAGAATGAGGGATCACAGCTTCGGCACGACGCGATTCTCCATCTCAGCTGAGCAGACAACTAGACGTTGCATTACGGAGAAATGTCGGGCATCCCGAGGATCATCCGACCGAGTCTGCTGAGCCCGAGGATCATCCGACCGAGTCTGAGTCGTCATCTTCGGACGATGAGGTTGATATTGGCCAGGAGGAGTACACCCGTTCCCCAGTGTTTGAGGCGACGGAGCAAGGCTGGAACGAGACATTTGAGCCCTCCACAGACGCTGATAGACTTGACGACATGCCCCCTCCTCGTGCAACGCAGACTTTTGAGCCACCTTCTCCCCCACCTGAGGCAGAGGGGCCACCCATTATCGAGCATGTTGCCCCCCCCCCCCCCTACTGCCCCCCTGTTGCCCCCCCTGCTGCCTCTCATGCTGCCCCTATACCTCTAGGGCAGGAGGGGAACTGGATGCCAGAAGGTCCTCGTTGGAGAGACATGATCCCATCCTATCCTACCCACATTGCACCCCTTTTATGGATGGCGACGCAGGAGGACGCAGGGGTAGCCGTAGACATATTGACTCCCCCAGTACACTTCCCCCCGCATCGGGATCCGGTATGTATACAAATTTCCTTTTAAATATTTAAAAAACCAATAAAATAAAATAAATATATGCATTAATCTTAAATACAATTTTTTTCTTGTTTAGATGAGGAGGATCCTCAGGACCTTCGTTCGTCCTCAGCACTTTGATGATATACATGCATATAGGACGGACGAGGATGGGTCATGGTAGACTTTGGCGCAGTGTAGCGGGCTGACTGCATTGGGGACGTTGGAGTTTCGACGGATGGACGCGGTTCTCATATCAGCATTCGTCGAGAGGTGGCATTCGGAGACCAACTCATTCCATTTCCCTTGGGGCGAGATTACCATCACACTGCACGATGTTGTGCAGATTCTGCAGATTCCGATTGACGGTGCTGTCGTGGTTTCTTCTATTCCTAATGCTGTGATGTGGGAGGCCTTGTAATATCCCTCATTTTATAAGGGTATTTTGGAATTTATTCAACTCCCGTATTACAAGTCGGATTAAATTCAGAGAAGTTCAGACATTCGGTAATATGTTTGATCTCTGTAATATTTTTTCCGAGTAATATAAAATACAGTTAACATGTGTTCAATGTTAAATAGTCATTCGTGTACGAATATATTTAACCCGGGGTTAAAAAGATTAACCCAATGTCAAAACGGAAAAAAGGGGCGAAAATGGCCTTGACCGCACCCCGCGGTCAAGTGGTCGCACCCGCGGCGAAGGCCAACAGCTGAGGCGGTCACTGGGCGTCACTGCACCCTGCCGCACCCCTGCCACACCCCGCGGTGGGATATTTTTCTTCGGCAGCGTTATCCTCTTCCCCTGCAAGTGGCGCCGGTTGTCGGGCCTAGCCTCGCCTAGCCTTCCTTGCTGGTCTCCTGCTTGTTCCCTGCTGGGGGAGCTCTTGGTTGGCTATAAAAGGGGTCGAAATCAGAAAGGGAGAGAGTTTCATCTTCCTCTTATGTTTTCTCCTCTGTTTTCTCCATTGAAGCACCAAGCTTTGAGCTTTGTTGTGAAGGTGTTCGAATCCCTTTGAGTGTTGGGAAAGGTACTCCTAAGTGGTGTTAGAAAGTCTAAGGTGTTGGGAGATCGAACCATAATCGAATCGAAAGCAAACAACTCGAGTTGGGTGAGTTTTCTAAACTTTGCTGTCGCGAGCTCGCCACTATAACTATTCTCAAATGATGGCGAGCAGAGGCAAAACTAGATTCGGTTGAAACTGAAGATGGCTGCAAATTTTTATCCATATGAGCAACAAGAATTGTGGCTGCACCCACTTCAAGGAAGTTTGATCTACTTAACTCATACGCGATCAGATTATGATCCCTATACCATTGAACGAGATAAGTTAAGATCTCATCAAGATAACTTTGTCTAGATAACCACCATTTATGTTGCATGTGTTACTCAAGAATAACTTTGTCTAGATAACCACCAATCAGTCCATGCCTCGGTCCACATCTTTTGCTTGTATGGTTTGTTAGAAAAGAAGTAACCACAGTAGAAATCATTAGAAGTATTGATCTGAAAACATGTGATATATAATTTAAGAGTAGATCATCATATTGAATATACATAACCGACACATAATGTAGCTCGGCTACAAGACATAGAGTATTTATATACATGCTTTACGCGTGAACTACTCAAGTGATGCCAACTAAATGAGTCAAATGGATATTCATATTCTCGTGTTAGACAAGATTAAACAATGCAATGCATTGGCTCCTCCAAAGATCAAATGCTATGTAAGAGTACACATTGTATAGGGGAATGAGGATATTTTTAATTGTGTATATCAACGCCGACGGGCAAGTAAAATTATATGAAATATGGCAAACATAGAAATAATAGGTACACAAAGCCATGTGCAATTCAACACAAAATTACAAAATTCATCACAACAAAAGCAGACGACAACTGAAACGATACAAGCCCCACCAAACTCACTATCAGTCAAATGAGAAAGAACATGACACACAAAGAAAAAATAATTATAATTAAAATTGGATTAACCCCTTAAGTAGCCAATGAAGAAAAAATGGTAGAGACACCAAGTAAGCCACCCACTTCACAAGGAGCTCAAAACAGGACAAAGATATTATTGTATTACAAGAAAAAGGTCATATACATGACAAGAACTCAGTTTAAGGATCTAAGCATACTCGTTCTTTTTCACTTCAATCTAGCAATTCTTCCCTTTTCATTATGTCGTAGAAACTAATGCCTTACTAACGAAAATGAATTGGAGCCAAATCCAAATTAGATATTGGTAGGAGTAGAGAAGGAAGGCTGCAAAAGGTATGAATGTTATTTTTGTGGAAACATCATATGTCAAAACATATAATACAAAGATTAACTATTTATTATCCAATGAACCAATATATACTATAAAAATATTTTTTGTGTTTCATTACACACAAAACATATGAGGAGAATTAATGTGTTTCTTTCTAGAGTGGGGAGAGATTAGAGTATGAGTCTATGAGACTAGTGTGACAAAGGTAAAGAGCATTGACAATGCTCAACAGAAAACAGTTTAGAAGTGCCACAAGCTATGTAAAAAGGGCAAGTTCAGTTTCGAAAATTTAATCATAGTAGACAAAAATTGAAACTAAATCAACCATAAACTTACATCATAAGCCTGAACAATCGTAGTATATTTTGATTCATTGGATGATAATTGGTGATATCAACCTAACAGCAGAACATATTATACTCGTCAACTAAAGAACGAACATACCAAAAATTCACAACAAATCGGTGGTCCAAGTTTAAACAGATCCGTCTTATCAATGAACATATATAAATTAGGGTTGTGACTTGCGGTACCTTGCAATCCGTAGTCCAAATCGGTGGTTTGCAACAAAACAACAACCTGGTGACGGTTATCCCTAAAATCCAACGAGACTGCGAGAGAGACGGAGAAAGAAGGTTGTCATCGGTGGTCTACTTGAAGGTTTGTCTACCGTGGTTCTGTTTCAAGTTCGTGTTGCGATGGTTTGCTTCCAGGTCGCTTCATCCTTGGTCTGGATTGAGTTTGTAGAAGCGTCATCGATGGGGTTGTGGGGGATCCGACGAAATCGTAAGGGTTTTGCTAGATTAGAAAGCTTGACTTTTTATTATTGGAAATCTAAAAAATTTACTAGACTATTATTTCCCGTGTGCCTACCCGTGGTAATATATATAGAGATATTTAAACAACGATTGTATGCCGGTTCCGTAACAACCGCGATATATTGATATCGATCATTAGTTTTTTATAGTTTTTATTACAGAGATGTGAATGGACCGGGATAAAAGAGTTTAGAATACTTTTTAAGACACATTCACATACAACGGGATAAAATAAGGGTGATAAAACACAAAATCTATACTAGTGCGACGAGCTACGGGATATACGGTCCAGGTAATTCCCTTAATCCGGTCCGGTCCGGTCCAAACTCGGAAAAAATCCGGTCCGGACCGGTAGACCGGATTTTTTCATTTTTTTTTTAATTTATATGTTTTTTGGGAGATTTATATGTATTTTTTTATAGATATTTTTTTAATTTAATAAGTTATGAGTATATATGTTTATAGATATTTTTTATAGATTTTAAATAAGAATTTAATTATTTTAAATAAAAAAACAAAATCCGGTCTAACCGGACCGAATAGGTCCGGACCGAAATTGGACCGAACCGAATAGGTCCGGTCCGGATGGACCGGATGAACACCCCTAATTGGAAGAGAAGGGACTCTACCACTATGACTGGGCTGCGTTTATTGCATATTATATAGTTCCCTTCTCCTTTTGCCCTTGATGGGATTTTGGAAATTCTGATCTTTTCTTGCTCTCTCGAGCCTTGTACACTTTTACGTTTATTAATCATATTTAACCCTTTCAAAAAAAAAATATTTTTACAAAAATTCAAAAAAAAAATTACAAAATTCAAAAAAAAAAATACCGTATAGGTTTATAAAATTTTAATTCTGTCCTAATAACATAAATTTAAAAAAATCAATTTTTATACTGTATTTATTGAATATAGAAACATAAATGGAGAAGTCATATAGTATTCGCGCTCCGGTAAAACGGATATTGTGGTAAAACGGAAGTACAAATAAGGAGCGTTGGATTGAAGAGATTGGAGGGCTGGATTTGATGGAGCAAAATAAGCCACATGGGGGTGCATTGTACCGAATTTGAATAACCTGCCTTCTTTATTGAATTACCGAAATTAATATCCTACAAAATAGGAAGTTGTTCCTACAAAATATGATAAATGTGCAAATTGGAGAGAGAATGAGATTATTTAAATATTTAAACTTTAAATGGGAAGATTATTTTAAATTCGTTTAGATTTAAATTCGTTTTGCTCGTTTAATGATTTTCCAGTGTTCGTGAATATCGTTAATGTGTTCACGAATATCGAACATATGTTAATGAATATCGTTCATGTTTGTTTGAATATCGATTTCTATCTAATAAGTGAATATAAAATATCTTAAAAATGTGAGTATCATCACTTAAATCATGAATTTCACCACTTGATAATATGAATATCACACTAAGTTACATGAATATCTCAATTAATCACATTGAATATCAAATTCACTTACATGAATATCACCACTCAATTTGTGAATATTACTACCCATTTTGTGAATATCACCCACCACCGAATTACATTAATATAGTCACCCAAGTACATGAATATCATCACCTAACTACACGAATATCACCACCCAATATCTTCGAAGCTTTGATTCATGGCGGTAAGGTTTAACAATGACATTATCTCGTCGATTTTGGGTCGCACATTCGCACGATCAACCTGAATATCAACATTATTATAATGAATATCAACAACATTATTATAATGAATATCAAGAACATTATATTGAATATCACATCATAAAATTTGAATATCGACTATTCAACGCATGAAACCTCATGAATATGAACAACATTACATTGAATATCACATCATAAAATTTGAATATCGACTATTCAACACATGAAACCTCATGAATATGAACAACATTACAGTGAATATCACATCATAAAATTTGAATATCTACTACTCGGAGAAAACAGTACACACCAGTATCAATGACATCACAGTGAATATCACATCATAAAATTTGAATATCTACTACTCAGAGCATGAAACGTACATCCCACATGAATATCAAAGAAATTTATATGAATATCACATCAAACAATTTGAATATCACATCAAACAATTTGAATATCAAGTGCAAACAGTACAAACAACACTAGTAATACACCAAAACGACCAACATGAATATCAATGCCATTAAAGTGAATATCATACCATAAAATTTGAATATAATTACTTAATTATAAAAAGTACATCCCACATGAATATCAAAGGAATTTATACGAATATCACATCAAACAATTTGAATATCAATTGCAAACAGTATAAACAACACCAATTATAAATGACACATCCACCATAAGAAAGACTTCCTCATACAATACAAGGCTACACAAATTCCTACTAGGTCATACATGGAGATATAGCAACAAAGGTAGGAATCATGTATCGACATACCATATGAAAAGATCTGAACCCAAATCCACCGTGGGGTTGGCGACCATCGTACCTGCTAAAGGCCACACCGTCAGCCTTGAGCACCTACAAAAAAAATCAATTAAAGCTTTACAACCGCTTCTTCGGCCGTTTGGTACTTGAAGCTGTTGGTTGAGGCTCCTCGTTAGCATTCACAGCCAAATCTGTTCAAGACAATTATGAATTTCAGAAAATCAAACCTCCAAATCAAAATCCCAAAATTAAGGGGTAAAAACTTGAAAGAATGCAACGCGAGTGTGGCGCTTAACCTTCTGGCTGCCTTGTTGCAGCTTTCTCCACAGAGGCCGAATCTGAGGGTTTTGGCGATCAAATCAGTGGATGGACCTCTAGCTCACGAGATTCGGTCGCCTTCGATCCCGGATTCGACTTGTCATCCGTTGAAGAAGAGTTCTCAAGCGACGCCTGTAATTCAATAACGACAGAATTTCACCCAAACCATATCGAGCGATCGAATCGAGAAACATAAACAAACCCTAGAAAATAGAAAAACAACGAAAAACGGAAGGAAACCCTAGAAAATAGAAAACCAGAACCCTAAGGCGAAGCGAGAAATTGAGAATGGTGTAGCAACCAGATCAAACCTTTGAACGCTTCGATGATGCAACTCGCCGCCGTCGCTAATTGCTTCGTCATTCTCCAGACCCGCGCCGGCGAACCCTGCCCCGAGGCCACCTCTGTTGTCGGAGAGGGAGAGAGAAGATGGAAAGGGGATCGGGAGAGAGATCTGAGAGGGAGAGGGAATATGGAGAGAGATCTGAAGGGAGATAGAAGAATAAACCGTATTGATAGGAGAGAGAAAAATCAATTTTAATTTCAATCCCCTAAAATCTGGGATTGATATTGATTGTGTAGAGTACCATCTATTTTCCTAATATGCACCTTAAATTGGTGTAATCCAGCCCATCCATTAAATCTCATCTAACGGATGTGATTAATACTTCCGTTTTACCCTAAGAAGCCGTTTCACCGGATCCTATTATTATGATGTTCAACACATGTTTATTTTAACTATGGGAAAATATTCAAACTGGGCACCTATCAATTCCATTTTTGTAAGCCGATGTTAAATGCAATTCCTTTTTTTATTTGTACTCCCAGCGCGGTACATGTATCCGTTGTGTAGTAGAACCAAGCAGTCTATGTACGCTCTACTTATCGATACTAAATACTCGGGAAATATTTGAAGATACTAATTAGGTAAACGTCAAAGACGCCTATCCTTCTTTAAAAAAAATTAAAAAAAAATTAAAAAATATATAAAACAAATAAATAAAGATTAATAAAAAGAGGCATCCGAACTTGAATATTTTTCTTTAAAATACTATTATTGTATTATTCGATATCAATGATATTAAGTATAATGTAACTTATATTCGATAATGAACTTAGAATTACATTATACCTAGTATAAGTTGTTCAAATAATATGATAATGAAGTTATGATTACACAACACTTATTATAATCAATATTCGAATATACGATAATATTCAAATTTGGAAAACCCCTTTTTATACTTAGACCGCTTTATTTATAAAAAAGAATAGACCATTTATAAATCTTTTTTTTTAAATATGCTTAATTTAAATCCGTATTTTTAAGAGAAATTTTATTTATTTTTGCCAAAAAAAAACATTTTTTAAAAGAAAATTTTCATCTTTTTTAAATTAAGGGAGTTTTAGTTTTTTTTTGTTTTAAATTTAATAATTTTTTAGGTATATAACGCTTACCTAACTAGTATCTTCGAATAGTTTGCAAATATTTTTTAAAAGTATTAGTACATGAAGCGTACATGTACCTTTTAGTTCTAGTACGCGTACCTTTGAGAGTATAAATAGGGAAAAAATGAAAATATGTATTTTATTTCAAAATAGTATAAACTCCATAGAAAATTAACATCGATAGTTATGACGGAACACATTATTTTAGGTTGTATTTTTATATTATATAGGTACATCTTAGTTCCAGTAAGTGTACCTTTGGGAGTACAAATTAGGGGTGTGCATCCGGTTCAGACCGGATTGGATCGGATTTTATTTTTAAAAAAATAATTTAAATTCTTATTTAAAATCTATAAAAAATATCTATAAAATATATATACTCCTAACTTATTAAATTATAGAAAATACATATAAATCTCCAAAAAAAAATATAAAACATATAAATTAAAAAAATTAAAAATCCGGTCCATCGGTCCGGACCGGTTTTTTTCCGGGTTTGGACCGGACCGGAACCGGATTAAAGGAAAACCTTGGACCGAAGACCAGACCGGAATTTCATCGGTCCGGTCTTTTCCGGTCCGAGCCGGGCCAATTTTGAACAGCCCTAGTACAAATAGAAAAAAAAAATATATGCATTTTATTTAAAAATAATATAAAACTCCATAGAAAAATAATGTAACGACACATGAAAAATATGACATGATTGTTCTAAGGGGACACATTATTTTAGGGAGGTTGTACTTGTATATTTTATAACAAATTATTGAAAATATGTGTCCATATATTTTGTACGACGTATGGATATACTCTTTTTTATGTATTATGTTACAATGTGTGAATTGTTTACACGTTCACATATAAGTGATCATTCTCACATGATAGCCAATACAAATAAAATAAATAATTTTGGATTATATAGAATATTTTGTGTGTTTTAATCTCTTTTATATATATATATATATATATAATTGAGCTTATTTTAAAGTGTTTTGAGGATTTTTCTAGACTAGAGGATACCTTCTTACAGATGAGTTTTAGTTGTAAGGCTTGTTATGGTATGTTTATATAAATACATTATGAATAAATAAAATTTATTATATATGATTGTAGAACTTTGCCACGTACATTCATTGGAAGAATTAACGACTAATTAAAAACTTTAAGTTTTCATACGAAAGAATATTATAGACTTATTGTTTGCTATTGAGATTAAAAGTTATAAGGAACACTAAAGATAAAAGGTAAACCAAGACATACAAATCTCAATAGAAAAAAAAAAAATACTTCATATATTTGATGATTTATGAACTTCATAATACAACTTAAACTAGCAATAATATATAATAACAATGTTGCAACAACACTAGCCTCCTCTTGGCAACACTCTAAAGCACATCAGTGACTCAATCCTAAATATAGGCAATAAAGAGTTGACCATGGTCCACAATCCATCTCCCAATATGAGTCATGAGGCGAAGATCCATGCATACCTATCTAAATTGGCATTGTTGATTTGACACAACACATATAAGATGCAGCACATAACACAAATGCCAATGACGAATGAGCCGTCGATATAGAATGGGATCGCCATTGGTAGTGGCAAAAACATAACCCAATTTTGTTGATACCTCTATCCAGTGTCTGTGATTATGTCTAATGCCAAAGCTCCGATGAAGGAAATCAAACCGAATAGAGGGCAATGCTTCGAAAAGCTGTTGATACCTTCGACTCCTACCTTCGGGGAAGCCCTCAGGAATAGAAAAAAGACAATAGGACTGAGAATGCATCCGATTGTGACCCCAATTATTTGGGCGATCAACATGACCTTGGGAGCAGTTAGGGTCACATAGCCAGTTTTCATATCCTGGCTAATGCCTGCTACAGTTAACACAATGTTGGTTATGACACCGCATGCAGCTAAACCTATGAGAAGCCCCCCTCGTTCGCCCTGACCCAAGAAACCATAACGTAAATGATGAATCTACTATATGAGGCTGCTAAGGACCAATCTGTAACCCTGCTCCCATAAGCGGTGCAAAAAGCCAAAGGAACTGCAGTGAGATACGGAACGAGGATATGATACCACATCAAGAATGGGTATACCAATGGTAGTAGGCATAAAGAAACAATGGAGAAAGACGGCTATTTAGGTCGAAATTGGATCCTGGGCAAAATATAGAGCCGCACTCATCATCATATGACGATGGAGAGTTGTTCACCGAAGGATGTGCTCGTGATGGAAGAAGCTCGGTGGAAGGCTTGCACTCGCCATACAGTCCCTTGAACATATGGTAAAGCACTTTCACGTACTTGT
Organism: Rheum nobile; assembly: GCA_027886185.1. Classification (NCBI taxonomy): domain Eukaryota; kingdom Viridiplantae; phylum Streptophyta; class Magnoliopsida; order Caryophyllales; family Polygonaceae; genus Rheum; species Rheum nobile. The sequence continues at coordinate 250,576 of WOAB01000292.1, read as the reverse complement.
ACATCGCGTCACCAAATATGATAGCTAGAGATATCACGACTTGTATATCAAGAAAATGATTATTTTTTATTTTAACTTCTATTTCTTTTTTTCATATTATGTAGTTGTACTTTAATTTAAGGGCTAAGTAGTAGATTAGTTGGCACTTTCTAGCCTTATAACCCATGGAAACTATTGTCGCTTAGATTTTCATCATATCAATGGCCTTTTTTAGCACCAATTAGTGGCCACAATACTGCCCAAGATAATACAACTCCTATGGTTAGAGAGTAGGTCACTTTCTTGGTATATATCATACCCATCTCGACATAAGTTGCAGAGGAGACGAAGTATAGCCTGAATATTCATTCAATTTAACACAAGTTATAAGTAGAGATTATGCACATGCTTAAAGCATACAAAGACAATAAAATTAAATAATGCATTAAAATCTTGCTAATATAATATTATTATACAAAGAGGAAAAAAACTATAAATTATATCATGTACACACCTTTGTTTGAAAGCCTTAAGACCAAAAGTGGAAAATTGTTGAACCCACATCCTTTTCCACCCAAGATCAACCATTTAAAACATGCCCACGCGAGGCTAATTCCGGATGATCCAATCAATACCATAGATTGCCTCTTAGAATTGGTATACACAATATGATCAATATTAATCAAATATGTAATTACAAACTTGTAAATTAAGTAAGAGATAACTAATAATTAAAAACCGAATCTTATTGTTTTTGCATGAAACCATGTGGGGTGTGAAAGTTGTTGATCAAATCACCGGCAACCATGCCACTTGGATAAGGCAATCTAAGGTCTCTTATCACCGTTTGATCATAATAAACCATTATAGTCTATCAACTTAACCAAACATATTATTAATATAATTATGTAAACCGGATTCGATCTAGTGGCAAGGTGAAAATTTGATCGAATCTGATTTACATAATTATATTGATAATATGTTTGGTTAAGTTGATAGACTATAATGGTTTATTATGGTCATACGATGATAAGAGATCTTATATTTCCTTATCCAAGTGGCATGGTTGTCGGTGATTTGATCAACAACACACCCCACATGGTTTCATGCGGAAACAGTAAGATTCGGTTTTTAATTATTAGTTGTCTCTTACTTAATTTACAAGTTTGTAATTACATATTTGATTAATATTGATCAAATTGTATATACCAATTCTATGAGGCAATCTATGGTATTGATTGAATCATCCGGAATTAGCCTCGCGTGGGCATGTTTTAAATGGTTTTTCTCGGGTGGAAAAGGATGTGGGTTCAACAATTTTCCCACTTTTGGTCTTAAGGCTTTCAAACAAAGGTGTGTACGTGATATAATTAATAGTCTTTTTTTCTTTTTTGTCTAATAATATTATGTTAGCAAGCTTTTTAATGCACAAACTAATTTAGTTCTCTTTTTATGCTTTAAGCATGTCCATAGTCTCTACTTGTGTTAGATTGAATGAATATTCAAGATGTACTTTGACTCCTCCACAACTTATGTCGGGATGAGTATGATATCCCCTAACAAAGTGACCTACTCTCTAACCATATGAGTTGTATTGTCTTGGGCAGTATTGTGACCACTAATTGGTGCTTGAAAAGGCCATTGGTATGATGAAAATATAAGCAACAATAGTTTTCATGGGTTACAAGGCTACAAGGTGTCTACTAATCTACTACTTAGCCCTTAAATTAAAATACAACTACATAATGTGAAAAAAGAAATAGAAGTTAATCAAAAATAATCATTTTCTTGTTGTACACGTCGCGATATCTCTAGCTATCATATTTGGTGATGCGATGTACAAGTTTGTGAAAGTGCTTTACCATTTGGTCAATGGATTGTATCTGTATGGTGAGTGCAAGCCTTCTACCGAGCTTCTTTCATCACGAGCATATTCTTCGGTCAACAAATCTCCATTGTCATATGATGATGAGCACATGGCTCTATATTTTGCCAAGGATCCAATTTCGACCCAGATGGCCATCTTTCTCCATCATTTCTTTCTTCCTACTACCATTGCTATACCCATTCTTGATGTGGTATCATTTCATCGTTTCGTATCTCATTGCAGTTTCTTTGACAATCTCATATAGTAGATTCGTCATTTATGTTATGGCTTCCTGAGCTGGGGTGAACGAGGGGGGATTGTCATAGGTTTAGATGCATGCGGTGTTATAACCAACATTGTGTCAGCTTCAACATGCATTAGCCAGGACATGCAAACTGGCTATATGACCTTAATTGCTCCTAGGGACATGTTGATCGCACAGTGCATTGGGGTTGCAATTGGCTTCATTCTCAGTCCTACTGTCTTTTTTCTATTTCTGAGGGCATCCCCGGACATTGGTGGCATAAGATCCGATTACCCTACTCCAAATGCATTAGTGTATAGGCTTATGGCTATAGTAGGAGTCGAAGGTGTCAACGGCTTTCCAAAGCATTGCCTTCTATTCAGTTTGATTTCCTTAATCAGAGCCTTGGAATTAGACATAATCACAGACATTGAAGAGATGTATCAACAAAAATGGGGCTATGTTTATGCTCTTATCATTGACAATGGCGATCCCGTTCTATGTGGACAGTTGATTCGTCATCGACACGTGTGTCGGGAGATGCATCTTATATGTGTGGTGTCGAATCAACAATGCCAATTCAGATAGGTATACACGAATCTTTGCCTTAGGACTCATATTGGAAGATGGATTGTGGACCATGATCAGCTCTTTATTTTGCCTATATTTGGGTTTGAGTCACTGATGTGCCTTAGAGTGTTGCCAAGATGAGGCTAGTGTTGTTGCAACATTGTTATTATATATTATTGTTAGTGCAATTTGTATTATGAAGTCTGTCAATCATCGAATACATGATGTATTTATTGATTTCTATTGAGATTTGTATGTCTTGGTTTACCTTTTATTTTTAGTGTTCCTTATAACTTATCTTTCGTGCAATGGTTCCTCAACAATAGCGAACAATCAGTCTATAATATTATTTTGAATGAAAACTTAAAGTTCTTAATTAGTCGTTAATTCTTTCAATGAATGTGCGTGGCAAAGTTCTACAATCATATATAATAAATTGTATTTATTTATAATGTATTTTTATAAAAAAGAATTCAAAACTTGAGTAATATGAAATAAAAGAGAAAGATATTTATAAATAACATCTTTATATAAAATAACATAACAAGCCTTACAAATAAATACTTTTCTTTAAGAAGGTATCCTCTAGTGTAGAAAAATCCTCAAAACACTTTAAAATAACCCCAATTATATATATAAAAAGAGATTAAAACACACAAAATATTATACATATAATCCAAAATTATTTATTTTATTTGTATTGGCTATCATGTGAGAATTAGCACTTTTATGTGTACGTGTAAACAATTCACACATAACAACATAATACACAAAAAGAATATATCCACACGTCGTACAAAATATATGAACATATATTTTCAATAATTTGTTATAAAATATAAAAGTACAACCTCTCTAAAATAATGTGTCCCCTTAGAACAACCATGTCATATTTTTAATGTATCATTACCTTAATTTTCTATGGAGTTTTATATTATTTTGATATAAAATACATATTTTTATTTTATTTTTATTTTTGTACTCCCAAAAGTACATGTTTTGGAACTAAAAGGTACATATATAGTATAAACGTACAACCTCCGTAAATTAATGTCTCCCCTCATAACAACCGATCTCATATTTTTCATGTATCATTACCTTAATTTTCTATGGATTTTATTATTTCGAAATAAAATACATATTTTCATTTTTTTCCCTATTTGTACTCCCAAAGGTATGCGTACTAATACTTTTGAAAAAATCGCAAAACTATTCGAAGATACTAGTTAGGTAAGCGTTATATACAAATACCTGAAAAAATATTAAATTTAAAAACAAAAAATTAAAACTCCCTTAATTTAAAAAAGATGGAATTTTTTTTTAAAAAAAAAAAATTTGGAAAAAAAAAAATTTCTTTTGAAATTTTTTGTTAGGTAATTTTTGCGAAATAAATAAATATATGAACTTAGAGAAACGGAATCAGTGGGATAAGGGTCATCGTAACATGAAAATAGAAAGAACTATCAAATGCTCGGGAGCAAAGTGTTGTTTTATTTTTATTTTTGGTAAAAAAGAAGAAGAACAAATGCAAAGTGTTGTTTTATTGATAAACATGTTCAGGTTTTAACCTAAGAGTAATGAAGTTGGTTCATAACATACTACTCCAGAGAAGCAAGTTGGTTCACAAATAAGTTGTTAATGTTAATTTATTTGTACATTCAAGTTTACAAATACGCATTAAATGTTTAAAGACATGTATTTAAACATGAACATGTTATATGTGAACCTTATAATATAAAAAATGATTCATCATATTTACGGTTATGTCATCGCGTCACTATTCACTATTTTTCATCTCTTTTAATCTGAATCCTCCATCATCTTGATTCAATGATCCCTATAATTTCTCACGTTGTACAATAAGAATCAAATATATGAAATTCCCTCTTCTTCCTATTTCTATTTTTCCTTTATGAATAAATTAAGAGATTAATTTCAGCTACTTGAATGAATAAAATACCCCGTACTCGCCTTACCTACAACTACAAATGAGCGGTGGCATACATGTGGACTTTAGTCTATGTTTATGTATTCAGGTCTTAAAATTAGGTCCAGTTCAGAATGCTAGAATAAGATTTTTCGAATTATAACTTACACCATTTAACCCAAACAAAATTGCAACTTATACCATGTTTAATTTGTTCTTAATTAGTTATAGATATATAACTTTATTAGAGATCCCAAATTAAAAAGATTCGTGCAATGTTATATTGGACATCCATGGCTTCACTAAAAAAACACATTTTTTGTTTGTCTCATAGTGAAGCTTGTAGAACTATAGGGTTAAAAAAAAATTAGTTGCTTAATAAATTTGATTTGGTAAATCCTCCATCACTTTTTTTTGAACTTAGTTATTCAAATCAAGGATTGTCTTTATCTTTACACAATCAAGAGTGAAACACTTAAACATAGATGTTTTCTATGAAGATAGATGTTATTGGGCTCTTAGATATGACTTGTTTATTATCCTTTAAAAAAATAATATAAAAAACACTCGAATGATATTAACATGATTTCATTATATGATAAATATAGACACTATGTGTTTATACCTGTACAGCACGTAGTGGTGGGCGGCGACTCGGCAAGTTGGGATCCAGCTTAGCCGGAGACGAGGAAGTAGGTAAAATAAGAAGAAAAAACACATTAGTATTCGAATGGGTAATACAACTTCACTAATTTTACTGCATCGTATAATCTAAAAACAAATCAGTTGTTAGCTGTCAACTCACAAGAAAAACAAATTGAACATGTATTCTTGAAGAGATAACGAAAGACTACGTCAAGAAAAAAGGAGATTTAGGCAAATGGTCTTTTTTTTTTCAAAACAACTCGAAACTTGAAAAGCAAAACCCACAGATCTGCACGAAATTCACAGAAGAAAATCATTATGAACAAAGAATCGACGTTTATTCTCGAATCGAAGAAACTGCCAGCGAGAGTAACATTACAAGCCAGATCCGAAAAAGAAATTCGATAGAGGTCGATCAGAATGTTGTTTAAATTGCTACCTTGAAGAGAAATTAGAGGCGTGAAACCGAGCTGCGAGCTGACCTAGCAAAGCAAAGCGAGGAGGAAGCTCAGGAAAGAGGGATCACTGCTAGTCTCGACGAGAAATTAGGGTTTCGTTGCGATTCATCAATCGAGGGAAAGAGGGGGTTCGGTGAAGAAAGAATGAGAGAGGGATTGGGATTGGGTGGGAGAAGGAAGAAGAAGAAGAAGAGTGGGAAAGTGGGAGCGTGAGAAGGATAAAATGAAGTAGATTCTGTTGAGAATAATTAGGACTATTAGTTAATTAGTCTTTGTTATTCCGGTTCTGTTATAAACTGATCTTTGAATCAGTCTTCCACTATTATTTAGCAGTAAGTTAGTGGAGTATCTCTAGGAGATTTGTTAGCTAGATATCTCCTAGTCAGTTATCTGCCTTGTATATATACAGTACAATATCAATGGAATAAATAATCACTTTTCAACAATATCTTTACATGGTATCAGTTTAGCCTAACGATCCTCCAAATCTTCTCCAAGGACGCCGCTCCTTTCCCACCCCATCTTTCCTCCAATGGCTGCTGATGGAAGCATCTTCATCCCTAATCCATATGAACCCTCCAAACCCCTTGCATGTGTTACCCTTGCCACTGTCATAAAACTTCTTCCATCTAATTACTTGAACTGGAAACTCCAAGTGGAAGCCCTCCTCGATGGTTATGACCTCCTCAAATATCCTGATGGTTCCTTCCCTGCGCCGCCGGCCACCATCACTTCGACCGCGTCGCCGCCCGTGACGTCTCCTAATCCAGCCTACCAGTCCTGGCGCCGCCAGGATCGTTTAATTTATGGTGCTCTTCTCACCACCTTGTCCAATCCGGTGGCCTCCCTGGTGTCTCAAACGAAAACTTCCCATGATCTGTGGAGTCTCCTTCAACGGACTTATGCCAATGCTTCACGTGGTCATGTGAAGTAGCTCAAAGACCGTCTCCGTTCCGCTTCCAAAGGCTCTCAAACAATCACTGACTATATGCACTCGCTCAAGGTGACGGCCGATCTTCTCGCCTCCATTGGCCACCCCATCTCAGATGAAGATCTGACTCACCATGTCCTCCGGGGACTAGATGATGCGTACAAACCAGTAGTCGAAGGCGTCAACGCCCGGGACGCTCCGATCTCCTACGACGCTCTCCTGGAAAAATTGATCCATCAGGAGCTCTCCATAGCCGCTGCTCAGCGGCATCATCCCGGTCCAGTCTCTGCCCTCACCGCACAGACTCGCCCATTTCGCCCACGTCCTGGTTCTCGCCATGCCTCCCAGCAGTGGTCCGCTCCACCGGTGCCCCCTTCTGGTCCTCGTTTTGCCCCACGCAACCCGTCACCAAAACCGTTCCTAGGCAAATGTCAGTGGTGCAACACCCATGGCCATGTTATGTCACAATGCATGGCCTTTCGTCAGCAACATCCGACGGTCTCGCTACCATCTTTTGCTCGTGCTCCTACACCGCCACCTCCGCCTCAGGCGAACTCTCTCACCTCAGAAAACTCCAGGAATCACTACTTGGTCGACAGCGGGGCTACGCACCATGTTACAAAGGACCTGGACAACCTTGCACTCTACCATCCATACACGGGACCGGATTCGCTCTTTATGGGTAACGGTTCAGGTTTAAGCATCTCACACTCTGGAACTCTTAAGATTAATGATTATTCTTTGTCTAATGTTCTTCATGTACCCTCCATGAAACAAAATATCATATCAGTATCCAAGTTTACATCTCAAACACATTCTGCTATAACCTTTTTCCCTGACTATTTTGATGTGAAGGATCTTCGAACGGGGGAAACAACCCTTAAGGGCCCATGTCGTAATGGTGTCTACCTCTGGCCGTCTAGCACTCCATCAGCCCACCATCTTCACTTGTCCGACTCGACGGCGTGGCACCATAGGCTCGGTCATCCATCCTCATCGGTTTTCAAGTTTCTTCACCGAGAGTTCTCTTTGGGCTCCTCCAAATTTCCTCAAATTGATTGTCATTCTTGCCAAATAAACAAAAGTCACAAATTACCTTTTAGTGAATCATCTCTCAAATCTACTCGTCCGTTGGAAATAATTTTCTCCGATGTATGGACTTCTCCTATTTTATCAAGTGATGGTCTTTGCTATTATTGTTTATTTGTTGATCACTATACTCGATACATTTGGTTGTATCCTATGAAACGTAAATCCGATCTCCACCACATATTTCCAAAATTCAAAACACTTGTTGAGAACTTCTTTACCCACAAAATAAAAATACTATACACTGATAATGGGGGTGAATATATTGGCATTCGGTCCTTCTTGGGAGACCACGGCATCAGCCATCATACCACTCCACCGCACACTCCTGAACACAATGGAATCTCCGAAAGAAGAAATCGCCACGTCGCTGAAACGGGACTCTCTCTTCTCACCCAATCCGGCATGCCTCTCAAATATTGGCCTCACGCCATGACCACCGCAGCTTACCTAATAAACCGCCTACCCACACCCATCCTTGGTTATGAATCCCCATTTTCCAAATTGATGAATGTTAGACCGGATTATCTTAAGCTTAAGTGTTTTGGTTGTTTATGCTTTCCCTGGTTAAAACCGTATGCTAACCATAAACTTGCGCCCAAGTCTTCCGTGTGTGTTTTTGTAGGGTACTCCGCGGATCAGCATGCTTATTTGTGTCTGGATCCTCAATCCGGAAGAATTTACAGCTCTCGCCATGTTCGTTTTGTCGAGACGGAATACCCATTCCGGTGTTCTCCTCAACCAACTGCCAGGCCGGAATTGGGGGAGTCGGATTCCACGCTGTTGACAATTCTTGTCTTACAAGACAGCCCTGAGCCCACTCTAGCCCAGTCCACCAATCAGCCCACTAATTCCTCCGTCCCACCTCCCAGCTCCTCTCCCACGTCCTCCACTCAAACGGCCCATCTCCACAACCCAAGCATACTCCAGCCCACTCCGCCTACTGCCCCCACACACACCCCATTGGATACTCCACTTGGGCCGATCCCTGCTGGCCCAACTCAACCAACCCTACGTTCCACTACCCAAATCCCCTTCCAACCCGCTCACCCTCACAAAAGGCAAAAGGTCGCCGACGGTATTGTCACTCGATCCCAAAATAATATCGTCAAGCCAATCTCCAAGCTCAACCTCCATCTCCAGATGCCTCCCCCCACAGAACCCACCACAATCACCCAAGCTCTCAAAGACCCAGACTGGCGCCTTGCGATGCAACGTGAATTTGATGCATTATGTACGAATCAAACTTGGGATCTCGTCCAACCATCCTCTACGCAAAATCGTATGGGCTGTAAATGGGTCTTCCGGATCAAACGAAATCCTGATGGCTCGGTTGATCGTTATAAAGCTCGGCTGGTGGCCAAGGGTTTTCACCAGCGCCCAGGATGGGACTATGCGGAGACTTTTAGTCCAGTGGTTAAGCCGGTCACTGTGCGCATTGTGTTGTCTCTTGCTGTTCGCTCTGGCTGGGCTCTTCGACAGTTGGACATCAATAACGCTTTTCTGCAGGGTACTCTAGATGACGAAGTGTACATGGTTCAACCACCCGGCTTCGTCAACAAGGCGCTACCTGATCATGTATGTCGCCTTCGGAAGGCGTTGTACGGCCTCAAGCAAGCTCCAAGGGCGTGGTACACCGAGTTGCGGATTTTCTTGCAATCCATAGGCTTCACCAACTCAATTGCGGATGCTTCCCTGTTCATCTATAGGAATGGCCAGACCACACTTTATTTGCTCGTCTATGTGGATGATATAATTGTGACGGGGAACTCGCCGGTTGCACTGTCCAAGCTCATTGCCACTCTGTCTGCTCGCTTCTCCCTCAAAGACCTTGGGTCGCTGAGTTACTTCCTCGGTGTTGAAGTAATTCCAACAAGCGATGGCATCTTCCTCTCTCAGCGAAAGTATATCTCTGATCTCCTTCAGAAGGCAGGCATGGCTGATGCCAAGCCACTCTCTACACCACTGTCTGCTACAACTCCGCTGCTCCGCTCCGATGGCCTGCCCTTATCGACTCCTACTGAATATCGGACTCTTGTGGGCAGCTTGCAATATCTCAGTCTCACCCGTCCCGATGTTGCTTTCGCCACCAACCGATTATCGCAGTTTATGCAACAGCCTTCCGCTCATCATTGGGCTGCCCTTAAGAGAGTCTTGCGGTATCTTGCTGGAAGTTGTGACCGTGGAATACACATCTCAGCCAGCTCTCCTCTTACTTTCCATGCGTTTTTGGACGCCGATTGGGCAGGAGATAAAGATGATTACGTCTCTACGACTGGCTATTTACTCTATCTGGGGGGGCACGCCGATCTCCTGGAGCTCCAGAAAACAGCGCTCCATCGCCAAGTCAACGACGGAGGCCAAGTACAAGGCCCTAGCGGATACTGCTGCAGAAATTCTCTGGGTACTCTCCCTCTTCTCTGAGCTCGGTCACCACCTCCAAGAACAGTCGGTTATATACTGCGACAACCTTGGTGCAACGAGTTTGAGCGCGAATCCTGTTTTCCACTCTCGTATGAAGCACATAGCCTTGGCTTATCACTTCGTTCGAGAACAGGTGCAAAGGGGTACATTTCGAGTGTCATTTGTTTCTACTGATGATCAATTAGCAGATATCCTTACAAAAGCACTCCACAGGCCGCGTTTCGACTCCTTGTCCAAGTTGAATCTCTCAATCCGACCATCCAACTTGCGGGGGAATGTTGAGAATAATTAGGACTATTAGTTAATTAGTCTTTATTATTCCGGTTCTGTTGTAAACTGATCTTTGAATCAGTCTTCCACTATTATTTAGCAGTAAGTTAGCGGAGTATCTCTAGGAGATTTGTTAGCTAGATATCTCCTAATCAGTTATCTGCCTTGTATATATACAGCACAATATCAATGGAATAAATAATCACTTTTCAACAATATCTTTACAGATTCATCATACAAATCATGGCATCTTGGGTCGGGGAGGGCTTTATCAGGGTAGTTTAGTTAATAGTTTGGTATCCTGGGGAATGATCACCAATGTCTTGTTGACCGGAGTGGAGTCAATGCAAGACATCTGGATATTTGACTTTGACATCCCTTTTTATAGGTCAATTGATTGGAATTGCGATTGGATGTCTCTCATGTTTTTTTTCTTCTTTTAGATCCTTTTCAAAGCAGTCCCTAACTTAGGGGAGGTAGGATTAGAGCACTCCACAAAAACTAAAAAAAATCCCTACTGTCATGTGATTCTCTTTAAAGCACGGACAAATAACAAGTTGGGCCTCGTGGTGTCATTGGGCTTTGTGAGCCCATAGCTAAATAACAAGTTATTACTAACAAGCGAAAGATGATCAAACAAAACAGGGAGAGAGAGCATATCGTCTCGTTTGTGGATTTTGCAGAAACACGCCAGTGAAGTCAAGCATTTGAACCTTTATGTGTGATCTAGCAGGAGAGCACTTGTATAATATAAGGAGATCACTTGTATAACATAAGATTAGGATGCAACTTAGATGTACCAAAAAACTAAAACAATTTTTATCTAATTTTTTGGGTAAAAACCAAAAATGGAACGCATTATGACTGGTGGTCCTTGGAATTGAAACACAGACTTGAAATTTGCAGACCCATAATTGAAACACAGAGTTGAAATTTGCAGACCCATAAATAGCAGATTATTAATACAACTTCTAATTTGTATGTAACCTTCATTCGGTACACCTACTACTCTGACGCACTAGCTCGATCAAAATGGAACTATGACCTGATGAGAATTAAGTATTTGGGATGATTGTGTAATTAGAGGGGAAGTGGGGTTACATTGTGTAATACCACAAAAGGCCTATAAGAGGGAAATTGAATCTAACAACTAACAAGGCATCAATGGACAACTACAATGAATTACTCTATGTGTCCACTTATGACTCACTTTTTAACCTTTCATGCCTCGTTATATTTTTTTTTTATAAATCTCAATTAGTATATATATATCACTAGAATTCATATATCAACTAATATATCACTAACATTCATATATCAACTAATATTTTATTGATATATCACTAAAACATCCATAATCATATATCACTAAAACTTTCCGAAATTCATTTATCAACTAATATTTAACTAATATATCACTAAAACATCCATAATAATTTATCATTAAAACTCAACTAAAAAATTCATATATATATATATATATATATCAACTAAAATTCAGTTACCAAATACATATATCAACTAATAATTTATGGAACTAAAATTAATATTACCATAATCAGTTTAATCACACATATATATATATATGTAACTAAAATAAAATAAAATAAAATAAAAGGAGATGATGGAAGGAGAAGAGGACCTCACGGATGGAAGACGAATGGTGTCGACGGAGGTTACCGGTGGTATCGACGGAGGTTCCGAAGGTGGTCCTCTGGACAAGGTCGCCGGCGGCCGGCGGAGCTTCTTGGACGACGTCACTGGCGGTGTCGGTGGATGGCTCTTCGTTTTTGTTTGTTGTGGAGAGAGGGAGATGGAGTTATGAAGAAGGAGATGGAGATGCGGTTGGTGCAGGAGTAATAAAGAATAAATAGATGGAATTAATGAAGGGGAAAATGATGGGTGAGGACTGAGGTGTAGGAGATGGAGTAAATGAAAATGTGGGTGAGGAAAATTTAAGGAGATGGAGTAAACCAAAATATTAAATGTTGATTTATTTCCTAAAGTTATAGAAGAATTGCTAAATGCTTTGTTTAAAAAAGAGGGAGAAGAGTCTTCTCATAAGACTGGGATAGGGCCCAAGGAAAACATTTGAAGTTGTGACAAAACGGAGTAGCGTTTCATTCAAGAGTCGAACCGGGATCTTTGTTTACAAAAACTGGGGATCGGAGTGGACCATCTGAACCAACTTGCTCTTACGTGAAAATACAATTATTTCGATTTATATTGGGCCAAAAGTTTTGGGGCCATGCTAATCATCTTATAATCTAGAAATAAATTGAACATGAAAAACAAATAATTATTATTTGTATGAAACAAATTGAACATGAAAAACAAAGGCTGAGACGGCAAACCAACAACAGATTTGAAAGTTTTAAGATTTGAAACAAATTGAACATGAAAAACAAATAATTATTATTATAAGATTTGAAAGTTTTGGGGCCCAATATAATCTAGAAACAAGTTTTGGGGCCCAATCAAAATAGTTGAAGCAAAAACAAATTAAACGTGAAAATTCAGGGGTGAAAGCTGAAAGTTTTAAGACCACAAGTACTGAATCGTATAATCTAGAAACAAATTGAACATGAAAAACAAATTGAACATGTATTCTTGAAGAGATAACGAAAGACTACGTCAAGAAGAAGAAAAAAAGGAGATTTAGGCAAATGGTCAATTTTTTTCAAAACAACTCGAAACTTGAAAAGCAAAACCCACAGATCTGCACGAAATTCACAGAAGAAAATCATTATGAAAAAAGAATCGACCTTTATTCTCGAATCGAAGAAAATGCCAGCGAGAGTAACATTACAAGCCAGATCCGAAAAAGAAATTCGATAGAGGTCGATCAGAATGTTGTTTAAATTGCTACCTTGAAGAGAAATTAGAGGCGTGAAACCGAGCTGCGAGCTGACCTAGCAAAGCAAAGCGAGGAGGAAGCTCAGGAAAGAGGGATCACTGCTAGTCTCGACGAGAAATTAGGGTTTCGTTGCGATTCATCAATCGAGGAAAAGAGGGGGTTCGGTGAAGAAAGAATGAGAGAGGGATTGGGATTGGGATTGGGTGGGAGAAGGAAGAAGAAGAGTGGGAAAGTGGGAGCGTGAGAAGGATAAAAATGGAAAATAGAGTTTTTTTTTCTGGAATTCAAACCTTTTCTTTATCATGAAAGCTACAGCTTACCTCATGGTGCAGCAAATTTATTAATTGAAGAGTTAGCCCCATCAGAATAGGGAGCAGAAAGAGAGTTTAATATCCCTAATAGACAGGGAGCTAGGGGAGCAGAAAACTCAATGAAAGCCCTAGTACTAATAGACAACTAAAAATTAGCTAAAATAAATATCTGCAACATTGTGGGAAACTTAATGAAAGCGCTAAGAATTCACACCTTTTATAAAACAAATTTTACGCACATTTTGGGGTTTTGGGCATGAAATGGACTTGCAAGTTGCACCCAGAAAGAATGTTAATTGGTATGTATCCGGATATTATTAATAACGGTTATATATACTTTGTGCAGTCATAATGTGTAAAATTGTTGATCGAAAAAAGAAAAAAAAAACGTATTTACGGTTATGTTACTACGTTACTATTCACTATTTCCCCCCTTTTTTTAACAGTATCGATCCTTGAACATTACCATCCAGATAATGAACATGTGATGTCAATTTATAAACACGGTCGTTTCACACTTCACACCGTAAGCATATTTCGCACCCGAGCCCCTCCCTTTTATAAAACAAATTTTACGCACATTTTGGGGTTTTGGGCATGCCTTGTGAGAAACATTTTGGGTTTAAGAAAATTAATATTAGTGAAGGCATGCCCACAAGGAATATAAAACGTATTTGGTTAGGTTTACATATGAGAAACATCTTGGGTTTTGAAATTTAGTGAAAAGTCAAAAATTATATATTATCTGACAAAAAATACAAGTTTTTAATTTTTGTAGTTTTAGAAAACGTAAGATATATCCAGCTGGCCACAATAGTAAAACGTAAGACATATTTTGGCCAAAGTAATTTGCACTAATCAATAATGGTTTCACTTCTTATGATTCAGTGGAAATTTAACAAAGAAAAAATAAAAGTTCTTTCTTTTAAAGAACACGATTATAATGTCGTTGAAATCTAAGATAAACTAATATGGAGTAAACTGAACTGGACATATATTAAATTGACTAACTTTCCGACCAAAAAATAAATAAAAATTGACTAACTAATTATGAAACCAAGTAGTCTAACATTTAAAAAATATGAGACTCACCCTAAATGTGATTATGAGATGTCTGGGGCTTTGGAATGAGTAAGATTCAATAAAAGGTGTAATGGAGTTAAGGAAGAGAGTGTCTAAGAGCTTGTTTGGTTAATAAAGTGGAATTGAAACGTAAACGGAATGAACAAATTGAAATCGAAGCAAAGGTATGTGAAATCGTAATGATCAAGAGTTGTTTGGTTCATGAAAAGGAAAACAAAGTGATAAAAAAAATTGCAATTGCAAATGATTTTCAAAATCACCAATTTTAGGGGGTAATTGTCATATATTAGGATTTATGGGTATTAGTATAGTATAAATAGATACATCGGAAAAGATATTCAGAAAATATCAATCAAATCACTTTCTATCCCTAATCTCTCTTTACTCTCTCTTCCCTAACCTTTCTCTTTCTCCCTACGTTCTTACTCTCCTTCTCTACCAACCTTCTTCTCTCTCTTTCTCAAACTATCCTCCTTCTTCCCTTAATTCTCTTCTAAATTCATGTCAATCCTTTAAGGACATGACAGTACGTAATTTCCAAGGGAGGAGAGGATGGATAAGATGAGCGGTTGATGTAAATGAATATTTATAAATATTCATTTCGCGCACCACTGCATAGTCAACATTTGGATCTGCGATCAGAGCAGTAGACGTCGAGATCGGGAAGGGGCCGAGACGACCAAGACCACCAATCAGCAGCAGCGTTGGCAAGAGGGTTGCTTCATTTAATTTGAACCTATTCCAAGGCCTGGAGTTGAAGCTGTGTCTTTATTTAATTTGAACCTATTCCAAGGCCTGGAGTTGAAGCTGAGGCTTCATTTAATTTCAACCTATTTCAAGGCCTGGAGTTGAAGCTGTGGCTTCATTTAATTTGAACCTATTCCAAGGCCTGGAGTTGAAGCTGAGGCTTCATTTAATTTCAACATATTTCAAGGCCTGGAGTTGAAGCTGTGACTTCATTTAATTTGAACCTATTCCAAGGCCTGGAGTTGAAGCTGAGGCTTCATTTAATTTCAACCTATTTCAAGGCCTGGAGTTGAAGCTATGGCTTCATTTAATTTGAACTTATTCCAAGGCCTGGAGTTGAAGATGTGGCTTCATTTAATTTCAACCTATTTCAAGGCCTGGAGTTGAAGCTATGGCTTCATTTAATTTGAACTTATTCCAAGGCCTGGAGTTGAAACTGTGGCTTCATTTAATTTCAACCTATTCCAAGGCCTGGAATTGAAACTGTGGCTTCATTTAATTTCAACCTATTCCAAGGCCTGGAGTTGGCCGGTACCTTCACTTAATTGATAGGGACTCTATTCGGTCTTAAATAGAATACGGAGTATTTCCTATATATTATTATATGAATTATATGTGTATGTCATTAATTTCCTTATTGTTGTAACAATAGATTTAATTTGAACCTATTTAAAAATGAATAGAAAAGTATAAAATGGGGATGATAGTGAATAAGAACGAGAAGGAAATGAAAAATGAAAAGTTAATTAATTTGATATTCTGTACTCTCTATTTTGTTTGATAAGAAATTTCTTAATTTAGAGGTCACTTGACACAATATAACCAGAGTCACAGGAATAATAACGTAACTTGTATTAGACGATCCCGATTGCACGTGATCTGCATTGTAAAGTGTAAACACCTTACAAAATGAAAGGAATTATTCCCCTCAATAAAAAGTAAGGGAATGTTTTATTAAAAAAATATTCTGTAATGTACTATATTCGTTAAGTAATATTTATTAGTTTAGTTTTTAGTATAAATATTAAAAAATGCACTAATAAAATTGAAACTATCTCGGATCGGAATTAAGTGACGTTTTAACTCATAAAATTTGATCAATTTTATATGTCGTTTTAGTATTTAGTAGGCAATTAATTATGAGTGAGTTATGAATATAGTGATATAAATTTGTTTTTGTTGACTTCTTTTTTCCTAAAGTCTCCATTCATTGGTTCAATCAATAGGGTTTTGATTATTTATTACTCCGTATGTGGGAAGACTGATAACAAATTTTAAATTCTATAAGTATTTAATACTTTTCTTAAACATTATATACAAAGCTAAAACAAAAATTGTTTTAAATCGAAAAAATAATAATCTATATATATATATATATATATTAAAGGAGATACTTAAAGTTTTCGTATCGTCTTCACGTTCAATTCGCATATATGTCATTACTATTCAATCATTATATGTCACATCATCCAACCTTTAAAAAAAAATTATAACAATATATCCTATCTTAATTATCATTTATTATAAATTTATTATTTAAAATAATATATAATAACAAATGAAATTGATATCACTAATATAGCGGATCAGATAGTTTTTTAATAATAAAACTCCTCGAAAATTTTGAAACTATTAAAATCTTTGTTTAAAGCTGCGAAAAAAAAAACAAATTTGATTAAAAAAGCATTCATCACTAACTTATGGATATACATAATTTGATTATAATTTTATATAATAGTAATTATTAACATTGACAAATTCATAATCTATTGTACGTATTAAGTACTATTTTAGATTGTTTACAAGTTTAACTTTATTCAAGATTTGATTAAAAAAAAAAATATCGCTAGATATCAGTAGACATGTTCCTTCACCTAGGGACGGCGAATAGCGCGTTTTAATTAAAATGTTGTTGAAATCATCGTATTTGGTTTTTTTTTTTTTAGGTGGCGGCTTTGCGATCAATTCAACGTTGATGAAGATCACTTTCTTTATAGTAGAATCACGAAAGCTCCCTTTGGGGAGCATTCGGCCCTAACCGAGGGGCTGGGCTGTGCTGTTGAACCCTCTCCGTCGAGCCCGCTCCGCTCCTTGCCGCCGTTCCGACCGAGGCTTGCCCTGCACCGGGCCCCTGCTCCGACCGAGCCCGCTCCGACCGAGCTTAACACCACCGCTGCCGCTATCATGACAACCACCATCGTCGCTGCTACCATGGCAACCGCCGCCACCATGGCACCACCAACCCCTCCGAATACACCGAGCTTCCCATCGGCGGCCTGCATCAAATCCTTGCTTGAGGAGCCCCGGCGTCTTGGTGTCTCCGTCGGTTCTCCCTTCTCACCACCAGGGTCGGAGTAGCCCGAGCTCGCCGCCGCTCTCTTTGGCTCCGCCAGCCTCTCCGTCTTCGCCTTCGCCCTGTGCTTCCCCGACTTCTCCCCCCAATCTGCAACCTCTGCTTAGCCCAGATACAGAATTGCATTTTTTTTTTTGTGCAAGCTTTTGTATTGTACTATTTGCTTCTGTTGAGTTGATTTAGGGTGAAGATCGAGTTGTTCCAGTTGTTGTCGTGGTTGTGTTGAAGCTCCTGAAGATCCAAACGACAACGTCAGGGTGGTCGAGACTCCTGAAGATCCCTCATCATGAGTGGGGGCAATGTCATGGCTGTCCATTCAACACTTTCCATGATTGTTTTTCCTGTTTGACCCGTCGTCTGGTGGCACTGCTCGTTTGTGCTGGACTCACTTCTCTCCCTAGTCTTTTAGCTCGCTTTTGCTTTGTTGTATTTTCTTTGGCTTGTCTGTGTATCTGAACTGGTTTTTCCAGTTGCCGTTTTTCGGCCTCTCGAGCTATCCGACATTGTTTGTCGGTACTCGAATTCTTACCTAATCAAAAAAAAAATCAACGTTGATGAATCGTTGTGTCTTATTATGTGGAGCGGGCCAGAGGTATATATATCTGTAGTTTTATTAATATTATGATTTTTAGGGTATTTTTTATATATTTTATAATTAAATTAATGTTACTAATTTCAGAAACGAGCGTCATATTGCTTCGATGTACTTGCTCATGCTATTGGGCAGTACCGTCTTCACAGATAAGTCAGGGCAGAAGGTGAAGTATATGTCGCTCCTCCTTGATCACGACCGCACTAGCCGTTATGCCTGGGGTGTTGTCCTGGCCAACCTATACCGGCATTTGGGTATGGCATCGCGGGCCCAGGCATAGGGATTGGTCGGATGTCCGCTGTTTTTGAGGGTAATAATATTTTTTTATGTTTACATGATTTTTTGATATAAATGCTAACGAATATATGATTTTTTGTACAAACGTGGATTTGGACATACTTTCACGCATTCCGAGGTCATGTGTCACCTGACCTAGAGCACATGGGGGATACATGGGCTGCAGTCCGTGACGGGAGGGAGGCTCCTCAGGGCAGTGACTCGGATCGCCTTATCTCCCTACGTCGGGTTTTGGACGACATGAAGTATTCAGAGGTAATAAAAAAAACGTTACGTTCGGATTTTTCGATTATTTATTGGCATATGACTTAGTTGTTATTTTATTTCAGGTGCGGTGGCAACCGTGGGGAAAGCTAAACTTCAGCGATTCGAGGTACGCTCCGTCGCTATATCGAGGTGTCATCGAGTTTTTTGACGTATGAGAGCTGTACATGCTTGACCGTTGCCTCCGTCAGTTCGGGTACATACAGTGTATTACCTAAACTGTTACGTATCACATGAAATATTTTGTTGATGTTTATGGTATTTTGTTGATGTTTATAGTATATTAGTATATATCACATGAAATATAAAGGAAAATTATAGGATATAAGTATATTCACATGAAATATAAAATAAAACTATAGGATATAAGCTTATATCACATGAAATATAAAACAAAACTATAATATATAAGCTTATATCACATGAAATATAAAGGATAACTATATTATATAAGTATATTCACATTAAATATAAAGGAAAACTATAAAGGAAAATTGTAGGATATCACATGAAATATAAAGGAAAATTGTAGGATATAAGTATATTCACATGAAATATAAAGGAAAACTATAGGATATAAGCTTATATCACATGAACTCTTGTTTTGCGGCAAAAATGCATGAAACTCTAGTTTTTTCAGTTTTTCACTCATTTCTTCGGTAATCCTTCCTATTGGGCCTACTTGGGCCCAATTTTTAGTTTTTTTCAGTTTTTCACCCATTTCTTCAGTAATCATTCCTATTGGGCCTACTTAGGCCCAATTTTTAGTTTTTTCAGTTTTTCACCCATTTCTTCAATAATCATTCCTATTGGGCCTATTTGGGCCCGAAACACTTTTCATAAATTACGGTAAGTGCCTGACACTCTTGTTTTGCGACAAAAATGCCCGAAACTCTAGTTTTTTCAGTTTTTCACCCATTTCTTCGGTAATCCTTCCTATTGGGCCTACTTTGGCCCAATTTCTAGTTTTTCACCCATTTCTTCAATAATCCTTCCTATTGGGCCTACTTGGGCCCAATTTCTAGTTTTTTCAGTTTTTCACCCATTTTTTCAATAATCCTTCCTATTGAGCCTACTTGGGCCCAATTTCTAGTTTTTTACCCATTTCTTCAATAATCCTTCCTATTGGGCCCAATTTCTAGTTTTTTCAGTTTTTCACCCATTGTTTCAATAATCCTTTCTATTGGGCCTACTTGGGCCCACTTTCTAGTTTTTTTCAGTTTTTCACCCATTTCTTCAATAATCCTTCCTATTTGGGCCTACTTGGGCCCAATTTCTAGTTTTTTCAGTTTTTCACCAATTTCTTCAATAATCCTTCCTATTGGGCCTACTTGGACCCAATTTCTAGTTTTTTCAGTTTTCACCCATTTCTTCAATAATCCTTTCTATTGGGCCTGCTTGGGCCCAATTTCTAGTTTTTTCAGTTTTCACCCATTTCTTCAATAATCCTTTCTATTGGGCCTACTTGGGCCCAATTTCTAGTTTTTTTCAGTTTTCACTCATTTCTTCAATAATCTTTTCTATTGGGCCTACTTGGGCCCAATTTCTAGTTTTTTTAGTTTTTCATCTTTTTACCCATTTCTTCAATAATCATTTCCACTAGCAACATGAAAATACTTGGATACACATACTACATGATATATATTATTTACAACGTCAATCACTACACTAGAGGATCGGGTGGACGGTACATCTTATGCGATAATCCCGAAACATTTGAAACCTCGAGTGAAACTGAACATCCCAGTCATCTGCACTTTGGTCTTTGAAACAACGCCAAGCATACAGAGGAGGGGGTACTGGACAATCATCCTTGAGCCACGCCTACATACAAACACAAACTTGAACTCTTTGCGCATATACTCGTATAGTTTAGTACGGTAAATTATTTAGAAATAGTAAGTTTTACCGGTATGAAGTGGTTCTGAGCTCCTACGTGGGCCATCGTCAATATCTTCGTTGGAGGGCCTAAGCTTGTATTAGATGCCTTCATTGGTAGGCACAAGCAAGGACCATCCCAGGCTAAGAAACATAGCGCAACTTGATACGCCGTGGCAAACACCAAACCGATTAGAGGCATGTCGAGCCAATATTGCGAGGAGCAAGGACTTATGTCATAGTTCACCCTGAATATAAGATCTTTGTAACTCATTCTCGGTGCTAGTCTGGGCAAAATTTCCATGTACACATCTCTGCTGTACAACAACTCTGTCGCTAGATGCATTTGAACCATAGGGTAATGATGCTCTTCGTACCCCAACAGTACAGCTAGTGACCGATATCCACAATGCTCGTCCGGAATTACATCTCTCGCCTCCTTAATGTATGGGAACTAGAAGTCATCCACATTCTTAACCCCAAAGTTCACCCCCATATAAGTAATGGGTTGGTCAGGAAACTGTGATCCAGACGCTTCACTTTTATCCTTTCTAGGACGGCCATGACCCCTACCTTGGATACCTTGGGTCCCATTCTCATTCTCCTTCTCCTTTTTTTATCTCTTTCTCGTTCTCATACTCCTCTAACTCGGCCCTTCTATGATCAAACAAGCTCGGCTCCCTCTTGGTGGAATACTTTGTGGAACCCTTCGGCCTTCCTTTGGCAATGATACCCGTCGGCTCCAACAACGAAGATTCATGCGGATGCTCCAAGTCATGGAACAGGTCGGTGACTTGCACTGACGTGGATTTTTCAAGGATCCCATCTTTCTCCTTCTTGTACAATTCCTCAAGTCTCAGCTGTGGAATAGACATTATTGCATGCTCCTCAATGGTGTCATCATGATAAATATTATCCAATTCCAACTGCCTCCAGAAGCGGTGGATCTCACTCGACATGATCTGCCTCTTATCAACAATAGCCTTCCCAATCTCATGGATGCACGGCAGGCCTTGGCATTCTTTCATCCAATAATCGTCGCACTCCTCGTTGAAATCATCTATCTCTAACTGCTTATACATATCGAACAACTTCCTCAAGCCCCTTTCCGACACTTTGTAGAATAGCTTCGTAAACACCCTTCTCATTTCTAGCGGCACCTGGTTGAAACAATTTGGTTTTTTGACCCGTGACATCTCCATGCTCTCCCTCACCTGCCCGATTTGACCTTCGATTGCATGGTGGATCCTCAATGCCATCCTGTTAAAACCGCCAACACTAGAATCCACAATATCCTTCAACACCCTATGCATACCCTCAACCCTATCAAAACAAAAAAATGCATAGTGTTAGTAAGAAAGTATGACACCGAGCCTTAGGCCTAATAAACATCCCAGAAAAATGAAAAGTGATACATACTTGTTTGAAATCCTTGTGAAGAGGTGAAGATGATGATCTGTCCACGCTCTAACTATGTTTTCCTTGTAAGGATTCAACCACTGTTTCTCAAGGTATCCAACAAGGCCACTCTTCCACAATTTCCTAAGTTTTTGGAGCCTCTCTTCGTAGCTTTCCTCCGTGGTTGAACACCAAAGTCCCCAGCATTGGCCGTAAAAGTTGCTGACTCTTTTCGAATACCTCAAGATTGGATTAGCATATGCCTCGATGTTGTGTTTGATATGCACCCAACACAAAAGGTGTTTAACCCGATCTTTGAAAACTATCTGAATTGCATTGATGAGGGCAATCTCTCGATCAGTTATTATGGCCGTCGGCATTACTCCCGCCTCTTGAAACAAATACAGAAGCTTTCGCATTATGAATCCGTAATGCAAACCATCTTCCTCTCGCGTAAACGCATAGGCAATGTTGAACGTCTTGTTAGTGCATGTAAAACCGACAATCTCCACAAGAGGCATGTTATACCTAAGGATGAATGTAAGAAAACAAAAGAGTACAAGCAATTTAAGATCATGTATATTACGACTATATTAAATTGTAATAAACATAAGGCCATTATATACCTATTTGTCTTGTATGTAGCATCGATAACTACCACGTACGAGAACAACTTCAACATGTGCAGCGAGTCAGGGTGAGCGAAAAATAGGATATCGATCTCAGACATAGACCGCTTCCTCAGAGGAGCACTTCGTACCTATTTTCTTTGAAGAAATTTAGGGTCCATTGGGTGACCGTCATTTCCCCACGATCCTCGTAGTGCATCTTTTGTAAATAGTTGGAAACTTGTTTCCTTGATGTTACATTTTCAGGGTTGCACCTTCTCAACTCCGCAACAATAACACTCGGCGGATTGAACCTCTCGCCGAACCTCCTAACAATGCACTGCTCATCAGGGGTCATTCGACCCATGTATGGATGTCCAAGGAAGGTAGTCGGAAGCTTATGGTTGTGTTGTCCGCTCAACACATTCAAGATCCATTTCTGAGTCTCTACTCATGGCTTCTTTTTCATTCGAAGACCGTACAACTCAAATGTGCACCCAAACTTCTTCGATCTGCTTTCACGAATTACCACATCAGCCTCATTCGGATCATCTTCATTAACTTTCTTCCTCCCTGATCTATATTCACCAAAGTGCTCGCACGTCAAACTGACATGTCTTTCATTACTTCGGCGAATGACTAGAACCATCATCAAATCTTTGCCCCTCTTTTGAGCCCAATCAACCAACTCATGTCGGATATCCCACTTTTGATTCGTACGAAATTCATATCCCTAATCTTTACCCTATTAATGTAAATACTAATGTTATTCATTTGCATTTAATGACATAACAATCTCTCAATCTCCAAACTTAATGAACTATTATTTCTAACTACACATGCAATATCAAAATACCTCACTTTTCTCAAAATACCGCATACAATATTACAATACTAAACCGCAAGTCAAACTATATATACTTTTAACTACACATGCAATATCAAAATACCACATACAATATTACAAAACTAAATTGATAGTCAAACTATATTTATCCTCACTTTTCTTAAAATATAGATTACAAAACAATTATTAATGTAAATATTAATGTTATTCATTTGCATTTAATGACATAACAATCTCTCAATCTCCAAACTTAAAGAACTACTATTTCTAACTACACATGCAATATCAAAATACCGCATACAATATTACAAAACTAAACCGCTAGTCAAACTATATTTATCCTCACTTTTCTTAAAATATAGATTACAAAATAATTATTAATGTAAATACTAATATTATTCATTTGCATTTAATGACATAACAATATCTCAATCTCCAAACTTAAAGAACTACTATTTCTAACTACACATGTAATATCAAAATACCCCACTTTTCTCAAAATACCGCATACAATATTACAACACTAAAACCGCGAGTCAAACTATATATACTTTTACGCCTCTATATACATGAACCAATTCACAATATCGCATGCAATATTACTATAACTAATTCAAACATATCTATATAATGCAAATATCAAGCCTTTTACGAATTATGAAATACTAACCGCGAAATTATTGGGGTTGAATTCTTCATCACTGCTCAAATATTCTTCATCACTACTCCAATAATCATTTTCGGTATTTTCCATTTTGGTAAGATTGTATTCGAATGTGTGCAAAAAATAGATGATTGAATTTGAGTATATATAGAGGGGTAATTCGATTGTTGGAATTATAGCCGTTGGGCTACGCAATGATCTTGCGTACGCAATATATTTGCATATTTGCGTAGAAGCCCAAAATTCAAATCACCCCCAACGGCTAGTTCAAACGGCTACATTTGGTTCTCTATGCAGGTATTTGGCGTACAACAGATACCTGCATAGAAAAATTTGGTCTTCTACGCAAAAATCTGGCATACGCCAGGTTTCTGCGTAGCTTTTTATAGTGCGACACTAGTACAGAACTAGGGGTCGGACCCCGGTTTTTTTCCCTCTTCGGACCGCGGTTAGAAAACCGTGGTTGTTCTCGGCGAAGTCCGGACCCCGGTATTTCGTGTAAACCGGGGTTCGGACACTTTTTTTTTTAAAAAATATTTAAAAAAAATCGGACGTTTTTAAAAAAAACCGGGGTCCCATTGTTATTTTTATAAAAAAAAATTAAAACGGAATGTTGTTGCAGCCTGCAGTCTCTCATTTGCATTTTAAAAAAAAAATGAAATGTTGCTGCAGACCTCTGGGTCTCTGCTGAAAAAGCAAAACACCAATCATGAAACAACACATTCACATTAAAATGAAAACTAAAACATAGAGAAATTGATTTATCAAGAAAATAACCAAAATTTTCTAGAGGAAAACTCAAAGAAACAGATAAATAAGAACCACACCCACAGGAAGAAAACCTGCAGAGCATGTGAAAATTTCCAATATGCAACATAAGGCTTATGTTCCAGAGCATCAGCAGCAGAAGTTGACTCCTAATTGGAAAGAGTGGAGCACTCTAGCTTTTGTCGTTCTGTTTTGATTCGAGAAATCTGTTCAATGTTCTACATATTGTCGCCTCCCATCTTCGAATTGGAGTGCTATCCTCTGCTCCTAGTACATTTCCCGCGTTAAGTGGGACCACTTCTTGGAACCTATATCAAAATTGAAAGGAATAAGCTATCATATTACAAACATACGTCCAGATCGAGTTGCCTAAGAATCGCCCATAAGAAAGCTATACAAGTTGCTAAACTGCAAGGCAAAAGGTATGATGAATTTGACCTTTCTGTACTCTGATCAGTTGATGTATCTGCTTATTTAAGGAGATTCGAATTGTCAATGGCTAAAAGAAGTTAGCATAGATGTTAGTGTATACCCAAGAACGTAAATATCTGCTGGTTCGTTCATGAAAAGCCACTCGTCGATCTCCAGGTGTACATCTGGAGCCTTTCCAGCTACATTCCAAGTGCCAACTGTCACCCTGAACACATGAAAGCCAATTTTTTCTTTATCATCAAGTTCAAACATCTCAAGAAGCAAAAACCGTAAAACAATAGGACTTACGAGCTAACCTCACATCCTTGGTGCTCGTATACTGAGAACGAAGAGTCTCGGATCTTCCTCTTCTGTGTCTCATTTGGTAGCTTTTGGAATGACCATCTGAATAGGAAGGAGAAAAGACGGTCATAAAGCATGCTAAATGAAATAAGAAAAAAAATGTTAACTGAATCATGAATTCATGATTATATTTGAAGCCATCCTTGATTAAAAAAGCAATATCAGACACATAATCATAACAAGAAGAACACAATCTGTATAACCTGATGTTTGAGTTGCGAATTGAGATTGTTTTCCTGGAGTTTTACTAGCACAATCTTCATCTACACACACTTTGGTATCTTTGACAGAGCTTGCTGTAAAAGTGTTTTGGATGAGGAAATTCAGCAGAAGCAAAGTAATGTATTACATTATTAGTATCAAAGGAAAAAAACTGAATAAGATACCATCATCTTCACTCTCGGTTTCAGTATCAAAGTCATCCTCACTAAAATCATGCACCTGAGGTTTGATGTTCAGCCATTTCTTCATCACCAAAGACGGCCAAAAGGCCTATAGGAAAGAAAAATGCGGTTATTCTTACTGTAGAATTTCAATTGAGAACCACCTTCCAGATCTAGAGATTTACCAAAGCGAAACGCAGGCGTACCTCTTGGATGTCTTCTTCTCTCTGATTTCATACCTCTCTTGGCACAAATCAGATAGCCATGCCCTTGGCTCACCAACTGCTACCCACAGCCACCAAAAATAACTAAAATTAGTCAGGGTATAACAAATCCACAGCAGAAAGAAGAGATTCTCGCAGATGCAATGAGAAATCGAAAATCTCCCAATCAAAAAATTTGTCAAGAATTTCACTGGGATTCAAACAAGAGGAGAGAGAGGAATAGAAAAAGCTTACAAGTAAAGATTGTTGAATGAATTAGCCCTCTTTGATAGCGATATGTAGAGCATTGGCCGAACGAACGCACCACCACCAACTCGAATGATATGAATGTAAGTTGAATGTTTTGTACGGTCAATCCTAACAGAAAGGTCGCTTGAATCAGGTTTTTTATTCATTTGATCAACCTATAATCCACTCAAAAGTCAGAAGTGTAAGAGCCTTCTACTGTCAGTAAAATGAAGTGACAATTTGGAAAGAAGTTAGTACCTTTGGCCAAGTTTGAAAGTGAAGGACATACAAACTAAGTAATACCACTCAAGATCTGAGAGATCCTCGGGACACAACGTGGAAGCAGGCCTTGTATTTGTATTTTCTAGCTCTGATTCCCCCTCTAGAAGTGACTCATACAGCTCTCTCAGCTGCTCACTTCTCCTTAACCCCAATTTATCAGCATAAACTTCTGCTGTCGGGACTGTCTTTCTTGTCTTCACATCTCCGTTGTAGTATCCATCGCCTCATTCCAACACCCTATAGACAAACAAACACTTGCAACTCAGTAAATACGGAACAAAATAACCAATTCAAATATCAAAACAGAAAGAACTCAGAGATGAACTTCTGCTTCTAGTGTAACTATGATTTGGCTTTCTAGAATAACTTCATCTCTAGAGGATCGTTTGAGAAGTTAAGTGAAAATTAACTCAATTGCTACTAAACGAATGCCATTATATACAGTTATCAATTTAGCAGGACAGGTACACTAAGCAGCATTTTGCTCTCATCAGCTGAGCCACTATATCAACGTGAAAACATGCTCTCTGCGCATTTCAACTCCCTAAATTAGGGTTCTCTTTGCATATTTCAACTCCCTAAATTAGGCGAATTAGACGTAGTGGCCACTCTAGATCCTGGACCTGCATACCATGAGATTGATCACCATAGCAGGCAGTGACATAGTTGCACTGATGCAGATTTGGATACAATAGTTTATGGGCTATTTGTTCTTGTAATATTAATTGATTTTTTCCTGCCAAACTTTTGTCCATCAAAGTTCATGTCTGCAATCAAGAATATCCTATACTGATCGCCGTGATGAAAAACTGAGCCATTTCCAATTCATAACCTAAAGTGCCTTGATACACATAGGAAAAACAACAATTAAAGGATAAGAGATGATTATTTCTATGGTGTTAAGAACTATCGTTGGGATGGTAACTGGTGCTAATAATTCCAACAGAAAGAACAGTTCAATGAGTAGTGGTAAGCAGAGTACACCATACCTGTATTTCTCTCAGGCATTTCATCGAACAACTTGAGTGTATTGTGAAATTATAACACTCCATCGCAACTAAGCCTCCAAACACATCTCCGGAACACCCAACTGGTTTCAGAATTGCCTTTTCACAAATTTAAATTCAAATTCAAGTGGTGTTACAGGAAAAAGGGTGATAATTAGCAGTCTCCAGACAAACAGCGTCAACGTGGCTCGCCTACCTCGCGGCCGAAAAGGCTTTTTGAGCCACTGCGTTTACTGTGAGTGGAGTGGTGAAGAAGCTCCTTACAATGGCGGATAACCTGTTGGATCAAATCACAAAACCCCCAAAATTCAAGTAAAAACCCTAGAAAATCAGCAAGATCCGAGAGATGAGAAGAAGCGTGAGCAGATCGGAAAGAAGAAAAGAGGACCTTGCGGGGGAGGAACTCCAACCGTCGACTACGAGGGCGGAACCGCGAAGGCGCTAACGGCAAGAGAAGATGGAGGAGGGAGGCCAGACTGCGTGGTGAACTGGAGGCGGAAGGCTAAGGCTAAAAGACCGCGCGAGAGGAAGATGGAGGAGGGCGGCGAGATTCCGTTTTCGGCGCAAAACCGCACAGTCGCTTTTTTTTAGTCGCGCATTTTCCCATGGGCGGCTCGACATGCCGCCGAGAAAACCCGAGTTTCATGGGCGGCTCGTAGAGCCGCCCATGATGGGTTCAGTTTAGGGATTTTTTTAAAATAAATAAAAATGTGTTTTTAAAAACCGGTTCATTAAAACCGGGGTTGTGAGCGGCATTTCGTGCCGCCTAAGAAACTGGGTCAGTGAACCGGGTTTTTTGGGGGACAGGGTTCATAGGCGGCACTTCATGCCGCCCAGGGTTCATGGACGGCACGTGGTGCCGCCCAGTGAGTATACGTTTCACTCCCAACGGTCGATGTGGGCTGCACGTAGGGCCGCCCAATACAGGTGTAGCCGGCTATATAAATTAGGGATGGTGGTATTGTATTGCATCCAAATCTAGAAACTCATTTTCATAATAAATGTCGTCGTCAAGCGGTTCTGGTTGGAGGGGATTGTCGGAGTCCTCTTCGAGCACTAACACATCTGTAGATGATGAGGGTGATTTGCAGGCGCCAATTTCTCTCGAGTACTTCAAGGTATGTAATATTGTAATTTTTACTGTATAAAATAATTAGATCTTAAATGTACTTAGTCTTTGAAATGTTAAACTGTTTTGAAATAATATTTAATTTGTTGATATTAGTTTTTAGAAATTTAATTATTAATTAGTCTCTAATGTGGTAATTTTTGTATATAAATAGGGTGATTCTAGTGATGATGGATTTATAGCTATCGATTTCTCATCTCATTTTACTACTACTGAGATATTTCCTAGTAAGGAATGATTGAGAGATTGGGTGCAAAGGGTAGGTTTTAGTCTTTTTATGGTGATCACTACTAAATCATCAAATCCTAAAAAGATTATACTTCACTGTGAGAGATCCGGGTTACCTAGGTCCGGCAAGAAGAAGGTGGTAGTCGATGGTATAAAGATCAGCCCGATACGAGTGAATAAAACTAGGTCAAAAAAGAAGGGTTGTCCCTTTTTGCTGCATGGTACTTTTAGGGAAGGAAATATTATTAGAGATCTTGGGTGGACCTTATCGGTTGTTAGTGGATCCCATAACCATATGCTTTCTACCACCTTGACCGGCCATGCATTTGCTACCCGACTTACGAAGGAGCAGCGTAGGAAAGTGATGATTGATACTGCGGCGGGTGCAAGACCCAAGGTTATTTCTACACAGCTTAGGAATGAATATTCGAGTGCAACGAGTTCGAGGAATCAGGTGTACACTGTTAGGGCTAAGGAGAGGTTGAAATCCCTGGGCAATCTGAATGTGACACAATGGTCATTGGGATTTTTGAATGAGAAAGGCTATTTGTTGGACACTGCTACTAAGACGAGGGAAGATGGGAAGGAGGTTTTGGCATGCTTGTTTATTTCTCATCCAGACGCTCGACATTTGTTGTGCATGTTTCCTAATGTCGTCATTATGGATTCGACCTACAAAACCAACAGGTAAACCTTAGTCTTTTTTGTATTATGTGTAGATAATGGTATTTTCTGCGGGTTTTAAATTTTTGTTGTTGTTGCATTTATAGGTACGATATGCCTTTGTTCCAGATTGTTGGGTTTACTTGCACCAACTACACATATTGCATTGCTCTTGTGTTCATGGAAAGGGAGACGACAAACCACTATGCATGGGCGCTGAGACGATTGAAGTGGTTGTACGGGGAGAAAAATCTCGTATGCATCATGTCTGATCGAGAGCTAGGACTGATCAAGGCTGCCAAACTGGTGTTTCCGAAGGTTCGTCATCACTTGTGTCAGGTCCATGTAGACCGTAATGTGAAGGCATATGCTAAGACGATGAAGATTGACGATAAGAAATTCTCGGGAAGTGTTCGTCGGGTGATGAGGTCTCACACAAAGGAGGAGTACAGAGAGCGGCTTGCTCACTTTAAGGGGATATGGAGTGAAGGCTTGGTGCGATATGTGGAGCAAACTTGGTTTAATGATTATAAGAAGAAGCTGGTTGCGGCATGGTGTGATGATGTTCTCCATTTTGCCACAAGAACATCAAACAGGTAACTTTCATACAAACATTTGCAATCAAATTGGGTTATAAAATTTATTTAGTTAATTGTATACGAATATATTATTTTCAGGGTTGAGGGTCAGCACTCTATGCTTAAGGACATGATTGAGACATCCGTCGGAGGGTTCGACACACTTGTGCAACACATCGACAACATGTTTGTTGATCAGCATCGGAAGATCCGATATGAGATGACCAAGAACTGCACTGCCTTTCCCATGGAGATAGTGAAAGGCCCTGAGTGGGTTAAGGTGTTCTTCAAGCGCATCCTTGAAAAGTGCTCTGAAAAATGCCTGAGGATGTTGTATGCCCAAGCTGTGTTAGCAAAGGAGGGGAAAATTGGGAACAAATGTGCTGATTTTTGGTGGAGGTCCACACTAGGGCTGCCTTGCCCACACACAATTAAGGTCTACGTGGAGACGGGTTATCCGTTAGTGCCTGAAGAGGTTGATATTTTCTGGAAGCAGATCCGATGGAAAGGGGTGGATGCTAAGGATCTTGATGTCGATGATGGTGTTTCACTGACAGCGGACAATGTCACGATGGATGACTTCGTTGAAGAGTACTTATGTGGGACAGTTGAGGGATTTGATTTGAAGAAGATGGCGGAAAAGTGGCGTGAGTCAAAGGACCCTACATCGTGCGATATTCAAGACCCGCCACGTGGCGAGACCAAGAAGGGGAGGCCTAGGATGAATGCGAGAAAGACCGGTACGAAGAGGAAAATGTGTTAGGACGAGCATGTGGATGCAAACATGAAGAAGGAGAAGCAGAAGATGAAGATGGAGGATGAGGAGCTGGGAGTGGATGAGGAGGATGAGCCTGCAGAGAAAGAGACGACCAATGTGAAATCGTCCGTTGGATCCCCGGGATCGAAAGGATGCCCTTCTAGCGGACGACCTCACAGTGGAGTTTCAACAGCAAAGGGGAGTGCCACTAAACCTGCAAAGCCGAAATCTGCTTCAACCAAGTCCAAGTCGGGTTCAAACAAGCCGGTCAAGTATCTCGGCTTCAACTGGGGGCACGAGAATATTGATCATTTCATGCTCGCCTACATTTCTGGAGTTCAAAATGTCAAAGGTGATGGTCATTGTGGGTTCCGTTCTCTTGCCGTTTTGCTGTGTCGCCAAGAAGACGAGTACATTGATGTCCGGTTAGGGCTTTCGAAGCACGTCCAGGCACATGGAGCGAACTACGTAGCGATTCTTGCGGAGGAAGCGTTGACGTTGGAAGAATTTGTTAGGAAATTGAATTATATTCCTTCACCGTGCACGGCAAACTTCTGGTGTATAATGCCTATTACTGGGTTGGCGTTTGCAACGGAACACCAAGTGGATGTTGTTGTCTTATCATGGTTCGGACCGCACACATGTCTTCCATTGTGGGGCCCCCCGGGTGCTGAGCCTCCGACAAAGGTTTATGCGATAGCACATGTAGGCCGGAGAGACCATTACGTACCGGTACGTGGAGTCCTACTCTCTCGTATTTACTTATTCTTTCATAATTTTTTTAGTAACTGTATTGTTTACGTGTACAGATTTGGCTTGTTAATGACCATTGTCCCATTCCACCGCCTCCAAGACAGTGGCGCATTTACAAGGATCCAAGTGTTGATGGATGAGATAGTCATGAGCGCTTCAAGGATAGGTTCAAGAATTATGTAGAGGAGCGAGCATATCATGGGCGACCTGACATACTTACCTAGGTTTTTTGGATTGTAATCGACTTTATATATGATATTGTATTTCCTTTTGTGTGAAAGTTTGATTGAGATTGATCGTATATTGTGTTTTTAATCATTTGTTTTTTAGAATTGAAAAAAATCGGGAAAATGCTATACGAGACAACAATATTACTAATCATTAACAAAAACACGTTCACGAAAACATTAAAGCGTACACTAGTTTAACATGAAACATAAAAAAACTATCTAATCCCCGTCCGAATCGGCCTCCCCGCCATCATCATAGCTGCCGTTGTCCACCACAGATTCCGGATCTTCTAAAAGACCGGGGATATGGCGTCTCGGGTGTGCAGACTCTGTGTAAATGGGAACTGGAACACCAGGTCTGTAAAGAGCCATAATTTTAGCTATCTGATCCTCGTGTACCACCTCACAGAGTCGTGGAGGATCCACGCCTGCTGGAAAGTAAAAAATCCGACCAGGGGGAACCCCGTCTCCAGGCTCGAGATGGTAAAATAACGCCAAGTACAAGAAGAAACCTAATGACAACCCCCCCTCTCCAGGCTCAAGATCCCCCATCCGCAACGTGCGGACCTCGCCACCTTCGTAGCCATGAAAAAACATGTCCATTCCACTTCGTTGGCATATCATTCGATTGTAGGTGATTCGCCCATTTTCGTAAACTTCGAGAACCAAAGGCGCCATTACCTTAAATAGAACCGAAGAAAAGTTTGTGAGGAGTGGAAATTGTGTGTATTTCGAGGGGTTTTGGGGCCGTATTTATAGGCTAAAATAGGACCGTTGTGGGCGGCCCACAGAGCAGCCCATGAGGGTACTGGGCGGCACACAGTGCCGCCCATAGGCATCTTGGGCGACACACAGTGCCGCCCATATCATTTCATCACCACAACTCCGCTGTACAGCCCATGGGCGGCATAGTGTGCAGCCTATGGGCTGTACAGCGTGCCGCCCAAGATGCCTATAAATAGGCCATACGGGGTCCCCTTTCTACCAAGCTTGTCTCACCCAAAGAGGCAAGCTTTCACATCCAAGAGGAAGGGATGTGTTTGATCGCGGTAAGAAAAATAAATATATGTATTTTATTGATTATTTACGCTATTAGGTTGTAGTATTCGTTGGAATCTAATTAAATAATATTTTATTTCAGATACAAGAATTCAATATCGTGGGTTTCGTCGTCTAGCATTTTCAGAACTTCAGTCCCGGAGGAACACAGTCAATCGCCTTTTCTACCTTCACTAGTGAGCTTAAACCGAACTGTCTTGTATTCATTGTAGACTCACGTCATGTTGTAGTCATTTCTAACAGTGCGTTAAGATGGATGCGATTGCCTTGTGGTCATTATCCTCTTGACCGAGTCAAGAGTCCTAGGACGAACCCCCTTCGGCCATGTCGTGCATGCTGAGCTGCTCTTTTTTCCTCGCTGCAGCACAGAAAAACATGGGATCTTCAAATTTCGGTATTTGTAGGATTTCAAGTTTTTATGTGATGCAGCAAGAAAAAAAGAGCAGATCAGCATGAACGACATGGCCCAAGGAGGTTCGTCCTAGGACTCTTGACTCGGTCAAGAGGATAATGTCCACAAGGCAATCACATCCATCTTAACGCACTGTTGAAAATGACCACAACATGACGTGAGTCTACAATGAATACAAGACAGTTCAGTTTAAGCTCTCTAGTGAAGGTGGAAAAGGCGGTTGTTTGTGTTCCTCTTGACCAAGTCAAGAGTCCTAGGACGAACCTCCTTGGGCCATGGCGTACATGCTGATCTGCTCTTTTTTCCTGGCTGCAGCACAGAAAAACCTAGGATCTCCATATTTCAGTATTTGTAGGATTTCAAGTTTTTCTGTGATGCAGCTAGGAGAAGGAGCATATCAGCATGAACGCCGTGGTCCTAGGAGGTTCATCCTGGGCTCTTGAGTGAATGTATATGTATAGTGCAATAGTTGTGTATGTCATTTGTTCCAGTGTGTATGTATTTTTTTTAAGTGTGTAAGCCATCAGTGAATGTATATGTGTTTTTAGAATTTGTACGTGTTTTTAGTATGTGTATGTAATTTAAGCCATCGATGAATGTATATGTGTTTTTAGAATTTGTACGTGTTTTTAGTATGTGTATGTAATTTAAGAATATACATGTGTTTTTTAGAAATAACGCACGAAAATCCAACAAACCAATAAGCAAAGAACTAAAACTAGAAACGACGGAACAAATTAGAAACGACGGAACAAATATCTAAATACGAAACCAATAAAGCCAAAAGTCATACTTAATTTACTGGAATTTCAATCCCCAAAAACGTACAAACACAAAAGTCAAAAGTCATACTACGAACTCTCCGTCTCACTATCAGATGAGTCATCTAGATGTGGAGTGGAAGCACTAGCTAAGGACACACCCGAACCCACGCCCGGTGCCCATACTGGAGGAACATAAGAGGTCGGCTGAGACGATGCCTGCTGAGCTGTTGCACGCTCTTCCGCCATCCTAGATGATTCGGCTCTCTCAAATATAGTAGCGTCTGCACTATATACATGGGAAGGCATCTGTGAAGCCCGTACAAGCGGTGGAGCTACAGGAATGACGTCACTGAAAAGGATGTCATGCAAATGCTGAAAGTGCTCCCTACACCCTAAACAACCTCCTCCAGACATAAGCTCCTGAAGATAGGCCTGGCTCATCGCATGACGCTGCAAATGAAAACAAACATTTTAAAAACATAGACTTTCATAAAATAATTTAAAAGAATAAAATGGGAAAAAAACATACCATTTGCAAGTTGATAGCCGGAGGTGGTCCTCTATTGATACGAGGCTGGACTGGCGCATGCGGACTCACGTAAGGATGCGACACCTGTAGATACCAGTCCAGGTACACGTCGTGGACATCCCAAGCCATCGTCGCAGGAGGACTCGCCAAGATGTGGGGGCAAAGATGATGCTCACGCTGGTCCCACCTGTGCCAACGCGGGTCAAAGTGTAACTGGTATCGCCTCGTCCCCTTGAAATCAGGAGGACGAACTGCAACCAGAGGCTCAATGATATCCATCGGCCTGCTCTGTCGATAACCGAACTGGCGTGTAAGCCGATCTGGCATGTATGGCTCCTCTACACCGAGAAAACGAATAATCCCTCGATAAGTGGAGGACCTGTGACGACCTCGAAAATCAAGACCCTTGTACGGCATCCACCGTATCTGTAATTAACAAAACACGATGGACCATAAATTAATTCATTAAGCTATCTTACTGTAAATTAAAATTGAAAAACAATACGTACATCCTCTAGCCTATACTCGTCCAGAATTCGTCTGTAGTGTGACTGGTCACGGGAGGACCGGAGAGGTGTCCGGCCAATGCAGTATCGTCCAGCGCGTCGGAGGTCGTCGTCCGCACCTTCCTTGAGGTTAGGGTTGCCCGGAAAGTATACAAAGTACGTCCAAATCCAAACCTGCGTACAGAGAAAGAAAACCATTAGTTATAAATAATTCAATAATGTATATTAATAATCTAAATTATAATTTAACTATATTAAAGGACTACCTCCAAAAGACGTGCATAGCCGGCGAACTGTGCAGCTCCGCGCCGAGAACCCTCTTCGAGGTTCCTATAAAGGAGAACCAGAACCCCGGTACCCCAAGCAGTATGAACAACACGCTCCTAGTCCACAAAAAGAGGTAGCAGTGTGGTCTTCAGCTCGTTCGTTGACTTGTCAACGAAGATGCTAGCCGACATGGCGTGCCATAAGAAACCGGCTGCTATATCCTCTGGGTAGGCACCCTCCTCAATCATCCGCATCACATGCCTCCCAAGCTGGAATTGCTTGACCCAACCCTTCCTAAGGTCGCGGACCATGTCAGCATCATCCTCATCATAGCTGTAGTCTGAATCTATCCCAAACAAATAGCCGAACAAAGCCTCACACTCCGCCATCTCCTTATCATGACCGGTCCATGGTGACATCACCTCAAATCCCTCGATCGGCAGCCCTAAAATCATCAGCACGTCATGTAGAGTAGGAGTTATCTCGCCCAAGGAAAGTGAAAGGTGTTCGTCTCTGGATGCCATCTCTCAACGAATGCTGAAATGAGGTTGTGATCAACATTGCCGAACTGCAAATCAAGTAAACCTGTCAACCTCGTCTGCTGCGCAATCCAAAACCAGGAACCCTCCACAGGGACCCCTCTAGGAATACGATCCCTCCAAAATACAAACTGCATAGGGCGTGTCTGAACCCTCAAACTCCTAACAACGTCCTCGGGTGGGTCCAACGACGCCTTCGTCCATATCAGCTCTGCAATGTGCGTATCAAAGTTCCTCAACAAAGATACAAGCTGCTCAGTTGGCTCATGCGGAGATGGGGCATGTGTGGCTGGCTCAGACTGAGACGGGGCATGCTGAGATGGCTCATGATGTGGAGATGGGGTATGCTGAGATGGACATGGGTCATACTGAGTCTCCTGTGTGGCTGGCTCAGGCTGAGACGGGGCCTGCTGAGATGCCTCACACGGAGATGGGACATGCTGCTCATGTGACTCCACCAGAGATAGCCGCTGCTGAGGTGAGTCATCAAGATGTGGGTCCTCCTGATGTGACTGCTGAGGTGGGTCCTCCATAATCACGTCCTCAACTGAGCGGACGGGACCAACATCGTCCTCACTAGCGCCCTCACTATCGGCCTCACTATGGCCCTGCAATACACCGCCAACCCTCCTCTTGCGAGCAGATGCAGTAGTAGGACGACTATCTCGATCGGACCATGCGATCTTACCCAAAACTTCCTATTTTCGCATAAAAAATATAGAAAATTGTTTTCTTACAAACAAAATCAATATATTAAAATTTTCATAACAATGACATATTTAATATTACAGTATAATTATCGCGATTTACCTATACTATTTTTTATAATGATTAAATACAATAAAAACCAAATTTACAAATATAACTATATTCATTTTACCCACTATAACCTATTTACATATGTCCAAATATTATTTTCTTACAAACAAAATAATATATTAAATTTTCATTACAATGATATATTTAATATTATTTAACACTATAATTGAGTCTATTACCTATACTATTTTTTATCAGATAATGATTTAATAATCTAAAATCCAAGTATATATAAATCTACAAGTGCAGTAACAATTTAATTAAATAAATTAGATTTAACGATTACAAATTTAAAAAACACCATACCTTTTCAGTTGGCCTCCGTTCATATTTTCGCTTTTGGCGAACGGGAATTTCACCCAAGTCTGACACAGCTTGATGAGCAACCGCGCACGCGACGTCAAAGGCATTCTCCGCCGCAATATCGCCCTCCTCGCCCAAAACCCCCCCAATATCGCCCTCCTCGACATCGGTTATGGGCGGCACCACGAGCGGCCCAGATTCCTCCATAGTGGGCGGCACGCTGTGTAGCCCAGCCTCGCCTCCCTCCTCGGCCCCCGCTTCGCCTCCTTCCTCCGCCAGCCTCGCTTCCTCCACCGTGTCCCTTGCTTCAGCCGCCTCCTCCGCCGCGTCGCCACCCCTCTCCCCCAGCCTCGCCTCCTCCAACGCCTCGTCGCTGCTGCCCCCCGTCAAACAGAGATTGGCCGCCGCCGCCGCCAACGTCGAATCGGCCGTCGATTCTGGTACATCACCGTCGTCTCCGCCAAGAACTCCTGCCGTAGCCATATGATTTTCCGTCCGTTCTTCCTCCGCCAAGAACTCCCATATGTCGTCAACTGAAAATTCGCCACCGGGATCCATTTTCGCTCTCGAACTCTGGAAATCACGATCGGAGAAGACGACCCTGGGCGGCTTTTAATAACGCCGAGAAGACGACCCTGGGCGGCAAGCTGAGCCGCCCACGTTTCAAATTCGCCCTTTGGCGGGAAGCTGTGCCGCCCACAATTTTGGGTTTACACTTGGCGGCTTACCGTGCCGCCGAGTTTTAACCCGGTTTTCAGAAAATCATATTTTTAATTTTAAAATAAATAAATTAAATTACAAAACCGGGTTCTACAAAAACCTAAAAATCTGGGCGGCAATATGTGCCGCCCAGGTATAATTCGGGTTCATAAAAAACCGGTTTGCATGGGCGGCATTAGGTGCCGCCCATGTGCAAACCGGGTTTTTGGAAGGATATTCTGGGCGGCATGTAAAGCCGCCCAGGAGGAAGTGCGCGGCTAAAAAAAATCGACTGCGCGGTTTATCGGCCTTAGTTTTACATAAATAAACAGGACCCCGGTTATTAGAACAAACCGAGGTCCGACATTTAAAAAAAAACACTCCAGACCACGGTTATTTCTCAATAACCGCGGTCCCAGATATTAAAAACCAAAACAAATATATATAGATATATTCGGAGCGCGGTTATTTGTTATCAACCGCGGTCCGATACATTTCTTATCCCGATTTTACTAGTAATCGGGGATCGGATATTTTTATTACCCCGGTTTAATAAAATCGGGATAAAAATAGGGGATCTACGTCCCTTTTTATACTAGTGCGAAATGGCAAATTTCATAACGGAGGCGTTATTTTTCTCATAAGTTCGATGTAATATCCACAATTGACTCCCAACAAATTAAAATAACAGATAATGTCAAAAAACCCACACATAACCACACTTTCGTACACAACTTTTCATATCACACGTTTGCTCTAGTTAATTGAAGCTCTTAGTAGTTTAACAATGTCTCATTTTATTGTCCCGTAACACCAAATATAAAATACAATATAAATTACATAATTGAGCAGACTAGTATATGCATGGTCAATTGTGGACTTGTTCAATAATATGGTTTGGGTAATTTTTTTCAAGAAATGCATTCAACTTTACTGCCAAAGATGTAGATCGAGATCGAATAGCCCATTATTCCTTTCCAAATTTCCATCCACATACGTACCATTATATTGCCAATATAATATTTTTAAAATAAAAAAACTTTCTTAGGACATAAGTTAAGATCTCTTATATAAAAAGTTTTAATTATATTCAAATTTTTTAGAATTTTTTAATTTTTTTTAATTACATCATTTTCTATTTAGGATTTATATTCCTTAATATAAAATTTTAACCTATGTCCTAAGGGCATAAGTTAAACAAACCGTGCTTATATTAGTATGAAATTCATTTATAACTGGAGCAGAAATGCAGAATGTTTGATAGCCAAATGAAGGTTTACACGCTTACCATATTAATCTTTGAGAATTTTGTCTGCCGATACTATTTGCACCGGGCAAATAGTGCCCTGACACACCCCTGCAGGCGCGCGACAGGGACTTCCGCGCGGCGGTGGGTTCCGTCGGTGGGTGCCGGCGGTGGCCGGTGGTGGGTGTCGGAGGTGACCGGCGGTGGGTCGATTGAGTCGTGTAAATTTTTTGGTTGAGTTCGGGTCGGGTTTAGGTCAAGTCGGGTTTCTTCGATATTTAAAAAATATTAAAATTTAAAATTATATCGAGTCAGATTCGGATCGAGTCAGGTTCTTAAAATTCACCGAAAAATTGTGATTGAAATCCATTGAAAGTAATTCATTCACGGACGCAACAATAATTCTGATTGAAATCCACCGAATATTATACCCTGAAGCCTAAACCCTAAACCCTAGACCTTGTGGCTTGAACCCTAAACCCATAACCCATCACCAACGTCCATTAACAATGAGATCGTCCATCACCGGCGAGATCGAACTCCCGGTACCACCACCGCGCGGCGACGCCAGGTCGAACTCCCTCCACGCGGCGCCCGAGACACCCGTCGCCGGACCCACCGCCGGCCACCACCCACCACTGGATCCACCGCCGAACCCACCGCCAGACCCACTACCGGCCGGCACTGGGTGCCGCGCGGAACTCACTGCCGCGCGATAGTGAGTGTCGCGCGCCTGACACGGTGCAAATAGCACCGTGTCAGGGCTCAATTAGCCATCTCGTTCTTAAATTATGTGCTAACAAAACACAAGACAACTATCAACATATATTCAGTTGGTCTAATGATTTGGCACTAAATTTTCTTAAGCATTTTATCCGAAAATCTCGAATTCGAGTTTGTTGGAAGCGTATATGGAGACACTAAGACAAAAAAACGCAAGACAACTCTTGTGCAATTTTTGGGATAACTTTTTATCGATTTTCTTAACCTATCTTATATAGGTTAAGACATCATCATATATAAAAAATAATAATTAAGTGACACCTTTTAGAATATTTTATTTTTCGAGGTTCACCATTTTATCTTTAGAATTTATTTTCCCTAAATAGATATTATTAACCTATGCTATTTGGATATAGGTTACAAAAATCGATCTTTTATTTAGTATCGGATCCCCTTGGTCATATGGTAACAAATTGATTAGAACATTACACAAGCAATCAATATCAATAACTAAAACATGGGTAATTGTTGTATTTGTCATTCCTAATCTATGTCTAGAGAATATAGAAAAATAATCTTATATTAATTCTTTTTGTTTTAGATATTATATAATCAGGTATTTTCTCAATAAAATTGGAAATTTTCTATTCTTTTTTCAAATTTGATTTGATCTTCTATTATGTTAAGTTGCATAGACAATCTACTATATAACTACTAAATGTAAATACATGCTAAGTCACGTGACGCTCCTACAATAACCAAAAAAAAAAATTACCACGTGGCGTCATGGTATTAATTTTGACACGTGGCAGCCTGTGGTTTTTTTAGATTTAAATTAAAAATCACAAATTTAGAGTATCTTATAATTACCTTAAATTAAAGATCAGTCAGAATAAATTTATATTACTTTATTTCCTTAATTAATATATTCCCACTTTATTCTCGGTAAGCTAATATATGCAAATTTGATCAATCGAAATAAATTTATATTACTTTACTTCCATAATTAATATAGTCTCGGTATTGTCTGGAGATATGATTGATCTTTTATCTAGCTCATTAACATTTTTTTCTTATGTAAGAGAACGACACTATAACGTTTAGATGATGTATTTGATGGCATGATTTTCAATATTATGTAATTAATCATGTGATCCGTAATATATCGATTTACATATCATGTCACATATTTGTTGAGTAGGAGATTTGGTCGATTATATAGTTTGAAAATGGCAGTGGGAACATACTATATGATATTTAAAAAAACTTCCAGAAGTGTCTATATATTATATAATAACTAAAGTAGAATACTTGTTAAGTTACATGACACTCCTGCAATAACCAAAAAAAAATTGCCACGTGGCATCACGATATTAATTTTGACATGTGGCAGCCTATGATTTTTTAGATTTAAATCAAAAATCACAAATTTGGAGTATCATACAGTTGCCTTAAATTAAAGATCAGTCGGAATAAATTTATATTACTTTACTTCCTTAATTAATATATTCTCACTTTATTCTCGGTAAGCTAATATATGCAGATTTGATATGAAATAAAAATATTGACCAACCTGTATGATTTTGTGCAAAAATATTAAACAAGCAGATCTCATACAAAACCAACACAAATGTGCAATGTACCTAATATAAGGAGATTTGCATATGCACGACTGGTTACAAAACCGTGCAACAGATGCAATGTACCTAATATATGCAAATTTAGCATAAAAACTCAACCTGTTGTGCTATGACAAATAGCACACAAACTAAACCTGGTGACAAATATACTTTTGTAACCAAAACAAATGTTGCAAAATTTAACCTACTGGAATGAACAAAAAATGAACCTGATGCAAAAACTTAGCGTGATAAACATTTCTAAACCAAGAAAATTTTGGCAAATTTGAACCTGTTTGATTGAACAAAAAAATTTGTTGATTGAACCACAAATGAACTTGCCCAAAAAGTGAACATGCTACACTTTCCTAATCAAATAAACTGGATTGTCCAAAAAAATAACAATATACTTTATTAAATGCCTCAAAAGTATAACAAATCTGCAAAACAACCGTGTAGATTTGATTACAGAAAACCCAACTGTAATATCTGCACAATAAAATCAAAACCCTAAAGTCAACATTAATAAATGATATTCCAAATATACTGCAGATTTCAAATATGTAATAAAGGATACCCAAAAGTCAGCAATATACTACATATCCATGTTTTCCATAAGTGTAGAACCAAATATTTTGATTCTTTCAGCACGATCTTGCAACATAAATTCAATGCTTTTAGGGGTTATAAAACTACAACTCCTCCCACAATATCAGTACAAAACAGTTGAACCATATCAAAACTACGATTACACAATCGGTTGTTCATCATTTAGCAGGTATGTGGAAAGAATTAAACTTATTTGTTTGCAAAGATATTATATACTGATTATTATGCACTGATTGATGAAAATAGCCAAACTGAATACTGATTATAATATTATGTATACACTCTATACGATTTAGGTGTTTGTTAATATTAAGTAGTTATTAGAAAACTGATTACAAACTAATTTTATTTCCTAAGTCTGAAATGCACAAAGATGAGTTTATGAACACATATTTTTAAATGACCGAGGATTTGTTAAATGATGTCCCCATTTCTAGCATAATCTCATTACTTATTGATTTAGTTTGATAATTGTTAGATAGTTAAGTGTTGTGCCTTTCAGAGTGACTAGCGTATTTTGGTCACTTTAACTACTCTTTAGTTACTCTTTAGCATGTAATAATAAGTTTATATAATTATTATTCTGGTCACTTTAGCTATTCTTTAGCATGTAATAACAATTTATTAAAGCTACTAAACTGAATTTTACACTGGATAAGGCACAAATATTAGAATAAACTGAAAGATTCTAATGTTTGACAAAACTACGGTTACAAAATATTTTTTAGCATGAAATAATGTTGGACATTCTAATACTTACTACACTGGATAAGGCACATATATTGTAATAACATTTTATCTCTTTGATTGTACTTTCTGATTTTTTTTATTAAGTTGATGGTTATGATAGCAGAGAAAAAACTAAGAAGTTGTTCAATCCTAGGAGCTAGGCATCGAAACTAAAAGGTATTGTTTATGTTTATCAGGTTTGATTTGTAATGTTTGCCACGAAAATGAACCATGCTT
This sequence comes from Rheum nobile, assembly GCA_027886185.1. Taxonomy (NCBI): domain Eukaryota; kingdom Viridiplantae; phylum Streptophyta; class Magnoliopsida; order Caryophyllales; family Polygonaceae; genus Rheum; species Rheum nobile. The sequence goes on along the minus strand of WOAB01000292.1, from coordinate 207,209 downwards.
GGTTCGGACAACTTCAGACTTTGAGTTCAGAGGAAAACTCCAGATGGGCTTCAGAACTTGCGATCCATATCTTCTTTCTCTGAGAAAATTAGGGTTTTGGGAACCTTCCAGTAGCAACTCTAGATCTACTCATCAAGCCTTTTTTTTCCTTTGCATGTTACAGAAAAAAAGTAGAAGAGATGTTTTCTTTGGATCTGACATAGATAGTCGGTGGATCTGAACATGCAAAGGATATTAAGCTTTTTTTCCGGATCTGTGAGCTCTAGATCTCCTTCTGGAGTTTGTTTAGGGTAGATATCCATCATTTGGTCACAAAAAACTCGGATCTGTAATCTTTAGATCAGAGTATTTTTGGAGAAAAAAAACTTGGATCTGGAAGATTTACAAAAAGAAAGAGAAGTAGATTATGGACGGAATTTACAGAAAAGGAAATATGAAGAAAATCCCAAAAGCTTTAATCTGTAATGAGAAATGGAGATGGAATTTGAAAGAAGCAAAAAGGAAAGAATGTTCTTCACTGTTGAGCATAAAAGAGAGAGAGGGACACCGAAAGAGAAAGGAGGCGGAAGAGAAATGGTTAGGGTTTGTCTGATCGGTGGCTTTTGTATTTTTATTTTTATTTTTTTAAATACAAAATAAATGGAAAATTGGCTAAAGAACTAGGCTTGATCTGTAATGATCGGCTGAAACTAATTGGGCTTTAAGTCCATTTATTATATAAAGGGCCTAATTGAAGTCGGATATGTAATTAAGCTTGATTTAAAAATATGAAGCCTATTATTAACCCAATTCGATGTATGTGTTATTATTTTCAGCCTATTCCAATATTATTTTGGCCCATATGTTCATTTATTATTATAAATTTTATTTTTAATATTAAAATAAATATTTAGTATGTACAAAGTTGTATTATTTAAAAGTGTTTATATATTATTATAAACTTAAAATAAATGATTAGTTTGTATATTTATTTATTTTGTCTATCCCCATATGAAAATCTACTTAGTTAAATTTCTGCTCTTTTTATATAATATAATTTTTTAATATCTTCAATATTTGTATTCAGTTAGTCATTTTTTTATATAAGAATTTCTCTACTTCTATAACCGTCATTAACTCAATATTTCTATATGAATGAACTATATAATTTTAATATACTATTTTTACAAATGTAAGAAAAAATAAACAAATCTCGTGCAAGGTACATGTACTACACTAGTATACTTTAAATTTAATAGACGAAATTTTAGTCGGAGCACGCGAGACAATACTAAATTAACTAGAAATCTATATATATATATATATATATATATATATATATATATATATTAAAGCAAAGTAATTTGAAGCCACCATATTAATTATGGCCCCACAAATCCTAGGTGTCAATTTGTGATTAATCCGATTTATTTTTATATTAATAATTCTATTTAATTTAAATCATAATATCTAATCACAACTAACTTCAAATATTTAAAATTTTAAATCACAATATATAATCACAACTAACTTCAAATATATAAAAATTATATACAACTTTTTTATAAAATTTAATTTCTACAAATTACACATACAATAAACTTATAATATATGATAGATTTCTTACTAAACTTATATATAAAATACATCTTATATTCATTTATGTAATTAGTAATATTATTTTCATGTGTTTGCATATATAATTTGACCTATATAAATTTATAGGCCAAAATCATACAATATATACAATTTTCAACTCATAGTACATGTGCTTTTATAATCAAGTTCACTATATTATATTATTACACATACAAAAATATGGCCCATTTAGACTAAAATGACCCGAATAAATTTTATGCCCCATCTATATATATTAAAGCTATTGAATTTCGAGCCACCATAATGTTTTTGGCCCCACACATGTCATTTTGTTATTAATGCACCTTTTTTTTCTTAACATTATATTTCAATTTAAATCACAATATCTAATCACACCTAGCTTCAAATATATAAAAATTATATACAACTTTGTTGAATGCTTATACATTTTTTTATAAATTTTGATTTCTACAAATTCCAAAAAATAAGCTTATATATGTAAAACTAATATATGATAGAATTCCTACTAAACTTATATATAAAATACATCTTATATTCATTTATGTAATTAGTAATATTATTTTTATGACTTTGCGTATATAATATGACATATATAAATTTATGGGCCAAAATCATACAATATATACAATTTTCGACTCACAATACATGTGCTTTTATAATTCAACCCACTATATTATATTATTACACATACATATTTTATTAACAATTTAGTGAAATTTCAGACTAATGTATCTTAACAAACTTAATTTATATAATCTTGAGATTTTCTTCTAAACCTTTCAATTTTAACAACTCATCTTAACAACAATTATATCATATCAGATTTTTAACGAATTTTGTATATTGTACGTTCCCATTTAACAATTTTTATTTGATTATAATTTTCTATAAAAAATACATAGTCTCTAATTTTCGATTTTACAATGTTTCTATGGGCTTATTAATTATCATTTTGCTAAATGTAATTTTCAGTTTTTAAAAATTAAATTGAGTTTGTTAATCACCAAGAAAATATTTACTAACAAACCGTGAAATATCAATTATAAATTACCAAGAAAATTTTGTTAAATCAAACAAAAAGTTTAACTAAAAAATATGGCCCATTTAGACTAAAATGACCCGAATAGATTTTATGGTCCATCTATATATATTAAAGCTATTGAATTTTGAGCCACCATAATGTTTTTGGCCCCACAAATCCTACATGTCATTTTGTTATTAATGCACTTTTTTTCTTAATATTATAATTCAATTTAAATCACAATATCTTATCACACATGGCTTCAAATATATAAAAACTATATACAACTTTGTTGAATGCTTATACATGTTTTATAAATTTTGATTTCTACAAATTCCAAAAAATAAGCTTATATATGTCAAACTAATATATGATAGAATTCCTACTAAACTTATATATAAAATACATCTTATATTCAGTTATGTAATTAGTAATATTATTTTTATGACTTTGCATATATAATATGACATATATAAATTTATGGGCCAAAATCATACAATATATATATAATTTTTGACTCACAATACATGTACTTTTATAATTCAACCCACTATATTATATTATTACACATACATATTTTATTAACAATTTAGTGAAATTTCAGACTAATGTATCTTAACAAACTTAATTTATATAATCTTGAGATTTTATTCTAAACCTTTCAATTTTAACAACTCATCTTAACAACAATGATATCATATCAGATTTTTAACGAATTTTGTATATTGTATGTTCCCATTTAACAATTTTTATTTGATTATAATTTTCTATAAAAAATACATGGTCTCCATTTTTCGATTTTACAATGTTTCTATGTGCTTATTAATTATCATTTTGCTAAATGTAATTTTCAGTTTTAAAAAATTAAATTGAGTTTGTTAATCACCAAGAAAATATTTACTAACAAACCGTGAAATATCAATTATAAATTACCAAGAAAATTTTGTTAAATCAAACAAAAAGTTTAACTAAAAAACCCAGTTAAATCTTTGTTGTAACAAACTTTCATATTCATATGATTATACACATTATCAAAAGTAAATTAAATGTAGTACGTATACAAATTTTAAAAGTATTTGAATTTGACATAACTTTACACCTACATAAATAATCCACTACTGATTAATTAATTATTCAAATAACTTTCAGTTATCGTTTTCTAGAAGTAAGGAATTTTAAAACTTTAGACGGGTCCATTATGTAATTAGAAAAAACTAAAAAAAAGTGATTTATCTGGCTGACTTGTAATGATTTTTTTATATATATTTTGTTGAATTATTTCATATATTTATTTTAACAAAAAGTTAAAATATCAAAATTATTTTTCTCCATTCGTTTGATCTCATATCCCCTTTCGAGACACCAAAATAATCATGGACCAACTTTGCTTACGTGTTATTTTGCGATTAATCCTATTTTTAGTTTACTTTTTCCCTTAAACTAACTAAATTTGTACTATAAAAATCTTCAAAATTTCATTAAATAACTCTTTTTTTTGTATGAACAGTACCTTTGATCTAATATAAAAATTTTCTTTTAATTGGATACTAATTTTCACATTTATATTCTACGATAAAATTGTTATATAAATATTTTATCTTAATATTAGGGTCAAGTATATTATCCATTGTGAATATATGCATGAAATTTTAAATTGAGCTTGCCTTTTATTTTATCCTTTTTGAGTAATTAAATTGAAAAATATTTTTTTAATAATCATTGAAATAAATATATTCAAATATTGAGTTCCACCTTATTTTTCAATAATTATTTTTAATATTCATTATAATAAATACATACGAGATAATATCATGTTTATTAGATTGATGTCACTTCTTTAGTTCTTTTCCATATGAAAATGAAATATCTAAAATATAATATTTTATATCATAACGTAGTTTGCTATGATAAATATTGGTTTTATAACCTTACATATATTATTATTTTCATAAATATTATGAAATCATTGTTTTATTTTGTGATTTTTACAAGTATCGTTGAGGGTGTAACAACAATTTTGGATCCCCATTGTTTATCTACATATATTTTCTTGAAAAACATAAATCTTATTTTGATAAAAAAATTTATTTTTAAATTTACATTGGCCTTATTCATTAATTATACATATATAATTTTAATTTTTATAATTTTAAAATCTTCACCTCACTTTATTTTATCCATGTTTAACCAAAACTTGGTTTGAAGGTATAATATAGTAGTTAAGATTTGAAAATTTGATTATGAGTTGTTCAAATATAAAACTAATAAAAACATAAAAAAATAAAGATTTTGTTATAATACTTAATATTGATCATGTTCACGATTTTGTCAAATTTTTTTTCCTATTATAATCCAAACATGAGTTATACATATTATGAATATTTTTGGCTTTCTTATTCAAAAAATATAATTATTAATCTAATAGTTTTTACTTTTTATCAATGAACCACATATTAATTATTTGTTTGACTCTGTTTAAATTGTTTAAAAGACCATCTATTATTTATGCCACGTATAAATAACTTTGTAAATCGGGAATAATTTTATCGAGATTTTTAGATTAATAATCATTATAATATATCTATATTAACTATATTCTAAATGAGTCTACATAAATTCATACATATCATATCATATCATTTCCAATGATCCAGCGAGAACTATATTTTTCTAAAAAAATACTTCGATATAACATTAATTTAATTCAATCATAAATATTTTTTTGATTTTGTCAAATTATATTTACCCATACGAGGTACGGGTTCTACACTAGTTTATATAAACCAAAAGGAATGCATATAGCTATCAATTAATGTAATATCCCTTAATTTTTAGTAAGGATATTTTGGAATTTTTCCAACTCCCGTATTACAAGACGGATTAAATTCAGAGAAGTTCAAACATTCGGTAATATGTTTGATCTCTGTAATATTTTTCTGAGTAATATAAAATACAGTTGACGTATTTTCGGGGTTAAATAGTCGTTCGTGTATGAATATATTTAACCTGGGGTTAAGAAGATTAACCCAAAGTCAAAACGGTCAAAAAGGATGAAAAATGGCCTTGACCGCACCCCGCGGTCAAGTGGCCGCACCCGCGGCAAGGACCAGTTCTGAAGCAACAGGTGAGGCGGTCACTGGACGCCACCGCACCCTGCCGCACCCTGCGGTGGGATATTTTTTCTTCTGCAGCGTTATCCTCTTCCCCTCTGCAGCAGCAAGTGGCTCGCCGTTGTCAGGCCTAGGCCGCCTGAATTCGCCCCTAGCCGTCCCTTCTGTTCCCTTGCAAGTGGAGGTGGGTTGGACCTATAAAAGGGAGAGAAAGCTAAAGAGGAGAGTGTTGATCTGTTCTTCTTCCTCCTCTGTTTTCTCCATTAAAGCCCAAGCTTTTGAGCTTTGTTTGAGAGGTGATCGAATCCCTTTGAGCGTTTAGAAAGGTGTTCCTAAGTGGTATTCTAAAGCCTAAGAAGGTTGGAAGTGGAGCCACAATCGAATCGGAAGTCAATGAACCAAACCAAGTGAGTTTCGCCATTAAAGTTGTCGAAAGCTCTCGCCCCTGTCATCCCGCCGCACCCGCGGCAGAGGCTCCACCGCACCCGCGACGAGCTTGTCCGGGTTGTGTGTTCTTGGGTGTTTGGCTTTGGGCGAGGCTTGACTCATTCGATTCTTTTAGTATTCTTTTAGATTCATATATGTGGATATTGAATCTAACTTAGGGTCTCGTTATGGGTCGTTTCTAAGGGATTTATAATCCGAGATCTGTCCCAGTTTCAGACCCAGGAACCCGTTGTCTCTAAGCTTTGTTCAAGCTTTCGTCGGATCTAAGGCAAGTGGCGGTTCGCTCTTGCTCATCATTCCATATTTCAATTAATTATCAATTGTTTAGTTGTTAATTAATTTGGGATGATTTACTGTTTTCATTGGGAATAGTTTTGATAACTGTTTGTGATTTAAAAGGAGATATTATAATAGGTTGTATATATGTTAGAACAACGCTATTATATATATATATATATGATTAAAACATGATATTATACTAGGTTGTATCTGCTAGAACAACGCTAGTATAGATATATGTTTTTGATGTTGGCCATGATGGCTGTGATGTGGATTATTACTGTGTTGAACTGTTTAGTTAGCACGAGTATTCGTAGGAACGTTATGTACCTTGTGGGGGTTTAACTGTTTATTTATAACTAGTACTTGGTGGATTCTTCCCCGGTACTCTCTCAGGTCATGACCATGCCCTTACTCAGGGTGGTGCACTTCGCTAGTGCCAAATCTTTCGGGATTTATTCCCTCTGAGATCTCTTGTGAGGAGATCTGATATCTCTTGTGAGGAGATCCGATATCTCTTGTGGGGAGATTTAAAAGCTTATAACGTGATGTGGATTTTGGAATTAAATAAGATAAGTGCCTATGTCGCACATAATTAATATACCCTTGGGCGAGTAGTGCAGCTAGGCGATAGTACAGCTAGGAAAACTCGTCTTAACTTTTGAATCGCTCGTATGCGATACTGTGATTATTAATGTTTCCCAACATTTGTCATGCTTCCGATAAGACTCATTTCGTTGGAGTCTTCTTTTGGGTTGATTGCTGTAATGACTCGGTCTTTCAGAATCTTTTCTTAATCATGCCTTTTCATGTAATTCAGTAGAAGTATGGTGGTTGACTATCGTGATCGACTTTTATTCGAGAGACGATGAGTCTAACCTAATACGACTATTTCGAACCACTATGCTTTATACCATTGCTTAGTCTTTCATTAGACTAACCAACCGTAATTGTTCTCTGCATGGTTGGTTGGTGTCATCCGTTCGATTCGGCACATCAGATAAGTTGCCATCCGGTGAAGGGTAGAACGACTATAGAAGCGAACGGTGTTTTGACAAGTGATCCAGGTTAAGATCTTTGACGGGTGATCATTGCAATCAAGACCCTTTGTTAATTATTTTAAAAGACTTCCGCTGTGTTAAATATGTTTTGTGTAAAGACTTCCGCTGTAATGATTCTGATTATGTATTTTGATGTATTTGGAATTATGCTGAAATTCCGAGACTTGGTTTAATGATTCATATCAACTGGAAAAGCCTTGGGTGACATCGGACAGTACGTCTGAGGTCACTGGCGGTAATACTTTCAAGATGTTATTTGGGGGTGTTACAGACTTGGTATCAGAGCCGATTTTTTTTTTCGGGTGGGTTTTAAAACATTTTCTTGGAACGAAATTTTTTATAAAACCGTTTACTCGTTTGAAACTGAGAAATATTTTCGAAGGCTCTGAATTTTCAAATAAAAATTTTAACCGTTCATAGTCGTGCCTTCTTCTTTAGTCTGATATGGAAACAAACTTCCATATTTAGAAAGACTAATTCTCTGTTCGTCACTCGTAGATTCTGAGTGCTTTCCTTTCTCTTCAGAGGGACTCGGAAGAAGCCGAGATGGCTCCGCCATCTCTAGATAGGCTTGAGTTCCCGGTTCCCTCGTCGTGTTTTGAGGTCGGTGAACCTAGTAGTCCACCCGAGGAGGTAAAGACTGTACTCCCTGAGTCGGTAGTGCTAGTGTCCGACGAGACTGTGGTTCATGTGGTAGAGCCTACAGAGGAGCCAGGGGAGGACACTGAGGATGAAGAAAAGTTGTCAAGGTACACTAGAGAGTACTATAACGACGACTTCATGATCGAAATGATTTCCGAAGAAGGACCCCGAGGAAGACCTCGAGGGGCAGGGCCACAAGTCCGATGACTTGGAGCGCTTATTGGTGGGCAGCGAGGACCCGAGAATGGAATTTATCTATCCGAGTCCAGGTGTTGTCACCTGAGCGGGAATACTCGCCATTGTCTCCTGCCACTTGGAAGGCGATTAGTGTTGAAGCGCATCGCCATGTGGATGAGACAGTTGAGCGTGCTCGTTGGAGGGCAAGGCCATGGGGGTCAATGGATACACCGGTTGTGGTCCCGACTCAACCAGTCAGGCCAAGGCCCCAAGTACTAGAGGAACGATTGGAGGTCAAGGTCAACGCATTTACGAGATGCGTGAGGCGGATGGACCTGATGCTCCAATTGCTTAAAGTACTCTATACCTTCTGTTGGTATGTTGTTGATTTGGGTGTTAGTAAGTTAGGTTTAGTTTGCAACGAGGTTGTGAACCTTTCGTTGTAAATCTTCCTATTAATGAACATTTGGTTGATACCAAGTTAGTGTTTCGTTGCTTGGTATGGGGTGAGGTCTCGTGTTCGAGACTTACCAACAACCTCTTGGAGATGGCTTCCTATTAATTAGGTGGAACTATCAAGGATGAGTTGAGATGTATGGACAGCGGCTCATGGCAACAGTGGACGCTGGTAATGGCTGGGCCTGGGCTCGGAGCCACTAGTGGGCCGTCTGTAAACCATGTAATGGGATGGTCCAAGATGGTGACCATTTAGTTGGAACCAAGCGTCTTTTGGAAATTCCGATTACCATTCAGGGTAAGGAGTTAGAAACAGATTTGATTTGGATAGCCATGGCTCCATATGATAATTTCTCGGTATGGATTAGTTGACGCGTCATGGGGCGGTCATCGATATAATTCAAGAACTGTGACAGTGTCATCTGGGGGCCAGTGTGTGTGCAAATTTAAGGGTCAGAATGACGCTGATAACGGCATGCTCATCAATGTGATGACTGCGTTTAAGCTACTTCGACAAGGTTGTATCGGGTACCTTTGCCACCTGGATCCGCCCATGAAAGATGAACCATCAATTCTTGATATTCCTGTGATTAGTGAGTCTCCGGATGTCTTTCCGGAAGAGATTCCTGGTTTACCCTCAAAGCGTGACGTGATTTTTTTTTTCTATTGATTTTGAGCCTGGTACCGCACCGATTTCCGAGGCACCGTATCGGATGGCTCCTGCTGAGATGTAAGAGTTGAAGAAGCAACTCGAGGATCTTCTTGACAAGGGTTACATAAGGCCGAGTGCATCGTCTTGGGGTACTCCGGTTCTGTTTGTCAAGAGGAAAGATGGATCGTTTCGACTGTGTATCAACTGTCGAGAGTTGAATAAAGTCACAACCAAGAATAAATATTCGTTGTTGAGGATTGATGATCTGTTGGATCAATTGCAAGGAGCAAAAGCCTTTTCCAAAATCGATCTGAGGTTTGGTTACCACTAACTCAGGACTCGTAAGGAAGATATTCCGAGGATTGCTTTCCGGACGAGATATGGTCACTACGAGTTCGTAGTCACCAATGCTCCAACAGTTTTCATGGACCTGGTGAATCGATGTTTTCGCCAATACTTGGATAAGTTCGTGGTGGTCTTCATCGATGGTATTTTGATCTATTCCCCGAGCAAGGAGGCTCATGGAGGTCAGTCCTTAGACAAGTCAGCTATATGCGAAGTTGTCTAAATATGACTTTTGGATTAAGGAAATGGCTTTCTTAGGCCGTGTGATCAGTAAGGATAGGGTTATGATTGATCCCCAGAAGATCGAAGCGGTAATTATTTGGAAGCGGTCTCAGGATGTGAACGAGGTGCGCAATTTCCTTGGACTTGCTGGATGGATAGTAGATTGTGTGAGGAATATAAGGATTTTAAGTTAGAAATAAGTGATTTAAGACAGTATGAGTCGTTGGACTCGATAAGTGGAATTTCCAGAGGATGAAGAGTTATGACTCTTGGAAATTGTCAAGGATTGACATCTTGTGAGTATGTCATCTATAAGGCTTATGGTACAACTATCTTTAAGGAAATAAGAGTAGTATCGTATGTGAATTCGTGTTATAAGGATTAATGTGGATGAATCATTTTCAAAATGATATCTTAAGGAATTAAGAGTAATATCTCATGTGATCCGTTTCGAGGAATATAAAGTGTGGTGATTATGTTGGAGAAAATTAAGGAATCTTAAAGGATTTAAGTTATAAATTGTTTAAAGGGATATGTTAAATTATTCTTGCAAGGATTTTAAGTTAGAATTGGCATAAGGTCAGTCTTACTTCCAGATGAATGATGGTATTGTAAGAGGTACCTTTAAGGAAATTAATGATGTAATGTTTCGAGGTTACTAGGAGTTGATAATTGGATTGTAAGGAATTAAGATGTAAACTTTGGGATTTTGTATATAAGGAAGTTAGAGGAGAAATGTGTGTTCTCCTATTTAAAGGTACATTAATGTCGTTATGATGATTTTGGGAGACCATTATGCTAAGGTAGACCTGATCATATGGAGTTAATCAGAATTATTACATGGTATGTTGTATGGAGATAAAGTTGTAAGTTGATGTTGTGATTAAGGAAACCGATTGATCTCTCTAGGAGTAATTTCGATGATAAAGTGGTTAAGGTTATTAAGTTCAGATAGTAAGATTATTAGTGAGATAGTCTCCTCATTGGTTTATGCAAGTTTCGGGGTCGAAACTTTTCTTAAGGGGATAGTAATGTAATATCCCTTAATTTTTAGTAAGGATATTTTAGAATTTTTCCAACTCTCGTATTACAAGACGGATTAAATTCAGAGAAGTTCAGACATTCGGTAATATGTTTGATCTCTGTAATATTTTTTTGAGTAATATAAAATACAGTTGACGTATTTTCGGGGTTAAATAGTCGTTCGTGTACAAATATATTTAACCCGGGGTTAAGAAGATTAACCCAAAGTCAAAACGGTCAAAAAGGGTGAAAAATGGCCTTGACCGCACCCGCGGCAAGGACCAGTTCTGAAGCAACAGGTGAGGCGGTCACTGGACGCCACCGCACCCTGCCGCACCCTGCGGTGGGATATTTTTTCTTCTGCAGCGTTATCCTCTTCCCCTCTGCAGCAGCAAGTGGCTCGCCGTTGTCAGGCCTAGGCCGCCTGAATTCGCCCCTAGCCGTCCCTTCTGTTCCCTTGCAAGTGGAGGTGGGTTGGACCTATAAAAGGGAGAGAAAGCTAAAGAGGAGAGTGTTGATCTGTTCTTCTTCCTCCTCTGTTTTCTCCATTAAAGCCCAAGCTTTTGAGCTTTGTTTGAGAGGTGATCGAATCCCTTTGAGCGTTTAGAAAGGTGTTCCTAAGTGGTATTCTAAAGCCTAAGAAGGTTGGAAGTGGAGCCACAATCGAATCGGAAGTCAATGAACCAAACCAAGTGAGTTTCGCCATTAAAGTTGTCGAAAGCTCTCGCCCCTGTCATCCCGCCGCACCCGCGGCAGAGGCTCCACCGCACCCGCGGCGAGCTTGTCCGGGTTGTGTGTTCTTGGGTGTTTGGCTTTGGGCGAGGCTTGACTCATTCGATTCTTTTAGTATTCTTTTAGATTCATATATGTGGATATTGAATCTAACTTAGGGTCTCGTTATGGGTCGTTTCTAAGGGATTTATAATCCGAGATCTGTCCCAGTTTCAGACCCAGGAACCCGTTGTCTCTAAGCTTTGTTCAAGCTTTCGTCGGATCTAAGGCAAGTGGCGGTTCGCTCTTGCTCATCATTCCATATTTCAATTAATTATCAATTGTTTAGTTGTTAATTAATTTGGGATGATTTACTGTTTTCGTTGGGAACAATTTTGATAACTGTTTGTGATTTAAAAGGAGATATTATAATAGGTTGTATATCTGTTAGAACAACGCTATTATATATATATATATATGATTAAAACATGATATTATACTAGGTTGTATCTGCTAGAACAATGCTAGTATAGATATATGTTTTTGATGTTGGCCATGATGGTTGTGATATGGATTATTACTGTGTTAAACTGTTTAGTTAGCACGAGTATTCGTAGGAACGCTATGTACCTTGTGGGGGTTTAGCTGTTTCTTTATAACTAGTACTTGGTGGATTCTTCCCCACTACTCTCAGGTCATGACCATGCCCTTACTCAGGGTGGTGCACTTCGCTAGTGCCAAATCTTTCGGGATTTATTCCCTCTGAGATCTCTTGTGAGGAGATCTGATATCTCTTGTGAGGAGATCTGATATCTCTTGTGAGGAGATCCGATATCTCATGTGGGGAGATTTAAAAGCTTATAACGTGATGTGGATTTTGGAATTAAATAAGATAAGTGTCGTTGTCGCACATAATTAATATACCCTTGGGCGAGTAGTGCAGCTAGGAGATAGTGCAGCTAGGAAAACTCGTCTTAACTTTTGAATCGCTCGTATGCGATACTGTGATTATTAATGTTTTCCAACATTTGTCATGCTTCCGATAAGACTCATTTCGTTGGAGTCTTCTTTTGGGTTGATTGCTGTAAAGACTCGGTCTTTCATAATCTTCTCTTAATCATGCCTTTTCATGTAATTCAGTAGAAGTATGGTGGTTGACTATCGTGATCGACTTTTATTCGAGAGACGATGAGTCTAACCTAATACGACTATTTCGAACCACTCTTCTTTGTACCCTTGCTTAGTCTTTAGACTAACCAACCGTAATTGTTCTCTGCATGGTTGGCTGGTGTCATCCGTTCGATTCGGCACATCAGATAAGTTGCCATTCGGTGAAGGCTAGAACAACTATAGAAGCGAACGGTGTTTTGACAAGTGATCCAGGTTAAGATCCTTGGTGGGTGATCATTGCGATCAAGACCCTTTGTTAATTATTTTAAAAGACTTCCGCTGTGTTAAATATGTTTTGTGTAAAGACTTCCGCTGTAATGATTCTGATTATGTATTTTGATGTATTTGGAATTATGTTGAAATTCCGAGACTTGGTTTAATGATTTATATCAACTGGAAAAGCCTTGGGTGACATCGGACAGTACGTCTGAGGTCACTGGCGGTAATACTTTCAAGAAGTTATTTGGGGGTGTTACAATTAATAAACGGACTAAACGTGGAATATCCATGCAATTATTTATTAATCATTAGGTACTATACGTACTCCTTCTAAAGTGCTAGATGTATGGATGCATGAGTACTGCAATGTCTTAAATAATTAAGCATATACTCCTTCCGTCCCTTTTTGTTCTTCCTGATTTGACATGACATACTTGTCGATACGAGTTTTATATCATTAATATATCTAATTACATATTAATAAAAATTACAATTTTTTAATATTATCAAAGTACTCATTAAGACGAATCAAACAAGACCACACATGACTATATTTTTGCTTATGAGTCCGAATCTGGTGCGAATGAATTATTGGGTGAGAATTGAGAATGAGCGCGGGCCGCCCAAACTAAACAATCCAAGGGATATTACAGAATAAAGCCCACCGGCCCAAACACGAAAAAATCCCACTCACGTGTTGTACGCGGTTGCCGGCACGCGCTAAAATAAAATTTCAAAACAGAAAAGGAGACAATGAAGCGTCATTCAACTCTGCAACACAAACAACTCTGATTTCTTAAAAAAGAAGAACGAGAGAGATAACCTGCAAATCTATAAACCCTAGGTCCTTTCACCGGCGAAAATCAAGCACAATCATCTCCAATCGTTCGAGATCGATCGCAAATAAGAAGCAATGACGAACTGCGACATCAACACACGAGAAAAAATCGGTAAAAATCTACTTCACTTGCTTGTGGCGAAATTCCGTTTTACTGTGTTTGATTTTGCAACTTTTAGTTCGTATATGAAATTAAGGTGAACATTACATGCTTATTGTGTTCGAGTTTGCAACTTTTAGTTCGTATATGAAATCAAGGTGAACATTACATGCTTATTGTGTTGGATTTTGCAACTTTTAGTTCGTATATGAAATCAAAGTGAACATTACATGCTCATTGTGATCGATTTTGCAAGTTTTATTTCGTATATGAAATCAAGTTAACAATATTCTTAAGATTTGAGAACATCTAGCAAGAGTATCAGACAATATCCTTACGATTTTGAAATATTTTATGTGTGTGCATCATAAAAATGAAACATGTGCATCTGAACTAAACTTTATGTGCATGGTTTCGCAAATACATGTGAGTGCATGAAGATAAGTTATGTGTGCATGTTAATTTTACTATGTGTGCATACTTTGTGAAATATATGTGCGCATACTAGTTTTTCCTAAACATGTTTACATTGTTATTTGCTCTTGTAATAGATAAAGGTTTATCAAAACATAGAAAAGTAGCAACTGTAAATAAACAGAAAAAATAGAAACAAAACATTAGCACACCTATAGTAACCTGTTTCAGAGACGCCACAATGACAATTGGGGAACCAATTTTCCGTAGAGGTGTGGTGTACATAAAAACTGAATTGTTCTCTTTATTACTCATGTTGATATAACATCTAAAGTAATTGATTTTTTTACTCAAACACAGATATAAGGACCAAACGCCTTCATGATAAGAATGCAGCTGACAAAACGACTACAAGTGACAATACAGGAACAAGTAAGACTATTGGGGACAAATCAGCATCCATCACTCAAGCTGAAAACAACTCAATGACCACTACAAATGAAGGAACACGTAATATTTTATTCAGTGTATTATATGTGCATGAAATACATAGTAGCTTGTGCTATTATAAATACTTGTGTGTGCATCTATTTCAATTAAAAATATTTGTGTTGAATGCATGGTTCAATTAGTTTTCAGTGTTCGTGTATTTATTCTTATATGTGCATGAATGGTTGCAGTGTTCATGGATTCAACACTGTATGTGCATGTATTTGTTCTTATATGTGCATGTATGTTGATAGAAACTAGGACCATACCACTAAATCATATGGATGAAGAAAGTCAAAACAGAAAAGTGAAGACAATCCAATATCTATCACTCAGTTGAAAGACAACACCACAACAAGTCTTAAAATCCAAGAATCATGTAAAATACAATAAAACAACTGTATGTTCTTTGATTTAAATCAGTCTGCAAATGTAATTTATTATAGACTATCTCATATGTGCATTAAATGAATACTACCATGTGCTTAAGAAAATATTTGTATGTGCATCTATTTAAAAAATTGCATGTGTTATATGCATGGTTAAATTAAAGTTTTCTAATGTGAATCAATCCATGTGTGTTCATCAATTTACTAAAAATGTTCATGTCTTTATTCCAATATGTTAATTCATATTCACAGATGGAATCCCCAAAAGACGAAAGACAACTGCAAGGAAAAACATAGCGCCAGGATCAAAGCCTATTGTTATAAGAGAGTCACGTAGAACGAGTCCTAGATTTCAACAAAAACAAACAGAAAAAATTGCCAATATGTCAAAGAGAAAGGGGAAGGATCCAATGATTGAGGAAGAGGATGAACCACTGACCGAGGAAGACGACGAAGACAAGGAGGACGAGTCACCTGTGGCAAAGATTCTATCTAAGCTTAAAAGGCCAAGGAGCTTACAGATAAAAAAGCCTGAATCAGAGTCACAAGCAAACAAGGGAAAAGCAGTAGCTACTACAAAGTGTAGGAAAAAAATGAAGGTAGGCATCAGAGAGCTTAAAACAAAGTATGAGATGTTGAAGTCAAGAAGTACACCTAAATTGTTAGTTGGGACAGTTGGTAAGATGAGTACATTACAAAAGCAAGCTCTTACGGAGATGGGTTTCGAAAGTCTGATACACTGGAAAGTTGAAGAAATTCCTGGTCGTATTAGCTACTGGATTATTGAACATTTTGACTCTGTTTCTTGCACAATAAAGATTGGTGATACTGAAAATGTGATTAGGATAACAACTGGGGATGTTCAAAAATACCTTGGATTACCTCATGGGGGAAAGAAGATTGAGGTTTCAAAGAACTCAACTGATTTTGAGCTTCTAGAAGAGTTTAAGCAACAGTTTGAAAATATACAAGATGTAGAAACTGGTATGCTGAAGCTGAGGGACCTGAGGACGGTTAAACCTTCTGATGTGAGCCACAAGTTGCTCAGTTGTCACACTCCAAATGACTGGTTTAAGAGGAACTTTCTCATCCTATTCAACTCACTTGTTCTGGAAAGTCACCAAAATGGGAATATAAATGTGAAAGTGCTTGATATGCTCAAAGACACTATGAAAATTGCTGAATTTGATTGGTGTGAATACGTTTTGAGAATGTTAGTTGAACAGGCAGAGGCTTGGGCTGAGACTGACAATGGGTATATTAGAGGTCCCATTCTATTACCACTGGTATGAAAATTACTAAAATTTTGTTTTCAAATTAGTTTATGTGCATGATTCTTATATTGTGTGTTTATGTTTTTATATATATGTGTGCTTCTTCTTAACATTATTTAATACTATGTGTGCATAACTTTCGGTATGTGTATGATTCTTATACTGTGTATGCATGTGTTTAGATATATATGTGCTTCTTTTTATCATAAATAAATACTATTTGTGAATGAGGTTAGATATGTGCATAATTCTTATACCGTGTGTTCATGTGTTTAGATATATATATGTGCCTTTATTTATCATTATTTAACACACATCTTCTTCACTCTTATCAATGTATACATATGTATGTGCTTCTGTTTATGCTTATTTATTCATGTGTTTTGCTTTTGTTTTTCAGATAATATATGTTGACCGCATGACAATCAGAAACGAAGAAACACCTAGGGGGTTTCCTATTATCAAAGAATGGAGCACACCATTGCTCAGGAAAAGAGAGAAAGATGAAATAAGGATTGGAGGGTTTGGGTTGGGATATCTCCGAGAAAGATCGGAAGTGGTAGATCAACAACCAAAGCCTGCTGTTGTTGACAAAGATAAGAACACATCAACTCCAGAGAAGCATGCAGAAAAGACAAGCGTCGACACAAAAGAGGGTTTACTGGTATGTAATAAATTTTACAATTGATATTTCATTGATTACATATGTATGGAATAAGAAAAATAAATAATGTGTGCAGGCTTTTCTAGTGGAACACATAGAAGAGGGTAAAGAACTTGCACAATTCATAAGAAGGTTCCTACTCAGAATACATCAAGCTCCAACACAATTAGCCAACAACAGCTTGTTCAACAAAGTAAATGAAGGTCTTGAGAAGATGTTGAATCTCAAGGTGAGTTCCCTATCTCAGAAACAACCACAAAATGAGGACGATACATTGTCACAGCAACAGTTTTGGGCACAAGCTGAGAAGTGCCTAGAAGAAATTGAAAAGACAATAAAGGCAAAAGAGTCTTATGATGGACCAAATTATAATTTGGGTATTCCTGAATTGACTCCATATGGGCCAGAAGTAGAGCCATTTTCTGGTGTTGTTCACATAGCAAAACAGTATCAAAGACAAAGTCAGAAAAATAAGATAGATAAGGTAAGTGAGAAAGTATATTATGCAATATGTTCTAATTCTTATTTACTATTGATTTGCTCATAAGTTTCATACATTTTTCTCAGGGTCCTAGTACTGCAGTTGTTGAGGAAAATATCGAGAATATAAAAGAGGAGGATAAAGATGAGGTATATAAAAACTGATGTTTGTACAACTTTTGTGTGTGCATCATAAAAGCCAAACATGTGCACTTTAATTGAAGTATATGTGCATCATTTTAATTATGTTCATTACTGATGTAAAGTCTAAAATAAGTTTGTGTATTCTTAGCAGGATAAGGAGGATGTAGTGACAGATATTACGGAGGATGATGCAGCTGTGAAGCATCATAAAACTGCACAAAATGAAACGGAAGCAGAAAAGATTTCAAAAAAAAGTACAAATCAAGGTGGTGCAGGATGAGATCAAGGATAAAAGGACAAGGAAACCATCTGAATACCACAAGTCACCATACAAGAAGAGAGAGATTGATGTAAATGAGAAACCATCTGCTGCAGAGAACAAATTATACAAATGGCTAACTAATGACGCATCCCAAGCTAAGTAATGACAAACACATTTCATAATAACATGCAACCTTACATGCTTTATACATTATGTTTTAATAACATAAACTATATTGCAGGGAATTGGTATTCCAAATGGGGACCATAAATGCAAGAAAGGAAGACTTTATGTCGATGAAGGAGGGGCAATGCTTGGAAAATAACATATATGACCTGTGGGCCAATTTGTTAAATGTGAAGGAACAGTTGAAGAGTGATCCAGAACCTCTAAGATTGTTTATGACAACTGAATTAGCGGTAAGTATAACACATACCCTAAAAAAACAAAAAAAAAGTGCTTGTGTTCACTCATTTGTTTCTGTGTGTGCATACATAAGTGCTTGAGTGTGCATCAATTTCAATCCGTCAATTTATATAAATGAGTGTTCTTGTATTTATACTTGTATGTGCTTTCAATTGATGTAGTATTTCGCATTGACACCAAAAGAAACACCCCTCAATGAAAGGTGTACTTGGTTCAACGAATCAATGGAAGAAGCATTCAAAAACTTCAAACATAAGAAGCTCAGTGATATTGATATGGTAAGCACAAATATTCACAATCATAATATTATGTGCATCATTTCATAACTATACGTGCATGACTTTATTTTTGTGTGTGCATCTATTTTTACATGTATCTGAATAATACCCTTGCCCCGTGTTAAATAAATTTAGTATCCTATATGTTCATTTGTTAAAGCTTAATTTTTTTTGTACAAATACAGTTTGTGTTTCCGATATACCACTCGTGTCACTACTATATGATTGCCATAAATGTCAAGAACCCAAGATTTGATATTCTTGACAATTCAACAACTGATGTTGGTATAGACAAGAAGTATGGAAACATACCATCTGACTTAGTGAGCTTTAAATTCAAACTTTTTAGATGTGCTTAACTTTATGTGTTGTAAATAGTATTTTTGAAACACATTGACCTTTAAATATTTATTTGTTCTGTTTGCAGAGACATTTCTTTGTGGAGTTTTTACTGAAGCATAACATGCAATTTAAAGCTTCCATTTTCAAGGATGAACAAATGGTGCCAACTGAGAGACTAGAAATACCATGGAGAGACAATACAAACAAGATTGATTGTGACATTTTTGTAATGAGGCACATAGAGACTTATTTCGGCAATGGATTAACCGACTGAGAATGTCAACTCATGAAAGAAGATACTAAGCAAATAGCAACCATGAGGGTGAAGTACTGTCATTCCCTCATTGACAATAGGTGGAATGAGGTAAAGAATAAGGTGTTTGACATGGTTTCAAAGACAATAAAGAAGAAGTAGTTGTTGAATTTGAAATAGTGATCAATTGGATAATACTTTTGTTGTTGTGGATGAACATTTGGTAGTGGTCAATTGGATAGTACTTTTGATGTTATGTAGTCTTATTGTAATACAGAATGACTTGTTCTGGTACTTCAATATGAATGAAATAGTAGTTGAATGTCCACATATATTTACAGTTGTGTGTGCATAACTGTGCAACAGAATATACGTCAATGTGCATGTAATTTTATTTAAGTGTGCATGAGATAATAACGTGAGAGTGCATCACAATAGTGCATCTAAGGTCAGGCCTTCAATAATTTGGTTTTGCATGTGCATACAGGAAGGATTGGATGTGCATCAAAATCGAACTTTCAATAATTCATGTACATACGTGCATGTAATATATTCATATAAGTTGTATGTGCATGTATTTGAAGTTGGGTGTGCATGTGAAACTATTTGAATGTGCTCTCATTTTCATGAGTTTCCAGTTATACATTAACAAACATAAGATTATACTAGAAGATTTATATCATTAATTGGTAATAAAAGTCCAAGATCAAAACATAAAATATGTATTAATTATTCAAAAATTATAAAGGAAATACATTCTCTCTTTATAAATGAAATGAATCAAGTTCTAGTTTTCACTTTCTTGCATGTTTTGCAGTTGTGCCCGGGCTGGTTACATATTGTGCACAACCTTGTTTCCTTAGATGTATTTTCTATTATTCTCTCTACCACACCTTTAATACGTATTCCTCTTGGCCTGCCCTTGTTCTTGGACTGTGGAGGAGGAAGAACATCAATTCTCTCTGGTATAGGCCCAACAAACTTCTCAAATCTACTCTGAGTCCTATGAGTTGTTGATGAAGAGCCATACTGCATTGAGCGGATATACAAATCCTTATGATGTCTTAAGACACTCAGTAAATCATTCATATGATCAGAATTATCCTCAATAAGATTGATACAAGAATGCATCTCCGAGAACAGCTCAGAAACAAGAACCTTCTTTTCATCCAACTCTAACCCTTCCTTAAAGACAGAACCATCTATCTCAAACGTTGGCTTCAATGTTGACTTCTTCGTCCATCGAGCTTTAATAAATTTGCTAGACAACATATCCATACCAATATTTCTGTGAGAACAAGGGATATCAACATTTAAGAACTTGTTGCAAGAGCAAATCAAATCTTCGCTGGATATAAGATGTTGGACAACAAAGATTTTACTACCACATCGTATGTTATAACGATGAACGTCCACATCCTTCGTAAAATCAACAAGAAGACAGTCAAAAACAGAAGCATATATTTCATCCTGTACATCATAGAAGACGTTAAGAGTATAAACTGACACACATTGCTTCTCCATCTGCAAAGGTGTCTTCAATGATGGATAACAAGTAGATGAATCTAGGTCAAGTTTCCGCTGAGTATGCCTCTGTGAATCAATTGCATTATCAAATTGCAACATAAACACAACCAACGATGATGTTCTCCCTATGAAGTTAGAGAAGAAATAGTTTTGACTTTCAGACCTTAAAGTTGTCAAACCACCCATGCTAACGTCTTGGAAGAACGCAGGAATCCAAAAATGACGCAAATCAAACATGGTTTTCAACCAGTTGTTTGACTCAAGATTAAAGTCAGAGATAATAGAAATCTAAGCTTTCTCAAACTCATGTTTCTTCAATTCATTACTCCAAACAATAGCATTAAATCTCTTCTTGAACTCCTCAGTCTCAGATGCATTAACTTTAACCTTCACAGGCACCTTGAACATAATATGCCACATACAGAAACGATGAACAACATTGCTAAAAACTTTTTCAACTGCAGCTTTAACAGCAGGGTCTTGATCAGTTAGCAGCACATATGGCTCATGAACCATTGATTTCTTGAAGTTTTCAAATAACCAGACATAAGATCCAACATCTTCATTCAACAGTAAACCAAAAGCAAATGTAATTGAGCTCTTGTTATTATCAACTCCAGTAAAAGGTACAAACACTATATCATACCTAAAAAACATTAAAACAAAAACAGAAAGAGTAAGGCATATAGATAATGAGTGTGTAAAGATGTTAAAAATCATATGTGCATTTATTCAATACTGTGTGTGCATGTGTTTGTTTATACATGTGCATGTATAATGACTGGAAAGTTCATATAAATTACCTATTTGATTTGTATGTTGCATCTGCTGAGACAACATCACCAAAGAACCAAAAACTCTTGCGACCAATAGGATCACAACAAAATAAACGGCTTAATTGATTAGCTTCATTGACGTCGTAATCAAAATAAAATGTCTCACATCCTTCCTTTTTACGGAACAAGCTATCAATTACCATCTGACCATCACAACCAATCATATAAGAGTTCAAATCCCTCTTGAAATTCTTGAAGTCAATAATTGTAGCACCTACATCAGAATAAGATCCAACACAATTCTTGAACAACTTGTATGCCGTACTAGTACCAATATTTGATTTTAAGCAATTCATAATGAAGTCTTGATGGTAAGCAGTCAGTTTTCTATTGTTCTTCAGGAAATGTTTCTGTGAATTATGTACCATATTATGCGTGTGACGCTCCTCAAAAATCTTCACACGATAACCATCGCGTCCTTCATATCGGAAAGCTATTTTAGCAATACACCTGCATCTGTTTGAATTCCTTCTTCGTTTATGTAAGCTCTCAGAATTAGGAGTTAAAACACGTACATGTGTATAACCTTGCTTGCTACAAAGCAGATACTTCCATACTGTAACTTTACTGCCATCACAAGACTTGGTATCCGTATCCTGACGCACATCAAATCCACACTCATGTGCATACCTATTGTAACACCCCCAGGCCAAGCTACCCAGCCACCCAGCCACCCAACGGTGCCGGTACTAGCGCCGCCTGTGAGCCCATAAGAGCTGCAACTCTATCACCTCAACCCTTCCTTGAGAGCTCCTCCTAATTAATTAGGAAGCCATCTCCAAGAGGTTGTTCGTGAGTCTCGAACTCGAGACCTCACGCTTTAACAAGCGGCCTAACGCCCACTTGTTACCAACTACGCTGCAGCGTAATTGGTAACAAGTGGGCGTTAGGCCGTTTGTTAAAGCGTGAGGTCTCGAGTTCGAGACTCACGAACAACCTCTTGGAGATGGCTGCCTAATTAATTAGGAGGAGCTCTCAAGGAAGGGTTGAGGTGATAGAGTTGCAGCTCTTGTGGGCTCACAGACGGCGCCAGTATCGGCACCGGCACCGTTGGGTGGCTGGGTAGCTTGGCCTGGGGGTGTTACACCTATGGTAATACTGAACTCCTTCTTCAAGTGTTGAAAATAATTGACCAACAACAGGCTTAATAACATCTTTGCACAAAGGAATGTAGTATTGGGAATTCCTAGGGGAACAGACAACCAACGTAGAGCCATCGTTATCTGATTTTCCTATAAAAAACAAACAAGGCAACCAACATTATCCGTATGTGCTTGTTTTTAAAACTATATGTGCTACATTATAGAACTACATGTGTTGTTATTTAAAACCACATTTGCTTCTACTTCATCTAAGCGTAAATACATAGTTGTATACCAGCCAAATCTGAATGTTTGAACATACACAAGCTTCCACATTCAAATCGACAATAAATCGAAGTTATAACCTAAACTGCATCAACTATTGCTTCAGAATTCAATAAAATCAAACTTACTTGATAAAACAAACATCGAAGAACCAAAATGAAGCATGAATTGATCAATTTAACATAGAAAAAGCTTAAAATTGAATGGAAAACCTGGATCAATGTCCAAAGTTGAAACGCAATACCGTAACAACACCTGTAAATACATAAAACAACCAAAAACATCAGTTTTTTCACACAACATAAAACGCAAAGCATGAAAGGCAATGGAGAACGATAAGACAGAGTGAAGACGAACTACATAACTTCGAATCGATTAGATTAGGACAATAGAAAAGAGGAGAAGAACGAGAAGGATCTGAATCACGAAAGAAATTTGGAGCGAAAGAGCAGAAGCAGATGCAAGCTCGTAACTGGAATTTGAAATGACGTGAAAGAGGGGGAAAATAAAGAAATATTGTTCAACGCGCTGGTACACGCGTGCGCAATCAGAAAATAAATATTATTGATTATGGAAGGTGGATATTCATTCTTAATTCTCACACTAAAGAGTATTCTCATGGAACACTTTTTCTTTACTTATATATTAGAAGAAATTTTAAAAATTCTCTTCAATTATGAATAGTATATAAAAACTAAACAGAAAGTAAAAAAAAGGGGATAGAAGGAGTATAATAAGGTAATTACTAATTAGGTAAGTATCAGTTTCAAACGCCAGCGAATTGGGGCCCCACTTGTACGATTCACCGATAGTTGGATCACCGTTGATGCCATCGTTGGAGGCCGTCCATGCACACGTCTTCGGGCACGAGCTTTGATGTTTAAAATGTTTATAAGCATCCCATCTAACCAGCTAATCGGGGCCCCACTTGTACGATTCACCGATAGTTGGATCACCGTTGATGCCATCGTTGGAGGCCATCCATGCACACGTCTTCGGGCACGAGCCTTGATGTAGTAAATGTTTATAAGCATCCCATCTAACCAGCCCTTTGTTACTTGCACAGCCGCAATGAAAAAGGGTTTCACCAAATATCGGCAAATTTGGACGAAACACAAACTCGTAATATTCTCCGTTCTTCACCACGTGCTCACCTAAGTCGTCGTCCTTTGATTTACAATGGACAACAATATCGGATTGATCTTCCATGTTATTCCTGATTATAACGTGAATTTTAGTCAAGATATCCACTGAACGAACTTCCCTTGCCTCCTTTGCTAAGCAAATGATTGCCCAAACTAGGACTAACTTCAACACTTGCATAAGTGCCATCCTTCTCGTGTTTAAGAGCTCAAGAAAGAAGTGTAATCAAAGTATACGTAAGTACAAGCTAGCCGCTTAATTCCCTGCCCATCTCAATTGGTGCATGCACTTTGGTTTTTTGGGGACAATCTTTATTGTGATTATTGATATTTGATTGTGTATTTGGATGATTCTCCCAATAAAATCAAATCTTTTTCAACTATTTCCTTTTCTATTTGGTCAGATTTCATTTCGTATATGTGATAACATTAAGGAAAGAGTATATCATTTATTTACTTCAACAGAGCATTAAACGCGCAAAGATCTCTTGCAATTTTTTGACATAGTCTTCCATATGGGATCCGTGTTAATCAATCTACTATATAACTACTAAACGCAAATATTGAGCCACGTGGCATTTTCAGAATGAGTCCGAATTTTACGATGCCACGTGGCGTCACGATATTGGATTGGACACGTGGCGGCATGTGATTTTTTTAGATTTGTTTAATTTTTAAAATTAAAAATTATAGTAATAGAATCCTACACTTGTCATACTAATATTATTTACAATAAAATATTTTCAAAATGTACAACAAAATATTCCGTAATATTTGTATTATAAAATATACTCTTACCTTATATATTAAGATCACTGTCTTTTTTTTCCTTCTTATCTGTCAATATTGCTTATCCAGCATAATATTGATTAAGTACATTCTCTTACCATATCTGAGATAATTTAATATCTTTACTCTTACTCTATTAATATCATATATATGATATATGATCTTTTTTATTCTAATATGTCATTAAATATTTAAATATCCTACCTAAAACAATGAATTTTGAATATGTACGTGCGTTCTAGCTAGCTTACTAATAGAGATCCATAGGAAAAAAATATTTTTTTATTTGTTACGCGGTAAATTTCCTATAGTGATGACATCATTTGACTTTTAGATTATCTACTCAATTTTACTTATGAGATGGTGAGTTAGTGGTTGAGGATAAACAACGCATTTCAAATTTATTTATCAATTAGCGTGGTTCATTATTGAGCAAATATTTATACATATACTCACACTTACTAATACATATTTTATTATGTTTTTGAAATTAAAATACATGTGTACGTACGTGTTTTTGAAGTCATTCTTGTCAGATAAACTGGAAAGACTTAACAGTTTGATCAGACTAGCCTACTAATCTACTATATAACTACAAAACGCAAATACTGACTGAGCCACGTGGTGCTCCCAGAATGAGCCCGAATTTTAAGTTGCCACGTAGCGTCACGATATTGAATTGGACATGTGGCAGCTTGTGGTTTTTTAGATTTATTTTAAAAATAAAAAATCTACGGTAATAGAATCCTACACTTGCCATACGAATATTATTTGCAATAAAATCTTTCCAAAATGTGCAAAAAAATATTCTCTAATATTTGATTATCTTTTTCCAATATTGACTACAAAATATTCTGTAATATTTATTTATGCACTATGCAAAAATAAATCTGCAATATTTTTAACATTAATACTTTCCAAAATGGACCACAAAAAGATAAGACTAGGATCCGAAAGTTGGAGTCGCTAAAAGTAAACTTTATACAAAACAAAGGTGAAAACGTGCTATAAGTATAATGGTTTATGTTCATGTCAATTATTTTATATAACATATTATTGGTATGCATAATTTTTTTTAAAGTCGTTCAGAGCACGGAGTGTAATCTACTAATCCAAAACCTTATGTGTCGCCACCACGTTTGATTTGCATACATGTCATCACTCATCTAACCATCATCCACTACATCATCCAACTATTAGGAAAAAAATAAAAAAAGGATTATCAACTAAAAGAGCTGCAAAATGTTCCGAAAAGATACGAAAAAACTAAAAATTATTTTTCATGTATAGAATAAGATAAGTTTTGATTATAGTAAGTAATCACAACCAATAAGATATGTTTTTATTAGAGAATCTCAATTTATATGCGTAGGGAGTTTTTAACCCTTTATTTTCCTAAGTAATCTTGAATAGATAGAAAAGTCTATTTTTCATATATCTTATTTGATGGTGTAAGTAAATATATATCAACTAATCTTGCTATATCATCTTAAAACACTTATGGTTTTTTACAAATCTTCTCTATAATTTTTCTACATATTGAAGCTATACAAAGAGATCATTATTCACATCATCAGGTGCAAAAATTTGGAATGCATTGTTTACAAATCTTCTCTATAATCTCATGGTTTTATACTTGACAACAGGTGCAAAAATCTCAGTATAATCTTCTCCCTCTCTCTGGGTGTAACCCTTAGCAACTAACCTAGATTTGTATCTAGGAGGGTCATCAGGGCCAACACCTTCTTTCAACTTATAAATCCACTTACAGTCAATTAATCTAGCATTAGGAGGTTTAGGAACTAAAATCCAAGTTTTGTTAACATGCATAGAGTCAATTTCCTCCTTCATAGCCAGATTCCAGTTCTTAGCATGCATGCATTTAACAGCTTGATTGTAAGTTTCAGGAGTAAAGTTGTTCACAACATCAACAACCACAAAAGCAAATTCAATCACATTAGACATATATTTTCTATTAGGTATTTTAACCCTAGGTTCTCTGTCTCTAGTAAGTTGATAGTGAGTCAAATCATGAGGTTCTACAATGTCATCATGCATATCATTCACATCATCATCACTAACAGAGAGATCATTATTCACATCATCAGGTAATACCACACTTGGCTCATGATCATGCAGAGAAGGGCTAGAGGTACCTACTTCAGAATTCAAAGGATTAGAATCTACCTGAGGTTGTTGTTCATTCTCTACAGGGGAAGAGTCCCCATCATGATCTACACCCACTGAGGTGTTATCTGTATGAAGATCAAATGACAGGCCTATGTCAAATTCCTCACCAACATCATCATTATCAGAACCAGGTGTATAGAACTGTATCATGCTCCCAGTTGGCTCAATTTCATGTATGTCAACACTCTCACCAGAAGCAGTTAGTAGATTTTTAAAATGAAAATCATTTTCCTTAAAAATCACATTCCTACTGATAATAACCTTGTAAGCCTTAGGTTGGATAAGAAGGAGCTTGTAGCCCTTCACACCCTCAGGATAGCCCAACATCACACACTTTTGAGACCTTGGATGTAATTTTCCTACACTCTGATGAGAGAAGGCAGTACATCTAAAAGGCTTCAAGTGTGAGATGTCAGGCTTCTTACTTGTCCATAACTCTTGTGGAGTTTTGAAACCAATAGCAGAAGAAGGACTTCTGTTTATCAAATAAGCAGCAGTAGTAATAGCTTCACCCCAAAGAGAGTGTTTAAAACCAGCAGAAATGAGCATGCATCTAGCCTTTTCTAGCAAAGTTCTGTTCATTCTTTCAGCAGTCCCATTTTGTTGTGGGGTGCCAGGGACAGTCAAGTGTCTTTTAATACCATTCTCATGACAATAAGAATCAAAAGCAGAGTTGCAAAATTCAAGGCCATTGTCAGTCTTTAAGCATTTCACTTTAAGTCCAGTTTCACCTTCTACCTTAATTTTCCAGTATTTGAAGTGCTCAAAAGCATCATTTTTAGCCTTCAGGAGATATATCCACACCTTTCTTGAATAGTGGTCTATTAGAGAAAGAAAATATTTTCTTCCTCCAATAGTATCCACCTAGGCAGGGCCCCATAAGTCAGAGTGGACATACTCTAGAGGCCTTTTAGCCACATAAGAAGAAGACTTGAAACTACTCTTAGCATGCTTTCCTAGGATGCAGTTTTCACATTTATCAACAACATTAGGTTTTTGACTCAACATGCCATGTTTAAACAACTCATGCAGACCATTGGTCCCTATATGACCTAACCTAGCATGCCACAAATTTGTTTCATGCTTATTCATGCAGTCATTCACAACAGAGACATTGCATTCAATAGGCTCAGCAATAACACGATATAATCCATTCTTCTTGACTGACTCAATGAGGACTTTATCATGCTTGATAACAGTTCTAACACCATAATAAGTAATAATATGACAATTCAAGTCATCAAAAGCACTTTCAGAAAGCAGATTTCTCCTAAGACCAGGAACCCATCTAACATTCCTAAGCACAATGACAATATCATTTTTCAGTTTCAAATGAAGTGTACCTATGCCTTTAATAGCCAAGGAAGAGTGATCACCTAGCATAACTTCACCACCATCACACAATTTAAGTTCTTTAAACAAATATTTGTGAGGAGTATCATGCATAGTACAACCAGAGTCTAGAATCCATGACATAGGATCACTAGCATCACCAACAACAAGCAATTCATGATGATAAGAAGCAGATTCACACACATCAGATTCTTGGGAATTTTTACCCTCTTTTTCCTTTTTCTTTCTCTTGAAGTAGTTTTTAGAGGTGTGCCCCATTTTTCCACAAAAGAAACACTTAATAGTCTTCTTGTCATTAGAAGAATCAGTATTATCTTTAGGATTAGAATCACTGTTAGAATCCTTCTTATGCAGGTTATGTTTCTTGCCTTTAAACTGAGATTTAGCCATAAGTATTTCAGTCTTAGCCTCCAATTTAGTTTTAAACACCTTCATAGTTTCATTTTTCTGAGCAATAGCCTCTAGAATCTTTTTCTTTGTTAAATCTTCATTGCTATACTGAATGACATCTTTGAAGTTGTCAAATTGAGCAGGCAAAGCATTTAACAACAAGACAGCTTGATGATCTTCCTTAATCTTATCACCACATCTTTCTAGATCTTGAGTGAGTTTCAGGAATTTGTCAAGGTTGTCATTCAGAGGCAAACTCAGGTTCATTTTATAGGTAAACAACTGACACAACAGGCTAATACGGTTAGGAAGAGATTTTACCAAGAATAGGTCCTGGATAGCATCCCAGAGATCCTTGGCATTTTTCTTATCCAGCACCTGTCGAGCCACCTCATAAGAGAGCCTTATCATTATCTCGTTGTGAGCTTGTTCATCAAGTTCCTTTTGAGTGGCTTCAGACATGTCAGTTGGATATTTCCCTTCCACTGCCTTCCAACACTTCTCCTTGATCAAGATGGCTCTCATTTTCACCTGCCACATAGCACAGTCAGTGTTCCCATCTAGTGGTTTGATTCTAACAGAAGATGAAGAGGACTCAGACATAGTCATGAACTAGACT
The DNA here is from genome assembly GCA_027886185.1 of Rheum nobile. NCBI lineage: Eukaryota > Viridiplantae > Streptophyta > Magnoliopsida > Caryophyllales > Polygonaceae > Rheum > Rheum nobile. The sequence goes on along the minus strand of WOAB01000292.1, from coordinate 177,509 downwards.
AAGGCAAGACAAGACAATCACAGTCACACGAAACACAGATAGGTCTCAGAAACAGCAAGAAGAACCAACAAAGAGCTAGAAAAGCAAACCCTAGTCAGCAAGAGCTTAGAAAAGCAAGCTAGCACAGAAGATAAACTTAGCAAGGGGTAACTGACACAAAGTAAGTCAGAAGAGACACCCTACGCTACACAAGTTCATCCAGATAATTCAAGAACTGCATATTCATGCAGGAATACTAAACACAGCTCTGATACCACTTTGAAGCGATTTATTTGGATCGAAGGCAGCTAAAAGTTAAACTTAAAAGCATGCACAAAGATAAGCAAAAGCGAGCCAGAACACAGAGATTTTACGAGGTTCGGACAAGCCTACTCCTCGGGACCTCAAGATGGTGGTCCAATCCAATATGATAACTCAGATACAAGAGAGACAACGAGAGTTCTCGGACTTAAGCTAAAACACAAACAAAACAATCGAAAGGAACACTGAGAAGGGGACACTCCCTCTTCCTGCAACCAAGAGCTCAAGCTTGGCTCGAATGGCGCCAGTACATCCTTCGACAGGTTCGCTTCGAGGTCCTTCACTCAGCCTCCATCGGAATCGCCATGGAAGATCGGATAGGACAAAACCCTAGCAGAGCTTTTTGGAGAGGAAGATGGAGAGCGGCGGAACAGTGAAAACCCTTTTAACTCCTTTTGGGATTTCTCACCAGCATTTAAACTCCAGGAATCCCTTAGTGAAACGCTGCGTTAAAGGCTAGGCTTCTCAGGGAGTACAGAAGTGCAACGGTAACAAAATTACAGAGGAGAATTGGGCCAGACTGAAGTTGGCAAGGACAGGCCCACAAAGGAAGCCCAAATGAGAACATGTCCAAATGCACAGCAGGGAGTGAAGGACGTGCGATGGCCTCAGGCAACCATCATGGGCCAGCTGAACCACACCTTTCCGAGCCACCATCCGGCACAAGGGCTCTAGCCCTGGCTCCATGTCAACCTGCACCAGGAATGAGGCTGCTAGGAGAGAGATGGATCATGTGTAATAGCTTAAGTTTAAGAGAATGTAAAACCTAAATACAACTTAGGAAATTACATAACTCAACACCTATCAATTATGTCAAGATTCCAGAGTATAATAATTTAATGTGTCCGTCCGCATATAAGTTTTTAAATTTGTTTTTTTATTCAAGCAACTTTTGGGCTTCAAAGTTATTGACATTAAAAACCTAAATGATATGAAAAATAAAACGAATTTAAGATAAAAATCTCACGCACTAGGAAAAAAAACCAACATTTTTTATCCCAATGTCAGGAAGCCGGAGAGCGGCGGCGAAGGAGGAGGTTGCTCGACGACGGGAGAGACTTTCCGGCGGCTGGTCGTCGGTAAAGCTGCTAGCGTAAAGCTCTACTAATTTGAGAATTTATGACTATGAGCAATTAGGGATTTAGGATTTTTAGTTTCAAGCTACAATTTATGGTTGTTATAATAAAATTGCTTCCTTTGGTTATTTTTCTTTCTCGTAACTTCATTCATTATGGTTCTGTACAAATTTAGGGTTAGAGTTAGGACTTAGCAAACGGATTTGAGTATGAAGCATATTTTGTTCCCAACTGGATGAATTTCAGCGGTGAAACTCCTACTTCTTTTCATTCCTCTCTTTCTATATAAAGGATTGTTGGATGTTGTTGAGGAAACATGACTTTAACGATTGAAAGTTATATGGAACTCTAAGAATAAAAAATGAAAAGAGACAAGAAAATCTCAATAAAAAATAATCAACACTTCATATTCTTGATGATTGATGAAGTTCAGAATACCCCTTTACAGGGCTTACAACTTACACTAACAATCAAATATAACAACAGCATTGCAACAATGTATCCTAGTCATCGCCTGGTAACACTCTGAGGCACAAGGATGGCTTAATTCCAAAGATTGGCAATACGGCACTAACCATGGTCCACATTCCATCTCCCAGTATGAGTCCTGCAGCAAAGATTCGTGCAAACTTATCTGAACCGGCTTTGGTGATTCGGCCCCACAGATAGAGGATGATGCTCCCAACACACATGTCAATGGTGAATGAGCCACCAACATAGAATGGGATCGCCATCGCCATCGGTAATGGTATAAACTTGGCCCATTTTTGCTGAAATCTCTCCCCGACATCTATGATTATGTCAAAGGCCAAAGCTCCAAGGAAAGAAATCAAACACAGCAAAAGGCAATGCTTCGGAAAGGCTTTGGAACCTTCAACTCCTATGATCCCCATAAGCCTAAAGACTAAGGCATTTGGAGCTGGGTAGTCTGATCCTAACCCGCCAATGTTTGGGGAGGCCCTCAAGAATATAAAAAATACAAGAGGAGTGAGGAGACATCCCATCGTAACCCCAACTATTTGGGCTATCAACATAGCTCTAGGGGAGGTTAAGGTCATATAGCCAGTTTTCATGTCCTGGCTAATGCCTGCTGCACTTGAGACGATGTTGGATATGAGACCGCATGCAGCTAAACCTAAGAGAACCCCACCATTGCTCACCCCAGCCCAGGATGCTATAACAAAGATAATAAATCTACCATAAGATGCAGCTAATGACCAATCGGTCACCCCACTTCCATATGCGTTGCAAAACGCCAAAGGAATTGCAATGAGATAGCATACGACGACATGATACCAGCTCAAGGAAGGGTAAAATAGTGGTAGAAGGAAGAGAGAAATGATGAGGAAGAAAATGTAAATCATGATTGCCTTCCATCTTGCGATTGGATCTAGTGCAAAATACAGAGCTCTACGCTCATCATCATGCGACTCTGGAGCGATGCAGACCGAAGGACGTGCTCGTGATGGAAGAAGGTCGGCAGAAGGCTTGCATTTGTTGTATTGTCCCTTGACCATCAAGTAAAGCACTTTCAACAACTTGTATAGTGCGTCGCCGAAGATGATAGCCATAGGTATCGCGACCTGTACATACAATCAATAGAATCATTATTTTCGGTTAATATGTATGTCCTTTTTTCATATAATGTATAATTTTAATTTAAGGGCTAAAAAAAGTACCTTATAGCCTTGTAAACCATGAAAACTATTGTCCTTTAAATTTGCATCATACCAATTGCCTTTCTTAACTTCAATGAGGGGCCAAAGTAACCCCCAAGATAATACAGCTCCTATGAATAGAGAGCATGTCACTCTATACGGGGATATCATTCCCATTCCTACGTAAGTGGATGAGGAGCCGAAGTAAAGCCTGAAAATATATTCATTTCATTTCAACATAAGTAAGTAGAGCTAGACTACATGTATACATGTTTGAATTGAAAGACAATAAAACTAAATGTTACGGTGCATGAAAGAGGTATCTATACTATTAAGCCAAAAATAATGTAATAGTATCAATTTTATTATGTACACTACACTACACACCTTTGTTTGTAAAGTCTAAGCCCAAAAGTTGGAAAATTATTGAAACCGCATCCACTCCCTCCTGAGGAAGACCATTTGAACCATCCCCACGCGAGGCTAAATCCGGAGTTCACAATCAGTAGCATGGTTTGCCTCCTATGATTGATAATCACAATTGGTCAGAATCAATGAATATTGGAGCTATAAACTTGTAAATTAAGTAAGAGCTAACTAATTCAAAACTGAATACTACCGCCTCAGATCAGAACCATGAGGAGTGTGAAAATTGTTGATCAATTCTCCAGCAGCAGTGCCACTTGGATAAGCCAATTTAAGGTCTTTTATCATGGTCTGTAGGAAGAAACAATTAAGATTGATTAAATTAATCAATTTTATTATCTAAATAATGTATTAATATAATTTCGCAAACCAAATTCTATCATATTTTTACCTTGCGTAGGATGACTGCAATAAAAGACCCTGCATAGCTCACACAAAAGAGAAATGGTATAATCCAGCCTGGAGAGAGTTCTACCACTTTGGCGTTCTTGCCTTCACCTGCTTGCTCGGAAACAGAGCGAGTCATAGCCAGTAGATAAGTGCCAACTCCTCCTGCATGTAAATTAAAGGACATACATAAACATACTTTTGCTAGCATATATTTACCAATATGATATAGTTAATTTGGTAAATATAAAGTAGTGCTTCATGTGTTTGAAAAAGGCAAGAGAGGGGAATAAGAATTACTCAAACAAGTCAACAAGTGCACGATGCTTTACATGTCCAAGTTGTAGCATATATGTAGTATTATACACTAGTTGTAAAGTGGCCTTCATAAAAAAAAAAAAGTTGTAAAGTGTCCAGAAAATCAAATATAACACAACTCAAAAGCGGTGAGTTAGGTAAATAATCATTTGACAAACCTTTTTTTAAACTAATAGACTCTTAGTAAAAATGGACCTATATCTCTCTCCCTAAACCCTACTCCCTATCCTTTAAACCTTAAAAACTAATAGGGGTCCATTTTATTAATTGAAAACTCTTAAAGGGTCAATGGACCCAAAATTCTCACTCAAAAGTAATATGGTTTTGTCATGTACCAACTTGAGAGTTGGGCTAGTGTTGTGAGTGGGCCTGTGGGCCGATTGTGTGCAAAGCTATAAAGCCCAATCTGTATTGTTGTAACAACCCATGTGAGATGAATTGAAGGTGAACAGAAAGGGGAGAGAGAGAATAGAGAATTGGGAGAGAGTTTGTTACGGGTTGTTATTCGGGCTATATCAGTCATTACAATCACAATCTCACACTGGGCCCAAGGCCCATAAGCACAATTCGGCCCAAAACCCTTACTTGGATCATGACACCATGAAATGACAGGCTAACGATTTCTCTCTTCTCTTTCACTCTTTTTGATTCGTTACAGGTTTATAAAAGGATAGATTATTGTTACAATACGAAGACACCATTTTGTTTGAAACTAAATTGCGAGCATGAAAAATATTAACCAATTGAATAACAAATAGACATGAGATCATAACTAGAATGGATTATAAATAGATAAAACACATAAACTATTAAAGACACATGCAACACTATACATCTTGAAGAATATAAAATTTTGAGAAATGGAGGAGAGAAAGAAACATATATACCACTAAAAGCTATGTCGTAGGCTGTGCTGAAGCAAGTCTGAATAATTGTATTCTCTTGTCTGGTGAAGGGCCTAGACCCAAAGCCTAACTTGCTCAAAAGAGCTATCCATTGGTCAACTACGCAGTAGCCGAGCAATGCTACAGGGAGAGTAACGGTGGGAACAAGCCCTGTCGTGAGATTCACCTTTATTGCCACAAAGGTGAACAACAAGGTGAAGATGAAGCTCACGACCAACGCTCTCACTGTGAGCTGCTCCCTCCATGATGGGACATGGACATCCGCGAAGAGCTCTTCTACGCTCTGCTCCAATGGTGTGGAGTATGCGCGGCCATAGTCGCTCGACTGTGGCGTCGGATGCGGTGTCTCGATCTCCTCCTCAATAGTGTCAGGCTCATACGACATATGACGAGGCTCGCGCTCCTCAACAGTCTCAGAATCAGCCGGCAAGTGCTCTGACGTCCGAGGGGTCGTCTCCACTGCAGGTCGCTGCTCAACAGCCTCCATCGATGATAAACAAATCTCCCTATTTTTGATCAAAATTGATCCGAGAGGAGATAAGTGATTAAGATTTGACTACTTTACTTCCACCTTAATTATATTTATATATATATATATATATAGAACGTTATAGTAGTGGATTGTACAAGTTTGATGTATTATGTGACATTGTAATGAGTATGAAAGCATTTGGAAAATGTTCCAAGATTATTTTCATACTAATGTTAAAATCCTAAACTAGTAAGTACGTACTTTATAAGTATCCAAATAAAAGAAGCACCCACTAGAGGTGTTTAGCGGTTCCTTTGAACTGTTCAACCGCCGGCATATGAAAACGTAATTGAACCGAAACCGACTAAAATCATTTGAGGCCGGTTTTGGTTTCAATTCATGATTTTATAGAACCGTGGGACCAGCGGTTCCAAACCGTTTCAGAACCGCCAATTTACAAACCTATTAGCTAAGTGAATTTTCATAATAAAGGTAAGAAGACTATGTGGATTTTGATTTCTCTAATCCGGGAAGAACACGTAAGCAATTTAATTATCTTCAAACCCTTTAGTTTTCCAATTTTTCCCCTTATAATTTTGTATAAAGACAAATGCTTATTATATTTTTTAGTTTAAGAGCATATCTTATAATTAAAATATAATGATTAATATTTTCTTATTTTTTATATTTAACTTTTTTTGATATTTTTTTATAAAAAATATTAAGTTTTATCCGGTTCGAAACCGGAACCGAAAACGGCCGGAACCGCAATCGAAACCGAAATCGGCAAAACCGGACTTGATTGGTTGCGGTTCATGATTTTTTGAAACCGGAACCGACGGTTCCAGAACCGTGAATATCTCTACATCTCGCAGGTTAAGACTGCAAAACATGATAGAATAAAGACAAATAACTATAATTAATTAGCTAGATACCACGATTCACTCAATTAGTCAATTGTAAACTGAAGATTTACGCTAAAACATATTCCAGCCCTAGGCTCACAAAACACTCTCCCTAACTATAAATTTAGTAGCTTAATTAATCTACATGCCACCAGACTATATGTACAAGGAATCACTAGCATATATTCTCGTACTTTGCACGAGCTTGATTAATAAAATTTGAAATTGAAAATTTATTAAATATTTATGAAAACTAATATGATAAATTATAAGCGTAATCTCTTGACACGATAAGGTTTTTGTATGATTATAATTAAAATATTTATGCAGATTTGTATATAAAAATGGAAAATAAAATAGAAATTTTATACAAATAGTTCAATAAGAAAACATATAAGTTCATATTTAAATAGTTTTTGAGATGATACAATCAATATAAATAAGGCAAGTTATTTTAGATAATAAAAATAAATAGATAATAAATAAAATATTTAATATTAAAATTAGATAAGAATAAAATTTAAATTGTACTTTAATTATTATCGCGCGAGTAACTTAATTTATCAGAAACTTTTATAACTATTAGATACCGCATATAAGATATAATAAAATTGACTTGTGGAAATAAGTTATAATTTGACATATCTTGACTAGAAGAAACTAACGGTTTAAGGAGAAGAATGTGTTGCAAGTCTGTGTATTATACTCTGGATAACAAGCTTCCTCGCAACGAGGCCTCTGAGCAAATATCACGTACTCGAATGACTCGAAGAAGGCCTTGTGCTCAATTCTTCGTTACCTCGAGGTCAAGAACAAACAAACAAAAGGTCATTTGAGAAACAAACCACGTCAAGAATAATACTAATACATATAAGTAGTCTGCAACGTAATATATTTGCTTCCTAATTTTAATAATCAAAATATGACATGTATCCTACTAAGTGTTTCTTTTGTTTCTAAATGGGTAGCTTGCCTTGTACAATTTTAGAAATACAAATTCAGAAGCATATGTATTCCGAAGAAAATAAAAATATCATGTCATAAACAATCTTCATAATAAAATAAGATCATTGATTCTTTCATGTAAGCCATTATCCTGACTAATCAACAATTCTTTCATGTAATTCAGACTAATTAATTAAGGAGCTATCTATACATTCTTCAATTAATATCCTAAACTAGTTTTGGTTACTTAGTGAAATATCCGAAGATGCAACACATTGGTTAAGAATGCAAAACATGACAGAGTCAAGACAAATGATTACTTTATGTATAATTAGTCTAAGAAAATCAGTTTGTATGTAATCTTCTTCTCCTAACTTGTACTCCACATGATTTCTTCTTAATTTAACTTGTCATCTTTATTACCCAACGTAACATTTAGGTAAAATTGCAGGAAACCATCCTATATATAAGTCTATTTTGTTGGGGGAAGAACGTCTGTTGGGCCATAATTATCAAGTCCAACATATAAGTCCAATAGAGTTTTATCCTAAAACCAATTGGTAATAGGAGGAGTAACCCATATACTTATATGCTAGGCTTGAAATCTCCACAATTTCAATATGGTGATCCCAACAATCTCCCCCTCACTTGTGAATTCCACATTGGAATTGTGAAGGTTCCAAGCCTAGCATATAAATACATGAGTTATTCCTCTTATTACCAATTGGTTTTAGGATGAAACTCCATTGGACTTATGTGTTAGGTTTGATGATTGTGGTCCAACAGACGTTCTTCCCCCAACAAGTGGTATCAGAACTAACCTCCACAATTCCAATGTGGGATTCACATGTGATCCCAACATATTTGACTACAATCATTCCTTATATAACTAATTATAATTATTATATACAACCATTCCTTACTTCATTTCGTTAACAATCAAACACCCTCCATCCTAATTCGTCATATTTCGCCGTTATCCCATATAAAATTACCAAAATACCCTCCATTTTAAATGTTTTGCATATTTTGTGCATTTTTTGGGTTTTGATTTTGGAACCCGGTTTGAAACAGTTTAGGGGTAATTAAAAAAAACAATTTAAATATTTATCAATTTTCACTCCCTCCTGTAACAGGTTTACATCCAAATGGGTAAATACAACTTCACTAATTTTGCTTTGACTGAAGATGCTACATTATTTAATTTCTAATAAAAAACAAAATTGAAAGTTTTAAGACCACAATTACTGAATCGTATAATCTAGAAACAAATCAGTTGTTAGCTGTCTCAAACTCACAAGAAAAACAAATTGAACATGTATTCTTCAAGAGATAACGAGAGGCTACGTCAAGAAAAAAGAAGATTTAGGCAAATGGTAATTCTTTTCAAAACAACTCGAAACTTGAAAAGCAGAACCCACAGATCTGCACGAAATTCACAGAAAAAAATCATTACGAACAAAGAATCCACGTTTAACCAAGAAACTAAATGTTGATTTCTTTCCAAAATTATAAAAAAATTGCTAAATGCTTTGTTTAAAAAGGAGGGAGAAGAGTGGGATAGGGCTCAAGGAAGAAAAACATTTGAAATTATGGTGGTGTAGGAAAGAAAAAAACAAAACGGTGTAAAGTTTCATTCAAGAGTGGATCGAACCGGGTCTTTGTTTATAAAAACTGGAAAGTGGACCATCTAAACCAACTTACTTTTATATGAAAATACAACTTGGCTCCTAAAGTTTCGAGGCCTGTTAATAATCTTATAATCTAGAAACAAATTGAACATGAAAACAAATAAATATTATTTGTATGAAACAAATTGAACATGAAAAACAAAGGCTGAGACGGCAAATCAACAACAGATTTGAAGCAAATTGAACATGAAAAACAAATAATTATTAATATAAGATTTGAAAGTTTTGGGGCCCAATATAATCTAGAAACAAGTTTTGGGGCCCAATCAAAATAGTTGAAGCAAAAACAAATTAAACGTGAAAATTCAGGGGTGAAAGCTGAAAGTTTTAAGACCACAAGTACTGAATCGTATAATCTAGAAACAAATTGAACATGAAAAACAAATTGAACATGTATTCTTGAAGAGATAACGAAAGACTACGTCAAGAAAAAAAAAAAAAAAAAAAAAAGGAGATTTAGGCAAATGGTCAATTTTTTTCAAAACAACTCGAAACTTGAAAAGCAAAACCCACCACGAAATTCACAGAAGAAAATCATTATGAAAAAAGAATCGACCTTTATTCTCGAATCGAAGAAAATGCCAGCGAGAGTAACATTACAAGCCAGATCCAAAAAAGAAATTCGATAGAGGTCGATCAGAATGTTGTTTAAATTGCTACCTTGAAGAGAAATTAGAGGCGTGAAACCGAGCTGCGAGCTGACCTAGCAAAGCAAAGCGAGGAAGAAGCTCAGGAAAGAGGGATCACTGCTAGTCTCGACGAGAAATTAGGGTTTCGTTGCGATTCATCAATCGAGGAAAAGAGGGGGTTCGGTGAAGAAAGAATGAGAGAGGGATTGGGTGGGAGAAGGAAGAAGAAGAAGAGTGGGAAAGTGGGAGAGTGAGAAGAGGACAAAAATGGAAATATAAATGGTTGAGGCGTTGAATTAATTGAAAGGTAAGCGGTCTTTTTAAGCATCCCTAAACCGCTCCAAACCGGGTTCCAAACCCAAACAAAATGAAAATCCAAAAAATGCACAAAATGGACAAAAACATTTAAATTGAAGGGTATTTTGTAACTTTACATGGGATAACAGCTAAATTTGATGGATTGGGATGGGGATAATTGATTGTTAACCAAATGAAAATAAGGAATGGTTATAAATAATTAGCTATATAAAGGATGATTGTAGTTAAATAGGATGATTTTCTGCAATTTTGCTAATATTTATGCTAATTGGATAATTAATAGCAAGAGACCACACAATTAAATGGAATTCCTTTTGTACAGTAAAAACTTAATTTAATATCTTTTGTACTCTGTATTTAATAAGCTACTGTTTTATTATATTATCTCAAAATAGACGTTTTTTTTCCTGAGATTCACACCTTTTATAAAACAAATTTTACGCACATTTTGGGATTTTAGGCATGCCTTATGACTTGTGAGAAACATTTTGGGGTTTAAAAAAATTAATAAATCAATTTTGTATGTGAATGCCATACAACTATACAATATTTGTTACTTTGTTACCATTTCTAGCTAACTCATACTTAACGAATGCAATTGATGTACCCTTTTTTATTACTATGTCATTTATATTCTCTACTTCATTCCATTTCAGATGAATATCAACCTATCTAATTGTACTTAATAATTAGCAACAGACATATATTACAAAATTTGAATAAAACCTTAGATTAGGAATTGTTATCCCCTTAAAAAGGTATCACTTTATATAGTACATCTATCTATACAGAAAATTTGATATATTTGTCATAATTTTTTCTCTTTAATTTTCTATCTTAATAAATATATTTAATTTTTTAAAAAAAAAAACTTTTTTCTACCCTGTTATAATCTTATATCTATTTATCAATATTCATATTTGCGTATATTTAGTCTAAGGAAACCAGTTTGAATATAATGTTCTTTTCCTTGTACTCCACATGATTATTTTTTTTATCAATTGAACTTGTCCTCTTAATTATCCAGCGTGACATTTATGCCATTTGGGGTAATTACTAGCAAGGACACCATAATTAATTTTGGAATTCCTTTTTTAAAAACTTAGTTTGGGATCTTTTTTATTCTTATAAGCTGCTACTTTATTAAATTACCTCAAAAATAAACTGCTAATTTTACGGAGTATTATTTTACACTTATAGTTATCCAAAATTTGTCCTAAATTACAGCCCGAAAGATAAAAAGAAACCAGTTAAATTACAACCCAAAATTTGGTAAATACTCCATCCTTTCTTCTTGAACTTAACTAATCAAATCAGGATTGTCTCTATCTTATTTTTGTTGGAGGACACAGACGCGTTAGTACACACAACAATCAAGAGTTGAACTGCTAATTATTGATGTTTCCTATGACAGAGAGATGTTATTGCACCTTCTATATATGATATGTTTATTATCCTTTAAAAAATTAAAGAAAAAAACTCAAATGATATTAACATGATGAATATGAAAATTTCATTATATGAGATATAGAGTATAGACATCATGTAATATTTTAAGTCACTTGAAATAATTATTTCTTTATTTCCATTTATAATTACTAGTGTTGTGACCGAATGTATAGTGGTTGTCTTTTACTCCATTATTTGATGATTAATTTTTTATACTTTATAAAATTATGTTTTATTGTTTTCCTGTTATTTATACCATTAATTAGACTTGGAAAATGAGGCAATTAAAATGTCTTTTACTCAACAACAAATATATAAAATTAAACTAAAAAATAAAAAATCACTTAAAAATAATTGGATGGAGAATATACTCAATGCAGTGAAAATGTTCCCATTAGAATTTGACCATTAGCGGAATTTAGTATCAGATTAAATGATTGGCATGAGCGTACGGACCTAGGCCTGAAATGAGCGTACGGACCTAGGCCTGAAATGGACTTCACATGAGCGTACGGACCTAGGCCTGAAATGGACTTGCTCACAAAAAGAGGGCTAATTAATTGATAGGTACTTTTTTTTGGTGAAAATTAATTGATAGGTACTAGGAATTATTGTATCCGGTTTTTTTTTTTTATTACTGAAGAACAAGCTTATTGAAACCCTTTTTTTCACCAAAAATAAATAAATTAAAACCCTTTTTTTTGTTCCAATGTACAAGTTATATATGCTTTGTAGTTGTACGTAAGAAATGTTTTTCTTTTTCCCACCAAAAAAAAAGAAATGTTTTTCTTTAATGGCATTAGTGCATATATAAACACTATCTATTTTTTATATGATATTTCAGTCGATTGTTTTTCTAAAATAATTTATGAATTGATCCTATTAACCTATAACAGATAATAGGAGGTAATTTTATTAATTGAAAACTCGTAAGAGATCAATGGGCCCAAACTCTTTCATATATGAAATGTCATTTGAAGATAACATAGAATTTGAGATTTTTATAATTTGGGCTTTATTATTTTTTATTCAATTTAGTATTCTGTATTTTTTATTCAACTAAGGCATCGACAATCTTAAAATAGAATAGCGGTTCGTCAAAGCTTAAAATGTATTAGTGAAAAGGTCCTCATAAGTTGGATGATCCATAATGTATGACCAATAGGACCTAGGATATACATTAAAAAAGTTGGATGATATGTTATTTTGGATGAGTTTCACATCAATGAGGAATTGAATTTTATAAACTTCCATCAATGACAATTGAGTATCCGATTTTGTTACACCTCCATCATACAAAAAATTGTTTGTACGTACACTAAAATAAAACAAGGAACGACAAATTGAACTTCCATCAATGGTTTTTTTTCCTTCTTATTTTCTACTATATATATAAGTTCAATAACTTTAAAAGGAAAGAAAGGGGACATTTGGATGAGTTTTAAACTTCCTATAATTAATTTGGCAGAAGCCAAAGAAAAACTATGGGCTCCTAGGATAGCCATAATGGTTCATATGCAATAGGAGTAGAGTGGATGATCATTACAAGAATTAAATGTAATGCCAGGGTGAATTTCAGACCTATGAAGAAAGGGATTTTTAACAGCTTCATTGATTATACTAAAAGAAAACATATCCTTCTTGTTGTGTTTGTCTAGTTCCATATTAAGTTCAACATTTCGCTAACTATCCCTAAACTAACACAATAAGTAACAATATTTAATCTATACGTAATTACGTATTGACATTTTCCAAAACAACTAGAATATGTGCCCAATGCAGGGAATGTCACTCGACATAAATTTAAATTTTAGAAAGATGAACATGGTACAGTACCCTTGATGGAATTGAATATTTTCCTAGACTCCCCGAATTTTTATCTCAATCCTATTCAATACGACAACACTATCATCTTTTAATATATTTAAAACGAGCTTCAGTGATTTGCTCGTTTAATTATTTGGGAATCGCAATTCGATTTCATCGCTAAGTAATTTATAGAGAAGTTCTGTTTGAATTTCATTTAGAATACACTAAAATATATTATCTTATATTAAATTGATAATTTAATATAAGATAATGCATTTTCATATATTAAAATGGGAGATTCAAACAGAACCTTAACCTTATCCAATATTGTAGTTGGGTAAGAAATATTGTCTTGCTCTATAGGAAATCATTAGTTTTTGGTTTCTAACTCTAACTAAACAAGCAATTATACGTCTTTGTCAATAGATTTCCCAATTCAAATTGCACGTAATGGGTAGAAGAAATTAATGGGTTAAATGTGTAGCATGAGTAGATGACACAAAAATGGATTTAACATAAGGATTTAACCTATACAGCACGTTAAATTATATAATGTGTAATCTAAATTGGATAAAAAAATACATGTAACAAGCCGTTGTAAGTTTTTTTTTTTTTGGTTGAAAACAAGCCGTTGTAAGTTAGGAATCATGTGATCCATTCTTATAAGAAAAAAAGCATTACTCTTCTAAATTTCTAATACTAAGTGGGGTTCAAATTTATTGTATGTCACTATCATTTATTTACTTGCTAGTTTCCATCTTCTACACTCCATATTAGGATATTAGCCAAAATTTGGCGTTTTACAAAAAAGCAAAGTTCAACCCACATGCATATATTCCAATTAGCATTTAACCAAAAAAATAATATTCCAATTAGCATTCTCATTGAACAAAATGTGTGATCAAAATTAATAAGAGGATATCAAATTTACATAAAGGGAGAAACACGGACCTACTCGTCCATCACTTAGAAAGAATAATTATTTTAAAAACATAATAATACATTAATTTGATAATAAATGTCCATCTAACTTAGCTTGTTGCATGTGAGTACTGTAACATCATAAAATTTATTCCTCTTAATATGTTCACTTGCTCGTCCATCACTTTCTCTATCTTATTGCATCATATCGATTATCATCTTCAATCAATACTCTGCATATTCTCACTCGATACATACTCGAACGAACATCATTATTTGTTTTTAAATAAATTATATTGTGTGTTCATATATTTTATATTATACGTGCATATGTTTTATGAATGTATACTACAAGTATTATGAGTATACATAACAAGTTTTATTACAGACTGAATAAGATTCATAAACACGTAAAATAAACGTATATGTGTTTATATATTTTATTCTCATCCAAATATCATATTTACACTATATAAGTTTTATGAACACATAAGTGACAATAAATGTACACATAGCTATTCATTTTCCTAAAACACAAATGAACATATATTATAAAATATAAGAACAAACAAGTGACGGTAAATGCACACAGAAACAAATATTTTTGCACAGACAATATAAACATAAGTTGTGTGAAACAAATATTTTTGCACAGACAATATAAACATAAGTACTAATAAATGAACAAACAAGCAGAAATTTATGAACAAGCATTTTCAATATTATGAACACATTTTGATTTATCTTCGTTATTCTTAAAACATTAAATTCTTATTAGGACATGCTTTATGTAATTATCTTATATAACATTTTCCAATTTCTTTTATATATCTACCTCTATAAACTAAATAATAAATAAATTATTTAAGTATTGTTTTTATACTTATTAAGACCTTACTTAATAACCTACTCTAGAGTCCACTAAAAGTTTGGACCAGCCCTACTGCAGCAACGTAGCATAGAGCAAGTGCAGCATAATAAAACTTCCATATTTATTAATCGGCTAGTTGTTCTTTTCTCAAAATTATTCCAAGTGAGCTATTTCCTGGTTATGGAACGATTGGATTGGGAACAGATTTTCGCGCCCTGTAAGAGAGAAATTGAACGGGGACAAGTTTTATGATGTCTTCTTATACATTTATAGTACTAGCTAGTTACAGTATTCAGTTATCCATCTCTATCAATTTTACTAATGTTTTTTTTATCTTTTATTCGCAATTACAGAACTTAATTCCCGCCTCATTGGTTTTAAGCATATACAAAATTAGGTTTGCAATTTCTGACTAGATTAAGATTAAACTAACATGGTGGTAAAAAGTTAGCTAACACATGATACTTGTGTGTCACTAATAGAATATTCTCCAATTAATAATAACAATGTAGTTTGTTTCTAAGAGATGATCCATATTGATCCACGTAAAACCTTTGAGTTGTCATATTGGTTAAAAATAGCACCAGATGAAATATTGATGTCTAAAGTATCATTTAGATATTAAAATGAACTACGCGACAATTAGATTTATTCCCAATCTACGATTTCCCCTTAATTTTTCATTTGTTTGATTTACTTCTTCAATCTGATTTCAGTTTGGACTTGAAGTATCCGATTAATTATCTCCCATGACATAAAATTTCACCATACAAATTAAAGTAAAGAAAATGACATAAATTTGTACCCTTTCTTTTATGAAAATCAATGGTGAGTAATTATTTCTAGCTAGCTAGTTTATTTTCACTCTTTTATGGATACCTATTTCACTTGAATCTGGAACTTCTTATTTGGTTACAACGATTGCGAGTTTTCAACCACCGAAATAGATGAGGAGAATTAATTTTCTAGACGTGTTTTCTGAAATTGGAAAGAAGGAAGTTATATTTGGGCTGGTGGCTGAGCACAATAGACCTTACCAATAATAAGATCCATAAATGAAATCAATACATCAAACTGCGATTCTGCGAACACGACTAATTATGACTAGGGGTGGGCAAAATATCCGTAACCAATTAACCGTACCGAATAACCGCAATACCGCCCGCATTGTTGGTTAACCGAACCGAAAAATCAAAGTTTTCGGTTACGGTTATTAACCGAAAATATTCCGGTTATCGGTTCGGTTACGGTTAACCGAATTAAACCTAAAAATCATAAATGTATTATTGTTTTGTGGTCCAGCAGCAGGCTTGAAAGGGAGGACATCAGAGCCCGTGCTTAGCTATACATACATTGGGAAGATCTTTCTGGCATTCGTTTTCATCTTTCTACTTGGTGCACTTCTCACTTGGCCCTTGAAACTCTTCCAACCCTAATCATGCTCATCAGCTCTGCCCATCGTATTCTATCTGATCTTTGGCATCCAACTTAACTATTTTATTTGTCGGAATTCCGTTTGCGATCCAACACAATATTGCCGAATGGCTTCGATAGGGTTGGGTAAAATCTGTGCCCCTTGAAGTATACCAATCTTACATTAAAATAAATAAAATCAAATTAAACCTAAAGTTTCCGGTTACCACAATGAATAAGAAGATGGGCAGAGCCTATGTTTTAGTAGAAGAGCATTTTAAAGTCACATTGGCTTTGTACAGGATTCAAAATTGAAAGGGTAGACATAGACATAGTTTTTCTTTTGGTTAATCGAAATATTTTGGTTAACCAAACGGTTAACTAAATGTTTTGGTACGGTTAGTAAAAAAAATAAACCGAAATTTCGGTTAACCGGTATTCGGTTAACCGTCCGTGCCCACCCCTAATTATGACAATCATATATGTATATGCATCACATCATATTCACTTGACATATATTATATATGGTTTTTTCTAGTGTGTATCGATGAAAAACACTATAATAACTTCATTTTTAGCAATAAAACTTCATTTTTAGCAATAATTTTTTTAATCATTAGTTTAACATTTTTTACTAAGGCTTTACCCATTCTCCTTTAGAAAAAATTTTGAATATAATTTCTTAATTTAACTTGTTAGCATGTGCACGTGATACACACTAGAAAAACCGATCTATATAAGATTATATATAGATGAAAAGGTGAGCGGGACATGCATATATAATAAATATAAATTCATCATCGATCATCTGTTCATCCCAATTCATTTGTTCACATGACATACATCAATGTTTTTTAAAAATAATTAAAATATAAGATATATGTTATCCATAAATATACTATCCATTGCAATTGCAGTCTATGTAGCTACGTAACGTATTTAATTTTGCTTATCAAATTTGGATCATACCCTTAACTAGCTTGTTGTTTTGCATAATGCCAGCTTCTAATTCCCTGTTTGCATATATCATATTCCATCCAATATTCACAAAAGCTCCCACCCTACAAAAAAGCTTACAAAGTTCATGACTTGCGAGTTGTCATAGTTCTTCATTAAAAACATACGTTCCACAAATGTGTACATTTCCGTTCAATTCGCTATTTTATGTCCGGATTTGTATGTTTGGTAATAATATATATGAAGAATTCAAGATTTGTTGTCATGCAATCAACTTTCTTTCGTATAAAAAATAATGAATAATTGAAGTGATACTATAATTAAAAAGAAGACGGATTGAGAGTTGTTGCGATATTCTCTATATTTTATAAGTTGTTGCTATATTCACTATTTTTTTTGAAAAAGGTAAATCATAATATAAATCAGAGAAGGAGATACAGCCTGCGCACGCAGCATAATTACAAAATTCACATTGTCATATTTTTTAATTAACCAAGATTATTTGTTTCATACAACCTTTTTTTTTTTTTTGAATGAAAGGAGATTCCATTCATGGTAAGAAGAAAAAAAAAACTTACAGCCTAGCGTACTAGGTTTTACAAGGATCCTCTAATCCCAATTTCACTAACCATCTAATGGTTTCACAGTTTCTCTTTGGCCACTTGGCCTTCACACAGTTCTTTACATGATTGATAATAATTGAAGCACATTCTGTAGCAGATATCTGTTTCTGCTGAAAGATCAAGGAATTTCTTGCACTCCAGATGTAGTACATGATGGAGCTCATGCAAGCCACCCAAAAAGAGAAAGCAAACGTCTTCTTCCTCTTCATTCTCTCCAAGCATGTAATCCATTCAGTCACATCCGCGAACCTTCTCCCGATCTTCCCCCAAGTCAAAACAATCTGCATAACCTCTCTCGTGTACTTGCATCGAAACCAAAGGTGGTCTGTTGTTTCACTGTAGGAATTATGCAACTTAGGATCTCGTCCCAATTTCTTGTATCCCATGTTTTGGTTTCTTTTGTGTACGCTTCTAACCAAGCACGGGAAAGGAAATATCTCTAGCTCTCCCTCAATGCTACTGCAGTGCTGATTTCAGCGTCCAAGCTCCCCTGGGTGGTGATGGGCGACTTCAACGCCATCCGTTCTCCTACAGAAAAGTTTGCTCAGAATGGAGTTGTTGGTTCCTTTTGCAATGAGCTCAACAGCTGCCTTGACAGAGCATGTCTGGTGGACTTGCCAGCCACTGGGAGGCACCTCACCTGGACGAATAAACACTCTGATGGTTCTCTGATCATGTGCAAGCTTGATAGGATTGTTGTCAATCAAGATTGGATTGATGTCTACCCGCTTAGCAGTGGCCACTTCCCGAATCCGGAATGTTGTCCTCTCCATCCCCAGCTCCAGACCTCAGAGAAGGCCTTCTTTCAGATTCAACAACGCCTGGGCACTCCACTCTGATTTCCTTAGCACAGTTGCTAAAGCCTGGGATTCTGATGTGCAAGGGGTCAAGATGTACAAGCTGATGGCTAAACTAAAATTGCTGAAAAGAGAGCTCAGGAAAATCAACCAAGGGTCCATTGATGATAAAGAGGCTTCTATCAAGGATATGCATAATAAGCTGAACATGGCCCAGAGCGAGCTCATCTTGAAGCCATGCGACCCACCTCTGCTTGAGCTTGAAAGCACCCTCCTCAACAACCTCAGAAGTACTATCCAGAGGAGGAATGTCATGCTGGAACAAAATGCAAAAATCCATTGGCTGAGATTTCAAGACCAGTGCAACAGCTTCTTCTATAACTCCATTAAGCTCAGGAAAGCAAGAAATCACATCCCGTCCATTATGGATAATGGGGGCAACCTGCTCACTGCCCCTGCTGAGATTAAGGCACACATTGCCAACCATTTTGAGAGCTGGTTTGGTTGTGTGTCGCCTTGCAGCCCCTGCGAGCCAAATGTGTTCAGTGAAGGCCCCATTGCATCTGAGGAGGATAGGTGCTCCATGGTTCTACCGTTCACTAGACTGGAAGTTCTGAATGCGCTTCAATCTATTCACAAGAATAAAGCTCCTGGACCAGATGGGTATGGATCCCAATTCTTCAAGGCAGCCTGGCCTGTGGTGGGCCATGACTTCACTGAGGCCGTTCTGGATTTCTTCAATAGTGGTCGACTTCTGAAGAAAGTTGGTTGCTCTGCCATTGCCTTAATCGCCAAGGTTGCTCAGCCAAATACAATCCATGATTACAGACCTATTGCCTGCTGCTCAGTTATTTACAAAACTATTTCCAAGCTGCTTGTGTCGAGGCTGCAAGCTATCCTTCCTAAGATTGCCAATCAAGCACAAGGTGCATTCATCAAGGGCAGATCCATCAGGCACAATATTGTTGTTTGTCAGGAGTTGGTCAAGGGCTATGCCAGGAAGTACACTAGCCCGAGATGCGCCATCAAGATAGATTTGAGGAAGGCCTATGACACTGTGAACTGGGATTTCATTTCACAAATGCTCCGGGGGTATGGGTTCCATGAAAGGATGGTCCGTTGGATAAAAGAATGTGTTACTAGCAGCTCGTTCACCATCAAATATGGAGGAGAATACACGGGCTTTTTCAAAGGAAAGAGAGGTCTTAGGCAAGGAGACCCACTTGCTCCCTATCTGTTTGTGCTTGTGATGGAATATCTGAATAGACTCTTGACTAAAATGAGCAGAAGTAGTCAATTCAAGTATCATCCACACTGCGCCAGACCCGGTACTACCAACCTATGTTTTGCAGACAACTTGTTCATCTTTGCAAAGGGAGACATCCCTTCTATTCAAAGCATCAGGGATACGCTTGACACATTCTGTAGCACTACTGGGCTCACGATCAACAACAACAAATCGAGCATTTTTTGTGCAGGGCTTGACAATGCCACTAAAGAGCATATCGCAGGAATACTCAATATGGAGATTGGACTCTTACCTGTTACCTACCTGGGTGTGCCCCTCTGCAGCTCCCGAGCAACAAAGCTTGACTTCCAACCGCTCATCTCAAAAATCAATTCCAAAGTCAGTGCGTGGGCGTCCAGAAAACTGTCCTATGCAGGAAGGTTTGAACTTGTTAAAGGAGTGCTTTATGGGGTGCTTCACTACTGGTGCAAGATCTTCTTATTGCCCAAGAAGGTTGTCAAAGATATTGTGGCATCTATGAGGAACTTTTTGTGGTCAGGAAGCAATACGGGAAAGAGAGCACCCATTGCATTAAAAGTTGTCTGCAAACCAAGAGATGAGGGTGGTTTGGGGATCAAGGAGGTTCTTTCTTGGAACAAAACCAGTCTCTGTGAGCTTATCTATGACCTTGCACAGGACAGGACTTCTATCTGGCATACTTGGGGGCATGCCAATCTCCTTCGAGGCAACTCCATCTGGTCTGTTCAGAGGAAGACCACGTCCAGCGCTGTCTGGAGCACCATTCTACAGATCAGAGATGAAATCCAAGACCGGATGGAGCAAGATAGTAGAGCCCCAGTCATCATGAGCAGCTGGGGCATATTTGATGCAAGAGGACTGTATGAAGCATTGAGGGATCATGGTCAGAAAGTTGAGTGAAACTGCTGGATTTGGGGTAAGTTGAATACTCCAAGGGTCTCGTTTAGCACCTGGATGATTGTAAAGGGTGGTGTGCACACAAAGGACAAACTCAAAACCATGGGCATTATTGAGGATGACAGTTGTGCCTTATGTAATTTCATACAACCTTTTATTATAAGTAATATAAACTATTTTTAGCCCATGTGAATACCATTTATTGAAAATTAAATAGATAAAAACTAAAAAGTGAAGAAATAAGTAGTAGCAAAACAAAATAAAAAAAGTAGTAGCAAATCAGATGTGCTATAAAAGCCTATAACATATTTTATTCTTTTTACTCGGTTTCATTTTTCGGCCTTTAGTTAGTATGTTTGGTAGATCTGGTTATGGACTTTTATACTGGAATAACCTAATGACCTTTTTTAACAAAAAAATATGAACAGTTTAAGACTATCTTCATATACAAGAAATAAAATTGGGTCCTCTTAGATGATGGGCCCTAATACTCTCAGTTTCAACCCTCATCTGAAACCAAATTTTGGGAAATTAAGAACGATGATGAACAATGAAGGTCTAGATTTATTCACACGGAGATAGGATGGATTGGACGTAAACATACATATACATTTGACCCGAAAAACATAAAATAGAACAAAAGTGTACATCGTTTCACACTAGATAGTCCCAATTGTACATAAGATAATCACTCCTTAGTTTTAAAATGACATTCAATTAGGTTGAAGTCACTACTCTCGAGTTACTGAAAAATGCATTCTTGATTACTATCACGTCGGTCGATCATCCTCTATCAATTTATATGTTACATTCATACATTAATTATAGATTTTTGTCATAAAATTAAGAGAATGCTGCTTCTTCTTCAACAACAACAACAACAAAAAAATTGTCATAATGTATTAATCTCTTGATATAACATCCCATTACAATTTGTTTATAGTACGTACGTTCACATGGCATGTCAATCAATTTTTTATCTACAGTAGGCATTAAGTGCCGTTATAAAAAAGAGAGGTAATCAAACTCGTGAATCTATATATATTTAAAAATTAGCATTCTAGGTCATTGAATGTTAACTTTTAAAGACAAAATCAAAGGCTTAAATGAGTTCAAAGGTATAGTTTGCATATAGTGTTAGTTTATCACCCTTAGTATATAATATATTAGCTTATTTGATCGATTTTTACTTTAGGGTTTATAAAACAATATAAAATACATAAGTATAATTATAGGCTACTTTGTAATTTAAGTAATTAATTTTTCTTTATTTATTTTAATATACCATAGCATAATTATGTGTATATATATAAAAATGAGCATTATTTGTAAGTAATTATTCTCTCCCCACACACACCTCTAATGCAACGTCATCCAAATTTATAGGGAGGCTGCCAACTTTGGAATTGTGACGTGGACTGTTATGGGAGAGAGTTGTGGGTTGAAATAGTAATTGGATTTAATTGTACCTTATTTATTTTGTTAACGGCTGGTGTTATGGCTGAGAGCTGTGGAGGATTATTATATGCATTTACTTTTATGCTTAAATTTCATAACGGATTAAAATAGTAACGGCTGGTGTTATGGCCGAGAGCTGTAAATGGATGAACAATTCAGTGAACAACTGAATTAGCATTTATCAGCCCCTATGAATTAGCATTTACTTGTATGCTTGAATTTCATAACGGATGAACAATTCAGTAAATTAGGCTTTATTGCAGGGTTTCAGTATTAGCCCCTATGAATTAGCCGTAGTGATTTGAATTAGGAGGAAGAGTTAATTAAAGTCTCCAATCTTTTTCAGAAGATTAACTTTATATTAGATATTGATGATTAGGGGATATATGTGTTTAGTATAAATAGTGTTGTATAGTAATTGAGAAAGGATCTTGAAAAATAGTAACAAAATATTTGTCCCTAATCTCTCTCCCCTACTCTTCCTTTCTCTACGTATCTCTCTTTTCTTCTGAACTCTTCCTCTGTTCTCCTTCTTTCCCAATTCTTTTCCTTTCTCCTTTAATTCTGGTCAATCCCCTCTTGGGACATGACAGAAGAATGACAGTTATACAAGTGTTGAAGTTGGTCCTAGTCTGAGCAATCATTTTCTTAGCAAAGGAGGCAAGGGAAGTTCGTTCGGTGGGTATTCTAACTAAAGATCATGTTATAATCAGGAGTAACATGGAAGACCGATCCGATATTGTTGTCCATCGTAAGTCAAAGGACGACGACTTAGGTAAGCACGTGGTGAAGAACGGAGAATATTACAAGTTTGTGTTTCATCCAAATTTGCCGATATTTGGTGAAACCCTTTTTCATTGCGGCTGTGCAAGTAACAAAGGCTCGTGCCCGAAGGTGTGTGCATGGACGGCCTCCAACGATGGCATCAACGGTGATCCTCGTATCGGTGAATCGTACAAGTGGGGCCCCAATTCGCTGGCGTTTGAA
The DNA here is from genome assembly GCA_027886185.1 of Rheum nobile. Taxonomy (NCBI): domain Eukaryota; kingdom Viridiplantae; phylum Streptophyta; class Magnoliopsida; order Caryophyllales; family Polygonaceae; genus Rheum; species Rheum nobile. The sequence continues at coordinate 154,030 of WOAB01000292.1, read as the reverse complement.
ATTGATACTTAGCTAATTACCTTATTATATATATATATGCTTAATTATTTAAGACATTGCAGTAGTCATGCATCCATACATCTACCACTTTAGCAGGAGTACGTGTACGTATACTACTTAATGATTAATAAATAATTGCATGGATATTCCACGTTTAGTCCGTTTATTAATTGATAGCTATATGTATTCCTTTTGGTTTATATAAATTTCAAGTAATTTTAGTATCAGCCCGCGTGCTCCGACTAAAGTTTCGTCTATTAAATTTAAAGTATATTGTCTACGCAACTTAACATAATAGAAGATCAAATCAAATTTGAAAAAAGAATAGAAATCTTCCAATTTTATTGAGAAAATATCTGATTATATAATATCTATAAAAAAAAGAATTAAAATAAGATTATTTTTCTATATTCTCAGGACATAGATTAGGAATGACAAATACAACAATTACTCATGTTTTAGTTATTGATATTGATGATTGTGTAATGCTCTAATCAATTTGTTACCATATGACCAAGGGGATCCGATACTAAATAAAAGATCGATTTTTGTAACCTATATCCAAATAGCATAGGTTAATAATATCTATTAGGGAAAATAAATTCTAAAGATAAAATGGTAAACCTCTAAAAAAGGAATAAAAAATTCTAAAAAGTTATCACTTAATTAAATCTTTTTATATATGATGATATCTTAACCTATAAAATCGATAAAAAGTTATCCCAAAAATTGCACAAGAGTTGTCTTGCCTTATTTTTTTCCCTTAATGTCTCCATACACGTCTCTAACAGAATTTGAACTCAAAACTTCTAGATAAAATACTTAAAAAAATCTAGTACCAAATTATTAGACCAACTAAATGTTTATAGTTGTCTTGTATTTTGTTAGCACATAATTTAAGAAAGATAAAATTCTCAAAGATTAATATGGTAAGCGTGTAAACCTTCATTTGGCTATCAAACATTTTGCATTTCTACTCTAGTTATAAATGAACTTCATACTAATATAAGCACGGTTTGTCTAACTTATGTCCTTAGGGCATAGGTTAAGAATTCATATTAAGGAATATAAATTCTAAATAAGAAAGGACGAACCCATTTTTTAAAAAAATAATAAAAAACTCTAAAAAATTAAAACATAATTAAAACATAATCAAAACTTTCTATATAAGAGATCTTAGCCTATGCCCTTAGGACATAGGTTAGAAAAATCGATATACGTATAATTGAAGTTTAGTTGAATAGATCGAGTAATCTACTATATATATACTAAATTGGAACATAATAATTAAGTCACTTCATATTTAATTATAAATAAAAGATTTATATCCTAAACTTAACACTAATGTTTTCCTAATTTAATCATAAACCTAAATCTAATATCTTGCTAATTAATTAATAATCAATCACAAAGATTTATTATTGGAATATATATGATGTAGCATATATCTACATACTTATATTGTGATACTTAAAGATTTATTATTGGAATATATATGATGTAGCATATATCTACATACTTATATTGTGATACTTCCTTTTTTTAATTCACTTAAATATCCTAGACAGATATTAATTAATAATAAAAATAAAAGTTGAAATATTAATAAATTTTAGTTAATATATATCATTTTAAAATATCAAATATTTATAAAAGTGAAACAAGATACAAACATTGATATTTTAAACAAAAATGTAGTTGATACATACAGAATAGTTTAATCTGAAAGAGTATTTCAAAATATTTATAAATAAGAGAAAAGAGTATCAACGAAATAATTTCAAATATTATTGAATCTTAAATGTATCAACTAAATAATTTCAACTATTTATAGATAAGGAAAGAGTATATTATTGAATCATTCACAACATTTATGATTCACCTAATTAAAAAAAATTAAGTTATTGAAATTATTATTAATATATTTCGTATGAAAAAGATTGTTATTATAGAGTTTGACACACTTATTAAAAAATACAATGATTATCTTATATTCTCATAAATTTTTCTTAAAATTTACAAATATTTAATAACTCATCTCAATTGTAGCCAATAAAAATAGAGAATTTGTATAAAAAAAGCCAAAAAATATAATTTTTGATGTCAAACCTTGTAACTCACCAATAAATTATTATCTAAACACCTAAAATGACAATCTTTTCTATACAAAAATTATGGGCTAAAATGACAACCTTTTCAAAATGGATAGAGGTATTAGATATAACTTTTTTCATTGTTAAACTATAGAGTTTCATATAAATATTTTTTTAAATATTATATTAATACATTTTCTATAATAATTAAATATATAGTTATTTATTATTTATTACACGAGATTGATTAATTTGGGCCGACGTCCAGATTGGGTTATAACTTACAATGATAAATGAATCAAGTTTGACAGAGGATTCAAGTTGGTCGACCAACCACAAAACAGGCACAAGAGGAGCAGGAAGATCAAGTCTATTGACAGAACGAGAATTTGATTCAACAGTGTGAAATCAATTTTCTTCCCAATAATAGAACAATATTCTAAAAGTTAGTTTGGATTACATACTTTATAAATAAATTATGTTTTATTGAGCATTAGATATAACTTCGTAATTTGTTATTGAAGTTTTCCAACATTTATTTTAATAAATACTTCATGTATAAGTTGTGTAATGTATCATTTCCAACACAAAGCAATGGCTCGTCCCTCCCATCCACCGCCGACCACCGACTACAGACAACCGCCGCGCACCACCTTTCTTCCTCTTATCCTTCTCTACCACCCACAAGCCACCAACCACTGCATGTTTTCTCCCTTGCGAACCCGAATTTGCAGAAATTGATTCTAAAATACATAGTTTGCAAGAAATTAAACAAATTAATCACAAGAATCAGGATATCCACAATCAATTAACACAATGTAAGCATCAATTTCATGATTATAGTACTATTTTGTGAGATTGAGATGTAGATTTGGAGAATTTTCACGGGAGAGATTTGAGGATGACATGGTTGAAATCTAACCGACGGCAGAAGATAGAAGTGATATTGCCTCCAAATGAAATTACAAAGAGAGAGATTTCACAAATGTGATTTGAAATTCATTAACTTGAATCTGTTCCATCTATGGTAGATGAAGCAAAAGAGAGATTATACGTGTTTTCTAGATTTTTGGGGAAATATGGGATTTAAAATGTTTTGTTGTATACATAAACTTGTAATCCAAAGGAGACCACTAAGTACTAGAGCTTTTCAACTAAAAATCACCTTATCACTAACTCTAACTTGATATAATAGCTGAATAAAAAATTTATTACTCCTTCGTGAAGACTAATACGATGAGAATGGTGTACACCACAATAAAGATTATGGCAGTTAGAATGCAAACCACCACAACCACCACCTTTGACGGCACGTCCATCGTATCCCACGGAATCGGAGTCGAAGAAGACGGAGATGGAGCCGGAACCGAGGAAGTGGAGGGCGGCTGGTGGGTGGCGGCAGGCGGGGCTTGCTCATCACTCTTAGAGGAGCCAAAACACACGAGAAAGACACCAATAAAAAACAATATGACCATTGCCCTTGACACATCCATGGCTTTGCTACCTGAAACGAGCCAATTAAGAAAGGGGAAGGGAAATAGAAGAAGAGAGATAGAAAGGGTTGTTATTCGATGCTGTTACAACCATGGCTTTAAAGCTTACACAATTAATAGGACTACTACTCAGCTACATAGATGGTACGTACACGACACTACCCTTATTTATTTAGGGTCTGTTCGGTTCGCAGAGATTCAATTGAATTGAAATTGAACTGAGTATTAAACTGAACTGAAACAATAGGGTAAAATTTAAGCTGACGAGAATTGGACTGAAAACTGAACTGAAATAGATGACTGAATACAATAAAACGCGTTCGATTTGTCCCGACTTAACCAAACTAAAAAATCATTAAAATTTCCAAATTACCCCAAATTAAAATCTAAGCTTTGCCTCGTCCCTGCTTCCTCTTCCCTCCATTAATCATCTGCTAGGGTTACCGTCTCCCTCCAGTCCGATCATATGGGAGGTAGTTGCTTGTTGTTGCATATCAGAGGACGAGCACGACGCCGACTCTGTCACCGATGTCTCTCGCTCCGAGATCATGAGCTTCTTGAGCGACAGCCAGATCGAAACCGGCTCCAGTGATTTTGCATCAGGATTTCCCTCCAAAAATCGGCACCTGCGAAGGAATCGAGAAAATTTTGCCGTTAAAGCCGAATTCGTTGCGCCAATCGGTGTCGGCGAAGACCAGATCGGTGTTGAAGATAGGGAATAGAGGCCTGATCTGGCCGTCGTTGAAGATCTCGTCAGCAAAAACCGACGAGAAGTCCTCTCCCCGGCCGGGAACATGAAATTCGAAGCTGAGGAGGACGCCGGAGAAGAAGGGGGACGCCGGAGAAGAAGGAGATAGATGATGCTGGAGCCAAAAGATGAACAACGAGAAAGAGAAAGGGAACGATCTGAAGAAATGAAGCAGGGGCATCGGGTTGTAAATTGTGTTGCTTTGATGTTTTTTTTTTAAAGTTCAGTCACCAATATTCAAAAAAGTCAAAGATGATAGCTTAATTTGTTGGGGTAAGTTAAGTCACTTTAAGTCGATTTAAATTTTTGGCGAACCGAACGGATTTTGTAAGTAAGTTAAGTCATTCTAACTTAAATTTTTGATTAAATTCAGTTAAATCACTTTAAGTCGACTTATGTGGCGAAACGAACGGACCATTAATCTCCATCTCACAAATCAATAACTTTCCACAAAGAGTCATGTACGTACGTAGCTAGCTCATTTATTAGCAGTCTATACTATATAGTAGCTAGAGTGACTTAATTAACCAGCCGATAAATTTTTTCGTGGTAAAAACCTTACACGTAAACGTAAGTAATGTAACTTGGAAGCTTACACGTAGGTAACATTTTTTTAAAGAAAATATTATATTGGCAATATAATGGTACGTATGTGGATGGAAATTTGGAAAGGAATAATGCGCTATTCGATCTCGATCGATCTACATCTTTGGCAGTAAAGTTGAATACATTTCTTTAAAAAATTACCGAAACCATATTATTGAACAAGTTCATATTTTTTTTTTGAAAAGGTTAAATATATTAAGAGATCATAAGCTCAAGTTCTATAGAAGGCAAAAGGAACAACAAAAGACTGTACAATAGACAGCAATGCAAAAGTGGTGCTAGATCACCGAATCTTTAATTGGCGCAGCCAAAGCATGTCAAGAGTATTGTGATTCCTCCTCCAGCTAAGCAAAAGCTTGGTGGTAGTCAAGCGGTAGATCTGGTCATTGCACCATGATGTGGAAGGAGCGACATCATGGAATATAGCTTGGTTGCGGCACATCCAGATCACATAAACAAAAGTGGAGAGGGCGAGATTCCTCGTAAGAAGCTGGAGTTTAGATTGGTGCATCGAAGGGAGAAGGGAGAAACAGTCCAAGATGCAGCTAGGCGTGATATCCCAGTCCAGCCAGCGAATGAGGCGAGTGAAGATGCCTTGAACAAAAGAGCAGTTATCCCAAAGGTGAGAGTTGGTTTCAGTACCTGTGTGGCATAAGCTGCAGGTATCATGGTCCAGTTGCTGTTGGAACTCATTTTTTAATGTGGCGCCGGTAACTTTTTCGGACACAATTCCGATGGACTCCGACCAATGACAACACCGGAAAATAGAAGCATTGACTTCGTCTACGCGAGCACATTCTCGTAATGTACTCATACGATAAAAATGAAGTCCGTTTGAATGAGAAATAGAGGCCCAAAGTTGGTTGCATGCAATGCATAACTTGGGGAAAATGTTGGGGTAAAAGTTTGTCCCACATTGAAAGTTTGGAGAAAAACTCACTAGTATATATACTAGGAAATTGGATCCAGGGTTGTGGCCTTGGGTCACCACCCATGTGTAATGGAGAGAGGACCTAGCTCATCAAGACCACACGTGCGCCGAGTCGGGTCGGGTCGGACCGGCCGGTTGAGCTGAGCTGAGCTCGTATTGGGCCTTGGGCCCAATACATAGCTTGGGCTGGCCAGCCAACGCTATATTTTTTGGGCCGATCCAGAAGTGCTTTGACCCAGCTGTTCCTGGAGAGGATCAAGGGCAGTGCTTGGTCTTCCTCGTTTCTCTCCTCCACTCCGTTGAACGATTCAACAGACTCCTCCTTCTTCTCCACTCAGGTAGTGGGTCGAACTACTTCCAGCAGAGGCTATAAAAGGAGCCCTCTGCACCTCATTCTTATCATCGAACACAACACTCATCTCCCTTGAAAGCTCTTCATCCCTTCTCTTCTTTTTCGAGTCTGAGAGTATAACACAGAATTGGTTCGTAGGCTTCTGATCATTGGTTGTGCAATTCAGAAGATTGTTTGCAGTTGTATCCTGGGATTCGGATCGCTACGGAATCGTCACAATACGGGGCGATTTCAGAATTAAGGAAAGAGATACAGTCTCGACTCTGTGCCAGAACTTTCCCGATCATCGTTCGGTAGTTGTTTTGATTTTTCGTTACATTTTTTATGTAGTTTATAATCTCTGTATGGTTCTTCAATTTATAGGTCCTATAGTTGCGACCATCGAGCCATGCGATCCTTGGTGGGCAGGCGGCCATGAAGTGCAAGCCAGGCAATGAACGAGCACTTGGGTTGATGGAGCCCTTTCCGGATAGTCTCACCCCAAGGGACCCGATTGCCGCTATCACGCAGGATGTTGTAGGCGTCCACAGTGGAATACTTACCAGCAGAGGACATGAGTGAAGTTTGCAGATGGGCAGGGCCATGGTGCTCGGCGAGCGAATCACGAATGCGGAGAAGGTTCTTCATAGTCCAGTTATCAGAAAGATGGGGTTGAATGGTCCAGACATTAGAGCTGGAGGTGAAGTTGCTATTGGCCCAGGTAGTCCAAATATTGCTAACATCCGGACATCCAATTTCCAGCACAGCTTTGGCCATAGATGCTCGGTTCCAAGATAGAATTTCCTTGAAACCAAGGCCACCTTCAGAGCGGGGCTTGCAGATAGCTTTCCATGAGATAAGGCTTCTACCAGAATCAACTGTCCCAGACCAGAGGAAAGATCTAAGGAGAGCCGCTCCTCAGTGGCTGTTATCTTGTCTATGTAGAGCGGTTTCCCAATAGCCGATCCTATTTTGCGGAACAGGGCTTCACTCCAGAATTCCAAATTGAGACTCGTCAAAGTGATCCAAATGGGGACGGTATTAAGGCAGGTGAGGTTCATGGGAATACCACGTTGCCAACGTCGAAGAATGAGGGGTCTAGCTCCCCCAATCATCCAAGGGCCGCCTTTGAGAACGTTGTTAAGGTCATCATCATCAGAGAACTTGAAGATGAATAAGCCATCGTCATTCTGCAGCACCTTGGGGCGGACGGCACAACATGTCCAGCGAGCTTCAACGAATCTCTTCATAGCATTGAAGGTGATCTTCTCACCCATACAAGCTCCCACTAAGCATAAACTCCATTTGGAGACCTGCTTTGTGATATCCTCTTCGGTGTAGTCAATGATGCCATTTTCATAATCAGGCTCGAACACGAGCGGGGTGAGAGAGGCAGGAGACCGGTTCCCTGCAACAGCCTCCGAGAAGGTGGTTTTGCGGCCTTGCACAGTTTGCTGAGGGGGGTCACCAAGAGGAGAAAGATGAGGCCGGGAGGGGCCATTCAAAGGGGGGAAGTCGGAGACAAGGGGGACCGAGGTAGACAAAGGAGGGGGGGAGCAGGGGGGACCGGAGAGGTGGGCTCAGCAGAGCAACCAACACTAGCAGCAGGACAGACAGGGGAGGGTGAGGGGGGGAAGGAAGGGCAAGAGGGATGGGAGGAGGGGGAGAGTTGAGGAAACGAGCATTGTTACGGATGAAAGTCTCGTCAGAGAGAGCACCCATCGGAGATTCACTCGCGGGGGAGCTGGACGGAGAGGCGGGAGATTTAAGGGGGATGAGGGTGGAGAGTTTAACGGACTTGCAGTGAGGCTGGGGGTGGCAGTGGGTTTGGGTTTGAGTTTGGCTTTCTGCTTCTCCATCGCACGGCCGGCGGCCGGCGGTGCAGCAAGGAGAAGCAGGCAGGGCAGGGTAGGACAAAGAAGCGGGGCGGCGACGGTTAAGCGTTAATAGAGGAGAAGGAGAAGGAGGGAAAGGGCGAAAGTTGTACGGAGAGCATTTGAGAACCTTATTATCTTAAAAGGACGCGAATCCGATAAAAAGGGACGCGTACGTGAAAACGTGAGAATACGCACATACATGTAAAAATCTTGCACATTACACAATGTGCATGGAAATTTGTTGGATGATCTTTAAGGTCATCCACCCTCTCTTAAAAAGCATGCAATGATTAGCTTGAGGTTATTCGATATCACGTATGCCTCTAACTTGAACTAGCCCCCCAACCGTAGCATTGAGGAGTTGTTCTGCCACGCCGACTTGTCGTCTCCACCACCTTCTCCTTCAATTCTCCTCACCCACCTCTGAATTTTCATCTACTCCATCTTCTACACCACCTCACCCATCATTTTCCCCTTCATTAACTCTATCTCATTCTTCTTTACTACTCCTACACCAACCATTTTCATTTACTCCTTCACCCCTCTTGCATCTCATTCCCAACAGAACCACGAAATCTGCATCTTCATCTCCTTCTTCTTTATAACTCCATCTCCCTCTCTCCACAACAAACAAAAATGATAATTTCACCCATACCCTAAAAAAAACTCTAAATTTTAAAATATAAACCATAAATCTTAAATCATATTAATTATTAAATTAAAAAATTAATTTTTTATATACTTTTTAAGAGAGGGTGAATGACCTTAAAGGTCACTCAAACAAATTGCCATAAAATTAGATGTTAATCATTGCTCTGTGATTATTTATACGATATCATCGACTAACCTCAAGCTAATGTAGACTGCGGATGTAGACTCCGAATTCAGTAGAACGTGTTTCATTTCCATACATAGGAGTTTATAGTGTGATAATATACTTAGACTCCAGATGTAGACATTCATTGAGGGCATTATCATATATCATAATGGAACGGTGTATTAGCTCACTTTTATTATTAAAAAATATGGAATCTAAGTATATTTTCATAACTCATCTTAATTCTTTAGTCTAAGTATATTATCGACTTTTTATCTTATTTTTTCAGTCAAACCAATTTCTGATATGGAACTGAAATAAAAAAAATGAGATGAATGAGGGAGGACCTTAGGTGTAAGCCACATACATGGAAAGACCCAAATCATACAACTCAACTTCACCAATCAGAAAAATAATATTTTTCTGTATTGTTGAAACCATATTTTTCTTGTTCGAATGTACAACTTATACATGCATGTTTTTCTTTAACGGCATTAGTGTATGGACATTTTATTATTGATTGATATTGGATAAGAATATTATTACATAATGCTATGAATGCGGTTTTTGGCTTATACTCCGTATCATGCTAAGATCGTCTAATGATAAAGAGTCAAATACCAAAAAAAACTAAATTGATCCATGATGGTTGTTTTTGGAACAAGAGTCACACACTATAATAATGGATTAAGAAATTAACTTATATAAAAGCCCAACGCAGCCCATTAAACAGTCATACGCTTACTAAATACGAGTTAATGTGCCACTTCGACTTTATGTTTAAAAACGATACGTTATCTGATATAAAAAATATTACGCTAAATATTCACAAATTTATAATTCCTTCATTCAATTATTTCTCAATCAAATAGAAGTTCGTGCGGTGATTTCGGAAACGGGTCTTTTAACGCCTATTTTCTACTCTTCCTAGCAAGCTCGTTATTATCATAATGAGTTATCAATAAATTCTCAGTTATAATATACTCCGTATGTACTACTAAGTCTCAATCTACTTGTTCATTTTATTTTATTTGTCAAATCAATCTACTTGTTCATGATCCATAATATTGTATGGCTAATAGGACCTAGGGGTAAAGTAGGATATACATTAAAAAAAATTGGATGGTATGTATTTTTGGATGGTTTCAAATCAATGAGGAATTGAATTTTACAAACTTCCATCAATGACAATTGAGTATCCGATTTTGTTACACCTCCATCGTACGAAAAATCTGTATGTACGTACACTAAAATAACAAGTAACGGCAAATTGAACTTCCATCAATGGCTTTTTTCCTTCTTATTTTCTACTATATATATATATATAAGTTCAGTAACTCTAAAAGGAAAGAGAGGGGGACGTTTGGGCGAGTCTTAAACTTTCCTATAATTAATTTGGCAGAAGCCAAAGAGAAATTATGGGCTCGTAGGATAGCCATAATGGTTCATAGGCAATAGGGATAGAGTGGATGATCCAATACAAGAATTAAATGAATTATGATTTATCCAGGGTGAATTTCAGACTTACGAGAAAATGGATTTTTAACAACTTCATTGATTATACTAAAAGAAAACATATCCTTCTTGTTGTGTTTGTCTAGTTTTATATCAAGTTTAACATTTCGATAAGTATTCCTAAGCTAACATATTAATAAGCAACAATATTTAATCTATACGTATGCATAATTTTCAAAATAGCTAGAATATATGCCCAATACAAAGAGTGTTAAAAGACATAAATTTTATAAAGATGAACATGGTACAATACCCTTGATGGAATTAAATATTTTCCTTGACTTCCCGAATTTTAATTTTATCTCAATCCTATTCAATGCTATCATATATTTAGTATATAGTAGTATCGACTAACTTGTACTAGTAAGGAGCAGAAATAAATGGCTAAACATCTACATTTATGTCCTTATTTTAGGTGAGCCCCAATGTAATCATACAGGCCTTCTTTTTTGTTCCTCTATTGAGTCTATTCGCTATAATGAATTGTAAAAAATATACTCCGTAGTACATTTTTTGCTGGGGCTTCTCGGTTTCTTTTTTTAGTTCGAAGGGCCTCTCCATTTATACCATGTACAATGATAGTTTCATACCATTATAATATAATAGGTTTTATAGAAAATTTTGCTTTTTTTGAGATGAAACATAAGAGAGGGTTACATAGAATGAAACTCAAATTTGTACTTACGAAATCCATCTTTTGTTTTTTAACTGATTTTTTAATCTAATTTAATAATAAAAATTAATAAAAGTGAAAAAGTAAATAATGAAACCCAAATAAAAGAAACTACAATTGCTCATGGCCTTAATACTTCTTTAACATCCTTACACAAATGCTTTTACTCTATTTTCACTAGCTTATTATATTTTTTTCATTCTACAACTCTACCATTATGAATATTCTACTTTTTTTTCCTTTTAATGTTTTTTTTAAATTGCTAGAATGTTTACCTTGGAAAAAGTTGTGAAATGGACTTGCAAGTTGCACCCAAATATGCTAATTGGTTTATATCAGGATATTATTATTAATGAAGGTCTGACAATAAGAGATGGTGCATGTATTGTTGAACCCATTTTTTTCGGCAATGGCTAAATACACGTGAAAATAAGTCTAAATGGACGCGAAACTACATACTTAAGCTAAGCGTCCGGTTTTACACGCTTAGTTTAAGCGTGTAGGGGTATTGTTGGTATTTTAAAAAATAGTCTACGGTTCTTACACGCTTAAGCTAAGCGTGTGCCCATACGCTTAGCTTAAGCGTGTAGTTTTTTTTTTTTTTTGCAAGTTTAAAAGCACACGCTTACCTTAGGCATACAGTACAAAAAAAAATATTTCAAAATTGCATTTTTTTCCATAATCGTGTAGAGAATTTCAATACGAGTCCGTACATATAAAATTCGTCCAAAACGGACATCGTTTACCCCTCCAAAAGCCCAAAAAACGAAGCTTTCAACCCGTGCGCATAGCTTCTTCGAGCAGCCCATCCGTAAGCTTTTATAAGCTTCAATGGAGCATTTGGCAAATTTCTTGGATCCGATTGAAGCCATTAACTATTGGGCATTTAAGAGGACCTTATCATACACGTAATTCCACATTTAATCGGATTGAATGTCGATTAAAATCGTAGAATTTTATCCCCAAAGCCACTGTGTCGTCCAAGGGGCCGATTTGAACAAATCCAAAATTGGATCAAATCCTCTTCAATTGGAGGGCATGAACCATAGGGCCTTGTTGAGGGTGTCCTAAGATTCAAAATGCCTATAAAATCTCCTTCAATCGTTGCCCCAATGCATCCAATTTCGAAGTCAAAACTCATGAACACTAAATCCCGTTACCGGTTGTTCTTGACCGAAATTCGAGCACATGGAAGCTTTATTCTTGCAATTGTTGGTACTACTAGCCTTGAAAATTGATCATCTTTCAAAGCTCTCTCTTTACATCGCCGGAAAAAGACCACTTCCATTCAATTTGGAGTTTTTCCGACGAGGTGTCAAGAAGGTATTCCGGCGGAATTGAATTTGTGCCCATTTTGCGATTTTTGGGGTATTTTTCATTTGTTTTGTCTTAATCTTGGTTAAATTAATTAATCTAGATTAGTGAAAAATATTTTAGGATCAATTTGGTGCCCGGCATATAATATGTAAGTAATAAGTTTATAATATTTAACCATAATGTTTAACTATAGTATATAAGTAATAAGTACGTAATACTTAATTATAATGCATAACTACACTTTATAACTAATATATTTTGTAATACTTAACTATAATATATAACTATAGTATATAAGTAATAAGTTCATAATACTTAACCATAATGTGTAACTATAGTATATAAGTAATAAGTTCGTAATACTTAATTATAATGAAATACTATAGTAAATAAGTGTAACTATATGAAATATAAAAAAATACTATAATATATAAGTTTAAGTATACTAGATTTAATGAAACTAGTGTAACTCCCGTGTCATGCATGGGTTAATTTAACAATGAGTTTGCTAATAAGTTACTTGTTATATAATTTAATTTAACAAATAAATGAGTTTGCCATACTGTGAACATATGCAGACTAAACAATGTTCGCTCCAATCTAGTGACATCTCAAACAGCTGAGCAGAATTCATATTAAAATCACATAGCATAAACATAATAATAGAAATACAAGTAAAAATATTAAGAACTTCCACGAGATTAAACTGCTGGTGTTTTTCCCCCCAAAACCTTGGATCACAATCATACAAATAGTGCAGAAAAGAATGCAGATGATCAAAACATAAACACATCTTATCGAAAGAGAAGCCAAAAGCCTACATATGAAAAAGAAGTTTTAGCCTTTTAGGTTATGGCATCAACAGAACGGTGCATAATAGGTGTCTCAAAGACTTTAGCAATAATTAGGTTTGAACAAATTGTACTTATATGCTAATTAGTATGAAGAAAAGACAAAGTATCTTAAAAAGTTTTAGCTAGATTGCAACCTTATGATGTGAAAATGGTTAATTTACATGGCACTCCATTCAATATTGACCGGTTGGACTTTGCCTAAAGTTGAACATATCAAGATTCTTGTCGAAATTCAAAACCAATTTCATAAAAAGCCTAAATTCCCACAAATTGTAAGTCGTTCGATAGAAAGCCCCAAAAGTTAAAAGCAGCGGCTTCTTCCTCAATTAACACTGTCTTCATAAAAGTGCTTTTTATAAACCAAGAGGGCATATATTCTGCGATGCCGGATGCCCACTTTGTTCTTTCATTCTCAATTCTGAATGCGAAGTAATGTCCTTGTATTAAGTACATCTATAGGTCACCACAGTGAAGATTGAAGAAACAAATTAAGTGACTACTGAAATTACAAGGAAGAAGACGATGGCTTGTAGTTAGAGGTGTCAAACGGATCGGATTCGAGTTTAAGCGTACCGAGTCGGGTCGATTACAGGTCAAAATTTACGGGTCGATTGTGGGTCGGATCGTTGCGGTCATGTACGGATTTGGGTCGACCCGTCTTATCAAAATTTTATACCATAAATATTAAAATAATATTTTAATTAAAACAAAAATTAATAAATTAATAAATTATTGTTATATAATATTTTAATAATAAAATATTTCATAATATATAAAATATAAACACCATTTGTATTGATCCAATGATGTTGGATCGTTGACCCAACTCATAAATTTTCGGGTCGAATGAATTGGGTCACTTTTGACCCAATAATTTTTGGATCGGGTCTCAACCCAGAAAATGTGGATCGAGTCGGGTCGGATTTGCGGGTTGGGTCAAATTTTGACAACTCTACTTGTAGTACTTAGTACTGAATTTAAAATAAAGCATACGATAGCAGAAGTTGTTTGTAATGCTGCACTTCTTCTGTTTCCTCTTAGACTTGGACATGCTCCTTTTGACAAAATGTTACATAATCTTTTATGCAGTTGATACAAATTCAAATATTAGATATCATGTGCTCAATTTGCTCTCTTGCCCTACACAATTCTAGTAGAAAAATTTGCAGTCCCAACAATTTGACACCAGAACAGAATATCATGTTCCTAAATTGGCATATCACTATCTTTACAAAATTACAATGGTTCTTCAATAGAGAGAGCAACCCGTTTTACTTCAGTAGGAACCACTTACTCCAGTTACACCTTATCCACTTCCATCAAGCTGTCCATTAGAGAGAAGATGTGCCATGTATGGCTGTCACAATAAAAATACATCACATTAGTTGTTAATAAATTCCATTTTTATCTCAGCAAATGAGTTGGTGTGAAAGTGAATTCCGTTCAATAGCCTTCATAAGTGTTCACTTCAGATTGATGAAAAGGATTCTAAAAGCTCAAAACAGAATGTACATTATCTAAGGCATCTTTGTAGTGTATGGTAGACTGGTAGTCCTAAGATTAAAGCTTCCATCTTCTAGAAGTAAAAGATATGAAATTTAACCATGGGATTGGGAACAAGTCAAAATAGACCCACGCTTAAACCCATCAGTTGATCATCATAAGTTTACAATTCTAAATAGCATATATGGTCTTACAAATAGATGAGCATGTTTTCTACAAGCAATTTAGAACAGCATACACTAAAAGTCTGAATCAATTAACCGTTATATTGAGTGAAGAATGAGAACATATGCAAATGAAAGAATGCCTCTTTAAGTAGCAAATTGCATACAAAACTTCTCATATCGGCCATTTGTGTGAAAATTCTAGCATTTTCAGTATTGAATCATGTTTATTCGTTAGTTACTTGACATGGAGAATAAATATGACAACTTTGACAAGGATACAGAAGGAAACCGAGATGGACAGTTATCCCTTTAAGATTAAACTTACTGCATGATAGGCATAAGGAGTTTTCCCCTGTCGTTCAAAATGTTTAGCCAAGATGCAAAGCTCGATGGGTCCCCACTCTTCCACCTCAAAGCAGTTATCAAGTGCCGCTTTATACAACTGTCATATGAAAAGAAACCCAATATCACATGATTCATACATTTTGTTTAACAAATATCAAGAACTAAAAAATCAGACGTCGAGAATTACCTTAGCAGTGTCTGTCAAGAGCTCAGTTCCTGCAAGATAAGCTGCATAGTATTGATCAGCCCGGGAATAACCAGCTCTTGTCCTGCACAATGATGAAGAATACGCAAATTGAACAAAGTGAGTATAATTTAGCAACTATGAAGGGAAATTGACAAGCAATTGTATTAGACTTACGCGTTGTTGTTATAAGTGTAACTCAATACTGTAACAAAGCAATAAAATGTGGCACCTGACACCACTCCACGAAATCTTTGAATCTTCAAAATATCTGTCCATGTTGAATAAATTCCCATATCTAGCCACAGCCTTATTATGCTGCAAAATCAAAGTTTTCATTTATAAGAGAATGGAGATAATGTAAGGATGTTTCATCTTTCAAATAACCAAAATGCGGACACAGTGAGCGTCGATTTGAATCGGAACAGAAAATGCAAGAAAGATCTATCATCATTATAAGAAGCAGTCCAATTTTTTTAATGAAATAGGCTCCAGGATTCCAGATTAGTACTCAATCAAGCATTTTGACAACAAATCTAGATGGAACGGGGTAGGAAGAGCTGGAAAATATGCAGATTTGAACTTTTAGATGGGGGTTTTGAGCCTACCCAAGTCAATTTATCATCTTAAAAACATAATTAGACAGGTGGGAAATATAGAGATAAGCAAATAAGCACCAATCCCAGTAGCTCTGCTTGACCCGATCAATTGTACAGAAATCAAGTCAGGCTAAAGAATCAGAGTGGAACCAACAAATGGTGTCCCTATTTGTTCTTACTGAGCAGAGTTGGTGTCACGCTGACAATCTCGATGAGGAATAGAGTGGCAATGGATTGTATGTCATAGAGATCACCCGAGGAACGCAGCTCCCCAAGTGCTAATCCAGCCTGCACAGAAGATGATATGCAGAAACACAGGACTTACAAGATCAGAAGCAATTTCAAAAAGCAAAAGACAACGAAAAGTAAAACATATTCCACAATACTACAAGAAAAACTTTCACAAAGTAATATTTCCTTGTAGAAAGAGTTCTAAAATTATCTAAGAGGATAGAAGCTATATAGAAGAATGCTTCAGGTTAAAACAATAGATATTGTCTATGGAATCATTCCATTCACACTCAGCAGATGACACGATAAATTATGAATGAAATAAATGATTACATCTACAAACCTGATAAAATCATTGTTATTAATATTATCAGCAAGAAGATCATTAGTAATATCCCTTTGCAACACCCGATTAGCAATCCTCCTCTCCCTCCAATCCACGATTTAATGGAGGAAGATCTCCCCGTACTTCTCTGCGAGCTCCGTTAGGTTTGGATGATTGAGATCAGCGGAAGCGAATTTGCAATGGTTCCAGAAATCAAACCTAGAGATCTAATCGGCCGATCAGAGGTTTAGGAAGCATCGTCCTTGAACCGAACAGATCTCTACAAGAGATGATGATCAAAATATTGAGACGGCCACAAAGACGACCATGGATGCTCCGACTATTGAGCTCGTTGCAGAGAATCGAGACGGCCACAAAGACGACGAAAAATCAAAGGGATGAGAGAGATTAGTACAAATTGGAGATAAAAAGTAAGGAATTAGATAGCAAAATCGAAGAACAACCGCAATAATTAGAGATCAAATACCTGAAAGCAATCGATTCCATACCTATCGGCTTTCGGTGGTCGGCCCTTCAAACCCCCTTGAACACCAAGAAACACTGGTCTCTCTCACCGCGCCACTCCTGTTCGTCGCCAAGAAGGACTTGATTGAGAATTCCCCCTAAACACAATACCATTGAAGCACAGTTATAGCAAGTCAGCATAAATCCCCCCTAAAACAAATCGAATCGAAGATTAATCACCACATAAACAATAAAATGTTGCATCAAAAGCCAATAAAAGTCGCAGGAAATCAGGCGAAGTTTACATAAACGCGAAAAACTCACCAAAAAATCGAGATCCAGAGAGATGCAAAGCGCAAATTAAGAGAAAAAAACCCTTTTCCTCTTCTCTTGTTACCGGCTCCGGCGTTTGATTCTTCTCCTGCAACCCAGATGCGGTGTTCTCGCTCCGAAACTGAACAATTAGTCTTGACGGCCGGGATTCCATGCTCGTCATCGATGTCAGGACTGTTGAATTCTCCACAGTTCGGGAAGACAACTTCGGCAGCGGTTGCGTTTCCTCGGAGCTATAACGACTCGACTCTTCAAGGGGTTTTGAATTCATCCCCTGAGAAAAGAGCGGTGCTTAGTGCTGGAGAAGGACGATGAATGGGGAGTGATGAGTAAAAATTGGGAGCAGTTGAAGAGCAGAACGTGGGACACATGGCAGTTTTATATTTTACCAGATGTCATCAAAATGAAGAGTTACGTGGCTAATTCTTTTCTACATACATGCCTACAGCTTTAATGTATTAGGATAGATACTATACTAGTGTAACTATATAAAATATAATAAAATATTATAATATATAAGTTTAAGTATACTAGATTTAATGAAATACTATACTATATAAGTGTAACATATGAAATGTAATTAAATATTATAGTATATAAGTGTAACTATATGAAATATAATGAAATAATATAGTATATATGTGTAACTATATGAAATATAATGAAATATTATAATATATAAGTCTAAGTATACTAGATTTAATAAAATACTATAGTACATAAATGTAATTATATGAAATATAATGAATTACAATAGTATATAAGTGTAACTATATGATATATAATGAAATACTATAGTATATAAGTGTAATTATATGAAATTTCATGAAATACTATAGTATATAAGTGTAACTATATGAAATATAATAAAATACTATAGTATATAAGTCTAAGTATACTAGATTTAATGAAATACCATAGTATATAAGTGTAACTATATGAAATATAATGAAATACTATAGTATATACGTGTAACTATATGAAATATAATAAAATATTATAGTATATATGTGTAACTATATGAAATATAATAAAATACTATAGTATATAAGTCTAAGTATACTAGATTTAATGAAATATTATAGTACATAAGTGTAACTATATGAAACATAATGAATTACAATAGTACGTAAGTGTAACTATATGATATATAATGAAATACTATAGTATATAAGTGTAACTATATGAAATTTCATGAAATACTATAGTATATAAGTGTAACTATATGAAATATAATAAAATACTATAGTATATAAGTCTAAGTATACTAGATTTAATGAAATACTATAGTATATAAGTTTAAGTATACTATATTTAATGAAATACTATATACTATATAAGTGTAACTATATGAAATTTAATAAAATACTATAATATATAAGTTTAAGTATACTATATTTAATGAAATACTATACTATATAAGTGTAACTATATGAAATATAATGAAATACTATAGTACATAAGTGTAACTATATGAAATATAATAAAATACTATAGTATATACGTGTAACTATATAAAATATAATGAAATACTATAGTATATAAGTCTAAGTATACTAGATTTAATGAAATTATAGTATTTTATATAGTTACACTTATGTACTATAGTATTTCATTACATTTTAAATCTAGTATACTTAAACTTATATATTATAGTATTTTATTATATTTCATATAATTACACTTATATACTATAGTATTTCATTAAATCCAGTATACTTAGACTTATATACTATAGTATTTCATTAAATCTAGTATACTTAGACTTATATACTATAGTATTTCATTAAATCTAGTATAATTAGACTTATATACTATAGTATTTCATTAAATCTAGTATACTTAGACTTATTTACTATAATACTTCATGAAATTTCATATAGTTACACTTATTTACTATAATATTTTATTAAATCTAGTATACTTAGACTTATTTACTATAGTACTTCATGAAATTTCATATAGTTACACTTATTTACTATAGTATTTCATTATAATTAAGTATTACGAACTTATTACTTATATACTATAGTTACACATTGTGGTTAAGTATTATGAACTTATTACTTATATAATATAGTTATGTATTATAGTTAAGTATTACAAAATATATTAGTTATAAAGTATAGTTATGCATTATAATTAAGTATTACGTACTTATTACTTATATACTATAGTTAAACATCATGGTTAAATATTTATGAATTTATTACTTATATACTATGTATTATAGTTAAATATTATGAATTTATTACTTACATACTATAGTTACACATTATGGTTAAATATTGTAAACTTATTACTTACATATTATATGTCGGGCACCAAATTGATCCTAAAATATTTTTCACTAATTTAGATTAATTAACTTAACCAAGATTAAGACAAAATAAATGAAAATTACCCCAAAAATCACAAAATGAGCACAAATTCAATCCCGCCGGAATACCTTCTTGACACCTCGTCGGAAAAACTCCAAATTGAATGGAAGTGGTCTTTTTCCGGCGATGTAAAGAGAGGGCTTTGAAAGATGATCAATTTTCAAGGCTATTAGTACCAACAATTGCAAGAATAAAGCTTCCATGTGCTCGAATTTCGGTCAAGAACAACCGGTAACGGGATTTAGGGTTCATGAGTTTTGACTTCGAAATTGGATGCATTAGGGCAACGATTGAAGGGGATTTTATAGGCATTTTGAATCTTAGGACACCCTCAACAAGGCCCTATGGTTCATGCCCTCCAATTGAAGAGGATTTGATCCAATTTTGGATTTGTTCAAATCGGCCCCTTGGACGACACAGTGGCTTTGGGGATAAAATTCTACGATTTTAATCGACATTCAATCCGATTAAATGTGGAATTACGTGTATGATAAGGTCCTCTTAAATGCCCAATAGTTAATGGCTTCAATCGGATCCAAGAAATTTGCCAAATGCTTCATTGAAGCTTATAAAAGCTTACGGATGAGCTGCTCGAAGAAGCTATGCGCACGGGTTAAAGGCTTCGTTTTTTGGGCTTTTGGAGGGGCAAACGATGTCCGTTTTGGACGAATTTTATATGTACGGACTCGTATTGAAATTCTCTACACGATTATGGGAAAAAATGCACTTTTGGAAGAAAAAAATTGTACTGTATTCCTAAGGTAAGCGTGTGCTTTTAAACTTGCAAAAAAAAAAAAACTACACGCTTAAGCTAAGCGTATGGGCACACGCTTAGCTTAAGCGTGTAAGAACTGTGGACTGTTTTTTTTTAAATACCAACAATACCCCTACACGCTTAAGCTAAGCGTGTAAAATCGGACGCTTAGCTTAAGCGTATAGTTTCGCGTCCATATAGACTTATTTTCGCGTGTATTTAGCTTGTCCGTCTTTTTCTTGTTCGAATGTACAACTTATATATGCATGTTTCCTTTAACGACAATAGTGTATGAGCGTTTTATTATTGTTTGATATTTGGATAAGAATATTATTACATAATACTATGAATGCGGTTTTTGGCTTATATCATGCTAAGATCGCCTATTGATAAAAAAAGTCAAATACCATAAAACCCTAAATTAATCCATGATGGTTGTTTTTTAAACAACCGTCACACACTATAGTAAAGGTCACTTAAAAAATTAATTTTTTATATACTTTTTAAGAGAGGGTGAATGACCTTAAAGGTCACTCAAACAAATTCCCATAAAAATAGATGTTAATCATTGCTCTGTGATTATTTATACGATATCATCGACTAACCTCAAGCTAATGTAGACTCCAGATGTAGACTCCGAATTCAATAGAACGTGTTTCATTTCCATACATAGGAGTTTATAATGTGATAATATACTTAGACTCCGGATGTAGACATTCATTGAGGGCATTATCATATATCATAATGGAATCGGTGTATTAAATCACTTTTATTATTAAAAAAATCTGGAGTCAAGTATATTATCATAACTCATCTTAATTCTTTAATTAATAAATCAATTTTGTATGGGAATGCCATACAACTATATTATTTTGTTAACATCACTCCATAAATAAACGGACGCTTTGGGTATCGCCCTTGGTATTGCTAGCCCTCACACTAACCTATCATATTTTGGTTTGATTTTAGAAAATATTCGTTCGATTCTATCGTCCTCGTCATGTATCCATGTCGGCAGGACAGGAAATACTGTTGCGCACTTTATGGCGCGTCTCTTGCCTGACCATGGTTCTGAACAGGTTCCGAACAAGTCTTTTTTTCTGATTTTCCGTTGGATATTACTACCTTGGCGGAGATGGACATTTAGCCTATAATAATAATATATGGATTTCCTTTAAAAAAAAAAAAAACTAAAAGGGGCTCTCTATAAGGGCTTACTGGGCCATGCACCCAATTGGAAAATCATGTATGGGCTCATTTTCAGTTATATAAGTCCAAGCTCTAACCTAACATGTACGTGGTTAATATATAAGTTTCATAATAGATCACCTTATCAGAACTTAATTAGTACTTAGGAGGATGGCAGTACTTACGCAAGTGATGAAGTTGGTCCTAGTCTGCGCAATCATTTGCTTAGCAAAGGAGGTAAGGGATGTCCATTCGGCTTCTAATCCCTTCATCTTTGCTAAACGTCATGTTATAATCAGGAATAGCATGGAAGACGGGACCGATATTCTCGTCCATTGTAAATCAAAGGACGATGACTTATTTGATCACTGGGTGAAGAGCGGACAATATTACGAGTTCGTGTTTCGTCCAGAAGTGCCGATACTTGGTGAAACCGTTTTCTCGTGCAACTGCGCAAGTAGCAAAGGGTGGCTAAAGTGGGAAGCCTTTAGATACTCGAGGCATGCAGAAAAGTGTGGAAAGGTGTGTGAATGGACAGCCTCCGAGAAGGGCATCGACGGCAAACCAAGTATGGGTGAATCGTACAAGTGGAACCCAAATCATCCCTAACTAGTAATAGTAATCTAATTAAAGCACTCTAGCTAAATGCGTTACTATTTAGACATTGTAGTAGTTATGCACCCATTATATTCATCTAGCATTATTATTGCAGGTGCATGTTTCTACTAAATTATCAATAAATGTATGCATGAATGTTTCAAGTTCATTCCTTTTATTAAGTGCTTGTTTGGTTCTGTAATTTCTAGGAAGTTAAGTTGAAATCAAAATATGGGAATTTGAATTCATGAAAATTGATAAATTGTGTTTGAGTAAAATCTAAATCATGGAAAATATGGAGGAAAAAAATCTGACGCACCATTTTCTAGGTGATTGCACTTCATATATTTTGTAGGGATTGAAAATCTCATGAATTAAATATCTGCAATTTTCAAAAACAAAAAGGTCAACTAAACACATATAATAAATATCACTTTTCAAGTAATTTAAAATCATGAGAATTTATTTCTCAACCAAACGAGCACTAGTTGTTAGCTATACATTCTTTTTCTTACCCCCCTTATGGATTAAAAGTTAAATGATATTTTAAATTTATATGCTTTTATAATTAATTTATGATTGAGAATAATATTTCTTAAGAAAAAATATGATTATGAAATATAATGTACCTTGATATCTTAAAAGGATGCAGATATAGTGGAAAATGGCACTTAGCTGAGAACGTGAGAATACGTACATACATGTAAAAATAATGCACATCACACGATGTGCGTGAAATTTTGTCTGTATGTGAATGAGTTTTAACTTACACATAATCATACACATAGTAAAAAATATATGCACATACAAGCAAAAATTTATGCACATATTATGATATGCATTAATTTTGCTTGTATGTACATGAATTTTCACTTACACATAGTCACCATATAGTCACAAATTTATGCACATAGACATGTGCATGGATTTTTGACTGAATATGCATGGATTTTTTTACTGTATGTGATGAGTTTTCACATATCAAAGTCATGCACATACAATCATATATCCATGCACATTCGGCATTCTCACATTCTCACCGAAGCGTTCATTTTCACATGAACCCTTTCCAGAGGCGGATCCAGGGGGTCCTGGGGGGTCCGATGACCCCCCTTCCCCTGGATCAAGTAATATAATAAAAAAATTAATTTTTAAAAATATATATATATTAATGCTTTGAGTATATAGACAAAAAGAGCTATCAGCTCAATTGGTTGTGGAATATGAGTTTTACCTAAAGGTTTGGGGTTCAAATCTCTCATCTTTTGTATTTTTTTTAGATAAATTTTGTAAGGTAATTGAACTAATCTTATTTAAAATTTTCATAATATATTTGATATTAAAAAATTTTAGATAGTTCTCCTTACTATTTGTCCAAAAATATTTTTAAAATTATAAATTAGTTTAAAATATTTTTTCAAAACATAACAATCCACCTAGTATATAAGATTTGTAAAAAAATTATACAAATAGTAATGTATTTAATGCTAAACAATATTATATAATTTTTCATAGACTATTTGTGACCCCCTTCGAAAAATTCCTGGATCTGCCACTGACCCTTTCCATCCTAAAATACATATTATAATTTAATTGGATATATTAAAATTTTGAAAGTTTGTAATTTTTTTATATATAATATATACCGTAGAAATCGTGCAAAACACTATAAGACCCGAGGCCTTAGAAGCGACATCCCATGCATGCTAGCCTAGGAACTTATCAAGAGGTCACCCATTTTGGTATTACTCTCACCCTTACACGCTTAATTTCAGAATTCTTTGAAAGAGCTCTTGTTGACATGATTAGCATTCTAATCCTTATAAAAGATTACAAATTCAGGGTATTATAGCTCATAGACCGAGGGTCGTGCGAACACGAGCGCATAAGCGCAAATAGGCCAAATACATAAGTCCGATAAGATTTCATCCTAAAACCAATTAACAATAGAAAAAGTTGCACATTAAGCTTATAACAGTAGATGAATTATGATTTTGGAATATTGTGTTCGACGAGGGTAACCCCAACTCAGAGTGTACATCAATAAATTATAAATCATACTGCGTAGTGTATTAGATTTCTAGACATCTAATTAATACGGATCCAAAATTGATCAAGCGAATTGTTATTAAACAATTTTAGTAGATTTAACGAGCTTGTATTGTATTAGGGTTGAGTAGATTAAATAAAGATAAACTTGATATTGTATTAGGGAGGATGTCTTTCCAAGATATGGTGCATAAAAGCCATAATCTATGTATGCAATTACAAATTTACAACGTACAAGAACAATTGCACCTATGTATGTACACGGAAGGAAAAACGGTTGAAAAGATGAGATTAATGTCATCCTAAAATGGTTAAAAAAGATGGTTGTCACTCATTATCACCAATAAATGAAGCATAAAAGAACTTGCAGGATTAGCAGAGCCAATGGACAAGCTTTCCTTTTCCCATTCACACATTTCTGATATACTGTTGATCCACTAACATACATATAATTATACATTTAATGTATGTTCGGTTGAAATTTATTTCAACTAATTGAAGTTGAATTTTGCCTTGATTTGCTTCAACTAGTTGAAGCAAATCCTTAATGTCCCACCCCCCACATGAAGCTTTTACTTCAACTTTAACTAGTTGAAGTTGAATTTCTGAACCACCGAACGAAGCCTTATTATTAACATATTTAATTAGTGTTTATGATTTAATAAAGGTTAATAGATTGTCCGTAAACTCCGTTATAAAGAATACAATATGTAGTTTTATTTTAATGCAGTTTTATTTTTAATAATTATGTAAAATTTTAAATTTATATTTTCTTCTATTAATATAAATTCACACATCTACACCTTATAAATTATTTCAATTAAGAAATTATCTTTTCGATATATCATGTTAATTTTCCTCTATAATTATCTTTTATATTTTATATATTATAAACAAATTTAAATTCATTCTTAAAATATATTGTCATACCCGTGCCTTGTACAGGGACATATACTAGTTACGACTTACGATTAAACGGGAATTCAATGATCTATAGAACCCTGTTTGGACTTATTGGGCCGCCGAATTGGAAGACATGGGTTGTTCCTTATTCAACCCATATAAATCCAATGTTTACATCTACTCATAGCCATTTTGAGCGAAGATAAACTAAGCAAAAGACCAGTGTGATTCAAATATTGTTTATACTAACAAGAAAGAGCAATGCCTCTACTAAAATCCTCTGCTTTGGTCACCAAATGTAAACCAGGCAAAGAAAAACAAATCATTAACTCTACAATTGGTTAATACTATTCAAGCCCATAAACCCAATAGCCCTGATAATAAGACAATCACTAATGTAGCAGAGGCAGAGTTGGCAAGGCTTCCGCTTCCGCTTCCGCTTCCATCGGGGGTTATAGTCGAGTCAGCTCCAGTAGGAGCAAAGCCGAATGTGGTTGAGCCTGTTGCCGTGGCCGATGAGTTTGTGCTTGAACTAAAACTGCTTGGTGTTGCAGCGCTTACTTGGCTGAACAACATACAAAGCAGCAAAGATCGAGCCTTTATGAAAAAACATGGCTACAGTACTATCAATTCAAAACTCATCATCTCAATGTGAGATTTTACCAGTTTAATTTTATAACACAATAAGAAGATTTTTAGTGGAATATTAAAAAGAAGGGAAAAAAAGAGCTTCGTCCTAACAACCAATAACTCAATCAAGCACTGCGGTAACTTGTATCATTAATTAAATCGAATTCAGTGATGTATTATGGTTGGTGGTGGCCTTGGATTAGGGTCTCAGATTAAACACCAGAACTGGACAACATTTTATAATGAAATGTGGGGAGAGAAACACAAACCTGGAGCTTGCAGGGTAAGTACAGCCAGAAACAACAGCTACACAATTTTAGCCATTAATTAGAAGATGGATTTAAAAAAATTAATTGATACGACATCCTTAATTGAAAGTATACATCATAAAAAAAAAAAACTTACTAGTGGGGAGAGTGTTTGTAAGAGTGGCGGTTCCGGTGAAGTTACAGCTCCCGGAAACTTGACCCATCTTCTGGAAGTAGTTGTTGACGGCGTAGTCGCAGTGGGACTTGACGGTGTTAGGTTGGTAGCAGGCTCCGTTTTCAAGGATGGTTGAGCAGTCGGCACCGGCGCCGCACGCGTAATCGATATCCTGCTGCAGGGCGGTTTCTCCTGCGCCGTCGATGCACACACAGTATGTTGCACGTGAGTAGCCAGTGATGGACAATACAAGTGCGGCCATGAAGAATACAGCAGCCATAGCAACACTAGTATTGTTTCTGCGGTTTCTCTCTGTTAGCGTTGGAAACAAGGGAAAGTTGAAGATTAGGGGGAAGTTGTTGTGACTTGGAAATATAATCGAGGTGGGTGGTCTTCGATGGGTACGTTACGTTACAACTTACTCTCTCCTTTTTAAAAAAGTTGTGAATTTAGCCCATAATTTTTTTATATAAAAATTGTCATTTTAGATATTTAGGTAATAATTTATTGGTGAGTTACGAGGTTTAAATACTTACAAATTCTCTATGTTTATTGGCTACAATTGAGATGAATTATTAAATACTTACAAATTTTAAGAAAAAATTATGAGAATATAGGATAATCATTATATTTCTTAATAAATATATTAAATTCTAGAATGACAATCTTTTTCATACGAATATAATATTTTATGTGTTTTTTTCTGTTTTGCTGAGGCGCTCAAAGTTTCTTGTATTTATTAATAGCAATAACACCCTTTAAATGCTTTAATTTCGGCCATCTTTGAAGATCACAATTGACTTTTATCAGAAAGATAATAAAAATGAGATAAGGACATCAATGTTTGTAATATTAAGTAAACAAGATAAAAGATGGTTGATTAATTTTTCATAATATAAATATTATTTTTAAAAGGAAAGAAGTGGGTTGGTACATACCAAAATGCTTATCTATGTTTCTCAAGCCGCCAAATTGATATGTATAAATGTTTGCGTTCATTTTGTGATGAAATATATATAAAAAATGGTTTGGACAGGTACAATTGGTGTGAGGAAAGACTAGGGAC
Source organism: Rheum nobile (assembly GCA_027886185.1). NCBI lineage: Eukaryota > Viridiplantae > Streptophyta > Magnoliopsida > Caryophyllales > Polygonaceae > Rheum > Rheum nobile. Next base: position 126,632 of record WOAB01000292.1, on the reverse strand, counting down.
TATCTCATCTGGGAAGTGGGGAACTGACATGAAATAGGTCAGACTTAACTCGGAGTTAATTAATTGGTGTTACAATATTGAAGCTAATTGTACGTCGACATTAGACTATATTACGTATATAGTGTTGGAGGGACCATGCATGCATGCGTTTCATTTGGATGAGTACGCCATGACAAGGAGGGCCCATATATACATGCATAAATTAAAGATTAAGAAATGAGCATCCAGACGTGGTACAAAAGTGACCGAACTCGTTTTACTAACCCGATCGATCCGCTTTTAACCCGATCTGACCTGATCGAAATTTTTGATAATCTGAAGTTATCGAACCCAAATTTATCGATATCACCAGACCAACCCGAATCCGACCCGATTAACGAATAAATGTGGAGTATTAATAAAATATAACATAGAATATATATGATAAATTACATATAAATAATGATAATATGCTTAATATCCTAAAAAAGAATATTGTCGTACTTGTATAATTTTTTATAATGTAGAAATTTATAAATTAATATAAAAAATAAAAATAAAATATGTTTTTGGTCTACTAATATCAATTGTATTAAAATAATTAATATTATTATTATTATTTTAATTCATTTAAACTTATTTTGACATATTTAAATTAGTTTTTAACTATTTAATAATATTTTAAATAGTGAACAAAATATTTAAAAAATGACGCTCTTGATCCGTTGGTTAACTCGAACAGCCTGCTGACCTGTAATGACCCAATCAACTTGACATGTTATCCAAAATAATCTGACCCGTTCTCAACCTAAATCTAAAATAACCGAATCGAATCCGACTTGACCAATCCGATTTACAACTCTAGCGTGACAACTCTAGCGTCCAGTAATCAAGAAAGATGGCGGTAAAGCGTTTCTTTCCAAATTGGAACTCTGCATGTTTGTTAGTTAAGCGTGTGTCTAGACTATTTGGAGCTTTGAAAATTTGAATATTCTCTATGACTCTATATATATGAAACGCATGTTCTAATTACTAGCATGGCGTACTTGACAATATACCAAGTATATGAGAGGATCGAATATTGAAAAGCTTAAATAAGTTGGTGAGCGCAGCCCAGCATGGCGGCATGCAATAACAATAGTGATGGGTTTGAATCTTGTGGGGTTAATATATTATATATACTAGGATGTTCGTATAAGTAAGTAAACTCTAAATTCACAAAATAATAACAATCATAAATAAAGTAAAGATGAAATCTGAGTCACTAAACCGAATGCTACAATCTACTACTCTTTTATAAACATGAATAATAATAGAATCAAATTAAAACTATACCAAAACCATTCCATCATAGAATTAAAAAAGATGGAAGCTCCATTTTTTCTCTTTATCACCTCTTTCTTATAAAAATTAAAAAAAGAGGGCTACCCACGTTCGATTCTATTCTCATTTAGCATTATTTCAATAATTTTACGAACGAACAAATTGAGAGCAACAGCTTTTTTCTCATTGTTGCGTAATCAACCGCTCTAATGTTGTGATACACTATGAACAAAGGTTTATTAGGGTGTTCCGATCTACCTTTGACATAATTCAAGCAATATAATAGTCTGAAAAATATGAGTAAAAATGAACATTAATATAGCCAAGATGTGGATTGTAAGGCTTCTACTCCGTTATATAGCCAAGTACATAGTTCAAATGAACATTAATACTCTGAAAAATATGAGTGATAATGAATGGATTGGTTAACATTGATCAAATCCTACAACATAAATGGGGAGACAAAGAAACACCAACTAATTCAGGAAAAGCAGATAAAAGGCCAGCTAATCAACTTTCTCCTAAGCTCTGATGCCATAAACCCTGAAACCATGGAAACACTTGGAACTCAGAACTGATATTCATCTCGATGAGGGTGATTTGGTAAATAGTTTTTCACCAGTGCGCGACATTTGCCATTTTCATGAACCCATCAAAGGCTTAGGACTGCTGGAAAGGGAAAAACAGAAAGTATGTCAAGACAGTTAAATTCTAAACTATGGACGTTTCAAACTAGAAGCAACTTACTTCAGTTTCCTTCTCTGTTGCGGTTTTTGCATCCTTGGATTCTTTGGACTCACCTGCACAAACGCGCGCATTTGCTCATCAGATTATGTTGATCTATGTTTCATAATTTTTGTCAAGCATTGAGTCTAATAATACATTAATACCTCCATCTTCAGGCAAATCAGAGGTCCAGAGAGTGAGGTTGTCTCTCAATAGCTGCATGATTAACGTGCTGTCCTTGTACGACTCCTCACTCAACGTGTCCAGTTCTGCAATCGCCTCATCAAAAGCTTGTTTAGCCAATTGACATGCCCTGAAATTCAAACTACATGTATTAAACTCACAATGCTTAAGAATTCTTCTAGGAGAGAAAGTGTTACCTTTCAGGTGAATTCATGATTTCATAGTAGAAGACTGAGAAATTCAGAGCAAGGCCAAGACGAATAGGATGAGTTGAAGGCAGATCTGTACTGGCTGTGGCAGATGCCGCCTAACACACATAAATGGCAAAATAAGCATATCTTTGCCCATAAAAAGGCAATTTGAATTATAAAAAAAGCATGCCTCATAGCCCTTCAGTGACTGTTCTGATTCATCTTTCCTGTCCTGATCGCTCTTGAACTCAGCAAGATACCGATAGTAGTCACCTTTCCTAAATTATGTAAAGCAGGACAATAATTAAGAACAAAATCAGTTTAATTGATGTGTATAATCTTACTGGTTACTTACATTTTGTAGTAGAAAACTTTGGCTTCCCCAGAATTAGCATGAGGAATGAGATGGTTGTCTAGAATAGCAAGAATGTCATTGCATATCTTGGTAAGTTCATCTTCCACCTTTTGACAGTAGCCCTTAATTATCTTCACATTGCTCTCATTTCCTTTGGATTCTTCCTTCTGCTCAATGGATGACATTATACGCCAAGAAGCTCTCCTAGCACCGATAACATTCTTGTAACCTACTGAGAGGAGGTTCCTCTCCTCAACAGTCAACTCAACATCTAATTTTGCAACAGTCTTCATACACTCCACCATTTCTGTCATAACAAAATTGTACAGTTGATTAGTGATCTTACAAAAACTCTGAAATTTGGTTTGTACTTGTTCTTTAGAAGTCAGTTATTTGGTTGATCATGGATTATTGGCCTTTGAATATGATTTGATTAAATGAAACAGAATGATAATTTGCTTGTAATCAAACTAAACTTATAAACGAAGGAGAGAAAAAATAAGAGCGGAGGAGATATACCGTCATAACGCTCGGCTTGTTCGGCGAGCTTGGCCAAATAAATCTGAGTCTCTCTCTCCTTCTCTGCCGACATTGTTGAATCTCCAGAGAGAGAAAATCAAGAAACAGAGGAACCTGAAATAATTGTTAGGAAATTCGTACAGACAGACGAGAATTGCAAAACCTATAAATTAAAAACGAAGTGCACGCAGCTTAGAGAGTAGAGGAACGTAAGGGGGTAAGGAGTGGTGGTACTTATATGGACGATTTGAATGGAGAATCGAGAGAATCAATTTCATTTTGGAGGGGAGAGAGTGAAGATTGGAGAGAAACGCCATCTTGACCGTTGGATTCGGAAATTAAATTTATAAATAAGTATTTTAAAATGAAAGATGGACATGGTTCCTTGTGTTTCCCGGAAAGTTTAGGTTTAGCGCGCTAATCGGTTTACAGTCGGGATTTGCCCTTTGAGCGGAGGAATTTCCGGTCAACAATGGATGAGTATTTATTTCTGTATAAATTATTCTTCTAACCCGAACGCCACATGATTATAATTTACATGTATTTTTGAGTTCTATAGCCTACGTTTTATGAACTATAACTGTGATTTACTAATATACAATGATATTCTCTATTCTCTATTCTCATTAGGGTGAACTCTACATGGATTTTAATGTTAAAGAAACAAGATTATACTATGCCCAGTATATTTTCAATTCGAAAGTTATAACCTTTTGCTACTAGCACCATCTATCTATTACTATATATTAAAGCTCATCATTTTCAAAATACTAAAACGATTCTGGACCCACCATACCTACGTGTCATTTTTTTATTCGCTTTTTTTTTATTTACATAATTTTAATTCACTTTATATATAAAAACTTAACAAATTATAAAATTATCTTTACAAATCTTAACAAATTACAAAATACCAATCTTAACAAATCATTCTTACGTGTCATTTTCTTATTCGCTCATTTTCTATTTACATAATATTAATTAACTTTATATACAAAAACTTAACAAATTATAAAATTATCTTAACAAATTACAAAATACTAATCTTAACAAATTATAAAATATCAATTCCTACATAATCACACTTTATATTATATAACGTATAAAAAAACATTCTACGGAAATATAGTAGCTCATACTAATACTATATAATATAGGTTTAACCTATATTAATATAGGTATGAATTTATAATATATTATTTTGATAATTATGAGACTATGAATCATTTTCAATCCTTCAGAAATGTTCCATGAGAGTGTTTTTAGCAGGTTGTTGATGTTATATTTTTTTGTTTTTTTCATTCTTTCATTTATTATGAACATAACTAAAATATCAAAATATTAAATTAAGCTACACAAACAATTTGACTTGACTAATATATTAATCGTTAAGATATCAAAATCAAATAAAGTTAAAAAACATTAATCAATAACATAGATTATGCTTAAGTGGTAGACTGAAACTAATAACATTTTTCTGAAAAGGGTAGATTGAGATTAAACATAATTATGGGCTCACATAAATGAGGTGTTAATTTGTAATTAATTATTTTATTTTATTTTATTTTCAAATTAATTAGCTCTAAATTTTAAAATCTTATCAAATCTTCAACAAAATCTCATCAAACTAACTTCTCTTTACAATAACTTCTAACATAATTTTCTACTTAAAATGTGATAATTATATTTTTGTTAATGCGTCAATCATATTAACGAATATGTAACATCATAAAAAAATCATTTAGTTAATTACCATAAAATATAAAGTATTATCTAAGATTAGGTTATTCAACCCAAGATATTGAGATAGCATATCTTCTAATAATTTTTTTGGTAAATATCACGAATTAGTGATAAACTATTAAACCAATTAAATAAAACCACGTAAGTTAATTAGTATATTGAAATAGCAATAAGATTGGTAAACGCTTTAGATAGCATATCTTTTTAATAAATTTTTTTATTTACAATGCATCAACACTTTAAAATTTAAATAAACACACATAAATCTTATAGTAACCAAATCTTTAATCGATAAATTTCACATTTTTAAGAATTAAATTCAAATTATTTATGAATTGAAATAATTAATGATGAATAAAAAAATTATGCATAAAAATATAAATATACTATTTAAAAAAAAGTGAACTAGGCTTTATTTGATTATCCAGTTAAGTTAACTTAGTATATTAAGAATTGACAATAGATATAACTCCCCAACATATATATACATTTAATAATAAAACAATGATTAAACTAATATGATTTTATTTTCAATAATATGATCTCAATGCCTAAAGTCTGAATCGTATTATAAACAATAAAAAAAACTAACAAAAGTAATATTCTATCAACAAACTAAAATAAGTTTAAACAAAATATAGATCTAAACATATCATCATTAAGATATTGTTGAAAGATTGACAAATAATATCTTAATAACCTATTAAATTGAAGAAAAAATAGTACATTCCATTTCATATTTCAATTTCGGATACTACTTCATTCTAAATATACAAAAATTATTGTGCTTGAGAATTGGTGAAGTAACATGTACAATCAATTTTTTTTGGTATATTTAGAGTGATTTTTTCTCTTTAATGTTTATATATATAAATTCATCAACTTTCTTTCTATTGATATGTATATGTTTCAAAAAAATATAATATAATTCATGTCAATCTCATTTTTCGTATATATGATATTTCTTAATCACATAGTCATTGATTTTCCAATTATATAACGTTTATTCGTTACAAAATTCTTCTTTCATCTTATGTTTAATGTAATCTTAATAATCTACTCGTATATGGCACGAAGGTTTAAACTAGTTATGTTTAATGGAGCTATCTGTTCTAAGATTCCGCAGAATGTGAACCAAACATGCCCTAACTAACAAGAGTCTTACCTCAAAAACAACTAAAAAATGTCTATTTCAGATTACAACGAGTTTAGCAGGCACTAATTCTACCCAAAGAGGAAAACAAACACGATGCCATTACCAAGAAGGAAGGATATGAAGAACCAGAATCAAGTCGAGATACAAGCTTTCAAGGTATCAATCAGAACCCCTTCGTTCAGATTTTGACCTGCAATTACAAGAACGAAAAACCAAAGAACTTGAAATACATGTATTTTGAAGAAGCGAAGAGTTTATATTGCTAAATAAAATACTTTTAAGCAACTGATAATATTACAAGAGCCCTTACCTATAAATACGATTCTATTCATCCGGGCTTCTCCAGTTTGCCACTTTCGAGTTGGAACTATCTCATATATCTCTCTTACCGCCTAAAGAAAACCAACATATCACAAATTATCATTATGAATCATGTTCAAGCACTGTTCAGTTTTTTATTATATATACACAACACAAGATATGATTATAAGGCATTTATGAGGATGATCAAGAGTTCAGTAGTAAAATGAGTTGTTTTGGTTTTAACTCAAAGAAAACAGTGCCCACTAAAAAAACCATATTGGTTCAAGCATGGAAACATTAGACTATTAGAGAAGTTGCATCCTTTTAGACCTGATGATTTAGAGGAGGTGGTAGATTCTGGATGAAGTTGCATCCTTTTAGACCTTACCTGCAGAGTGTGCAGTTCATCTGAGTCAGCTATGCTCAAAACACCTTTGCAACGATACACGTCCATCCCATATTTTTTATCCCAGAGGATGTCCTCAAGCCATATACGAACCTTTAATCAGAATAAGACAAGAAAATGAGGACATCATATTATACTGAGCACCACTTAATTGATCCCTAATATGTGGAGCTGGAATGATAAGAATCTCAAATTAGATAGTTTCTGTAGTACATAATGCTTGATTTGAATCCTTCTATAGAGATTAGAGACAGGAAAATCTCCTACAACAATTCCTAGAAAAGAAGTTTAGCACAGGATTAGTGATGAAAGATATCCAAGGTATAAATTATGACAAGATAAATCTACAAGTTGATATCATATTTTTCATTTTGGTTATGGTTTAGAACAGACTAGAGGAGGGTTCAAGGAAGCACCTTTTCAAGGTGAAGTGTTTGTGGTTCACATATGCAAAGAGTTCTGACACTGCTATCATGGAGAGACTTCGTTGGCAACAATTTACTTTCTTCCAATAACGCTTCCAGGTGAGCGACATGCTGAGAAAAATAAATTAAAACAGATAAGATGCAGAGTTCAAGCATTTACAAGACAAAAACAGTGAATTAGAAATTCGATGCTAAAGAACTAACACTGGCGTCATATGCCTGGCGGTTGAGTATCATAGACAAGTCAACTTGACAACGAACAGAGCGAATGATATTAGCAAGAGAGTTTATCTTGCGAATTTCCATCTCCAAGTCATCAATACTAAATTGAGAATCCTCTGGCGAAACCAAATCAACCTTGTTAAGAATTACAATGTCCTGAAGCCAACGAAAATGTTGAAGATCAGTTCATCCTGTAAATGGCTGATGTTGCTCTTTAAGTAAGATCTAAGCATACATATTTTATAGAGAAGACCCTCAAACGAGTTAAATTAAGAACTATTCACAGATTAGGGCCTATGTAAGATTTTGTCATAGGATCACAAAATTTTCATGTGAAGGGGAAAGAGCAGATAAAATAAAGAAGTACCGCAAATGCTATCTGATGGAAAGCTTCAGGGAAAGACGATGAGTCCTGATGACCCTTCAGTTGGTGATGGAGGTTTTTAGCATCAACAACCTGCCCAAACAAAACATCTCATTCTCAAACAGCAGAGCAAACAAAAAATGGACTACACTAAGATATCCCTCATAAGAAACTACCAATTAAACCATGGAGAGCTATTGTAACTTGTAAGTAGTAACACTAGTGAAATTCACTGCTCAAGAAAGATACTCAAGTCCTAGCTTTTGGCATTTGATTAGGACAGCAAATAAAAAAGTTGAAGAAGCAGAAATTGAACTTACAGTGACAATTGAATCAAGTTTGACAGAGGATTCAAGTTGATCATCCAACCACAAAACGGATGCAAGTGGAGCAGGATTAGCCAATCCCGTGGTCTCCAGCAAAATATGATCAAGTCTATTGACAGAATAAAGAATTGGATTGAGCAAAGTTAGTATTTAATTTGCTTCCCAATAATAGAAGAGCAATGTCAGTCATATATGTAAAATGTAAATTAGATTGTTTCTATCGAATACAGGTATACAACCACCTTTGCTTCATCTGAACAAGCTGTTCTAGGGCCTGAACCAAACTATGCTTAACAGTGCAACAAACACATCCATTGGAGAGCTCAACCCACTCTTCAACTATCGCACCACCATCTCCCTCATTAATCATGGCTCTCTCCACCCCAATCTCCTCCCCGAATTCGTTCAGTATCACGGCTATCCTCTTTCCATGTTCCGAATTCAATATATGGTTCACTAGCTGATGAAAATTAGACATAAATCATAAATTCGATCAAAAGGAAGAGGGAATTAGGAGGGGAACTGATAGGAAATTTTAAGCTTTTAGAGATGACTTACGGTGGACTTGCCGGATCCGAGATAGCCGGTGACAACGGTGACACCGACGGCCACGTCATCGTCTACTGGCGGATTGGGCAGCTGAGGATCTGTGATTCCGGTCTCCGTGATCTCGACGGCAAGCGGGGGTTCTTCCTCTTCTTCGTCCATCGACACCTATTTTCTGACTTCAGAAAGAACGAAAGTGGAGCTAGAGCGTTCAAGGGCACGGCCGCGCGTGTTGAATGGCGTTTCATCTTCGCCTTTGAATAAACGGTGCGTTTGGCTTCAAATTCCCCTTCAAGCTGCATTTGGAATCGATCGGGAAAATGCAAAAGCACCCCTAGTTTTTTATAATAGAAAAAACACCCCTAAATTGATGGGTACGTAATATAAATTTACAGAAAATTACATATAAAAAATTAATTTATCTCAAACTATTATGAACATTATTATCATGTCCTACACTGTTATAAATATAAATTTCTTAATTATTATATAATTTCATACGTGAAGATTCATCGGCAATTGCAATATTAGACATGAACTGTAATTTTATGAACACTTACATAATTAATTTGTATAATGGACGACACTAATGGCAAAATCATATGTAAAACTCATAACAAGAAGTGCTATCAATATGATTGATGCACAATTTAGCTTTTAAAAAAAATTAAAGATTAAAGACTAGTGTACGACTCTTCAATTGCCAAAGATATATGATCGAAATTGTTCTTTTTACTTAGGGTTAAATCTTGATGAGATTGTTAATTTGTCTCCACAAAACTTTCAAAAAACACGTTTAAAAGCTTCAATCAGCCAAATCAATTAATCTTATCATGAAATCAAAATTGTCCAAAGAAGGAAGATCATTGACAGAGAATTGAGTGGCTGCATGCGTGGACTCATGTAGACATTTAGCCCCTTCTATGTACGTAAATCACGTACACTTTCTATATAATACGTGTATCAATCACGCGCGTACATCAAATTAAGGATTTTCCCTTAAAAATCGTAATTGCATCAATGTATAAATAAATGAACGTGCACCATCTAGCCTTGTAATTTGAACAAGTAAACATGATCAAAGTATTGAACTTGGTCCTAGTTTTGGCGGTCATTCGCTTAACAAAGGAAGCGAGAGAGGTTGACGCTGCGTTCGGTTTTTTTACTACGCATGTGAAGATCGGTAATAAAATGGGAGACGGCTCGAACATCACCGTTCATTGCAAATCAGGGGACGACGATTTAGGTAATCAAGTGGTGCGAGATGGGCAATACTACGAGTTCAAGTTTCGTCCTAATTTCTTTGGAGGGACTCTTTTCTATTGCGGATGTAGTAGTAACGAAGGATGGATCCAATGGGAAAGTTATAATGAAGAATGGGGACTAATAAATTGCTTGAGAGAGTGTACGTGGACAACTTCCGGTGATGGCATTCTCGGTGAAGGGGGTATAAAGGACTTATCGTACAACTGGAGCCATACTATTACTACCTAACTAACTAGCAGCCTTCATATTCCTTTTTATATCTATTTATTGTTTAATTTGTCACTTTCACTCTATCATATCTCTCTTCACCTCTTTTACCCATTCAATTTAAGGTTTATTTCTAGAACATCTTTGAGTTTTTTACAAGTTTTGCGAAATACTGAATCATTTCGCATGCTACTCCTTAGATTTTTACAAATTTCGTCAAATGCCCTTAGCGTTATAAAACGTTAACTTTTAAATATCTTTCGTCTATTCCTACAAATAAAAAAAAGTCTTATATGAAAAATCAGAGAAAAAATATTATTTAAAATTCTATATGAAAAATAAAAAATGTAAAATCAGAGGAAAAATATTTGAAAGAGAGTGAAATATTTCGTATAAAATGTGAAATATTTTTTCTTTGATTTTTCATTAATTATTATTTTTTTTGCTTTATTTGTAGAAATATACGACAAAATGCTTAAAAGTTCATGTTATAATGTTAAAGATATTTGATGAAATTTGTAAAAACCTAAGAGATAGCGCACAAAATTGTCTAAACTTTCGGGTATTTTTCAAAAATTACAAAATCTCAAGGACGAAGAGGGAGCAAAAATTATTATTTTTAAATAGATCTTTTACTATGTCAAACAAACTTTTATTGAATAAAGAAAACTTCGTATTAATGGAATATGTTTTTGGATGCTCAAAAAAAAAAAAAGATGACCCAAAATTGACAATTTTGGGCTGTGCATTTATTCGGCCCATATCAAGCCCAATTTGGCAATCCCATACATAACATCCAATTCGTGTTGAACGGCGTTTCATCTTCGCCTTCGGATAAACGGTGCGTTTGGCTTCAAATTCACCTTCATGCTGTATTTGAAATCCATCGGGAAAATGCAAAACTATACAAAACCACCCCTAGTTTTTTATAATAGAAAAGAAAAAACACCCCAAGCTAATGATTGATGGTTACATAAAATAAATTTATAGATAATTACATATAAACTATTAATTTATCTCAAACTACTATGAAAATTATCATGTCCTACAATGTTATCTTTTAGAAAGTGTTATCAATGACCGATCGAGGTGAATAGGAAATGTCTATCCGCAGTCAGTACATCAAAATGGCTAGTTTGCACATGATCTTCGTCTTGCACTATTCAATTCTTAGCCACTTAATTTAGATTACTATTTAAAGCATAAAATGTGATATTTTACTCCTACGATGATATCGCTATTCTCCTTTACAAGAATAGTGTGTGTCTCTTAAATATAATTGTCAATGATGAATGATGCATAATTAAGCTTTTACTTTAATTAGGGTTAAATCTTTAAGAGATGAACGTTTAATACTTAAATCAGCCTTAAATAGACAATCAAATCAAATTTGTCCAAAGAGGGAAGATCATTGACATAGAATTGAGTGGCTGCTCAATTTACGCTCATCCAAGATTTTACCTTAAAAGTCGTACGATTGATTGCATCAATTGAAGCGCTTTGAACACGCGGAAACTTGATTCTTCTGTTCCAACTTAATTTTCGTGCTTAATTATTATGGTCAACTAAGCAAACATGATAAGGTTAGTAATCAAAGAACCGTCGACCTTGGTCCTAATTCTTGCAGTCATTTGCTTAACAAAGGAAATTCAGTAATAAAATGGGAGATGGCTCGAATATCACCGTTCATTGCAGGTCAGGGGACTCTAAATTTCTAGGGGGGACTCTTTTCTTCTGTGGGTGTAGAAGTAACAAAGGAGGACTCCAACGGGAAGGTTATAATGAAGAATGGGGACTAGTAAATTGCGTGAAAGAGTGAAGAGAAACTTTCGATGCATGTTATGGGGCCCCAAAGTGAAGAGAAACTTTCGATGCTTATTAATATATTTTTGAGAATGTATGATCCGAATCTAATCTGATTAACTAGTAATATGAAGTATTGCTAAATCATGGCTTAAAAATTATAACATGTATAAAAAGAATAATCAAATTCTATAAAGGAAAAATTGGTTAAATAAGAACACCTAGAAAAACTTATTGATTCATACGAGTAAAAAAGGCTACTGGCTACAGACAACTATAACCAAAATACTCTTGCATTCATGTAAGAACATCAAAATTCATTTTTAGCGAAAATACCACCATTTGATAAGCACAATATTGGAGGTAAAAAATTGTAAACATTTGTTTTTACTAAAAGGATTTGTTTTTTAAATCAATGGCGAAATGCCATTTATAATGGTAACCTAAGATCCATCATACATGGAGTATATTCTAAGCAGAAAATCCATCCCTCCATCCTTTATATTAAACAGCATTATATTTGAGGCACGATATGTGAAATTTTACGGAAATGAACGTGTTCCGTGTGATTTGGTGCGATGTCTTTGTACTTAATTACGTATCAAACAATGCATACGGCACCACAATTTTATTTTATTTTTTTGGTCGAACGGCACCACAAATTCTTCTAACAAGAGTTAAAACAACCACTTTTTTCAAACTATCATAAATTTCGTTTAATTCGTCAAATATCATATGCCAAAATCATTTGTAAATTGGAATTTTAAAAAGTTGGAAAACATCTATCTATCTCGATCCATCGATCGATCTATATTTATCTATATACTACTATTAAAACCGCAATTATCTATCCTACGTGTTATTCATCTAAATATATCATGTCATTAAATAATTATGTATATTTTTCTATTAATCCTTATTCCATTTACAATTTATTTTATCTCTTTATTTATATAAATTTCATAAATTACCACCCCAAAATATTTTCAATTGTATATGATAATTCTGCACTTATAAAAAATATTATTATCATACTTAATTAGTGTTCATGATTTAATAAGGGTGAATAAATTATCCGCAAACTCTATTATAAAGAATACAATATGCAATTTTATTTTAGTGCAATTTTATTTTTAATAATTATATAAAATTTCTAATTTATATTTTTTTCTATTAATATAAATTCACACATATACCTTCAATTTTCATCATACAATACACCTTATAAATTATTCCAATCAAAAAATTATATTTTCGATATATCATGTTGATTTTCCTATATAATTCTCTTTTATATTTTATATACTATAAACAAATTTAAATTCATTTTTAAAATTTATGATCATCACATGATAGTGGTAACCTAAGATCCATCATACATAGAATATATTCTAGGATCAATTACCGGAAACCACCCGTCCAATAGGGCACATTGCCTGAAACCACCCGGATAATCACTATTTACCGGAAACCACCCGTTAAACCATGTCCGTTACACTGTTACCACCCAACTCGTCATTCCGTTTAAAATTCCGTTAAGTAATTACAGATTTAAGCCGAACTTTTTATTTTCATTCAATTTCTCCACGACTTCAAAACTTGGGTAAAAATTGTAATTAAGCTAAAATAATATTACAAAATTAATATTAATTTGGGCAACTTTTGTAATTTTTGCAAAGTAAAAAAGGGCATTTATGCCACAAGCCCATAACGTTGGGCCATTTTGTAATATTATTTTAGCTTAAATATTATAATTCTTATAAATTATATGAGCTAAAATTGTAATTTATTAATTTTGGGGAGGGCAGATTTGCCACAAATTAGAAACTAGAGGGCCACGCTCGTAATTTCCGAAGAAGTCTTTCTTCTTCCTCCGCGCGGACAAGCAGAAAGCTCCGTTTTTTAGCTTTAATGGTGGAACTGGGCATGGATTCGAGCCCGAAAAATGTCTTTAACCCATGTCCATTTAAGAATAGAAGATTACGCTTCTAATGGTGGGATTTGATCGAGTTAAAAGACCGGAATATTCTTCAATTTGATCCGTAATCATCCGAACGTCATTTAGGGCTAAATCGGTTTAATTGAAAATTGGAATAGCACACATTGAATTCGGAGGAGATAATACTGGTATCTTGTCAAGGGAATTGAAGGATTATAAACCCCTATAACACTCTCCCGAATTCAATCATAATTCATCCAATTTTTTGTTCAAAGATTAGAACCCTAAAACCCCGTACTGAAGTGTTTGAGAGCCAAATTCGAGCTCATCCGAGTTGATTATGAGTCGATAGCGGTGCCATTGGAAGCGTCCATGAGTCCTCTTCAAACGCCGTATCTTTTTGCCACCGGAAGGTTGCCGGAGCCGCCCTGATCCTTCCATTTTCCGGCGAGACTGCTGTTCGAGGTGGTGGTTCTTTTCAAACCCGATTTCAACGTTATGGGCTTGTGGCAGAAATGCCCCTTTTGTAATATTATTTTAGCTTAATTACAATTTTTACCCAAGTTTTGAAGTTGTGGAGAAATTGAATGAAAATAAAAAATTCGGCTTAAATCTGTAATTACTTAACAGAATTTTAAACGGAATGACGAGTTGGGTGATAACAGTGTAACGGACATGATTTAACGAGTAATTTCCGATAAATAGTGATTATCCGGATGGTTTCAGGCAATATGCCCTATTGAACGAGTGATTTCGGTAATTGACCCTATATTCTAAGCAGAAAATCCATCCCTCCATCCTTTAAAATAAATAGCATTTGAGGCACGATATGTAATTACGTATCAAACAATGCATACGGCACCACAAATTCTTTTAACAAGAGTTAAAACAACCACTTTTGTCAAACTACCATCAATTTTTTATTCGTCAAATATCATATGACAAAATCATTTGTAAATTGGAACTTACAAAAGTTGGAAAACATCTTTCCCTGTATATAATCGTGCCGCTATATGCAAGATGAAATTTTAACATACGTATGATATTTGTACGTCAGACTTTGACGTATAGACAAAAACAATCCAAACCTATACGTTAAATTGTGGCATATAGACGAAAAATCTATACGCCAAAATATGACGTACAAGTTTATCGTGTATATATCAGCGGACATATATAATTGGATAGTGGATACACAACGAATTAGTTAGTACGTGACGGAGTCAAAAAGTATCGCCTTCATCAACCCCCCTTTTTTAATTGACTTGTTGACTTTAATGCCTTCTCTACTCTAGTCAACATTAATTAAGCTCCCTTCATTCTTGGGCGCCTGCAGTATAGACATAGTCTTAGTAATTGTTAATATTATTTTTATACGTACAAGAGAGATCATGCTCCCAATTTCTGCCTATCTGAACAATCAAGCAGCCGAGTGTTGGACGTTTTCATTCTGAAAGCTTCTTCCTCGAAAGAGGTAAGTGCAGAATTATGGAAATTTTGATTCCAAGTACTAGCTATTATGCTTACTGCTCTGTTGCTCAATTCCTCTTGAATTAATAGGTTTCAATCAATAATGTTTTTTTTTTTTGAAACTTATTTAGCAGAATTGACTCATCTCTTGGGTTGAAAAGATGTATGTGGTGGAGAGCAAAGGAGGAGCAATAGCCTGTATGTTGGTTTCTCTGTTGTTCTTGGGCACGTGGCCTGCTGTCATGACTCTACTCGAAAGGCGAGGCCGTCTCCCTCAACACACTTACCTTGATTACTCAATCACAAATCTCTTGGCTGCCGTCATCATTGCCTTGACCTTTGGTCAGATCGGAGATACCAAAACTGGGATGCCAAACTTCTTTACTCAGCTCACTCAGGTAAACTTCTTTAACCACCAATTCTGATGAGATTCAGTTTAAATTAAGCATATGAAGCAGCACTAATGAATGCAGGATAATTGGCCTTCGGTTATGTTTGCCATGGCTGGTGGAATTGTTCTAAGTGTTGGAAACCTATCGACTCAATACGCGTGGGCTTTCGTTGGGCTATCGGTTGTTGAGGTCATCTCTTCAAGCATCACAGTTGTAATTGGCACCACATTGAACTACTTTCTGGATGACAAAATAAACAATGCCAAGGTTCTATTCCCGGGTGTCGCGTGCTTCTTGATTGCAGTTTGCCTTGGCTCTGCTGTGCACTCTTCCAACTCAGCTGATAACAGAGCAAAACTCAAAGATGCCTCCAAGTATATTATACCCAACTCAATAGCTCAAAACTTTCATAGTTGTTGAAAAATGATGTCATTCACATTTGACTTTGACAGCAACATAAAAAGTGACGTAGAGGATGGAGGAGTGACTTCATCCAAGGCAGAGTTCGGCACTGCAGGCTTCCTCATTGAGCTTGAAGAGAGAAGATCCATCAAAGTATGCGCGCAATACAAATTAACTTCATGTCAAATCTTCATTGATTTACTACTTGCTTATTTTGTCATTCATATGTCAGGGGTTTGGGAGGAAGACTTGGATTGGGTTGGCAATAACCTTCTTTGCAGGCGGATGCTTCTCATTGTTTTCACCGGCGTTCAACTTGGCAACAAATGATCAGTGGCACTTGCTGAAAGAAGGGGTCCCACATTTGGTGGTTTACACTGCTTTCTTCTACTTCTCAATCTCCTGTTTTGTGATTGCTGTCATCCTGAACATGGTCTTCCTGTATCGCCCTGTCATGGATCTGCCCAAGTCGTCGTTCAAAGCATACCTCATGGATTGGAATGGAAGAGGCTGGGCCTTGTTAGCTGGGTTCCTCTGTGGGTTTGGTAATGGGCTTCAGTTCATGGGCGGCCAAGCGGCAGGCTATGCAGCAGCTGATGCTGTTCAGGTTGGTGCTTAATTACCTTTCTTTCTCACTACTAGTATAATTCTTATGGAGTATTTGATGTTGTCTCGGATGAATTTGGTATGAACCAGGCACTTCCACTTGTGAGCACGTTTTGGGGAATACTGATATTTGGAGAGTACAGGAAATCTTCAAGGAGGACGTACGTAGTGCTAGTAAGCATGTTGTGTATGTTCGTTGTCGCGGTTGGAGTTCTCATGGCCTCCTCAGGACACAGGAAATGACTAATTAGGCAGGAATCACTTTTAAATCTGATTTTTTGTACACAATACAAATGCTTTGTTACATGCCCATGCCCATAATTACAGTATTTACTTGTCTGTGCCAATTTTATCAATGTTATTTAGTTTTTATTCACAATTACTGAACTTATTTCCCTCAACCAAAAATAACTTAATTACTTCCCGCCTCATCGGTTTTAACCTAATAAAAAATTAGGTTTGCAATTTCTGAAAAGATTAAGATTAAACTAACATGGGAATAATACGTTATCTAACACAAAATACTTGTATGCCACTAAAACTAATAGGTTTTATATTTTAAAATTAGAGTATCCATCCTCCATCGTGTCATTGTTGGTTTCAAATTGAACCAATTTTTTGGACTTGTTTTTAACCAAACATCCCTGTGAGCATCTTAAACGTTTCCGCTCCTCCAGGCACTTGCCAGTTGCAGCCACCGGAACTGAGCTGTCAAGTGTCAATCAAGGTCGCTTCAAGACCATTAAACTCCTACCATACATAATTACATATACATACGGAGTACTGCGACTAGTAATTAACTAGGATCGGAAAAAAAAATATTTGAAGTTGTTTTAGGTATATTTGGTAATCACTCTATAAAGATGTTATTTATAAAAATATTTTATATTATACTCCCTTTGTTTCATAATGTTTGTCTTATTTGACTTTTAAACATTGTTTATTGTTAAACAGAATCTTTAAGATTTCTTCTAATATATAAGAAAAACATAGTCATATGGGATATTGTTTGATTCGTCTCAACGAGTACTTTGATAATATCAAAAAATTATAATTTTTATTAATATGTAATTAAATATATTAACGATACAAAACTCATCTCGGCAAAATGTCCGGTCAAAACAGGACAAATAAACCGGAACGGAGGGAGTATTTTATAATTTTTATAACACATAATTTTCAAATTTTAAAAATTACTTATTCACAAAAATACATCATAAGTAATTTGTTTATATATAAATATACTCACCAAACAAAATCTCGATAAACTCTTTTTTTATTGAAAAAATAACTTTAAATAATATCAACTATCGCCTATGAACAAAAAATAATACGAACTTTAAAAATTATAAAAATATATTCGAAATATATTAATATTAACCCACAATGATATGGTTTATTTTTTCCGGTGAAATCTCTGCCGCGGAGATGCTAACGTGACACCGAAAAACATGAGTCAATAATTTTTTTCACACATTAGCTCATTTATATAATCAAAAAAATCAAAAATCAAATTAAAAAATGAACTTCTTTATCAATTTTTATCTACTGAAGCAGAAACAAACAAACAGTCCCTCGAAGAGGGCTTGAAGTGGGCGCTCGAAGAGGAAGGTTCAAAAGTCAATCTCTGTCATCGTTGTAAAACTGATTGCTGAAATTTTAGGTTTGTGCTTCAGTAGATGTAATTGCTGAAGAAGTTTATTCTTTTGATTTTGATTTTTTATTCATTTTATAAATGAGCTGCTGTATGAATTTTTTTTATCAACTCGTGTTTTTTGGTGTCATATTAGCATTTTCGTCGGAGATTTCACCCAAAAAATGGTTCATACCATTATGAGTTAATATTGACATAATTCGAATATATTTTTTATAATTTTTAAAGTTCATATTATATTTGGTTCAGATATAATAATTAATATTATTTAGAGTTAAAACAAACCTTAATAAGCATACTAAGATGAGATAAATAGAAAATGAATTCATACAGGAAACCTGATTCTGATCTCACAATAAAGTTTGGTGGGCTAATAAATGAAGAACGTCAATCCGAAAAGTATATAAATTTAGTGGAATTTTATCTTAAAATTAATTAATAATAAAAAAATTAAATTATTAAATTTATATACTAATTTTGTTTAGTTTATATGATAGTTTTATTTTAATTTTTTTGGTTTCAAGTTTCAATTGAAAGAAAAAAACTATTGTGACTTTGTTGAATTAGAGTTATGCTTTCAAGTTTCAAATTGAACAAACCCTAATTCCTACCGTAACTTTGTTGAATTAGAGTTATGTGAAAGTAATTGGTTGAAGAAGGCCAGTTACCTCAACTCTGCGGCTCTGCATGCTGTCAAGTGTCAACTACACTCGACACACATCGATCAATTCAAAGAGAGGTCATTTATAATAATTAAGAAGACCCTAGAAGTCCTCCTCTAGGAGGCGGAGGCGGAGGCGGAGGCTTTCTTTATAATGACCACATCCTCAACACATTCTTGCATGTCCAAACATAAGAAAACCGAATCAAGAGATAAAGATGTTTGGATGGTTGCGAAGGGGAGTAAGCGGTGGAATGGGGAATAAGTTGCATTAAGTCTGCTTGGAAGAGGGCGTTGGAATATGCTGCTGCATGCTTGAAACGGGGACTCAGTTCCCTTTCCCTAATTAAGACTTGGTCGTCGTCTACTTGTAAGCCTTTTTTGTGTCTGCATTTTAATTTCAATGTTTTATGTATCAGTCCTGAGTCTCCTCACCATGCATGAAGATGAATATGTAGTACGTACGTACAATAATCTCTTCTGATTTTGTGCTCTGCCCGTCACCTCAAACGCTTGTATTTTGTATCGGCAGAGTTTTGTTCATGGTGTGCGCGCTTTTGTAAGCTAGGGTCGCTTAATTAATGTATGCTACTTTTTGTGATTGATATTGCTCTCAATTATAATGTAATTGGTGTGTTTTTGACTGCGTTGTCATTCACCAAAACACATCTCAATCCTCTTTTTAGCAATTTTATATATACAGATCATTTTTATTCTATAGGAAGCACTAATTATAATAGAGACGCGGTATTTAAACTTAGTGACCTCGTAATTACAAATTTCATGCTTTCATCTAAGCTTCAAAATTTTGACCTTTTAACAACGGGTCTGTTTGTAGTGACCAGGGGCGGGGAAGTACAGTAAGCAAGACGGTGGTATATTACCAACAAAATTAACTAATTAATTTCAGGGTAAGAAATGAGAATCATGAGATGTCAATGTGTGTATTACGGTGAAAATAAATTGACAAATTTATGGATGTAACTTGTAAGGAAGAAGAGTGAGTTACGTATGAATATGTTTTAATGAAGCAAAAAAAAAATAATCAAACGCTAGAAGGAGGGGTTGAACCTCCGACCTTGTGGTTAACAGCCACACGCTCTAACCAACTGAGCTATTCCAGCTTCTTGTTACGTTTTCCATATTATTGTTTATGATAAATATACGATAAAGACGACCGATCAGAATTTCAGAACTCAGTCGAACCCCAAACAACATTCACAAACACAGCACAGCTGAGCCTCGATGTGGAGAAGATCTCTATCCCTCCTCTCCCACAGAAGCTTCTGTTCTTCCTCCTCCATTGAAACCCCATCTCTCTACTCCTTCCTTCAACCCTCCTTATTCTCCCTCAAACCCTCTCCTCCTCCGAATCCACCTTCCACCTCCGATGCATCTCCAAAACCGCTTTCCGCAGATGCCAAAACCGCCCTGGAAACCTCCATCCACCGCTCTCTCTCCACCCACGACACCGATGAAGCCTGGAAGTCGTTCAAATCCCTCACCGGCGTCTTCTCCTTCCCAAGTAAGTCCCTCACGAACTCCCTCATCACCCACTTGTCCTCAATTGGCGACGTTCATAATCTCAAGAGGGCTTTCGTGTCCGTCGTTTTTCTTATCGAGAAAAACCCTAATTCATTGGAATTCGAAACTGTCAAATCCGTTCTACGCGCCACCTGCGTCGCTGATACTCCCGCCCCTGCGTTTGCGCTTGTCAAGTGTATGCTCAAGAACAGATTCTTCGTGCCTTTTGACGTTTGGGGTCCTTCGCTGGTCGAGGTAAGCAGGAAAAGCGGTAGCTTTGTTGGGTTTTTTAGGGTTTTTGCTGAGAATTCCAAGGTTGCTTTGGATGAGAAATTGGATTTCATGAAACCTGATTTAGTTGCTTGTAATGCTGCCTTGGAAGGCTGTTGCTATGATCTTGAATCCGTGAGTGATGCTGAGCATGTTGTAGAGTTGATGTGGCGTCTGGGGGTTAAGCCCGATGAGTCGAGTTTCGGGTTCCTGGCTTACTTGTATGCACTCAAAGGTCTCAGTGACAAGATCAATGAGTTGAATACCTTGATGGGTGGGTTTGGTTTTACTGATAAGGTAATTTTCTTGAGTAATCTGGTAAAAGGGTATGTCAAATCAGGGAGCTTGGAAGCTGTTTCTGAGACACTCTTGCAGGCCTTGAGAGAAAGGCATGGTCAAGGTTTGCAATTTGGTGAAGATATCTACATTCAAGTGGTGCAAGGCTTCCTGAAAAGTGGGAGTGTCAAGGATTTAGCCGGGTTTGTGATTCAATCCCAATTGATAGAAGATGGATCAATAATGGCTGCAAGATCCATTGGGTTTGGCATAATGAATGCTTGTGTTAATTCAGGGATGTTAGACCAGGCTCACGGCATATTAGATGAGATGAACGCTCGGGGTTCTAATGTTGGCCTTGGGATCTATTTGCCTATCTTACACGCGTACTGCAAAGAACAACGGACCGCTGAAGCTGCAGAAATGGTTGCTGATATTAATAGGTCAGAGCTTCGGTTGGATGCTAGTTGCTATGATGCATTGATAGAGGCGTCCATGACGAGCCAGGATTTTCAATCTGCATTTTCTCTCTTTAGAGACTTGAGGGATGCAAGGACCTCTGATTTGAAAGCAAGTTACCTTACTATAATGACGGGCTTAACTGAGAACAATAGACCAGAGCTAATGGCAGCTTTCTTAGATGAGGTTGTGGGTGACCCTAGAATTGAGGTGGGCACCCACGATTGGAATTCGACTATCCATTCCTTCTGTAAAGCCGGGAGACTAGAAGATGCACGCAGGACTTTCAGGAGGATGATCTTCCTGCAGTTTGAACCCAACGGGCAAACGTACTTGTCCCTCATTAATGGGTATGTCTCTGCAGGGAAATTCTTCAGTGTATTGTTGTTGTGGAACGAGGTTAGGAAGCATGCCTCAACTGATGGAGGAAAAGGGTTTGTTCTAGACCAAAGCTTGATTGATGCTTTCCTTTATGCTATGGTCAAAGGTGGGTTCTTTGATGCTGTGATGCAAGTAGTGGAGAAGTCTCGGGAACTCCGGATTTTCGTGGATAAATGGAGGTACAAGCAGGCCTTCATGGAGCACCATAAGAAGCTCAAGATCGCAAAGCTGAGGAGAAGGAACTACAGAAAAATGGAGTCATTGATTGCTTTCAAGAATTGGGTTGGGTTAAATGCATGAAACTTATATGTAGTAACTTCAACGAGTTAGCTTGTTTGCCTTTTATCTTGAAGCCAGAAAGGAAAAAAAAAAACATAGGCTCCACAGTTTAGGAGGAAGCCGTTTCCACTAGAGATTGTGGAAATGATCGATTATACACCCATTTTAGCTCAATAGCATTGTTGTCTTTGTTTGTGTTACTCTTGCCACAGTATTTACAACGGTTATTTTTTTCATTTTCTGCGTAAGGTGGGTTATTATGTTCATAATCCTGGGCCATAGTTTTCTTCCAAAATGGAGACTGTAATTTTCTTTTGACGTGGAGAATGTAATTTTTGCATTTTAGGCTTATTAGCATTTGAGCCATGGCCGGTACAAGTGAAAATATGGAGTTGTAAAAACAGAAAAATGATGCAGCACTATCACTGAATCTGTATGACAGTCACACTTGATTGATTAATGTAATATAAGCAGGAAACGTTTTTATCTTTCTTGAGCTTTACAAAGGCCAAAGTTTGTACCTTAAAAAAAATGTTATAATAACTTCATGAATGTGGATTGATAAATTACAGCTGTGTGATCCGATTAACACACACCGTAACGAATGTTCACAAAAAGTTGAAAACTACAAAATAATTGCCCGGAAATGAAATTGGATACAGCTGTGTGATCTGATTGAGTCGCATTATTGAAAAAATGTAAAATAAAGCCCCCAGCGAGGATCGAACTCGCGACCTTTCGCTTACGAAGCGAACGCAATACCACTATGCTATGGAGGCTGTTTGGTACTTTTCTGCATTGAAATAAACCACAATCATAGAAAAGCTCTCCAATCGCTGCAGGTTTCAATAGTATTATTTTTAATGAAGTTTTTTTATAATGCTTTTGCTGTTGTGTAATTCATATGCTTTTCCTTATTTCCTAAGTGAATCTTGATATGATTTTGGAATTTTAATAGTTGATAAGTTGCGTTGAAAAAGACCTGTAATTACCTCTCCAATCGCTCCTTTGTGAATTCTATACCATCACTATTTTTTGTCCTCAAGCGCCTTTATAATTAGTTTGATTAAATTAAACTTGTTAGCATATTCATTCATCTCTCTCTGAATTCAGCTAGGCAGATGTTTGGATTAACAAGGATTTAGTACATGATTGATATATCGAGTTTGTTTTGTGTGCAATATGGTGTACGTGTTTATAGTTTCCACTTGTTTAGCATATTTTTAATCGGAAAATAACGAAAAATAAAATCACCGACAAGGTGTCAACTGCCGAGCTGTCTCGTACCTCTTGCATTACGCTTGATACCGATTTGTTGTTATTTCTCACTCATATATGGATCCATTATTTGCTCAAAAGAAAAGTACTTTATGTATCCATTATTATATATCCGATGTAACTGTAGTCAAATAGTGATTACAGATTTTTTCTTAAGAAAGTGATTACAGTTTTAATTTTATTAGAATTATAAATGAAGAAAATCGAATTATACTTTGAAAAGTTAGGTTAACAATGGTAAATTTGTAGCCCGAGTTGAAGAACATGTGACGTGACAGCAAACACGTCCCCACCTGCCCAATCATTCGAGTTAATACCCCCACGTTCTCTCTCCTTCAGCCATGCTTTAATTTTAAAAACTTTCGATTTCTTCAAAATCGAATTTTAAAATATTTAAATCTAAAAAAATCTCCACTTTCCCAATTTCCGTGTATATATACAAATTCAAGTGTTTTCTACCTGCGAGCTGTTTACTTCACTCTCTTCTTCTCTCCCTTCCTCCCACTCCTTAATTGTCAGATCTGTTCCGAGCTTCAAGGTATTTTCTCTATCCAACTATAGATCTATGCTTTTAATCTCTTCATCTTTGTGCTGTGCTCGTTCTTTGCTTAGATCTGATGATATTTGTTGTAGTTTTCGTGGAAGCCCTAATTTTGATCTAACACATGTTTGTGGTACTTCGGGAAGTGTTAGATTGCCTATCGTAAGGCTTCATCCCGATGTTTCTTTTTTGGATATGTGTTGATTATGCTTTTGCTAGGTTTAGGTGGATTTGTGTAGTTGACATGAGGTGGATTTGATTGTTTGTAGATAGCGTTCTTCTTTCAAATGTGTGTGGCTGATTTGAATGTAATCTTAACTTTGATGGAGTGTATGTGTGTGATTTGAAATGAACTGCCTAAGCTGTGGGTTAGAAATTATTAGTGGTTTGATTCCGGAGCAGTTATGCGATTGTGATTCAGTGACTGGTATGTTGGTATACACCTCTAGGTTCTCATCTAGATGTATTTTGACGCAGACTGTACTCTGTAGTTTGCTTCATTTTGCAAATTCTCTTCAATCGTTTTAGGAAAGAGACTGATTGTTTTTGAGGTTGGTCTTTTCGGAAGGGCTGCTTGTTAAATTCTATTCAAGTTGACACTAGGCAATCTAGCCACTGAGGCAGATTTTGGCTCTTTTCACTTCCTAATCTTGAAAGGATGGGCACCATATGATCACAGATGATTGTAAAGCTAGTTCAATGTAATTGTCCTGGGTGGATTATCCTATCTTTTGTTATTAGAAAGGATGGGTTAAGAAATGTAAGCATGGTTTGAATTTGATGGAGCAAAATTACAGCATGCTTGATTCCGGTGTGTCTCATACTTCTCCAATTTCATGCCTAGTTGTGTGACAAATCAAACCACATCAGTTGCAGTGTCACATACTTCTCAATTTGTTCTCTTTCCTTAGTGTCATGTTATATGCTTTTCTGTGTCTGGGTGTTGAATAATTCAAAATATTGATCATTTTCTTGGTTCATCAGATGGGACGTGGAGTCAGCAGTGGAGGGGGACAGAGTTCCTTGGACTACCTATTTGGAAGCGGTGAAGCTCCAAAACCAGCTGCTAAGAATGCCTCAGCTACTCCATCTGAAGCACCCGTGAAAGAGGCCCCTTCTTCCAAGCGTGCTACTGATTCTGCGCCTGTGGATGTAACCAAGCAGATTCCTGCTGGAATCAATAGCAGCAATGCCAATAACTACTTCCGTGCTGATGGGCAGAACAGTGGCAACTTCCTCACGGTATATTTTTATGGTTTTCTCATGAGAAATATGTAGAGCTTTGAAGTAACATATCACATATCAGTAATCGCTAGAAGAAAACACATCCACATATTTGTTGCTTGGAAGTACTTGAGATAGACTTATAGAGTGATAGACATAACATGGAATGTGCATTACATGTGAAAAAGAATATATAGATTATAGTGCGACCTGAAATATATTGACTGATAAATGTATCTCTTCCTATGGAAAGGCAAGTCCTAATCACTGCTACTATCCTTATGAAACTGCATAGGTAGACCGTAGACATTGCTAAAGTGGTAGCTTGAATTTGCATTTCACTATTAACAATATAGTGTGAAACATACTGTGTTAATGGTATTTGGTTTGGTTCAAACAAGGATCCTGGTGTTAAGTAGTGTCCAGAATCTAATTTTTGCTAGAATCAGCTGCTACATTGTAGCCATTTTCACCTCTTGAGTGAATGTTTGACAATGCATCTTCTTTTGGTACAGGATCGGCCCACAGTCAAAGTTCATGCTGCCCCAGGTGGTGGATCCTCCTTGGGTTATCTCTTTGGTGGTGGTAGCAACTAGCTACTGATAATTGTTCTGTTTATGAGTACTGCTTGTTGATTTCTACCAAAGAGTTGTTGCTGTTATCTTCTGCTCTGACACACATTGTTGGTCATGTAATGTAATATACAGTTGGTGTCTGTTTCCAGATTTAAGTCATTAAGTACTTGAATTTGACTCCTCATATGCGTTGTGCATCACCAAATGTGGCTATCCTTATCTTTATTTTCACATTCTACCTGTGTAACTGACCTCATCCACTTCAGCTTATATAAATGTGCCAGTATTCCCAGTAGCACAATGCAATTGCCTCATAATAACAACAGCTGTGTACTCCTACTCCTAAGGATGTGTTTGGATTACGCATTATTTAGTATTATAATGCTAAAAATTGATATTATAATGTCAAAAATGACATTATAATATCAGATAATGCGTAATCCAAACACACCAACACAATTTGAACTGAAGCTGCAGTCTGCAATGCACAGCAGATGGGATAATTTTTTATGAGCTCCAAGATCATTATCGTTTGTCTGCTCTCATTAGCACCGCGGCTCGGTTATACTACTTTTTCTACTGCAACCAAGCAACGGATCGGTTAATCCATATTTGTATGAGCATTGCCTTAATCCCAACTTCTAGAGCACCTATGTAAGATCAATCAAGAAGGCCAACAAATTAGCAAAACCCTGCTTTTAAATTATGGTGGCTGATAAATTCCAGAAAAGAGACGGTTCTTCATTTCTGATAGAGAAGCTAAAAAAGTCAATGAATTTGCAACTTTGGCTGGGTAGAAGGCAGAGACCCGCACGAAAGCTATTGCTTCTTGCCTTTCAACAAGAGATTACGACCCTTTTGTTGTCCACCAGAAGAGTTTGATTCCTTGGCTAGAGTTGGAAGTTCATCATTAAAATTTGAATGCCCTTATGATTTTCAGGTTGATACTCATTATTCATTAATCTGTTTGTCAAGCTAATGCTTATTTATACATAGACTAGCTCACTAGCTATGAATATATTCTCTAGCAATTATTGCTTTCTTTGTTTAGAAAGCAATAGTTGGATCTTATACGTACTGTGTCTTGTCCCCTACCAAATGAACAATATCTTATTAAGATCCACATCCTTTAATATATTTTTCTCCTTAATTTCCATCATAAAGACATTAAATCTCGCTAATTTTTTTCCCTTTTATACTGTAAAATTCCTGTTTTACAAATTACAAGTGTCATTCATAGTCCAAGATGTCCATACTTTGTTAGCTTCTTTTTTTTTAAGGGGGGAGGGGGATTATTGCTTATCAACAAGGGTTAGAAAAGAAATAACAAAAGTGAATTAATAAATATAAGAGATTATAGTAAATTAGGTCCAAATTGTTAAAAAAAATAAATATATTTAGTAAGATTTTGAGTAAAAAAAAATAATTAAAATTTAACGGATAGTATATATCAATCAATAATTTGTGTACACCTGTCATATAGTCTGTTGTCTTTTATCAGCTACTTATTTTTATTTCGAAAAGACATCTGAAAGCTAAATAAATTACGCCGCATAAGGTAAATAAGTGATTAGTTTCATGAAAAAAAGTGACATTAATGGTTGGTGGAAGATGTCGCCATTTATCAACATCGAGTGAAAAACAGCGACTTCACTGCTAATACTAGTTTTTTAAATACTCCGTAAGATTTATTAACATCAAATTCTATACTAATGCAATAAATATTACTATATTCAGAACCAAAAAAGCAGATGTGGTTCTGATTATGACATTTTGTCTCTATCTTCTCAGACTTATATATAACTCGATAGTATATACACGTAAGTATATGGAGATAACTCATTTCATTGTCATGGCGTTGTGGGTTGAACAAATTTCACATTTTATGCGTGAAAATCAAGTTGTGTTTCGAAAGTTCCTAATTGACAATCTGATCTAATTACAGCATACTTCCTAGAGAGAGAAAATCTATATACAAAGTATCTATGTTTTGCTTTTGTCAAATTCGTAGTAATAAATTACTTAACCCATGAAACTAAACCAATCAATTAGTAATAGTATCAAATTACACTGCTATGTAAACTAGCTAGCAACATAGAATCAATTGTGGTGGAATCAAGTATGCTAAGCTCAACATACTTTCACAAATATTTTACTCGTGATCAGAACTTCAATTTACCGATGAATTAAACAATCAAAACTACAAAGACTTGGGTGGATTGTGAAAGGAGATGAGCAATTATGAAATGGTTGATGGCTCATATTTCAACCCCAAAAGAAGAAACACAAAAAAAAGGAAAAAGTATTAGAGAGATTCCAAAGTTTGTCTTTCTCATTTCAATGGTGGTGGTGGAGGTTGGGGAACTATAGAAAGTGATAGGATTTTGAAATGATTTATCTTCCTATACATAATTAAACAACCCATGTATTTATGGCATATAGGATATATATGTGGCCCCCATGAATAGTTTATCAATGTAGCCCATTAATTTTTAAATGGCATATTGCTCTTCCAAACAATAAGACTGTAACAAATGGAATTGCACTAGTTCAATGCCATGTCATGTTAAGAAAACATTTCTATTATCTTTTTCTTTGTGCTAAATTTTTCTTTAGGTGTCATGCTTATAAAATACATTTTACTTGTGAGATCATTACAGCATTGCTGATAAAATACGGGGTATTTTTGACATGTATCTTGTAAGAAAAAAAAATTATAACAGAAATAGTAAGAAAAATTAGGAAATACTATAGTTTTTTATGTCTCTATGATTGAGAAGCAATCATAATCTGTTTAATTAACAAATGACCCATCTTTTCCCCCTCAAGCACTTGCGAAATGTTATCAAGAATGAGATCATTTGTAAAATGTGAAAATATACATATAAAATTAGGGGGTAATGCAATTTCAACCTTGCAAGCAAAGCCCACAAAAATGATCCAACTATGATCCAACTAAGCAAGGCCCACAACTGTTGACCAGATCCCTCTTTCTCATTGCATCACACAAGTACACAACCCACCATATAGGAAGAAAACTAGCTTAGTTCCCCGTGCTTGAATAAATTTTATATTAATATTTTTAATTATTAAAAATATATCAATTTTATATTTAAAAAATATTAAATAAATAAAAATATATCTAATTAGTGACAATATAAATAAAATTAAAATAAGTATGATAAAATAAAATAAAAATCTGCTAATAATTATTTAATAGGAAAGTTTTGTTTTAGTAGGGAAGTTTTGTTTTAATAGATATATTATATATAGTAGATTAATTGACAACTTATAGTATTTGATTTTAAATCTTATTGTAATTATCAATTAATAATATATAACTTTCAAGTGAATTAATAAAGGAAAGTATTACATCAAGATATATTAAATCAAATCCAATCAAATCATAAAGATTTCCCTAAGGCTTAAAATTGAAAACAAATATATAAAGTATTGAATTTTGAAAATAGGATAAAGATCTTATATATAATTATTATATTGATTTTTTTAAAGTAACTTTGTAGATATATAATAGATTTTGGTTTAGTAGATATATAGTAGATTTAGTAGATTGTTGTGCATGTTTTGTATTGGTAACTTTGTTATTGATTTATGTGTAAAGTATGAAGTAATTAGTTTATTTATGTGATTAATTGGTATCTAAATTAGGAATTTGTATGTAAATTAGAAAATAATTAATTCATTTGTGTGATTAATTTGTATCTAAATTAGGAATTAGTCTAGATTTATGATACAAATCTTTTCTATATATATAAATTTATATTTTAAAAACCAAAATTCTAAAAAATGACATGTGGCCTTTTCATTGTGGGGATGACATGTGGCATAGTGAGATTTTGTTTAGTATATATAGTAGATTGAATTTACTAATATTTATTTATTAATATTTCAGCAAAAATGTGTAACAAAATCAAGATTAAGATTTTGATTAGACTTATTGAGATTTTTTCCTTAGTTAGAATCCTATTGATATTCAATTAATGATATTATTAACAATTTCTTTCCATATCAAATATATAGATTTGGGTTGAAATTATATGATATGATACTACATAATTATAATGTGCAAGGAAGATACATGTTACCTTTTTTAACTTTTAATTTCAAAATAATTGATGTTAAAAATATTGTAGAAGTATTTTAGTGTATTAAAAATATATTGCAGAGAATATAAATCTACATAGATTATAATATTTTGTCTTACGTTTTGAAAAGAAATGATTATAAAAATATTGTAGATTTTTTTAGTATATTATGTATATGTCATATATTATGACAGATATTTGATTTTCAAAATAAAACCGAAAAAATAATAGTTTATCATGTGACAAAATTAATGAGATGATACCAGACGATATTAGCGTTGAGATTCTACTTTAATAAATACTAGTAGATTATTTCAAAACTAACCAACCCCAAAACATTAAAAACCTATAAGCAAAAACAGAAAATTCACCAAATTATCCATTCCCAGAGAAGCATTTACATTTTCCTTTGGCCTTTGGAACCATATGCAATGATAGCAATATAATAGAGGCACCGCATATCTCGGAGAGGGAAATTGGGGAGTAAGGAGTTTGAAAATAAATAGTAGAAGCTTTCGATTTCTCCGGGTGTCTGTCTGATTTCATCCACTTCACATCAGAGGGAATCAGAAAGAGACATACAGAGGAGGAGGAGAAGAAGAAGAACAAAGAAAGAGAGGGTTTCGTCTTGGTGTGAGTTTTTTGTTGCGATCGTTGGATGCACGTGGAAGTGACGAAGGTAAAAAACCCTCTCTCTCTCTGTCCCCCACACTCTCTATCACATTTATATCTGGTTAGTTTTTCATCTTATTTAATCCCTAGAATTTGGCATTACGCCTTCTCTCTCTCTGGGTTTTGTGGGTTTCTTCTGAAACGCAACTTCTCTTTCTCTACAAGAATTGTCCGCATTGTTCGATGATCTTTCCTGCTCGCTGTTTTCTTGGAATATCGGAGCTGTGTTCTCTATCTTCAGTTTTCGGTTATTTTTGTTTCTTCTTCACATCTGGGTTTGCGGTGAAGGGTTCTTGAACTTAGATTAGCGGGTAAGGTCTGGGTTTTTGCTCATTGCATTTGCTGTGCGAAATCTTTATTTGAATTGGGTCATATGCTTGTTTGATCGTGCTGTTATGTGCATGAATCTTGTAATCAAGAACAACCCGTCATAGTCCTGGGACTTTAGTAGTAATTTAATTGCCCAAATGCATAATGAAAATCTGGAGGGACCCCAATTCAGAGTTTCCAATGTACCCGTTTATCGTTGCAAATCATGTGGGATTTCCTCTTTTCAAGCTAAAAGTTGCTTATACTGATATGTTTGCTTGGACATTGACTTCTGTGTTTAGGATTTTTCATGTTCAAGTGTTTGATTGCTTGGTTACTTGTCTGATCTGCAGTAAAACAAGAGAGTCTAGCCATTCAACTTCTGGTTTGAGAAGGATGCCTTTCCCGCGTGTTCAAATGAGTAGGGGAGAGTTGAGGATTCATGAAAGTTTGGATGATTTTAGTGCTGATTTGGTGGAATTCATATCTGAATTGTCTGAGTCATCGGTTAAAGAGCATGGAGCTTTTGCCATTGCTATCTCTGGTGGTTCTCTGATTGGCTTGTTGGGGTATGCCTTTTCTTTTTCCTCTATGATGCCTTTTGAGTTTTGAGTTTGATTTTGTGTGTTTGAAATTGATTGTGTGGGTTGCAACAGAAAACTGTGTGAAGGGCCTTACAACAAGACCATAGATTGGGCTAAGTGGTATGTGTATTGGGTGGATGAACGTGTTGTGTCGAAAACACATGCTGATAGCAACTACAAGCTAGCTAAGGAGGGTTTGTTGTCCAAGGTTTGCTGCTTGACCTTGTACTTGGGTTTTCATATGTTTGCTTACATTAACAAAGCTGTTCTTATCGAGTCTTTCTACTCATTCTTCGTTATGTAAGAATTTATGATGGTCCTAGTGATGCTGTGTATCCTGTTACCTGTTTTCTTTGAAGTTGCTTTAGGCAGTGAAATGCAACCCATTTCTTTGACAATCTTAGCTACCGCCTTGTAAGGGTGTCTTGTTAGTTGTAGTTAATTCCTGGTACGAGTTGTTGGTTAAATTTTAAATTCCATGGATACTCTTTTTATTTGGTTGTCTGAAGATGGCTGAGTTATTGCTCCTTGAGATGTAAGCTTAGAAGAGATTTAAACCAGGTTACCGATATCTCATTGACTCATTTGTTGGTTAATGGTTCATTCTCTGGGATCTGAAATTTCTAGAAAAGGAGAATTTGTGAATGATGATCAAATTGTTTCTGCAGGTGCCAATTATCCCCAGTCATGTGCATTCTATCAATGATTCTTTATCAGCAGAGGAAGCGGCAAGCGAGTATGAATACTCTATCAGGCAGTTGGTGAAGACGCGAATTATCAATGCATCTGATATCAGTGACTGCCCTAAGTTTGATCTTATCCTTCTCGGGATGGGGCCCGATGGCCACGTGGCGTCTCTATTTCCCAATCACCCTACACTGGCCTTGAAGGATGACTGGGTGACCTACATCACTGACTCTCCAAAGCCCCCACCGGAGAGAATCACTTTCACCCTCCCTGTCATCAATTCTGCATCAAATGTGGCAGTTGTTGCGACAGGTGGCAACAAAGCAGAGGCTGCACACCTGGCAATCTGTGACATGGCACCTGATGACCTCATGTTGTCCCTGCCAGCAAGGATGGTGGATCCTGGCAAGGGCAAGCTGGTATGGTTTCTAGATAAGGAGGCTGCTTCCAAAATTGACATTCAATCTGCTGAGTAAGAGGATTTGTCCAATCTCTTCTTCTGGTCAAGTGATTTCATATTTCCTGCAAAGGCTTAGAAAAATTGCGGGTATGTCTAGAATTCGTCTTTCATCATCTTCTTCTTTGTTTGTTCACACAGCTTAGTAAAATTAGGATGATTGTAGGTTGATTGTCTTCTGTGAGGACTACTTGGTGAGTAGTGATCAGGGTTGTTGAGTTTTGGTCCTTTTTGTGACAAGAGATGGCAGTTTAAAGCGGCAAAACAGTAGTCATCAGTCCTGGAAAGTGCAAACTAGATGTGCATACAAGACCATTTGCTGGTCTATAGTGAAAAGTTGTCTCCTCTATTCTCCAGAAAAGTGAAAACTTTTGTTCCTTCTTCATTATGCTTGATTTCTTCATATTCTTCTATTGATTGTTCTTCTTGTTATACTGCGCACTGCTGCACATGGCCTTTGTACATTTAAATTGATGCGTCTTCATAGAAAAATGTAAGTGTTATTTTTTTGGGGTCTGAAAAAAGGACAGATGGATGGTGGAAAGCTCTTATGCCCACCAATTCCACCAAACCAATCAACATCAGAAATGAGGTTTACATGAAAGCTCGTTACCACCAAACAGAGTTGATGATGGGATAAGTGGGTGAACCCTAACCTTTTTACTATATTGAATAAGTGGATCTTCAAAGTTTGAGATCAAGTGCTATTATGACTAAGCTAAAGACAAAAAGATAATGATTAGAGCTTCAGAAAAGTTGCACCACAACCTTAAGTATGCAAGATTATTAGGAGCACCCATACTAGTTCAGATAACATAAACAAGACTGGTACTAGAAAGTAGAAAAAAGGTGTTCCTTTTTAAGCACAGGAATATAAATTTTGGATTTATAATGTTTAGTACTGATTAAGGGATGGTAAAGCTGCCCATTGAAGACAAAAGTCATACAAGAACAGAGTATCTGAAAGGGTGTTTGATACAACTTACAAGGACTGCTCCAAAAGACCTTTATAAAATTGATTTGAATTCAACTTAGGCTAATACTGAAGCTTCATTCCCCTTATAAAATAAAATTGATTTGATCACTCATCTTTACTTAAATTGATAAAACTGTGCCTCTCAAGTCGACAAATTTAAACAGCTACTGTTTCTGAAAATTGCAGAAAAAATATCTACTCATGTTGGGCCCGACGTCAACAAACCCGGGTCATAAAAAAAGCGCCGTTGCCGGGGATCGAACCCGGGTCACCCGCGTGACAGGCGGGAATACTTACCACTATACTACAACGACTTTGTTGCTTTTGAAGCTCTTGGCTTTTAATATAAGGGAGAATAAGAAAAGCAATGTAGGAGTTGCAGAAGCAAAAGGAGAGGGAGTGCAGAATGACTAATCGAAGATTACCCGAAAGGGAGAGTGAAGTGGGAGTGACAAGAGATGGAATGAAGTATGATCAAATCCGTTAATACTCTGAAGAAAATTTAAAAAAACAAATTAACTGACACTGCGAAACGTGACAGTTGAATTCATTCAATTTCCCCCATCCTTGAAAATTCAGAAAGAAACACACACAAGAAAGACTAGTATTATACGAGCATGGGTGCTGGGGTAATGGAAGGCCAAAGGCGTAGCCATTTTCCCCAAATTGGCAACCTAGGATTTGTCGCATCAATTCTCTCCCCATATTCACCCGCTTGATTGCGACTTCTCCTCTTTTCCCCCACTTCCAATTTCGTAAAATATTCCCAACCCTAATTTCCTTAATCCCCAAATTAATACGAATTCGAAGTTGCATAAGGTGTCATTATGTCCCATGATTTCTCTTCTCCATCCATACCTTTGAATTTTGACTTGTTAATTCGATCTGCCGATCATCGATTTATTCGCTTCTCCGAATCTAGCATCTCACGAGTTTACGCCCACGACAATTGCATGCGTACGTAATAATGTTGGTATTATCGATCAAGCTAACTAAGGGTTACACATGTATGCTAAGAAATTCAAGGGCTTGTTTTTTTTTTTCCCTCTTAAGAAAATAAAGATATTTTGTTCTTTTGTTATAATTTACTACAACGTACTACAATCTAGGCATATAGCCAGAGAACCTACTATAGCTAGCTACAGCTTTCATTGAAGCAACTTGGAGGTTCTCTTTCTTCTACAAAACCCTAAATTTGCTTCTCCTCATATTCATCATCTTCTTCTTTCTCCACTTGCTCTGCATTAGTATCAAATCAACTGTTACAACAATAACGAAACCATGAACATGGACGAGAAAGTGGGAGGTGTGGATGCGGTTCCGCAGCCCCCCGAGCATCTTTGCTATGTCCGTTGCAACTACTGCAGCACCGTTCTCGCGGTATGCCTTCACATGAAAATATAGTTCTTGTTTGGAAACCCTAGTAATTATGTTGATATGTATGTATATACACCTGCGCCTTTGTAGGTATATTTCATAAAGGCTTGTTTGCATGTCTAAGCATGTGGATCATCCTAGGGTTTGTTCACCTACGTCTCTCTTTTTATCAAGTTTTTCTTAGAGCTTGAGACCTAGCTAGGGTGGTTGCTTCATCTTTTGTACACAAACAAAAGTACAAATTTGCAATATGGTTTGATTTATTACCAAGAGAGATGATCA
The DNA here is from genome assembly GCA_027886185.1 of Rheum nobile. Taxonomy (NCBI): domain Eukaryota; kingdom Viridiplantae; phylum Streptophyta; class Magnoliopsida; order Caryophyllales; family Polygonaceae; genus Rheum; species Rheum nobile. The sequence goes on along the minus strand of WOAB01000292.1, from coordinate 91,208 downwards.
TATGTAGTACTACTATATATATATATATATGCGCGCAGGTTGTGATACCATGCAAGAGATTGCTGGACACGGTAACGGTCAAATGCGGGCATTGCGGGAACCTCTCCTTCCTGAGCACCAGGCCTCCGCCGCCGCCACCTCCTCCTCCGGCCCAACCCCAACGTCTCGATCACCAACTCACCCTCCAGGTTAATTACCGAGTTTTAGTGTTGTATCATCACTAATTAGCATGACAAGCTAAGTGAACATGTACTAATTGTGTTACGTGTTGTTGTTGTGCATGCTAGAGTTTCAATTTTATGGACAAGTCACCAGGGTGCTGCAGTGAGCAGAAGAAGGAGCACTCGTCTTCTTCGACTATTTCGAGTGAACCCGTTTCTCCTAGGGAAACGTTTGTTGTTAAGCGTAATGCAACCTAAACAAAATCTCTGCTAAATTGAAGTTTAATCAGATTTTTGTTTGGTGGACTAAACAAGTTTTTATCCCTTGAATAGCTCCGGAGAAGAAACACAGACTCCCATCTGCTTACAACCGGTTCATGAAGTGAGAACCCTCTGCTTTTTTTTTTTCATGTCCAACTCCTTTCTTACAAAATGTTACCTTAGAAATTCACAGCATAATTAAGTTAAACCAATGTTTATTTCCTATTATGAACTCCAATAAGGGAGGAGATACAGCGAATCAAAGCAGCAAATCCGGAGATTCCGCACAGGGAGGCGTTTAGTACTGCTGCCAAGAATGTAAGCAGGGGCTGATCTAGTGTTATAAATTAATCTCGTCTTTAACAAACTAAATAAATTAATCAGAAAAAGGTATGGTTTCTGAATAAATGTTATGTACCCTTTTTCTTGCAGTGGGCAAGGTACATTCCTAGTGTTGCTGAGAACAACAAACATTAATGTAAGAAGTGCAGTATCTCTTAATTAATTACCACATCAGTTCTACTTTTTTTTTCGATTTTACTGATGCATTTATCTTTACAAATGCTGCAGGATGGAAGGAGAGATTCAACTTCAGTGGATTGCAAGTTATGTCAGACCAAGAACCCACAAGATTGACTGTCAATTCTAGCATATAATATTGGGTCTTTTTAGTATCTGAACCTAGTTAACGACTACTATGCATCTTAGTATTTTTACCAAAAAAAAACTTTAGTTGTTATGTTTGGTTAAGTTATGGACAATTGATCCTTAATTATCTTATTACTACTATATGCAGGGGCCAGACAAGCTCTTCTTGCGTAACGTTGAGCTGATCTTTGCCCTAGCTAAAAACAAGCTTGATTTAGTGGCATGTATTAATCTTAATTAGATTTAAGTATTTCAATGGACTTTGTTTAGAGTGAAGCATTTAATACCGTTTCATCTCGTTGAGGCGTCGATTCATAGATAACGTCGAAGAAAGACTAATAAATGAGATTTAACATAAGCCAAATCTGAAGATCTGGATATCTGAGCTGGAAAATAAAAATTAAAAGAAGAAGCGCAAAGCTGATCTGACATTAAGGAATAATCTAACATAAACCACAAGTTTGTGTTCCCCCTTTACGCTTGTATTTTTTTATAAAGCCAAAGTTATGGGCCCTGATGGAAACTATCAGGTGGGTATTTCTTTTAATGTAACCTCGGATTGGTAAAGATTAAAGTACAGAATAAACCATTTTTCATGTGGTACTGCTTATTAATACTATTTCTTGAGATTTTTCCTTTCAACAATCAAATCTTTTACCACATTATATAAAAGTGTTGCTAGTGATGCAGGCCATATATGCTTATTATGTACTGCATTTTCTCTATTTTCTTCATATCAACTGAAGATTTCATCCTTTGAACAATCAATTCTTTGACCAAATCCAGAAGGTGTATATAAATTAAAGTGCTACTACTTATGCAGACTACCAGTCGATTAAATATAAAGGCAACTAAAATAATCATGTTAAGTCTTACATATATAACCGCTGTTAGCAGTAACTGCAGTCAAGAGGGCATATAAAGGCTAATCTCCAAGGACTTCTCTTACATACCTCTTTGCAACCGGTTCATCTAGAGCTAGAGAAAAAAGCAGGAATCAAAGATGATACTGATATTGTACTTGTTCAGTGCATCAAGTTTCTTTTATGCTCCACCATTTGAAGGTGTGAAGATAGTTGCAAGAGATCAACCACAGTGCCCTGTCCAGAAGAAAGATTATACTTGCTATTGGACGAGTTTGACCCGAAGAGTACACCATCATCTGGGACTTTGAAGTCATTTTCAGTGAGGCCTTGTGCTGAAGTGTGGTTGTTGTGGCTAAGAGTAGCTACTGACGGGCTGGACATTGCTGTACCGAGCAGTTGGTCTGAAGCTTTCAGTGATTGAGCTGACAGAAGAGAGAGAGCACGAGTAGAATCTGGAATATGAGAAAAGTCTTGGTAGTTAGGCACAGCGATGCCAGCACTTTCATCTACAGTTCCAATTGGATTGTTGTCATGGAAGTTAAGTAATAAATTTGAGTCCAGGGTGGAATCTTCGTATTTCATATGACTGAACCATTTTCCTAGTTCTGCTTTACTTGGATCTGAGATTGCAGTTGGCAACATCTCTTGGAAAAGAAAAGATGATCTTAACGAGGAAGATCTTAGAAACCTGGTACCTGCATTCAGATGGTGGAAGAGCAGTGTAAGTTCACCAGGATGAATGGACAGAGAACGTAAATTGAAGTGGACAGAGTTACACTGAAAATCACACTTCAATGAAGCTTCAACTGATTATCCCTTCATAAATAACAGCTTTCATAGCAAGCTACTCCTTTTCAAACATCTGTTTAATCATGTAGTTCCTGCACACTTCTCTTGTGAAGAAGCTCAAGTTGAGAGCTATATATAAATATACCAATCAAAGGACATTCAACTTTTTACGAGTCTAGCAAACACCGGGTTGTAGTCCACCTTGTTGATCACTGAAACTAGTTTTTTAATCAACTAGAAGAGTAGACAGAGAATAGTTATTTTCTACTGAATACTTCACTACAAGAGGCAATCAAGTCTTCAGTGGCACCTGTATTTTAGTCAAGAAAATGAGATAGATGCGACATAACAGTTAGATGCTGGAAAGTTCTGGTAGTAAACGCCAAAGTTTCAGCAATGCTATACGAGATTGACCACTGGTTTGTTACATATGATGTGTTAAACAGCCATAGTCTTTTGGAAGTTCAGGCATCACAAAGAACAGAGATCTACCTCAAGAAGGAAGAACTCCAAAACTCATCCATATTATTAGACTAAAGTCAGTTTTAAAACAGAAAAAATGACAGCTGACAAGTTACCTGGGGACTTTCTTCGACGTTCATTGTGGTTTGCAAGGCGTTTACGACAACTACGCTTCCCATCATCAAATTCAGCCAACAAATGGAACCTGGATCAATCAACATTTACTGGCAAATCAATGACGCAGCCAAAAGTCACCATGGATTAGATGTAGTTTCAGTGTAAGGAGAAATAGAGCATGCCTTGCATTAGTATAAGGGGCCAGTGTAAAGGCAATTTATAAAAATTTGAGACAGTGATGGATGCTCTCACACTATACTATGTATCAGGGATAGAAAATACTCAATCCCTTAGAAAATCTTGGAAACTAAAACAGAGAAATCTAAGACAAAGTCCATTCAATACTGAGATATGATTCAAGGACACATCCGCAAGAGATTAATCAGTGGTGCAAAATAGTACTAACCTGCTGCACTGCTGACAAAATCTTTGTTCTATACCCTTAACAATAACTGTGGCTGTTTTTGTGTGAGCATCACAAACTTTATGCCTCTTATAGTAGTCCTTATAGGAGCTAAGATCCTTGTTGCATCCTTGAACTTGGCAGACAGGTGTCTGCGAGTACGAACTTGCCAATCGGGTCCTCTTTGTAGGCGCAGACTGCATACTTCTGTGTAGAGAGGCTGCACTTTTTGAGGACTCACCGTCTCTGGCACTCATACTATCAGCTACTAACCCACCAAGTTTCAAGTCAACTGTTGCTAAGTCTAGGCAATCTGATCCTACAAACAAACTTGGCATTCTTGATCCCAATTGCTTCTCTTGAGAAACTACATCTGGAGAGACACGGTTTGGGGAAGCCACCTCGGTATAACAATCAAGACCAAGATGATTACTCAATACATTTCTGCTCGGGTCACTATAATTAGCTTGTCGGATTCTCCCCAGTGTATCAGAGAAACCAAATTGTACAGACTCTTGGTCTCGAATTGGTTCTTGGCTTGACACAAAAGGGCAGTTTGAAGTATCATAAAGTGTTTCTGGTTCCTTTCCTGATACTTTATTTCTAGTATTCACCGCCACCCCTACTGGTAGCTCCAACTCTTCAGATAAAAATAGGCTTTTCCCTTCATTTAGACATTTCCAGAATTCCATTACTGGTTAAGCTGTTCAGATTACTATGAAAAGTTAATAGCTTGTAGCTATTCCAGGGGGATAACTGAAAAATTACTAGTTTGATGCATCTGATCAAGCAAATAGATAGCAAAATAATTGAGTAAGCAAAGATCTACCATATGCTTGGCACAATCAAAAATCACAAGCACAACATTAAGCAGATTAGGTTCCAACTTCCAAGGCTCAAATTTGAAACAACAGAGTTCACAAGTGGGTCAAGATTTTACAATAACTGGGCAGGCAAGAAATCACAAGAAACAATAGCAGAGTTAGCACCGCGATATCAGCAGAGACAGAAAATCATCCATACATTAGAAACAGGAAATTACTATCTCAACACCAAACCGTTCAAGTCAAAGGGAATTAGGGGTTGAACAAGAAACTTGCCCAGATGCTTAATGGTAACATTAACCCTAATAACTTGAAGCTAAAAGCAGAAAATCCATTGAGGAAATTGAAATTGAAAGCATCAACATCAACTGGAACCAAAGACAGCAATTACTACACATAGGAAAGAAAGAGGAAGACAAGAGTTTTGGTGTTTTCTTACCAGAATGAACCGTAAGGGAAATGGGAAGAAGAAGAAGAGGGCAGAAAAGAGAAAGAGATAAGAAGCAGCAGCAGCAATTTTCTATTGTAAATCTGAGAAGATCACCATTCACTGGGTGGAGGATGATTGGTTCATTTGGGCTGTGGGGGTGTGTTGGTCACTCGAAGCAGATACACTGGGATTCAGCATGATATTCCCCCACTTCAATTCATGGTGAAAGCATGTCCATGGGTCTTTTTTTTTTTTTTAAGGAGGAAAAAAATGTTTATTTATTTGTGTTATATCTTATATGTGGAGGCTTTTGAGAGAGTGATTCTCTAAAAATGACATTCAATAAAGTACAGCTAAGTTGAATTGTTTAATTAGAGGGACAAAAGGGGAGAATTGCCCACCCATTCTAAAGTAATCAATAATCTTAACACCCACATTAGGCATTATTTTATGATGAGATGATTAGGGATTTTTAAGTGCCTTCAGATTTGTGTTTGTTCAAGGGTTGAGGGCAAAGGCCAATCTGTCATATTGACAATTGTGAGCCCACTCTCCTCCTTCCCCAATAAAGAAAACAAGCACATCCAATCTCTCTTGAGATGTTATGGCCCACAAATCTCTGGAATTTGATCTCCCTTTGGCTTCTGCTTCTCTATTTCTTTATCACTTTGAAAGTTTAATACAAAAAAGACAATGGAGGTGATCAAAGAACCCAACTTTAACATGCCTTGTTTATATTTTCTTAAGTGTTTTTTTTTTTATAAAAAAAAAACTATTATAACTTCTAGACCCTAAGACTATTACTTATAGGTTAGAAAGACCTAAGTTATTACGATTTTTCTGTATGCATATAGGCTAGCCGAAATTAAGCTAATATATAGTACTAACTTTAATAAGAGATATATTCATATTTCAACAACAAAGAAAATTTGATATACGACGAAATAGGACGGCTATATAAACGGTGAATTATTCGAATTGAAGTATGTTATTGATGGTTATTAAAACGCGGGTATTGAATGAATGGCAGTGTAAGAGTGTAGGGACAGTTTTGTCCCCATTCATAACTCAAAGCATGGCCCACGTCAGCCCTCTCCATGTGCCGGGGTTCTTCACTTTACTTTGTTACCTATCCCATTTCCATTCACACACTATCAAACAATTCCACATCCTTAACAAAACAAAACAAAACACCTTGTAATTAAACAAGTATTTCTCTACTTATATACTAATTAACCTTCATCTACAAATTATGCGACTTGTTGAACTCCCCTGTATTTTTTTATATCCAGCCTCGTTTAACACAGGTCAATTGCCGCTTACGTATTGCTAATTATATACGTCATATGAGTCAAGCCGTATTGGGCCGGCCCAGGCGCATTGTAAGTCATTATGAATGGGCTTTTAGCAATGACTAGTCCAGTAAATAGAGTTCGTTTTCTTTGGACTTGGATCCAACTCTACGACTACAAGTAGTTAATGATGTTTAAAGCAAGTTTAGGCTGAACTTGTATGGACAAGTAGACATTAGTGAATTGATCTAGTTCTCATTATGTACACCCATATTAACAAATGAGCGCGTAGAGTTTATGGGGCGTTTCACCACTAATTAGTTAGTCATGAATTGAGTACATTTGTAAGCAGAAAGTATTTTAAAAGTTACGTTTTCACAACAAAAAGGGGGATTGGAATTCTTTAGGTTGTTTGTGAAGATTAAGTTAATGGTCGATGAGTACGATAGGGCCCTCCACCCAAATTAATCACAAACTTGTTTAATAAGCTTCAATTACTTCATCTATTAGCTTGGATTCCAATAAATAGCTATCTATATTTTTTTTGGTGAACTGTGAATATAATGCTGAGTACCTAACATAATCATCTTCACAATTATCTGATAACTCTAAATCAATTATTTCGTTTTGAAAATGTTTCTTTTGTGATAAATAAGATCTCGCGTTAGTGTCAACGAAATTAAAATTTCATGTTTTGCAAGATATCATCATTTCCTCTCTTTAATTTGTTTTTTCCTTGCCATATATTCAACTCTTTTTCTACTACCACCTCGATTTGTTTTGCAAGTATCACATTTGTCTATCAATAAATTCAATATAACTATACAGGATTTAAGTACTGACGCCCGCTTCAAATTAATATATATATAAAACATGCACTAATACTAATATTTCCAATTCCAAAAGATGAAACATTAGAGGAAAATATATAGTACTATAAAATAAATAAATATTTAAAAGAAAACTCCGGTACAAGATTTTGCTTTTGAGCCTTTTGTGTCTCAATCTATTTCAAATTCCGACGTGGGCCCTGAAGTATCAGGTAATCGATCACTAGAAAGTCCCACTAGAGAACCTGTTTGTCCGATACCATGAAAAGCAGAAAATGGACAAATAATACGCGTGGCATTATTTTTGATAAGTTTAAAATTTAAATACTAATTTAAATTTTAGATTTTGAGTTTTTGAATTTTAGCTAGATAATTCTGCTGTAAATACCTCTGTTTATCCTTTTTTGACATGCATGTGTGATACGTAAGCTTTATAATTTTTGGAGGGGTCAAGTCAAAAGTTTGAAATGTTACCCATTAGAGGGGATTGATTGATTATGTTTCTTCTTCCCAACAACTTTTATAACTTTACCATCTATTCTTAATCATGGCACAAATTACTCTTCCTACTATAGCAGTAACTACGCGCCCTTGGTACATTTCATTATCCCTTTTCTTTTTCTTTTTATATCTACATTTTCTCGATCAAATTGGCTAGAAGTGTGAGACAGAGTAGCGCTCATACTGAATAATAATGAAGAAGATCGCTCCAAGTCTGCAACAAACAAGAATTTTGACACACTAAATTATTAGTCATTACACCAGAGAAAGAAAGAACTCTCACACACATATGCCTTCACCAATCTCACACAAGCATAAACTTAAAACACAAAAAAAGGAAAAATTACAAAATATATCCTTAGTTTGACATGACTAAACTTTCAAATTGCACAAAATAACGAACTTTAGGATGATTGTTCCCTTTGCCACAATGCTTATATAGTAACGGCCCTAATCAAGCATTTTAACATGACCCATGTTACATAGTCTTGCTAGCTAGTCAGCGTCATGCACGTAGCAAAGAGTCAAAATTTGGCAGATTTTGAAGGTTTAAGCTATCAAGCATGCACAAGCCGCCAAAGGATATAGTATGCAATTTTTCCTAGAAATCAAATTAACACAAACAAGAAAAAGGTTCAAATATTGGTAATGGGTGTAGCAGATGATCTCTTGATAGTGTCCATACAAGTGGTCTCATAAACCGGGAGTCCACTCGAACACTCGTAGTTCAACTGCAACTCAAAAAGATCCGAGCTTGAATCACTCTCTGCTCCATCCTCTTCCTTAAACCTCTTGAATCCGCCGCTCTCTGCGGCGAAGCCCTTATTAGATTGCTTCTGATCAGACAACACGCCAATGCACTTGAACTTCTCATCCAGCCAGTCCAAATTCGCACTGCTCACTTGTGTGGCTGAATTGGGCTTCGCAGTTGGGTTCTTGGATCTTGGTACAGAGAAGCTGCTGAGATTCTTGTAGGATTTTGTGGGCGTGTTGACCGGGTAAGGAGGAGATGATCGGATACCCGAATTATCACTGGTTCTTGTTCTTGTTGAGGTTGTGCTTGTGGTGGAGCTGCTGAGATTATTGCTGCTCCTCCTCCATCTCCAACTACTAGGGCTTTCTTGTTCAGATAAGGGCTTTGAAGATTTCTTCTTCTTGGAGGCGGCTTGACTTATGAGAGAGTTGAAGAAGCTAGCCAACTTCCCACCAGGGGAGCTTGGTTGTTTGTACTTCTTCTCTTTGGCTACTGATGACGTGGCTTGGGGTTGAGAGACGGAGTGTTGGCGGTGGTAGTGGACGTGGTGGTGGTGGTGGTAGTGGTGGCTGTCGGGGTATCTCATGGCCGGAATGTCAAGACTAACCCTCCCTTCTCTCCATCCTTGCCTATTACTAGTGTTGGCGCTACTATTACAATCATCCCTTATAGCCATCATCCCTAGCTCATGGAGCAAAGTGGTCCCACTAATGTTATGCCCTAAGCTGTCGTGGGTTGAGGAGAAGTAGCCCTTGGCGTTGAACACGTCGAGCTCGCCGGAGTCGTTCCTCCGGTGGCACGACTTTCTCCGGGTCTTGTCGCGGTCCGATGAGAGTCCTGCCACCGTTGACATGGCTTAGTTTGTTGGATGTGTTTTGGTTTATGTGTTGGAGGGCATGAGAAGGGAAATGATGGCAATGAATGGTGAGATTGTCCACTATATAACAATAAACTATTATTCAATCACCTTTTAGAAAGAAAAGAAAAATCATGTGTGGAACCCACTTCTCACTTATTGTGTGTGTGCACGAGAGTTAGACATGAAAAATAATTCTCATTTACATGAATTAGGTGAATATATCTAGAGTTAAATTTGTAAGGGTGTGCTTAGTAAAACCAAAGTCGGTTAATGTAATTAAGTTTGATCAACCACTCAAACTATAAGGCTAAATAAATGGACACTGTAAATATAAGGTGCTAAATAGTGTTTTTGTGATTGTTTCTGCAACCCCTTTTTCCTGTCTGACATACTTGAAGACCAACATCTAATTATGTATATCACATCATAATGCTTGTCACATCGGTATGATCCAACCAGCAATACTTTCAGTTTTAAAGCCCCCTTAATGTTCATTAGTTGGTGGGATTCGGTTAAAACTGTCATTAGTGGAGTGAAATTAACTTATGGTGTGCTAAAATTTACCATATAATGGAGAATTTTAATTGGCTATTGTCATATATATATATCATCCTAGAATTTGGTTCTAGTAAAACGGCTTCTTAGAGTAAAACGGAAGTACTATTAAGGGTCATTGAATTATAAATAAATGAATGATTGTGATTAAAAGTAATTTGGTGCATGTTTATATGGTGGAATTGAACACGCATGATTCCCATTAATTTAAGTATTTTTTTACCTAAATTATAAGAGATCCTACCCTTCCTTTTTTATTTTATTCTCTCCCTCCCAGTTAATATCGATCTAGATTGGAATCCTCTTCGACCTCGACTGAAATCGTCTTCAACTTCCGACTGGACACAGAGGAGGGCTTCAACACGCCGCCGGGCTTCAACACGCCGCCGCCGCCTTCGACCTCGACTGAATCGTCTTCAACTTCCGACTGGAATCGGCCACATAGGAGGGCTTCAACACGCCGTCGTCTTCAACTTTTCTCCCTCTATCAATTCATCCCCATCTTCACGTCATTCACCCATAAACTCATCTCGCTGAATTCCTTCTCGGAAATTTCAGCGACATCTCAGTTAAAACGCCATATCTTTTTATTTACAACTCCGAAAATTCTCCAATTTTGAGGGACGAAATTAGATTTCCAGATCTATCTCTGGGAGTTGGAATCACCTAATTCCGAGTCCATACGAAAGAGAACGAGCCAGTTGAAGTCACGCTAGATTTCTAGAAAGTTGCTGTCAATTCCTTCCCGAAAATCTCAGCGACCTCTCAGTTAAAATGCCATATCTTTTGATTTACAACTCAGAAAATTCTCCAATTTTGAGGGACGAAATTAGACTTCCAGATCTAACTATGGGAGTTGGAATCACCCAATTCCGAGTCCAGACGAAAGAGAATGAGCAAGTTGAAGTCACGCTAAATTTCTGGAAAGTTACTATCAATTCTTGCAGAAGTTGAAGTGCAATTCGATAGGGCACTCCGTGATATCTGAGTTGAAACTTTCAACATCAAAGGAGAATCATGAATGTAAGTTCTTACTACTCTGAAGAAGGTGTTATTGTGTTTAATTGACAGCTTATTCTAGGAAGTTTCAGTTTTGATGTTTTGGGGTATTGTTTGTAATTAATATTCAAATTGTTTAATGTGATATTCATACAAATGCTTTTGATATTCATATTGGATGTAGGTCTCATGCATTGAATATTTGATATTTATGATGTGATATTCACCTAAACTTTGAATAATTATCATGTGCGAATTAAACTCTGAATATTGACACTGTTTTTATGAATATCGACTACTTACTTGTATGACTATGTGTACAAAATATGTGAATATCATCACATATGGAATGAATATCGCTATTATAGTATTCAAATTGCTTGTTGATGGTGTTGTTTGTACTGTTTGCAATTGATATTCAAATTGTTTGATGTGATATTCACTATAATGTTGTTCATATTCAGGAGGTTTTATGCGTTGAATAATTGATATTCAAATTTTATGATGTGATATTCAATATAATGTTGTTGATATTCATTATAATAATGTTCATATTCAGGTTGATCGAACGACTGTACGACCCAAAATCGACGCGACAATATCATTGGTAAACCTTACCGCCATGAATCAAAGCTTCGAAGATATTGGGTGGTGATATTCGTGTAGTTAGTTGATGGCATTCATGTACTTGAGTGACTATATTAATGTAATTGGGTGGTGAGCGATATTCACAAAATGAGTAGTGATATTCATAAATTGAGTGGTGATATTTGTGTAAGTAAATTTGATATTCATGTGATTAATTGAGATATTTATGTAACTTAGTGTGATATTCATATTATCAAGTGGTGAAATTCATGATTTAAGTGATGATATTCACATTTTTAAGATATTAAATCTTCACTTATTAAATAGAAATCGATATTCAAACAAACATAAATGATATTCATTAACAAATGATTGATATTCGTGAACATATTAACGATATTCACGAACGTTTAGAAATGTTCTTCCTATTTAAATTTTTAATATTTGAATGAGAGCAAAATCGATTAGGAAAGAGAATATTGTATTATTTTCTCTATCCTGTAACAACCAAAATTAATTATTTCTTATTAATAATATCCTTATTAGGTTAGATTTGGTGGTTATGTCTCTACCATATATCTCCTATAACCCATTAATCAAACCATCCATCAACATCAATCCGACGCTCCAGATTAGTACTTCCGTTTAACCACAATTTCCGTTTTACCGGAACGTGTCTCTATCATCCTATAATGCATCTATGAAAGTTTACTACTTCTGTGGACTTCCGTAATCTGTAATTGTCACCACATCGTCTCTCACCTATACATACCCATTTCAATTTATGAATTAAATTGTTTAAATGATATGAATAAGTGCATATAGAACTAGTTGCAAACTTAAAAACAGCAACAAACTAAAAATAAAAAAAAAGGCAAAAAGAATTGGCCCATGCAGGTCTCGAACCTGCGACCTTCGCGTTATTAGCACGACGCTCTAACCAACTGAGCTAATAGGCCGGAGTTTGTTCATTATTTTCGTTGTAAGATACTGTACGATAAATTAAAATTGGTATTGGGCCAAACTGTTACTGAGCCCAAAAGAAGTGAATATATAGCCCATAGATGTGATGATTTCGCATTGCCTATCCAGAGTTGTTCACCACGTGTCCAGTGGCCCGACGCTCTTCGAATCCAAATGGTTGAGTGGTGGACAAAGCGACACGCATGAACCCTAAGTCTGCGCAGACTACATTTTAGGTTTGGCATTAGAGGCTATTTCGACTTTTAACCACCGTGACGTCTTAATAACCGCATGGCAATGCCGTGCATGCAATGCAATTAACCGCAAGGTATATATAACAATAAATAAATAAATTAATTAATTAATCAACGTACAACAACTCTATACTTCTTTTACTTTCCTTTATTCCTCCTAGGAATTAATTGTTTGAATTGTTGTATGATTGTATCTCATAACTTTCTCTTCCAACCCATTGTATTAATGTATTTGGAAGGGATTTCCTCCTTCTTGCTCCTTCCTCTCTCTCTAGAAAAGCTCAAGAAGTTAGTATTTTTTTTCCTGAATGAAAAAAGTAATACGGGAGAGGAGGAGTTGAATTCTGATACTTGGGAACCGAAGAGGATGATATCTCACAACCTTGGCATCCGTATAGGTAACAATTTTACTTCTTCAAGTTTCTTGAATTATATTTTTCTGAATGAGGGTTTGCTTTTCCTGGTTCTGATTGAGATGGGTTATTTTTTAATGGTCTGGTCGCCCTCTTTCCCGTTACAAAATCTGATTTTTCCATGTATATATGCTGGTATTTGGGCCTTAATTCGACATCATATAGCTAGGAGATCGATGGGTATCAGATTTATATAATCACTCGACAGTAATTAGCATGTGGGTATGTAAACCCTAACCCTAATTTAGTAAAACATGTTTGTATTAAAAGGTGTATGTGATGGCTGTCAAGAACTCAAAGTCGGAGCATATATGTACTAATTCTTCCTTAAAATTGAAATTTATGAATTTGCACATTTTTCATTCTCTCTTGATTAAGAGACAAACAAATTAATTATGTGCTTCAGATATATATATTGGATCTGTATATAACAATAAAGTACTCTATACTTCCTTTTCTATTTGCTTCAATTCAGCAGATTAGGTTGCCAACAGCAGTTGTCAGAAAGGAAAGATCTTGGCTTGTTAAGCTACTCAACACATTACATTAATTAACAGCTACAAATGTCATGATTTAAGCTGTGCAATTCTATGATTCACCGTTCAAAAAGATTTAAGAGAAAAATTTATCTGTTTGTAAGGTTTTCAGCTGCAAAGTTTGTTGCAGGAACCTACTAATTGGGGACCTTTTGTATGTGCAACTGAGGTTCAAAATATACATTTTGAGCACATTAAGGCATAAAATTAGACCCATGTTTGTTATATAGATTGAGCTGGTTTTATTTTGGTTACATTTATTCCTATATATATTAGACTCAATGTTCATACAGCACAAATAAGGTGATCAAAGACTGTTACCAAAACCCTAGTGCATATGTCCTTTTAGCTTACATTGTGGTTTTTGGAGTAATTATCACAAAATTCCTGTGCAAATGTCTTTTGCCTTTCTACGCTATTGTTAATTGAGAACTCTTGCTATGAATTAACAAGGTGGTCCTCATTTTCACTTTGCCAATGGTTCAAATCCAACTTACATTGATATTTGCTGTTGGTCTATCTCCTTCCCAAGAGCATAAGCAACTAAGCAAGCCCTAATTTTAGTATCATATACTATTCTGAACTTACATTTTTCAATTCAGATCTGGCTAGACACTTCTGGAGATGACGCACAACATGATTAGGTTTAGTATCAGAGTTTTTGTTGAACACTTGCTTTATCTTTTGGTTGACTGGCTAACTGATTTCAACAAACCTCTGAAGTGCAATACAAGCCATTGGATTATCCCTGAGCCACAAAAAGAATCTGCCTAATATTGTTGCACTCGGCAACTGAATTAGAGGCTGGAGCTTGTGATAAGTATTCATTGAAGCTTTGGAATGCAACAAAAGTCACCTCTTTTTTTGTATCACTAATGCAAATCCATGTAATTCTACTACAGCACAAGTCATAGCTGATTATACATGACATGTAATTTGTAAGGTTTGTCATCTGGGTTAGGGCAAATACTTAGAAGAGATGCTCATAAATTGTTGGCAACAAAAGGCTATGGGAAGCGGAGTGTGATGGGGTTAGACAAAGGAAAGAAACAAAAGCGATAAAGAAGAAAAGGATGGGGAAGGAGTAAAGAGTGGTGATACTGATACACAAGTTGCATTAGATTTAATTTAGTCCCACTCTGCAAGGATTTTGACATTGGTGGGGGAATCCAACTGTCGGCAGATGGAAATCATTTTCTGAGGGGAAGGAAATTCAAGCACAAGTTTTTAATTTGTTGGAAAGGGAATAATGAAAACTCCATCTTTGTGGAGGAAAATGGAGGATCCATATATATATATATATATATATATATATATATATATATATATGCTCTATCCACTTCTCGTCACCTTTGTTTGCACAAAATCTCAATCGGCCTTAAAAAGATGAAAAATTTTCTCTTTATTGATTCTTAATTCCTCGAATTATTGTACGGGTTTCAACATGCTCACATGATCGAGATCAAGCAACAAATTTGGATGAAATTAACCATTTGAGATATTTCTAAAATGAAAGATGATTGCATGTACGTACAACTTTCAATTCAAATCTTACGACCCAGTTTTTTGCGTTACCCTTTGGTATACTGCAGGCTAACGTGTTTGACAGTTCATCTGCTAGATTCTTAGTACTTGTGCCAAACTGAAACAATAAGTATTTAGGTCAAATTTAATTAACCCCCTCTAATTAAATTATTTGATTATTCTGTATTTTTTTTAGTGAACTCTCTTCTTCTTATGTTTACACTGGGGACAAACTCTTCATGAACGTGTGTATCATGGATGCATGTTTTAATTACATTATGAAGGGACGAATTTGTTGCTTGGAGATTGATATTGATATTCTAGGTTAACACAGACTGTGACTTCAAATTTTTTATTAAGAGTTTTTAAAGAATGAAAATGACACATAGAGAAGGTATATGAAATAAGTATGAAAGTATAAATCTAAATTATATAATAAAATAGATTGATAGTATAAGAAATAGGGAGGGAAAATAACAGTAAGCTAGGCTGAGCAGAAGCCATGGGAGACCGAGAGCTACTTCTCTCATTATACACACCCTAATGCAGTAAAAGTCCGTACGACTCAAACCTATATCAACCAATCAGAGGCCGACAGCACACCAACTCTGCAAAACCTACCTGGATACCCTTTCCTAAAACCAGTAATTCTCAAAACCCCACAACTTACTCCACTTTCTAAAAAAAACAAAAAAAAACTATTATAACAACAATTTTTTTCATTTGCATTATTTCGTACGAGTACCATAATATCCATTCTGAGCAATTCTGTAAGACTGCAACGTCACTTTGAGAAACCCTTGGAAAAAAAAAGATGAAATCAAGCACAAGATATTTTAATTCGTGGCTGCAGCAAAAGGAGAACAGTACCATGTAACAAAATTCATCACTTTCTTTCTTGTTATATTTTTTTTTTACTAAAGTTATCATCACAATGGGGGGTTATTTTATTTTTCCTAGTTTTTGTAACTTTATGGATGTTGATATAAATGCTAAGTTGGGTTTCTTGTTTTAGGCACACAACTACAAACACACACAAGAGAAAGAGAAAAAGGAAGAAAATATCAGAATGGGAAGAGGAAGAGTGCAGCTGAAGAGGATAGAGAACAAAATAAACAGGCAAGTCACCTTCTCAAAGAGGAGAGGAGGCCTTGTTAAGAAAGCACATGAAATCTCTGTTCTATGTGATGCTGAAGTTGCCCTTATTGTCTTCTCCAATAGGGGTAAACTCTTTGAGTATTCCACTGATTCCTGGTAAAATTCCCTCTTATATATATATAGATATCAATTTCTCTTACATATATATGTATATTTGAAGCTCCGATCCAAAGTGTTTAATCTGTTACATATATGTTTCCCTGCCCTCCATTCTTCTTATGTGTTTTCATGTTTGCTTTGTTTTGGGGCTTCTAACTGCACGTGGATTTCCACTGCTCTTTGGTTAGGTTTTATTTTACTATTTGTTTGCTAAGAGTGCAAGTTCAGATGCTAGCTACAAAAGGGAAAGTTACTCATAAAATCTAATATCAGTAAAGACCAACCTAATTTATCTATTTGCAGTAGCTGAAATGGTTCTTCGTCTTCTTTTTTTAATATTATTATTGGAAAAAGTGAAAATTTGACATGGCCCGGTTAGAGCAACTCCAAAAGTTCAAAAATACCATATTTGTGTTATTGTGTATGAGCTGATAACAAAATACTAGTTTAATTGTTGGTTGATGTTATATATAATTGTCTTTTTATCTGAAGAGTTGTATAGATCTGGCAGATTTCAGTTCTCCCCCTCTCTTCGTCCTCCATCTTTATTAATAACATGAGGGTTTTGAGGATTAAGCATCCCATTATATAGATCTTAATTTAATTGTCATACCCATAAAGATCAAGACAGTTGATTATCTGACATATGAATCTGATTTTAATTACAAGAAATTTATGCAGTTTCTTTGTAAAATGTTTTTCCCCATTCTGTTTGAACAATTTTTTTTGATTAGGGTATGTTGCCTAGCCTTTGTTGTCAACTTGAACTAATACCTATTCCCTAGTAAGTATAACTTGCTAATTAAAACCAATCAATTAGCCACCCTTGTATACAAAACAGATTCTAGCTAATTATTCTATGTTTATTTTTTCTAGCTTATGCTTTTAAACTTTATTTACCCTAGTTAACATCTTCTCTTCCACAAATTTACTCTTCTTCTTGACATTTTAACAGCATGGAGAAGATCCTGGAAAGGTATGAAAGGTATTCATATGCAGAAAGACAACTAACTTCAAATGACGCTGAGCAGGTACAGGTAAAAAATGTTAATCGATTAATTAAACCATTCTAAAAATCATCTATAAATAGTACTTTTATTGTATGTTCATATTGCTGCTATATAATTTGCATTGAAGCTTAATTGGTCAAATTTGTGCTGCAATCAGGCACATTGGACGTTTGATTATGCCAAACTCAAGGCCAAGATTGAACTCTTGCAAAGAAACCACAGGTTCCAACTCTTAATAAGTTTGATTTTTCATCACTCAAATAGTTATATGGGTACCAAAAATATATTTGATTTCACATCAGTGATGATGATAACAAAATCTTTGTTACATTTAAACTATGGTTTAGGCACTACATGGGACAAGATTTGGACACACTGAGCATGAAAGAGATCCATAGTTTGGAGCAGCAGCTTGATATTGCTCTCAAGCATATCCGATCACGCAAAGTATTTCCTTACTTTTTTTTCTCTTCCAATTTCTTATGTGTGGTTAGTTAAATTCATGTCTGTTTCTTTGCAGAACCAGCTCATGCATGATTCTATCTCTGAAATGCAGAAGAAAGTAAGTTTCCAGTGTGCTACATAGATATATATATATATATATATATATGAAGTTGTATAGTTGTAGTCTTGAATCTTGTTAATTGGCTTGTATCAGGAGAAGGCAGTGCAGGAGCAAAACAACATGCTGGTCAAGAAGGTTAATTTATGAGCTTACTTTTTGTGTGGGTCCAATTAATAAAAAACAAACAATTGAAACATGGTTATATATATTAATAATGCTGACAAATACCCAGATCAAGGAGAGGGAGAGGTCAATTGCTCAAGAAGTGCAGTGGCAGCAGCAAAATCAGCACAATCCTCATGATCATGATCCATCAAACTTCCTACTCTCCTCAACTCTTCCCTCTCTCAACATCGGGTAATTATTATATTGAAAAGGATCATAGATTTTTTTATGTGTGTAATTGATCGACATTGTAATGTTGATGGTGATGCAGATGCTCATACCAGGGAGAAATGGCAGGGGAAGTGAGGAGGGCGAGTGACCTGGATCTGACACTCGAGCCTCTATACTCATGTCACCTTGGATGCTTTGGCACATGAGCTTCAACTGATTGATCTGAATAAACCCAAGCCAAGCCCTCTTTCGTATGTTTGCTTTAACTAATGAGTATGTGATTGAAAAAGACTTAGTACGTTAATTTCTTGTATTTTTCTACCTACGTTTGCTTGTTCTAAGAAGATGGAACCTGGGAATTGAAAAAGGCCATAAATTCCAGGCTGTCAGCCATGGATTCGCGCTATGTACTTATGATGTTAGAACATATGTTTGTTGTATGGATCTTGTGTTGTGTATTCTGGATTTATATAGCTCAATGCTGATTTGTGATTTGGAACTGCGCGCAAGTGTTAGAGTTCATGGCATAAACTAGCTAGTTAGTATGCTACAATCTTCTACCAAGTTCTAGCTTACATAACATACCTAGTGAATAGTGACTAGTTTTGTTTGGCCAAGTAAGGTTTGAAACAATCATTACTTCAGCCTTGGTGGAGTCAAGTCTAAGAAATCTAAAAAGAAAATTTTCTAGGCAGAGCACTAGAATAGAAAGGCTTGGTAAAAAAGCACTTCTATATATAATGGAAAGCTGCATACCTATTTTTTTAACGTATACCCTTACAATATAGGTTAAGCATACTCATAATTGAAATATTTGCTAGATATCACTAATTTAAATATTTTAATTTATTTTATAAAAGAGGTAATCTTATAAAACTTAGTGACATTCAAGAGAATAGTATAGGTAAGGAAGGTATTTAACTTAAAAAAGTAATAGAGGCTAGAAAGTAATTTCAGGGGACAAGCTCAGCATCCCACTGATACTTTTTGGACCCACACCCACCACCGGCCACCACACGTGAAATGAGCAACACAATTAGAACGAAGAAATTGGAGATTAATTAAGTGGACAGAAATTTGATGAATCAAGTATTAGCTACCCTAAAAGTCTACCTGGCAAGATGTCTGCTATATGGATTAGCTAGCAAAACAGCTCTGCCCGAGTTCGGCTTCTTCTGCCCACACAATGCATTATAGAAACTTGGGCCGGGCCCAATTTCACGGCCCATATATCTAACTTAAGCCTGTCCTTTGTAGACACTACTGAGAATACAAGTAGCAATCCATATTCATATTCATCAAAAAAATAAATGTTTGAACCATGCATCATTGCATTTCTACTTTCTAGGCACTGAAACTACATCTTACAAAGTTAAACAAACCTTGTTTCAGTATATTGATTTCTGATATAAAAGTATAAAAACTTTATAGTATAAAATGTTACATAAACAATAGACTCTGGAAAGTTATATGGTTCTGGCTGAAAGCTAACGTGCTCAAACTCTAAACTTTGAGTTGAAAGACCACTGTTAATTGCTAATCTGTAATTTTCCAGTGTAAATTCACAATCTAGCTCAAATCTGTTGGATTGATGGGTTGGGTTTAGTTGCTTCATAAAACATAAATCTAGACAGGATATTTGGACTGTGGTTTTGAAATTTGCAAATGGAAATTAACAGTCAGTCAATGCTCTGTAATCTGTATCAGGCTGATTATAAATGAATTTCATCCAACAAAAAAAACTAGCTATAAGAAAACTTGAACTCTTGATCTCTCTATTAATCCATCACCAAATGAATATTTTACATCCCATGTTCAGTTAAGTACAATAAAATTTGTTCTGACCAAAAAAAGAAAGAAAAACAAGCTAGTACTGATCAGTGATCATAATCTTACTACCTAAAAGTCTAAAACTAATGAGATTTGGCCGAATTTTCATTGCGGATGTAAGCTGAAGATTCAGCAAACTTAGAAGGAGATACAAGTGGGGAAAGAAGAGGAATTGGGTCTTTATTCTGATACAAAGAATTAACCAAAGACGACGAAACTGAAGCTGAAGACGAAGAAAGATTATCTCTAAGAAATGCCATGGCCTTCGGAGTGACGTCACTCTTGAACGACACCGATTGCTTGAGCTGGAGTGGACGAGGAGCTTTTCTCTGAAGCCTGCTGCAAAGGATCCTCCTGGGAACGTACTCGTCCTTGGGAACCGACACTTGGAATCCCGGAAACTGCGAATCTGAATCTGCCATAACCCCTGCTGAAAAACCAAGTGTTTTGAGTTCTTGGGGATTTACTTCATCTGACTTTTATGGTGTTGCAGCGTAGTGCAATTGAGTGCCATGTGATTCATCAATCACCACTTGATAATGTGTGTGTGGGGCCGAGACGGATCGCTGAGATTGCGCCACGTCAGATCAGAGCGTTATGAAGTAACATCCAGCAAGAAGTTGCAAGTCATTTCTTGATTTGGTAGGATAAGTATTGAGGTCATTTCTTGAATGTGAGGGAGGATGGGGCTTTCTACGGTGCTCTGTGATTTTTAATGCAGTGTAATTAAAATCTTATCTCTTCATGTGCAGAAAGGAATCCCAGTTTAAAAAAAACTGCATAACCCACATTGTATTCAGTGACAGATTCTTCAGGAAGCACATGATCACCCTCATTTTTTTTGCCCTTTATGTTCATCTTTTAGATATGCATTGATTCACTCCCCTTTTATAGGCTTTTACCATGTGGCAGACTAAACTGACATAATTATCTTTTAAACCCAAAAATTGGCAGCAATCAATCAGGTTGATTAGCCATGGACCATTTACTGATCTTTTAACAATTGGAACTTGTTTTGCAAAGTAATTAAGGACACCTACAGATGTAAAGCAGCCAGTCTGGATCCAGCACATTTGCAGGCCACACTAATCTTTGGTCTTTGTTATGACAATTTCAGTCTTCGTAACAAAATCTATGTGCCACTTCACAGGATGGATTTGGTGTTGACAGCAGAAATGGCATTTTCAGATACAGCTGTATAGTCAAATTATGGAAAGAAAAGGCTTTGCAATAACATTAACATCTTGTGGTGGTGGTGGGTTTGCACCAGCACATGATACAACAATATAAGAGGGATAGAAAGTAATGGCCATCTCTCATAATTCAGGCAGAAAAGGTAAGTTTTTTTTTTTACCAGGGAATTTTACTGTTAGTGGACAGCATCATTTAAAATAAAGAGACTGGTAGTCTCAACAAACAAGATTTGCCCTATCATCTTCTACCCTTCACAGATCATATGAATAATTAAATGACCATTGCAGCATCTCTGGCAAGACTTTAGGATAATGGATTCACATTACACTCAAATCTGAAATCACCTTCTTGGATTAGGGTTTGAATGTTTGATTTCAAAGGATCAGTTTTAATACTCCAGACACAAGAAAAGTCGGCTGATTTTACAAGCAGTCACCCTCTTGGGACCCTCCAAGATGGCAATCTTTGGGCGGTGGAATGGTCAACGTTAGGTAGCTTTGTAGCTTCACAAGCTAAATACAATTCTGCTAGTTTTAACTGTGTAATTAAACACAATCTTTAACACAAAAATAAATAAATTATTGCCAAAACATTTGGTAATGAAAACAAAATAAATAAATCAATATGCAAGTAGTAGAAAGGTTGATTGGATTAGCAAATCAACTACTATATACACTTTACTAGCAGACACTTGGAAACTTTCATGGCCCATGACATAAACTCGGACCAAACTTTCTCTTCTGTCTATTCCCATGGCGCCAACCGAGCATTGGATCCATCATCCATGTGATAATACAATCACTTGTTCTTAAGCATTTGCTGCCGCTACATATATCTCTAGAAGCTGATAGCTGTTGAATATTTCTAACTCTAAATTCAAACTCCTGGTATGAGGCTAGACCTGTAGTTTAAGCTTGTAGTGATGGTGGTTGGTGGCTTCCAATATACAAAGGGGAGGGTAGCAAGATATGGATGATTTGATTTGCTCAAGAGTAAGACCTAATCAAACTGAAATTAACAAAAGATCTTGACTTAAAGAGACCCCCAAAGAGGAACCTGGATTGTGATTCTGGAGGGCTTTGTTTCTCCTCTTGTTGTGTGCCCTTCACTTTGAGGATTGTTTGGCCGATGACCTGTCGAATAGACTCGATTGTCTTGGCATCCACTGCATACCCAGATGCATCACATACATAGAAAGTGTTAACAGCCTTGCCACCTTTGGTTGCCACCTCAGCACGGCTGACGGAGAGGCCGTATTCTCTGAAGATTCTAGTGACATCAGACAATAGACCAACTCTGTCTGTTGTGCAAAGCTCCAGCTTCAAGCCCTGAGCAATACAATTCAATTCAATTACATACTAATTGTATGAACACCTTACAAAGGAATCAAACATAAATGTATATATATATATATACCTCAGAGACTCTTCTCAATATTGCTGCTTCAAGACAATGAATCACCCTTTGCCTCTGTACATCTGATTTAACAGGGGATCCATCAACATGCCTAATGTAGTACTCCTACAAAGCCAATCAGATTATAAGCAATTCAATTCACCATTACAAATCTGAAATGTATTGACAAACGTGGTGTACCTGAATCGCTTCAGAGCCTTCGGCATCCACACTTCCATGGAAAACGACGTACTGCATATCTGTCAACGTGCAAACGGTATCAAAGAGAAGCTTAGGCCTATCCTTGCACCGGACGGTGACCACAGAGTAGTCCTTGTCATACCAATTGTCAACACTGACATTCGGTCTTTGGACCGCGTCCAAGTCTTCCTCATCCACAAGTTCGTGATCCCCGTCAGCAAACATCATTTGGTGAAGCCTCCTCTCCTTGTGGGTCCCGCTACACGACACCACAGTCTTGGCCTTCCTGGAACTGTTGCTTCCCCTCAAGACATTGCAGAGAAGCTCCTTAATCCTGGCTAGCTTCTCTGGATTATCAATGGCCAAACCCGTCTCCTGATCGGTTATGTGCATCACAGCTGCAGCCCGGGTCTTGTGGGTCCAAACCTCGGCATTGACCACATTGCAACCCAGGTGAGCTAGCACAGCACTTAGCTCAGAGAGGAGACCAGGCCGGTCCCTTCCAATGAGCTCAATCGACGTGTAGTCTGCTGACATCGACTGGAGTCCGACAGATCTGTTCATGGAAGATGAATCTGGTCCCAGAGACTGACAATACAGATAAGAAGAAACCCATCAGCAAAACTGCATCAAAAGGAACTCATTAATGAGAGGTGAAATTTTGGTGTATACCTTATGGATGTAATCAATTACATCTTCATCAGTAATTTTGTTCCCTTCTTGATCAGTAACATTGAATACTGGTTTTGGGAAAAGGGGAAATAATGTTCAGCAACAAATTAAAATTAGAGTAAGACTGCCAAAAAATAGTGCAGGAATTTAAGTATACCCACCATCCATAAACCAGCCACCATCTGAAGATATGTAAGCTTTTCTTATGGTGAGGTTAAGATCAGTAAGAATTTGCACAACTTCAAGGAGTATGCCATGTCTGTTTGCACTGTCCACCTATAAATAACAAAATAAATTCAACACCACAAGTACAGAAGCATCAAAATATTAAAGCAAGGGGACTATATATCTTGGTACCTGTATAACTGTTGCATTTTTGCAGGTTTCATTATCAATCACCACTCTAAGGACAAGAATAAAGCAAAGGCAAATGTATAAGGATAAGCCCAACAAGAGAAATGGATGATTTAGATATGTTTATTAGTTACCTTGGAGGATTCATTCTTCTGATAAGCTTCTCATATTCATCATCAATGTCCTGAGAAAAGCTCATGCTCATATTCATACTCCCTCCAGAAGAAGCTAGTTTGGCAGGAGTTGGTTCAGCACAGTAATCTATCCAACAAGAAACAAACCCCCAAAGAAAACCATAAGAAACATCGATCTCTGTACAGCTCAAGAAGATTTAAAAAGAGGACTCGAATAACATAATACCAAGTTACAAACACGATGAATAAAACCAGCAAGGAGAAGCGCAGATACCATAGAAGACACCAGATTCGGGGAATCCGGACTTTCCAATTAAAAATCACAGAAACCAAATCAACAATTTTTTCCAGTACAATCACCAAATCCCATAAAATTAAAACAGAGAATCAGAAAGCAACGCCTCCCTGAATAGAAATTAGTACCCAAGGAAATTAAATGGCAAGTTAGAATTGCTCCCAAAATCCATGTGTGTTAACGATTACCAACCACCACGGTTGGCACCAGAAACAAATTCGCGAAGATGAAGCCGAAAAAGCGGAGGTTGAAACCGGGGAATCTCTAATTAGAGAGAAGGAATGAAAATGGAGACTTACCCATTATAATTCTCTGCTCCAATTTTCTTTCTCTCCCTCTTCAAGTGCAACTACAGAATGACAGGCGACACGATCCACCAAACAGACTGAGGAAATTGGGTTTGTATTAATTATATATATGGGTGAAAGATAGTCGAAAAAAAAGAAGAAATAAAAATACCAAATAACATAATGGAAAAAGAAGAGTCCTCTTCTTCCTCCGGACTCCTCCCTTTCCCTAGCATATAATAACCTGAGTTCTTTACGTGGGACCCACTTTCCATGTCCAAATATTTCGCCAGAGAGAGCTGAAACTTACAATTAATAAAGGAATTTACTTAAAATAGAAGCGATAAAAAATTGGAGGAGGAGGGGAAGAGGGGGAGGAGAAAGATTTCAGGTTTATGCCAATATCGGATTTCCAAACTACCCAAATACGGCGTATTCTAGCAACAAGCCGGCTGGGGCTCCTGGGAGGATGCGAAGTGTGATCTGTATTGCTGTGTAACTGTATGCGAGGGCGTTGGCTAAAATGCGCTTTTGGGATTCTTTACTTTCTACTGGTTATAGCCGCCACGTGGCCGATAATTACAATAGGTCATAAATATCCAAGTTCATCCAGTGTATAATGGACGGCTGTGTTTTTTAAGGACCTTCAAAAAAATCGCTCTTTACGTTTTAAAAAATGTCATCTTAATTTTAATATTTTGTTATTGTTATTCTAAAGTTAATAATGCTTTTTTGACGAGTTTATTGAAAACTATACATGTTATTTCTTTTTATGTAATTTTTTTTATTTATTACCTAGAAATAAAATAGATGATTAATAGATTATAAATTTTAAAAGACGTTTGTAATAATATTTAGTATTTTAACAGTTGTATCAAAAGTTAAAATAACATGTATAACTGAACATAGGAACATAAAATGTATTTAATTTTATTAATTTTTTATTTAAATTTGTATGATGGAAGTATAATAATAAAAAAAAAAAGTATATAGATAAAAAAAAATGCGGAGTATATAGAAAAGAACAAGAGTAAATTAAATAAATTTACATAACAAATAAATATTGTAATATTACAGTATTGTATTCGAGGTTAGATGAATCCAAGGGGGAGTATTCATAAAAATTAAAATATTAATAAAAGTAAATGCCACGGCGTGGAGGCGGTGCGGTGCGGGTGCACACATGCTTGTCCCGGCCAACATGCTCCCATGTCTTCATCCCAATTTATTAATACTAACAATACCAATTAATTAACCTTCTTCATTAATTAATTAATTAAACGTATTCAATTCAGATACTTCATCCTGGCCTTTAACTCACTTGACTCTAACTAAGGGCCACGTCATTAATAATCAATAAGTATACAATTTTGAACTCTTGAGTACGTACGTATATGGATGTAAGAAAATTAGGGGAACGTGAACTTAACTAAGATGTGAAAGGCTGCGGAGAGAGATATGTATAAGAGTGGAAGTGATGTGGGGATCACGTTAAGTTGAAAGTTGCATGTTTTTGCATTTACCACTCATAACGCAATTAAATACTTTCTTTTAATCGGGTGTGCAAGTAGGCCACGTTGTTTTGGACTCCGTCCTTTCTAAATCCTAAATCTTAAAACTATATACTATAAACTTTAAACTTTAAATCTTAAATTATAAGCCTTAAACATTAATTATTAACTCTAATTTAAGGTTTAAAATATAAATAAGCAAATAAAATTTAAAAAGTGCATAAGTAGGGTGCATAAAATTTGATGTGTTTTGTTTTGGTGTTCGGAACGGGTAACTATACGTAGAGGTATTCAACGGTTTCTTTGAATCGTATAACCGGCGGTTCTGGAACCGTCCAAAATCGTCTGAAATCGTAACCGAACCGAAATCGTAACCGACTAAAATCGTTTGAGGCCGGTTTCGGTTCATGATTTCATAGAATCGTAGAACCGGCGGTTTCAAACCGTTTCAGAACCGCCAATTTCAAACCTATTAGCTAAGTGAATTTCCATAATAAAGGTAAGAGGATTACGTGAGTTTTGATTTCTCTAACCCGGAGAAAACACATAAGCAATTTAATTATATTCAAATCCTTTATTTTTTTATTTTTTTTCTTATAATTTTGTATAAAGACAAATACTTATTATATTTTTAGGTTTAAGAATATATTTTATAATTAAAATATAAAAATTAAATGATTAATATTAATATTAATATTTTTTTATATTCAACTTTTTTTTTGGATATTTTTTATAAAAAAATATTAATTTTTATCCGGTTTAAAATCGACCGGAACCGCAACCGACAAAACCAGACTTGTTCGATTCCGGTTCATGATTTTTTGGAACCGGAACCGGCGGTTCCAGAACCGTGAACATCTCTAGGTGTACGTACTTAGGTGAGTAATTGGGGGTCGGAAGGTAATTAAAGGGAAGAGGCAGGGGCTAATCTATAATTATGGCTGTAATGGTGCAGTCGTGCAGGTGTAGGCTGGAAAAGCCTGCAACCGCAAGTAGAGGATCCGGAAGCTGATTCCTAGCTTAGCTCGCCAAATTAACTAATAACCTTCCTTTGATTCCCTCCAAGAGCCGAAACCGGTTTTTTTTAGCCCCGGCCCATCTACCTACTCTTTCTTTAATTGATTTCTTTTTATAGACATAGATATAAATATTAATTTGGCGAGCTATGGGGTCTATTAAGATATGTCCAAAGACGAGTCAAATCAGTAAGGATACTTCTAAGGCGAGGAATTAGTCAATAAAATATTACGTTAATTAACTCTTATCAAGTGTCACTCAAAGTCGTGCGACGACATGTCATAACTAAATCAGCCCTTTGGTTTTGGTAGGGTTAAGTATAAATTAAGTCTGCTCATCACATGCATGTAATCCCCTTACAAATATTTTCAATATAAATTTTTAATGTAAAATTATAAATATATGTTAACTCATCAAAACGAGAATAAAATCTTATCATGTATTAAAATAATTAAGATAACATTGTAATAAGAACACTTTCATCTGTCATTTCCTGATTCGATATGATAAATATATCATAAAACGTGTAGCGAGAATGACAAGAATCAAACTCATGACTTCACACTGAAAATTTAACCCCTTTACTATTGGCTATATTTCAGTTAGTTATATTTCCCTAAGTCATGTTATATGACAGTGTTGTTAATCTTATTAATGTTATATTTAGGAGTCAAGAACTGTTAGAATATTAAGCAATATTTGTAGTTGTTTGGACCAAGTTTGTAGGCGACAGTTATGCCTTTCTGGTGCAGTATAAATAAGCTGTATACAGAAGTTATGAAGTATGGTTTTTCAGTCCAAATTCTCTCTATTTTACAACAAATGGTATCAGAGCGGTTTTTGGCTAGAAACTGAGATCAAGATCGAGTGTTCTTGGAAGGGAAACACATAAAGTAATCACGGAAATCCTGTTGGGTGAGAGTGCACACAAAGGATTGAGGGAAGATTACAAGAGAGTGAGTGTTTTTCAAAGGAAATCATGGGAGATATAAGCTTTGCGAAGGCCTACATTCCCACTTTCGATGGTGACTATGATCACTAGAGTCTCTTGATGGAGAACCTACTGCACTCTAAGGAATACTGGGTGGTGGTGAAGGATGGCTTCAAGGAACCGGCTGCAGGAGCAACCCTAACCGCTGAACAGACCAAGGCTCTAGAGGAATTAAGGTTAAAGGATTTTAAGGCTAAGAATTATCTTTTCAGTAGCATAGATAAGACTATCCTTAAAACCATAACTCAGAAGGGAACTGCCAAAGAACTTTGGGACTCTATGAAAACAAAGTTTCAAGGTAGTGCTAGGATTAAGAGAGCACAACTCCAAGCACTAAGGAGAGAGTTTGAAGTGCTAGAGATGAAAGAGAATGAGTCAGTTAATGACTATTTCGGGAGAATTATGGTAGTGGCTAACACTATGAGAAACTGTGGGGATACAGTTGAGGAAGTTAAGATTGTTGAGAAGATTTTAAGAACCTTGAGTGACAGGTTCAACTATGTTGTATGCTCGATTGAGGAGTCTAAAGATATTGATGCACTGACTGTGGATGAGCTACAAAGCTCTTTACTTGTGCATGAGCAGAAACTTGTCAGGAAGTCTGCCACAGACGATCAAGCCCTGCGAGTCGGAGTTGATCAAGGCAGAGGAAGGAGTAGAGGTCATGGAAATTCACAAGGCAGAGGCAGGGGCCGTAGCAGGTCTTGGAGTAAAGACACTGTGGAGTGTTATAACTGCCACAAATTGGGACACTACAAGAATGAATGTCCAGAGTGGTCTCAACAAGCTCATTATGCCTCAAACAATGGTGACTTCAATGAGGAAGTGTTGCTTATGGCTGTTGCAAACTCGGATGCTCTTCAGGAATCCTGGTGGTTCTTAGATTCAGGCTGCAACAATCACATGACAGGGAGTAAGCATTGGTTCACACATCTTGACAGTTCTTTTGCCTGCAGTGTTAAGTTGGGAAATGGTATGAAACTGAATGTGGTAGGGAAGGGGAGCATCAAAGTTCAAATAGATGGTACTATGGTAGTTATACAAGATGTATACTTTGTCCCAGGATTACAGAATAATTTACTGAGCATAGGACAAATGCAAGAAAAAGATTTGGCTATTTTGTTCAAACAAGGCATGTGTAAGGTGTACCATGATGAGAAGGGTCTTTTGTTTGAGACAAAGATAAAGGCAAACAAGATGTTTGTGTTTCATGCAGTTTCTCTAGGTGATCAAAAGTTTAACTCTCATTGTGTCATGTTGTCCAGAACTGACAGAGATGATGTTGAGTTGTGGCATAGGAGGTTTGGACATCTCAATTATCAAGGTCTAAGGAAGCTTCAACAGAAGGAGGTGGTCAAAGGCTTGCCTCAGCTCAAGGGAGATAGTTCGGCTGAAGTGTGCACAACCTGTCTTGTAGGCAAGCATCACAGAAAGTCATTTCCCAAGCAAAGTTCATGGCAAGCAGTGAACAAACTTCAGCTAGTTGATGCAGATCTATGTGGCCCCATCACTCCCTCTTCTAACAGTGGCAAGAAGTATGTATTCACATTGATAGATGATTACAGCAGGAAGCTTTGGACTTATTTCCTTGAGGCAAAGTCAGAGGCATTTGAAGTATTTCAGAAATTCAAAGTTCTCATTGAGAAGGAGTCAGGAAGTGCAATTGTCTGCTTGAGAACAGATAGAGGCGGGGGAATTCCTATCAATAGAATTCAGAGATTTTTGTGATAAGACTGGGATCAGGAGACAATTGACAACTGCCTTCACTCCACAACAAAATGGAGTGGCTGAGAGGAGAAATAGGACAATCATGAACATGGTCAGGTGTATGCTCAATGATAGTCAGGTGCCAAGCAAGATGTGGCATGAAGCTGTGGCTTGGGCTACTCACGTTTTGAATAGAAGTCCAACTGCAATAAATGCAGATAAGACACCTCAAGAACTCTGGAGTGGTTCACCTCCATATGTGGATCATTTTAAAGTCTTTGGATGTGTGTGCTATGTCCATGTGGTTGATCAACAGAGAAGAAAGCTTGATGATAAGAGTGTCAAGTGCATTTTTCTTGGTGTTTCTTCTGAATCAAAGGCCTACAGAGTGTACAATCCAGAGACTAAGAAAATCATTATTAGTCGTGATGTTGTCTTTGATGAAACCAAAGGTTGGATGACTCATGATGAAGAGTCTTCTACAGCAGTTCAGCTCATGTGGGATGACAATGATGATGAACTTGACAACTCCGATGATGAGGCTAGTGGAGTCCATAGTGATTCTCCACTTGTTGTAGAGGAGGAGGAGCCTAACTCTGAGAGCTCTCCAAGAGCTGTATTGGAACAGAGAGTCAGGAGCAGACCAACATGGCATGCATATTATGAGATGATAAATTTTTGTGAGATGGAAAATTTCTGTGAAGTGGAAAATTTATGTGAGCAATATGCACTATCTGTTGACAGTACAGATCCGAACAGCTATGCTGAGGCTGTGAAGGAGGATAAGTGGAAGAAAGCTATGGCTGCAGAGATGGATGCAATTCACAGGAATGACACTTGGGAATTAGTTTGTCTGCCTGTAGAAGCTAAACCTATTGGTGCGAAATGGGTGTATAAGACCAAACTCAATGAGCATGGACAAGTGGATAAGTTCAAAGCTAGACTTGTGGTGAAAGGCTATGCTCAACAGTATGGCATTGATTATAATGAGGTGTTTGCTCCAGTGGCCAAGTGGGACACAATCAGATCTCTGCTAGCTCTTGGCTGCTCATCATGGGTGGATTATTCATCAACTTGATGTGAAGAGTGCTTTCTTACATGGTGAGTTGTCAGAGGAGGTGTTTGTTGAGCAACCTCCAGGCTTTGTGGTTGCAAGGGAGGAGGATAAAGTGTACAAGCTTAGGAAGGCACTTTGATAACAGGTTTTTAGTCGTGTAAAAACTGCTATGCAAAATATCCAAACAAACCCTAAACCGTAGTCCTAGGTAAGTAGAGTTCGAGTCCACATGGAGACAAATTCTATCTTTATATGTAAATTATGTGTCAATCCAAAGTAACCACAAGGGGGTTTTGTTTGTTTTAAAAGATCTAAGCATGCAAAAGGTAAGTAAACTAAAAGTTGTGAAGTCAGTGGTGGGAAAATCACTTAGTCAAACAATATCCACTATTCGTATGACAAGTTGATCATAGATACTCATTCAAAATCTCATGCAATGGAAATTCCAATTCCTTTTCAGATATAACTAATAGCACAACCAGATACTATTAGCACTAACTAATTAAACAACCCCGAAACTATCAAGATTCAGTTTAACAGCAGCCTTACGGATAGGAATATAGTTGGATACAATTTTAGCATAAAACAACCAGCTTTTATCCTAGAATGCAAATCAGTTCTCTTCTGCATAAGATTAGCACAACCAGTTACTAATACGATGCAGTTGCTACTCTGAAATAGATATGCTCAACCAGTAACAATCTAGATCTAGCAATAGATCAATAACAACAAACCCTAGTTGATCAGACTGGAGAAAATCAATATCAATCATAAGCAATCAAACAAGAGAATAGATAAAATCCATGCAATAGATTAAGAACGAGAATCTCACAACTGAATCCAAACGAAAGCTTCAGCGTCTGACTAAGCAAGAGAGGCTTAGTTCTTCATAACGTAGAACGTAGAAAGGAGAAGTAGAATTAGGGTTCCGAGCTAATGGAAACAAGTCTCTCTCTACCCTTAAATACTAAAGGAAAATAATTCTGAAATTAACCTAAAACGAAATAATAAAACGTAATAAAATAATCCAAAAAATAAAACATAAAAGGAAAATCGGCTCGGCGGACTTCAGACGTTCACGGCGGCCGCTGCAACCTTCACGGCGGGCGCCGTAATTGCGGCGGTCGCCGTCTTTCCACGGCGGGCGCCGTCTTTCCACGGCGGGCGCCATCTTTCCACGGCGGGCGCCATGGACAAGTCGTAGCTAAGACTTCTGGAATGGACCGCCGCCTCTTCTGCGGCGGTCGCTGTGACTCTGTATCTTCAACTTTTGTCCTTCAGCTCCTAAAGCCTCCAAAATGTGTCTTCCGTACCTCCTCGCCAACATCCCAAGTCTCCAACAAAACACCTAAAAAAACACCACTAAAACCATGCTAAAACTCCGTCAATACACACAACAGAATCGTGTATATCAAACTTTATGGTTTGAAACAGGCACCGAGGGCATGGTATAGCAAGATCGAAAATTACTTTCTTGAGAAAGGATTCACCAGATGTCCGTATGAGCACACACTCTTTGTCTATGTTCAGAGAAATGACATACTCCTTGTGAGCTTGTATGTAGATGACATCATGTTTACTAGCAATAGTAAGGATCTTGTGAAATAATTTAAGGAGTCCATGCAGTCAAGGTTTGAGATGTCTGACTTAGGACAAATGAGATATTTTTTGGGTGTAGAAGTAAGTCAAGGCAAGCATGGTGTGTTCATTTGCCAGAAGAAGTATACAAATGAGCTCTTGGAGAAGTTTGGCTTGATGGACAGCAACCCTGTGAGAAATCCTATTGTGCCGAGAGCAAAGCTATGTGTTGAAGGAGATGGTGTTCCTGTGGATGACACAATATAAGCAGCTTGTAGACAGTCTACTGTATCTTACAACAACAAGACCAGACATCATGTTTGTTGTATGTCTTCTGAGCAGGTACATGGCTAAGCCTACTAGAATGCACATGATGGCTGCTAAGAGGGTGTTGAGGTACCTAAAGGGGACTTTAGAGCTTGGTATATGGTACAAAAGAGAGATGAATGGCAGTGGTTTAGTGGCATACACAGACAGTGATTATGCAGGTGATATGGATGATAGGAAGAGTACTAGTGGCTATGTTTTCTTCTTAGCAGGAGGTGTTGTGTCTTGGGCTTCAAAGAAACAGCCAGTTGTTACTCTTTCAACAACAGAAGCAGAATTTGTGGCTGCTGCACTATGTACTGCACAATGTATTTGGCTGAGGTGGCTACTTGAGCAGATGAAATGGTCTGAATGTATCAATGGAGCAACCAAAGTGTTCTGTGATAACAACTCTACTATCAAGTTGTCAAAGAACCTTGTGCTGCATGGTAGGAGTAAGCACATTGATGTGCGCTTTCACTTCATTAGAGACCTTGTCAAGGAAGGAGTGGTGGAACTTAAGTACCGTGGCACTAAGGTTCAGATCGCAGACATCATGACCAAGGCAGTGGGACTTGAAGTGTTTGAACGTCTAAGGTCCATGCTTGGAGTAAGGAAGAAGGAGGAGATCGTGGCTGCAGAAGATACTTAAACTCAACATGACCATGTTGAGTTTAGGGGAGGATTTGTTGGCTATATTTCAGTTAGTTATATTTCCCTAAGTCATGTTATATGACAGTGTTGTTAATCTTATTAATGCTATATTTAGGAGTCAAGAACTGTTAGAATATTAAGCAATATTTGTAGTTGTTTGGACCAAGTTTGTAGGCGGCAGTTATGCCTTCCTGGTGCAGTATAAATAAGTTGCATACAGAAGTTATGAAGTACGTTTTTTCAGTCCAAATTCTCTCTATTTTACAACATTTACAATGGTGAATTGTGCCTTAGGAATCACTAAAATAGTTATCACTTGTGAGGTTCTTATTAGTTATTAATTTTTTAGCTTTATAGTAACTACTATTATAAACTCATTAAATACACCATTCTAGCTAGTATACCTGTCAACTAGGTCGGGCGGGTTGGGTTCGGGTTCGGATCATGTCGGGTTCGAATCAAATCGGATTCGGGTCGATCGGGTTGATAAAATTTTCGGGTCGGGCGGGTTCGGATTGACCCAGCGGGTCGAACATGTCCTTTTTTATGATTATTATTATGATTTTTAACTTTAATAAAATAATTATAATAATATAATTAATATTCTATTATTATTTAATAAAGTATATTAAAATATTTAATATAAATGAAATAAAATATACAAAATAAAGGGGACCCGCGAGCTCGGATTTTCATTCGGGTCGGATCGAGTCGGGTCGGGTTTGGATTCTTCTTGACCCAGTGACATTCGGGTCGGTGTCGGGTTCGGGTCCTTTTGGGTCGGGCCGGGTTTTCGGCTTGGGTCGGTTTTTGACAGGTCTACTAGCTAGTGATGATATATGCTCTTTAAATTATTTCTGTCAATATTGGGCCAACCCGACTCGGAGGGCTTTATTGGGCCATTAGAACTCGTTCTCGGACCAACCACAGCTGCACATCTAGAGCCCAACTCGGAAGGCTTAATTGGGCCATTTCACGAAACAGAGTACTATCATAATTAAGATACATAACTTTATGTCGAAAAGACAAATGAGTATAATAAGAAATCCCTTAAAAATATGGTATTTTAAAAAACTCGGTAGACAATTAGTTTTTTTTTGATAAGGTAATAATTCGATTTACCCACATAACAATGTAGGATAAATCGATAGGCCGATAAATTGGCATCCGAACAAACCGGCATGAAAAACAACAACAAAACAAGCAAGAAAAATACAACAAAACAATTAAAGAGCCTAACAACCTAGGAGATAAAAGAGTAAAGCACTATGGAAGCGCCATCGGAAACCGTGTCATACAGATCAGTGCGAAACGGACCACCATGACGTTTCCCTCACCTAGATGAAGGATCTTCCCCTTGTGGGATCTTCAAGAGCCTCGCACATGACCACAACCACGTCTGGAACAACTCAGTCTCCACACTAGATCGGCTCCATAATTGCAAGGAAGTATTGACATTCAAGCTTGAATCAACGAAAGTTTCCTTTGAATAATACATACTTTTTTCGATTTCTAGATCTCGACTAAGAGTCATTCAAAGAGCCCGTCGTCCATAATTGCAAGGAAGTTCCTTTTTCGTTTTTGCTTGAAAATCAAGCAGCAAGTTCAACAAATTTAAAGAAAAAAATGGATTTGAAAAAATTATTGAGGTGAAGAGATTGTGCAAGAGTGATGTGTTCCTGACTTCCTGCCTTCGGATGCCGGATCGAGGTCTTGGTGGTGAGTCGCTCGTCTTGTATCCAAGTGTGGATTTATGGAACGCGGTGTTTGTCACTCCACGCGAGCAAGCGAGCGCGGTGACGATGGCGATGCGATGATGTAAATGAGACTCGCGACCTCAGGACTAGGCGCGATGGAGGGATAGATGGCTCGATGGATCGAGCGGTGCCGTAGCGTCGGCGGCAGAGTGAAGGGGATGCGAAGATAGACTAGGGTTTGACGTTCGATCAAAGGGAGGAGGCACTTGGCACTCAATACTCAGGCTTTGATTAAAATTGAACGTACCTTGAAAAAAATACAAGGACGCCTATTTAAAGGCACATGGCTCGGCCAAGAACCCTAATGGGCTTGGGCCGAGCAACTAATGGGCTAGCCTTCTCTAGTAAGAGAAAGGCACACACCCGAAATAGAAATGACTGAAATGGAAATGCTAAAATAGGAAACATACTAAAACTGGAAATAATACAAAAGTATGCTAAATACGACTAAGTCTTGAACCAAGGAGGACGCCATGGTCTTGGTCGCCTCGGGCTCGTCGGAGCCCGGCTTGAGTCAGGGTCGGGACGCATCATTCTCTCCCCCTTAGATTCAAAGCGTCCTCGCTTCGAGCTGGGTGGGGCCAGAGAGAGGAAGCGCTCGGCGCTCAGCGGAAAAACGACGTCAGGCTCGGGTCCGGCTCTTGGAACCTCAATGATGATCAAGGAAGGCTCGGGTCCAGGAGCGGGCACGGCGTCGGGTGCGGGCGTGGGCTTGGGTGTAGTGGGCATAACTGGCACGGGGACCCGGACTCGCAGCAACGGGCACAACTGAGTCGCGGCTGTGGGCACGTCAACTGGCGCGCCGAGAGTTGGATCGTTGGGACGTTGAGGCGCGACCGCGGGCACGGTAGTGGGCGTGCTGAGAGGGACCGCGGTTGGAAGCGTGGGTGCGTATGTGGGTGCACCACGCATCCGGATGTGTGCGCGGGGGCGCGGAGGTGGCGGTGCGGGGGAGTAGTCGTAGTCACGGGCGTAGTCAAGGTCGGGGTAATGGGCGCGGTACCGGGTCCGGTCATGGCTGTTGTTGTGGGTGCGGTATCGGGTGTTGCGCCGAGGCGGCGGAATCCAGTTCGGGTCGTAGGCGTTGGCGCTGTAGTGGGTGTAGCATCGCGGCTGAGACGGATAGGAGAGTAGGCGCGTGGGCGGGGGTCCATAGGTGCGAGGCGACGGGATCCAATCTGGGTCTGCCTCGTGTGGGTTCACGCCACCGAACCAAGTGTTGTTGTCCCACTCGTTGGGCTCGAAGTACGAGTACCAATGGGCCATGGAGTGGGTGCGGCTGGCTTAGGGGCGGGCCATGATTGTTGGTGGATAAGGATGGGTTTGTTACGGAAAGGCAATCGGATGAGAAGATTTTGAATTCCTAAAATCAAGGGATTGGTTAAGGATAGGATAAGAAGAGATCTTTGAAGATAAGATCAAATCTTCGGATTTGGTAAGATTGGATTTGGAAAGATAAGGGAAAATCTTTTTGGGATAAGATTTGACCGAGATCTTGGGCAAGGATATGGCAAGTTCGGATTTTGGGGGATTTGGGATAGGAAGGCAGCGGATTTGTGGGTTAGGGTATGGGCGAGGCCGCGGCAGAGGCAACGGGTACGTCTGTGGGTGCGGCGGCGGCGGAGCAGGTGGGCACGTCGGTGGGTGCGGCGAGGCCGCATGAGCAGGCGCGAGCGCGGCAGGGA
Organism: Rheum nobile; assembly: GCA_027886185.1. Lineage (NCBI taxonomy): Eukaryota > Viridiplantae > Streptophyta > Magnoliopsida > Caryophyllales > Polygonaceae > Rheum > Rheum nobile. The sequence goes on along the minus strand of WOAB01000292.1, from coordinate 54,386 downwards.
CGCTGAAGCGCTAGTGAGGAAGGAGAAGCTCGCGGCGGGGCCCGCGATCGCGGGTGTTGCTGCCGCGGTCGTAGTCGCGGCTGGTGCGGTCGCGGGACAGGTCGCGGGTCTGGATCTGCAGCGCGCGAGTGGGCGCGACTGCGGGCTGATGTTGTCGGAGAAGGGTGGCACACTGCAAGCCGGTTGGGCTCTGATACCAGTTGATGCGTTCCTGCCTTCGGATGCCGGATCGAGGTCTTGGTGGTGAGTCGCTCGTCTTGTATCCAAGTGTGGATTGATGGAACGCGGTGTTTGTCACTCCACGCGAGCAAGCGAGCACGGTGACGATGGCGATGATGTAAATGAGACTCGCGACCTCAGGACTAGGCGCGATGGAGGGATAGATGGCTCGATGGATCGAGCGGTGTCGTAGCGTCAGCGGCAAAGTGAAGGGGATGCGAAGATAGACTAGGGTTTGACGTTCGATCAAAGGGAGGAGGCACTTGGCACTCAATACTCAGGCTTTGATTAAAATTGAACGTACCTTGAAAAGAATACAAAAACGCCTATTTAAAGGCACATGGCTCGGCCAAGAACCCTAATGGGCTTGGGCCGAGCAACTAATGGGCTAGTCTTCTCTAGCAAGAGAAAGGCACACGTCCAAAATAGAAATGACTGAAATGGAAATGCTAAAACGGGAAACATATTAAAACTGGAAATAATACAAAAGTAGGCTAAATACGACTAAGTCTTAAACCAAGGAGGACGCCATGGTCTTGGTCGCCTCGGGCTCGTCGGAGCCCGGCTTGAGTCGGGGCCGAGACGCATCAAAGAGCCTCAAAGAGTGGTTCGCTGCCACCACTCTCAGAGATATTTGTTCAGAGACATATTGTTCACTTGTTCATAAAAGATGGTCACGTCAAGATCAGTCAAAGGATGAAATTCAATAATCTTCAAATTGATCAGTTTGTGCATGTAGGTTTTAATCTCTTATGGATGGAAGAAGCACCTCCCTTAAAAAAATTCAGGATCAAATTCATATTCATTCTACTACTAAAAACAGGAAATTAGCATGATCATAGTAATAGTTCATAGTAGTGGAAATAGTCATGGTCAGAAAACTCAAATCAACAATGTATATCCAAACAAGGAGATGGATACAGGAGCCAAGATCACAAACAAAAAACTAACAAATTCAACATAAGGACCAAACAAACAAAACAATCAGTTTTGGTCATCTATCATCATGGTCTTAAACCAAAGATCCACTTAGAGGGTATTGTTTCGAGCATCCATAGAGAAGGATAGAGGGATGACACAATATCCAAAATCAGATTCACAGTACAGGTAAACAAGATCAGTAATAAGAATAAGCAAGAAAGAAGCCAGATGTGGTTCAAGGGTTTGATAAAATTTGAAGGAAGATTTCAAACTCAAAAGACCAAAAAGGGCGTAATCAGTAGCTTTGTTAATAAGGTGTACACAACAAGGGTTAAAAGGTTCTATCAAGAGTAGAAGAGGCATCACCTCTTCATTGTCAGATCTACAATGTAAGGAGAGAGCAACAACAAGGAGTCCTCGACGTCGCTGGTGGTGTCGGTGGTCTTGTGGTGGTGGAGTGTCTTTGCCGGTCAGAAGCAGGTTTGCCAAGTACGTCGTGCTCGCCAGGGTCCGGGACATCGCCGTCGACCCCGTGGTGGTCACTCTCCCCTGCCTCCACGTCTTCAAGTGTAGCCGCGGCTGCGGTTTTCAGAGGTTGGTCGTAATCGGTGACGTCGTAGAGTCAGTGTCGGAGTAGAAATTTGATTTGGTTGAGAGACAAAGGCGGAGTTGGGGTCGGGATGGGAGAGCGACGGCGGTTTTATTTTCATTTTTAGGGTAACAGTTAGGTAGGGATGAGGAGCGGTGGAGGTTTTGTTTTCATTTTTAGGGTAACAATTAGGTATTTAAAGTGTGCTCTGGTGGACAAATTGATATTCGATCTCGTCGGAAGTTGATCGGTCCGATTTTATTATTTTTAAAACCGATTTAGATTTAAACGAACCGACTAATAAAAAAAATCCCGCAATAACCTATTTAATCACCACTTTTGGACTCGATCTTAAACTTTCTTGCTCTTTTAGAAATTGTCAAAACTTAAATCATTCAACTTTCTTGCTCTTGATGTCAATTTATGCATGGGAGTTTTCTTCATTTCTTCTCCTGTCTTCTCCAATCTCACACTCCTCCATTAGCAACTTCTCTCTTTCTATCTCTCATACCATTTCATGGCGGTGGGCTGTTTGACTCCATTTACCATCTCTTCTAGATCCTCTTCTATCCAATTTCATCCCAGAATTCACAAATTATGGAGCTCTGGTTGCATATTTGTCCTCGTGATTGAGTTACAATCACGCACTGTAAGTCACTCATTGTGCAAAGCCAAATTTAAAACATTCAGATTTGAAACAAATTTGACACAATCACGCTGTAAGTCACTCATGGAGCTCTGGTTCCATCTCCGATTTGTTTGTTTTTATTTAGCCGGTTAATTTAAATCTAAACCGGTTTATTATTTATCTAAACCGGTTTATAAAAATAATAAACCGGACCGATCTGTAACACCCCCAAAACTTAACCCTTTTGGAAATGTATTACCGTCAGTGACCCCAGTGTTCCTTACCGAGATCACCCAAGGCTTTACCTTTTAAATACAAATCATGAAATACAATGATACAAAATGATAACCTTATTCATATAAAACACGAGTCCCGGGATTACATCTCAATCCCGAATAGGACAAACACAGAGTTTAAATAAATTACAACGGAAATCTTAAACAAGGTACAACGGAAGTCTTATAAAATATATAACAGAGTAAATAAGTTACAACGGAAGTCTTATAAAATATATAAACAAGGATCTTGACCGCAATGGTCATCTCCCAAGAATCTCAACCTGATTAAAAGAAATTATTAAAAACGTCGGAAAACCACCGTCGACTCCATAGTCCTTCTAGTCTTCTCATCAATACTCTAACTGATGTGCCGAATCGAACGGATGACACCAACCCACATGCGGAGAACAAAGTTCGTGGGTTAGTCTACTTAAATAGACTAGCAAGGGTAAAAAGCAGAGTGGTTCGAGTGATCGTAACCGTTTACTATCATTGTTCCTCGAATAATAACCGAAGGGACGATACATAACCCGGCACTTTCACGGAATAACAACAAGAGGTATGCACAAGAGAAGATTCTGGAAGACTGAATCTTCACAGAAATCAACTCGAAAAGAGACTCCAAGAGATTGAGTCTTTAAGGAAATATGACAAATCTGGAATGTTTAAAGAATCATACAACAATGATTTTAAAAGTTGACTGAGATGCTTCAGTTCACGACCAACCTCATCGCATACAGCGAATCCAGATCGGAAAGAGAACGTACTATGATCAAAGTCGATACGAGCTTTCCTAGCTGCACTATTTACTTAGCTGCACTACTCGCCAAAGGTTTATTAACCATGTGCACTCGGGCACATATCTTATTTAATTACAAAACACAAATTACTGAAACACGTTAATGTTATTAAGAGCGACAACAAGGCTTAAATCTTAAGGCGACCATTACGTCAACCCAAATTAAAACACACACAACACACACGCGGGACTTAACATTATTATGCCGAGTAACAACTGTGTTATTATTACACCGGGTGACCTTACGTTCACCCTGATTGCACTATTACAGTGCTTACACTTTAATTATGTGCTTAACTACACTTATCTTATTAAATTACAACGCACACACACACTGTTGAGGCTTTTAATATTATTCCGAGAACACGAAAGTTATTATTACACCGGGTGACCTTACGTTCACCCTGATTGCACTGCCACAGTGCTTACAATTTAATTTACAGGGTGACAGTTACGTCCACCCCAATGCACTAGCTAAGTGCTTAATACACAGGACTGCGGTTAAGCTCATCCAATGGCGCTTAAAACACTACAGATCCTTACATGTGGATAAGAAGCATAGGTCATGACCCTTAAATTATTCGGAAATAATCCCGAGGAATATTATGATTTATAGAAACGACAAATCCTTACTTGGATTAGCGTTCCCACGAATATTAAATTATAAAGAAACGACTAATCCTTACTTGTAACACCCCCAAATTTTAACCCATTTGGAAAGGTATTACCGCCAGTGACCTCGGTTTCCACACCGAAGCCACCCCAGGCTTTACCATTGAAACACAATTCATAAAGAACAATTATGGTACAAAATTACCATAACTTTCATTTAAAACATAGTCGCGGAATTTCAACACAATTCCAAATGCGACAAAATACAGAGTTATTACAATACAGCGGAAGACTTAAAATAATTTACAAGAGTATTGACCTCAGTAGTCAACGCCCAAAGATCGTAGCCTGATTAAAACATTTTCAAATACCGTTCATGTTCATAGTCGATCTAGCCTTCATGGATCCTGCAACCTATCTGATGTGTCGAAACGGACGGACGACACCAACCATGACGATGCAGATAACAAATACAATTAGTTAGTCTAAATGAATAGACTAGCAAGGGCACAAAGCAGAAGGTTCGAAGTAGTCGTATTAGGTTAGACTCATCGTCCCTCGAATAATAACCGAGTACGCTAGTCAACCTTCATATTTCTACTGGAATAAACAAGAGGTATGCACAAGAGAAGATTCTGGAGACCGAGCCTCACAATAATCAATCCCAAAAGAAGACTCCAAATGAAATGAGCCTTAAAGGAAGCATGACAAATGTTGGGAAACTTAATTTATAAAATACACACAATCACAGAATCACAGTATCGCATTCGAGCGACTAAAAGTTAAGACGAGCTTTCCTAGCTGCACTAGCGCCTAGCTGCACTACTCGCCCAAGGTATATTAATTATGTGCGACAACGACACTTATCTCATTTAATTCCAAAACAATCATCACGTTATAAGCTTTTAAATCTCCCCACAAGAGATATCGGATCTCCCCACAAGAGATATCAGATCTCCTCACAAGAGATATCGGATCTCCTCACAAGAGATACCAGAGGGAATAAATCCCAAAAGATTTGGCACTAGCTAAGTGCACCACCCTGAGTAAGGGCATGGTCATGACCTTAGAGAGTACTGGGGAAAAATCCACCAAGTACAAGTTATAAAGAAACAGCTAAACCCCCACAAGATACATAGCGTTCCTACGAATACTCGTGCTAACTAAACAGTTCAACACAGTAATAATCCACATCACAGCCATCAAGGCCAACATCAAAAACATATATCTATACTAGTTGTTCTAACAGAATACAACCTAGTATAATATCATGTTTTATTCACATATATAATAGCGTTGTTCTAACAGATATACAACCTATTATAATATCATCTTTTTAATCATATCATTTAACAAAACTATTCCCAACGCAAACAGTAAATCATCCCAAATTAATTAACAACTAAACAATTGATAATTAATTGAAGTATGGAATGATGAGCAAGAGCGAACCGCCACTTGCCTGGAATAGACGAAAGCTTGAACAAAGCTTAGAACAACAGGTTCCTGGGTCTGAAACTGGGACAGATCCTGGATAATAAATCCCAAAGAAACGACCCACAACGAGATCCTAACTTAGATTCAATATCCACATATATGAATCTTAAAAGAATAAGAATCAAAGGGTCCAAGAAATCCAAGCCTCAACCAAGCCAACACCCAAGACACCCCTTCGGACAAGCCCACCGCGGGGTGCCAGACCTCACCGCGGGGCGCTAGACCTTTGTGCCGCGGGGCGGTGGTCGAGCAGAGGCGATGAAACGAGAAGATTTATCGGGGAAAACTTACCCAAATCGATCCCTTAGGCTTCGATTCGTTCTTGGTTGAGTCTCCCACCTTCTTAAGCTACAAACCATCTCTTAGAAACCACTTTCTAATGATCGAAAAGAGGCTCGAAAGTCTCTCGAAACAAGCTCTCAAGTTCAGCAAAAATGGTGTTTGGGAGGAAGAAGATGGTGAAGAAGCTAACTTATGGCCTCTCTCACGGCTCTCCCTCTCTACTTATAGGCCAACCAGGACAACCACAAGCAAGCCACGCATGCAAGGACGTGTCTCAACCATAAGAAAAGCCTTGGGGAGCAAGGATCGGCCAAGCATGACGATGCAAAAAACCTTATCGCGATGACGAACTCACTGACGTCTTACCGCGGGGCGCGGCACCCTTCTCACCGCGGGGCGGTGGCGACCATCAGGAAATCATCCTGACTTCGACGGGGCCGTTCTCTCAGCTCCGAACTCCGAATGAGGTGATTCTAAATCGAGGAGTTAGATCTAGAAGTCTATTTTAATCCTTCCAAATTTCACTTTGAACGGATCATGGAATCAAGAGTTACGGCAATTTTGCTAAAAGGTCGCATTGAATGGCCGAAGAAAGTATGGGTACGGGTTCTTTTAACCCCGGGTTAAATATATTCGTACCCAAACATCTTGTACAACCATCTCACACACAAATCTCATATAAATATCTTGCACGAATATCTTATATAAATATTTTGTACACAGATATCTTGTACGCACACCTGGCACAAATATCTTATATAAATATCTCGCACAAATATCTTATACAAGAAAAGCTGGAAAAAAATACCAAAATTTTCTTATCAAAATGAGGGATATTACATTACTTGGATTAGCGTTCCTACGCACATTCGTGTTAACTAAACAGTCTAACACAACAATTATTCACATTAAAGCCATCCAGGCAATTAACTTAAACATAGAGATAATAGAAACAGCTAATCCTTACTTGGATTAGTTTTCCTATTAACCCACATGCTATTCTAGCATTAAGATTAATTTCACAACAATACCATCACGGTAATTATCACATATGATAGCGTTGTTCTAACATATATACAACCTATGATAATGTCATTATTACAGTTTCCAAACAGTTTATAAAACCATTTCCAGATAAACACAGTAATCATTCCAAATTAATTACTCAGATAAACAGCTGATAATTAATGTAAATATGGAACGATGAGCAAGAGCGAACCGCCACTTGCCTTAGTCCGCAGATCTGGAACAAAGCAGAGACAACGGGATTCCGGGCTCGACACAGGTATAGCTCTGACAGCACAACGACCTTTGAGTCGACCCATAAGGAAACCCTAAGTTAGATCCGACATAAACTAGTACGAATCTATGGAAAGACGAAAGAACCCGAAAGAAACGATGCCACGACGACAACCAACCAAGCCAAAGCCACGAAGGCATTCTGGGCACTGGCGGCGGTCGTCGTTCTTGGCGGCGGTCGCCGTTCTCATCACGGCGGGCGCCTTAAAGAACACGGCGGTCGCCGTGAAGAACTCCGACGACAGACGAGAGAAAAACTCACCCAAATGATGCGCGTTTCGTCCCCTTTTTGCCTTGCCTGGGCTCCAACCTCCAAAGGCAACCAAAAGGCTTCACAAGGGCTGCTAGAAACACCACTAAACGATACCGGCAAAAGCTTCAGAATTTCCGGCGAGGGCACCAAACTCCGACGAGACAATTTTGAGGGATTGAAGCGTCTGATTTTGTGTGAAACCGATCCCAAACCTTCTCTATTTATAGCCAAATGCCAGGGAGCATAATGATGGCTAGGAAGGCGACGTGGAGGGCTACAACGGCGATCGTCAGACGACTCCGGCGACCATCAGGCAAAAACCTCCAGACAACAACGACGGCGGGCGCCGTAATAAATGCGGCGGGCGCCGTCATCAATGCGGCGGGCGCCGTTACCAACGCGGCGGGCGCCGCCATAGACCTGGCATCCCCAGCTAGGAGGAGACTCGTTGGCTCCTCGAGCCTTGCGACGGCGGGCGCCGCCATACCCACGGCGGGCGCCGCCACCCTGGCTTCGCCTCCTCAACTCTTAGATGAAAACGATGTTAACCCGGAATAAAAGTATCGTACGCGAACGAGTAATTAACATCCAAAGTACGTCGTCTGTATTTTATTTCACTGAGAAAAATAATACAGAGATATAGCACATTACAGAATGTCTTAAACTCTCTGTATTAAATCCGACGTACAAAACGGGTGTTCGGGAAAATTCCAAAAATTCCCAAAATAATCCTTACAGAATTACGGGGTATCACATCACCTCCCCCTTAAAAGAAGTTTCGACCCCGAAACTTACAAGAAGCCAATGAGGACACTGCCTCGAAACCAATCTTACCACCTGGATCCAACATCCTTAATCACTTCATCCTTGAAATGGATCATCAGAGATATTATTCTTAATTCCTTAGGATATCATTCTGAAAATGATTCATCCGCCTCAAAGCTTATGGCACAAACTCACGCATGAGAGATAGCTCATGATCTCTCTGAACAAAACTCTACAAGCTCATTCCCTTTCCTTAAGAAATCTCAGAAGAACTCAGCGTATGAGATAACGCTTACCACAGTACTCCTTAGGTGTATATAGACAATTCTCCTTACTGAATCTTTAATACATCGGGATCATCAACATATCCTTAACTGCAACCTTTCCTCTCAACATGACCGCTTCACCACTTAATCTTCCTCAAAGAGCTGCATCCGATCTTATAGATGACATACTCTATGTATGAAAAAGAATCTTAGGAGTGGATTTAGATTTAAACAACAGAGTCGACCTTGGGATTAACCACAAGGGACGAACATCTAAGTTGTCCACAAAACTCCACCACCATAAGTCCGACAGTCCTTATCCTTACTTGGCATAAGATGTTCTCGACACTTACGGGGTTTCGTATGAACAACTAATTCGTACTGATAACGCATTCAGAAATTTTCCAAAACAAGGAAACACTTCATCAACATTAAACATTACATCACCGACAAAAGTTGAACAATCAGTTCATGATGCTACGGAGATTACCGACACACGTCGTTACTCCTTAATCTTACAGAAAGACTTAGCACCGATACAACTTAATGGATCAGGGTTCTTCTCCGTTGGCTTGGCTCATTACAAAGAGTCATTGCCCTTGGCCTGAAGACTCCATAGGCGCTCTGCCTTTATTACGAGCCATGGACTGCTCAGGAGTAGATACCAATGGCCTTGGGTTCTGTCCACCTCTAACATTTGACGCCTGATAAGACTGCATTGGCCCATGACCCTTCAGTCTGCAGTATGTTTTTATGTGGCCTTCTCTTCCACAATTATGACATACTCTCTTGTCCTTTTGGCAATAAAAACTTGTATGCCCAACTTCACCACAGTTGTGGCACTGAATTATTCCGCTGCTCCAACCTGAGCCTCTGGCAGAGTCAGACTGAGTTGTCTCGGTCTTAGCACGACCAGACCTTTCAAACTTGGTAGGCGATGCCTGTCGTTTGAATGAACCAACCTGTCGATCCTGTTGCCCACCCTTTCCCTTAACTTGTTTCTCCCGCTTATGGGCAGACTCCTCTAATGTGACCTCTGTCTTGTAGGCTGTATCAACATATTGTTCTAACGTAGAACAACCATGTCGCAACATTAGAGGCTTGATCTCTGGATTCATCCACCCATGGAAGTACCAGATCTTCTGCTCCTCGGTTGACACCTCAGGTCCAGCGTACTTCATCAAGTGATTGAACTTAGCTGCGAGCTCAGTCACCTTTAACCCATCAGTCTGCGGGTATAGAAATTCCTTATGCTTCTCCTCCTTCATAGCTCGGGAAAAGAAACGATCGGTCATCTTGGTTTTGAACATGCTCCAATTCAGCTCGGGATATTCAGCCAGACCGGTGCTCTTCCACCATTCGCTAGCCACATCCTTGAGTTGAAGAGAGGCGATGTGCACTTTTCCAGCCTCAGTACAATTAATGTTCCGGAGCAACCGTTCCATATGTGAGAACCAATAGGTCACCTTGACCGGTTCTCCAGTACCGTCATAGTTGTCGGGCCTCATTGAACTCACGGCTTTTAACGCATGCCCGTAAGTTCCTCTGTCCCTAACAACATTGACCCGAGGTACTTGCTCCACTGACTCCTCGACTTCAGGAGTAGCTTGAGGAACTGGACCACCTTGTGCTTGTGGTGCAACTGGTCGCATAACATCTGTGATTGCCTGCATGACAATTCCTCGAATTGCCTCCACTGCTGCAGCATCAAACAACATCGGGGCGTTGGCCTGAGCTTGGCCATTGCCTCCCTGGTTATTGTTAAAGATAGACTCACGCTCTCCTGTTGGGTCTGCAACATTCCTTGCATTTGGTCTGGGGTCATTACTCGGCCTAGCACCAGCACGGATAACGTTCCTTGTGTTCACCATCTGTTTACCGATCAAATTCCAAGGATTTTATCACATTAGTATCTTCTGATATACTTATTGTAATAAAATAAACTTAGAATAGATCAACTTGGTAATTTCTATTGATGAACTCAAACCGAGTTACTAGGTTCTACAACCTTAACTCAAAACGAGAGAACTGGGAATTCAAGCCTTATTGGGTATAGCGAAACCACCTTGGCTTCTCCCGGTTCCTCTGAAGAGAATAGAATGCACCCATATCATACGGGGCAACGGGGAATGAATTAGTCTTTCTAGATATAGAAGCAAACTTACTATATCAGACCATATAGAAGACAAGACTATGAACGGTATTTCCAAACGCTTTTCACTTTGAAAAATTCAGAGCCCTTCTTAAAGCATTTTCAAAAACGGATAAATGATTTATAAAAATCCAAACCCGTTTTAAAACAACATTTGGCTCTGATACCACAACTGTAACACCCCCAAAACTTAACCCTTTTGGAAAGGTATTACCGTCAGTGACCCCAGTGTTCCTTACCGAGATCACCCAAGGCTTTACCTTTTAAATACAAATCATGAAATACAATGATACAAAATGATAACCTTATTCATATAAAACACGAGTCCCGGGATTACATCCCAATCCCGAATAGGACAAACACAGAGTTTAAATAAATTACAACGAAAATCTTAAACAAGGTACAGCGGAAGTCTTATAAAATATATAACAGAGTAAATAAGTTACAGCGGAAGTCTTATAAAATATATAAACAAGGATCTTGACCGCAATGGTCATCTCCCAAGAATCTCAACCTGATTAAAAGAAATTATTAAAAACGTCGGAAAACCACCGTCGACTCCATAGTCATTCTAGTCTTCTCATCAATACTCTAACTGATGTGCCGAATCGAACGGATGACACCAGCCCACATGCGGAGAACAAAGTTTGTGGGTTAGTCTACTTAAATAGACTAGCAAGGGTAAAAAGCAGAGTGGTTCGAGTGATCGTAACCGTTTACTATCATTGTTCCTCGAATAATAACCGAAGGGACGATACATAACCCGACACTTTCACGGAATAACAACAAGAGGTATGCACAAGAGAAGATTCTGGAAGACTGAATCTTCACAGAAATCAACTCGAAAAGAGACTCCAAGAGATTGAGTCTTTAAGGAAATATGACAAATCTGGAATGTTTGAAGAATCATACAACAATGATTTTAAAAGTTGACTGAGATGCTTCAGTTCACGACCAACCTCATCGCATACAGCGAATCCAGATCGGAAAGAGAACGTACTATGATCAAAGTCGAGACGAGCTTTCCTAGCTGTACTATTTACTTAGCTGCACTACTCGCCAAAGGTTTATTAACCATGTGCACTCGGGCACATATCTTATTTAATTACAAAATACACATTACTGAAACACGTTAATGTTATTAAGAGCGACAACAAGGCTTAAATCTTAAGGCGACCATTACGTCAACCCAAATTAAAACACACACAACACACACGCGGGACTTAACATTATTATGCCGAGTAACAACGGCGTTATTATTACACCGGGTGATCTTATGTTCACCCTGATTGCACTATTACAGTGCTTACACTTTAATTATGTGCTTAACTGCACTTATCTTATTAAATTACAACACACACACACACTGTTGAGGCTTTTAATATTATTCCGAGAACACGGAAGTTATTATTACACCGGGTGACCTTACGTTCACCCTGATTGTACTGCCACAGTGCTTACAATTTAATTTACAGGGTGACAGTTACGTCCACCCCAATGCACTAGCTAAGTGCTTAATACACAGGACTGCGGTTAAGCTCATCCAATGGCGCTTGCAAGGCGCTTAAAACACTACAGATCCTTACATGTGGATAAGAAGCATAGGTCATGACCCTTAAATTATTCGGAAATAATCCCGAGGAATATTATGATTTAAAGAAACGACAAATCCTTACTTGGATTAGCGTTCTCATGAATATTAAATTATAAAGAAACGACTAATCCTTACTTGAATTAGCGTTCCTACACACATTCGTGTTAACTAAACAGTCTAACACAGCAATTATTCACATTAAAGCCATCCAGACAATTAACTTAAACATAGAGATAATAGAAACAACTAATCCTTACTTGGATTAGTTTTCCTATTAACCCACATGCTATTCTAGCATTAAGATTAATTTCACAACAATACCATCACGGTAATTATCACATATGATAGCGTTGTTCTAACAGATATACAACCTATGATAATGTCATTATTACAGTTTCCAAACAGTTTATAAAACCATTTCCAGATAAACACAGTAATCATTCCAAATTAATTACTCAGATAAACAACTGATAATTAATGTAAATATGGAACGATGAGCAAGAGCGAACCGTCACTTGCCTTAGTCCGCAGATCTGGAACAAAGCAGAGACAACGGGATTCCGGGCTCGACACAGGTATAGCTCCGACAGCACAACGACCTTCGAGTCGACCCATAAGGAAACCCTAAGTTAGATCTGACATAAACTAGTACGAATCTATGGAAAGACGAAAGAACCCGAAAGAAACGATGCCACGACGACAACCAACCAAGCCAAAGCCACGAAGGCATTCTGGGCACTGGCGGCGGTCGCCGTTCTCATCACGGCGGGCGCCGTAAAGAACAAGGCGGTCGCTGTGAAGAACTCCGACGACAGACGAGAGAAAAACTCACCCAAATGATGCGCGTTTCGTCCCCTTTTTGCCTTGCCTGGGCTCCAACCTCCAAAGGCAACCAAAAGGCTTCACAAGGGCTGCTGGAAACACCACTAAACGATACCGGCAACAGCTTTAGAATTTCTGGCGAGGGCACCAAACTCCGGCGAGACAATTTTGAGGGATTGAAGCGTCTGATTTTGTGTGAAAACCGATCCCAAACCTTCTCTATTTATAGCCAAATGTCAGGGAGCATAATGATGGCTAGGAAGGCGACGTGGAGGGCTACAACGGCGATCGTCAGACGACTCCGGCGACCATCGGGCAAAAACCTCCAGACAACAACGACGGCGGGCGCCATAATAAATGCGGCGGGCGCCGTCATCAATGCGGTGGGCGCCGTTACCAACGCGGCGGGCGCCGCCATAGACCTGGCGTCCCCAGCTAGAAGGAGACTCGTCGGCTCCTCGAGCCTTGCGACGGCGGGCGCCGCCATACCCACGGCGGGCGCCGCCACCCTGGCTTCGCCTCCTCAGCTCTTAGATGAAAACGATGTTAACCCGGAATAAAATTATCGTACGCGAACGAGTAATTAACATCCAAAGTACGTCGTCTGTATTTTATTTCACTGAGAAAAATAATACAGAGATATAGCACATTACAGAATGTCTTAAACTCTCTGTATTAAATCCGACGTACAAAACGGGTGTTCGGGAAAATTCCAAAAATTCCCAAAATAATCCTTACAGAATTACGGGGTATCACACGATCAACCTCCGACGAGATCGAATACTAATTTGTCCATCGATACACATTTTAAATACCTAATCGTCTCCAGAGTTTTTTAAAATACCAATTTATCTAAAGAGAATCACTTAATATACTCATTCGTCTTTTCGGCCTCTTCATGTAATTAGGGGTTAGTTTAGTTGAATTTCGTTCTCTTCCAGATGCTTTACTTTCTTCTGACTTACGACATTGCAATTTGATTTCTAGTGTTTGTTTTCTTAAGCCGGACTCTATTAGCACACTTTGTATGGGTTTAATTGCTACATAAGTTTATATTTTACGCAATACTTTAAAATTGAACATTTAGTTTGCAACATAAATAATATAAATATGGTATTATTGAAATATAACGTGGATCTCACTAAAAATACATTTTAATGCATTAAATTATATTATTTTATATTAAATATAAATTAATAAATTAAAATGCATTATTTTTTTTTATTTTTTTTTTTTGATTAAGTAAAAATTAGACTGGAAACCACAGAAGACCCGATTTCTCAGTCTATAGCATCTTTTCGGATGAGAATTATAAATTCTGAACTAGTTCGAATATCTTTCAAGGAACTAAGTTGGACCTCTTTAGCGATGAAGTCGGCCACCACACAGGATATCAGAAATAATCATTTCAATATCCCATGGACAGTGCCAGATTTGGTGTAGGACATTCACAACGGTCAGGTTATCGCATTCAAGCTGTATGTCGGTAATGCCTAATTCATAGGTCTTTATCAGGGCATTTCTTACCGCAAGTGTTTCCGTTTTTAATGGGGTTGAGGTACCACATTTATCCCCAAAGATAAAAGTAGGTTCACCTTTGTTGTTCCGAAAAATGTACCCAAAGCTAGATTCACCATTCGTTTTTGTTGATCCATCAGTATTGATTTTAATAATTTTATCTAGAGGTTTTTTCCATTTTTTTTATTGGTCGTTTGAAGCTATGTGTTCTATGAGGTTTCGGTCTGTCATCTGCAAGACAGTCAGAGTTACAGGTTTTCGTCTTATTCCAGTTCTCAATTTGTTGTTTGATATAATTAGGAACATCCTTGATGTGGTTGGCATCATTATTTGGTCTTCCAAAGCTTTGTTGGTTTCTATAGAATCAGATTCCCCACCAAGAAATCAGTAATTCTATAAACTGCAAGCGATCGATTTTTTGTCGAATTTCATCAATGATTTCATTGATTTTTCTATTTGCTATGTTTATGGAAGTAATAATACCATATATGGATCGGTTCATTTTCTCTATTGTTTTCTTGGTATGGTTACAATGGAATAAGAGATGATTCAAATCCTCCAATTGTGCATTGCATCTGATGCATCCCTGGGGGATTGCTACCCCTTTTTCTGTTAGTCTTGATTTTGTTGGTAATCCTTTTTCAGTATTTTCCAAACAAAGTTTTTAACTTTGGGGTAAGTGTCCATTTTCCAGTTCCAAGCGGAATCATACGCAGTATATCTTTTGTTTCTATTAATTAGCTCCATGGCAGAGTTTGTAGAAAACCAACCCTTCTTGCTGGCTTCCCAATACATTCTATCATGAATATCATTCAGCGGAATTGGGATTGATGTGATCGTTGTTACTAAGTCATGGGGTAAGTATTGTTCTATTAGATTCTTATTCCAGGTTTTATTTGGTAGCATAAAATCGGCTACCGTAGCATCTTTGTTCAAGGTAACTTGTGTGTTTATAGATTCACTCAACGGGGATCTGGAAACCCAATTATCAAGCCAGAATTTGATTGTTTTGCCATTACCAACTTGCCAGATTAGTCCAGACTTGAATTCATCAATGAGTTCAATCATTTTGGACCATTGCCAAGAGCAGTTTCTTTTTTCTTCTCGTAGTGAAGGATATGGATTGTTTTCAGGTATTTTTCAGTAACAACTCTAACCCAGTAGTTATTTGGTTCTGCTAAGATTTTCCATAGCAATTTGAATTATAGGGCTTTGTTTATATCCTTAGATTTTCTCAGGCCAAGGCCTCCTTGTTGTGTTGGTTTACAATTTTTGTCTCAGCCTATCAGAGGCTTATAGGAGCTATATATCTTTGTTCCAAAAAAGGGATCTGTTTAGCTTGTCAAGCTCATTGTGTGTGTGTGAAGGTAGCATAAAGCTTTGCATAAGAAAGTTTGGTCTAGAAGCCAGGTTGGTTTTGATCAGAGTTGTTCTGCCTGCTTGGGACAGAGAGTTTGCTTTCCATTTTGCGAGTTGTTGTTGTGTACTGAGTAGAAGATCCGAGAACGTATTCGAGTTGACTCTGCCATTAATGATAGGACACCCAAGGTATTTATCAAGGGATATCATATTTGTAATGGTGAGGATACCTTGTATCGCTGTTTTCTTTTGATTTGTAACTTTTTTAGTGACTTGAAACGCTGATTTGTGAAAATTCACTTTTTGTCCTGAGATTTTACAGTATTCATCAATAATGTCCTTTATTTCTTTACAGTGCTCTTGTTTAGCTTTTGAGAAGATCATAATATCATCAGCAAAAGCTAGGAAAGGGATTCTTGATCCTTGATGATTGATTTGGAATCTCAAAGGATTACGAGGTCTTTCAGAGACTTTTTGTAGTTTTCTAGCAAGAATTTCCGATCTCAAAATAAATAGGAAAGGGGAGAGGAGATCACCCTGCCGAAGACCTCTTGTCGGTTTGAAAATTTATGTCGTTCCGTTGTTTACAAGCATCGAAAAAGAGACTGTGGTTATACATTCTCTTGTCCGGTTGATAAATTTTCCATGGAATCAAAATTAAAATGCATTATAATAGCGATCTAAACGGATGTTATAATACGGAGTATTGGACAGTTTTTTTCTGGTTCCGCTGATAATTAACTAATATGCATGCGTACGTATATAGCTAGCTACTCTGGTTAAATGTGAAGAAGCATTGAATGTTTTCCTGCATGCTAGGTACACCCTAAAACTACGTACGTACGTATAGTTTTAGAACTTTGTCGCATGCAATTCATAAGAGCTGGGTTTTAGTTTATTTTCTAAAAGCTATCTACATAACATTTGAAAACCAACAAAATTCAATATTCCAATATTAACACTACGATTCTAATTTTAATTTCACGGTAGCTAAGGGTTTATTTGATAAATCAATTTATAAAGATATTGTGGTATTTTTGTAAAGTATAGTTTTAGAATTTTGAAATTTGTGTAATGCATGTTTTGAATTTTGAATTGTTGTGGTATTTGAGGAATTTAAATTTTAGAAGAACAATATTATATCAAACATTTTTATTTAAAATAAGTATTTATAATTAAAAATGTGATTATAATTTATACTCCCTCCGTCCCTTTTTTATCTTCCCATTTGCTTTTTTTACACTGTTCATAGTTAAAGAGAATTTTTAAGATTTCTTTCAATATATAAGAAAAAACATAATTATGTGGTGTCTTGTTTGATTCATCTCAACGAGAAATTTGATAATATCAAAAAATTATAATTTTTTATTAATATATAATTAGAGATATTAACGATATAAAACTCGTATCGACAAGTGTGTCAACTTTAAATGAGAAGATAAAAAAGGGACGGAGGGAGTAATACCAAACACATACTATGCGAAATTAGAGACATTTAATTACAACTCCACCTATTTAGTAAGCAAAAGGAAAGTAGACAAACACGTGGGCAATTTCATTCCAAAAAGACATAATTACACAATATTTAATCATGACGAATTGGTGTTAAATTGAATTTAACAACAATGATACCAACAACGAAGAAGTAACGAAGTAAGTAATAATCATTACCAACCTGAGGTGCAACACCATGCACGTATTCAGTAAATTAAACAACAAACTTTAAACTCGATCGAAAATTAAGGTGCATATTGATGACATCATTAAATTTAAAACTTCAACCCAGAGCCACCAAGCTTCTCCTCACTAATCTTCTCCAACCTCTCAATCATCACCGGAGTCAGATAATTCTTGGAATCTCCGACCTCACCTCGCCGGAAAAACGCCTTATTCTCCTCGCCGGAGTCAAGCTTCCCACTCTTATTCACCTCCAAATTACTAAGATTCTCAAAGCTACAAAGCTCCAAAATCACATCCACCACCCCACTCTTGTCTTCCTCCGGTGAGAACGGGCACCCCAAGAACTCCGCAAGCGTCCTCACACACAATCTTGGATCCTCCTTCACTTCCTCGTACTTCAAAAACATAACCCTAGAAGGCCTCTCGAGACTCTGCTTCCAATACCCTAGGACATGGTCCCAGAAGGGTCCGTAGAGGCTAACCCCTCTAACAAACCTCTCAAAAGCCTCCTCCAGAGGGAGGGCCCCATCCTTGGGGCTCCTGAGTTTGTTGGTGAAGTGCCACAGGGAGACAAACGTGTCGCGTGGGTCCCTACACAGGTACACGACTCTGGAGCCAGAGCTGAGCACTGAGCTGGGTAGGGACCCGGTGGGAAGGTGGGAGGCGAAGAGGCGTGGGGAGGGGAGTGTCGAGAGGTTTGGGGTGTTTTGAGCGTCCATGTAGAGTTTGAGCTCTAGGAATGGGACTAAGACATGGGGATTTTGGGTGGTCAACGGGTGGGAGGGTAGGGTTTTGACCGGGTGGTGGAGGTGGCGGTTGACCAGGGCGAAGAGCAGGGCTTTGAGCCACGTGGTGCCGGATTTAGGGGTGGTGACGAGGAGGATGTCGGTGGGGAGGGCGTGGAAGTGGGATTGGCAGTTGAGGACGCCGTGGAGTTGGCGGGAGGTGTGCCAGAAGCCTTGGTATTGGAAGAGGTTGGTGCAAACCCAGCCTTTGGCTTTGGGGAGGGAGTTGAGGAGTTGCTTGCATTCGTCGCTCACTTCGTCTTCTTGCAAGTACTTGGCATTTCGAGATGGGGAGGATCCAAGATCAGAGGAAGGCATGCTTAATTAAGTACTTCAAATGTGTGTTTTTGATCACCTAGATTTTGTGGTTTGCCAGCTTCTACACTTCTACTACACATATATAGGCAAGAATTGTTTTACCATGAATATATTAGTCAGAATGTTTTTTCTCGGGTGTGACTATGAGTATATTATAATAACTTTTTTTGTAGCAATAAAATATCAATTTTAGAATTAATATTTGTAGTTATTAGTTTTTAATAGTTTATCCATTTTCTTTAAAAAATTTTTTTTTTTTTTTTGATACATTAAGAATTCAAGAATCCAGAACAACCAAACCTGGTAACTTGAGAGGCCGAACAAACGGCGTCGGAACACCCGACAAGAACAAGCAAACAACAAAAACAAAACAAAAATAAAAGACAACAGACACAACAACAACAACAAAACAAGAAAAACAGACACAACCGAGCAAGCAAACCAACAAGGCTAAATCAACGAGAAAGGCTTTAAACATGGGTTGGAAAACACCAACAAGGCGTTTGAAGCAGCCGGAAAGAAGAAACAAGACACATCTGGAGGCATTTCGTCAGTAGAAACCATCAGGGATCACACGATCACTATCTTGTCTCGAACCGAAACAACAATCTCCAGACCAACCTAAATGAAAACCTGCAATAGGAGGACTGAACACAAAAGAAACAAGAGACCGAAAAATCAAAACAAAGGGTCGGGGTAAGCTCGAAGGACGCAGGAAGTCTCAGTGCGGAGGGGGAAGGGTGAGAAGGTGGGGTTGGCGTCAGCGGAGGAGGGGAGGCGGCGGAGTGGTGGCGAGGCTCGGTCGGAGAGGGGCAAGTCTCGGTCGGAGCGGGGGCTCTTCTGGGAGCAATTGGTTCCAAATCCGGCTCGTCACCGGTGGGCGGTGGCCTGGCTTTCTGAGCGGTGGCGGCGGCGAAGGCTCGTTGGGAGCGTTTCAGGGCTAACAACGGGAGGCGCAGATCTAGACTCGGAGGAGGCTCAGATCTGGGCGGGGAGGTGGAGGCTCGGTCGGAGCGGTGGCAAGGGGGGCTCGGAGGAGCAGCCGGTGGACGGTAGCGGCGGTCGGCCATGGCGGCTCGATGGAGCAAAAGCAAGGGCCGGCGTCTTCCCGACGAAAGCGAGGAGAAGCGGCATGCCGGAGAAGGCTGGAACCGGGGAGGCGGTCGCCGGTGAGGCTGGTGCCGGGGAGGCTGATGTCGGGAGGCTGGTGTCGGGGAGGCAGTCACCGGTGGGGCGAGAGTGGGTAGGGGCCTGTTAGGGCCGGTTCCCATAAAGGAGCTTTTCCTGGGTTTCTGTTTTTTAGATAATTTTTTATTTTTACATATACATATGGGCACACGTACACTAGAAAATCCGTAAATAAAAAAAATGACGTGTTTTTATATATTTCATATTGTCACACCAATAAAAAAATTCCATTTTAACAATGAAAATGATGTTATATGAGATGTACAGCTATCGCTGAAATCATTTTCACCTGGAAAAAAAACTAATACCGATCGAAATCATATAATTATGATATTTCGCTGGCATTAAATTTAATTATCATCTAAAGATGTTAGACTACTAATATATTTATAAATAAAGTTGAGACATAACTTATCTAGTATATAAATTTAATGGATTATTCTGTTATTGTCAATAATGGAATCTTATTGAACTTATATACTAGACCCATATGCATATTCATACCTACATTTCTCTAGGTAGGCCTATAATTCATTGTCTAATTAATTTAACAAAAAGATATTAGGAACCTGAAATTAAATTAGATCAACATATATATATAGATTTGGGTTCACATGCGAAATGCTCTTTCCGTGCGAAATATGAAGCGATCTCGATCGTACATTTTTTTTTTGGGTCAACAATTTTTATTTAATTTTTTTCGTTTTCGTCCCGTGATCATTCTGGAATAGCCTATATAGAAGGTTCACAGATAAGTACTAAATGTTCATTTATTTGTACATTCAAGTTCACAAATAAGGACTGAATGTTCAAAGACATGTGTTGGAACATGATCGTGTTATATGTGAACTTTTACGGCACATAAAATGAACATGTAGTACTTATATCTAAACGTCAATAATTGTCTATTCCAGAACGATTAGAGACAATAAATAAAAAAAATAAAAATTGTTGACCGAAAAAAAAAAGTTCACCGTATTTACGGTTATGTCACCGCATCACTATTCACTCTCCCCCCTTTTTTTAACAGTGCAGCCCCTTGAATATTACCCCCCAGATAATGAACATTACCGCCCAGATAATGAACATGTGGTGTCTATTTATGAACGCGAATGAACATGACCGTTTCGCATTTCACACGGTAAGCATATTTCGCACCCGAAACGGACTCTATATATATATATTGGATATTATAGTATAATTTAAGCAAAACTTGTTTAATACTCCATCCGTTAAGTTTTAATTGACGTTCTAATAAATTTCAGACAAAATAAGAAATTAATTATTTTCCCAGATTACCCTTATGATTAGTGACTAATTATTTTTTTATTACTGCTCATTAAAATCTCACAAAAAAGTAAAATAAAATCAGAAAATTAAAAGAAAATCTCCTCTTGTTACGTTTCTCCTAGAAAATGGGTAAGCAAACCAAAAAAAAAAAATATTAAACATGAGGGTAAATCTGGAAAAAATATGTGAAAAAGTCTAAAATGACAATTAAAACTTAACAAAGACTTAAGCCTAAAACGTCAATTAAAACTTAACGGAGGGAGTATATTTTCCTGCGGCCGGTATATATTATATACATGATCACGTACTAGCTGAATTGTACGTACGACAGCCGACACTCTCACGAAAAGAAAAAAAAAAGAAACTGGATTTGCATATATGGGTGTGTGTCAAAACTGAAGTAGTACATGCATCCGTAACAAATTATAAGGATGTTTCGACCAAAAAAAAAAAAAAAAACGGATTATAGAGATGTGAAGTGAATGGATGGTTTAATATATATATAACCACACATACGTACCATGCGTACAAATTATGTGGATGGAGGTCCACTTTCTACTTTCTGCTTTCACTGGTCGATGAATAATTATTAAAACAAGTTACGTATGTGTATGTGTGGTCATTGATCATTAATCGATCTGTCAATTAATGGAGTTTCAATAAGTATACTCACATGTGCCTCAACAAATTCATAATTTCAACTTTTAAGACTTTTCAACGCACTTAATTAATTAGTTAAGTGGTACATATTCACGACCCGGTTTTGGATGAGATTTCTCAAACTCGATCAATTTCGGTATATATGTTGTCAGAAGGATTCGACCATTTTCTCGTGCGTATATTAATCACGTACCGAAAGGATAAAACTAGCTAGCAGAACTAACATTAATCATTAGCCAGTCAAGTTGGGCGTATGCATGTGATGGTGATGGACCACCCAATCTAAGCCAAAGCACGTTGTTCCACATAGGCGAACATATATAACTAGCTAGATCGGTCACCCAAACATTAGGAACACTTCCTCGTTTGCATGCCAACGTGAAACAATGATTCTGTCACGTATACGTACGTACGTAATTGATATAATCAATTTATTATCACATTTGATATATGAGCCGCAAAGATTATATTGTGCAACTCGTAAAAACGTACGGACCATGCATTCTTTCAAAGTTAATTTTGGAATTAAAAAGCGCATGGACTATAACTAAAAGTCATAAGCACTGCACAAGTTATGCACTCATAGTGCACATTCTACACTGCAATATAGCATGGTCCATGCACAAAACGCATGGACCACTACTTAAACCGTGTACTTTCTAGTGTTAGCAAAATTCCGTGTTAGAAAATCGCACGGTCTCACTAGCCTACTAAGTGTCCGAACTCTCATAGGTCTTGAGCGAATCCAATGATACTAAATGACTGATAACACTAAAATAGTTCCAACATTACATATATATAAGAGTACTAATGATTGAAGTCAGTGATAAAAGAGCTCCAAACCTACAAGTGGGTTTGAATCATTTCGGCTTTGTACGGTATATCCAACTTAAGAGGAGTTTGTGCTGAATGAGTAGATGAACTGGAGTTGAATGATTAGTTGGAGCTGAAAAAGCTAAATATTAGCTTAATTATTAAAAAAATATAATTGGTGTTCGGTATTAAAAGCTGAAATTAGTGAAGAGTAAAAATGCAGCTTGTTAATCTTCAAAAATCTTGGAGAGACAAAAAAAAATGAAAAATTAAGCTACATTAATCTATTATATATAAACTCTTAAGATATATTGATAACCATAGTATATAACTATAGAATATAACTATAGGATATAACCATATATAGTATATAACTATAAAATATAATATATGATTTAACCATAGTATATAACTATAGAATATAATCATAAGATATAACCAAATTGGTTATATCCTTATAGTTGTATCAAATTTGGTTATATCATATAGTTGTACTGTTAATGTTAACGCTTTTTTTTTCCCGTGCGTTAACATTAGCAGTACACTTTTTTTTCCCTATGCGTTTAATTTTAACGCAAAGTTTGGGCTGGACTCTTTTTCCTTTTTTCCCGATTTTTCCCCTTGTACTGCTAAGTTATGCGCACAGATTTGCACTGCTAAGTTAAGCGCACCATTTCGTGTGCATATAGGCAATTTTTCGTGTGCATATAGGTTTTCCGTATTAATCTACCATATATCTACTAAAAGTAGAATACCTACTACGTCACGTGGCGCCCCTAAAATGAACCAAAATTTTTTGTTGCCACGTGACATCACTGTATTGAATTTGCCACGTGCCAAACTCTCATTTTTTTCGTTGGTTTTTCAAAAATCAAAGAAAAAAAAATCTTTGCCCATATTAGCCGGATATGCTTACAATATGAATATTTTTGTATAATCTATTCTTTTCAAAAACGTAGCAAACAATATTTTCGGCCATATATTATTTGTACGTAATCTACTATATATATACTAAAGTAGAATACCTACTACGTACGCCACGTGGCGCCCCCAAAATGAACCAAAATTTTATGTCGCCACGTGGCATCACGATATTTAATTTGCCACGTGTCCAACTCTCATTTTTTCCGTTGGTTTTTCGAAAATCAAATAAAATCAAAGAAAATTAAATTTCTGCCCATATTAGCCAAATATGCATACAATATGAATATTTTGTATAATATATTCTTTTCAAAAACGTAGCAAATAATATTCTTAGCCATAAATTTAAAGAAACAACTTGTACTCCGCTAAGCTAAGAAATTAGTTAAAGACAATAAACATTTCACTTTGATTAAAACTATTATGTAGTATCATATAGATTTTTATATAAAATTAGTTTTTTGTAAAATTTATCATAGAAACAATTCATTTTTTTCCGCTCGGATAACATAATATGACTTCTATTTAAAATTCAACTTTGGTTTGGAGAACTATAGTGGTTCAATAATGGTTTTGATTGTTATTTTTTTCCTATAGTATGATGTTTTTTTATGAGTATTGATGTATAAAAATTAATCATCTATAAGTACCACCATGTTTGACTTTATAAACTCTAATGCCATGTTACTAAAAAAGTTAATATTTCGCCACTATTAATTTCTCTTATTTGTGGAAATATTGTAAAGTTCTTAATTTGACAAGAAACATGTTGATTCAATAAAGTACATCTGATTATGATATCCAATAAGCAAATGAATTTTTTGAATAGGTATTAAGCATGGGTAATGGTATTGTAGGTGATGATAATGATGGAGAAGCACAAATACAAATTCTCGATGAACTATTGGTGAAGGATTATGACTTAGATCTGATTCCATCAATTGTTAAGTGTGTTTATTCTTCTCTTTTAGACAATAAGTTGTTTTCGAAATACTTTGAAGAACGAACAATTTTTGCACCAACACATGAAGATGTAGATAGAGTTAATGGCTACATATTGTCTTTGTTACTTGATGATGAGAAAGTTTATCTCAATTTGGATATCATGCGCAAGACATGTTTTATTGCAGACAACAATGTAAGTGTTTATACATCTGACTACTTGAATAATATTAGATGTTCTGGTGTCCCAAATCATGTACTTAAACTCAAGGTTGGAGTCCTTATTATGTTGCTTTGAAATATTGATCAGTCTTCAGGTTTATGTAATAGGACAATATTGATAATCATGCAGCTCGCTAGTCATGTCAAACAATGAAGAATATTTCAAGCAACAATATCAGACAAGTTTTGATTTCTCGCGTGCTCATGTCACCATCAGACACTTCATATCCGTTCATGTTTCAATGAAGTCAATTTCCCTTGAGTGTCTGTTTTGCTATGAGAATAAACAAGAGTCGGAGCCAATCACTTACAAATGTTTGTTTGTATCTTTCACGTCCTATTTTCACTCATGGTCAGTTTTATGTTGCATCTTCAAGAGTTACCAGCAAGAAAGGTTTGGAGATTTTAATATGCGACAAAAAAAGATCTAATATGATGAGGATTCATCCCCACAATTAGTGCCAACCTTTGATGGACCGATCACTAGGTCTAGGGCAAAGGAACTGCTTCAAGAGCTGGAGACGTTTATGGCACACGCGCTATCACATGACGAAGAGGACAAGTCCAAAGTCAAGGCGTTGACTTTAATGGTCAACGTTACCTATGTTTAGTCTTATTAATTTCTGCATTTGATATTTTTAGGACTATTATTTAATTGTTTTAAGCTTTCTATTTTTGGATATTTCGGGATTAAGTATAACCCGTTTTTGGGAAGCTAGGGCCGGCCCTCCTAGGGTATTTAAGGCCTCCCTTGTCTTCTTCATTAGGGGATTTTCTCATATTGTTAAAACACAAAAAAAACAGAGCTTGGTTTTTGCTTTGAAAACTCGGCTCCCCGTGAGAGTCTCAATCGATTGTTCTTTCCTGCTTAGTTGTTTTCGTCTTTGTCAAGTCCCTCTGGAGTTGGTGATTTCCTACATCATAAGCATTCCTCTCCGTGCTCCAAGTTCGTCAGCGATTCTTGGTTGTGTGGCGTTGTAGAGATCGGGTTGGTAGATCGTTCGACAAGGTTCCTTGCTATCAAGCAAGCGGGTTTTCTCGTCGTTTCTATTGGTTCTTTCGAATTATCCTTCATTTGTTTCACTTCCGCCATTCTCTAATCTCTCGTGTTTTCTTTGTTTTGAGGTTCGTTGCCTAGATCCATCTCCTACACGGCTAACCCCGTATCAATTGGTATCAAGAGCTTTGTGGCTTCGGATCGCCTTTGACGGTTACCAGATTCATCATCAAAAATTGGATCTTCCTGTTTCTCCATCGTAAATTGAATTTCTTTGTTTGAGTCCATTGGTGAATTGATTAGTCTGACTGATTGTTTACTTTTGTTTGTCTTGGAAAGGAGTTCGTTGGGTTGATTGTGACTACGAGGATCCACAAAACCCGCACAAAAACGCCCCAAAACCGTCCCAATTTTTTTTTTTCGGCCTTTCCCCATTGTTGTTCGTCCCCAAGCTTGGCGAGCAAGACAACCAAGGCGTCCAGGTTCGTGCTAGCGCAAAAGATCCGGTTGTTACAATTTTTGGAAATTTCGAAATCTTTGCTTATTTTCTTCTAGAGATTTTTTTTCTTCTTCTATTGGTGTAATATCCCAGGAAAAACAAGTTGCCTAAAAAAAAAAAAAAAAAAAAAAGGCATCTGGGATCTTTTGATTAAAATTTATTCTCTAGGCAATATTGTTATGTTTGCCAAAATCAAAAAAAAATTGTGTACCAGCAAAGGAAAGTTTCCATTCAAGTTTCAAAAAATTTTCGAACCTCCAACTAGGTCACCGCCGCTGTTTGTCCCGTGTTCGGCCGCCGCCTCCCCAGCCTCACCTTCACCATCTCGCCGCCGGTTCCCCCTTCTCGGCCGTCGCCTCCCCCCCCCCAACCCTTGTCGTCGCCGCTATCCTCTCGGCGCCGGACCGACCGCCTCGCCCTCGCGTCACGTTCTCCACAGCCCAGACACGCCCCACCGCCGCCTTCTTCTCCGACCCGGTTCTGCAGTGCCCCGGCGCGCTTTCTCCCTCGCGCCCCGGTGTCGCCGTCGCCTTCGCCCGCCCAGGCCGGTTCTGCAGAAGCACCGCCACCGCCCCATCCCCCTCTTGTCCGACCCCTTTCTACCCTTCCGCTCCCGTTAGTCACTTTCGGCTCCGACTGGCTTCGTTCCGAGTCGACAAAGGTACGTCTTTCTGCCTTGTCATTCGCATTTCTTGAGTTCGAAACACATATATAGCCCCATCTTTAGTTGCATTTCATTCTTGTAACTATAGTTGTGTCGCTTTCCTTGTTGAGTCGTTCTCTAGTCTCGCTTTTGTTTGAGTCATTTTCGTCGTACATCTACTTGTCTTGTCTACTACATCACTGCTTGACCTTGATTTGTTGCGTATCTTGAGCACATAGAGACCTTGTCATTTACGAGCCTAACTTCGCAGGTTGTACAATCAACGAGTGCAAACACTTGAGCGTTTTTGGTTTTACTAACCTTAACGTCTTTCTGTGTTCGTCTAAGTGGTGATCATGTCAGGTTCCGGTGATGAACAGGTTTCCGCAACTGGTTCCCCTGCCGATATGCAAGCCATTCTGCAACAGTTGGCTTCTACAGTCGCACAGTTGTCGGCGAAGTTTGACGCTTTGGAAAATCGCCCAACTCCACAACCGGCTGCGCAGGAACACATTGGCCCATCAAATGGCGCACCTCTTCCGGCCACCAAGCCCTTGGTCGACCAAGCCACGGCCTACCAAGCGGCGATGGACGAGCGTCAGCCGCCGAGAGCACATGGCACCAACTGCATCCGTCCGATTCAGCATCCCGCGCCTCGTGACAGATTTGATTCACCTCCTTCGTCTCCTCGTTCTAGTTTATGGGGTGATGATGATATACAGGACTATGAGCGCGAGGAGCGTAATGAGTGGCGTCCTTACCGCCAACGCCATGACCGCGAGCCGCATCGGCGTCGTGAAGCCGAGCAAGACGGCATTGGACGGATCAAAGTGAAGATCCCGGCTTTTGATGGAAAGTGTGATCCAGACGTCTTCCTTGAATGGGAGACGAAGATTGAGCAGATTTAGAGTTGTCATAATTTTCCCGAAAATAAAAAGGTACAACTCGCCGTTCTTGAGTTTACTGGTTATGCTTTGGTTTGGTGGGAGTCTGTTGTGAAGGCTCGAAGACAAGCCATGGACCCTCCGGTCGCCACATGGAACCAGATGCGAGCTATGATGAGGGCCCGCTTCGTGCCCCACCACCACAATAGAGTTCTCCGAAACCGTTTGGAGACCATGAGGCAAGGCTCCTTAGGTGTTGAAGAGGTCTACAACAATATGCAGATAGTCATGGCACGCGGCAACGTCGTCGAGGATGAAGAAGCCACGATGTCCAGGTATCTTCGTATTTTGCATCCTCATTTAGCTGACACTATAGAATTGTATCCCTATTCTACCATGACAGATTTGCTACACCAAGCAATTAAAGTGGAGAGACAATTCAAGTCCAGCTACAGCCAGCAACACCGCACGGTGCCACAACGCCAAAGCTGGCGTCCCGACCAGCAGCATGGCCGCAATAACCACCAGCGCAGCCGCCCCGCAGCCGGTCCGCCTCGCGGCAATGAGCCAAATTCACGTGGTGCGCACCCCTCTACCTCCACCGCACCACAGCAGCCCACACGGCCCGCCCCTACAGCTTCACGAGGTAACCCTACTGACCCTCCTCCTAGAGCTCGAGATATCACTTGCTTTAAATGTCAAGGAAAGGGTCATTACATGAAAGATTGTCCTAATACTCGTGTTTTGATGATTAATCATTTGGGTGAGTTAGAGTCTGAGTCTGACACTGAGCATGATAATTTAGTTGCTAGCAATGATATGAATGCGCATGCCGATGATGATGATTTGGATTTTATTGAATATGAGCATGGTGATTCATTAACTGTTAGGAGGACTTTGCATGTTAATCAGGCTTTCTGTGATGATAATCAGCGTGAGAATTTATTTCATACCAGATGTCTTGTTAAAGGGAAAGTGTGCAACATGATTATTGATGGTGGTAGTTGTTGTAATATTGCTAGTGTTGAATTAGTTAATAAACTGCAACTCCCTACCTTTTTGCATCCTAGACCTTATAGACTTCATTGGATGAATGACTGTGGTGAACTCAAGGTGAATAAGCAAGCTAAGATCACTCTTAAACTAGGAACTTATGAGGATGAAATTTTATGTGATGTTGTTCCTATGCAAGCTTGTCATATTTTGTTGGGTCGTCCTTGGCAATTTGATAGACATGTTATTCATGATGGACATACTAACCAGCATGCCTTTGAGTTTCGTGGTAGGAAAGTGGTGTTGAAACTGATGACGCCGCTTCAAGTGGCTGAGGCTTATGATAAGAAACGAGAGGCCGAACGTAAGGATAAGTCCCCAGCAGACCCATCCACTGGCACCCCACGGACTGATCTTACCCTTGCCTCTGCCCCTAGCCGAGTGCTCCTAGCCTCCAGCCGAAACCACCTGGTAGATTACCTTCCCCCGGACGTCGCCCTCATGTCCCTCTGTCAGGCCTATACCCTGTTAGGTGATGACGACCGAGCTACACTCCCAACTGCTATCTGGACCCTTTTAGATGAGTTCCTTGATGTCTTCCCGGATGAGATACCCCCTGGCCTACCCCCTATTAGAGGCATTGAGCACCAGATTGACCTGATTCCCGGTGCTACCCTACCCAATCGGCCTGCCTATAGGATGAACCCTACTGAGACCCAGGAAATCCAGAACCAAGTCCAGGACCTTCTGGATAAAGGGTATGTTAGAGAGAGTCGTTCCCAATGTGCTGTGCCTGTCTTACTCGTCCCCAAAAAGGACAATACTTGGCGTATGTGTGTTGATTGCAGGGCTATTAACAATATTACGATCAAGTACAGGCACCCAATTCCGAGGCTCGATGATATGTTGGATGAGCTCCATGGCGCCTCCACCTTCTCCAAGATAGATCTTCGCAGTGGCTACCATCAAATCCGGATGAAGGAGGGAGACGAGTGGAAGACAGCATTCAAGACGAAGTTTGGTTTGTATGAGTGGCTTGTTATGCCTTTCGGTTTGACTAATGCCCCCTCTACTTTTATGCGTCTTATGAATCATGTCTTGAGATCATTTATTGGTAGATTTGTTGTAGTTTACTTTGATGATATTCTGATCTATAGCAAATCTCTGGAAGCACATGCAGAGCACCTCAGGGAAGTTTTATCCACTCTTAGAGTTGTACAGTTGTATGAGAATCTGAAGAAGTGTGATTTTTGCACTGACAGAGTTGTGTTTCTTGGTTTTGTAGTGAGTGCTCATGGACTGCAAGTTGATCAGGAGAAGGTGCAAGCCATCCGTGACTGGCCGACCCCGAAGAACTTAGGTGACGTGCGCAGTTTCCACGGCCTGGCTGGCTTCTACAGGCGGTTCGTTCGAGACTTTAGCACCATTGCAGCCCCGCTGACAGAGATCACTAAGAAGAATACTCCATTCCGATGGGGTGAAGCTCAAGAAAAGGCATTCCAGGCTCTCAAGGATCGTTTGACACACGTGCCATTGCTGGTTCTGCCTGACTTCACTCGCCCCTTTGAGGTGGAGTGTGATGCCTCTGGCATTGGTATTGGAGGAGTCCTCATGCAGGAAGGTAAGCCTATTGCCTTCTTTTCTGAAAAGTTGAAAGGTGCATGCTTGAATTATTCTACTTATGATAGGGAATTATATGCCTTGTTTAGAGTGCTGAAAACTTGGCAACACTACCTTTGGCCTAGAGAATTTGTGCTTAAAACTGATCATGAATCCTTAAAGCATTTTAGGAGTCAAGATAAGTTGGATAGGAGGCATGGTAGGTAGATGGAATTCATAGAAACATTTCCCTATGTCATTAAGTATAAGAAAGGAAAAGATAATGTAGTTGCTGATGCCCTTTCTAAGAGACATACACTCTTGACCACTTTGGATGCTCGAGTCCTTGGATTCGTTTATATTAAGGAGTTGTATGATATGGATGCTGATTTTGGTGTGATTTATAAGCATTGTGTGGAAAAGGGTTCATTTGATAACTTTTTCTTGTTTGATGGATTCTTGTTTCGAGTTGATAAGGTGTGCATTCCTGTTTGTTCTCTACGATTATTACTTGTTGAGGAATCCCATAGGGGTGGATTGATGGGTCATTTTGGTAGAGATAAGACTTATAACATGTTGCATACTCATTTCTTTTGGCCACACATGCTTAGGGATGTAGAGAATTTTATCAAACGCTGTGTTGAGTGCTTACAGGCTAAATCTAAGGCGAAACCACATGGTCTTTATACTCCCTTGCCTATTCCTTGCTATCCTTGGGTTGATATTAGTATGGATTTTATTGTTGGATTGACTAGGACTAAGAAGGGGAGAGATTCTATATTTGTGGTTGTTGATAGGTTCTCTAAGATGGCTCACTTTATTGCATGCCATAAAACTGATGATGCTAGGAATGTTGCTGATTTGTTCTTTAGAGAGATTGTTCGGTTACATAGTATCCCTCGTACTATTGTGAGTGATAGGGATGTTAAATTTCTGAGTTACTTTTGGAAGACATTGTGGGGTAAACTTGGTACTAAGTTGTTGTTCTCTACTGCTAGTCACCCCCAGACAGATGGCCAAACTGAGGTCACTAACCGAACTTTGGGTACTATCCTTAGGACTGTTATTAAATCTAATCTGAAAAGTTGGGAAGAAGCCTTACCACATGTTGAGTTTGCTTATAACCGGACTATTCATTCTTCTACTAATATGTCCCCTTTTGAATGTGTGTATGGTTTGAATCCCCTAACCCCTTTGGATCTTAAGCCGTTGCCTTTACCGGAACGAGCAGACTTTGATGCTGATAGACAGGTTGAGTTCATGAAGGAGCTGCACGAGCGGACTAAGGCTCGTTTGGAAGCTACTGCGGCGAAGAACGCAGCCCGAGCTAATCACGGACGGCGTCAAGTGTTGTTCGAGCCCGGCGACTTGGTATGGCTACACCTGTGCAATGACCGGTTCCCGGAGCAGCGGAAGTCGAAGTTGTCTCCCAGAGGTGATGGACCGTTCAAGGTGCTGAAGAGAGTAGGCGACAATGCCTATGTGTTGGAGCTGCCCGACGACTATGGCGTGAGCCCGATATTCAATGTTGGGGACCTCACTCTTTATGCAGCCGCTGATGTTGATGACTCGAGGACGAGTCCTTTTCAAGAAGGGGAGAATGATGAGGATTCATCCCCATAATTAGTGTCAACCTTTGATGGACCGATCACTAGGTCTAGGGCAAAGGAACTGCTTCAAGAGCTGGAGACGTTTATGGCACACGCACTATCACATGACGAAGAGGACAAGTCCAAAGTCAAGGCGTTGACTTTAATGGTCAACGTTATCTATGTTTAGTCTTATTAATTTCTGCATTTGATATTTTTAGGACTATTATTTAATTGTTTTAAGCTTTCTATTTTCGGATATTTCGGGATTAAGTGTAACCCGTTTTTGGGAAGCTAGGGCCGGCCCTCCTAGGGTATTTAAGGCCTCCCTTGTCTTCTTCATTAGGGGATTTTCTCATATTGTTAAAACACAAAAAAACAGAGCTTGGTTTTTGCTTTGAAAACTCGGCTCCCCGTGAGAGTCTCAATCGATTGTTCTTTCCTGCTTAGTTGTTTTCGTCTTTGTCAAGTCCCTCTGGAGTTGGTGATTTCGTACATCATAAGCATTCCTCTCCGTGCTCCAAGTTCGTCAGTGATTCTTGGTTGTGTGGCGTTGTAGAGATCGGGTTGGTAGATCGTTCGACAAGGTTCCTTGCTATCAAGCAAGCGGGTTTTCTCGTCGTTTCTATTGGTTCTTTCGAATTATCCTTCATTTGTTTCACTTCCGCCATTCTCTAATCTCTCGTGTTTTCTTTGTTTTGAGGTCCGTTGCCTAGATCCATCTCCTACACGGCTAACCCCGTATCATAATACTACAACCAATGTAGTATACAAGAAAATTTTTCATAATTTATAGCAATTTTGAACATCTTACGAGATTTGATGTTTAGGGTTTCATTTTCATGTATTAGATGAGCATTTTGATTATGCTTTATCGTTTTAGTAGTATTAATGTTAGGGATGTGGCTATCCTTACTTCAAAATTAATTAGCCAATTTTTACTATATATAAAGTTTATGGATAGTTTTGCCCCTCTTTCGATAATATTTTGTCAATCTCTTTAATATTTTTTATTCAATTAGTTTTTTTTTATATATTATCATTCATCTACTTTTATAACAGTTCTATATCGATTAAATATATAATTTTAATATACTATTTGTTTAAATATAAGAAAAAATAAACAAATCTCGTGCAAAGAACGGGTAATACTAATAAAGTTTTTGAAAGTATTATATGAACGTGTTGGGCCAACAGCCTTTTGAACCACTAAAATATAATCATCTTGAACCCAGCCTAATAATCCTGTGGGCCAACACTGGAGAAGACCGAATTGGGCCGGTTGATGATACTTAAACTCCAGTTGTGGTCGACAAAATCTTGCCCAAGTACTACTACTTCATCCAATTATGAAAAATATTTAGTTACCACTTACCACTACTAGGTGTTTAGTTAATTTCCATCGTGCAATTATCATGAAAATTATTCATTTTTTTAGGCCTTCAATATTTTAATATGGAATGAAGTATTTGTGAGGACTATATATTACTTCGACTCATCGGTAGGATGTTCTAAGATTGACTATTATCCGAATATCAGGTGCCTAGTTATCCTAATTGTATTCTCTCTTCTTCTTTTTTAATAAAAAAAGGTCATGTCACAATGTGCTTCTATCACTAAAAACAGGATAAAACGCATCCTCCAAAAGGCCCAATTTGGTGAATATTATTGGATTCCAAACTTAGAAACAGGGACAACTCGGATGATGGGTTAACTTGTACCACTTGAAAGCAATATTGGGCAGCACAGCACTAATTTAATGCCACTAACTCCTTCAATTAAGTCCCACCACTACAAAGTGTACAACCCAAGAGAGTTTGACTTGTACATCTCCAATTGATTGAGCAGCTTTGTGTAAATTGCAAACAAATCCAATTATGCTTCCTTTTGACCTTTGGATTGGAAAAAGCCTTAAAAGAGATCCTTTATCCCTATCTTGGCATGATAATAGGAATAAAGTTTTCGGGTTTGTTAAGAAATTCTCAGCACAAAACGATGAGGGAATCTTTAGTTTCATCACTATATAAGTTATGATGAAATGAAATATATATGCATGCCCACAGCTCAACAACAATTGTTTTCTTAAAACCTGTTTTTTATAACAATATCTTTTTGAATTACTTAGGTGTGTTTGTACTAACTCCTATCTTCTACACTGTCCACATATGACAATAAGTCAATAAGAAAGATATATTGGTGAGATATAAAATGAGGTAACAGAATATTTGTGTACGTTGAGGTTAACCTTAATTTGTTACTGTCTTGACCAAGCTTAAAGACTCGTTAGCAAGAAAAAGAATTGACTTGTTTGACAACAACATATGAAGTGGGTGGCAGACCAAAGACAAGGCCAAACACCTTATAGTTTGTACAACAGTGACAGCAACCGTAACATCGTCTCTGCGGAATTTTAGCAGTTTTTGTCCCCCCAAACCCTATTTTCAAACATTGCATTTGCACCTCTTGGGTTGGTTTCACTTTCTGAGATCGCTTTCTTTTGACTATCTACTGCTTTTGCCTCTTATGCGTATAAATATGTTGAGTATGTTTACCAATTACCACATGCTTTTCCTTAATTCCGCGAGCATTTAAGAATGATTCCTCTCTATGTTTAACTTTTTAATTATAAGCAATTAAGTCTAGTATGGTCTAAATGTTATAACTGCCTTTTTATTGAACTTTTTTTGTTACTTTTACCATTTCTATAGGATTGGAAATGGGTCGGATGATGAAAGTGTTGAGTCATTTTATCACCGGAACCGTGAAGTTAAATCATCCATCCAATTCTTCCGTCGCCCGCGAAATTTTACACTCACATCCGTCCATTCATCACCCACGGGTGATTCGAGTGGGTCAGGTCATCCATATAATATTTTATAATTATTTAAATTTAATAAAATAAATGATTAAATGCAAAAATTATTTAATTTTCTTCAATATATAAAAATAGTCGTTCTAAATATAGGATTTTATGGATGTTAATAGAAAATATTCGTAAAATATTCAACTTTTAAACATAAAAAACAAAAACTGAAATTATACATTTTAATAAAATAGAATTAGAACTATAATTGACAACGGGTGAACGGATGGGTGGGTGTAGTGTGAGTGATAGGTGAGATTGACATCACCCATCACCCACCCGTCATCGTTTCACCCGACCCACCAACCATCCGTCATCCGAATATCAATGCCTAATATATATATGTTTTATAGATTGATTTTTTATTGTCAATATGGTTTTATAATAGAATTTCACTGGGATTATTTGCGCATATGCGCATGTACGTTCTCATCCCCAGTTTATTGGCCAACGAACTTTTTACATGGTATTAGAGTCAAGTTCAATTTTGAGTTTGCTTCTTAATTGGGTTGATGAGGTATGACCACTAGTGGAAAAAAGGTTTTTTACCACGGTTATTTTGCAAATGTTACCACGGTTAATGAACCGTGGTAAACTTGGCCGTGGTAAACATGTTTATCACGGTTGCACATTTATCACGGTTGTTGAACCGTGATAAATGGATCAACCGTGGTAAAAATGTAACAGTTTAATAGGTAAATAAACCGTAGTAGAATTGTACTACCGTGGTAAAATTGATCGTGGTAAATAATTTTTGAACCGTGGTAAAATTGTATAACCGCAGTAAAATTGAATCGTAGTACATTTGATCGAATCGTGGTAAATCGTTACAACCCCATAAACCGAGGTAAATGTGCACATCTTTTGATACCTAATTTATAATATTTATTATATCATACACACAATTGTCATTTATCAAAATGGATCGATCAAATAATGTCAAAATATCATACATTAATGTATTGTCATAAGGCTGAAGTCTCACAAGCAAAATTTGGAGCCACACTTCTACACTTGAAATTATGGGGCGCACTTGTTGTTACCTCATAGGCTTCAGAATCTCAACTCAAAGTCTTTCCTCCTACCCCCTTGAATCAACACTAAAATAATGTAAATTTTCACTCAACAATGAAGAACATATATCTCATACAAGGTTAATTCTAAATACAACTAATTCACATCACACTATGCTCCATTAATTAGGTAATTCTGGAGATATGAGCAAGTTCCCTTCATCCATGATTAAGATGGCAATGTGCATTGGTAGCAACTTCTCAAGAGTAATTTTATCAACATCTGACTTAACCACGATCTCAACACATTGTATGTGCAATCATTCACTAAACACTCTTGCACAGGTCTGCAACAGATAGAAAGGTCAGAAGATCATCTGGTATGATCTTCTCAGGAATACCAAGTAGCCGTCTCTACAAGTACAAACATTTACAATAAACGTTTACAATTATCTAAGAGCAAAAAGTACATGGATATTCAGTACACTTACAAAACTTAAAATTTCCAACGAAATAAGTCAACAATCACATAACTCAATATCCATAGCTCAAGTGCGAGAGATTGCCCAATAAGAAGTATTAATGAATCTCAATTTTCCAATTAATCAAACAAGGAAGCTTAATTAAGAACATGAAATTGCTAAAAAAAATATTCAAAACATGCCTGGTAGAGGGAGACTAACTCATTGATATGAAAGGTGAGGGACAAGTTCAAATGAAGCAACAAATATAAATGCAACTAATATCCCATTAAACTACAGACAGAGGTCAACTAGTCAAAGACCATACTTAAATGTAAATGTAACTAGACCTTTCAATACTGAAAAAATTTAAGTAGAACTGTCCGCACAAATATCCCATTAAACTTCTTAAATGACTTTGTATTTTGCAAATGTCAATGTTTTAACAGGATCCTCTTTCATCTACTCCTAAGGTGCGGTTTATAGTCCTCTAAGCACAGATATGCTGCAATTTTGTTGATGTCCATGTTTTGAGCTATGGAGTACAAGGACACCTAGCATTAAGATAATGTAGTAAACTATAAAAAAGATCTGTTTGAAAATAAATAAATGCATACAGGCGATGCTATATTCTAAAAAAAAAGTGTATCATTCCATTCATCAACATTTCAAAGCTGTAATTTGGCCGAGTACGCGCCCAACAGTAAAAACACTACGCAAATTCGAAGAGCAAAACCCAAGGAGTTTGATGAGCATGGCTTCAAGGGACCCATTTTTGTTTCCCTTAGTTTATAGTGTCACAATTGTGCTAGCTTGGCAATGGTATTTACAAGTATGTGATCGATGCATCTTCATTTATGCAGGTATTATATATATAGAGCCTAGCTCCTTGGATTTGGTTGGCTTTCTTTTTCTTTTCAATTAATCAATTAAAGGATTTTTCATATGGTTGTTGTTGGTGAAAGTCCTTTTCAAGTCAGTCATGTAATTATATAGATAGACAACAAGCAAGTATCTTTGAAATCTGAAATAGTGAAAAAAGATCAGTATTTCATGAGTTCAAACTAGCCAGCAAGCTAGCTTGTATCAACCTTCAAGGTTTGTTTTGTGGATGCCCTGCTTATTATGTAAATTTGTAATTAATTAGGGTTTGTTTGGTTAGTTGTTTTGTTCGTCAGTCCAACTTAATTTGATCACTACTAGCTAGTGAATGTAGTTTTTTTAGTCAAACAACGAACCGATTTTGCACCAGTTAATATAACAAATATATATATGAGCCGGCTGATTCTATAATTTACTCAGTATACTATTGTACAAAATAGCATCGCCTAGCCTGTATTCCATTCATCAACAATCTCAAATTGGATGCACAAGCAGCACAACAGTCTAAAAATAGATAGCACTAGCGGTATAACAATCTAAAATTAGGGCCTAGCAGATCAACCTCAAACCATGATAGCACTAGCATCACAACAATCTGACACAAAGGCTGAAATTTGCACAACTACTCTACTCAGCGACAGCAGTCGGCACTAGTGCACCACCTCGTCTGCTCGTCGTCCTACGCGGTGCTCTCCATCCTCGCCTCGTCCGCAAGCCGTCGTCCGCAAGCCGTAGTCCTCGCCTTGTTCGCACGCCATCGTCCTCGCCTTGTCCGCACGCCATCGTCCTCGCCTCGTCCAACCTATTGCAGAATGCAGGGGACAGTTGCGGGTTGTGGGAATGCTGAGTTGAGGAAGAGAAGAGAGAGGGGCGAAGAAGAAGAGGGGGGCAGGCTAGGTTTGAGTTAATTTAGGTCTCACTGAAAAAAATAGGGGTAAAAGAAATTGTAAAATTTTACCACGGTTCTATAAAGAACCGAGGTAATAGTTCCAAACATTCTCATTTATCACGAAAAAATATGGAACCGTGATCAAAGTAATTGTAAAAATTACCACGGTTGTTTAAAGAACCGAGGTAATAGTGTCAAACATTCTCATTTACCACGAAAAAATACGGAACCGTGGTAAAAGTAATTGTAAAATTACCACGGTTGTTTAAAGAACCGGGGTAGTAATGCCATACATTCTCATTTACCACGAAAAAATACGGAACCGTGGTAAAAATAATTGTAAAATTACAACGGTTGTTTAAAGAACCAAGGTAATAATGTCATACATTCTCATTTACCACGAAAAAATACGGATCCGTGGTAAAAGTAATTGTAAAATTACCACGGTTGTTTAAAGAACCGGGGTAATAATGCCATACATTCTCATTTACCACGAAAAAATACGGAACCGTGGTAAAAGTAATTGTAAAATTACCACGGTTGTTTAAAGAATCGGGGTAATAATGCCATACATCTTCATTTACCATGAAAAAATACAGAACCATGGTAAATTAACCGTAGCCAATGCCCCTTTTTTGTACTAGTGGACTATAAGGGTACTGAGATGCCCACTCACACCACGTTCATTTCTTGGGTTGTAACGGCGTGTTGGAATAGAAAAGTATATATAAATGAGTGAATATCAATACCTAATATAATATATAAGGTTAGTAAAATTATTTATTTTATAACATTTAATTTTGTAATAAAACCGCACTGCACAACTTATTTGCAGGGGCAGACGCATGATTTCGCCCCGGTGGGGGCTAAAATCCTGCATGGCAATAAACAACTTTAATATAACATATAAAATATTAAAAATCAATTTTTTTTAATTCTTAATAAATTTATAACTCATCAAGACCAATCTCAACCTCACAATTAGACAAATTCAAAAAACTTAGTGAATTATATGTGTTGGATAACAACTTAATCCTGAATTTAGTGTTTTAGAGTTTTGTAAAATGCTAATACATACAAACTAATTCTCCATTTATGTAGTAACTACATTTTAATGATACGATATATTAGTAAATATATTATTTACTCTCTCTTTGAGCAATAGAACTAAAAACAATAAAGAATCATTTAATAAAAATAAAGAATATACCCTAACAATTAGGTGAAAATACGGTCCAAACCCGGTCCAGATCTCGACCGGACCAGAAATGACCGGACCGGACCGGTGAAAATACGGTCCGGTCTTCGATCCCGATAATTTCCTTAATCCGGTTCCGGTCCGGTCCAAACCCGGAAAAAAATCGATCTGGACCGATGGACCGGATTTTTTTTTAATTTTTTTTTTTTAAATTTATATGTTTTTTGGAGATTTATATGTATTTTTCTTAATTTAATAAGTTAGGAGTATATATGTTTTTTAGATTTTTTTTTTAGATTTTAAATAAGAATTTAAATATGTTTTTTTTTAAAATAAAATCCGGTATAAACCGGTCCAGGACCGGACCGAATAGGTCCGGACCGGACTTTTGGAAAAATCCGGTCCGGACCGGACCGGACCGGATGAACACCCCTACTGTGATACCCCGTAATTCTGTAAGGATTATTTTGGGAATTTTTGGAATTTTCCCGAACACTCGTTTAGTACGTCGGATTTAATTCAGGTAGCTTGAGACATTCTGTAATGTGCTCTGTATCTGTAATATTTTTCTCAGTGAAATAAAATACAGACGACGGGCTTCGGATGTTTATACGCGTTCACGTACGAAATTTTTATCTCGGGTTAATGTCTTGCTCGTTCAAAAGCTGAATGGGCGGGAAAAGGCAAAAACGGCGACCGCCGTACAGTAACGGCGCCCGCCGTCTCTGGGCCTGAGGTGTCAGTCCGTCGTCTCCTACTCTGGGCTCGCCAGGGCTAGGAACGACGACTGCCGTAATTACGGCGCCCGCCGCGGCCCGCCGTAGGCAAAGTTGCGGCGCCCGCCGTGATTACCCAGCAGTCATTACCCGTTGGATGCCGGTGAGCTCTGGCCGCGCCGATCTAGCCCTGCTCGGCCTCGTCTAGGGTGATGATGATGTTCCCATTGCTTTGGCTATAAAAGGAGGTGTTGGGGGAAGGGTTTTGAGCCATCCCAACACCGAATCTCTGCCAAAATTTCGCCTCGTCGGAGTGTTAGTTTCGCCGGATTTCGGAAGCTTCGTTGGTGTCGGTTGGTGGTGTTTCCAGAAGCCCTTGTGAAGCCTTTTGGTTGCCTTTGGAGGTTGGAACCCATGCAAGGCAAAAAGGGGTCGAAACGCGCATCATTTGGGTGAGTTTTTCTCTCGTTCTGTCGTCGGAGTTCTTCACGGCGACCGCAGTGTTCCTTACGGCGCCCGTCGTGATGAATGCGGCGACCGCCACCAAGAACGGCGACCACCGCCAGTGCCCAGAATGCCTTCGTGGCTTTGGCTTGGTTGGTTGTCGTCGTGGCGTCTTTCCTTTCGATTTCTTTCACCGTTTTTAGATTCGTACTGTTGTTATGTCGGATCTAACTTAGGGTTCCTTTTATGGGTCGACTCGAAGGTCGTTGTGCTGTCGGAGCTATACCCGTGTCGAGCCCGGAATCCCGTCGTTGTCGTTAGGCTTGTTTCTACTCTGCGGATTAAGACAAGTGGTGGTTCGCTCTTGCTTAATCATTCCATGTTTCATTAATTATCAATTATTTAATTGTTA
The DNA here is from genome assembly GCA_027886185.1 of Rheum nobile. NCBI lineage: Eukaryota > Viridiplantae > Streptophyta > Magnoliopsida > Caryophyllales > Polygonaceae > Rheum > Rheum nobile. Next base: position 13,632 of record WOAB01000292.1, on the reverse strand, counting down.
ATTAAATTGGAGTGAACTGTTGTTTTGCTTGGGAACTAATTTCATAAATAAACGTGATTAAAGTAATGTTATGATAGGTTGTATATCTGTTAGAACAATGCTATTATATGTGATAATTACCGTGATGGTATTGTTGTGAATTTAATCTTAATGCTAGAATAACATGTGGGTTAATAGGAAAACTAATCCAAGTAAGGATTAGCCGTTTCTATTATCTCTATGTTTAAGTTGATTGCCTGGATGGCTTTAATGTGAATAATTGTTGTGTTAGACTGTTTAGTTAACACGAGTGTTCGTAGGAACGCTAATACAAGTAAGGATTAGTCGTTTCTTTATAACTTAATGTTCGTAGGAACGCTAATCCAAGTAAGGATTTGTCGTTTCTTTAAATCGTAATACTCCTCGGGTTAATTTCCGGATAATAATTTAAGGGTCATGACCTATGCTTCTTATCCACCGTTAAGGATCTGAAGTGTTTTAAGCGCCTTGCTAGCGCCAGTGGATGAGCTTAATAGCAGTCATGTGTAATAAGCACTTAGCTAGTGCAATTGGGGTGGACGTAACTGTCATCCTGTAAATTAAAGTGTGTGCACTGTGGCAGTGTAATCTGGGTGAACGTAAGATCACCCTGTGTAATAATAACTCCGTTGTTCTCGGAATAATGTTAAGTCTCGTGTGTGTGCTTGTGTGTTGTGTTAATTTGGGTCGATATGATTGTCACCCTGAGATTTAAGCTTTGTGCCGCTCTTAATAACATTAACGTGTTTCAGTAAAGTGTGTTTGGTAATTAAATAAGATATGTGCCCGAGTGCACATGATTAATAAACCTTCGGCGAGTAGTGCAGCTAAGTTATAGTGCAGCTAGGAAAACTCGTCTCGACTTTGATCATAGTACGTTCTCTTTTCAATCTGGATTCGCTGTATGCGATGAGGTTGGTTGTGAACTGAAGCATCTCAGTCAACTTTTAAATCATTTGTGTGTGTAACTTTAATGTTCCCTAGCAGTTGTCATAATTTCCTATAAGGCTCATTTCAGTTGGAGTCTTCTCTTCAGTGCATACCTATTTGTTAAATCATTCCGTGAAAGTGTCGGGTTATATATCGTTCCTTCGGTTTTTATTCAAGGGACAATGATAGTAAACGGTCACGATCACTCGAACCACTCTGCTTTGTACCCTTGCTAGTCTATTCAGTAGACTAACCCACGAACTTTGTTCTCTGCATGTGGGCTGATGTCATCCGTTCGATTCGGCACATCAGGAGTTGATGCCCGGAGTTTAAGTAACCTATTGAAGGATAAGAAGCTTGCAGACGAAGATTTGAAGTCAGTATTTAAGTTGTTAAGTGTTTTAAGTTTGTTAAGTGTTATCTTGATGTATCTTCATAATTTAAGTCATGTTATAAGTTGGCTCTTTAAAGTCTTCCGCTGTGTAATTTAAAGTCTTCCGCTGTTTAATCTTTCCATTATTATGTAATTATGTTATGTATTTAAGCTTAATTGTTCTGGAAAAGCCTGGGGTGACTTTGGACGGTAAAGTCTGAGGTCACTGGCATGTAATATTTCCGGTATAAATTGAGAGTGTTACACCTACTAACAATACTATATAGCATACAAGAAAGAAATTAAAGGAAGTAATCATTTAATAAAATAAGGGGTACACTTACAATACCATAAATGAAAGAAACAACATGAAGGAAAAAAATAGAGGGGAGTGGGTGACAAGATTAGAAATACAAACCTTTTAATATACTTAAAGCTAGAAAATAACACTTTACCACTAAATTATAAGGCTTTCTTAAATAAATATGCACTCTTTTTTTTATTTCAGAGGGGGCTACAGCCCCACTGAACACAAGGTAGTCGTCGCTGCTCATTTGCATATATGCTTGTAAGAGCATTCACAACATCCGATTTTTTAATCCAGGTTTTTAAGTTATTTTTTTACTTTATCTCATCTAAAAAACTCACTTTAATTTAGGTCTAGAAATTTGTTAAAAAAATAAAATAAATCCAACCCATATTCTATAACTGTGAGCAATTGGATTAGAGTATTAGACTTAACTAGTGTAATACCCGTGTCTTGTACAAGATTTTTTTTATTTTATTTTACATTTGTAAAAATCATATATTTTTATTATTGAATAATCATTGTTTCAATATATACTTCATTAGTTATTTAAATTAAAAATGACAAATTGACTAAACAAATTAAACATATAAAAAATTATATTATATAAAGAGAGACGGTACTCTCCATAACTTTATTAATCGTAAAAATTAAAGAATTAAATACCGATAGATAGTTTTTGTTTATAAATAATCAAACAATGTAATCTAAATATATTTTGTTCTACTTAAAAAAACGAAATTAAATTTATTTTAAACATTAATTTTTTTCGGACACAATGATATTATGTTTTCGAGGAATATCAAACACTAACTACCATATAAATGAAAAATTGAAGTAAATAGATAATCTACTGTAACAAACATTACTAACCATTTGAAATATCAGACATTGGGATACGATCATTAGCGAAATAATTGGGAGTACATGAACATTAAAGTATTAAATAATGATAGATTAGTAATAATCTCAAACTTAAGATCATGCATGTATACCCATTAAAAAATTAGAAAAACAATTTCATTAATGACTAATCATTAAATGAAATAGATAATGGTCTAGCTTGGATAAGTACGGAGTCGCTCATATTTTCAAGTATATTTTCTGCATAAAATTATGGTTACGCATGGTACCCTTTAATGTTTTACATTGTGATTAAATATAATATATTTTTCTAACCTGATTCGATTAGCGGTGTTCCATGCCGCTTATGCCTTATCACATTCATTTGCAATTTCCTCCTCAATCGAGCTAATTTTAGCATGAAAATTAAATATTATAAATTAATAAATCACTCATTTCATACCACTTTAAAAAATATCATACCTTGTTCGACATTTTGCATATGATTTTGTTCTGTAAGCATGACATTTTGCAATTGAGTTACACCATAGTTTTCTTTGTCTCGAACACTAATAGGTAAATGTGAATTATGAACGTTTTGATCAGTTCTGTAGTGCAGAGTCGTCGGAGTATATGAATTTCTTCTACCTGAACATTAAAGAATTAAATAATGATAGATAGTTTTTGTTTATAAATAAGCAAACAATCTAATCTAAATAATTTTTATTCTAATTAAAAAAACGAAATTAAATTTATTTTAAACATTAATTTTTTTCCGACACAATGCTATTATGTCTTCCAGGAATATCTGACACTAACTGCCATATAAATGAAAAAATTGAAGTAAATAGATAATCTACTGTAACAAACATTACTAACCATTTGAAATATCGGACATTGGGATACGATCATTAACAGAATAATTGGGAGTACCTCCAAGTGTAGATCCTGCATAATTAGTATTTATATTAAAGTTCATATTACTATTTATTAGACAAAAATTCAACAAAAAAATGCAAAATATTAACCTGATCCATTAGAAATTGTCCGTTGTCGTTTCTCTCTAATAACAACCAATCTCAACGTTCTATTATGTCGGGTTAATTCGTCCATAACAAAATCACCCTGACAAACTAAGATATAAATACTTAAATAAATATATCTACATAACAATCATTTAATTTTCATCTTATTCAAATACATTAACATGTTTACCTACATAATTTATAATAGTAATTAAATAAGACATAGTATTTTACAAATCTAATATTGGATATTATAAATAAAAAATTAATACATGAAAGTACTTTAAAAAAAATGATTCAACATTGCATTAATAAATGTCAATATTTATTTATTATTTTATTACTATAAAATTGTAAAAAAAAATTGTAAAAAAAGTTATTGACTTATGGGCCGAATTTACTTATGGGTCGAATTTACTTATCGGTAGATGAGTTATTAATACATCCTTTTTACATTAAACCAGAAGCCCACAAAATTCAACATGTAACCCGGCCCATTAACTCACTCCCTCACTCTGGGCCACATTTCTGAACGAAGCCCATTAGCCTAAATCCTTCAAAATGTAACTCGTGCCCTAACCATCAAACCTTGCCTCATTTGTCTCGGCCTCAAACCCTAACTTTCCAGAAAACTCTCTTTCCTTTTCCAGATCTCGTCACCCTCTCTTTCGTTCCATTTCCAGATCTCGCCATCCATGGCGATTTCAATCCGAGTTGTCGCCATTTCCAGAGCTCTCGTCATCCTCTCCTTCGTTCCATTTCCAGAAAACTCTAGGCCAGATCTCCTTTTGATCCAGCTCCAGATGTCGCCATCAATCCAAACTTCGTGTTTCTCTTCCTCTTCCTCTTTCTATTTCTCTCGAAACATCAAATCCTTTGACTTTCGACTTTCAAATACTTCAGATCCAGTTATAATCTTTGAAGATGCATATCCATTTACAAAATCGGGGCTCATTTTGGGGGATTAAGTTTGCTTCCAAATGGAGATCTATGAACTCTGATAAGCGGTATGTTACATAGCGCAACTAGTAGTTATTAGCATAGTTTTGTGGAGATTTTGGCTCGGTTTTGGAGCTAAGTCGATGCTTGAGGTGCGGAGCTACATTATGATTATTTGGAAGCACTTGCATGTTGAGGACGAGGCTCGAGGTTTCCTTGGCGAGAAGACGCTCGAGGAGCCGGGCTGACATGAAGAGACGACGTTGAAGCTAGGAGAAGCAGCTTGACGCGGGCCATGGCGACCCACAGTGGGCCGACGCGGGCTGGGCTGGAGCTGGCTGACGCGAGCAGGCGGCGGCGGGTGGACGCGACTGGCCGCGAGTGGCGGCGGGCGGCGGCGATCGCCGGTGGTTGCGTTTTTGCTCCAGGAAGTTCTGATCTTTGGCGAGGCGAAACGGCGAGCGGAAGCGATCGCGTCCGGTCGCGTCTCTGGCGTTTCTGAACTTTCCCGATTTCCTTTTTGGCTTGACGTTTTGTTTTCCCTTAATCAATTCAGACGTTTTGTTTGTCAGTTTAGGTTAGATTAGCACGTTTTTGGCAGACATTCATCGATCCATCACCATTCCCTCTCTCTCCTCTCATCATCTATCTTTTCCATCTCTTTTCTTTCTTTGTTTTTCTCAAGAACGTTTTTCTAGTTTTCTCCATGGTTTTGGATTTCGTGAAGAACATGAACCGGAACTAAGACCCTTGTTTTGCCTAGCGTGGAAGCACTCGATTAATTCAGTTGTAAGGTTTTATCTCTTGTTCGTCCCTTTGGATTTTTGTATTGATTTCCTTGAGCATAATTCGGATTTCTATATTGTTGGCTAGATTGACATCCTAGTTCGATTCTATAGTTTTCTAATTGCTAGAATATGGATAGACGGTGGAATCCCTAATCACTTGTAGCAACCACAATTGCATGAAATTGGTATATTGAATTCAATTGTGAAAAGGAAATTGATTTGCATGTCATACTTGCGGTGTTGAGTCTTTGCTTGCAATCCATTATTTCTTATGCCCTATGCTATTGATTGAATCAACTTAGGAGGTCTTCTAGGTTTTCAATTAGTAAGTATTAGCAAGACCGGTTGGATTGTTAATATACAAAAAATCAGAATTGGGACAAATCCATAGGATTATGATGAACATGAGATGAACCGAAATTACAACTTGATTAATTGATGTGTGGAAACTTGCTAGGTGAAACCTCTTTCTCCCATTGTTTAATCTTGATTTTTATGCTATTGCAATTGAGTAGTTTTAGTACAAAACCAAATCCCCCCCCCCCCCCCCCCCCCCATTTGTTCTTTGAAGTTGATAATTTAGTAGTTACATTGAAATTGACATTTTAACTCCCTTGGGTACGATTCCCTACTTGCATGCTATACTCTAGTTGCATTTTAGGATTTCTTTGATAGTGTACAACGACTGAAAATACGCTATCAAATTTGGCGCCGTTGCCGGGGAGTTATTTGTTCTTTTCTTTGTAATTGTTTGTTTGTCAACCCTTTGGTGTGAACCATTTGTATGGTTCACACCCGTGCTACTGATTCTTTGATTGTTGATTGTGATCCGGAAATTGAGCGGACATTTTTAAGGAACCGAAGAGCAGCCCGTGATTTGTTGAACCAAACTGAGATGGGTGACCGGACGTTGAGACAGCTTACCGCTCCTAACTTGGAGCAACAACCTTTGGCTATCACCATTCCTGAGTTAGCCGAAGGAGTGAATTTTGAGTTGAAGGCAAGATTGATTCATGAGTTGCCTCATTTTCATGGTCTTGCTGGAGAAGACCCGAACAAGCACTTGGCGCAATTTCATGCGGTGTGTTCTAGCATGAAGCCAAGAGGTGTCACTGCCGATGCCATCATGTTGAGAGCATTTGGATTCACCTTGAAGGATGCTGCAAATGATTGGCTATATTACCTTGCTCCGGGAAGTATTACGACATGGGCTGAAATGAAGAAGGCTTTTCTCGAAAAATACTTCCCGGCCACGAAGTTGAATAGATTGAAGAGAGACATTGCCACCATTGAACAACAAGGAGGCGAGAGCTTGTACGAGTATTATGAGAGATTCAAGCGGCTATGTGCAAGTTGCCCATATCATGGGTACAATGATCAAGATCTCATTCTATACTTGTTCAACGGACTCTCGGATGAGGAACGAAGAATGGTGAATGCCGCTTGTGGAGGTAATATTCCGAACAAAACTCCTACCCAAGCGTTTGAGATGTTTCAGGAGCTATCTGAAGGCTCCAGGCAATTTAGCAAGAGAGAGAGTCTCAAGGCTGTGGGTTCCTCCTCAAAGATTGAGTCTGATGTGAATGAGCTGAAGGAAATGATGAAGTGCTTCATGCTGAATGGCACTCCGTCTCAAGCCCGACCATGTGGAGTTTGCAATGAAGTGGGGCATCCAAATGATCAATGCCCTACTCTTCAAGAGTCAAGTGCTGAGGTGAATGGTGTTGGAGGATGGCAACCAAGACCCAAGTACGATCCATTCTCTAACACCTACAACCCGGGTTATAGAGATCATCCAAATTTCAGATGGAGTAACCAGCAAAATGTTCAGAATCCTCACCTCCTGCAACAACCACAACAACAACCGAGGCCACAGTACAACCCTAGACAAACCATGTCAGCTGAAGACATGATCAAGTCGTTGGCTCAATCGGTTATACAAAAGGATGCTGAGACAAAGTCGTCTATTCAGAATCTTGAGAGACAAGTGGCACAAATTGCTCAATCCGTGAGTAATCTAGAGGCTCATGTATCGGGAAAATTACCGTCACAAACGGTAGTCAACCCGAAGGCGAATGTGAGTGCCATTACCTTGAGGAGTGGGAAGTTATTGAACCCTTATGCTGAGCAGGGTGAATTGCAAGACGGTTCTGAGCCGTGTGAAAACAGGAAAACGCGATCTCACGCGACCTACCGCGATCGCGGTTTCGACGATGAAGAATCACTGGAACAACGCCGGCGATCGCGGTCACCCGCCGTGACTCGCGGTTTCATTCCAGTGAGCGGCCAAGAGGAATCCATGGAGCGCCGGCGATCGCGTGGACCCGCGTCCACTCGCGGTTCAGCGCCAGAAACCACCAAGGAGCCCCGGCGATCGCCCTCACCCGCGTCCACTCGCGGTTTGGCGGCAGAACTCCCAGCTCAGGAACGACGATCGCGTGGACCCGCCGTGGCTCGCGGTTTGAGCCCAGATCTTGTCGACGAGTATGTTCGCCCGAGCTTTCCACCGCTTTGCTCTCAGAAGCCGGTCCCGCCTTTCCCTGAGGCATTAAGGACACTAGAAGACCGGAGAGTGACAATGAGATGTATGAGACCTTTAGCAAGTGTCAGGTAAACATTCCTTTGCTAAAATTGGTTAAAAGTATTCCTAGATATGCTAAGTTTTTAAAAGAAATTTGCACTATCAAAAGGAATCAAAAATTAAAAGGAAAACAAAAGGTCAAAATTAGTGAGCATGTTTCCGCGGTTTTTCAAAAGAAAATGCCTAAAAAGTGTGGTGACCCGGGTAGGTTTAGCATTCCATGTGTGATTGGTGATACTAAAATTGAAAATGCTATGCTTGATCTTGGTGCATCTATCAATGTTTTGCCTTTGTCCTTGTATGAATCCCTAGGATTAGGACCTTTGCATGAGACCGGTATTGTTATTCAACTAGCTGATAGGTCTAATGTGTATCCTAAGGGAGTGGTTGAAGATGTACTTGTTATGGTTGGTGATTTGATATTTCCCGCTGATTTTTTTGTGTTGGATATGGAGCATGACAAATATGCGGCCCCTATGCTGTTAGGTAGGCCTTTCATGAAAACAGCACAAACTAAAATTGATGTTAATAGTGGGAAATTGACTATGGAATTTGATGGGGATGAAGTTGAATTTAACATCTATGATATGAAGCTCGTTGTTGATTCCTCTTTGAACTTTGTTGATGTAATGACTCCTAACCCTTTGGATGAGTTACAACCTATGATTGAGGATTCTAACATGACAGCTTTATTGGATGAGAAGGGAGAGTCCCCTAACTCTCTTTTGGGCATTGGCCCCATTGTGCTAACTCCGAGCAAGAAGCTTTTTTCTTCTTCTTTTGTGCAGGTCCCGGAAGTTGAGTTCCAACACCCCCCTGATCCATCGAAGTATGGGGGGAAGGCAACCAAGAAGGTAAAGATGGAGGAGCCACCGAAGGAGTCAACTACCAAGAAGCATGGTCTAAGGTTTAAACATTTCCATGAATGGTTCAAGAAGGAGGTGCTCAATGAGAGGGTTCCTAAAGGACCCGATGATATAGATTGAGGTTGTGTGAGTAGTATGTCGAGCCACGACAATAACTAAGGCGCTTCTCGGGAGGCAACCCGAGGTTTGAGATGCTTTATTTTATTTTTTATTTTTGTTTATTTTTTAATTGTCATTTTTAGTGTTTTTGTGGTTAGGGAAGGATGCCCGAGGCACAGGTTCAGCTACAATCTGTAGCCAAAACCGATGTAAGTCTTTCTTCCTTTTTTTTTTTAAAAAAAAAAAAAAATCCTTGGATGTGCGGAAAACCCGCAAGGACCGCATAGGTAATAAGAAGGTGACTCGCTCAACCCCAGGTTGAGGCAAAAATGAGTCTTGGAGTGATGCGAGATTGGTGTTCCCCGAAGAAGAGCTTGTGATTGTAGGTTGCAAACTACGATCACGGGTTTGTGCTTAGCAACCTTCCGGAAGTTGGTGATTTGCTGAATTCGCCATTCATTTTTCTTCTTCTGTGGATCTTCAATTTCGGCGTTCTTCCTTGTTACCCATTGTTTTGGATGAGCTGGACATTATTGGATCATCATTGAGCTCATCCCACTTCTACTACACCTTGTGCTTCATTGGAGGGAGACCATCCGGTCTCGTATGTGAGTCTTCTGTTTTCTTTCTCCCCGTGCTTTTACCTTGTCTTTCATTCCATTGGGGACAATGTCATGTTTAAGTATGGGGGAGAGAATGTATTCACATGTTTTATGGTGTTGTGCACTTGTGTATGGCTGATGTGTATGAATTTTTGAAAAATTTGAAAAAGAAAAAGCCAAAAATATGAGAAAAAGGCAATCAAAATCCTGGGATGAGTTGAAAAGCTCAGGTAAAAAGCAGGTAGTCCGACCGACTCTAGGTTGGTGCAAAAATGGACTTGAGTGATGTGAGCAACATGTGAGATATCTAGCAAAATGAAATGAGTGGTTAGGTGAAAACCCGAAAGGGCGCCTAAGCAAAATGAGTGTGAGTGATTTAGGATTTTCTTGCTTGGCGTTGGTGTCATAAGAAGAGGTGTTATAAGGAGTTCGGGTAGGATCACTCATGGAGCGATAAGGAGATAGATTGGAGTTTATGCATTGCTCATTTTTGATTGTTTGGAGGCGAAGTGTTGAGTCTTGTAATTGCTAGTTTCATGTTCTTCATTACTTCCTGAAACCTGTGTGCTGATTGGAGGAGTGAGTTTTCTTTTAGCTTACTCGAGGGCGAGCAAGGTTTAAGTATGAGGGATTTGATAAGCGGTATTTTACATAGCGCAACTAGTAGTTATTAGCATAGTTTTGTGGAGATTTTGGCTCGGTTTTGGAGCTAAGTCGATGCTTGAGGTGCGGAGCTACATTATGATTATTTGGAAGCACTTGCATGTTGAGGACGAGGCTCGAGGTTTCCTTGGCGAGAAGACGCTCGAGGAGCCGGGCTGACATGAAGAGACGACGTTGAAGCTAGGAGAAGCAGCTTGACGCGGGCCATGGCGACCCACCGCGGGCCGACGCGGGCTGGGCTGGAGCTGGCTGACGCGAGCAGGCGGCGGCGGGTGGACGCGACTGGCCGCGAGTGGCGGCGGGCGGCGGCGATCGCCGGTGGTTGCGTTTTTGCTCCAGGAAGTTCTGATCTTTGGCGAGGCGAAACGGCGAGCAGAAGCGATCGCGTCCGGTCGCGTCTCTGGCGTTTCTGAACTTTCCCGATTTCCTTTTTGGCTTGACGTTTTGTTTTCCCTTAATCAATTCAGACGTTTTGTTTGTCAGTTTAGGTTAGATTAGCACGTTTTTGGCAGACATTCATCGATCCATCACCATTCCCTCTCTCTCCTCTCATCATCTATCTTTTCCATCTCTTTTCTTTCTTTGTTTTTCTCAAGAACGTTTTTCTAGTTTTCTCCATGGTTTTGGATTTCGTGAAGAACATGAACCGGAACTAAGACCCTTGTTTTGCCTAGCATGGAAGCACTCGATTAATTCAGTTGTAAGGTTTTATCTCTTGTTCGTCCCTTTGGATTTTTGTATTGATTTCCTTGAGCATAATTCGGATTTCTATATTGTTGGCTAGATTGACATCCTAGTTCGATTCTATAGTTTTCTAATTGCTAGAATATGGATAGACGGTGGAATCCCTAATCACTTGTAGCAACCACAATTGCATGAAATTGGTATATTGAATTCAATTGTGAAAATGAAATTGATTTGCATGTCATACTTGCGGTGTTGAGTCTTTACTTGCAATCCATTATTTCTTATGCCCTATGCTATTGATTGAATCAACTTAGGAGGTCTTCTAGGTTTTCAATTAGTAAGTATTAGCAAGACCGGTTGGATTGTTAATATACAAAAAATCAGAATTGGGACAAATCCATAGGATTATGATGAACATGAGATGAACCGAAATTACAACTTGATTAATTGATGTGTGGAAACTTGCTAGGTGAAACCTCTTTCTCCCATTGTTTAATCTTGATTTTTATGCTATTGCAATTGAGTAGTTTTAGTACAAAACCAAATTTCCCCCCCCCCCCCCCCCCCCCCCCCATTTGTTCTTTGAAGTTGATAATTTAGTAGTTACATTGAAATTGACATTTTAACTCCCTTGGGTACGATTCCCTACTTGCATGCTATACTCTAGTTGCATTTTAGGATTTCTTTGATAGTGTACAACGACTGAAAATACGCTATCAAACTCACTGAAGCGAAACAACATGTATGGTATTTTTTCATGAGTATTTAGATGTATTTCTTTCTACGTTTTTATACACATCAAAAAATGAAAATAATAGGTTCTAATTCTAGTTTTCTCTTTATCGTGTTTATGATTTGAAACCAACTTGATGAGGACATCGGAAGTGAAATTGGAGGGGTCACATGCAAACCCACGACGCGCTTGAAAAGGAGATCTGAATGAACGCAAAAATTATATCCAGATTACACAAAAAGTAAGCTTTCCTTCTCTATCGATAAATCTTTATTTTTCTATTTCTCTGGATATAATTTGATGTTTGAAATCATAAATTTCCTTCTGTTAAAAATTTGTACATATTTTGACAAATTTCAGTGATTTCGACTGGTTCTTTGATTTCATCGTTTTCAAATTTTACAAATTTCGGATTGAAATATAGTATAATATGAGGCTCGCATTTCAATTTTTTTTTTAAGTTCGAAATGTTTGCTTCATCTAGATTGTTCTTCATGAAGTTCATGTTCATGTCTATTTTTCTTCCATTATTATTAAAATCGGGTTAGTACAATATAATAAAACCGGGTTCAATAATTTCATATAATTGGCACAGTAATTCATATAATTGGGTTCAATAAGTTATACATAATCTATTAATGGGTCTGAATATATTATGTACTTTTACCGGCCTACGTAAATTAATTAGCGAAAATGGGCTTATTGGCCCAATACTGCTACTTCAATATTTAGTTAATGGGCCTGGTGATATACTGCTTACACAGATTTGTTTCTAATATCGGCCTTTATATACTGGGCTTAAACAGATTTGGTTCTAATTGGCTTAAACGGCCTTTATATATTGGGCTATTGGTTATTATATCGGTCCATGACCGTTGGTAAATACAGACCATTCACTTTATAAAAACTAAAACAGAAACAACAAAAATCCTAAATCATTTCTAACTTTCCTTCTTCAGCCGTTTCCATTTTTCTACTTGCCACCTTTCCTCTTTCATCTTTCAATTTTGAAATCACACCGATCGAAACTAACTATTTGCTTTTCCACCTCCACAACTGAGATCTGTATAACACAAAGCAAAACGAAAAGGAGATCGAGAGGAAAATGGTTGATGAGAGAATGTCAATGTTCAAGAGGAGACATGGAAGAAGATAGTTCTCCTGAGATCCATAGTCGATAAAGGTAAACTCTCTCTCTCTCTCTCTCTCTCTCTCTCTCTCTCTCTCTCTCTCTCTCTCTCTCTCTCTCTCTCTCTCTCTCTCTCTCTCTCTCTCTCTCTCTCTCTCTCTCTCTCTCTCTCTCTCTCTCGTTGTGTTCATCCCTTTCTCTTTCCTTTAACTATAAAACGTTGAAAACTTTCGATTCAATTAATGGGGTGTATTAATATTTTTTACAATGGTTTTATTATTGTTCACTGATTTCATACTATGCAAAATAATCTAATTTAATCTAGATTAAACTGTAAGTGAATTTTTTAATAAACTAATCTTTTTTTTTGCGTTTAAGTATTATACTTATTATTCAGAAAATGTTCTTGATGACGATTGTTCTTCATGTTCTTCGTTGAATATTATATATGTGTGTTTATTATAATGTCTTAAAACTATATAATAATTTCTTAGTAGTATTGAACATGCTATTTTTGGTATTAAGTAATTTTATGATCTTTACTGTGATAACTTTGAATAATGTTATGATCTTAATACGGTCTAGTAAGTCTGATAAAATTTAATGGGCTAGGCCCAACGACCATAAACAAATCATAACTTCGGCCCAATATATTTGTACAATAGAATACTGTACCGGGTTCATTAATTTCATATATGTTTATTTATAAGAAATTTTAAATTTATATTGGGCTTTAAAATGCATATAGGCCCAATCACTTATTGGCCTTATAAAATTTACCGGTTTCTTGGGCCCAAACACTATAAGGTTTTAGTCAACCTGCAATGTAAAAGTAAAATACTAAATCAACTATAAGGCCCACGTTTAAATAAATCGAACTGGTTTAAAAATTGGCCCATATAAATATTTGTAGAGTTCGAATTCACTTTTTCATTTACCGATGCACACTGAAGCTCTCTCTCTCTCTCTCTCTCTCTCTCTCTCTCTCTCTCTCTCTCTCTCTCTCTCTCTCTCTCTCTCTCTCTCTCTCTCTCTCTCTCTCTCTCTCT